>JAOPSE010000023.1:50895211-52138824 GCA_029449295.1 Zea luxurians
AAATAGAATCTAAGTGAGGTGCTTTGTGATTAAATAAAATGTAAGCATATGAAGAAAGAAAAAACTAGTGGAGGCCTTGGAATTAGAGGATGAAAGGGGGAAAAGGGTAGATTAGGGTTTCAAACCTGGGTTAGGATTTTTGGGGTGCTACAAACCTACCCCACTTAAAGGAATCTCGCCCTCGAGATTCAGACGGGGCTCGAGAAAAGGTAAGGGTATTCCTTCCTCAGAGAGTCCTCACTTTCCCAGGTGGCTTCCTCTTCTCCATCTCTGCTCCACTGAACCTTACAGAGTTTCACTTCTGAATTGCGGGTCCTTCTGACTGCTGAGTCGAGAATCTTCACTGGCTTCTCCTGGTACTGGAGATCCTTTTGAATCTGAATTGCTTCTGCCTCGATGCGGGTTTCTGGTATTTTTAGGCATTTGTGGAGTTGAGACACATGGAACACATTGTGAATATCTGACATGGATTCTGGTAGCTCAAGACGGTATGCCACGGGTCCTACTCGGGAAATGACAGGGTAGGGACCGACGAAACGGGTGCCAGTTTTCCTTTCATCTGGAACCTTTTGACACCACGCATCGGGGAAACCTTGAGATAAACAAAATCTCCTTCTTCAAATCTTAGTTCCCTTCGCCTATTGTCTGCGTAACTCTTCTGTCGACTCTGAGCTTCAAGTAACCTCTTGCGGATTAAAGCGACTTTTTCCTCGGCTTCTTTAACAAAGTCGGGTCCTTCTAGTGTCTTTTCCCCCACATTGGACCACATTAGGGGAGTCTGGCATTTTCTTCCATACAGTGCTTCGAATGGTGACATTTTGATGCTGACCTGATGGCTGTTGTTGTACGAGAATTCGGCGTACGGCAAACTGGACTCCCAATCTCTATCGAAGGCTAACACGCAGGCTCTGAGTAAATCTTCAGGACCTTGTTGACTCTTTCGGTTTGACCATCTGACTGGGGATGATAAGCAGTGCTGAAATCTAGCTTAGTGCCCATTGCTTGTTGAAGGCCCTTCCAAATTTGAAGTGAACTGCGTTCCTCTATCTGATACTATCTTCCGTGGAATGCCATGTAGCCTGACTATCTCTTTAAGGTATATTCGGGCAAGGGCTGCTCCTCCAAAAGTGGTCTTTACTGGAACGAAGTGGGCCACCTTGGTGAGACGATCGATTATCACCCATATGGAATCATTTCCTCTCTGTGATCTGGGCAGTCCGGTTACGAAATCCATGCCTATCTCTTCCCACTTCCATTCGGGTATTGGGAGGGGTTGAAGTAGGCCTGCCGGCTTCTGATGTTCGGTCTTTGTTCGCTGATAGGTGTCACATCGGGCCACATACTGTGCTATTTCCTTCTTCATCCCTTTCCACCAATATCTGGCTTTGAGGTCTAGGTACATCTTGGTGGTCCCTGGGTGGATAGAGTAAGCTGAGTTGTGGGCTTCATCGAGTAGGGTTTCCCGTGCCTTTCCCATTGGCACGCATAGGCGGTTCTTGAACCAGAGGATTCCTTGCTCGTCTGTTCTAAGGTCCGGAAGTTGCTCCTTGCGTGTTCTTTCCATAAGCCTGGTTGTCTCTGCATCGAGACGTTGGGCCTTTCATATGAGATCTTCTAGATTTGGCTTGACTTCCAGGCCACCGTCGTCTCCCAGACATGCATTTAGCTGAGCTGATTCTTTCTTCCAATCTTCCAGAAAGTTTGTTCCTTTAACCCCGAAAGGTTTTCGGCTGAGGGCGTCTGCTACCACGTTGGCCTTTCCGGGGTGGTAGTGGATTTCGAGGTCGTAATCCTTGATCAATTCGAGCCACCTTCTTTGACGGAGGTTGAGGTCCGGTTGCGTGAAGATGTACTTTAGACTCTTGTGATCAGTGAAGATGTGGCATTTGTTCCCGATCAGATAATGCCTCCATATTTTAGAGCGTGGACGATGGCTGCCAATTCCAGGTCGTGGGTAGGGTAGTTCTGTTCGTGCGGCTTGAGTAAGCGAGATGCATAAGCAATGACTTTCTCATCTTGCATTAGGACACACCCTAAGCCTTGCTTGGAAGCATCACAGAAGATGACAAACTCCTGGTGTATGTCTGGTAGAGTCAAAACTGGTGCGGTTGTAAGCTTCTCCTTGATGATTTGGAAACTTTCTTCACATTCGGGAGTCCACACAAACTTATTGTCCTTTTTGAGGAGTTCGGTCATGGGTTTTGCTATGCCGGAGAATCCCTTGATAAAACGGCGGTAATACCCTGCCATTCCCAGAAAGCTTCGTACTTCACTGACGTTGGATGGTTGCTTCCAATTTGAAACGGCTTCTACCTTAGATGGGTCCACTTCTATCCCTTCTGTAGTCAAGATATGCCCCAGGAAAGCTATCTTCTCTAACCAGAACTCACACTTGCTGAGTTTAGCATAAAGTTGATGTGCTCTGAGTCTTCCGAGGACGATTCGAAGGTGATGCTCATGGTCCTTGCGACTCTTGGAATATATGAGGATGTCGTCGATAAAGACCACGACAAACTTATCTAACTCTTCCATAAATACCTTATTCATGAGGTTCATGAAAAAGGTGGGTGCGTTCGTTAGCCCAAATGGCATCACTGTGAATTCATATTGCCCATATCTGGTGACGAATGCAGTTTTCTGAATGTCTGCTTCCTTAATCCTTAGTTGGTGATACCCTGACCTGAGGTCTATCTTGGAGAAGTATTTGGCTCCTTGTAGTTGGTCGAAGAGGTCATCGATTCGGGGGAGAGGGTACTTATTCTTGATTGTAACTTCGTTCAAGGATCGATAATCAATACACATCCTCATACTTCCATCCTTTTTGGTAACGAAAAGAACGGGTGCTCCCCAGGGAGACGAACTGGGACGGATGTACCCTTTTTGCTGTAGTTCTGAAATCTGAAGTTTCAATTCTGCCAATTCAGTGGGGGCCATGCGGTATGGTCTTTTTGCGATGGGCGCAGTGCCGGGAATGAGGTCTATATAGAACTCTACCCCTCTTTCTGGTGGCATCCCGGGCAACTCTTCCGGAAATACATCCTCAAACTCCTTGATTACAGGCATGCTCTTTGCTGTTAGGCCAAACATCATTGGATCGTTTGCGGGCGGTTGGGCTTGACAGGAAACTGCCTTTCCTTGGTGATCGGTGAGAAGAACAGTCTTGCTTGCACAGCTGATGATACCCTTATGCTTAGCTAGCCAGTCCATCCCTAGGATTACATCAATTCCTTGGGATGGCAAGATGGTTAAGTCTGCCAGGAACACTACCCCACTTAAAAGAATTCTGACTTGGGAGCACCTGAGTTTGCACAGGAGGTCTGATCCCGGGGTTCGGGTGACCAAAGGGATAGCTAGGGGTGTAGAGGGGATGCCATGCTTTTCCACAAACTTAGCGGCTATAAAAGAATGGGATGCTCCTGAATCAAAAAGCACAGAAGCGGGAGTAAATTCAACAAGGAACTCACCTAGCACTACTCCCGGAGCTTGCTGGGCTTCTTGAGCGTCGACGTGGTTGACCCGGGCTCTGCCCTGATACTGAGTCCTGCTCTGCTGGCTGTTTGAAGGAAGTGCCCTGGAGGTAGGTGCTGATGGAATCTTGGGGCCATTCACCGAGTTGGAGTAGGTTGGTCCGGGTGCCTTCAACTGAGGGCAGTTGTTCTTGAAGTGCCTGGGGTCTCTGCAGTGCCAACAGGCGTTTGCTAGCGGCTGGTTGCTTGCAACAGAGGGTGCCTGAAGGGAGCTCTGATTCTGCTGACTGTAGCGTGATGGAGTGGGTCCAGATTGTTTATCGAAGCTTGGACCCCTGGGTGGAAGCCCAAAGGGTCGAGCTCTCTGGTGACGTTCTTGCTGTTGAGCTCGAAGAACTTGGAATTTCCTCTTGATGTGCCCTTTTTCTTCCTCTTTTGCCCTTTCCACTTGAATGGCTTTGTTGGAGAGGTGAGAGAAGCTGTGGAAGTCTTGGCTGGCGAGGATGGTCTTAAGCTCGGGTCTTAACCCTTTCAGGAAACGGGCCATTTTTCTGGATTCGGTGCTGACATCCTCAGGCGCGTAGCGGGCCAGCTCTGTGAACTTGTGCACATACTCACTGACTGTTCTCCCGCCTTGGGTTAGCTCCCAGAATTCATCCTCCTTGAGTTGAACTATCCCTTGGGGTACATGGTGCTCACGGAAAGCTGTTTCGAATTCTGCCCAGGTAGCATCTCTGACGGCTTCACTGGAAGTGTCCCACCATGCTAAAGCCATTCCTGAAAGCTGATGAGCTGCCAGTTGAACACGCTGATTTTCGGGGCATCCGATGGCTTCCAGCTTCCTCTTGATCGTGCGAAGCCAGTCATCAGCATCGAGGGGATTGCTGGACCCCACGAACGTGGGAGGCTTGAGTCTCAAAAATTCTCCCATCCTGTCCTGCGGCCTTCCACCACCTGGGCATTGGTTTTCCAGACTTCGAGTGAGGACTTCAATGAGTCGGGTTTGATTGGCTAGAACTTGGGCCCGATCTAGTGGTAGTTCCGGAGGTGCGGGAGGTGGGTCCCATCCCCTTCTCCGCCGGCTCCTCCTTCTGCTCCTAAGGGAAAACCTGCTCCAATCCCGGAGGCGGTAGGCGTGGTTTTATCCGAAGCCATCTGCCATGGGAAGAGAGTCACTATTATGCACATGCCATTTTTTTTAACTGGTTATTTTATTCATTACATCAAGCCATTACATGACACAACACCCTGCTATCATAAGTTCGTCACACACGAGTGCTATCTAGGGTACTCTCGAACTCCTTCTCTAAAGTGTCCCCAAATTCCTTGAGAAGGTCATCAAGGCTAGCCAGGGACATTTCTTCGGTGTCGGATGGGTTTCTTGGAGGGTTTTCTTCCTTCTGCTCAGTCTGGCATACTTGGCTTTTGGTCTTCTTGCGGACCCTTCTTGCGGGGGCGAGTTTCTTCAGTTTCTTGTCGTAGTCCATCTTCAGAGTGCGGTAGGCCTCTCGGGTATTGGTTTCCTCGCCTTCAGCTATTGCGAGGCTCTCTTGAAGGGAAGCCTTCTCCTCTGAAAGTTCCCTGACTTTTTGCTCCAGACTTTCCACCCGGGTGGTTAGGTAGGTGCAGTGGAGGGTGAGGTCATCATATTGGTTATCAAGGGTGTGACGGTATCCAGCCATGTAGACGATGGTAGGATCATTCTCAATAGGATCTCCTCCTGAGAGGGCCTGAAGTCTTCTCCTCCAGGTGGGGGTATTCTTGTTGCTGGGTGGGAAGTAGCGAAGGGGGGTTTCAAAGATCACCCTGCTGTAGTTCTGGCATAGTTGACGGAGGGCTGATCGGGCAACATTCTGGCAGGTATCTGGAAAACGATATCCGGTAAAAGTGACTTGGAAGGAAGGATGGTTTGGGTAGTTTCGGCTTTCTCCCAAGTAGACTGCCATAGAGCATTTCTCTATTCCGCCTTCGACAAGCTCCGTCCAGACGTATTCCGGCTTTTTGCGGATTCCCATGCGAAGCACGCAGCTTCGCAAGAGATGCGGGAACCCTTCCACCTCTGAGCAGTAGGATGTCCTAATGGCCAGAGAGTCTTCCATCTGGAATAGGAAAAGAAGGGTCTTGTTAAAATCGGGGAAGAGAAGAGAAAACTTTTCTTGGGACAAGAGGTATTTTCTTTTCAGGGCAAGTTTTTAAGGTCAGGGTTGCGTCCTACGGCCAGTCCTATGGCTCTGATACCACCTGAAGCGTCCCGATCCTTTGGGACTCAAATGTGATACAATTACTAGTCCCAGGAGGCTAGTAAACACATTCGTTACTTCAAATAGTACAGAGTTTAGATAAAGGTTATTACAATACCGGGGTACAAGCTCAAGAGAGCCGAAATAGGAAACGCAGAAGGAAGATATACTAGCCCAAGCCACAGGCAGAACTGGGTGCAGACACAGCCCTCTTAATCAAGCATAGCAGAAAAGAAGTCCTCGGCTGCTGAAAAACATAAATAAATCTGGGTGAATACACTAGGTATTCCGCAAGCCCATCCCGGTCCCGTAGAGAGAAAAAGGCCTATGATTTACATGCTCTATTTGGTGGAGTTGTGGTCACTCATCATTTTCTTAGAGAAAGGCAGATACTTGAAGGTTTTTCCCATAGTCTTATAATAACCAAAAACTCAACCGCCACTGAGCTTCCCGCTCCCGTGGCCTTAGTTTCTTTCCTAACACCTTCTTATTCACACATTCCCCCTTTCTTGAAACTCATAGAGAAAGTTCTAATTGCCATACCATACCAGACTCATCCATACCAGTGGACACGGACTATTCGAATAGGTTTCAACTCTGCGCAGAGGTGTACACTTTACCCACTAGCCCGGTTTCTGCGATCTCACCGTCGCGAGACCCGAATGCCGGATCTCTTTCCTTACTCGTACGTCCTAACCTTAACGGTTATCCAGAAGGAGTCAGGCCACCACCATGTCCAAACCGGACAAAACTTTCCCCCTCCTTATCCTCCCGGTGCTCCCCAGCCTTCTTAACCCTGGGGTTGGACCGCACGAGTTCAGATTGAGTGACTGCCCACACAGTCTCGAGTGGTTGTACGATAAAGGAGTACAGGTAGTGAAAATGACAAGCCGGTCCTTATATGAGGGGACAATCCTTCTGCTCACGCCTAAACCAGCTGAGCCAACACCTTAGGCCCTCCCCTAAACTAGGGAGTCCCTGATCATCCCACTCCCAGGGTGATGAGGGTGAGTACCCTTCATCGCAAAACTTTTCAAAAAGAGACTTAATTTGGAGGTACACATTGCCCTTCTTTCCAACCCACATTTCGTATCCAGAAAGTATATGTTTATGCGGGCCATCTCTTGCTCACAATGCAATATTCCCCCATAGTTCCCGGCCTAGGCAGTGGTAGAGAGAATAGGTAATTTATGCATCAAGGGAAGGATGGACTTGCCTTCGTTGAAGCTCTCTTGGCACAGAAGATCTACTTCCGGAAGTTCGGGCTCCGACCCTTCTTCCGGAGCTACGGGATCCGGATCTGCGGTCCCCGCTTCTTCTAGGAAACAGGCAGTAAAACAATACATCAATAGTGGTTTATCAATCATAGTGTGCCATTTTCTAACAACATTATTGTATGTAACCTTGGAAATCTTTTTTGATAATTTTTTGGTGCATAAAATATTGAGAAAACTATTTAAATGGGAAAAAGGGTGGAAAAAGAAAAGAAAAGAGGAATCCTCATTCCTGGCTGGGGGCACGGCTTTTGGCCCACCCCGGGCGCGAGCGCGCGCGCTGAAGCGCTTGCGGCCCAGCGACGGCCCAAGAGTGAGGGGGAGACGGCGCGGCTGCGAGGGTGACGGCGTTGCTGTGGGCCCACTTGCCAGCGAGAGGGGGGAAGGGAACGGCGTCGCGGCCAGACGGCGGGGCGAACCGGCCGAGCGAGGGAGAAAAGGCCGGTCGCCGGGGAAGCTTGACGGCGACTTGCTGCCGGTGGCCCGGTTCTTCGACCAAGGGGGGTTGGTTTAGCACGGGCGAAGGCTTGCGATTCCAACGGTAGGCTCAATTTGGCCGGAGAGGGTTGGGAGGGGGCTGCCCACGGGGAGGGGGCGGAGTTCCGTGGCGGGGATCGCCGCCGGTGGGCTCTGGGTGGGGGACGGGGGTTGGAAGGTGGCGCTTCGGGTTCGTGGCTGCGTGAGGGAGCTGCTCGGCCCACTTAATTTCTTGCCGGATCAACGGAGAGGGAGAGGGAGGAGGAGGAAGGGACTCACCGGAGAGGAGAACGACGCCGGCGCTTCGCGAATTGTGCTCGGGGGAGGGGAGGAGAGGGATGGCCGAGGCTGGTGCGAGGAAGGAGGGGCTCGGGGCGGCCCTTTTATAGGCGCCCGAGGGGAGGGGGGCGGTGGAGCTCGGCGGACGCCGGTGAGCCTCACAGTGCCGGCATTAATGCCGCACGGCGTCGCCGACGAGACTCCACGGCGGGGGCGGTACCGGCGAGGACGCTGGTCAAGGGGAGGAGGACGGAGCGGTGCCAAACTTCCTGTGCGGCGAGATGGCAGAGGGGAGGACGGAGGCGACGGCCGGAGGTGACTTCGGTGAGGGGACGGCGGACGGACAACGAAGCAACTGACCAGTGGGGGCCACTCTGCCAGAGGAAGGGAGCGCGCGAGAGAGAGGGCAGCTGACGGGTGGGGACGCCTTGCCAGCGAGAGGGAGACGGGGTGCGGAGCGGGCTGGCGCGCGCGCGCGGAGGCAGGCCGAAGATGGGCCGAGAGAGGAGGAGCGCGGGCGCGTGGGAAGGGGGGGGTCGCGGGCTTGGGCCGGGATTCGGTCCAGCAGGAAAAGGAGAAAGCTTTTCTCTTTTTCTTTTTTTCTCTTTCTATTTCCTATTTCTCATTTTGCCCCTTTTCTTTTGAACAAAATATTTTGTGGATACTCTAAGTGTTTAGAAAATAGAATCTAAGTGAGGTGCTTTGTGATTAAATAAAATGTAAGCATATGAAGAAAGAAAAACTAGTGGAGGCCTTGGAATTAGAGGATGAAAGGGGGAAAAGGGTAGATTAGGGTTTCAAACCTGGGTTAGGATTTTTGGGGTGCTACACCTCCCTACTGATCAGAGGTTCAAAGGCTGGCCCCTCGGAGGGGTTCAACGGCCGCCTCAGAGCGCTTGGGTTCTGCGCCCACTACTGGTCAGAGGTTCGATGGCCGGCCCATCGGAAGGGTTCAACGGCCGCCTCAGGCCACTCGGGCTCCGCGCCCACTACTGATCAGGGGTTCGTAGGCTGGCCCTCGAAGGGTTCACAGTCGCCTCAGACACAGAGCGAGGGATGACCCTGGGTACGTTCGATACATAACCAAGGCTCGGGCTACGCTCCCGAGGTATCCTAGGAACATTTCCGAGACCAGCGGGAGCGATCTTGTAACGGAATCCCATCAGAGGGAGGCATCAAGCCCTCGGACCCCGTCAAAGGCGACCGGGTCCGGCAGATCACCCGCAGGTACTTTTGGAGCGCGCCTCCGGGCCTCTAGCCGACCCCTAACAAATGGGGCACGGGCGTCCGCTCGGATTACCCGCCAGCAGCTCACCGGAGACACCATGTTCGGCACCCTCCGAGGGCAACATGGCGCTTTTCCCCCCTCCTCCTTGCGGAAAAGGCGACGTAGGGGCGTATGTAAAAAAGTAGAGTCTGCCCTTGACCGTCCTCTCGCCCTGTGCAGATGCTTGGGGGCTGCTCTCGCAAAACCTGGCTTCCGGCCGACCGTTGACAGCGTCAACATACCAGCCCGAGAACTTGGGACCCGACCGTGCACCCGGGCTACGGCCAGCTCGCATGAGGGAACAACCAGACCAACCGAAGTGTTGCGAAACGCACTAAGACCTCGAAGGAGTCAAACTACTCCTCCGAGGCCTCAGGGGCTACACCCGGCGGGTGCGCTCGCGCGCACCCACCGGAACAAAATGCAACCACGAAAAGGCTGGTCCCCTTGCAAAAAAGTGCGGCAAAAGCCTCCAAGCGAGTATTTACACTCCCTTCGAGGCTCGGGGGGCTACTGTCGGGGACCATAATTAGGGGTACCCTCAAGGCTCCTAAATCTCAGCTGGTACCCCCATCAGCACCAAAGCCGCAAAGGCCTGATGGGTGCGATTAAGTCAAGGATCGGTCCATTCGAGGGACGCGATCACGCCTCGCCCGAGCCCAGCCTCGGGCAAGGGCAGCCGACCCCAAAGGACCTACGTCCTCGCCCGAGGACCCCCTCCAGCAACGGACACACCTTCGGCTCGCCCGAGGCCCAGTCTTCACCAAGAAGCAACCTTGGCAAAATCGCCACGCCAACCGACCAAATCGCAGGGGCATTTAATGCAAAGGTGGCCTGACACCTTTATCTGACGCATTGCCCTCCAGTCGACAGAGCCGAAGTGACCACAGTCACTTCGCCGCTCCACTGACCGGTCTGACAAGAGGACAGCGCCGCCTGCGCCGCTCCGACTGCTGAGCCACTCGACAGAGTGAGGCTGACATTAGCCAAGTCCGGTCCACAGGCATCATAGGAAACTCCGCTTCGCCCGACCCCAGGGCTCGGACTCGGGCTCAGCCTCGGAAGACGGCGAACTCCGCTCTGCCCGACCCCAGGGCTCGGACTCGGGCTCAGCCTCGGAAGACGGCGAAACTCCGCTCTGCCCGACCCCAGGGCTCGAACTCGGGCTCAGCCCCGGAAGACTGGTGAACTCCGCTCCACCCGACCCTAGGGCTCGGGACTCGGGCTCAGCCCCGGAACACGGCGAACTCCGCTCTGCCGACCCTAGGGCTCGGGACTCGGGCTCAGCCCCGGAAGATGGCAAAACTCCGCTCCGCCCGACCCCAGGGCTCAGACTCGGGCTCAGCCCCGGAAGACGGCGAACTCCGCTCCGCATGACCCCAGGGCTCGGACTCGGGCACAGCCCCGAAAGACGACGAACTCTGCCTCGCCCGCCCCAGGGCTCGGACCTCGGGCTCAGCCCTGGAAGACGACGAACTCCGCCTCGCCCGACCCTAGGGCTCGGACTCAGCCCTGGCCTCAGCCGATGGACTCCGCCTCGTCCAACCCGGGGGCTCGGACTCGACCTCGACTTGGAAGACAGACTCGACCTCGACCTCGGAGGAGCCTCCACCTCGCCCAACCTAGGGCATGGAACGACCACGTCAACAGGAAGCGCCATCATTACCCTACCCCGAGCTGACTCAGGCTACGGGGAACAAGACCGACGTCCCATCTGGCTCGCTCCACCATACGAGTAATGATGGCGCCCCGTATGCCCTGTGACGACGGCAGCTCTCAGCCCCCCTTACGGAAGCAAGAGGACATCAGCAAGGACTCGACAGCCCCGACAGCTGTCCTTCCGCCAGGCTCCAGCGCTCCTCCGACGGCCACGACACCGTGCGAACTGGGTGCCAAGACCTCTCCGGCTGCCACGACGACATGTACTTAGGGCGCTAGCTCTCCCCGCTAGACACGTTAGGCACATTGCTACACTCCCCATTGTACACCTGGATCCTCTCCTTACGCCTATAAAAGGGAGGACCAGGGCCCTCTTACAGAGGGTTGGCCGCGTGGGGAAGGACGGGACGGCGCTCGCGCAAGGCCGCTCGCTCCCTCCCGCGTGGACGCTTGTAACCCCCTACTGCAAGCGCACCCGACCTGGGCGCAGGGCTAACACGAAGGCCACGGGTTCCACCTCCCACGCCTGTCTCCCTTCGGCTGCTCTCTTCCCCCCTTCGCATTCCGCCTCGCGCCGACCCATCTGGGCTGGGGCACGCGGCGACAATTCACCTCGCGGTCCAGGGACCCCCCGGGTTTCGAAACACCGACAGTTACCATTAGAGCAACTCTAGCAATAGCCCTCAAATCCATTTCAATTGAGGATGATACCTCAAATTCTCTTATCATTGACTTTCTTAGCCAGAACACTAGAAATTGGAGGAGTAATATCAACACGATGAGTAGGCACAATTGCCATCAAAGTGAGTGCCCTAGGCACAACCACTGTTGAGGATAAGCATTGGGGGTGTTTACGACCACCAACGTAGAGGGGTGTGTCAGGCACAACCTTTATTGAGGAGAATGGACGAAGATGGGGGAGGACTCACTATCCACCGAGGTCATGCTGAGTTATGGATGTCTCATCGTGTGGGGGGCATGAGAGTTGTCAGTACCCTGAAACAGGGGTACCCCTTAATACAGCATGAAGGTGTGGTGCCCACGCGGCTATATCCGACCCACCGCGTGGACGACTCTAGGCCTGTCATGTGGCCAGAGAAGACGATATCCTCCAAGGTGTCAACAGTGAGTCCAGACCCCCACGGGAAAATGCTGGACCCCTGTATATACAGACCGGACCTCTGAGTAAGGTCCAGGACCTCCACGGGCGCAAACCGGACCCACTGGGACAGGTCCTGGACCCCTCTGCGTGGGGTCCGGGCCACTCACGGCAGGGTCCCGAGATTCTAGGCCAAAGAATACCCCAGGCCTTAATCAAGGCCAGGCGGAGGTCCGGAGCGACACATGTCCGGACCATACCGCGTACGCCTCTGCTCCCCGCTCAGGTGGAGACCCGATGCTGCCACGTGGCTCGCTGCCCGTGACGTAAGCCAGCGGGCGGAGCCTGACGTAAGGCCTCCGGGTTGCGCGGACCCTGCATTTATTGCGAATAAGGCGTGCCGCCTGACAAGCGATGTGCCGCCTCAGCATTTAATGAGGCCTGACCACTCTGCTGTCAGGCGGTGACCTATCCATTCTTCTGGCAAGCAGTGTGCCGCCTCGGCATTTAATGAGTCCTGTCCATTCCGCTGGCAGGCGGCATGCCTGTCTATTCCACTGGCAGGCGGCATGCCCATGCTGCCGCATGCACTATACTCATCATCACTCATACGTATCAAGGAAGCTACTGTTGTGTATCAACACAGCGCGAGCTGCAGACATCTGGGTGCCAGAAGATCTCTCAGGCGTCACCTGCATTAGTTGCTCCATGTATTTCTTCCATTATGTCCCTGGGCCCACATGTCGGGGTTCAGCAACCTTGTATGTGCCTCCCTTGGGCTATAAAAGGGAAGGCACACAACGTTCCAAGGCAAGTTCATTCAAGCCAACTTAGACCCTCTAGAAGTTCTCCAAGCTCTCAAGCACCAGCAATACAACACACAGTGGAGTAGGGTATTACGCTCCGGTGGCCCAAACCACTCTAAATCCTCGTGTCATCTTGTGTGTTCTTCCACAATCTAGCAAACAGGCAAAACGCTTAGGCCCCTTCCTCATCTTAGGATTTAGGGCGGGTGCATTCCGCCACCCGGCCGGAGATTTCCTCTCCGATATTTACCGCGCTAGGTAGGGGACATTGGCATTAGTTTTTGCTTGTTTTCCCTGCTCGACACCATGGTCCATATCGTCGAGCACCACGACTTCATCCCTGAGGATTTCCCGATAGAGGAGGAGGCAACCTCTTCCACACCACGGGCCTCCAGCCGCCCCTGTGCCTGGTGCTGCTGCTGCTGCTGTGCGCCCTGCGTGACAGCACACTCCTGCGCAGACGTCCAGAGCGTCAAGGGCTGCTCCCGGTGCGCTGTCCGTAGCCAGGGAGTTGTTGCGCGACCCTCTAGCTCCACGGCCTCACCAGGGGCCATGAAGAAGTGGCGCGAACACGTCGATCGTCTGCTCGGCATGGCGCATTCTGGCTCAGCCAGACCCAGACCTCAGTCATCCCGGCGTCAACATGAGGCATCGGCTTCGGCGTGCTCGCCTTTGGTGAGGGCTACGCCGACCGAGGACCTGGTGGCCGAGCTCAACCGCAGGCATGCAGGAGAGGACGCTCCAGACTCTCCGGAGGGGCCAGACGACCTACGAGCAGAGCTCAACCGCCGACGGGCGGACGAGGATGCCCGCATCTCTCTGAAGAAGGCACGTGAGCGCCGACAAAATGTCGAGGGTTGCAACCTCGACTACGACTTCGCTGTGGTTGCACCACAGACTCCAACGGGCACCCGGATCCAGGCGGGGTGTCCCATTGGCCGGCGTAGGCTACGCCGCGCTGGCAGATCATCTCCACGCGACAACTTGGCCATCCAAGTTGCGGCCACACCTACCGGGAGAAGTACGACGGTACGTCAAATCCGTCAGAATTCTTGTAGGTTTACGTCACTGCCATTACGGTAGCCGGTGGAGACACCGCCGTAATGGCAACATACTTTTATGTTGCCTTGTCTGGGCCGGCCCGGACTTGGCTCATGAACCTTGCCCCAGGATCGATCTATTCCTGGGAAGAGCTCTGCGTGCAGTTCACAACGAACTTCGCCAGCGCTTACCAACAGCATGGCGTGGAGGCCCCACCTCCACGCAGTGAGGCAGGAGCCCGGAGAAACTCTTCGGGCGTTTATCCCCTGTTTCACCAAGGTACGAGGCACCATACCTCGTATTTCCGATGCTTCCATCATCACTGCTTTCCGCCAGGGAGTACATGATGAAAAGATGTTGGAGAAGTTAGCCACGCCACGACGTGGAGACTGTCACCAACACCCTAAGCTCTGGCCGACAAGTGCGCCAGAGCCGCCAAGGGTCGTGCATGGCACTTGGCGCCACAGACCGGGGATGCCTAGACAGGTGGCTCAGGTGCCGTCGCTCAGGATGGCAAAAAGAAGAAGAAAAAGAACCGCAGCCATGAGAAGCCGTTGTCTGCCGCTCTGGTCGTCGCAGCTGCGACTGGGGGCCGGAACGAGCGCAACAAGCGCCCACGACCACAGAGGGGTAACAGCGGCTCATGCCCTGTACACCCCAACAGTCGCCATAGTGCCACGGAGTGCCACAAGATCATCGAACTCGTGAAGCGCATCAGTGAGGCGGCACGAGAAGACCTCTAGGGATAGCTCCCCACCTCGTCACTTGCCCTGGCAAGGAAAGGGTCGACAGCGGCGAGGTGGGCCGCGGGAGAATGGGACCTCGGGTATCAGTCACCCGAGGGGGTCCTGAAGGATGTCTTCACCAGAGGCTCCAACTCCGGTGACGACAGCTAGCCGGGCTACCGAGGCGATCCCGCCCTTCCTGGTCTTCGGGTCCGAAGCCTGTCTTCCCTCGGAAACCCTTATGGGCTCCCCACGGGCCCAGTCTTTTGATGAGTCTATGCGAAGAACAGCTGTGGCGTAAGGACGTGGACATCATCAACGAACGCAGATGGCAAGCGGCGACCCGAAATGCACGTTACAACAAAGCGCTCGGGCGCTTCCGCCAGCGGATCGTGCATAGTAGGGAGCTCAGGGTCTGGGACCTAGTTCCTACGGCGAGTACTGAACCGAGAAGGGCTCCACAAACTCTCTCCCCTTGTCGGGAAGGACCCTTCAAGGTGATGGAAGTATGCCGACCCGGGTGTGTCCGCCTTGCCACTAATAAAGGAGTGCCTCTTCCCAACCCCTGGAAAATAGAGCATCTCCGTAAGTTCTATCCATAGGAGCAGGTCTGAGGGGTTGGGGTTTCTTCTTTTTGTAACTAGGTTGTGCATACGTGTATGCCAGCCCGGTGAGGTCCGCCCTCGTAAGCCCGGCCTGTTGGTCTGCACCCATGCATATCGAGTTATAAAAGAAAGGACTTACCCCCTCAGATGTGCTTCTGTGATGGTTTTATTCTTTTGTAGTTTCTGAAAGGGAATATGCCCTTGGGCCATTTCTAAAGTGTTTTAGTGATTAAGTGCCCAACACCTAAGTGTTAATTAGTGCCAAAGATTGAAGAAGTGCAAATCATATAACAAGGTACGTTTCTAGACTTAGTACATTGATTTGGGTACTAATGTTATTGTGTCTAAGCGCTAGAAACCGGAGAAAAGCAATTGGAAAAGAGTTGGCTGTCTCCTGCTCGGTCTGGGTGCACTGGACTGTCCGGGTGGTGCACCATATAGTGTCTGGTGCGCCAGACAAGTCTCGGTGAACAGGCCACTCTCGGGACTCGACGGCGGCGTACGGCTATAATTCACCGGACTGTCCGGTGGTGCACCGGACTGTCCGGTGAGTCATCCGCGGCGAAGTCGTCGCTCTCAGGAAAAGTTCAAACGGCGTACGACTAAAATTCACCGGACTATCCGGTGAGCCAACGGTCGACTACGCCAACGGTCGGTTCGCGCAATCTTCGCACGACGCATCGGCGCGCCAACGGTCGGCAGGGGGCACCGGACAGTGTCCGGTGCGCCAACTGCCACGAATCTGCAATTGTCGGATGCGCCAGAAAAGGAAGGAGATCGCGCACCGGACAGCTACAGTGACTGTCCGGTGGCGCACCAGACTGTCCCGGTGCTCCACCCGACAGAAGGCAAGATTAGCCTTCCAAGATTGCCTCCAACGGCTCCTAGCTGCCTTGGGGCTATAAAGGGACCCCTAGGCGCATGGAGGAGTCACCCAAGTATACTCTAAGCATTCTAAGTCTTCCACACTCCGTCTCGCGCACTTGATTGACTTTGTTAGTGATTTGAGCTCTGTTCTAGTGGTGAACTCGTTGTGCTTCATTTTGAGCTCAAGTCTTGGCTTGTGTGCGTGTGTATTGCTGCGGATTTGTGTGTGTTGCTTCCCACCCTTACTCTTTTGCTTTCACTGTGATCTTTGTTGTAAGGGCGAGAGACTCCAACTTGTGGAGATTCCTCGCAAACGGGAAACAGAGATAAGCAAAGAAATACCGTGGTATTCAAGTTGATCATAGGATCACTTGAAAGGGGTTGAGTGCAACCCTCGTCCATTGGGACGCCACAACATGGAGGTAGGCAAGTGTTATACTTGGCCCGAACCACAGGATAAACCACTAAGTCTCTTGTGATTTTTTCTCTGTGATACTTGTGTGTTCGCAAGAGCTCGCTACTTAGTCGTACTAACACTTAACCAAGTTTTGTGGCTATTAGTTGTTGAATTTTACAGGATCACCTATTCACCCCCTCTAGGTGCTCTCAATTGGTATCAAAGTCGTTCTCTTCACGTAAGGGGACTAATTGCCCGAAGAGATGGATCCTAAGGAAAAGGGGATGGTGGTCAACGATAAGGAGAAGGAGTCCATCTTCAACGAGCCAAGGGACGACAAGCCCACTGACTCTGGCTCGAGTCACAAGAAGAAGGACGGGAAGAAGAAGAGGCGCATCAAGAAGATCGTCTACTACGACAGCGACGAGTCTTCTTCTTCCACAAGAGACGACGACGACGACGAGAAAAAGAAACCGGTTCATTCAAATTTTTCATTTGATTATTCTCGTATTCCTTATAATTCCAATGCTCATTTGCTTTCTATTCCTCTTGGTAAACCTCCACACTTTGATGGAGAGGACTACGCTTTTTGGAGTCACAAAATGTGTAGTCACCTTTTTCTCTCTCCATCCTAGTATTTGGGAGATAGTTGAGAATGGAATGCAATTTGATAGTACGGATAACCCTGTCTTCATTAACGAACAAATTCATAAGAATGCACAAGCTACCACTGTTTTGTTAGCATCGTTGTGCAGGGATGAATACAACAAGGTGAGCGGCCTGGACAACGCCAAGCAAATATGGGACACCCTCAAGATATCGCATGAGGGGAAACGACACCACCATGATCACCAAAATGGAGTTGGTGGAAGGAGAGCTGGGAAGGTTTGCCATGATCAGGGGAGAGGAGCCAACTCAAACATACAACAGGCTCAAGATCCTAGTCAACAAGATCAGGAGCTATGGAAGCACGAGATGGACGGACCACGACGTCGTCCGACTTATGCTCAGGGTCTTTCACTGGTATTGACCCTCATCTTGTGAACCTCATCCGTGAGAATCCCAGGTACACAAAGATGACACCCGAGGAGATACTCGGAAAGTTTGTGAGCGGGCGTATGATGGTCAAGGAAGCAAGATATGTTGATGATGCATTAAACGGCCCAATGCCCATCTATGAGCCCCAGCCCGTTGCACTCAAGGAAACAAGCAGCAGCAGGGAGGCGCTACCTAGCAAGGTGGCACAAGTTGAGGCTGCTAGGCTAAACGAAGATGAGATGGCCCTCATCATCAAGCGCTTCAAGACCGCGCTAAAAGGACGCAAGGAGCATCCCAACAAGAGCAAAGCAAAGGGAAAGTGCTCCTATTTTAAATGCGGTAAGACTGGTCATTTTATAGCAAATCGTCCCGATAATGCTAATGACCAGGAACAAGAAAAGAGCGGGAAGAGGGAGAAGAAGAAGGCCTACAAGAAGGCGAAGGGCGAGGCGCACCTTGGCAAAGAATGGGATTCAGATTGCTCTTCTTCCGACTCTAACGACGAAGGACTCGCCGCCTCGGCCTTCAACAAGTCGTCTCTCTTCCCCAACGAGCGTCATACTTGCCTCATGGCAAACGAGAAAAAGGTAAGCGCTCGAGATACCCCTAAGTATACTACTTCAAGTGATGATGACTCTAGTGATGATGAAGTAGATTACACAAGTTTATTCAAAGGTTTAGATAGAACTAAAATAGATAAATCAATGAATTGATTGATGCTTTAAATAAAAAGAATAGACTCTTAGAAAAGCAAGAGGATATTTTGTATGAAGAGCATGATAAGTTTGTTAGTGTACAAAAATCTCTTGCTTTAGAGGTTAAAAGGAATGAAATGCTTTCTTCTGAATTATCTGCTTGTCATGAAACTGTGTCTAGCTTAAAGAGTGTTAATGATGATTTAAATGCTAAGCTAGAAGTAGCCAATAAGTCTAGTTCATATGTAGAGCATGTTAGTATTTGTAATAGATGTAAGGATTTTGATGTTGATGCTTGTGTTGAACACCTTACATCAATTACTAAATTAAATAATGAGGTGGCAAGTCTTAATGCTCAACTTAAGACTTGCAAGACAGATTTTGATAAGTTAAAATTTGCTAGGGATGCCTACACCGTTGGTAGACATCCTTCAATTAAGGATGGACTTGGCTTTCGAAAGGAAGCCAAGAACTTAACAAGCCAAAGGGCTCCCATTCGCAACAAGGAGAAAGAGAAGGCCCCTATGGCTAGTAGTAGTCAAAAGAATCGTGCTTTCATGTATAATGATAGAAAATTTTCTAGAAATTCTCATTATAATAGGAGTTATAATGCTTTTGATTCACATGCTATGATTGCTTCAAGTTCCAATTTTAATGGTAGGCCTAGGAGAAATTTTGTGTCTCATGCTCCTAGGAAAATGTGTAATAAAGCTACCTATGTCTTTCATGCTTGCAACACTACGTATGTACTTTCATGTAAAAATGAAAAAGTGTTTGCTAGAAAGTTGGGGTCCAAATGCAAGGGAGACAAGACTTGCATTTGGGTCCCAAAAGCTATTGTAACTAACCTTGTAGGACCCAACAAGAGTTAGGTACCTAAAACCAAGCCTAATTTGCCTTGCAGGTTTATGCATCCAGGGGCTCAAGCTGGATTATCGACAGCGGATGCACAAACCACATGATAGGGGAGAAGAAGATGTTCACCTCCTACGTCAAGAATAAAGATTCCCAAGATTCGATCATCTTTGGAGATGGGAACCAAGGCAAGGTTAAAGGACTACGAAAGATAGCCATTTCATCTGAGCATTCCATATCCAATGTGTTCTTAGTTGAATCGCTCGGGTACAACTTATTGTCTATTAGTCAACTATGTAATATGGGTTATAATTGTCTATTTACCAATGTAGATGTGTCTGTCTTTAGAAGGAGTGATGGTTCATTAGCCTTTAAGGGTGTACTAGACGGCAAACTCTACTTAGTTGATTTTTTGAAAGAGGAGGCCGATCTAGATGCATGCTTAATTGCTAAGACTAGCATGGGCTGGCTGTGGCATCGCCGTCTAGCACATGTTGGGATGAAGAACCTTCATAAACTTCTAAAGGGAGAACATGTGTTAGGTCTAACCAATGTATTTTTCGAAAAAGATAGACCTTGTGCAGCTTGTCAAGCAGGTAAACAGGTGGGAAGCACTCATCACAGCAAGAATGTGATGACCACATCAAGACCTCTGGAGCTACTTCTTATGGACCTCTTCGGACCCGTCGCCTACCTCATCATCGGGGGAAGTAAGTATGGTCTTGTTATTGTTGATGATTTTTCCGCTTCACTTGGGTATTCTTTTTGCAGGATAAATCAGAAACCCAAGGGACCCTAAAGCGCTTTCTAAGGAGAGCTCATAACGAATTTGAGCTCAAGGTGAAAAAGATAAGAAGCGACAACGGGTCTGAGTTCAAGAACTTACAAGTGGAGGAGTACCTTGAGGAGGAAGGAATCAAGCACGAGTTCTCCGCTCCCTACACACCATAGCGAAATGGTGTGGTAGAGAGGAAGAACAGGACGCTTATCGACATGGCGAGGACGATGCTTGGAGAATTCAAGACGCCCGAGCGGTTTTGGTTGGAAGCTGTGAACACAGCTTGCCATGCCATAAACCGGGTCTACCTTCATCGTCTCCTCAAGAAGACCTCGTATGAACTTCTAACCGGTAACAAACCCAACATTTCATACTTTCGTGTATTTGGGAGTAAATGTTATATTCTAGTAAGAAAGGTAGAAATTCCAAATTTGCTCCCAAAGCTGTAGAAGGGTTTTTGCTAGGTTATGACTCAAATACAAAGGCGTATAGAGTCTTCAACAAATCATCAGGTTTGGTTGAAGTTTCTAGTGACGTTGTATTTGATGAAACTAATGGCTCTCCAAGAGAGCAAGTTGATCTTGATGATGAAGATGACGTTCCATCGGCCGCAATTCGCATCATGGCGATTGGATATGTGTGACCACAGGAACAACAAGAGCAAGATCAACCTTCTTCCTCAACGATGGTGCATCCCCCAACTCAAGATGATGAACAGGTTCCTCAAGAGGAGGCGTGTGATCAAGGGGGAGCACATGAAGACCCAACTATGGAGGAAGAAGCACCACGGGCTCCTCCAACTCAAGTCCGAGCGACGATTCAAAGGAATCATCCCGTCGACAAGATTTTGGGTGATATAAGCAAGGGAGTAACTACTCGCTCAAGACTAGCTAACTTTTGTGAGCATTACTCGTTTGTCTCTTCTATTGAGCCTTTCAGGGTAGAAGAGGCCTTGCAAGATCTGGACTGAGTGTTGGCCATGCAGGAAGAGCTCAACAACTTCAAAAGGAATGAAGTTTGGAGCCTGGTGCCACGTCCCAAGCAAAATGTTGTGGGAACCAAGTGGGTGTTCCGCAACAATCAAGACGAGCATGGGGTGATGACACGAAACAAGGCTCGACTTGTGGCAAAAGGTTATGCCCAAGTCGCAGGTTTGGATTTCGAGGAGACTTTTGTTCCTGTGGCTAGGCTAGAGTCTATTCGCATTCTATTAGCCTATGCCGCTCACCACTCTTTCAGGTTGTTCCAAATGGATGTGAAGAGCACTTTCCTCAACGGGCCGATCAAGGAGGAGGTGTACGTGGAGCAACCCCTGGCTTTGAGGATGAACGGTACCCCGACCATGTGTGTAAGCTCTCTAAGGCGCTCTATGGACTTAAGCAAGCCCCAAGAGCATGGTATGAATGCCTTAGAGATTTCCTAATTGTTAATGCTTTCAAGGTTGGGAAAGCCGATCCAACTCTTTTCACTAAGACTTATGATGGTGACCTATTTGTGTGCCAAATTTATGTCGATGATATAATATTTGGTTCTACTAACCAAAAGTCTTGTGAGGAGTTTAGCAGGGTGATGACACAGAAATTTGAGATGTCGATGATGGGCGAGTTGAACTACTTCCTTGGGTTCCAAGTGAAGCAACTCAAGGACGGCACCTTCATCTCCCAAACAAAGTACACGCAAGACCTGCTCAAGCAGTTCGGGATGAAGGACGCCAAGCCCGCGAAGACACCAATGGGAACCAATGGACATGTCGACCTCAACAAAGGAGGTAAGTCCGTTGATCAAAAGGCATAACGGTCTATGATAGGTTCCTTGCTTTATTTTTGTGCTAGTAGACCGGATATTATGCTTAGCGTTTGCATGTGTGCTAGATATCAATCCGACCCAAGGGAATGTCACCTTGTGGCCGTTAAGCGGATTCTTAGATATTTAGTTGCTACGCCTTGCTTTGGGATCTAGTATCCAAAGGGGTCTACCTTTGACTTGATTGGATATTCAGACTCCGATTATGCCGAGTGCAAGGTTGATAAGAAGAGTACATCAGGGATGTGCCAATTCCTAGGAAGGTCCCTAGTGTCTTGGAGTTTAAAGAAACAAACTTCTATTGCCCTATCCACCGTTGAGGCCGAGTATGTTGCCGCAGGACAGTGTTGCGCGCAACTACTTTGGATGAGGCAAACCCTCTGGGACTTTGGCTACAATCTGAGCAAAGTCCCACTCCTATGTGACAATGAGGGTGCAATCCGCATGGCGGTAATCCTATTGAACACAGCCGCACTAAGCACATAGACATTCGGCATCACTTCCTGAGAGACCACCATCAAAAGGGGGATATCAAGGTGTACTATATTAACACCGAGAATCAGCTAGCCGATATCTTCACCAATCCTTTAGATGAGAAAAGGTTTTGCAGGTTGCGTAGTGAGCTAAATGTCTTAGATTCGCGTAACTTGGATTGATCTATAACATACATGTGTTTTATGCCTTTGATCATGTTAATTTATGCATTTAAATCTATTTTTGTTCATTTGTGGTGCTCAAGTTGTATACATGATCCCCAGACCTCACAAGTCCATTTGCAAGTGATGCACTTATTTAGGGGGAGGCATGCTACAACTTGACCCTTTGAGACTAACCTTGTGTTGGAGTTTACTTGTTTTAGTCTCAAAAGTGAATTGAAAGGGAAAGGTTGTAACACCCCGGGTGTTACTGTTACTAAAACTTGAGCATAACATCATAAGCATGGACATTTCATATGTTTGATACACCTAGATTGCATTCACTAGGCAAAAATCTCAAACAAGTTGTATTGTTATGGCATTTTGCAAATAAGACCCTAGTGTAGGGTACTTAACCCTAAATGGGGTTCAGAAGGGTAAAACAAAATCCAAATAAATAAAACCCTAAGCTTAAGAAAAATAGTCATAAAATGTTACTAAGAAGTGACTTACATTACATTCACACCCTTGAAATACCAAAACGCTAATTGCAAACCCTAGGGGGTTAAGTGCAAATTAGTCCACTTTTGGACTAAAGTGCAAAAACCATGATAATAAAGTGTCCTAAGTCATATGGATCACAAATATGTGGATTTGCAAGTTAAACCCTAAGTTTTGGGCCTAATTGCAAAAGGCACCACTTAAACCCTATACACCTAAGTCTGAAAATCAGTAATTTGGCTCAACTTTGGAGCTTTATAACTTTCAAAATAGTGAGAATTCACCTTAGGGCACCACATCAACTTTGTAGACCTATCAAAGGAGAATAACTTTGCTTAAGAGTGTAAGCATGGTTGTTATGAAGAAATTGGAGATAATTAGACCCAAAGTCGGGCTGTCAGACAACCCTAGGACTGAATTTCCGGTAACAGTGAAATTAGGTAGACTTTGAACCTGATTTTGAGTCAGATTCGGTGACTATTTTATGGTGAGCTTTGTGGCAAAGTTGAAGATGGACTATAGGTCTATAACTTTAATGCAGAGAGTTGAATCAGTCACCACAGAAAATTTGGAGAAATTTTGATTTGAACATTGACTGTCAGGCGCTCTGATGATGGCTCCCATGGTACAGTGACTGAACAAGATCAGATCAACCGCTCAGTTCACCGCCGACAATCTCCGCCGCGATTCGTGCCGTCATCGTCTCGCTTCGTGCTCGGGTTGATCGGATAACGTTCGGAGTTACGTCGCCGTGGATAAGCTCTGGCCAGTAAAGTATTCCGGCCACCATACAGAGTTCGCCGTGGTGGATTTTGGTAAGCACGTCGGTGACCGCCGCCTTCCGGCCTTATGCCGCGTGTCTAAGCGTCTCCACCGCATCGCTGTGACTCGCTCTAGCTCTCCGTTGATCACCGGAGTAAATGCCACGGTGTGGGACACGAATTCGCTGCACCGGTGAGCTCCCCCTCCTCTGACCGCCGCGCGTCTCGCCCAAATTCATCAGCCACCGCTTAACAACCCTATAAATTGATGACCGGGTCTGTTGCGTCATGTAATCACGAAGCCAACGCACCAGCTATTGCTTCAAATCACCCACCAGAGACCGTGAATTCCTCATTTTCCCCAATCCTGTTCTACCACCGCAAAGACACCCTTACCGCGGCCAGCCTACTCTAGGTCAGTTCAACCTTCTCAGTCGTTTGTTCTAGCATCCTTAAGCTCTCCTCAAACTCCTCGACCCCTCTGATTAAGCTGGACAGCCATGGATCGCTGGGAACACGTTGTTCCTTTGTTTGTCTCCGCTGTCACCGTGGCCAGTACAAATTAGGTTGCCATTCTTGAAATTAACTTAGGGAAAACAGTGATTAGGACGTGAAATCGATTTCGGCCGAAGTAGAGCACCAGTCCTTGTGTAAATCGGCCGGTCTACGAGCTCGCCGGAGCTCTGCCGCGCCGCTCACCGTCGGGGACCCTGGTCTTTGAAGAAATAGAACGTGAGGGGTTTCCTTGTAAACCGTCAGTGACTCACGAGAACAGTGAAAGCACCCCCTTCGGGTTATCCAGAACGCCGAGGGCTTTTTCGCAAAGCTACCAGCGCGGGCGCGCGCTTTTCACATGAGTTTGGGCGACAGGGCTGAATTCGGCCTAGGACTGTTCATTCTTTTGTTTTTTCTTTTTCTACCAGAGCTAAAAAAATTGTAGAAAAATGGTAAAAATGTCCAACCAATTTTCCTAGATTCCTAATTTTCCATAGTATTTAATAAAAATAGTTTCATGATTTTTAGATCAAATAGGAAATTTTGGAGCATTTATAATAGCCTAAAACATTGTTTCTGCATTTTTAGAAATTAGATAATAATTCCAAAAATCCCAAACTTTTTATTTGAACTCTAGATAATATTTAGAAGCCTTGGGTAGGGTTTGGTTTGAATTGGACCTTGTTTGATAACTAGAACCCAAAACCCCACCCCTGCCCTTTGAATTCCTTTGCTGACTCCGGAAAACCTAATTTCTCAGAGAACCGTGAAGGAAAATTGTATTCAAGACCTTAGATAAAAATCTCTTATTATCTTTGCATTCTCATGAACATTACATGGGCATTCATTATTATGTATGGTTATCTTTAGAAAACGAAGAAGAAGTTGAAGTAGAAGGAGAGAAGACTTCACCACCACCTCAGGAACATCAGGCTGACAGCTGTTTTTATTTTGACATCTGTGGAACTGAGCCTGAATCACCTGTAAACCAAGGCAAGCCCCGGTGCATTTGCCACCTCCTTGACTCTTTTAAAATCTTTCTCACTTGCTTGAGGCATTAGGTGATAAGAGTTGATTGCTAAAACAATTCCTGCATTACCTTCCTTGAATTTGATTACCTTCCTTTGAATCCCTGTTTTATAAAAGGTTTTTACTATGCTTAGTATTGCTCTAGCAAAGAAAAAGGTTTTGTTCTTACAAAAGATGATATGGCTAAGTGGGAGGGATGTTTTTGAAAATAAAACTTGATGGTGAATCCATCATGGCCATGATGGGTTCAACATCGAAAAAGATGTACCTCTGCAAGGTACCAAACTTTGGGATTTGAAATAATAAAGCTGAGACCGGGCTGGTGACTTGCACGAGAAGAGAGTCTCGGTATAGTGTCTCCGTCTGAGTCGATTAAGGACCGTGTCGATGTAGGCCTGCTGACCGAGG
Organism: Zea luxurians; assembly: GCA_029449295.1. Classification (NCBI taxonomy): domain Eukaryota; kingdom Viridiplantae; phylum Streptophyta; class Magnoliopsida; order Poales; family Poaceae; genus Zea; species Zea luxurians. The sequence continues at coordinate 50,920,413 of JAOPSE010000023.1, forward strand.
ACCCTTTAACTGGTCACATGCCTCGTCATGGGTAAGCTTTGCCTCGGGCAGACTAAGGCCAGAATAAGATACCACGCAATGGGAGTGGAGAGATGGCGAGAGTAGCATGTACCCTCCGTGACAAGAGGCTGGACGGTGGTGTATCTGTGCTCTCGGTTGGCGTGAACCTGATCTGGTCTTAAGAACCCCGGTGGCGAGTTGACATATGCAAGGGTTAAGTGCTACATATGTCGTGTGATTGGAGATCCTCAGTTGAGTATAATCGATTCGGATCGCCGTACCTCCGCGGTTATGGAGACTTGATCACTGACTTATACGTAGAACTCCAGTAAAGATTAAGGGTGCTAAGAAATTGGCTAGTGCAGGTCAAGTGATTGAACTAGGGTAGAGAGAACTCTAGAGACATGTAATCTTACTTAACCTGACAAGTAAAATTTGGATTTTTAAGGATCCACTTTAGTAAGCATTTCTGCAAACAGAGTCTTTGATTATTGAGAAACCTTACCTTGACTCCCTGATAACCAGCATACCCTTGAGAGTCTTTTCTTTAGTCGGGTAAGACTTGCTGAGTAATTCCATATTTAGGGTTTTATTCCCTGTTATTTTTAGGTGAAGAAGCAACAAACTTTTGTTGTTTCTGTTCTAAGGTGGTTCCAAAGGAAGAACACCAGGAGTGAAGCTGTGGGAGGAAAGGATCCTCCTTAAAAACTTTTTGTTTGAAACTTATCGGGAGGGGTTTTTGCCTCCCTTAGTTATGTAATAATACTCTGCACTCGTTTAATTATATCCTGGTATGTAATATATAACTTTGTCTTACTTTTTAAATAAAGGTAAGTTTATGTAATCGCTTCCGCATTTCTATATCTCCGATGATCTGTAATGTCTGCGTGACGGGTGAAACGCTCTTGGGAAAGGTAAGAAAAGCAAATACCAAACTTGTCACGTGGTTTAGGAACACCTGCAGGGTTGTCTGAGGTCCGTTGGACAAGGACAACTGTAGGTGGGCATAATGACTTGGGATGTTCCGTCACAGATGGTATTGGAGCGAAGCCCATCTCTGCAGATATTATGAGGCATCTTCAAAAGAATTTTTCTAAGACTTATCTAGAAAATTTCTTCCCTTCTTACCTACTATCTCTGAAGAGTTTATATGAAAGACCAGATAGGAAGAGTGCAATGTATAGAAGGTGTGAATCAACTAAGGTTGGTTCTGTAATTACACATGCATCATGCTAAGAATTATGCTAATAAGATTCCCCCTTTTGAAAGATGCCGCCACGTACAAGGAAGACTGCACGCAAGTCAACCGGGCCGATCGGTGTACCTCGTCACCAACATGCCCTGAGACATGACGACAGCAGTAGTGGGAGCAATGATCCGATTGGAGATCTGGAAGCACAAGTTAATCAGCTTCAAACAGAACTCCGTCGCAGGAATACCATATGGGTCACGGATGGCGAGAGGATCAATGAATTGAGAAGCGACATCCACCGCCTGCAAGATCAGCTCGCGGATCGAGATCTAGCGCTCGATTGGGCGGTTCACTCTCGTTCGCTTGCCTGGGCTAAGGAGGCAAAAGCTCAAGCCCAAGTAGAAGAGCTTAACTCAGCTATTGATACCTTGCAGGCTTATTGTAATACTCTACATGAAGAAGTTCATGTATTGTACTCACAACTACACCCAGTGTACCTGCGGATCCTGTCGGGACAGAAGCCGGACCTTCTCAAGTAGCGGGAGAAGCTTTTGGTGGCGAAATGGACCTTTTCAGGCCCCCTCCCTCTATGAAGTTGGTCGATGAGTGGTCTCCTACGCCCGACAGTGAGGCTACCAAGAGTGATAGGAAGCAGGAATAGTATAGTATAGAAGTAGTACTATTGTGTATTAGGTGGTGTAATCCTATTGTAAAGTACGAGTCTGTAACATTACCTTTTAAGTAATGTGAAATGGATGGTTTGTATGGCATATCATATTGCTCCCAATGTTCTTTGCCTCAGATGTCTTCTAGGACTCGCGCTCAGGATGGGGCTAGTACCTCCCGTGGGAGGGAGGTGACCCCGAATCCACCTCCAGTACCTCCGACACTTGCCGAGGCCATCGCTGCCTTGGTAAACGCTACAGCAGAAAATACCCGCTTCCTGCGGGAGATGGCAGGTCAACCACTTCCACAACAAGGCAGATGGGCCTATCTGCAAGGCCCCCGTGAGACATCTTATCTGGACTTCTCCGAGACGTGCCCTCCGTTGTTCGTCAAGGCAGAAGACCCTCTAGAGGCGGATGAATGGATCCGCGTCATTGAACAAAAATTTGGACTTCTTCGATGTTCAGAAACTCAAAAGCCCCTGTTCGCAGCTCAGCAATTACGAGGCCCTGCCAGTACGTGGTGGGGAAACTTTGTGGCCGTTCAGCCGACCCGTCATCAGATTACATGGGATGAATTCAAGCTAGCCTTCAGCGAACATTACATACCTGAAGGAGTCCACATGAAACAGGAGGAATTCATGAAGTTGAAGAAATGTCTTCGGGTTCCAGATCGAACCATTGAAGTGACATATGTTGTCCTAGAGCTAGACTTGACGTATTCTGAGTACCCTATTCGAGTCTTGGATCAAAAGGATAGGGTTACCCATAGAAAAACTCTCAAGTTTTACAAGATACAGTGGAACCAGCATTCCGAAGATGAGGCTACTTGGGAAACTCAAGATTTTTTAGAAAGGAATTTCCCAGGCTTTCTAGCCTCATGTAAATTATAATGTGTATATAATTGTTGTAATAAAGGAGTGAGCCCCCAAACCACCCCTGCTTTGTACCAAAAATCAGGAAATAAAGATGTGAACCATTTCCTTTTCCACTACTTACCCTAGGACTTTTAATCTCGGGACGAGATTCTTTTATGGGGGGAAGGATGTAACACCCCGGGTGTTACTGTTACTAAAACTTGAGCATAACATCATAAGCATGGACATTTCATATGTTTGATACACCTAGAATGCATTCACTAGGCAAAAATCTCAAACAAGTTGTATTGTTATGGCATTTTGCAAATAAGACTCTAGTGTAGGGTACTTAACCCTAAATGGGGTTCAGAAGGGTAAAACAAAATCCAAATAAAGAAAACCCTAAGCTTAAGAAAAATAGTCATAAAATGTTACTAAGAAGTGACTTACATTACATTCACACCCTTGAAATACCAAAAACCCTAAATCCAAACCCTAGGGGGTTAAGTGCAAAATTAGTCCACTTTTGGACTAAAGTGCAAAAACCATGATATTAAAGTGTCCTAAGTCATATGGATCACAAATATGTGGATTTGCAAGTTAAACGCTAAGTTTTGGGTCTAATTGCAAAAAGCACCACGTAAACCCTATACACCTAAGTTTGAAAATCAGTAATTTGGCTCAACTTTGGAGCTTTATAACTTTCAAAATAGTGAGAATTCACCTTAGGGCACCACATCAACTTTGTAGACCTATCAAAGAGAATAACTTTGCTTAAGAGTGTAAGCATGGTTGTTATGAAGAAATTGGAGATAATTAGACCCAAAGTCGGGCTGTTAGACAACCCTACGACTGAATTTCAGGTAACAATGAAATTAGGTAGACTTTGAACCTGATTTTGAGTCAGATTCGGTGACTATTTTATGGTGAGCTTTGTGGCAAAGTTGAAGATGGACTATAGTTCTATAACTTTAATGCAGAGAGTTGAATCAGTCACCACAGAAAATTTGGAGAAATTTTGATTTGAACATTGACTGTTAGGCGCTCTGATGATGGCTCCCATGGTACAGTGACTGAACAAGATCAGATCAACCGCTCAGTTCACCGCCGATGATCTCCGCCGCGATTCGTGCCATCATCGTCTCGATTCGTGCTCGGGTTGATCGGATAACGTTTGGAGTTACGTCGCCGTGGATAAGCTCTAGCCAGTAAAGTATTCCGGCCACCGTACAAAGTTCGCCGCGGTGGATTCTGATAAGCACGCTGGTGACCGCCGCCTTCCGGCCTTGTGCCGCGTGTCTAAGCGTCTCCACCGCATCGCTGTGACTCGCTCTAGCTCTCCGTTGATCATCGAAGTAAATGCCACGGTGTGGGACACGAATTCACTGCACCAGTGAGCTCCCCCTCCTCTGACCGCCACGCGTCTCACCCAAATTCATCAGCCACCGCTTAACAACCCTATAAATTGATGACCGGGTCTGTTGCGTCATGTAATCACGAAGCCAACGCACCATCTATTGCTTCAAATCACCCACCAGAGACCATGAATTCCTCATTTTCCCCAATCCTGTTCTACCACCGCAAAGACACCCTTGCCGCGGCCAGCCTACTCCAGATCAGTTCAACCTTCTCAGTCGTTTGTTCTAGCATCCTTAAGCTCTCCTCAAACTCCTCGACCCCTCTGATTAAGCTGGACAGCCATGGATCGCCGGGAACACATTGTTCCTTTGTTTGTCTCTGTTGTCACCGTGGCCAGTACAAATTAGGTTGCCATTCTTGAAATTAACTTAGGGAAAATAGTGATTAGGACGTGAATTTGATTTCGGTCGAAGTAGAGCACCAGTCCTTGCGTAAATCGACCGGTCTACGAGCTCGCCGGAGCTCTGCCGCGCCGCTCACCGTCGGGGACCCTGGTCTGTGAAGAAATAGAACGTGAGGGGTTTCCTTGTAAACCGTCAGTGACTCACGAGAACAGTGAAAGCACCCCCTTCGGGTAATCCAGAACGCCAAGGGCTTTTTCGCAAAGCTTCCAGCGCGGGCGCGGGCGCGCGCTTTTCACGTGAGTTTGGGCCGACTGGGCTGAATTTGGCCCAGGACTGTTCATTCTTTTGTTTTTTCTTTTTCTACCAGAGCTAAATAAATTGTAGAAAAATGGTAAAAATGTCCAACCAATTTTCTAGAATCCTAATTTTCCATAGTATTTAATAAAAATAGTTTCATGATTTTTAGATCAAAAAGAAAATTTTGGAGCATTTATAATAGCCTAAAACATTGTTTCTGGATTTTTAGAAATTAGATAATAATTCCAAAAATCCCCAAACTTTTATTTGAACTCTAGATAATATTTAGAAGCCTTGGGTAGGGTTTGGTTTGAATTGGACCTTGTTTGATAACTAGAACCCAAAACCCCACCCTCGCCCTTTGAATTCCTTTACTGACTCCGGAAAACCTAATTTCTCGGAGAACCGTGAAGGAAAATTGTATTCAAGACCTTAGATAATAAACTCTTATTATCTTTGCATTCTCATGAACATTACATGGGCATTCATTATTATGTATGGTTATCTTTAGAAAACGAAGAAGAAGTTGAAGTAGAAGGAGAGAAGACTTCACCACCACCTCAGGAACATCAGGCCGACAGCTGTTTTTATTTTGACATCTGTGGAACTGAGCCTGAATCACCTGTAAACCAAGGCAAGCCCCGGTGCATTTGCCACCTCCTTGACTCTTTTAAAATCTTTCTCACTTGCTTGAGGCATTAGGTGATAAAAGTTGATTGCTAAAACAATTCCTGCATTACCTTCCTTGAATTTGATTACCTTCCTTTGAATCCCTGTTTTATAAAAGGTTTTTGCTATGCTTAGTATTGCTCTAGCAAAGAAAAAGGTTTTGTTTTTACAAAAGATGATATGGCTAAGTGGGAGGGATGTTTTTGAAAATAAAACTTGATGGTGAATCCATCATGGCCATGATGGGTTCAACATCGGAAAAGATGTACCTCTGCCAGGTACCAAACTTTGGGCCGGATTTGAAATGATAAAGCTGAGACCGGGTGGGTGACTTGCATAAGAAGAGAGTCTCGGTGTAGTGTCTCCGTCTAAGTCGATTAAGGACCGTGTCGATGTAGGCCTGCTGACCACGGACCCTTTAACTGGTCACATGCCTCGTCATGGGTAAGCTTTGCCTCGGGCAGACTAAGGCCACAATAAGATACCATGCAATGGGAGTGGAGAGATGGCGAGAGTAGCATGTACCCTCCATGGCAAGAGGCTGGACGGTGGTGTATCTGTGCTCTCGGTTGGCGTGAACCTGATCTGGTCTTAAGAACCCCGGTGGCGAGTTGACATATGCAAGGGTTAAGTGCTACATATGTCGTGTGATTGGAGATCCTCAGCTGAGTATAATCGATTCGGATCGCCGTACCTCCACGGTTATGGAGACTTGGTCACTGACTTATATGTAGAACTCCAGTAAAGATTAAGGGTGTTAAGAAATTGGCTAGTGCAGGTCAAGTGATTGAACTAGGGTAGAGAGAACTCTAGAGACAGGTAATCTTACTTAACCTGACAAGTAAAATTTGGATTTTTAAGGATCCACTTTAGTAAGCATTTCTGCAAACAGAGTCTTTGATTATTGAGAAACCTTACCTTGACTCCCTGATAACCAGCATACCCTTGAGAGTCTTTTCTTTAGTCCGGTAAGACTTGCTGAGTAATTCCATACTCAGGGTTTTATTCCCTGTTGTTTTTAGGTGAAGAAGCAACAAACTTTTGTTGTTTCTGTTCTAAGGTGGTTCCAAAGGAAGAACACCAGGAGTGAAGCTATGGGAGGAAAGGATCCTCCTTAAAAACTTTTTGTTTGAAACTTATCGGGAGGGGTTTTTTGCCTCCCTTAGTTATGTAATAATACTCTGCACTCGTTTAATTATATCCTGGTCTGTAATATATAACTTTGTCTTACTTTTTAAATAAAGGTAAGTTTATGTAATCGCTTCCGCATTTCTGTATCTCCGATGATCTGTAATGTCTGCGTGACGGGTGAAACGCTCTTGGGAAAGGTAAGAAAAGCAGATACCGAACTTGTCAAGTGGTTCAGGAACACCTGCAGGGTTGTCTGAGGTCCATTGGACAAGGACAACTGTAGGTGGGCCTAATGACTTGGGAGGTTCCGTCACAAAGGTGAACTTGGACCATGCAAAGACTTCCAATGCACTCCGGTATTCACTCCAAGTTCATATCTATGCTCTTATTGCCTTTTTGCTCGTAATTGACAATTTTGGTGAGGTAATGGGGTTAAAGGGCCAAGAATGATCCTGTTTTGGTGCTTAATGCCAAAGGGGGAGAAATTAAGGCCAAAGCAAATGGATCAGCTACCACTTGAGAATTTTGAAAATAGTAGAGTTAGAACTTTTGATTTATCAAAATACTCTTATTGTCAAAATTTGGCCTCTTATGGGGAGAATTTATGATTATGGTAAAAGGGGAGTTTTTGGATCTTTGATCAATTTCACTCTTGGAATATCTCTCTTTATGCCTAAACAAGTGTGTTTGACTTAGAGATAGGAAATTGAATTTGATTTGTAAAAATAAACCAAGTGGTGGCAAAGAATGATCCAAATATGCCAAATTTGAATAAAAAACAATTCTTGTTCTCAATTGCATTGATGTTGCACTTCTATTGGTTGCTTTTTGATGTGTTGGCATAAATCACCAAAAAGGGGAGATTGAAAGGGAAATGTGCCCTTGGGCCACATTGATTTGGGTACTAATGTATTGTGTCTAAGCGCTAGAAACAGGAGAAAAGCAATTGGAAAAGAGTCAGCCAACTCCTGCTCGGTCTGGGTGCACCGGACTGTCCGGTGGTGCACCGGACAGTGTCCGGTGCGCCAGACTAGTCTCGGTGAACAAGCCACTCTCGGGACTCGACGGCGGCGTACGGCTATAATTCACCGGACTGTCCGGTGAGTCGTCCGCGGCGAAGTCGTCGCTCTCGGGAAAAGTTCAACGGCGTACGACTAAAATTCACCGAACTGTCCGGTGAGCCAACGGTCGACTGCGCCAACGGCCGGCCGTGCAATCTTCGCGCGACGCGTGGGCGCGCCAATGGTCGGCAGGGGGCACCGGACTGTCCAGTGTGCACCGGACAGTGTCCGGTGCACCAACTGCCACGAATCTGCAACGGTCGAATGCGCCAGAAAAGGAAGGAGATCGCGCACCGGACAGCTACAGTGACTGTCCGATGGCGCACCGGACTGTCCGGTGCGCCACCCGACAGAAGGCAAGATTAGCCTTCCAAGATTGCCTCTAACGGCTCCTAGCTGCCTTGGGGCTATAAAAGGGACCCCTAGGCGCATGGAGGAGTCACCCAAGCATACTCTAAGCATTCTAAGTCTTCCACACTTCGTCTCCGCGCACTTGATTGACTTTGTTAGTGATTTGAGCTCCGTTCTAGTGGTGAACTCGTTGTGCTTCATTTTGGGCTCAAGTCTTGGCTTGTGTGCGTGTGTATTGCTGTGGATTTGTGTGTGTTGCTTCCCACCCTTACTCTTTTGCTTTCACTGTGATCTTTGTTGTAAGGGCGAGAGACTCTAACTTGTGGAGATTCCTCGCAAATGGGAAAAAGAGATAAGCAAAGAAATACCGTGGTATTCAAGTTGATCATAGGATCACTTGAAAGGGGTTGAGTGCAACCCTCGTCCGTTGGGATGCCACAACATGGAGGTAGACAAGTGTTATACTTGGCCGAACCACGGGATAAACCACTGAGTCTCTTGTGATTGTTTCTCTGTGATACTTGTGTGTTTGCAAGAGCTCGCTACTCAGCCGTACTAACACTTAACCAAGTTTTGAGGCTATTAGTTGTTGAATTTTACAGGATCACCTATTCACCCCCCTCTAGGTGCTCTCAATTTCCAGATATTATTTCTTATCCAACCCACCCATACAGTTGCCCACCCTTGCTGGTATCATGACATCCGAATTGAGTAGCCAGGCTTGTAGTTCAGGACCCCTCTACGAAAGCAGGGGGTCCGGGAGCCTGGGGGCCGGTTCTAGAGAACGAGTACTCGTTCCCTAGGGTGGTCCGGAGCTGTGTAGCCGCTTAGCTTGGTTCCGTACCCTAAGCCTGCACGCTCCACCACTCTGCGACAGGTATTCTATTATTTGGAACTATAGCCCGGTGGGTCCAGGAACCTGGGGTCCGGTCCTAGAGAATGGACGCATGTCTCCTGGGGTGGTCCGGAGCCGTGTAGCCGCTTAGCCTGGTTCCGTACCCTAAGCCTGCATGCTCCACCACCCTGCGATGGGTGTCCTAGTATCTAGAGCTGTGATTCAGGGGGTCTGGACACACGGCTTGGCCCCCCAAACTAAATCCTACAGGTCCTGTTGCGTGAATCAAAGGATGGTTGATACCAGACGATGGGCCCTATGGGTGTGCTACTAACACTTCCTAGCTGAAGCTGTGAACAGGTCCAGGTCCCAGTCAAGGCTACCTCCTAGGGGCCGGGGCACCAACTCTTTCTTAGGTATGCTGGTATCCAGCCTCGACACGTCGAGCCTACATCCTAGGGGGGCCAAGCACCAGGAGAGGAGTTGGTAAATCCACTCACAGCAAGAACAAATACTGCACAGGTAAGAGCTGTTTAATTGATAGTTCCCAAAAGTATCTTACAAAAATAAAAGTTATTACATTCGCCTTCAAGCGGGGCCCTAGCCTCGTTTATACAGGTATGAACTACTCGACATCAGCAGGGTCGCGCTGGAAGCGCGCGGCCGTCGTCTCCACGGCATCTCATACGACCTCCCGGGCGGCATCTTCAGTGTCGGCAACCGCTGGGCACAGGCCTGCTGCTCACCCTGAACGCGGTGGCGGCCACTGGGAACAGCGGCGCTAGCGGCAACCCGGTGCTACAGCTTGCCAACGGCGGTGGCCTCCTCGATGTGTGCGCCAAGGCGAAGGAGCCCTCATCGTTGGAGGCAACGTCGAGACCATTAAAGCTAAAGAGATGGAGGCGCGAAAGATGGAGCCACAGCTCAGCTCGCTTTCCACCTCATGGAGCTGGAGCTAGACCAGTTCATGGAGGCGTACCATGAGATGCTGGTGATGTTCGCGCGAGAAATGGAGCCGCAGCTCAACTCGCTTCCCACCTCCAAAAGGTCGCTGCGCGACACCCTTTCGCCCAGGCGCTGGTGGAAGAAGCACCACCCCCACGAACATCTCCCAGAGGTGGGCAAAGATGGCCGCCTGGAGGATGGAGCGGGGCGTGAGGTGCTGAAGTTGGAGGCCGAGCTCCTCTATCAGTAGCAGGAAGAAAGGCGAAAGGGCGCAGTAGTTGGGAGAAAATGCAGAAGCGTGATCGCTGCACGTCGGGTGAATCCCTTTTCAAGGAAGTCTCCCTTGCTCGTGCCCCGAGACGCCGCAGGAAATCTCGCCCGGCGCGCACCAAAGCAATCCAGCCTGTGACACGGGGGCTCGGGCCCATGAGTCATACAGCTGGTGTGCGGGTCTTCGAGTGCTGAGAAGGCGAACAACCGCGCGAGGAGCGAACCGACGCCTGCGGCGGTGCGCCTCTTCATCTCCGCCGAAAGCAGTGGCCCAATTTCTGACACGGGGGCCCAGGCCCACGAGTCATACTCCTTGGGCGTCGGTCTCCGAGTGCGAAGAAGGCGAACCGCCACGCGTGGAGTGAACCATCGCGCCTCTTCATCTTCACCGAAGCCAACGGCCCAGTCTCTAACACGGGGGCCCAGTGTCACACCCGGCTTTAAGGAACAAAGCCAGGTGCATCTCATACATGCGCCAAGAAGACAACATATATAATAACAGAGTGTATAGAGATAAATGTCACAATAATCAGAGTATTTATTACATAGCGGAAGACTTATTACAAAATAAAAGATAAATATAAAACGAACTAAGGATCGTCGGCGCCAATGTCAACTAAGAAACGCCACCTAGATCAAATCATACTCCTCGCCTTGTGGCTCCTCCTAAACCACCTGCTCTTCTCCTGTGGGGGGTGTGAGACAGCAAGGGTGAGCTCACACATGATCATAGCTCAACAAGTTGTGGGGAACCAGTGGGCATGAACTCACAAAGGTGGGAGTTCATGTGATGTGTAAGGCTAAATCACTGACAGGGGTTAAAGCTGAGCATTGCTTTTAATTAGTTGGTCAAAATTTTATTAGCAGTTACTAAGTGTAAGTAAATACCAAACCTTAAGTAAAGTAATAGAACACAATTAATAATAAACCCATGCAATGCAAATGACAAAATTGAAGTTAAGTTCCATAATTTAAACATCAGAGAGTCCTGAGCCGCTCATGACCGTGAGCTCGCCTAGTATACCAGTTTTACACTCTACAGAGGTTGTACCCTTTACCCACAAGTCATGTTACCCATCTGCCAAGGGGTCGCGACTCCCATACACCTCTACCTAGGAAGCGCGGCAGGGCAACACTACGAGGCCTTTACAAAGTTCCACTAGCTTCCGAAAACCCGCTACAGTTTATGGGAAGAGCACTTGCAAGAATCCCCCGTCTGACCGCCATCGCAGCAAAATCAACCCGAGAACCTCCTTGCATGCAACTCCCCTACTGCCCTTGCCCCTTTCGGGTAAGGTAGTCTTCCACTAGCTTTCCTAATTAGTCAGCCAAGGGCGTCCCATTAAACCCTTGTGGTGGCACGTGTTTCTCAAGTTAAGCTCTATGTTTCAATTAACATTAATGATCTCAACATGAACATAAATAGAATAACAAAAAGAATTGGAACATAGATATAATAAATGATTATCCCAAAACCATGTAAAGCAATAGCAAACTACCCAAGTGATTTAGGGGTAAACAAGGTAATGAGATAAACAATCTAGGATGACCTATCGGGTCCCATCAAAATTAACCTATGCATGAGTAAGTGATATTAAAGAACATTATTGGGTAAAAAGTGGTCAAGGGCACAACTTGCCTGGCACTTGAGATTCCAGGTACCGACTTGCTTTTCAGATGACACGTGGCCTCACGCTAGTCATAGCAATACAAACAAACATGATATAGACAAAATTAACATCACACCAAACATAAGAACAAACTGCATAATAACGATCTACGCGTTGCTACGAGACTAACGCAACTGGAACGAGTCAAATCGGAGTTAAAACGAAAGAGTTATGAATTTCTGAAGGTTTTATGTGCTAAATACAAGATTAATTAGGAAATAAATTTTAATGTGGCTTTCATGTCAAAGCAGAGGCCCTATCTGATAAACAATATTGTTATAAAATTATAGGAACTGGAATGGACTAAAAAGGACTTCATATGAATTTTATATGAATTACACAAATTTTAGCATTTATTTTGTCATTAAAATCATTCTCTAATCACTTTTTCCAGATTTTATAATTCCCTGGACTGGGCGCACTATTTACAGATAACATAGGGGCCAAATCCTAATTTTCCCTAGACACAGAGCACAGTAGGGTTGGACTGCGGGTTGATTCTTGAAAAGTGGAGGGGCTCTTTAACAAATAAGCCAACGAAGGGGTATCCAGGAATCCAGACCGTCAGATCTAACATGCGCGGCCCAGATTAGATCAACTTCGTAACGAACCGCTACGACCTATTGTCCATCGGATCCGAACTCAACGGTCAGATTTTAATGGATCTAGATCTAACTCTATCCGTTGGATCACAATCAATGGCTCAGATCAATCCTCCCAACGGGTATGCCAGGGATCTGATCGCCGCCGTACACCCCACATCCCACGGCACACACGGTTTTTCCCCAATCCTTTCTTCTTCCCTGGACACCACGGATTGAACATGGCGGCCAGGGGTCCCAGCACGGCGGACACCATGGTAGAGCATGTGTCACGACACAAACCCGACTCCCCGATTCAACGGAGCGACATGCAGAGGAGAATGCTACGAATAACATGGATAGGTTGATCACCTGCAATCGGCTGCAGAGGAGCCCGCCCATGGTGCGAGCGGAACCCACGGCGGAGCACCAACTCCGGCGTAAAATCGTGGGTTCCCCGATCGGCAATCCCATCAAGCGGAGCACCGTGTGCCATCCACGCCTCTAATCGAAGCTCCCAGACCCACTTGAGGAATCCCGAGCGGTAGCGTGGGCGAGTTCCACGGCGGCGGAACCACACCATCGGCGCAAAGGCGACCGACCACCACAGTGCCCAAAACGTCGATTAAACCGAGCTACGCGTAGAGGAGATAATAGCGAACATGGGGGATGAGGACTCACCAGAGAAGGAGTCTGCGGGGAGGCTGGCCATGGAGGACAGTGGGTTCACGGTCTCCGGTGAAGAAATCCTGAGCCCCGGGCGCCGGTTCAACGCGGCGAGGCCACAATAATTCTCCACGCACGGGTGGAGCTTCACGGCACGGCACTGGGGCAGCGACAACGACGAGCCCACCGGCGATGGCACAGCTCGGTTCTTTCTCTCTCTCTCTCCGTTCTCACTACGAAAATGGCGACACCACTAGTTTAACTCGCGCCCCTGGTTGATCGCGACCCGCGTATGGCTAGGGAAGAGGAGGTATAGGGGGGTTCGGCCCGCATTTGTAGCCGGTCAAGGGGAGTCCGTGGGCGCGGGGGTATCAGGTGTTCTGTTGCACGGAGGTGGAAGACCGGAGCGCGCGGATAGGAAGGTGGGCGAAAGCTGCGACCGGGGCCCGCATGTCAGCGAAAGCCACAGCGCGCGCACGCTGAGTCGCAGAGGTGCCGACATCCCGGGCCCGCAAATCAGTGGGCGTGTGAGGAGCGAGCGCAGGAGAAGCTGGCGTGTGGGTCCCGCATGGCATAGATACAGCGGGTTTGGGCTGAGCGACGGTGGAAATGGGCCAAGGTGTGCAGATTTGGCCCAAGGAACTGATAGGTTTAATCTTTTCCTTTTCTTTTCTATTTCTATTTTCCTTTTTTAACTTTTAATTTTGAATTCATACTTGTTGTGAGGTTCATACCTAGGTTAACTGCCTATAATAATATGAACTAAATTTTTAATTCATTTATATTTTTATTTTATCCTATTTGTATAATGTTTTCTTCTCTTTTTCTCAATCCTAGAATTTCCTTTAGGATTTAAATCCCCATTTGGGAATTAATATATTTATTTTCAAATTATTTTATGTTGTCACAAAATGCACACAAAATAAGATTCCAGCATGATGCATGTATTATTTTTGGGTGTCTTTTGTTATTTATTTATTTGTTTAAATGAGGTGTTCACATGGTATGGTGAATGGAGACAACACACACATAAAGATAAAAGAAATAATTTCTCCTTCAGTATTCTCTTACAAATTGGGTATTACACCCAGGCCCACGAGTCATCCTCCTTGAGCGCCGGTTCCTGGGTGCAGTGAAGTCGAACCGCCGCTCGCGCCAGTACTGCGCCCCCTCGGGGCCATCGCAGAAGACAGAGAAGGTGAATTTTTAAACCAAGGCAGCGGTATCGAGGCGCCTCACGTGTGGCCCGACGAAACCATCAAGCATGGGGGCCACGGGTCAAGTCAACCACAAGGGCAGACGTGGCAGTTGGCGTGACCGAAGGCGGGCTGGCAGTGATTACGTCAGCAAGCGCATGGAAGCGGCGCGCCAATCGCCAATCAAGCTTTGGCCCCACCTGCAGGCTCGTATCCTCCCCTGAGGTGGGCCCGAGGGCCACTGTCGGTACCCTGAAACAGGGGTACCCCTTACTATAGCATTAAGGTGTGGTGTCCACATGACTATCTCTAGCCGCGTGGTGAATAGTACCCGACCCCACCGCGTGGACGGCTCCGGGCCCGCCATGTGGCCAAAGAAGACGATATCCTCCAAGGTGTCAACAATGAGTCCGGACCCCCACGGGAAAATGCCGAACCCCTGTATATACAGACCGGACCTCTGAGTAAGGTCCAGGACCTTCACGGGCGCAAACCATACCCTTGGGACGGGTCCCGGACCCCTCTGTGTGGGGTCCGGGCCACTCACGGCAGGGTCCCGGGATTCTGGGCCAAAGAATACTCAGGCCTTAATCAAGGCCAGGCGGAAGTCCGGAGCCGACACGTGTCCGGACCATACCGCACACGCCTCTGCTCCCCGCTTAGGCGGAAACCTGATGCTGCCACGTGGCCTGCTGCCCATGAGGTAAGCCAGCGGGCGGAGCCTGACGTAAGGCCTCCGGGTTGTGTGGTCCCTGCATTTATTGCGGATAAGGCGCGCCGCCTGACAAGCGATGTGCCACCTCGGCATTTAATGAGGCCTGACCACTCTGCTGTCAGGCGGCGACCTATCCATTCTTCTGGCAAGCAGTGTGCCGCCTCGGTATTTAATGAGTCCTATCCATTCCGCTAGCAGGCGGCACGCCCATGCTACCGCATGCACTATACTCATCATCACTCGTACGTACCAAGGAAGCTACCGTTGTGTATCAACACAGCGTGAGCTGCAGACATCTAGGCGCCAGAAGATCTCTCAGGCATCACCTGCATTAGTTGCTCCATGTACTTCTTCCATTATGTCCTTGGGCCCACATGTCGGGGTTTAGCAACCTTGTATGTCAGTATGTGCCTCCCTTGGGCTATAAAAGGGAAAGCACACAACGTTACAAAGCAAGTTCATTCAAGCCAACTTAGACCCTCGAGAAGTTCTCCAAGCTCTCGAGCACCAGCAATACAACACACAGTGGAGTAGGGTATTACGCTCCGGCGGGCCGAACCACTCTAAATCCTCGTGTCATCTTGTGTGTTCTTCCACAATCTAGCAAACAGGCAAAACGTTTAGGCCCCTTCCTCATCTTAGGATTTAGGGCAGGTGCATTCCGCCACCCGGCCGGAGATTTCCTCTCCGACAAGAGTCATGTCGTGCGTGGTTGGATGGCAACACTCGCTAGGAGGGGCCAAAATCCTAGCGGCATGTGTGAGGTGAGGAAAATGCATCACATGCAGACAAGGAGAGAATGAGCTTGGCGCAAAAAAACTGACGAAAACTATCTTTTAGGGGCTTGTCATGGATCCCTTACAAATGAGGGCCAGAGGGGGATGTGGGTGCCCACCCAGATTTGAGGGACCTAGTAGGATCCCTACTGAAGTTGCATTCTAAGTCTATGCGCACTCTTGTTTAGCTATGGGGGGTCAAGGGGGCGTCGTGCTAGAGTTGCTCTAACGCACTTTTCAAATGACATGTATCCCTTCTACTCGTAATTTTGTTTCACTGTTCCATGAAAGCTAACAACTATTTATCACCTTGGATGAACTCCACTTCAAGTTCGAGTATGACAACTCGAGTCTCTATTGGATAGATGACATCGATGTCTACATCTTGTCATGTTAAACAACAATGGTTAAAACATTGAATACAAAGGACGAAAGGACCATATTTGCGATCATCAAACATGATGGTCAAGGAGGATTTGCATCGTTGCCATTGTATTCTCAAGTGATCATGTGTAATGGACGCTCTCCCTGTCCTCGCGGCGGCTAGCCCCGCACCTGCCGCCGCTGCCGCTCCCCCCGCCTACTCGCCGGAAAAACAACCCCAACCCCTCCATCAACCCATTGATCAGGCCTCCATCCTCCAGATCCACCCTGCCTCGGTGGGGATTCCAGCATTCGACGCGGACGCCCGCATTCCTAGATCTGAGTTCGGGACTTCTTCTTTGACGCGGTCCTGCCTCAAGCCTGCCGCCGGTTCGTCGACAGCTAAGGCCGCCTGCACCAGGAGAGTTAGGTTCGCCGAATCAGCTCTGTCCGCCGACCAATCTCATCGTTCCTGCTTTGACGCGTCTGTTGCTCCAGCAAAAATCACTCCACACGGCCGGGATGGGACTGCTACCCACCGACTTCAATACCCAGGCCTGCGTCCCATCACTCCTCAACGCAGCAAATCCGCTGAATCCGGCGCTGAAGATTTGCCCGGCTGGACAACGGTCCATCGGCGACTCCGCAGGAGATTCAATTCGCCTGCGACTTCATTGAAGCCAACAACCGAGCATTCAAGGTTCCGCCATCTGGACAACAAAATTCTTAAGGTAAGTCTGAGAGGTAAATGCTTCCGATGTCTGGCCAGAGGGCACTACGCCATTGATTGCAGGGATCCGTTGAAGTGCTTCAACTGCGGCGGCCCTGGACACAGAGCCTGGCAATGTCCCAAGAAGATTAGTGCTGCTGCTTCTACCCCCTCTGCCTTCCCACCACCTCCCTGCTTCGACAACGTCAACTTCCCTCCTCTGCGCCAAGTCAACATGGTGAAGCCTGGCAACCCCATGGAGCGCCCGCAGGAGACATTCGCTGTTGCCGCGTCCTCTCGGGACATGGACAGCGAGCTGGCGCGGCTGAGCACCCACGCGGCATGGGCCTGGCTCGACGGCGTTCGACCGGCAACAAGCACTAACACAGTAAGAAGGGCTTTCTGCTCTAGGTTCAGGATGCGCGAAGAAGACATCAAGGTGGTGAGACACTATCCAGAGGACTTCCTCGTCACCTTTGAACACCAGCATCACCGGGACACGGCTGTGGCGCAACGCGACTTCACCTACAACAACATCGACATCCGCGTCAGGCCGTGGCAGCTCCCCGTCCACGGTGACCACAGCGTCTTCGGCTCCCACGTGCGCCTGTGCCTGGAAGGCATCCCTCTGCACGCATGGAACGATGGCATCGCCAAGCGTGCGGTGGCTAAGTCCTGTGTGCTGGACTACGTTGAAGCCCAGTCGCTGCGAATGGAGGATGCTACGACGCTCAATCTGTGGGCGTGGGCGCGAAACCCGTCTGACATACCTAAGGTAACGTGGCTGACCATTGTTGACAGGAGCAACACTGCCCATGACGCGACACCGGCGGGGCGTAGCGGCTTAACCTTCAGGGTCATCGTCCACCTTGATATGGTGGAAGACCCCCTACCAGGGATGGCCATGGGCATACACGTGCGTATGATTGGCGGCTTGGTGTTGTTGACGGCGAGTGCGAACCACGTGACCGTCACAACCCTCCACCACCTCGCAGCAACCGTCGCAGGGATGAGGATGGTGATAGTGACCGTCGTGGTCGCCGCCCAGGACGCGACGACAGTTGGAGCTCCTGGCTCTTTCGTAGCATCTCGTGGGCTCCCAGGGACCGCGAGCGGGAGCGCTCGGGGTCGCGCCATGGCCAGCGCCATGACTCATCCGGGCGGCATCACCACCTCGACGGCGATCAGCAGCTTCGTCACCACCTCCACGGCGATCAGCAGCCTCGTCATGCTGGAGGCGCGTCGTTGGTTACGCCACATGTTGGCCGTGACCCGGCGATTGGTTGTGACCCGGCGAGACGTGGACGCAGCCGTGTGCGCCGTTCCACCCGTGTTGCTGTCCGGCGTGGCCGTTCAGCGACCCCCCCCACGGCATCCTGCTCGCCCCAGATTTCCACCAGGCGCCTGCAGTCCCGGCATCCGCAGCTCACGCGGTGGTGGCAACGACGGTTCTCCGCGCCCTGCTGTGAAGGCTGCAGCTCTCCTTAAAGGTCGTTACCGCGTTGGCTGCGTGTACCGATGGCGACAGCGCTTGGTGCCTAAGGGCCAAGTCGATCTGGTCCCAGGGGCTGCTGCTGGCGACAGCAACCTTGCTGTCTAGGATGGCAGCAGGATGAACTTCGCAGACAACGTAAGTCTCATCCCAATGCAGCGAGCATTCACAACTATCCTCGATTCCCTTCCAACATGCCCTGCTATGCAGCTACTGCCTTTGGTGCAGTCTGAGGAGGACCATGTGCTGCTAGGCTCTCCCTGCAGCACGGTTGCTGCGGGCTACAACGCCGAAGCTGTGACGGACTCCAATGTCGACGCTTCCTCTCGGATGATAGCTGTTGTGCATGAACCTTCAACAGATGTTGCAACGGTGTCAACCACCGTGCAAAGCCATCTACTCAACACCATATTCACCAAGCCCTCGCCTGCCATACTTGAGCGACCAGTGCTGCATCCTTCGGAGGGGGTAACAACACCAGCGACCACTCTATCTACTATTCCTGCAGCACCTGCCAGAAGAATCAAGCAGCGACACGGCTTCAACCTTTCGACGGTACGTCGTAGCGCCAGACTTGCCAAAGGCCCTCGAACGAATGTCATGCAACGGGCCCAGCGCGTCCTCTACCGCAAGCTTGGTCTCTTGGCAAAAGATGACGCTGCTGATTTTAATACTGCTTTGCAGGAATTTCAGGATTGGTTCAAGAAGCCACTGACTGTGGAGATGGGGACGGCCCTAGATGCTCTGTTCAATCTTGATACGCCAGACACAGCTTGCCTCGACAAGGCCTTGATGGGAATTGCTGGAGATGCTATAGCTGAGATCCAAGAGGAGGTGGACGCCATGCATGCAGAGGCCAGAGCAGTTGTTGCGGCTTGATTGATGGCTGTTTTAGCTCCATGTTAGATGATGTGGGTCTGCTTTTGTTATGTCAATGAATCTCAGATCAGTTTCTACTGCTTTTGTGAGCACCCTGGACTGTATTGGGTTGCTGTTTTGCTTCAGACCTATAACAGCCATGCTTGTGTTGGCCCTGGTGGCCCCTTTAAGTTTCACTGTCATTATTGTGCAGTGCTGCAATTTCATCCAGCTGTCGGTAATTAATTGGGGTCCTTTTCTCCTCCATGTCTGACTTTAGCATCCTGTGCTGGAATGTAAGGGGTTTAAATTTGCAGGCGCGCCGAGATGCAGTGCGCGCGATGATCTCCACCACCACTTGCCATCTTGCCTGTTTGCAAGAGACTAAATTATCAACGGTCGACAGGTCCATTGTGACGGCGCTTGGAGGACCAAAGCTTAATAAATTCAGTTTTAAACCTGCGGAAGGAAATAGTGGAACCCGGGGTGGTATTCTTTTGCTTTGGGATAGCGACCTACTCGAATTGTCCAATTTTACTATCAGAGAATTCCACATATCCGCAAATGTCTCTCTTAAGGATCGTCGTGCTTCCTTCTACCTGACAGTCGTCTATGGTCCATCTTGCAGAGGCCGCAAGCCTGATTTTCTAAGAGAGATGAGTGCACAGAGGCCTCCTTCACCTTCCCCTGGTTGGTCCTTGGGGATTTCAACTGCACATACAAAGCAAGCGACAAAAACAATTCTAGAGTCAACCCTCGCCTAATGCTTCTGTTCAGGCAAGCTCTTGACATTTGCGACTTGAAAGAAATTCCTTTGCAAAATAGGAAGTTCACTTGGAGCAATGAGAGACGACATCCCACTCTTGTAAGACTAGACAGATTCTTCTGCAACTCTGAATGGGAGGAGATGTTCGGAATATTTGGTCTGCATGCACTATCATCCTCGGTCTCTGACCACTGCCCGCTGCTCCTATCCAATACTACTATGCCGAGGCGTCCACGTTCCTTTAGATTTGAGAATTTCTGGACCAAATTACCAGGTTTCCAGCATACAGTTGAGCAAGCCTGGCTGGCACCGACCCAACATCGTGAGCCTTTTCATAGGCTGTACTACAAACTGCAGTTCACGGCCAAGGCGCTTAAGGAATGGAGCTCCAAGTTAATACCTGATGCTAGACTCTTTATGTATATGGCCCTAGAAGTTATTCTAAGACTGGACATGGCACAAGAAAATAGGGGACTGTCCGACATGGAAGTGAACCTTCGAAATAGATTGAAGATGCGCATCCTTGGCTATGCGGTAATTGAAAGGACACGAAGCAGGCAAAACTCACGCATGCTTTGGCTTAAATTCGGAGATGCCAACACTAAATTTTTCCACCGCAAAGCTGGCTCTAGGAGGCGAAAAAATTTCATTCAACGGTTGCGGACCGGTAATGGGTGGGTCTTCTCTCACAAGGAAAAAGCACAAGAGCTACAAAATTTCTTCCATAATGCTTTAAAGCGGCCAACCCCTAGATCTGTCGACCTTAACTGGGACATTATCTCTGACCAGCAGTTTGATCTATCAAGCCTTGACGCGCCGTTCTCCGAGGAGGAAATTAAGAGAAGTATTGATCTTTTGCCAGGAGATAAGGCTCCAGGGCCGGACGGCTTCACTGGTGTTTTCCTTAAATATTGTTGGACCATTATAAGGCATGATCTCATGGCTGCAGTGAATGCTTTCTACAATAATCGATGCCTCAACCTCCAATTAATCAATTCAGCAAACATCATTCTAATCCCCAAAAAGGAAGGCGCGGAGGTAGCTGGGGACTTCAGACCTATAAGCCTCATCCATTCTTTCATTAAGATTATCACCAAAACCCTGGCTCTTCGTCTGGCACCGAGAATGGATGAGTTAGTTTCACCTTGCCAAAGTGCCTTCATTCAAAAAAGGAGCATCCATGAAAACTTCCTTGCAGTTAGAAGCACTGTTAGACGCTTCCAGCGTATCAATTCGCCCACGCTATTCCTCAAGCTAGACATTGAAAAAGCTTTTGACTCCGTCCGTTGGGATTACTTGATTGCCTTACTCCGCAATTTGGGATTCCCTGTGAGGTGGACTGACTGGATCGCTTCTGTCCTCTCCACCTCAACATCAAGAGTGCTCGTTAACGGGGTCCCTAACCCTCCTATTCATCATGAGAGAGGTCTCAGGCAAGGCGATCCTCTCTCCCCTCTTCTGTTCGTCTTGGCGATAGACCCTTTGCAAAAAATTATAAAGATCGCCGCGGACAGTGGAGCATTGAACAAGTTGGGAAACAGCTCGCCCAGCATTAGGATCTCGCTATATGCTGATGATGCAGCTTTGTTTGTTAAGCCGAAAAAGAGGATATTGAGACAATTGTCAAGTTGCTCACCTTATTTGGCGAGGCCTCTGGTCTGATGACCAATTTTCATAAGTCCATGATCGTCCCAATCCGTTGTCAGGGGCTACCCCTTGATGACATCCTTAGTTGCTTCCCAGCCAGAAGAGCAACCTTCCCGATCCGGTACCTGGGCCTACCTCTCACCCCAACTAGACTCAGGAAGGGGCACTTCCAGTTTTTGGTGGACAAAGTATTGAACAAACTGAGTAGCTGGAATGGGAGAAACTTCTCAGTGGCAGGGCGCTTAACTCTGGTAAAAACAGTGCTTACCTCACAACCAATTTATCTATTAACCGCCCTTAATGCTCCCAAGGCAACGATTAGCCTGCTAGACTCCAAAAGAAGACAATTCCTTTGGGCTGGTTCTGAATGACTGACGGGCGGAAAGTGCAAAGTCAACTGGAAACGGGTGGCAAGGCCAAAAGCCCTTGGGGGCTTGGGAGTTCTTGATTTGGGCGCTTTTGCGCGTGCCTTGCGCGCGCGATGGCTCTGGCATAATTGCACCTCATCACGGAATATTTGGGACAACTTAGAGATTCCTTGCTCTGATGTTGATAGACTGCTTTTTGCGGCATCAACGACCATTGAGATTGGTGATGGTTCTAAAATCTCCTTCTGGGGCAACGCTTGGGTGAGGGGGCAAAGGCCAAAGGACTTGGCGCCTCGTCTCTTTTCTATATCAAGAAATAAGAGGAAATCTTTGGCGGAGGCGGTCACAAACAATGACTGGATCAGGGATCTTGCGCTGTTCGACAGACCGATTACTCCCCACCACATTCATGAGTTCTGCATTCTTTGGTCTGAAGTCCAAAAGATCCAGTTTCACCCAGAGCGTGATGATGCCATCACCTGGAATTTCACTGCGGATCACCGCTACACAGTCAAATCGGCATATCAGGTACAATTTTTGGGCTCTGTTCACACAAATTATGACCTCATCATCTGGAAGAATTGGGCGCCTCCAAAATGCAAGTTTTTCAGGTGGTTAGCAATTCAAAATCGCATTTGGACAGCAGATCGATTAGCCGCCAGGAATTGGCCCCATGAACCAACTTGCGTCTTGTGTCGTGCTGCCCAGGAATCGGGGCTTCACCTTTTTGTGGAATGTCGTTTCATCAAAAGAATTTGGGAGGAAGTTGCTGTTTGGGTAGCTGTTGAGGGCCTGAAGCCGTCTAACTGGGGGCGTCCCCCCTCGCTGGGGCATTGGTGGGAAAAGCTGGCTTTTTTGACGGGATGCAACAGAAAAGGCATCAGATCACTATTGATCCTTGTAAACTGGGAGATTTGGCGAGAACGAAATGCGAGAATCTTTGATCGCAGATTCTCGAGCTGCCAACAAATCATTGCCAAAATCAAGAGTGAGGCAGCAGCCTGGAATTTGGCAGGGGCCAAGCACCTAGTTACCCCTTAACAACTATTTAGTGGGGTCTGTTTTTTTATTTCTGTTTACTTCTCTTCAGGTTGGACCTTTACCTAGTGCTTCGGTCACTGTATTGACTTAAACCTCTTGTTATTCTTCTTATCAATATATCTTGGCAGACCTCCTGCCTTTTCATAAAAAGTGATCATGTGTATGTGAGTTTCCAATTGTAAACATGAAGGTTTACCTTTATTGTACCGATTGAGAATATAATTTGAGATACAACAACCATTTCTTAATACTCCTAAAGTTGGGAGTATCATTACAATCAAGAGTAATTTGATTAGAGGTTCCTTAATGCACTCAAAGATGATAGATACCATACATGACACTGTATTCACATGCCTCCAAGGGTTGCATCACTTGGTCACAATCATGGTAGATAATAGCCGACGACAATCAATAGTGTAAATAAGGATGGTATGGTCGGTAGCTGACGTGAACGAGCGATACAGTTCACGGGAGTTGGATCTAGCCTTACTGACCCATCTTAGTGAATCCCTGCGTTTTGTTATGTTTTTCTTTGGCCCAGCTTCTTTTAGCTCTTGGCCCAAATCACAACTGGCATCCCTGTTCGCAGTCGCCATCTAGCTTAGAATAGCGTTCCAAACATGCACCCGTTTAGACCTGTATCGGCACCCAATAGCAGTTAGTGTACCGAGAAGTTTTTAAAAAGGAGTTGGGAATTCAAGTGATACACTCGTGCAAATGTAGTGACGCCAATGTATTTCACTATCCCAAATATATCACCGAGGTGCAGGAATAATCTTGGTACCGCACCTAGCTACGGTACTACCTGCTGCCGCAGTCCGCAGGGTGAAGATCCATCCAGTCGCAAATTAAACCATACCCGAAATTAAAATTGGATCGAACTCGAACCCCCAGCGCGCGTGCAAAAGTTGTGTGCCAAAGCAAGACACATGCATGTGTTTACCATCATCAGGTCAGCTGGTCAGGTCAGGGTCCGCCCGTTCGTATCCTCATTGGCGGACGGACGCCGATCGAGGACGTGCACGAGTCGCCGTACGCGCGGGGGGGCTTGACGCTTGGACTTCTCGTTCCCGGCACGGCGGCAGCCATGATGCTTGCCTGCCTGGCCCGCCCAAGCCCAAGCGTGCCGCGCCGGCCATGCCATGCCATGCCATGGGCCCATGGCATGCGCGCCCCCCATCCTCGTCCATTCGTTGCAGGCGTGTCTCAGAACAGAGCAGCATGCACGTAGCAGAGTACGTGGGCGGCGTCAACCCGGCCGTGCTCAGCAAAGCAATGATGCCTGCCGCGCCGTTTGGCAGCAGAACTGTGTGGCTGCACTGCACTGCAACAAGGGTCTACTTCTACTACACGGCAAGCTGTATGAAACCGTTTTTAGGCGCGAGGACGGACTCCTGTCATCATGTGATTAGCATTCTGTCGAGTCTCTAGAACCCCCCAAAAAAAAAACGGTTTCGAGGTTCCTTTCAAAGCATAAGCATCGTTTGGTCGATCGGTCCGGTTTCCGTGCTGTCCGCGCGCGCGTGCTCTCTCCGTCGCGTCTAGCTCCAGTTCATGCCATGCCGTTTGTATTGTACCTCTCGCCCAACCAGCTAGCCACAGCAGATTTTTGCATGAATGCGAGATTCAGTTCTGAGGGGAACAACAACACATGGCCATGACCATGGCCATGCGGAGGCACAAAACGCAATTTGCCGGATATGCTTGCGCGTCCCACAGAGTGAACAGCCAACTGCTGACTTGTGGCACGCCCTCTCCGGCTTCTGGCTCCCCCACAACGGCGGAAGAAGGCCATTTCTTCCTCCGTACGTCGCAGCCAGCAGCAGGGGCCAACATGATTCACATGCGGGCAACGCGTCGCTCCAAAGACTGTCTGTCCCGATCCCTCTCCGGGTACCCGGTTCAGCGAACCCACCCCAGGCCCACGCCCCCCCTCCGTACGTACCCGCCCCGTTTTTAAACGAGGCCCGCGCTCGCACCACCTCGTATCACGCTCACAAATCGCAGAGCGCACGGCGGCCACTGGCCTCCTGAATCCTACGCTCGCCAAGTCATCATTCGCGACCAGCTCCCGTGATCTGCCGTCTCGTCCTCGTATAAAAAGCGCGAGCTGCAGAACCCAACCAAAACCAACAAAAGACTCCACTTCGCCAAGTCACGCTCACGCACGCGTTTTCTCGGTGGACGGTGGGGCACGGACACGGAGGAGCCGCCGCAGCGCAGCAGTGGGCGCGAAAGCAAGGCATGGCGTGGTCGGAGACGGACGCCGCGCTGTTCGCGGCGGTGCTGGGGCGGGACGCGGCGCACCACCTGAGCACCACGCCGCCGCACCAGGACGCGCCCGCGGCGTCGGCCCCCGAGCTCCAGGCGCGCCTGCAGGACCTCGTGGAGCGGGGCGGGGCGTGGACGTACGGCATCTTCTGGCAGGAGTCCCGCGCCGGCGGCCGCGCCGTGCTCGGCTGGGGCGACGGCCACTGCCGCGACGGCGGCGCCCCGCACCACGACGACGCGGACCGGAGCGTGGCGCGGAAGCGCGCGCTGCTGCGGCTGCACGCGCTCTACGGCGGCGGGGACGACGAGGGAGCCGACTACGCGCTCCGCCTCGACCGGGTCACCGCCGCCGAGATGTACTTTCTGGCGTCCATGTACTTCTCCTTCCCCGAGGGCGCCGGCGGGCCGGGCCACGCGCTCGCCACTGCCCGCCACGCCTGGGCCACCGTCGACCCCGCGCCCGGGTGGTACGTCCGGGCGTCCCTCGCCCAGTCCGCGGGGCTCCGCACCGTCGTCTTCCTCCCGTGCAAGGGCGGCGTCCTCGAGCTCGGCTCCGCCGTGCCCGTCCGCGAGACTCCCGAGACCCTGCGCGCGCTCCAGACCGCGCTCGCTGTCGCGCCCCCGGCACGCGAGGAATGCATGAGGATCTTCGGCCAGGACCTCTCCCCGGGCGGGAGCGCCCGAGCCCCGCGCAGCGTCGACAATTGGGCTCCACATCCACACCTCGCCGCCCAAGCCACGGCGTCCGCACTAGCCAGCAAGGAAGCCGCCGCGGGACACAAGGCTCCGGAGCCGCCCAGGAGCATAGACTTCAGCAAGCCAGGGAAGCCTGGGCACGGGCAGGCCGGCGGCGAGGAGCGCAGGCCGAGGAAGCGCGGGCGGAAGCCGGCGAACGGGCGGGAAGAGCCACTGAACCACGTGGAGGCGGAGCGGCAGCGGCGGGAGAAGCTGAACCAGCGGTTCTACGCCCTGCGCGCCGTCGTCCCCAAGATTTCCAAGATGGACAAGGCGTCGTTGCTCAGCGACGCCATCGCGTACATCCAGGAGCTGGAGGACCGGCTCCGCGGCGGCGGCGGCGGCGGCTGCTCGGCGGCGCGCCCGGACAGCCCGGACGTGGAGGTGAAGGCAATGCAGGACGAGGTGGTGCTGCGCGTGACCACGCCCCTGTACGCGCACCCCGTCTCCAGGGTGTTCCACGCCATCAGGGACGCCGAGCTGATCGTGGCGGCGTCGGACGTGGCGGTGGCGGACGAAGCCGTCACGCACACGCTCGTGCTGCGGTCGCCCGGCCCCGAGCAGCTCACCGCGGAGACGGTACTCGCGGCCATGTCACGGGGGATGACCAGCGCCACCCCCTCCCCGTGACTCTGTAGCGGTAGCTGTAAGTCGTAAACCGTACTCGCCCTCGTGCGTGCCGGCCACGTAGTAAAGCCACAGAAATTGCAATGGCCAAGGCGGCCCAACATTAAATTTACTGCTGCTCGTTTCCTAGTTTTTTGCATTTGGATTTTAATTAGATGAGATGTGTACACGCAAGGCGGCAAGGCACAGTTTGTTGCTCCTAGCTATAGCTACTTTAGTTTGTTGCTTTCCCAACCTACTAGTATTTTTTTTTCCTGAATATCCAACCTACTACTTCTAGTGGCTAACTGTACTAGTAGTAGTTCTGTTGTTTTCACAGTCCACTTAGCTTGTCGTGACTCGTTTTCGAGATCAAATCTATTCCATTCGATTTTTGGTGTGCAAGTGTGTCGAATGTCCCTTGACCACTCCAACCTTGCGGGGAGCAAGCAAAGCAAAAGCACCCGCGGAGCCCACATGTGCTGTTTACTTTGACCAAACGAAACTGATTGTATTAAATCACTGGCTGATTACCGACCGGCAGCGCGTTTTCTTCGTTTCACATCGCCATTCGCCACCTCAGGCCTTGTTCGTTTTGTGCCAATCCATAGGGATTGAGGGAGATTAAATCCCCTACAAGTCAAGATCCTCCCCAATCCCTTTCAATCTCCCTCAATCCCTATAATTTTGGGATCAAACGAACATGGC
The DNA here is from genome assembly GCA_029449295.1 of Zea luxurians. Classification (NCBI taxonomy): domain Eukaryota; kingdom Viridiplantae; phylum Streptophyta; class Magnoliopsida; order Poales; family Poaceae; genus Zea; species Zea luxurians. Next base: position 50,947,617 of record JAOPSE010000023.1, read on the forward strand.
CTCAAAGAGACCAGTCCAAAGGTTTTCTTGTTCCTCTACGAAAACCCGCGCCGCGTGGTGCGTGGAGGTCCTGCTCCTGCTCCTGCCTGGTCGTGTCGTCGCGCGCGCACGCACACGTCCATTTGTCGAACGCGTCCCCCCTTCGAAAGTGCGGCCGATCCCAAGTCGCCGTTGGCTCACGCGCCGTCCGGTCGGCTGGTGCCTGGTGGTCGTTGTTCGCCGCGAGGCCAAAGTCCAGAGCCCCACGCCCTGACGTCCCACCCCGGCCGGACACGGGAATGCGGCGTGCGACCATCAGGGATAAATTTCTTGGCGCCGATTTTCGGTGTTTTTTTCGTTCCCGGTAAAGGCCCAACAACTCTTTTCTCGGTACATTTCGTTTCAAATTTTATAATTACAGAAATAAAAACAGAAAAAACAAATTATAGTAAAAACTAGATGTTTTCCTGAGAAAAAAACATAATATAAAGTATGACCAGGATTTTTAGTTTTTAACATTAGTCATCATTTTTCGGTAAAAAATAATGCGGTAGAGAAATCCGAATTTCGTTTTTCAGATTCAAAAATTCATTCTGGTAGAGAAAATTCGAAAATTGGCGAATTTTGGTTGAATTTTAGTTTTGAGAAATTTGAAGAAAAACAAAATGGTTAACCGTGGCGACCATATTCTCGCCTAGAGCCTCCAAATATGTAGGCCTCAAAAAATCCATGTAGAGTGGAGGGGTTAAGTGGATTTAAAATCTAAACAAGTAAAAAAATCATTCTAAATTTTTTTCAATCGCATCTAATTCATATGAGATGGAAATAACCAAACAGGGCCCGAACAGGAATAGATCTAGTATCAAAACCTAAAAGTTTAGTGCGGAGCCATAATTGAATGATGATTTGAGGTTGGAATGAAGATTTACTCCCTGAAAAATAGACCACAGGTCTGCAGCTCCGACAACCCCCGTCATCCGCCCCTGTAGGTACTCCCTCCGTTTACATGATTTTGTCGTTTTTTGGATTTTTCCTAAGTCAAACTATGTTATATTTGACCAACAATACATATAATATTAAATTATTTTAAACAAAAGGAATTATATATTCCAGTAGTTCAAGTCACGATGAATCTGGTAACTTTATTTTTTTATGATGTAATATTTTATGAAACAACCGGTATAACCGGTCAAAGTTAATAGTGCTTGACTTAGGATAAACTCAAAACGTTTAAATCATATAGATGGAGATGGATAGAGGGAGTGGCACGTAACTTTGCATTCCTTTCATTTCGTAAATCTCTTTCAATTATTCCTCGCCGCATGCAAACAATGGTAAGAAGACCAACATGTCTTGGTTTTCCTCCCCACTAGTTCAGTTATTTTTTAGACAAAATCACTTGATTATGAGTAGTTCTCACTCTGCTTACCTGGTCAACTTTTTTAGATAGATTATATACATCCAAATTTAAGTCCTTGACTTAACATAGACCCTATGCCCCAAAATAGTTTGTAGTTATATTTCTTCGTATCGATCAAACTTTTTTTTTAAGATTTAACTAAATTTATAAAAGAATACTAGCAATTGTTTCTCTAAATAAGTTTATTTAAAAAAATAGATTGAAAGATCTATTTAATGGTACTAATCATGTACTACCTTCATACTTTTTTATATTTGACCTTAAATAATACAAACGTCAAATAAAAAATACAGAGAGAGTACAAAACTATAATATTTTGTACATATTTGATCAAAGTAAAAAATGACCGACTATTCAAAAAGCATGAACAATAACTATTTTATGATAGAGAAAATATATGCTCATTTGGGGATAGAAACTATGCGAATTATGGATCCGGATCCTCGGCAATCGCGCAGTAGATTGACGGGTGACTGACAGGTGGGGTCTCTCGGCGTCAACACATCAGAGCAATCAACTGCCGAGTATCCCAATCCGCGAATTCTCCAATGCCAAATGACCTGTTTCTTTGCTCGAGACGATCAGGTTTCTTAGATGTGAAATGATTTCCATTCATTTTTCGTCTCTCTTTCCTTTGACCCGGCTTCCACATTATAAATACGGTGACATAACATGAACTTTAATGCTATAATATAGACAAATATGGTTTTAGATTGAGAGTATCCTTAGGCCGTCTGTTTTGCACTGTTCGTAGAGTGGAGTTTGAATATGAGTATAAGGATAAGTAAGGTGCTGGAGATAACCTTAATGTCGATTATCATTTAGAGGGGCTGAGTAGAAATAGAATATGAATATGTATAGAAATACTCCCTCTCATATGTAAATAGTTGACACTATGAATATGATTGAGCGCAAACTTGTAAAGCCTCGTTTACTTCCAAATTTCCAATCACGAAAGCGTTTAATTAGAAAAAATCAATCCTTTATACTTATCGATTGACCGGGCAGGACTGGGGCCGGGGCGGCGCCGAAGCCGGCGCCGGCGTCAGAGTGGGATCTGCCGATCATGCATCAAAGGCGGCGTCGGGACGATGGATCCGTCAGATGCGACGTGCCAGCAAACCGAACGGGCAGCCTTTCAAGGGGGTCCGCTCCGGCTCGCGTGCGTGTCGTACTGTAGTACGCTGGGTGTGTCGAACCACTGTAGCGCGAATCGAAAGGCTTCGCTTCCTCTGTTCTCCGGCGACCCGACGCGTGTCCGGATAGAATTCTCACCGGTGAGCGCTCAGCGGCAGCAGCAGAAGAGTGGTGGGTTCGTCTCCTGTGCTGTGCTGGCGCCACAGGAGCCGGACAGATCGAGCAAAGTCACGGGGGTCTCAAAACCGCCGCCGCAGAAATTGAAGGGAGAGAGAGAAAAAAAAGTAACGCGTCGGATTGGCTCGGCGTGTTACGATACTTTGTGCGGTGGTTCCGTTGATTAAGAAGCATCCGTTACCGGTCCCACCCACCAGCCTACAGCAGCGCGGTTTCTATGTGTTAGGCTGCACCTACTGCTCAGTATTCATTCCCTCTCTCAGCCCCTTTCCAATTTTGCTCGCTTGGTTTTAATGCTTATACTGCTTATACAGTAATTATAGCTATAGCAGTTCGAACAACTATCTTTAATTAATCTAAAACGAACAGACCCACGAGACAAGGTACGTCGCGTTGCACGTGTGCTCCTTCGACTGTACAAGCTACATCACATGGCCACAGGCTGCTGAGTGACTCGACGACAACCGCAGCACGGCACGGCCGTCGCGACATTCATTGTCCTCGCACTTGGCTACTGTTGGCACGAAGAATTTTTCTTAGGTCCTGGCCGTGCGGTGCATGCAGCATGATGATGCGAAGCGAGGCCCTGTGCGTCGTACACCGTACTATACCAAAAGGGAAAGGAACACATCACCCGCCAATAGTACATTTAGTACTAGTTTGAGAACCTCATTTTTACAAAGAAATTAGTTCATTTTTTTTTTGAAAATATGAATCCCTTGGAAAAATGAATATCTCGAACTAGCCCTTAAACGTGGTACGCTGGTACCTCATTGACAGAGAAGGAAATAGATGCCCGAGATTCGATTCATCAGAATTCATACTCCCTCCGTTCTAAATTAAAAATTATTCTACCTTTTTTACTAGATTCATACAATAATTATTGTTTAGGTTGAATATGGACATAAAACTCTAGAGCTAAAATGACTACTATTTTAGTACGGAGGAAATATTTATTAAAACTTGTATAGAAATAATTAACTGTATGCTGGTACAGTAGCACACTGCCCTAATACGCACACTGCCCTAATACTCAGGGTCCGATGCCTCTAATAAAACCTTGCAATCACTTCCAAATTCGAAAACTTTGTAAATGTGTGGCTTGTTGTAAATTAACTACTTTTGGATGTCATCTATGCTAGTATGCACCACACTACCCTGAACTTATTAGACTCATCTCTATTAGTCCATACACCTCTAAGTATGGTCAAAAGAAAAATAAAATTTCTAAACTACTCTAATAGGGTGTTGGGTTTGAGATTGTCCATCATCTTTCCACTTATCACTTTTTTGTTTAGTTTGTAGAATGAAATAAGTTTATCCATCATCATTTCATTCGTCATATAGGCCAATAATTAGTAATAATATGAGGAGTGAGTTCATTTCACCAAATTTATAGAATAGACTCATAATGCATTAATAAATCTAGAATGGATTGGTTATTTAAACCAAACACCCCTAAGTGTCTCTAAACGTAAGTGTAACGCCAGCTCGCTGAAGTAGTTGCGCTATGCCAGCGAAAAAGGAAAAAAATATATTTCGTTCATACAAAACTATAGTTCCTATAGACACATAGCAAAACAAAAACAAAACTATATATCTAGGAAAAAACAAAATAAGTTATTATTTTAAATAGATGGAATAGAAAATGTGATAAAGTGTGACATTCCTGCTCCTACGTCGTACATCCGTTTCCATCTCTCGTTCATATATACACCGGAGTTACATGGATAGGTCCGTGAGTCCGTCCGATTTTATCAGCGCACGTCACGTCTCCATGTGCGACGATGGACGGGAACACGTGAGGAGTTAGGCTGGTGGTCACTCATCTTCCCTCGCTCGCCCGGGGGGGGGGGGGGGGGGGGGGGGGGGGGGGGGGTGGGGGGCGATGAACTCGTGCAAGCTATCACTATCTTCTTTCTAGCTACATACTATACAGGTTAAACGTACCGGCCAGTGTGCGGTGCACATGTGGTGACAAAACGCTGGCCAGCTAACGCTAGACGATGCCAGGCGACTCTGCTCTGTGTTGTCTGTCCGGAATTGCCTTGCATGGTGATGGCGCGTCACCTAGCTTGCATTGCACACAGGCACTCTGCAGCCGAGAGATACCTACGTAAAAGGTTGATCGTGGATCGTCTTGCTTGTGCTCGCTGAGCATGCAGAACCTAACTAGAAAAGGAGAGCAACTGAAACAACAACAACAACTGTAAATTACTCCAGTTTTGGATCCCAGCAAGAAGACGTTTTTTTTTGCGTTGTACTTTGATCGGCTGATTGCTCACGCAACCACAGTAATCACCACTCTCAGTAGTACATCCGAAGCACTCGGTTTATAAGAAATTGGTTTATAAAAATTGAGATGGTTCTAAATATACCAATTTATGTCATAGTTTATAGAAAATGGATTTCCAGTTTCTTAAAAACCAACAAGCTAGTCTTTCCCCTAGCTAAAGCCACTTTATAAAAACTGAGATATATGGTTCTAAACACCATTAACCAGTTTTTTAATAAACAAGTTTCTATTGGAATTAGGCCCACTAGTGTGTGGCCCAATTTAATAAGGAAGTCAAGGTGGTGTGTAGAGATGACATGAGCCTTTTAGTCCTATATTGCTCATCTAGGTAGGCGTAACCAACTTATATGTGAGAGTGTTCCCTACTCTTCACATGAGACAAATAAAGTGCTATAGAGGCTACCACACGCGAGCGTCGTGTTATTTATTGCATCGTGACGTGTTCTAAATGACAGTTTATTTTTTGTCTTTTGTTTATTTGGTTATCGAATACCACACCTAAACTGCCACGTCAACCGGGGGGTAATGGACACACACGTTACGTGCGAGATCTTCGGGTGGTTGCACATAGAAAGATTTCAGAGGTGATTCCTAAAATTTAGCAGATCGAATCAAGGAGGTTGCGGCGACCCCTCTGTAAAGGGCAGATGTCCTCTTCTTCTCATCTCTCTGCGCCGCCGCTTCTCTGCCCTGTCGTCCCTTCATCTACCGTGCAACAGATCAAGGGAGAGCGATGTCTCCGAACCAACGTCTGTGTTTTAACTGCCTTCACGAGTGCCAGTGAATCAAGTTTCTAGGAAGTGCTTCGCGCACGTCTGCTCGCGGTCCTCACCATCACTCGTGAAATAAGTCAATGTAAGTAAATCTGCATTTTCAGTTTATTGTGACGATGGTCTTATGGTTAGATCTGTTATCGATTCTTTTTTTATGCATTAATCTTGTTGAGTTAGTTCAGATTTGCTCTGTTCTAATGTCATGGATACTATCTGTCAGTAGATCTAGGTTTTATGCTGCATTATTTAATTAATCTTAAATCCTATTAATTTTCTAACTGTTTCTAGAAACTATAGATAGAAACTAAAATTTTAACAACTAGGTTGCTTTTTAAATAGGACCTTAAGGATGGCGAGGAGGATGAGACAAGCGACGCATGGCATCAGCCATCAGGCCAAGAACCGAAAAACAAGCATGCATGATTGCTTTTGGTGTCCCAATAATGTCTACCCCGACCCTCCTGGACAGGTGGTATAGCAAAATGAGGTCGCTTCACCACCTAAAGATAGCCCACGTGCACGTTGCAAATCCGCTGTCTGTCTGTCAATGAATCTGCGTCGTCCCCCCTGTGCGACGACACATTTATCAGACATGGCGCTTGACATGCATGCATCTCGATCTGCATGCACTGCACTGGGCTTCTGCACTGCACCCGATCCGTTTCTGCATATGGAATGCGTGGGACTTTCCTCAAGAAACCATCTATACCCATATCCAGGTACAGTACAGTACAGATGCACGTCTGGACATGGACACATGGAACGGTAAAAAATGTCTGCTGAGTGCTGACGCCAGAGTTTTTTTAGGGCCGCTAACGCCAATTGTCGTTGACCACCAGCGGCACAACGCAGTCATCAGTCATCACGCGTCAGCTTCTAGAGAGCGTTGAAACTTGTCGTACTCGTCCCTGTTCATCAGCATTCAGCAGCAGCCTAAAAGCCTAGATAAACGGAGCACATACGGTTGAACAAGGAAAGCAGAGTACAACCGTCTCGTTGAATAATGAATACGTCGACCAACTCTAAAATTTGGACATGCTGCCCCCAGATCCAACACTGTAAAGAAACGGAGCGAAATGTATGTCAAATGGTGGAACAACATTGACGGTTACGTTAAATAGTCAGGTACATCATAGGCTATAGCTAGGCCATCGATAGGTTCAATACCATCAGTCCTTAATTACGACATTACCCATCAAGTTGAACATCTATTTTTTTTCTCTCTCCGAGCATCAACAACGAGATTGACAATCCATGAGTTAATGCCATCTCCACAGCGTCAACGACGAGATTGGCAATCCATGAGTTATTGCTTATATATGCACATAAGCTCCAAAATTCGACTTCCAATGCAATATGATAGCAAAAACTCGATTTGGGGATTCTTTTTAATCACACCATGAAATTCGATCCGAGTCAAACTTAGAACTTGAGGAGTGCTACTCGGACCATCTAACCAACTCAGTTATAGACCCTTTCGCAATGCAAATATAATACTATGCTAGCCAGTTACCTATGCTTTGCTACGGTTTTTATATATCATATAAATAGGTATTAAGATATTTATTCAAATATAATTATTGTTTATTTCTAAACACTACGTTACGTGTGGTCTAATAATTAACCCTAAATTTCCGGAACTGTGAGTGTAGGTTCGAGTGCTCGCTCTACACTTTTTTTTTTGCGTGGTGTGGTAGCTGTGTGGGTAGGGTTGGGTGCTGAGTAGGCGCAATAGCTGGCTCTGTGGACGCTGGGATCCACAGGGCAGTAGCTGAGAGAGGGGCGGGAGAACCAGTCAGATAGCGTGGGCGGATCTAGAGTGTCAGCGTGTCCACATGTCAGTAGCTGAGAGAGGGACGGGACAACAAGTCGGGGCGCGTGGGGCGGGCCTAAAGTGTCAGCGTGGAGGGTGAAGCTGTGGTAGCACAAGGTGTCCACATTAGGTTCTTAATAGAGTTGTATAGATGAATAGGTATTGAGATATTTATTTAAATATAATTATTGTTTATTTATAAACACTAAAGTATGTGTGGTTTGATGGTTACCCCAAATGTTTGGAGCAAGGGGGTGTGGGTTCAAGTACTCGCTTTGTATTATTTCTGCACGGTGTGGTAGCACGGAGGGTGAAGCTTTGGTATCACCAGGTGTTCACATTAGATTTTTAATAGATAGATTAGTATAGATATAGATAAACATACATGCAGAGTCTCAATATACTTCAATGGTAGCCAAATTTTCATACATGATTCTAATAATGACTATAATAAACAATTCTACTATTCGGAGTAATTCTAGGATATTCCTTCTTTTAAGGCATTCATAATTTTTTCTCGAAACTTAAGGCATATATTACATGAATCATCTCATGTGCATATAAGTTTACTACATGTAAACAAGTAACAAGGTGCAAAATTAGTTTAAAACATTCTTAGAAGCATCCTAGCTTTTCCCCTATCTAGTCATGGTACATATTGATTTTCAGAATTATTACCAGTCATTCATTCATTCTGAAAAAACATGATGCTAGAGAAACAATTATGAGACTCTCTAAGGTGACAAGTCACATGATTTAAAGTGTCCATATACCTTATACCATGTTTCTAGAGTAATCACGCATTCAAAAATTTTATTCTTGTAATTACATTGTATACAATTCATAATGGAGTTGCACTAGCATAATAACATCAAAATTGCAGATTTACTATTGTCTACAATATCTTATACATGCATGTATAAGAATATATAGTAAATATGCATAAACATAAGGTGTATGGTTAGTTAATTAGTAATCTACTATAAAAACAAATATCTCATGGGTTACGTTCAAAAACATTATAATTCTAGTGAAGTACATGATTGACTCTACAAGAGTACAATTTCAATTTACTAATTACAGACTGATTCCAACCTATGTTCTCTTATAGTTCTATTAAGACATACTTGTTCCTTTTTCTATCCTTGTTAAATCTTACTTAGACAAACTTTACTTGTGCATGGTTTGATCTAAAGTGGACACGAAGGCACATGATTCAACTTGAGGAGAACGAAAAGTACGAATCTAGGCATGATCGACAACCACTATTGGAGGCTGGATCGAAGGAAACATGAAGTGTTGGGGTGCAACAATAATGTATACAGCATCTATGTGCATGGACAATACTAGGAGCGTGCAAACAGCTAAGGAGCTGTTCGGTTGTCTAGGAATTGTGACCTGAAACCATTCTGAACCGGATTACTTCTTTAATTTATAAAAGTTTTAATCAACTAGAAAAATTCCGAAGCCATTCCCGGAGAAACGAGCCAATTACGGTTATTTGCTTAGTTGTAATAAGTCAAGATAGATACAAGTGAAACATAGTTTAGTTTATGGAACCACAGTCATGTGCTCGTGTGCTCATGCAAGAGTGTAGCATGACATACTTGGTGGCATTCATGCATGTGACAAGGTAGAGACCGTTGTGCTCCTTTTTTGTTTCTTATTAACCCTAGATTCAACTCTTGTAGATGAGTTATTATATATACAAGATTCACATGATAAGCAAATAAATATGTGTTGAGAGATTCAACTTCTCAATGGTTGAGAGATTCGATGCTAAAAATATCCCAAAAAGCACCTAAAACCTTCTCCTATAGAATAGTCGAGTGCACTCCAAAGTCGTCTAAGCCTCCAAACCACACAAAAACGGGCTTTTTAGTAGACTGTTTTCATGCTCACTGTGGTGCACACACAAGAGAGATTCAATACATTCAAAATATATTTCTCGTGTCAGTCAGAGCAGTATTCATCATCCAAATGTGACCCATCTGGTGCACACCAGAACATAGTGCATGCGCACTAAAAAACAGAGCTAACAATCATCCACTATGCCTACTCTCTTGTAGCAACTCCAGTGTCACCACATGACAATTTTGGTGCACTAAAAGTGTCTCTCCGAGTTTCATTCAAAAACCTTTTCGACCATGCTAAATCCAAACTATTGTCCAATGTGACAACAGCTCCTTTAACATTCTAATTGCTCCTTTACACACCACTCAATCTAAATGTAATGCTAGTTAGATCTCACTTAGTGGCATTATATAATCATTTAGCTCACAAAAGCTTCTCGTGATAGTATGTATATCTATCATAGACCTAGTCAAGCACTTTTCAACTCAACCTTAGACCGGCGAAATGGAATACCCTCCAAATTTACCTTTGCCTTGTGTATCCTATTTCATCTCCATCATTGGTAATGCTACACAACCATACAACCTCCATTTCACCAAATGATGAGCAATGATCATTTCTCGTATCGTGAAGCTCTTTTGTCACCCTCCATCAAACCACTTGATAATCAACACACATCAGCATCTTGCTTGATCTTACATAAATGATATGATCCACTTCATAGATTCCTATGAACTTATTGGTCCATTGATCACAGCTTCGCTTGCTCTTCACCATTGCATCCGGTCCATCGGCGTCACACCCTTTACTCTAGCTTGACCACCCCGACGGTCCATTCGCAACTAAACCTATGACTTGGCCTTTACACTAGCAATCTAGTCCTTCGTAGCTAAACTATACCTCTTGATCTTCTCCATCTTGCCATATGAGAGTATGTCATGTCTTGTATCTAATATGCTCCTTCAGCTCACCAGTTAAACATTTACAATATGTTCAATCCACCTCTCTGTCTTGACTATATGAGTTAGAGGTTATTTGAATGTACTAGAGCTAAATTTTTAGTCTCTCTATTTTATTCTATTTTAGTCTCTAAATTGCTAAATACAGAAACTAAAACTAGTTTCGGTATTTGGCAATTTAGAGACTAAAATGGAATAAAATAGCGGGACTAATTAGTCCCTAGAAACCAAGCACCTCTTTAGCTAGCTAATAAATAACTAGCTAACTCTTAGCTACTTTGCTAAAAATAGCTAATAGTTGAACTATTAGCTAGACTATATGGATGTCTTCCGCTAATTTTAATAATTAACTATTAGTTATAGTGCATTCAAACATAGCCTTACTCACACTAGTAAATCTACAGACTAATTAAATGTAGTACTTGTGCATCTCACATCAGATACATTAGTTCATCTAAAATTATCGCTAAATTACTAAAATCAAACTATAGCGCCTTTTCAAAATTAAGCATATCATGTGTCTCGGCGCAGTTACATCGATCATATCTAGAGTTCGTAGAAAATATAATACGTGCAAATACCATGTGTCTAGTAATTAAAGCGGGGTTATGCTTAAGTTTTGAAACCCTAGTGTCCTTGTCTTGATCAGCAACGTAGAAAATACGTGCAAATACCAAATGATTAAACAAAACCTTGGTCCGGAATCTTTTCCATTCTTTTTTTTTATATCATTTCTGTCAAGGAGGGCGAGAACCATGGAGCACAAAGACCCGATGCCGTCCAGCCGTCTGCGACTTTAGTCACGTCACGGTTTGTCTTGTATATCCTTGTCTCTCGCTTCTAATTGGCTCACGATTGAGAAGAGGTCGATGTTCCAGCAACGCCTGAACCCCCCCCCCCCCCCCCCCCCCCCCCCCCCCCCCCCCACACACACGCACACACACACACACACACACAAAGCCCGGTATTTTATTAGTACTTTGCTAGCGTAACTAGCTTGACATCAAGATTGCTGCTAGTGATGGCCGATGCGTAAGCAAGTAATCTATCGATGGGTGGATGTTTGTTTCTTTCCTTCTCGACAATCATCTATTGTGGTGAAAGGAGGCAGTTCAAATCAAGGCGAAAAAAAAACGGTCCCAGTGTCCGGTCATACACACAGGCTCAATATCTCGAATGCAATAATGATGCCATAGATATCATGAAGCTAGCTATCTATATGTTCACTATCCCCGCCTTTTGGCGAAAGAGGAAGCTAATACTACATGGATCTCACGTGAAGCAACAGTGCAATGAGACGCCCCAGGGCGAATTAGTACCGCGATTCCCTGTAGATTCGTACGCGACTAATTGATGGCCTTTTGTTTGTTTCCTCTGATAAGGTGTTGTGGTCAAGGAAGCAGTTCAAATCAAAGGGGTAAAAAGATGATTCGAGGCTAGAGACCCTAGACACACTGGTGCATTTCGCCTGGACAGCAGCGGCTTCCAGGCAGCAGGTAGCAGCGAGCTCTGCTCTCCCTGCCGCAAAACGTTTTACTAGAGTTGGTAAATGATCGTAGTTGTTCGCACGTCTACTCACGCATCTTCCTAGATGCAAACCGCCTTTTTTTTTCTGGAAAAAGAATAAAAAAGATTGCTTAGAGCTAAATAAACTTGTAGTACGTACGGCCCCTGAGAAAACTAGCTGGTCAATGCCACTGCTGACGAAACATCATATACCTCTTGTGGTTGCGACTTGCGACATGAGATGAGACATTCGGTTGAATATTAATGCAACCCACGTGAGGCTATTATGTTAGCTAGGCGTGGGACTCAACAGAGATAGATGGAGACATACTTACTGTCTTAAAATAGTTAACATTCCGGCCTTTGAGAAATCAACTGTTTTTTTACCTTTGACTAAATATATAAAAGACAACATTATTATTTATAGTAGCATTAGATCCTTAAATAAATATCTTTTTATGATGAATTTATTTAGGGATATAAGTCGTTCCAATGCTCTTAAAAGCAGCACTGCTTCAGCTGCCGTTTTCTCCCCTCACATTTTACCTTTTTTTTGTACGGAATGAAGTTGTTTGGAGTTATTAGGTGATCTCACCTTTTTTTTATGTTATAGAATTGCGTGGAGCTGTCAGGTGACCTGACTTTTTTATGGAGTAGAGCTTCGTAGAACATGGCTAAAAAACGTAGAGCCGAGGAGCCATACACCCCATAAAGCCCATGTGCGACCGCTGGAACATCACCAAAGTCGTTTGTAATTCAGACAGCCTTACTACAGCGATATATATATTGTGCATCACGTCCAGCTCCCTGCCAAAAGAAGAGGCTCCTAAAACAAGTCCTCAGTCTGAATCTTCAAGCTTTTTGATGGCATCCTCTATCGCAGGTTCAGCATTGCAAAATGCTTCCCACTGCTCCATTGTCATACTAATACCTGCACTAGGATAAATGTTAGTAGAGAAGAAAATGGTACCAACAATGACACAAAAAGGAGCACACCACAACATAAAACAAAGAGATCCAAAACGTTGGCACCAGTAAGCACATAAGTTTAGGTAAGCTGATATTAACAAACAGCTGATAAGTCTTAATTCCTTTAGAAACATGCATTATAGCCATGCTAGACACAGAAATATAGAAACTGATGAACACCTACAAAAGTTTGAGCTCGCATAGGAGGTTTCTCAATCCTGGTCCATTAGAATAATAGGAACATGAGGGAGTAACTCATGCGAAACAATAACCAGACTCTGACATCACAAGTAGTATGCCATAAGGGATGACAACTGGTTTATAATTGTTTTGCTCTTGAACACAATGCCACACAGATAAGAGTGAATTAAATTTAGAGGACTGAATCAATTTCACTTGCATTTTCACCAACAGATAATAAAGGAAGAACACAAGTTGTACCATGAAACAAGACAGAAATGTCAACTAGTTTTTGAACCAAATATTCTAGAGCAGTTAAATATAATAGTTATTGACTGGCAACTGGCTTGCGAACGAATATTATAGTGTATCCAGGGGTGGATCTAGAATTCTCTCATGCCCCGGGCCAGGACTACTAAATTTTCTTCTCTTCCTTTTGTATTAACTATTTTCAACTAGATCGAATAGATACTTATATGGAGTTAATTGGATCATACCCGGGGCCACGTAGCGGGTGGCCCGGGGTGTAGATCCGCCATTGTGTGTATCTGATTTGAATATGGTGGAAATGTACTTTTGCAGATCAGCTCGCCTGCACAAATGATTTCCTCAGATTTTTCTTTAAACCAAACCAAATTTCTCAGTAGGCAGGAGTGTTCATTCAATGGAAGTAAGCTGAACCTAATGTTGCATTAAAATGATCAAGTTGAACTTATTCACATAACCAACAAAAGCCATTAAACCCCAATACTGACAGTTTTCTTGCACACCAATTGCAACAGTACAGCTAGACACTAGTGGCAAAATAACTTCATAATTGTGGTAAAAACCTTTGGAAGATGCATGCAAATAGAGGACCGACATAGCCTATAAAGAACTTGGTATGAATAAATCACAGAGACCATAACAGAATCAAGGTATTGCTACTGCAGGAGAATGAAATGTACCCTAAACAGTGACATAACAAAACCAAATTGTGGCACTGGTTCTATATAATTATATAAATAAGCCCCCCCCCCCCCCCCCTGATGGAAACATGTACACATGGTAGGCACAGGTTTTTTTTCCCAAAAATCTAAAATAATAGACACATGTAAATGGCAGACAGATAACACTGGAAAAACAAGCTCGCATCATTATCAGTTCTAAATTCTGGAACAAATTGGTAAATTCAGTTTCAGGAAAACTGATTCATTCTTTGTTCCATGAGTGTATAAAAGGCTAAAAAGGTGGGGTAATATCTAGCTGACATTGCAGATTAAAGTACATTCAGATGGACATCACATCAACATCCGAGCAGTAATCCATGGTGGAGTCACCTTTGGCGGAGGGCATCTCCTTGCCGTCCTTCACGTAGAACTCTCGGATGGACACCAGCGACCTGCCCTTGAACTCCGACAGAGTCACCCTCCTCTTGCTCGACAGCTGCACGCACAAACCCACATCACGCCACAAAACCCTAGCACAACATCCGAATCGATCGAACAAGAGCGAGAGAGAAGGTACGAGAGAAGGAACTCACGCGGCACAGGATAAGGTCCCCTTGGTCGTCGTACTCTCTCTTCCCGCCACCCTTACCTTCATCCTCCTCCTCATCTTCCTTCCGTTCCTTGTCCTTGCTCTCCATGCCAGCGTCGCCCTCCTCCGCCGCCTTCGCCTCCTCCTGCGAGGAGAGTGAAAGTAGGTATTCATCAACGACGCCGCGGACGAAGAGCTTGCGGTCGGAGACGGAGAGGTCGATGCCGAGGCGGTCAGCGGCGGCGGCGCGTACCTTGTACTCCGTTACGGACTCCATATCAGAGCCTCGCGGGATCTCCAGCACCGTAGCCTCCACCTTCTTCTTCGTAGCCTCGTCCATGCCGACGCCGCCCAATTGACACCAACGGTTCTGCTCCCTTCGCCGGAGTTGAGAGTCCTGACTCCTGGCTGACACACCTGGACTCTGCGACGACAACGAGGATTTTGGGGGGAACGAGCGCTGTGAATGTTAGGCCGGCCCATCCAATTTGGTTTGTTGGGCTTTCGTGTTGTCTTTTTGGGCTTCTGTTAGCCAGAACTCCACCCAATATAGCATTTTCCCCTTTTTTTTCGGTTTTCATCGTTTATAGCAAAAGGTACGGACCGGAAGATGTCGTTGTCTTTATAAATTTTTTGGTTCCACTTCCACCGGTATCAGTGTTGAAGGGACTATCATCATTTGTCGAGTTGACAACCATTAATGGCTTGTTTGTTGAATTATGTTATACACTCCATCGAATTAGTTGTTTTGGGTTTGTCATATGTCAATTATTATCAACTTTAACCGGTTTTACCTGATGTTTTATAAGATTTTACAACATAAAAATGAAGTTACTAGATCTATCATGACTTGAACTACCATAATATACAATTCTTTTAGTTTAAAATAGTTCAATCTTATGTATATTGTTGGTTAAAGTTCAAATAGTTTGACTTAGAATAAAACCAAAACAAGTAAATGTGATTGTTGTTTCTATCTAGTTGGTTATTGTTAGGGACCTTCTTCTTTCGAAGGTCATCAAAACACTAAGTTAATAGTTATTTTCTGGTATATTTCTAAGTGTTACATGCACTCCTATTAAAAGCATCTTTGGATGAATCAGTTACGGACCAAGGTACAAGCTTCGGAACACCTTCATAAAGGGGCAAATGGCGAAGTTGGAGAAAGCCGAAGCATGTCACTTCAGGTCTGTTCGACAAGTTAATAGAAGGAAAGGACAACTTTGCCCTAGCATGCATGATAGTTTAAATGTATAGGATTGAGGATGTAAGTATAATTTTACCAGAACTATACTCTGCGTATATAAATAGAAAAACAATATCATGCATTTGAACAACTTCCGATCAGGGTGGGGCGGATTGTCCTTGCCTACATAGTTGTCATTCTTCCTTGGTCTTGTAACCTTTACAAAGTCGAAGGTACAACTGTAATATTTAATTTAATATTGGAAAGAGACCGAGGAGAGTAAAAGAGTTTGCAAGATTACTCGATATGTTTCATGTCCATGCCTCATGTATTTTACTTTCTTCAAATTACATTTTCTAGTTCACATTTATTTTGTTAATTATAATCATACCTTCATCCTTCATTTTACCTTCTCCCTAAAGAAGAGTAAATCTAAAGAGGAAGGCGGAACTCTGTCTCATTGTGTTGCTTTGTTTTTTGATATTCAAAGTAATAAAAAACAAGTGACCAAAAATTATCTTTTTTATGCATTTGGTATGCGAAACATTTTTTCTATTAGATGACCCATAATTTAATTATTTTTATATCTATTTTTAGTTAAGTTAGTAGTTTTTTGTTGTTTTTTTGAATGAAACTCTAAGTTTTTAATTGGAAAAGTTATGTATTCCGAAACAATATTAGGTTGTGTACAAGATTCTTCAACCTTTTTGGTAGCAATATTAAGTCTCTGGCTTTTTTAAATTGCAGTAAAATCTTTATGTATACTTAAATTATATGAATAGAGATAAACGAGAACTTTAATGTTTTATAGAAATTGTTTGTTACATCATAATTAAAAGGAACTAAATTAATCTCAATTAAATATTGCCGGGTACCAAGGAACCGGGTACCCCGAGGCCCACAAACCAGCGAGGTGGCCGGACGACCAAGTCCCCGGTGAGCAACCGATCTAGGCGAGGCGGACAACCAAGTCCCCACCGAGCAACCCATCAAGACGGGACAGACGACCAAGTCTCCACCGAGCAACCCAACGAGGCGAGAGGGACGACTAAGTCTCTACCAAGCAACACAACGAGGCGGAGCGGACAACCAGCCCCCTGGCGACCAAATATGCAAGAGGAAAGGGCCTACCCAATACTATTGAGCCACGTCAGGGCGACAAGACGCGTCATCACGAAACCACACGACCGGGCCGAGTGCACAATATCGAGGGGTCTCTATCGAACACAACGACACGCTCCCATGTGAATCCTCAGATATGTCCCCGCTGACTTGTGGGGCCGATCAACTCCGGTCGTAGGGACTTCAGCACAAGAGTCTCTACAGTGACTCGTATGCCTGAAAGGATGGGACAATACGCCATACCGAGTGTATGCCTACGCGTGCTCAAAGTTGATGCAAGGGTCATAACGGAAGATGAAGTTGTACTAAAGACGACCCTGAGCCTTGCCATGAGACCACTCCGCGGGACCCGTCAGGTACCGCTACATTGACATCAGACAAGCTGCAAGGACTCGAATGCCAGACAGACAAGACGGAATGCCATACCAAGAATACGGTAGTGCACGCCCCTACGGACGACGCTAGCAGGGCCAAAGAAACTCAAGGCAACAAGTCGGGTACTCCCGAGTAGGATACAAGTTTCCACTGTAAAGTCCACCCTTGACCTTGAGCTATAAACGTGCAAGACAACATTCCTTCTACACACATGCTGTCACACCCGGTTTTTAGAAGGTAAACCGAATGCGAACCATGTACGTGCCAGGATCAGTTATTCACGTACACAGCAGTTACATAACATGGACATCATCACACAGTGCTCAAATAGTATTAAAAGGGAAATAATAGTCGATTACATCATACGTCTGAGACGTCCATATAGTTCTTACAATAAATCAAAGTGCGGAAAAGAAACGTAGATAACGCGGCCTTCACAGGCAGCCGACTGGGGGTTGCCGCTAACCCACACCTAGAACTCGTCGTAGTCTTGGAACTCCTGGAAGTCTCCTTCCACAGCTTCATCTTCTCCTGAGCAGTGGTTGCAATGCTGACAACCTGGGGGGGGGGGGGAATTGGTGTGTAGAGCAAGGGTGAGTACACATCAACATACTCAGCAAGCATCCCGTTTGGCTGTAGTGGACTAGCTTTATGTGGGGATAAGTCAAGCAGTTGCTTTTAGTTGGTCAGGTTATTACTTACTAGTAGAAAGCCAGGTTTTAACATTAACCCAAGTTATTAGCCCAATGTATCCTTTCCAAACGGAAAGAATACCACTTACCAGCACCATAATCATAATCAGAACCATCAATCTCATTGCCACCTGTACCAAAATGTCTCTGATCAAGTATCACTAATCTCTGGAGCTCCCTTGGCCGCTCATAACCGCGAGCACGGCTGATATATCAGTTTCATAACACTCTGCAGAGGTTGTGCACTTTACCCATAAGCCGTGATTCCCTCTCTAGCCCGGGCTTGCAAGACCCTTATTCACTCCCAAGGTGAATGGCTAGGGATTCACTACAAAGCCTTTACAAAGATTCCCCGGGGCTGTAGCCACCCGTTAGGTTTCCTAAATGTACCGCACTCCTCCCCAAGGGACAAATCAACCTTGGCAGAGCGAGCCGCATACACCGAGCCCCATTGACGGCACAACGGCTAAGTGATCTACACCCCGGTTCCTCTAATTATTCAGCTAAGGGCGTCCCATTCCACCCTCATGGTTGCACTGTTTTCCCGGGCGGTCATCCATTGAACAGGTCCTTACGGAGAGGCACTCGAGAAACCGCTCGAGTCCCCTTGAAAGTCACAAATATAATCATAAATAAGAAGGAAAAACAGCGTATCATAGATAATCACATCATGTTCATTGATTAGAGTTGAGCAATAGCATCAGACTAAGCAGTAATAATCCGACCCAAATAGGTAATCAAGGACATAGATAACAAAAGCTAGTCAATCCTTAAGTATAAATGTGTAATGCGGGAGGTGTATTAAAGAGTGAATAGGACAGCAATAGGTCAAAGGACACTTGCCTCCACCAACCGACTGTTGCTCAGGGGCTTCTCCTGCGAATTCCTCGGGCTCTTCGACCGGATCGTTCTCTATGCGAGCGCAAACATACATACATCCACATATTTAATACAAAAGAACAGTACACCATACAAAGGAACAAATAAAGTGAATATGCATAAAGTATGACATTCGATATCGCATTTGTTATGGTTAGAAAGAAACGGGGAAAAGGTCTCGCAGGGGGGGGTTAAAGCTTATGCACTAATGATTAGTTACAATTGGTTCTTAACAAAAGAATTCTGTTATATGCACTAATGGAAACCTAGTCATTTTTAGTTAATCAACATTGTATGAGATAAACAATTGATTATGAAATTCTAAATTAAGCTTCCTATTTCAATAACATGAACAATGATTAGCCTGCCTAAAATAAAATAACTATGATAACAGAAAGTAAAATAAAATAAAATAAAAAAATAAAAAAGGGGGGGCGGTTGAACCGGCCGGGGGCGGCCGAGCTGGGCGGCTGGGCTGGGGGCGGGCGCGCAGGGGCGGCCGAGCCGGGGCGGCTGGGCCGGCCGAGGCGGGGGCAGGGGCGGCCGAACCGGGCGGGCGCAGGGGCGGCCGAACCGGCGGGGCGCGGGGCAGGGGCGGTGGCGGCCGAGCCGACCAAGGGCGGCTGAGCTGGGCTGGGGCGGCTGGGCTGGGGGCGGGCGCGCAGGGGCGGCCGAGCCGGGGCGGCTGGGCCGGCTGAGGCGGGGGCAGGGGCGGCCGAACCGGGCGGGCGCAGGGGCGGCCGAACCGGCGGGGCGCGGGGCAGGGGCGGTGGCGGCCGAGCCGGCCAAGGGCGGCCGAGCTGGGCTGGGGCGGCTGGGCCGGCCAGGGCGCCCGAGCTGGGCGCGCAGGCGGCCGAGCGGCGGGGGCCGAACCGGGGGCGCGCAGGGGCGGCGGCGGCCGAGCCGGCCATGGAGGCGGCCGAGCCGGCCATGGAGGCGGCCGAGCTGGGCTGGGCGCGGGGCGGTTGGGCTGGGGAGGGAGAGGAGGGGAGAGGGGAGAGGAGAGGAGAGGGGGAGGGCTCACCGGGGACGGGGGCGGCGGCCGAGCTGCAGGGGCGGGGCTAGGGCAGGGGGCGGCGGCGGCTAGGGTGGGAGAGAATGGGAGGAAGAGAGGGAGAGGGAGAGGGGTAAGGGGAAGGGAGTGGGGGCGGCTGGGCCGGCTAGGCCCAAGAGGGGCGCGCGGGGGCGGCTGGGCCGACCGGGGGGCGGCTGGGCCGGCCGGGAGCAGCCCACGGCGCGGGAGAAAGAAAAGAGAGGAGAGAGAGAAAGAAAAAGAAGAAGAAAGAAAAGGTTTCTTCTCATTTTCGAAATCCGATCTTCCTAGATGAATGCATTTGTACTTTCAAGCAATCAAAGAATGCATAGTTCGGCATGGTGCATCAAACAACATAAAGCAATTTAGGGTTTTTCTTTACACGGGAATTCCAAACCAAATCCCGCTAGCTTTGGAAAAGGTCAAGGTCTAGCGAGGGGAAAAAGAAAAGAAAAGGTAACGCCCGAATTTGGCGAGTGAAGAAAAGAAAAAAAATTCAACTGCAAAATTCGGGGCGTTACACATGCACACCAGCTGTAACACGCTTCAGAGCAATACCACTATCAACACTACATTGTACTAGGTCCTAGGCCTGAACCAGTATAACCCCGTGTGTCTCAGTTCCTCAACCCGAATCCTTGCGGTTCACCATTTGGAGTGAGTCCGTGCTTGCAGCACCCACCGAACACAATCTATTGTTCTCGTGGTTTCCGAAACCATGACGGTTGGCGCACCAGGTAGGGGGACGCAAGCGTGCCAAAGCGACTTTTTCACTTTGATGCCCTTTCTATTCAATGCTCACCGGGGCGAGACTTTCGCTCCCAGGAGCCGGATCAACTTCGGATCCCTCGACTTCCTCACAGAGGAGACCAGCAAACTCTGTCTCATCAGCCCCAGCATGGCCAATGCCACGGGTCCAAGGCCCAGGCGTTTTGCCAAGACCAAGGCGGAGAAGCGGGGCCTCAGAAGGCGTGCCGTCGGCCTCAAGCACCCTCTCAACAAACTCGTCGCTGCCGTTAAGCAGCAGGCGAAAGTGATCCCAACATCGGTTATGGTGGTCGTTGTTGGCTGCTAGCCTACATCTGTCCTCAACCTCCTCGAGGACGACTCGAGCCACACCTCGACGGAGCCTAGGTCGGACTCCGATGAGGTGCAAGGAAGAGCTTGCTTTGTGGCCATGCCGCCATAAGGCAACAATGGAGGGGGAGACAAGGAGGCCCTCGACCAAGAAGAAGAATACTAGTGAAAGGGAAATAGAGTCAAACCTTTTCCTAAATGATTTTGGTGGTTGAATTGTCCAACACAAACAATTGGACTAACTAGTTTGCTCTAGATTATATGTTCTACAGGTGCCATAGGTTCAACACAAACCAATAAAAGGAACAAGTTAGGGTTCAAAAAGAAAGGAGCAAAAGAAACCGAAGGTTGCCCTGGTTTGGCGCACCGGACTGTCCGGTGTGCCGCCGAACAGTGTCCGGTGTGCCAGGGAGATCAACTCCAAACTCCTCAGCTTTGGGTTTCTGGAAATGCCACTCCGCTATAATTCACCGGACTGTCTGGTGTAGCACCGGACTGTCCGGTGTGCCATGCGGAGCAATGGCTACTGCGCTAATGGTCGTCTACAAAAGCAATAGTGAACAGTGCGCGTCTGCGCGCGTAGAGTCAGAGCAGGCGCCAGAAGGCGCACCAGACAGTGAACAATGACTGTTCGGTGCACCACCGGACTGTCCGGTGGCCTAGGCTGACAGAGCTCCAATGGTCGAACCCTAACGGTTGGATGACGTGGCTGGCGCACTGGATAGTGTCCGGTGATGCACCGGACTGTCCGGTGCGCCCATCGACAGACAGCCTTCCCAACGGCCATTTTGGTGGGTGGGGCTATAAATACCCCTCAACCACCACACTTCAAGGCATCCAAGTTTTTAGCCATTGCATTCAATACAAGAGCTCTAGACTTCACTCCAAGACACAAAACAAAAGATCAAATCCTCTCCAAGTCCCAATCTCATTCCAAAGACTTAGTGGCTTGTGAGAGAGAGACATTTATGTTCATTTAAGTTCTTGTCGCTTGGATCGCTTTTCTTCTTCCTCTTTCGTGTTCTCAAGCAACTTGTAATCAAGCAAGAGACACCAAGTTGTGGTGGTCCTTGTAAGGGGTCTAAGTGACCCGTTGATTAAGGAGAAAAGCTCACTCGGTCTAAGTGACCGTTTGAGAGAGGGAAAGGGTCGAAAGAGACCCGGTCTTTGTGACCACCTCAACGGGGAGTAGGTTTGCAAGAACCGAACCTCGGTAAAACAAATCACTGTGTCATCCGCTTTTATTTTCTTGTGATTTGTTTTCACCCTCTCTTTCGGACTCGACTTTATTTCTAACGCTAATCCCGGCTTGTAGTTGTGCTTAAAGTTTACAAATCTTAGATTTGCCTATTCACCTCCCTCTAGGCGACTTTCAATTGGTATCGAAGCCCGGTACTTCATTAGAGCCTAACCGCTCGAAGTGATGTTGGGAGATCATGCCAAGAAGGAGGTCGTGACCGGCGAGAAGCCCGCCACAAGCCACGAGAAGGCTCCATCAAGGGAGTCCGGCTCCAAATGAAAGGGGGAATCTCTTCCCCGCGTCAAGTCGCACCGTAGTGGCGACAAGAAGAAGAAAATGAAGAAGGTGGTCTACTACGAGACTGATTCTTCGTTGCCCTCCACTTTCGGCTCCGACGCGCCGTCCGTCACTTCTAAGCGCCATGAGCGCAAGAAGTTTAGTAAGATCCCCCTACGCTATCCTCGCATTTCCAAACGCACTCCTTTACTTTCCGTCCCATTAGGCAAACCACCCGTTTTTTATGCTGAAGGTTATTGTATGTGGAGTGATAAAATGAGGCACCATCTAACCTCACTCCACACTAGCATTTGGGATATTGTTGAGTTTGGAGCACAGATACCATCCGTAGGGGATGAAGATTATGATTCGGATGAGGTTGCCCAAATCCAGCACTTCAGCTCCCAAGTGAAAGGGAAATGTGCCCTTGGGCCATTTCTAAGTATTTTGGTGATTTAGTGCCCAACACAGGTGCCTAATTGTAAAATGGTGGACAAAGTACAAATCAAGGATAAAGGTATGTTTCTCAGACTTAGTACATTGTTTTATGGACTAATGTATTGTGTCTAAGTGCTGGAAACAGAAAAAATCGAGTTGGAGAAGAGATGGCTCGAGCAGCCAAAGTCTGCCCAGTCTGGGTGCACCGGACTGTCCGGTGGTGCACCGGACAGTGTCCGGTGCGCCAGGCTGGCTCGGCGTGAAGTGGCCGCTCTCGGGAATTCGCCGACGGCGTACGGCTAAAATTCAATGGACTGTCCGGTGTGCACCGGACTGTCCGGTGAGCCAACGGTCGGCCGGGCCAACGGTCGGCCGCGGGATATGCGCGCGACACGTGGCCGGGCCAACGGTCGGAAGGGGGCACCGGACTGTCCGGTGTGCACCGGACTTGTCCGGTGCGCCAACGGCTCCCAGATCTGCAACGGTCGGCAGCGCCATTTTTGGAAGGAAATCGGGCACCAGACAGTGTCCGGTGTGCACCGGACTGTCCGGTGCACCCGACGACAGAAGGCAAGATTGGCCTTCCAGATTTGCTCTCAACGGCTCCTAGCTGCCTTGGGGCTATAAAAGGGACCCCTAGGCGCATGGAGGAGTACACCAAGCAACCTTAGAGCATTCTTGATCATCCACACTAAGTCTTTGCACATTCGTTTGTCATTCTCAGTGATTCGAGCTCCGTTCTAGTGAGAACTTTGAGATAGTCTTTTGAGCTCGATTCTTGGCCGTGTGTGTGCGCATTTTGCTGTGGATTTGTGTGTGTTGCTGTCCTCCCTTACTCCGTATTTCTTGTGAATCTCAAGTGTAAGGGCGAGAGGCTCCAAGTTGTGGAGATTCCTCGCAAACGGGATATTGAAAGGCAAAACAAAACACCGTGGTATTCAAGTTGGTCTTTGGACCGCTTGAGAGGGGTTGATTGCAACCCTCGTCCGTTGGGACGCCACAACGTGGAGTAGGCAAGCGTTGGTCTTGGCCGAACCACGGGATAAACCACTGTGTCATCTCTGTGTTTGATCTCTTGTGGTATTGTGTTTTGTTGAGACTCCTCTCTAGCCACTTGGCGATTATTGTGCTAACACTTAACAAGTTTTTGTGGCTATAAGTTTAAGTTTCACAGGATCACCTATTCACCCCCCCCCTCTAGGTGCTCTCAATTGGTATCGGAGCCGTTCTCTTCAAGAAAGGGACTAACCGCCCGAAGAGATGGATCCTAAGGGGAAGGGAATCGTGATCAACGACAAGGAGAAGGAGTCCTTCGTCAACGAGCCAAAAGACGACAAGACTACCGACTCAGGCTCGGGGCACAGACGCAAAGAAGGGAAGAAGAAGAAGACAAGACGCATCAAGGAGATCATCTACTACGACAGCGACGAATCTTCCTCTTCCCAAAAGGACGACGACAACGACTACAAAAAGACGGTCAATTCGAACTTTTCATTTGATTATTCTCGTATTCAACATAGTTCGAATTCGCATTTGCTTTCCATTCCTCTTGGCAAACCTCCACACTTCGATGGGGAGGACTACGGATTTTGGAGTCACAAAATGCGTAGTCACTTATTTTCTCTCCATCCAAGCATTTGGGAGATTGTAGAGAATGGAATAAAGTTTGATAGCTCGGATAACTCTATGCTCATAAATGAACAAATCCATAGAAATGCACAAGCTACTACTGTTCTCTTAGCATCCTTGTGCAGGGAAGAGTACAACAAGGTGAGCGGCTTGGACAATGCCAAGCAAATATGGGACACCCTCAAGATCTCTCACGAGGGGAATGACATCACCATGCTCACCAAAATGGAGTTGGTGGAGGGCGAGCTTGGACGATTCGCCATGATAAGGGGAGAGGAGCCAACCCAAACGTACAACCGGCTCAAGACCCTCATCAACAAAATAAGGAACTACGGAAGCACGCGATGGACGGACCACGACGTCGTCCGCCTAATGCTAAGGTCCTTTACCGTTCTTGATCCTCATCTCGTGAACAATATTCGTGAGAATCCCAGGTACACGATGATGACGCCCGAGGAGGTACTCGGAAAATTCGTAAGCGGGCGGATGATGATCAAGGAGGCGAGATACGTCGACGGCGCGTTGAACGGTCCAATCCACGAGCCTCAACCCATCGCTCTCAAGGCAACAAGGAGCAAGGAGCCGCTACCCAGCAAGGTGGCGCAAGTTGAGGCGGCCGGGCTCAATGATGAAGAGATGGCTCTCATCATCAAGAGATTCAAGACGGCGCTAAATGGTCGCAAGGGGCAACCAAGGAAGACCAAGACAAAGGGGAAGCGCTCATGCTTCAAATGTTGTAAGGTTGGTCATTTTATTGCTAACTGTCCCGAAAATGATAGTGACCAGGAGCAAGGGAAAAATGGGAAGAGAGAGAACAAGAAGGTTTACAAGAAGGCCAAAGGCGAAGCACACCTTGGAAAGGAGTGGGATTCGGATTGCTCTTCGTCCGACTCCGACGACGAAGGACTCGCCGCCACTGCCTTCAACAAATCGGCCCTCTTCCCAAACGAGCATCACACTTGCCTCATGGCAAGGGAGAAGAAGGTAATCAATCATAATGCTAATACTTATGATTCTTCTAGTGATGATGAGTCTAGTGAGGATGAAATAGATTACTCCAGTTTATTCAAGGGATTGGATAGAACTAAGATAGCTAAGATTAATGAATTGATTGATGCCTTGAATGAAAAGGATAGAATCTTAGAGAAACAAGAAGATCTTTTATATGAAGAGCATGATAAATTTGTTAGTGCACAAAATTCACTTGCTCTAGAAGTTAAAAGAAATGGAATGCTTTCTTGTGAACTTTCTACTTGTAACGAAACCATTTCTTCTTTAAAAGGTGAAATTAATGTTTTAAATGCTAAGCTAGAAGTAGCAAGTAAATCTAACTCTTGTGTTGAACATGTTGAAATTTGCACTAAGTGTAAGGATGTTGATATTAATGCTTGTTGTGAACACTTAGTTTCAATTTCAAAACTAAATGATGAAGTGGCTAGTCTTAGTGCTCAACTTAAGACTAGCAAGAATGAATTTGATAAGCTGAAATTTGCAAGGGATGCCTACACGATTGGTAGACACCCCTCAATTAAGGATGGACTTGGCTACAAGAGGGAAGCCAAGGACTTGACAAGCCATAAGGCTCCTATCTCCGCCAAGGAGAAAGGGAAGGCTCCTATGGTTAGTAGTACTAAAAAGAACCATGCTTTTATGTATCATGATAGGAGATATAATGCTTATAATGATTTTGACTCTCATGCCATGTTTGCTTCTAGTTCTTCCTATATGCATGGTAGAAATATGTCTAGGAGAAATGCTATTCATCATGTGCCTAGAAAGAATATTATTCATGCTCCTAGGAAAGTAGTGAATGAACCTTCTACAATTTATTGTGCTTTAAATGCTTCCTTTGCTATTTGTAGAAAGGATAGGAAAATAGTTGCTAGGAAGTTAGGGGCAAAATGCAAGGGAGACAAAACTTGCATTTGGGTCCCTAAGGATATTTGCACTAACCTTATAGGACCCAACATGAGTTGGGTACCTAAGACCCAAGCCTAAATTTGCCTTGCAGGTTTATGCATCCGGGGGTTCAAGCTGGATTATCGACAGCGGATGCACAAACCATATGACGGGGGAGAAGAAGATGTTCACCTCCTACGTCAAAAATAAGGATTTCCAAGATTCAATTATATTCGGTGATGGGAATCAAGGCAAGGTAAAAGGGTTAGGTAAAATTGCAATTTCTAATGAACACTCAATCTCCAATGTGTTTTTAGTTGAGTCTCTTGGTTACAATTTGCTATCTGTTAGTCAACTATGCAATATGGGATATAATTGTCTTTTTACAAATGTAGATGTGTCTGTCATTAGAAGAAGTGATGGTTCACTAGCCTTTAAGGGTGTACTAGACGGCAAGCTTTACTTAGTTGATTTTGCAAAAGAAGAGGCCGGTCTAGATGCATGCTTAATGGCTAAGACTTGCATGGGCTGGCTGTGGCATCGCCGCTTAGCACATGTGGGGATGAAGAACCTCCACAAGCTTCTAAAGGGAGAACACGTGATAGGTCTAACCAATGTTTATTTCGAAAAAGATAGACCTTGTGCAGCCTGTCAAGCAGGTAAACAAGTGGGAGGAGCACATCACAGCAAGAATGTGATGACCACGTCAAGACCTCTGGAGCTGCTGCATATGGACCTCTTCGGACCCGTCGCCTATCTAAGCATAGGAGGAAGTAAGTATGGTCTAGTTATTGTTGATGACTTTTCCCGCTTCACTTGGGTGTTCTTTTTGCAGGATAAGTCTGAAACCCAAGGGACCCTCAAGCGCTTCCTAAGGAGAGCTCAAAATGAGTTTGAGCTCAAGGTGAAAAAGATAAGGAGCGACAACGGGTCCGAATTCAAGAACCTTCAAGTGGAAGAGTTTCTTGAGGAGGAAGGGATCAAGCACGAGTTCTCCGCTCCCTACACACCTCAGCAAAATGGTGTGGTAGAGAGGAAGAACAGGACGCTCATAGATATGGCGAGGACTATGCTTGGAGAATTCAAGACCCCTGAGTGCTTTTGGTCGGAAGCCGTGAACACGGCTTGCCACGCCATCAACAGGGTCTACCTTCACCGCCTCCTCAAGAAGACGTCTGTAACACCCGGTTTTAAAGAAACAAAGCCGGGTGCATCTCATACATGCGCCAAGAAGACAACATATATAATAACAGAGTGTATAGAGATAAATGTCATAAAACATCAGAGTACTTATTACATAGCGGAAGTCTTATTACAAAATAAAATAATAAAGATAAAACGAACTAAGGATCGACGGCGCCAATGTCGACTGAGAAACGCCACCTAGATCAGATCGAACTCCTCGGTGTTAGGCGGCTCCTCCTGAACCACCTGCTCTTCTCCTGTGGGGGGGTGTGAGACAGCAAGAGTGAGCTCACATACGATCATAGCTCAACAAGTCGTGGGGAATAATGTGGCATGAACTCACCAAAGGTGGGAGTTCATGAAGTGTAAGGCTGATCAATGGAATAAAGGTTAAAGCTGAGCATTGCTTTTATAAGTTGGTCAAAATTTTATTAGCAGTTACTAAGTGTAAGTAAATACCAATCCATAGTAATAACAAATAAAAGTTATAATAAAATAATCCCAAATGCAATGAAATGACAGGTTAAGTTTAAGTTCCATATATTAATCATGTGAGTGTCCGAGCCGCTCATGACCGTGAGCACGGCTAGTATACCAGTTTTACACTCTGCAGAGGTTGCGCATCTTTACCCACAAGTCGTGTTACCCATTTGCCACAGAGTTGATCAGACTCCATACACCTCTACCTAGGAAGCGAGGCAGGGTACCACTACGAGGCCTTTACAAAGTTCCACTAGCTTCAGACTACCCGCTACAGTTTATAGGAAGATCCAGTACAGGGTTCCTGGCTGACCGCCATCGCAGCAAAATCAACCAGGGACCTCCCCGCACTGACCTCTCCCCTACTGCCCTTGCCCCTTTCGGGTAAGGTAGCCCTCCCCTAGCTTTCCTAGTTAATCAGCCAAGGGCGTCCCATTAAACCCTTGTGGTAGCACTGTTTTCCCGGGTGGTTCTCCATGTTCCCATTAACATAATGATCTTAACATGAACAAGGAATAATAAAACAGATAACAATAAATAGTATAACAAAGAGTGATGAATATCTCTATACCCAAATCCACATAAAGCAATAGCATGTACTACCCAAAACTTTAGTAATAAAACCAGTGGTGAAACAAGGCATAAAGATAGTCAAAATCTAGGGTATCCTATTGGGTCCCATCAAAATTATCCTATGCAGATCATTATGAATAATAAGAACATGAATGGGTAAAAGAAGTGATCAAGGGCACAACTTGCCTTCCACGAGCTCCTGCTCAGCTACTTCAACTTGTTGAAGCTCAGGTTCCACAGTGGGTTGCTCGTCTACTCGCATCAATACAATACATACATGGCATAGCATAAATTAACATCACATCAAACATGCAAATAGGATATACAGTAATAAACTAGACATTAAAATAAGATCACAGGAACTGGAATCATCAAATTTGGAGTTATATATTTTAAGTTATGGATTTTCTAAGGTTTTATGCATTTAATACAAGATTAAGTGAAAGAATAATTTTAATGTGTTTGTCATGTCAGAACAGAGGCACTAATGGGTAGACAATATTATTACAAAAATTTAGGAACTGGAATGGATCAATTTGGAGTTCATATGCATTTACTATGAATTAAACAAGTTTTAACATTTATTTGTGCACTAAAAATTAATTTCTGATATTAATTCCTGATTTTTAATACTATGTGGATTGGACCTCAATTATAGGAAACTGCAGGGGCTAGACGGCAAAATATCCTAGGACTCAGAGCGCTGTACAGGGTGGACGGCGGGTTGGTTTCCCGAAACCTGAGGGGCCTAAATGCAAACTGCGCGCAGCGAAGGGGTATCCACGGATCCCAGCCGCCCGATCCACTTTCTACGGTCCAGATTAGATTTTAGGTTTAAATGAAGCGGTAAGCAGTCCTGATCCTTGGATCAGAGATCGACGGCGAGGATTCTAGATCTAATTCTATTCGTCCGATCGAAGACCCACGGTCCCGATTTAATGCCGCGAAGGGGTATCGCCTGCTTCTAATCTGAGCCGTTCTCTGGGAGATCGACGGCCCACAGCCCATCGTCTCCAAATCGCGCCCACACGCGGCGGCGCCGCCCTGCCCGCGGCGCGCCCTCGCCGGAGGGGTGGCCAATCCGCGCGCCCACGCTCTAATCTCACAATCCGAGAGCATCTACACGTTGCCGAGTGAAAAGCGAACCCAGGAGAGGGATTCTTACCGGGGATTACGAAGCGACGCCACCTAGCGTCGACGCGCGGCGGATCCGCGGCCAAGGCGATGCTCCGGTGAGGAATTCGCCGGTGTAGAATGCTCCCGATCCGATGCCGACCCACGAACGACTTCCCCGGGACCCGGCGACGCTTCTCGACCGCAAACCAGAGACGGGGCGCAAGTGCAGCGGCGTCTCCACCGTCGGCGGAAAATCTATGGTGGCGCAGACGGCCCTCGCTCACACCCACACGACGGCGGCAGAGTTACGGGTTGGCTAAGCGATGGGAGCGGACCGGTGGATAGGATTTTGCAGCTTCGGGTTCCCCCCTTATACACGGACCGGCCACCGGCCAACGCGAATACCGCGGCCACCGTTGAGCTCACCCGCGATTCACGCGGGGATGACGGTCCTGACCAGCTGACCCCACGCGGCAGCGAGTAGGTGAGGCGGGCGCGGGACGAGAGACCGACCAGTGGGCCCCGAGTGTAAGCGCCAGCGGCGAGCACGCGAGATCCAGCGCGCGTGACTGACGAAGGGAAGCCCCGGCTGACGGATGGGGCCCACACCGCAGAGACACCCGGTGCGCGCGGCAACTGACCACTATGGCCCACCTGTCGGCGCGCGGTTGTGGTAAGCTGGGCCGCACGGGTTAGTTTCCTGAGTGGGCCGATTTGAGTAATGTTGGCCCATGTATCGTTTTTATTCTTTTCTTTTTTTTATATTTTCTGTTTTTCTTTCCTTTTTTTTTCCATTTTCTAATCCAATTTGGATTCAAGTCTTAAATTCAAAATTTTGTGGCCACATTTACACTATGTTTGTACAGTAAAAAGTAGTAAGCCTAAGAATATTTATATTTTTGTATTTCTATGTCTTCCCTATTCTTCTTATTTTCAAACCCCTAAATCCTAATTTAGGGATCAATTCATCCTTTAGAATCATTGTTTTATTATTATTATTAACATTATTATTTTATCTAATGCACAAACAATAAAACTCCAACATGTTGCAAATTTTTTTTATCATTTGTTGGAATTAAACTCTTAAATTTTGTGTAGGCTCTTTTCATGATGCAAATGAGACATACAAAATTGAGAATAACTCTCTATTATTCCTGGTATACAACTTGGAGTATTACAAATCCTACCCCCTTAAAAATAATCTCGTCCTCGAGATTTAAGAAGATCTAGGGAAAAGGTGGGGAAAATCTATACGAAGCTCTTCTTCTCTTTCCCAAGTTGCTTCATCTTCACCGTGGTGACTCCATTGAACTTTGCACATCTTTATAACCTTATTCCTCGTAACTCGAGTCAAAGTGTCCAGAATCTTGATAGGGTACTCAGCATAAGTCAAATCCTCTTGAACACTAAGGTCCTCCAGTGGTAGCTGCTCCTCAGGTACCCTGAGGCACTTCTTTAGCTGAGACACATGAAATACATCGTGTACATCCGACAGATGATCGGGTAACTCCAGTTGATATGCAACTTCTCCCACTCGCTTTAAGATCAAGAAAGGTCCAATGAAGCGAGGGGACAACTTTCCTTTAACTTTAAATCTCCTCATACCACGAAGTGGTGACACCTTCAAGTAGACATGATCACCCTCCTTAAACTCCAGGAGTCTTCTCCTATTATCAGCATAGCTCTTTTGCCTGGATTGTGCAATTCTCAAATTTTCCCTTATCATTTGAACTTGTTCTTCTGCCTCTTGAATAAGTTCAGGCCCAAAGAACTGTCTTTCTCCAGTCTGATCCCAATATAGAGGGGTCCTGCATTTTCTACCATACAGAGCTTCAAATGGTGACATATTCAAACTGGCCTGATAGCTATTATTATAAGAAAACTCAGCATATGGTAAACTCTTCTCCCAACTGCCACCATGTTTAAGAGCATAAGCTCTTAACATATCCTCCAATACTTGATTTGTCCTCTCTGTCTGTCCATCAGTCTGGGGATGGTAGGCTGAACTAAAATTCAACTTTGTATCCAAACTCTCATGCAACTTCTTCCAAAATCGAGAAGTAAACTGTGATCCTCGATCAGACACGATCTTCTTAGGCACTCCATGTAGACAAACTATCCGAGTCATATACAATTCTGCTAGCTTGGCTCCCGTATAATTAGTCCTCACAGGTATAAAATGAGCCACCTTTGTCAATCTGTCCACAATTACCCAAATAGAGTCATATCCTGCTGGAGTGCGGGGTAGTCCAACAATAAAATCCATACCAATTTCTTCCCATTTCCACTCTGGTATCTTTAATGGGTGCAATAATCCAGCGGGTCTTTGATGTTCAGCCTTAACTCTTTGACATACATCACACTTAGCCACATGAGCAGCCACATCTCTTTTCAGTCCGTACCACCAATACTTTCGCTTCAAATCTTGATACATCTTAGTGCTTCCAGGGTGGATGGAGTAATCAGAATCATGAGCTTCTTTCAATATAGCCTCACGGAGGCTATCGATCTCTGGAACACATATCCGATCTTTGAACCATATAGTACCTTGCTCATCCTCCGTGAACTCCGGGCCTCTACCTTCAGTAATAAGATCCTTGATCTCTTGAATCTTAGCATCACCAATCTGACCTTTACGAATTTCTTGCTCCAAGGTAGGTTCCAATTCAATAGTCACTCCTTCCGTATGTGTAACAATTCCCAGGTTGAGCCTCTCAAAGTCTTTTGCTAAATCATCAGGCAGCTGGACAACGAAAGCGGAGTGAACATGCTCCTTCCGGCTCAAGGCATCTGCAACCAAATTCGCCTTGCCCGGGTGATAGTGAATCTCCAAATCATAATCCTTGATAAGCTCCAACCAACGGCGTTGCCTAAGGTTGAGATCCTTCTGAGTGAATATATACTTCAAACTCTTATGATCCGTGTACACTTGACACTTAGTTCCCATAATGTAGTGTCTCCAAATCTTCAGTGCATGCACAACTGCTGCCAGCTCTAAGTCATGAGTGGGGTAGTTCAATTCATGCTTCCTCAACTGACGAGATGCATAGGCAATCACGTGACCTTCTTGCATAAGCACACATCCAAGTCCTTGGCCACATGCATCACAATAAATATCAAATCCTTTCTGCAAGTCTGGCATAATCAATACTGGAGGTGACATCAATCTCTCCTTCAATTGATCAAAGCTTTCTTGGCACTTCTCATCCCACTTAAATTCTTTTCCTTTCTCCAAAAGCAAAGTCATAGGTTTAGCAATCTTAGAAAATCCTTCGATAAACCTCCGATAATATCCAGCAAGTCCCAAGAAACTCCGAATCTCAGTAACTGTAGTGGGCACTCTCCACTCCATAATCTCCTTCACTTTAGCAGGATCCACTGCTATTCCTCCATTAGAAATAATATGACCAAGGAATGGCACCTTGTCAATCCAAAACTCGCACTTGCTGAACTTAGCGTAGAGTTCATTATCTCGTAACTTCTGTAGCACCAACCTCAGATGTTGTTCATGATCACTTTCATTCCTAGAATAGATAAGAATATCATCGATGAACACCACGACGAATCTGTCCAAGTACTCCATAAACACCTTGTTCATCAAATTCATGAAATAAGCTGGCGCATTGGTTAATCCAAATGACATAACAGTAAACTCATATAATCCATATCGAGTCGAGAATGCTGTCTTAGGAATATCCGATGGTCTAATCTTCATCTGATGGTATCCGGATCGGAGATCAATCTTCGAGAATACTCTAGCACCTCGCATCTGATCAAATAAATCCTCAATACGGGGCAACGGATACTTGTTCTTCACCGTAACATCATTAAGAGATCTATAATCCACACACATCCGTTGCGATCCATCCTTCTTCTGCACAAATAACACCGGTGCTCCCCAAGGTGAGGAACTTGGACGAATGTAACCAGCCTCTTGTAACTCCGTTAACTGCTTCTTCAGTTCCTTCAACTCCTCTACGGACATTCTATATGGCCGTTTAGAAATGGGGGCGGTCCCAGGTAAGAGATCGATAACAAACTCAACTTCTCTATCAGGTGGCATCCCTGGTAACTCCTCTGGAAAGACATCCGGAAAATCTCTAACCACCCGGATGTTGTCACCAACAAACTCCTCAGGCATAAAGAACATTGCACGCATGGATGAGGAGGTTACTGCAATATTGACTTGAAATCTTTCTCCTTTAGTGGTAGTGAGTTCTACGGTACCTCTACCACATGCTATAACAGCCTTTGCCTTCCTTAGCCATGACATTCCAAGGATCAGATCTATACTGCTTGACTCTAATATTATAGCAGTAGCTCCAAAATCTCTACCCATAATGGTTAATGTCAATCTACGTGTCATTTTATTCGCCTCAACAGGCCCTTTAGGTGTAATTACTATCAGGGGTTTTCTCATATTTAGTAGTGGTATTTCATTTGTGTTGGCATAACGAGCAGACATGAATGAATGTGTAGCACCAGAATCAAATAATATTGTTGCAGGAATTGCATTAACATAAAACATACCAATTACGAGGTCCCCACCATCAGGAGTATCATCAACACTGACTTGATTCACCCTGGCTATAGAATATCCCTTGCCAGGGGTCTGCTGCTTGTTCTGAGCTGGAGTAGTAGCAATCCTCTGTGGGCAGACATTTGCATAATGACCAATCTTCCCACACTTGAAACATTGAGTGCCCGGACTCTGTCCTGCAAACTTCGTCGGGGTGCCCGTGGGAGTAGCCTGTCGAGTAGGTGTCCTCAGCGGTGATTGCTGAACTGGGCGTGGTCCTCCTGGTCGAGTCGGTGTGCCCTGTGGTGAACTGTAGCGAGGACGAACACTGCTGCTACCCTGTCCTTGCGAGATAGCCTTCCTCTTCAAATCACCCAGTTGAACACGCTTGTGTTCAATAGCCAGGGCCTTATCCAACAGTCTCTGAAATGATGGAAAAGTGTGTGCAACTAGAGCATACTGCAGTGGTCCATTAAGTCCTTCAATGAAATGCTCCTGCTTCCTCTCGTCTTCAGCAACTTCTTCAGGGGCATATCTGGATAGCTGAATAAACTTGTCGCGGTACTCGCTGACTGACATGTTACCTTGCTTCAGTGACAGAAACTCCTTCTTCTTGATCTTGATCATACCAGCTGGAATATGGTAGTTCCTGAATTGCGTACTGAACTCTGCCCAAGTAATAGTATCCGCAGCATCATGGGCAGCAGTATAAGAATCCCACCAGTCAGTAGCAGGACCAGTCAGACGTCCAGAAGCATATAAGACCTTCTCCCAATCAGTGCATTGTGCAATATTCAGCATCTTCTCAATCGCTTTCAGCCAATCATCCGCGTCCAGTGGATCAGGTGAGCTAGCGAATGTAGGTGGCTTATGACTCATGAATTCCCGGTGCTTATCACGAGGTGGAACTGGTGGTGGTGGTGGAGGCAATGGCACTTGTTGCTGTTGCTGCTGCTGTTGTTGCGCCCTCCTTTCTTGGCGTATCTCATCTCTCTCCTGGCGCAACTCCTGGCGTATGTCTTCTCTTTCCTGACGCATCTCTTGGCGTTCTTGCTGCATCTGGGCACACATATCAGCCATAGTGTCTGCCATTTGCTGCATCACCGCCATCTGAGCAGCAACCAGTGGGTCAACTCCGCTTGGTGGAGGATTGGGAGGATTCATCCCAACAGGTTGTGGCTGAGGTTGTCTTCGAGTGTGCTGGTTAGGAGGCAAGTCAATTCCACCACCCCTCCTGGTATTGACCATCTGAGTTAGATACATATGGTAAGAAAGAGCAATAGACAAGGCAGTAATTACAATCATGTTACTTTGGGGGATTTATTAGCTAAGCAGTGTAATGTTTTACCTACCATAGCTAATTTATTACCCTATGCTGGCACATGCTAAGATGTCCATGTAATATTTCAATCAATCAAAGAAGCAAATCAGGCATTGATCATCAGAACAATCAACCAATATTTTTAATAGAGAAAATAGTTTTAATTTTGTCTTAGGCCTCCTATCTCTTAGAAAGATCATAGTCATAGGATTCCAAGGTGTGAAATCCATCTTGTCTTAGAGTAGAAAAGATAAGAATGATCAGAGTAGAACAGTAGAAGGTGAGACAGGATCAAGATAAGTGTAGAAAGAATCAGAGTAAGGTAAGTATAGAATGAATCAGAATAGGATAAGTAGGTAAGGGTTTTGTCCATTTCTATCTAGGTTTCGTCCTACAGTCAACATTTCCTCTGATACCACTTCTGTAACACCCGGTTTTAAAGAAACAAAGCCGGGTGCATCTCATACATGCGCCAAGAAGACAACATATATAATAACAGAGTGTATAGAGATAAATGTCATAAAACATCAGAGTACTTATTACATAGCGGAAGTCTTATTACAAAATAAAATAATAAAGATAAAACGAACTAAGGATCGACGACGCCAATGTCGACTGAGAAACGCCACCTAGATCAGATCGAACTCCTCGGTGTTAGGCGGCTCCTCCTGAACCACCTGCTCTTCTCCTGTGGGGGGGGGGTGTGAGACAGCAAGAGTGAGCTCACATACGATCATAGCTCAACAAGTCGTGGGGAATAATGTGGCATGAACTCACCAAAGGTGGGAGTTCATGAAGTGTAAGGCTGATCAATGGAATAAAGGTTAAAGCTGAGCATTGCTTTTATAAGTTGGTCAAAATTTTATTAGCAGTTACTAAGTGTAAGTAAATACCAATCCATAGTAATAACAAATAAAAGTTATAATAAAATAATCCCAAATGCAATGAAATGACAGGTTAAGTTTAAGTTCCATATATTAATCATGTGAGTGTCCGAGCCGCTCATGACCGTGAGCACGGCTAGTATACCAGTTTTACACTCTGCAGAGGTTGCGCATCTTTACCCACAAGTCGTGTTACCCATTTGCCACAGAGTTGATCAGACTCCAGACACCTCTACCTAGGAAGCGAGGCAGGGTACCACTACGAGGCCTTTACAAAGTTCCACTAGCTTCAGACTACCCGCTACAGTTTATAGGAAGATCCAGTACAGGGTTCCTGGCTGACCGCCATCGCAGCAAAATCAACCAGGGACCTCCCCGCACTGACCTCTCCCCTACTGCCCTTGCCCCTTTCGGGTAAGGTAGCCCTCCCCTAGCTTTCCTAGTTAATCAGCCAAGGGCGTCCCATTAAACCCTTGTGGTAGCACTGTTTTCCCGGGTGGTTCTCCATGTTCCCATTAACATAATGATCTTAACATGAACAAGGAATAATAAAACAGATAACAATAAATAGTATAACAAAGAGTGATGAATATCTCTATACCCAAATCCACATAAAGCAATAGCATGTACTACCCAAAACTTTAGTAATAAAACCAGTGGTGAAACAAGGCATAAAGATAGTCAAAATCTAGGGTATCCTATTGGGTCCCATCAAAATTATCCTATGCAGATCATTATGAATAATAAGAACATGAATGGGTAAAAGAAGTGATCAAGGGCACAACTTGCCTTCCACGAGCTCCTGCTCAGCTACTTCAACTTGTTGAAGCTCAGGTTCCACAGTGGGTTGCTCGTCTACTCGCATCAATACAATACATACATGGCATAGCATAAATTAACATCACATCAAACATGCAAATAGGATATACAGTAATAAACTAGACATTAAAATAAGATCACAGGAACTGGAATCATCAAATTTGGAGTTATATATTTTAAGTTATGGATTTTCTAAGGTTTTATGCATTTAATACAAGATTAAGTGAAAGAATAATTTTAATGTGTTTGTCATGTCAGAACAGAGGCACTAATGGGTAGACAATATTATTACAAAAATTTAGGAACTGGAATGGATCAATTTGGAGTTCATATGCATTTACTATGAATTAAACAAGTTTTAACATTTATTTGTGCACTAAAAATTAATTTCTGATATTAATTCCTGATTTTTAATACTCTGTGGATTGGACCTCAATTATAGGAAACTGCAGGGGCTAGACGGCAAAATATCCTAGGACTCAGAGCGCTGTACAGGGTGGACGGCGGGTTGGTTTCCCGAAACCTGAGGGGCCTAAATGCAAACTGCGCGCAGCGAAGGGGTATCCACGGATCCCAGCCGCCCGATCCACTTTCTACGGTCCAGATTAGATTTTAGGTTTAAATGAAGCGGTAAGCAGTCCTGATCCTTGGATCAGAGATCGACGGCGAGGATTCTAGATCTAATTCTATTCGTCCGATCGAAGACCCACGGTCCCGATTTAATGCCGCGAAGGGGTATCGCCTGCTTCTAATCTGAGTCGTTCTCTGGGAGATCGACGGCCCACAGCCCATCGTCTCCAAATCGCGCCCACACGCGGCGGCGCCGCCCTGCCCGCGGCGCGCCCTCGCCGGAGGGGTGGCCAATCCGCGCGCCCACGCTCTAATCTCACAATCCGAGAGCATCTACACGTTGCCGAGTGAAAAGCGAACCCAGGAGAGGGATTCTTACCGGGGATTACGAAGCGACGCCACCTAGCGTCGACGCGCGGCGGATCCGCGGCCAAGGCGATGCTCCGGTGAGGAATTCGCCGGTGTAGAATGCTCCCGATCCGATGCCGACCCACGAACGACTTCCCCGGGACCCGGCGACGCTTCTCGACCGCAAACCAGAGACGGGGCGCAAGTGCAGCGGCGTCTCCACCGTCGGCGGAAAATCTATGGTGGCGCAGACGGCCCTCGCTCACACCCACACGACGGCGGCAGAGTTACGGGTTGGCTAAGCGATGGGAGCGGAGCGGTGGATAGGATTTTGCAGCTTCGGGTTCCCCCCTTATACACGGACCGGCCACCGGCCAACGCGAATACCGCGGCCACCGTTGAGCTCACCCGCGATTCACGCGGGGATGACGGTCCTGACCAGCTGACCCCACGCGGCAGCGAGTAGGTGAGGCGGGCGCGGGACGAGAGACCGACCAGTGGGCCCCGAATGTAAGCGCCAGCGGCGAGCACGCGAGATCCAGCGCGCGTGACTGACGAAGGGAAGCCCCGGCTGACGGATGGGGCCCACACCGCAGAGACACCCGGTGCGCGCGGCAACTGACCACTATGGCCCACCTGTCGGCGCGCGGTTGTGGTAAGCTGGGCCGCACGGGTTAGTTTCCTGAGTGGGCCGATTTGAGTAATGTTGGCCCATGTATCGTTTTTATTCTTTTCTTTTTTTTATATTTTCTGTTTTTCTTTCCTTTTTTTTCCATTTTCTAATCCAATTTGGATTCAAGTCTTAAATTCAAAATTTTGTGGCCACATTTACACTATGTTTGTACAGTAAAAAGTAGTAAGCCTAAGAATATTTATATTTTTGTATTTCTATGTCTTCCCTATTCTTCTTATTTTCAAACCCCTAAATCCTAATTTAGGGATCAATTCATCCTTTAGAATCATTGTTTTATTATTATTATTAACATTATTATTTTATCTAATGCACAAACAATAAAACTCCAACATGTTGCAAATTTTTTTTATCATTTGTTGGAATTAAACTCTTAAATTTTATGTAGGCTCTTTTCATGATGCAAATGAGACATACAAAATTGAGAATAACTCTCTATTATTCCTGGTATACAACTTGGAGTATTACAACGTCGTATGAGCTACTAACCGGTAACAAACCCAATGTATCTTACTTTCGTGTATTTGGGAGCAGGTGCTACATTCTAGTGAAGAAGGGTAGAAATTCTAAATTTGCTCCCAAAGCTGTAGAAGAGTTTTTATTAGGTTATGATTCAAATACAAAGGCGTATAGGGTCTTCAACAAATCATCGGGTTTGGTTGAAGTCTCTAGCGACGTTGTATTTGATGAGACTAATGGCTCTCCAAGAGAGCAAGTTGTTGATTGTGATGATGTAGATGAAGAAGATGTTCCGACGGCCGCTATACGAACCATGGCGATTGGAGAAGTGCGGCCACAGGAACAAGATGAACGAGATCAACCTTCTTCCTCAACAACGGTGCATCCCCCAACTCAAGACGATGAACAGGTTCATCAAAAGGAGGCGTGTGATCAAGGGGGAGCACAAGATGATCACGTGATGGAGGAAGAAGCGCAACCGGCACCTCCAACCCAAGTTCGAGCGGTGATTCAAAGGGATCATCCCGTCGACCAAATTTTGGGTGACATTAGCAAGGGAGTAACTACTCGATCTCGATTAGTTAATTTTTGTGAGCATTACTCCTTTGTCTCTTCTATTGAGCCTTTCAGGGTAGAGGAGGCCTTGCTAGATCCGGATTGGGTATTGGCCATGCAGGAGGAACTCAACAACTTCAAGCGTAATGAAGTTTGGACACTGGTGCCTCGTCCCAAGCAAAATGTTGTGGGAACCAAGTGGGTGTTCCGCAACAAACAGGACGAGCACGGGGTGGTGACGAGGAACAAGGCTCGACTTGTGGCAAAAGGTTATGCCCAAGTCGCAGGTTTGGACTTTGAGGAGACTTTTGCTCCTGTGGCTAGAATCAATTCGTATCTTGCTAGCATATGCCGCTCACCATTCTTTCAGGTTGTACCAAATGGATGTGAAGAGCGCTTTCCTCAACGGGCCGATCAAAGAGGAGGTGTACGTGGAGCAGCCCCCTGGCTTCGAGGATGAACGGTACCCCGACCACGTATGTAAGCTCTCTAAGGCGCTCTATGGACTTAAGCAAGCCCCAAGAGCATGGTATGAATGCCTTAGAGACTTCTTAATTGCTAATGCTTTCAAGGTTGGGAAAGCCGATCCAACTCTTTTTACTAAGACTTGCGATGGTGATCTTTTTGTGTGCCAAATTTATGTCGACGACATAATATTTGGTTCTACTAACCAAAAGTCTTGTGAAGAGTTTAGCAGGGTGATGACACAGAAATTCGAGATGTCGATGATGGGCGAGTTGACCTACTTCCTTGGGTTTCAAGTGAAGCAACTCAAGGACGACACCTTCATCTCCCAAACGAAGTACACACAAGATTTGCTAAAAAGGTTTGGGATGAAGGACGCAAAGCCCGCAAAAACGCCGATGGGAACCGACGGACACACCGACCTCAACAAAGGAGGTAAGTCCGTTGATCAAAAAGCATACCGGTCCATGATAGGTTCTTTGCTTTATTTATGTGCTAGTAGACCGGATATTATGCTTAGCGTATGCATGTGTGCTAGATTTCAATCCGATCCGAAGGAGTGTCACTTAGTGGCTGTGAAGCGAATTCTTCGATATTTAGTCGCTACGCCTTGCTTCGGGATCTGGTATCCAAAGGGGTCTAACTTTGACTTGATTGGGTACTCAGATTCCGACTATGCTGGATGTAAGGTCGATAGGAAGAGTACATCGGGGATGTGCCAATTCTTAGGAAGGTCCCTGGTGTCATGGAACTCTAAGAAACAAACCTCCGTTGCCCTATCCACCGCTGAGGCCGAGTACGTTGCCGCAGGACAGTGTTGTGCGCAACTACTTTGGATGAGGCAAACCCTCAGGGACTTTGGCTACAATTTGAGCAAAGTCCCACTCCTATGTGACAATGAGAGTGCTATCCGAATAGCGGAAAATCCTGTTGAGCACAGCCGCACAAAGCACATTGACATCCGGCATCACTTTTTGAGAGACCACCAGCAAAAGGGAGATATCGAAGTGTTTCATGTTAGCACCGAGAACCAGCTAGCCGATATCTTTACCAAGCCTTTAGATGAGAAGACCTTTTGCAGGCTACGTAGTGAGCTCAATATCTTAGATTCGCGGAACTTGGATTGAAATGTAGCATACATGTGTTTATGCTTTTGATTATGTTCATTCTGCATATTGTTGCTTATTGTGGTGCTCAAGTTGTACAAACACTCCCTGGACCTCACAAGTCCGTGGCAAAATGATGCACAGTTTTAGGGGGAAATGTGTTACAACTTGACCCTTTGAGACTAACCATATGCTTGAGTTTGCTTGTTTTAGTCTCAAAGGAGAATTGAAAGGGAAAAGGTGGACTTGGACCATGAAAGACTTCCACTGCACTCCGATGAGAGGGTAACTTATTCCAAGTTCATCTCATGAACTCTTATTGCCATTTGCTCTTAATTGAAGATTTTGGTGAGGCAATGGGGTTAAAGAGCCAAGATTAATCCCGTTTTGGTGTTTGATGCCAAAGGGGGAGAAAATAAAGGCCAAAGCGATAAATGGATCAGCTACCACTTGAGAGATTTTGAAAATAGTAGAATAGAGCTTTTGGTTTGTCAAAACTCTTTTATTGTCTCTTATGTCAAAAGTTGGCCTCTTGTGGGGAGAAGTGTTGATTATGGGAAAAAGGGGGAGTTTTTGAAATCTTTGATCAAATTTCTTTGGAAAACCTCTCTTTATGTCTCTACAAGTGATTTTGACTTAGAGATAGGAATTTGAGTTTGATTTGCAAAAACAAACCAAGTGGTGGCATAGAGTGATCCATATATGTCAAAATTGAATCAAAATAATTTGAGTTCTTATTTGAAGTGTTTTTGTACTCGTTCTACTTGCTTTATGTTGTGTTGGCATAAATCACCAAAAAGGGGGAGATTGAAAGGGAAATGTGCCCTTGGGCCATTTCTAAGTATTTTGGTGATTTAGTGCCCAACACAGGTGCCTAATTGTAAAATGGTGGACAAAGTACAAATCAAGGATAAAGGTATGTTTCTCAGACTTAGTACATTGTTTTATGGACTAATGTATTGTGTCTAAGTGCTGGAAACAGAAAAAATCGAGTTGGAGAAGAGATGGCTCGAGCAGCCAAAGTCTGCCCAGTCTGGGTGCACCGGACTGTCCGGTGGTGCACCGAACAGTGTCCGGTGCGCCAGGCTGGCTCGGCGTGAAGTGGCCGCTCTCGGGAATTCGCCGACGGCGTACGGCTAAAATTCACCGGACTGTCCGGTGTGCACCGGACTGTCTGGTGAGCCAACGGTCGGCCGGGCCAACGGTCGGCCACGGGATATGCGCGCGACACGTGGCCGGGCCAACGGTCGGAAGGGGGCACCGGACTGTCCGGTGTGCACCGGACTTGTCCGGTGCGCCAACGGCTCCCAGATCTGCAACGGTCGGCAGCGCCATTTTTGGAAGGAAATCGGGCACCGGACAGTGTCCGGTGTGCACCGGACTGTCCGGTGCACCCGACGACAGAAGGCAAGATTGGCCTTCCAGATTTGCTCTCAACGGCTCCTAGCTGCCTTGGGGCTATAAAAGGGACCCCTAGGCGCATGGAGGAGTACACCAAGCAACCTTAGAGCATTCTTGATCATCCACACTAAGTCTTTGCACATTCGTTTGTCATTCTCAGTGATTCGAGCTCCGTTCTAGTGAGAACTTTGAGATAGTCTTTTGAGCTCGATTCTTGGCCGTGTGTGTGCGCATTTTGCTGTGGATTTGTGTGTGTTGCTGTCCTCCCTTACTCCGTATTTCTTGTGAATCTCAAGTGTAAGGGCGAGAGGCTCCAAGTTGTGGAGATTCCTCGCAAACGGGATATTGAAAGGCAAAACAAAACACCGTGGTATTCAAGTTGGTCTTTGGACCGCTTGAGAGGGGTTGATTGCAACCCTCGTCCGTTGGGACGCCACAACGTGGAGTAGGCAAGCGTTGGTCTTGGCCGAACCACGGGATAAACCACTGTGTCATCTCTATGTTTGATCTCTTGTGGTATTGTGTTTTGTTGAGACTCCTCTCTAGCCACTTGGCGATTATTGTGCTAACACTTAACAAGTTTTTGTGGCTATAAGTTTAAGTTTCACAGGATCACCTATTCACCCCCCTCTAGGTGCTCTCACCAAGCCACTACTATACTCCTCGCCTCTCTAAGTCGAGAGGAGTATAATAAGGTGCAAGGGTTGAAGAGTGCCAAAGAGATTTGGGACGTACTCAAAACCGCGCACGAAGGAGATAAGGTGACAAAGATCACCAAGCGGGAAACGATCGAGGGGGAGCTCGGTCGATTCATGCTCAACCAAGGAGAGGAGCCACAAGCCACGTACAACCGGCTCAGTACCTTGGTGAATCAAGTGCGCAACCTCGGGAGCACAAAATGGGATGACCATGAAATGGTCAAGGTTATTCTAAGATCACTTGTTTTTCTTAATCCTACACAAGTTCAATTAATTCGTGGTGATCCTATATACAAGCTAATGTTTC
Organism: Zea luxurians; assembly: GCA_029449295.1. Classification (NCBI taxonomy): domain Eukaryota; kingdom Viridiplantae; phylum Streptophyta; class Magnoliopsida; order Poales; family Poaceae; genus Zea; species Zea luxurians. The sequence continues at coordinate 50,991,541 of JAOPSE010000023.1, forward strand.
CCGAGGAGGTTATAGGGAAGTTTGTGAGCTTTGAATTGATGATCAAAGGCTCCAAACAAATCATCGAGCGAGGCGCCACCTCAACACTCGAGGTGCAACCCGTTGCCTTCAAAGCAACGGAGGAGAAGAAAGAAGAGTCTACATCAAGTAGGCTCCCCATCGACGCCTCCAAGCTCGACAACGAGGAGATGGCGCTCATCATCAAGAGCTTCTGTCAAATCCTCAAGCAACGGAAGGGGAAAGACTACAAACCCTGTTCTAAGAAAGTTTGCTACAAGTGTGGTAAGCCCGATCATTTTATTGCTAAATGTTCATTATCTAGTGATAGTGACAGGGGCGACGACAAGAAGGGAAGGAGAAAGGAAAAGAAGAAGTACTACAAGAAGAAGGCGGCGATGCCCACGTATGTCGGGAATGGGACTCCGATGAGAGCTCCACCGACTCCTCCGACGAGGACGCCGCCAACATCGCCGTCAACAAGGGCCTCCTCTTCCCCAACGTCGGCCACAAGTGCCTCATGGCAAAGGACGGCAAAAAGAAGGTAAAATCTAGAGCCTCCACTAAATATACAACATCTAGTGATGAGGGTAGCTCTAGTGATGATGAAGATAATTTGCTTGCCCTTTTTGTCAACTTAAACATGCAACAAAAAAATAAATGAATTGATAGGTGCTATTCATGAGAAGGATGAACTCTTGGATAGCCAAGAGGAATTCCTTATTAAGGAAAATAAGAAGCATGTTAAAGTAAAAATGCCTATGCTCAGGAAGTAGAAAAATGTGAAAATTTGTCTAGTGAGCTTAAGAATTGCCATGATTTGATTTCCAACCTTAAAACTGAGAATGCCAATTTATTTGCTAAGGTTGAGAAATTAAATGTTTGTGATGATTCTCTTGTCAAACTTAAAAATGATAATGCTAGTTTGATTGCTAAGATTGACAAGTTGAATAAATCAATTGCCAGCCTTAAGATTGAGAATGAAAAAATTAATTGCTAAGGCTAAAGATTTAAATGTTTGCAATGATGCTATTGCTAATCTTAGAAATGAAAATGCCATGTTAAATGCTAAGATTGATGAATTAAATGTTTGCAAACCCTCTACATCTACTGTTGATCATGTTTCTATTCGTACTAGATGTAGAGACATTAATGTTGATGCTATCCATGATCACCTAGCTTTAATTAAACAACAAAATGATCACATAGCTCAACTTAGTGCTAAAATCAATGAGCATGACTTAGAAAATGAAAAATTAAAATTTGCTAGAAGCGTGCTCTATAGTGGGAGACGCCCTGGCATTAAGGATGGCATTGGCTTCTAACAGGGAGGCAATGTTAAACTTAATGCCCCTAAGAAATTATCTAACTTTGTTAAGGGCAAAGCTCCCATGGTTCAGGATAACGAGGGTTACATTTTATATCCTGCTGGTTATCCCGAACATAAAATTAGGAGAATTCATTCTAGGAAGTCTCACTCTGGCTCTCATCATGCTTTTATGTATAAGAGTGAGGCATCTAGTTCTAGGCAATCCACTCATGTTAAATTCCCTAAAAAGAAAACTCCTACTGCATCAAATGAGCCTATTGTTTCATTTAAGACTTTTGATGCTTCTTATGTTTTAACTAACAAATCAGGCAAAAGGATGTTCTCCTCCTATGAGAAAGACCAAGATCCCCAAAGAGCTATCACATTCGGGGATGGAAATCAAGGTTTGGTCAAAGGACTTGGTAAAATTGCTATATCATCTGACCATTCTATTTCCAATATTTTTCTTGTAGATTCTTTGGATTACAATTTGCTTTCAGTTTCTCAATTATGCAAAATGGGTTACAACTGTCTTTTTACAGATTTAGGTGTTACTGTCTTTAGAAGAAGTGATGATTCAGTAGCATTTAAGGGAGTGTTAGAGGGTTAGCTATACTTAGTTGATTTCAATAGAGCTGAACTCGACACTTGCTTAATTGCTAAGACAAATATGGGTTGGCTCTGGCATCACCGACTAGCCCATGTTGGAATGAAGAATCTTCATAAGCTTCTAAAGGGAGAGCACATTTTGGGACTAACCAATGTTCATTTTGAGAAAGACAGGATTTGTAGCGCATGTCAAGCAGGAAAGCAAGTTGGTACCCACCATCCACACAAGAACATCATGACGACCGACAGGCCGCTTGAGCTACTCCACATGGATTTATTCGGCCCGATAGCTTACATAAGCATCGGCGGGAGTAAGTATTGTCTTGTAATTGTGGATGACTATTCTCGCTTCACTTGGGTATTCTTTTTGCAGGAAAAATCTCAAACCCAAGAAACATTAAAGGGATTTTTGAGACGGGCTCAAAATGAGTTCGGACTGAGGATCAAGAAAATAAGAAGCGACAATGGGACGAAGTTCAAGAACTCTCAAATTGAAGGCTTCCTTGAGGAGGAGGGCATCAAGCATGAGTTCTCTTCTCCCTACACGCCACAACAAAATGGTGTAGTGGAGAGGAATATAGAACTCTACTTGACATGGCGAGGACCATGCTTGATGAGTACAAGACACCAGATCGGTTTTGGGCCGAGGCGATTAACACCGCCTACTACTCCATCAACCAGTTATATCTACACCGAATCCTCAAGAAGACATCATATGGACTCCTTACCAGTAAAAAGTCCAATGTTTCATATTTTAGAGTCTTTGGTAGCAAATGTTTTATTCTTGTTAAAAGAGGTAGAAATTCTAAATTTGCTCCTAAGGCTGTAGAAGGCTTTTTACTAGGATATGATTCAAACACAAGGGCATATAGAGTCTTTAACAAGTCCACTGGACTAGTTGAAGTTTCTTGTGACATTGTGTTTGATGAGACTAACGGCTCCCAAGTGGAGCAAGTTGATCTTGATGAGCTAGATGATGAAGAGGCTCCGTGCATCGTGCTAAGGAACATGTCCATTGGGGATGTGTGTCCTAAGGAATCCGAAGAGCCCATTCAAGCATAAGATCAACCATCATCTTCCATACAAGCATCTCCACCAACTCAAGATGAGGAACAGGATCAAGATAATGAAGAAGAAGATCAAGAAGATGAGCCACCTCAAGAGGAGGACAATGATCAAGGGGGAGATGACAATGATCAAGACAAGGAAGATGAATAGGGTCAAAGACCGCCACACCCAAGAGTCCACCAGGCGATTCAAAGAGATCACCCCGTGAACACCATCCTCGGCGATATTCATAAGGGGGTAACCACTCGATCTCGAGTCGCTCATTTTTGTGAACATTACTGTCGGTACCCTGAATCAGGGGTACCCCTTACTACAGTATGAAGACGCTATACCCGCGCGGCTATCTCTAGTCGCATGGTGAACAGCACCCGACTCCACCACGTAGATGGCCCTAGGGTCGCCATGTGGCCAGAGAAAACGATACACTCCAAGATGCCAACAGTGGGTCCGGACCCCCATGGGAAAGTGTCGGATCCCTGTGCATGTAGACCGGACCTCCGGAGCAAGGTCCAGGACCCCCACGAGTGCAACTCAGACCTCCGGGTCGGGTCCCGGACCCCTCTGCGTGGGGTCCGGACTACCCACAGCTGGGTCCTGGGACTCTGGGGCAGTGAATACCCAGGCCTTGCTCAAGCAGGGGTCCGGTGCCGACATGTGTCTAGGCCCAGCCTGGTGTGGACCTGTCCGCATAACACAACTGCTCCCCGCCCAGGCAGAGACCTGATGCTGCCATGTGGCCTACCGCGCGTGACGTAAGCCAGCGGGCGGAGCCTGACGTAAGGCCTCTGGGCCGCGATGTCTCTGCATTTATTGCAGAGATGACGCGCCGCCTAACTATCCCGCTAACAGGAGATGTGCCCCTTCAGCATTTAATGTGTCTTGCCCACTCAGCTGGCAGGCGGCGTGCTTGTCCATTCCATTGCTAAACAGTACGCCCGTGCTGCGAAGTGCACTGTGCCCATCCATCATCACTCGTACGTTGCCAGGAAAGCTTCCCCTGCACGCCAATACTACGCAGATCGTGGATATCAGGGCGCAAGGAGATCGCTCCAACGATGAGCATTAGTTGCTCCAAGTATTACATCTGTTATGTTCTTGGGCCCACATGTCGGGGCTCAGCACCCTTGTACGTGCCCCCTTGAGCTATAAAAGGGGAGGCATGCAACGACACAGGGGCAGATCCAGACAGACACACTCACTTAGACCCAGCTGAGGCTCACAAGTTCATACAAGCTCTCAAGCCCAATACATCACACAGTGGAGTAGGGTATTACGCTCCAGCGGCCCGAACCACTCTAAATCCTTGTGTGTTCTTGTGTTTGTTCATTGTTTAGCAGACAGGCAAAACGCTTAGGCCCCTCCTCATCTTAGGACTTAGGGCGGGTGCATTCCGCCACCCGGCCAGAGATTTCCTCTCCGACATTTGGCGCGCCAGGTAAGGGCCTTGGCTTTAGGTTTTTGCTTGCTTTCCTACTCGACACCATGGTCCACATTGTCGAGCACCAAGATTTTGTGCCCGAGGACTTTATGCTGGAGGAGGAGGCTGCCTCTTCCACTCTGCGGGCCACCAACCTCCCTGCGCCTGGTGCAGCGGCTGCTGTGCACTCTGCATGGCCGCACACTCTCACGCAAGCATCCAGGGCGTCTAGGGCTGCGCTTGGGGCGCTATCAGCAGCCAGGAAATTGCTGTGCCACCCTCCTAGCTCCATGGCCTCTCCAGGAGCCATGAAGCAGTGGCGGGACGACATCGACCGTCTACTCAGCATGGCGCACTCTGGCTCAACCAGACCCAGGCCCCGGTCATCCCGGCATCAACATGAGGCATCGATATCTGTGCGCTCACCCTCAGTGAGGGCAGCGCCGACTGAGGACCTGCGTGCGGAGCTCAACCGCCGACGCGTGGCGGAGGACGCTTCAGTCTCTCTGGAGAGGTCTAATGACCTGCGGGCAGAACTCAACCGCAGGCATGCGGGCGAGGATGCCCACGTCTCTCTGGAGAGGGCGCGGGAGTGCTGACAGAACGTCAAGGGTTGCAACCTCGACTACGACTTCGCTGCGGTAGCACCGCAGACTCCAGCGGGCGCCTGGATCTAGGCGGGTGTCCCATTGGCCGGCATGGGCTGCGCCGCGCTTGTGGACCATCTTCGCGCGGCGACATGGCCATCCAAGTTCCGGCCAAACCTGCTGGAGAGGTACGACGGTACGCCCAATCCGTCGGAATTCTTGCAGGTTTACGTCACCGCCATCACGGCAGCAGGTGGAGACACCACCGTGATGGCAACATACTTCCATGTTGCCTTGTCTGGGCCGGTCCAGACTTGGCTCATGAACCTTGCCCTAGGATCAGTCTACTCCTGGGAAGAGCTCTGTGCGCGGTTCACATCGATCTTCGCCAGCGCTTACCAACAGCATGGCATGGAGGCCCACCTCCACGCAGTGAGGCAGGAGCCCGAGGAAACTCTCTGGACATTCATCTCCCTCTTCACCAAGGTATGAGGCACCATACCTCGTATTTCAGATGCTTCTATCATCACTGCTTTCCGCCAGGGAGTACGTGATGAAAAGATGTTGGAGAAGTTAGCCACACACGACGTGGAAACTATCACCACACTCTTCGCTCTAGCCGACAAGTGCTCCAAAGCCGCCGAAGGCCATGCATGGCACTCGGTGCTACAGACCGGGGCTGCCCAGACGGGCGGCTCGGGTGCTGTCGCTCAGGACGGCAAGAAGAAGAAGAAAAAGAACTGTGGCTCCGAGAGGCCGCCGTCTGCTGTTCTGGTCGTCGCAGCTGCGACTGGGGGCCGAAACGAGCGCAACAAGCGCCCACGGCCGTAGAGGGGTAACAGTGGCTCATGCCTTGTACACCCCAACAGTCACCACAGCGCCGTGGAGTGTCGCGAGATCATCGAGCTCGCGAAGCGCGTCGGTGAGCGGCACGAGTAAACCTCTAGGGATGGCTCCGGCCTGGCAAGGAAAGGGTCGACAGCGGTGAGGTGGCCACAGGAGAACCGGACCTCGGGTATCAGTCACCCGAGAGGGTCCTAAAGGATGTTTTCACCGGAGACTCCAACTCCGATGACGACAACTAGACGGACCACCGGGGGGACCTCGTACTCCCTGGTCTACGGGGTCGAAGCCTGCCTTCCCCCGGAAACCCTTCTAGACTCCCCATGGGTCCAGTCTTTTGATAAGTCTGTGCAGGAGCGGCCACAGCGTAAGGATGTGGACTCTATCGACGAACGCAGAGGGCAAGCAGCGACCTGAAATGCACGTTGCAAACAGGCGCCCCAGCGCAACTAATGGTTCGTGCATAGTAGGGAACCCGGGGTCGGGACCTAGCCCTATGGTGAGTACTGAACCAAAAAGGGTCCCGTAAACTCTCCCCCAGCTAGGAAGGACCCTTCAAGGTGACGGAAATGTGCCGACCCGGGGGTAACCACCTTGCTACAACTGGAGTACCTCCTCCTAACCCCTGTAGCGCCTCTGTAAGTTCCATCCATAGGAGCAAGTCTGAGGGGTTGAGTTTTTCTCCCTTTTGTAACTAGGTTGTGCATACGTGTACGCCAGCCCGGTGAGGTCCGCCCTCATAAGCCCGGCCTATTGGCCTGCACCCATGCATGTCGAGTCATAAAGAGAAGATTTACCCCCTCACATGTGCTTCTATGACAGTTTTATCCTCCTGCCTCCATGGTTTTATCATGCAGTTTCCAGATATTATTTTTTATCTAACCCACCCGTATAGTTCCCATCTGTTCCGGTATGAGGACATCTGAATTGAGTAGCCAGGCTTGCAGTTTAGGACCCCTCTACGAAAGCAGGGGGTCTGGTGGCCTGGGGGCCGGTTCTAAAGAACAGGAGCTCGTTACATGGGGTGGTCCAGAGTAGTGTAGCCGCTTGGCCTGATTCCATACCTAAAGCCTGCACACTCCACCACTTTGTGACGGGCACCCTAGTATTTGGAACTATAGTCCTATGGGTCCGGCAACCTGGGGTCCAGTTCTACAGAATGGATACTTGTCTCCTGGGGTGGTCCGGAGCCATGTAGCCGCTTAGCCTGGTTCCGTACCATAATCCTGCATGCTCCACCACTCTGCGATGGGTGTCCTAGTATTTGGAACCGCGGTCCAGGGGGTCCGGACACACAACTTGGCCTCCCAGCCTAAAACCTGCAGGTCCCGTGCATGTATCAAAGGATGGCTAATGTCAGACGATGGGTCCTATGGGTGTGCTACTAACGCTCCCTAGCCGAAGCTGTGTTCAGGTCCAGGTCCTAGTCGAGGCTGCCTCCTGGGGGCCGTTGCCAACTCTTTTAGGTATGCTGGTATCCAGCCAACACGTCGAGCCTATATCCCAGGGGTGCCAGGTACCAGGGAGGAGTCGGCAGCGCCACACACAACAGGGACAAATAGTATGCAGATAAGTGCTAATACTGCTCGATAAATAGTACTCAAAGAGTACCTTACAAAAACAAAGTTATTACATCCGCCTTCAAGCGGGGCCCTAGCCTTATGTCTACAGGTATGACATACTCGACATCAGTAGGGTCGCACTGGGAGCGCGCCGGCGCCACCTCCACAGCGTACGACATCTTGTATGACCCCCGGGTGGCGTCTTCAGCAGCCAGGCACCGGCAGAAGAGCACAAACTCCCCGACGGCGTTATCGCCGAGGGGGATGCCGTCGGTACGAATCCTTCAAACGCCGGCGCACTCCATCCAAGCAGGCAGCACACCATGTCGAGCATCCACTTAGTCTGGACACGCTCGGGATGACCTTACAAGGCCATGGCGAACTACGGCAACGCAAAGCAGAGACCTTGAAGGCAAAGGGGCGTAGAGAGCTCGAAGGCGAAAGGGCACAGCGAGTGGGAGAGAAGCGAAGGCATGGCTGCTACTTGAGGGATGAACCCCTTTTTAAGGCAGACTCCCCCGCTCGCGCCCCGAAATGCCACGGGAAGTCTCCCCCGATGCACACCGGTGTACCCAACCTATGACGCGGGGGCCCAGCCCCACAAGTCATACAACTGGTGCGCTGGTCTCCGGGTGCGGAGAAGGCGAACCGCCACACAAGGAGCGTGCTACCGACTCGCGGTAGTGCGCCTCTTCATCTTCGCCGCAAACAATGTCTCCGACCTCTGGCATGGGGGCCCAGGCCCACATGTCATGCACCTGGCGTGCCGGTTCCTGGGAGCGGAGAAGGCGAACCGCCACGCGAGGAGCGAATCGCTGCGCCCCTTCATCCCCGCCGAAAGCAGCGGACCAGCCTCTAGCACGAGGGCCCGGGCCCACGAGTCATGCTCTTTGGGTGTTGGCCTCCATGTATGGAGAAGGCGAACCGCCGCGTGAGGAGCACGCCACCGCCTGCGGTAGTGCGCCTCTTCACCTCCACCGAAACCAACAGCCCAGTCTCTGACGTGGGGGCTAGGGCCCTACGAGTCATCCTCCTTGGGCGCCGGTTCCTAGGTGCAAAAAAGTTGAACCGCCGCTCGCGCCAGTACCGTGCCTCCTCGGGGCCACCGCAGAAGACAGAGAAGGTGAATTTTTAAAACCAAATGCAACGGTATCGAGGCACCCCGCGCATGGCCCAGTAAAGCCATCAAGTGCGGAGACCACGAGGCAGTCAGCCGCGGGGACATGCGTGGCAGTTGACGTGACCGAAGACGGACTGGCAGTGATTACGACAACGAGCACACGGAAGCAGCGCACCAATCGCCGGTCAAGCTTTGGCCCCACCTGCAGGCTCGTATCCTCCCCTGAGGCGGGCCCCGGGGCCACTGTCGGTACCCTGAATCAGGGGTACCCCTTACTACAGTATGAAGACGCTATACCCGCGCGACTATCTCTATTCACGTGGTGAACAACACCCGACTCCACCACGTGGATGGCCCCAGGGTCGCCATGTGACCAGAGAAAATGATACACTTCAAGATGCCAACAGTGGGTCCGAACCCCCATGGGAAAGTGCCGGATCCCTGTGCATGTAGACCGGACCTCCGGAGAAAGGTCTAGGACCCCCGCGAGTGCAACTCGGACCTCCGGGTCGAGTCCCGGACCCCTCTGCGTGGGGTCCGGACTACCCACAGCCGGGTCCCGGGACTCTGAAGCAGAGAATACCCAGGCCTTGCTCAGGCAGGGGTCTGGTGCCGACATGTGTCCAGGCCCAGCTTGGTGCGGACCTTTCCGCATAACGCAACTGCTCCCCGCTCAGGCAGAGACCTGATGCTGCCACGTGGCCTACCGCGCGTGATGTAAGCCAGCGGGCGGAGCCTGACGTAAGGCCTCTAGGCCGCGCTGTCTCTACATTTATTGCGGAGATGACGCACCGCGTGACTATCCCGCTGACAGGTGATGTGCCCCTTCAGCATTTAATGTGTCATGTCCACTCAGCTGGCAGGCAGCGTCCAGGCCATCCTGCAGGCGGCGTGCCTGTCCATTCCATTGCCAAACATTACGCCCATGCTGCGAAGTGCACTGTGCCCATCCATCATCACTCGTACGTTGCCAAGAAAGCTTCCCCTGCACGCCAATACTACGCAGATCGCGGATATCAGGGTGCAAGGAGATCGCTCCAACGATGAGCATTAGTTGCTCCAAGTATTACATCCGTTATGTTCCTGGGCCCACATGTCGGGGCTCAACACCCTTGTACGTGCCCCCTTGAGCTATAAAAGGGGAGGCATGCAACGACACAGGGGCAGATCCAGACAGACACACTCAGTTAGACCCAGCTAAGGCTCACAAGTTCATACAAGCTCTCAAGCCCAATACATCACACAGTGGAGTAGGGTATTACGCTCCGATGGCCTGAACCACTCTAAATCCTTGTGTGTTCTTGTGTTTGTTCATCGTTTAGCAGACAGGCAAAACGCTTAGGCCCCTCCTCATCTTAAGACTTAGGGCGGGTGCATTCTGCCACCCGGCCGGAGATTTCCTCTCCGACAATTACTCTTTTGTTTCCTCTATTGAGCCACACAGGGTAGAGAATGCACTTAAAGATTCGGATTGGGTGCTGGCGATGCAAGAGGAGCTCAACAACTTCACGAGGAATGAGGTATGGCATTTGGTTCCACGTCCTAACCAAAATGTTGTAGGAACCAAGTGGGTATTCCGCAACAAGCAGGATGAGCATGGTGTGGTGACTAGGAACAAAGCATGACTTGTGGCCAAGGGTTATTCACAAGTCGAAGGTTTGGATTTCGGTGAAACCTATGCACCCGTAGCTAGGCTTGAGTCAATTCGTATATTACTTGCCTATGCTACTTACCATGACTTTAAGCTTTATCAAATGGACGTGAAGAGTGCCTTCCTTAATGGACCAATCAAGGAAGAGGTCTATGTTGAGCAACCTCCCGGCTTTGAAGATAGTGAGTACCCTAACCATGTTTACAAACTCTCAAAGGCGCTCTATGGGCTTAAGCAAGCACCAAGAGCATGGTATGAATGCCTAAGAAACTTTTTAATCACTAATGGCTTTAAAGTCGGAAAAGTCGATCCTACTCTCTTTACTAAAACTATTGCAATAGATTTGTTTGTATGCCAAATTTATGTTGATGATATCATATTTGGGTCTACTAACAAATCTACTTGTGAAGAGTTTAGTAGGATCCATGGTCCAAAAATTCAAGATGTCTATGATGGGGGAGTTGAAGTATTTTCTAGGATTTCAAGTCAAGCAACTCTAAGAGGGCACCTTCATCAGCCAAACGAAGTACATTCAAGATATACTCACCAAGTTTGGAATGAAGGATGCCAAGCCCATCAAGACACCCTGGGAACCAATGGGCATCTCAACCTCAACACGGGACGTAAATCCGTAGATCAAAAGATATACCGGTCGATGATAGGATCTCTACTCTATTTATGTGCATCTCGACCAGATATTATGCTTTCCGTATGCATGTGTGCAAGGTTCCAAGCCGATCCTAAGGAAGTTCACCTTAGGGCCGTGAAAAGAATCTTGAGATATTTAGTTTATACTCCTAAGTTTGGTCTTTGGTACCCCAAGGGATCCTCTTTTGATTTATTAGGATATTCACATGCTGATTGGGCAGGGTGTAAAATTGATAGGAAGAGCACATCAGGGACTTGTCAGTTTCTGGGGAGATCCCTGGTGTCTTAGGCTTCAAAGAAACAAAACTCAGTAGCTCTTTCTACCGCCGAAGCCGAGTATATTGCCGCAGGCCATTGTTGCGTGCAATTGCTTTGGATGAGGCAAACCCTCAGGGACTATAGCTACAAATTTAGCAAAGTCCCTCTCCTATGTGATAATGATAGTGCAATCCGCATGACGGATAATCCCGTTGAACACAACCGCACTAAGCACATAGCCATTCGATATCACTTTTTGAGAGATCACCAACAAAGGGGGGATATTGAGATAGCCTATATTAACACCAAAGAACAACTAGTCGATATCTTTACCAAACCACTAGATGAGAAAACCTTTACCAAACTTAGGAATGAGCTAAACATTCTTGATTCTCGGAACTTTGATTGATACTTTGCACACATAACTCATTTATATACCTTTGATCATATCTCTTTTATGTCTATGACTAATGTGTTTTCAAGTGTATTCTCATGCTTAGTCATAGAATTGAAAGGGAAATGGAGTATTCGGCAAATACGATGCTTCCACTCAACTCCATCGGTATTATCTACTCTTTGTCTGTATTCCGCCATCTCTCCACATTGGTATAATCTTTCACTCATATATTGTTTGCCAAAGGGGAGAGAAGTCACTAAGGGCTCTAAAGACTCCGTTTTTGGCGATTAATGCCAAAGGGGGAGAGAGTATTAGCCCAAAGCAAAAGGACCGCACCACCACGCCAATTTCAAAATTTTTCGAAACAAGTTTAAGTTTGTAAATGTTTTTTCAAATGGTATCTTTGAAATTAGCATTCCTCTAAGAAATTCTATATCAATTGGTAAAACCCTCTTGAACACTAAGAGGAGAATTTCATTAAGGGGAGTTTTGTTTGAGTCAAAGGAAAAGCATTTGAAACAGGGGGAGAAAATTTCAAATCTTGAAAATGCTTCTTACAATCTTACTCATATACCTTTGACTATTTGCAAAAGGATTTTGAAAAGGAATTTCCAAAGAATTTGCGAAAAAAAACAAAACTAGTGGTGCAAATGTGGTCCAAAATGTTAAAAGAAAGAAAGCAATCCATGCATATCTTATGAAAGTTTAAATTTGTTTAATTCCAAGCAACCTTTGCACTTACCTCATGCAAACTAGTTCAATTATGCACTTATATATATATATGCTTCGGTTTGTGTTGGCATCAATTACCAAAAAGGGAGAGATTGAAAGGGAAATAGGGTCAAACCTTTTCCTAAATGATTTTGGTAGTTGAATTGCCCAACACAAACAATTGGACTAACTAGTTTGCTCTAGATTATATGTTCTACAGGTGCCATAGGTTCAACACAAACCAATAAAAGGAACAAGTTAGGGTTCAAAAAGAAAGGAGCAAAAGAAACCGAAGGCTGCCCTGGTTTGGGACAGTGTCCGATGCACCACCGGACAGTGTCCGGTGCACCAGGGAGATCAACTCCAAACTCCTCAGCTTCGGGTTTCTAGAAATGCCACTCCGCTATAATTCACTGGACTGTCCGGTGTAGCACCGTACTGTCCGGTGTGCCGTGCGGAGCAACGGCTACTGCACCAACAATCGTCTACAAAAGCAACAGTAAACAGTGAACAGTGCGCGTCTGCGCGTGCAGAGTCAGAGCAGGCGCCAGAAGGCGTACCGGACAGTGAACAGTGACTGTCCGGTGCACCACCGGACTGTCCGGTGGCCCAGGCTGACAGAGCTCCAACGGTCGAACCCTAACGGTTGGGTGACGTGGCTGGCGCACCGGACTGTCCGGTGCGCCCATCGACAGACAGCCTCCCCAACGCCCATTTTGGTGGGTGGGGCTATAAATACCCCTCAACCACCACACTTCAAGGCATCCAAGTTTTCAGCCATTGCATTCAATACAAGAGCTCTAGACTTCACTCCAAGACATAAAACAAAAGATCAAATCCTCTCCAAGTCCTAATCTCATTCCAAAGACTTAGTGGCTTGTGAGAGAGAGACATTTGTGTTTATTTGATTTCTTGTCGCTTGGATCGCTTTTCTTCTTCCTCTTTCTTGTTCTCAAGCAACTTGTAATCAAACAAGAGACACCAAGTTGTGGTGGTCCTTGTAAGGGGTCTAAGTGACCCGTTGATTAAGGAGAAAAGCTCACTCGGTCTAGGTGACCGTTTGAGAGAGGGAAAGGGTTGAAAGAGACCCGGTCTTTGTGACCACCTCAACGGGGAGTAGGTTTGCAAGAACCGAACCTCGGTAAAACAAATCACCGTGTCATCCACTTTCATTTGCTTGTGATTTGTTTTCATCCTCTCTTTTGGACTCGACTTTATTTCTAACGCTAACCCTGGCTTGTAGTTGTGCTTAAAGTTTACAAATTTCAGATTTGCCTATTCACCCCCCTCTAGGCGACTTTCAACTAGCGCTAGTGTCAAGCATGCATCCTCGCCTGCAAGGCCGCTCTTCGACGACAGCAGGAGGAGCTCGACGCACTCGTCGAGAGGCTCGATCGGGTTTATGGCAACGTTGAGCGGTGAAAGTGCAATCAACCCTAACTGAGGGTTTTGGTGATTTAATGACAAAAAAAATAAGGGTACTAACAAGTTTGCTCCTAGTGTATGCTTAGTATCTACAGAAATTAAAGGAGTTACAAGTTTTGTTTAGAATTTAAAAGGGAAGTTTCAAGGACAAAGGAAACACATCAGTGGTGCCTTGAAAAGACTCCATGTGACGAACGTGTAAAATTTAATATATATCTTGAATCGCAGGATCTATTTCTTCCTTAGTAGTTTTCGCACAAGTAACTCCATGTGACGAACGTGTAAAATTTAATATATATCTTGAATCGCAGGATCTATTTCTTCCTTAATAGTTTTCGCATAGGTAATGGTGTTTGCTATAGCTCAAGCCTCCAAATTCAAAATATATTTTGAAAACCAAAATCTCTTGGACACTCTGTGTATGACCGTTGTTAGGATTGAGAGACGAAGAGTGTTTCTCTTGAAAAGCAGATGAACTTATTCAGCTGAGTTGAGCTTTTTCAGCTAATTTGAACTTCTTCAGCTGAGTTGAGCTTTTTCAGCTGAGTTTAACTTCTTTAGCTGAGTTGAGCTTTTTGAGCTGAGTTGAACTTCTTCAGCTGTATTGAGCTTTTTTAGCTGAGTTGAACTTCAACTGTGAAACTCTCTGACCAAAACCAGTTGAACTTGCCTCCGAGCTAGTTGAACTGGGGTTTCTCTCCTAAACTTTCTAGTCAAAACCACTTGAATTGGTCCCTAGGGCGGTTCAACCGGTCACTAGGACATCTGCCTAGTCTGACCTGCAGTCTGACAGTCATACTGGCAGACTAGCTATCAGCTGACACCAGGGCGGTTGAACCGCCCCCTAGCGTCAGTTCAACCGGTGTTAGGTCCACTTGACTAGACTGTCCAGCAGTCTGCCAGTCAGACTGGTAGACTGACCGACAGTCAGCCAGGGGCGGTTCAACCAGTCCTCCACGGAAAAATTTAGCCCAACGGCTCATTTTGAGGAGAGTCAATAAATACCCCCTCACATCTCTCTCCTCGTAATTGTTGGTCACCCACACATTCATTGCTCACCTAACTTGAGATAAAGGCACTCTTTCACTCCTTCTCACACCCGAACTAGCTCTCAAATCAAATCGATTAAAGGAGCCCTTTGGTGTGAGGTTTGTGCTTGTGCTCTCATATTTGGTTTTCCTCTCCCCTCTCATTCTCATCTCTTGAGCTTGTTGCAAACACCTCTTGTGTGATATTGTTGTTCTTGAAACCCTAGAGTTTCTAGACGGATTGGGGTTGCTTGGGAGTCTCCAAATTTGTGGACGACCCCAACAAGTTTGTATTCCCTACTCTTGTGAGCAAATTTGAGAAAATAATCCCTTGACATTGGTGGTCGGTTTGTGGAGGATTAGGGTTGAAAAAGATCCAACCCTTTGTGGGCTCCTCAACGGGGAGTAGGGCACCTTTGGGGCTCCTCAACGAGATAAAATCTTGTGTCTTGTGTTCTTGCTTGATCTGTGATTGTGATTTTATTTGGCAAGATACACATATAGGTTTATTCACCATGTGGATCTTGTGGTGAATTAACTCCCGTATTTCTCACCATCTGCACTTAGCTTATCCCTCGTGTTTTCCATTTTAAGAGATCCCTCTTCTATTTTCCACGTAGTTCATAGCCTAGATTTATTCTAGCAGTTGGACTGGTTCAGAGTAGTTCAACTTTCCTTTATAGCAGTTGAACTAGCATGCACCAGTTGAACTATTGATTTAACATTATCTCGAAGTTTGTGGGATAATTTTCAGGTTTAGCCTATTTACCCCCTCTAGGCTACTTTCAAGCGGAGACGCCTCAAAGCCAAAGGACCCAGGGCGAGGAAGATTTGCGATCAAATTGTTGAAAGCAGCGATGGCGCGTAGGACTTTCTCAACCCTAGGCAAAACTAGGCAGCAGCGGCCTTGATGCTCCGATCAATCCCCAAGCTAGACGAGCCCGAGGCTAGGGCGATTTGCTGGAACCTCCACAACTTGGTGGAAAGGGTCATGATACAGCAAGTCGAGGTCGATAAGCGGCTACATACTAGCACGGAGAGCCGTGGCACGTGCATGGCATTGTCCTGGAGCAGGGGGTAGTAGGCCTCCCAATCTACTTCAACGCGCGTCCACGTGAAGCACCGCATCGAAGGCATCCGCAACGCCCAACAAATCCTCGACAATAGGCGTCAAGAGCAGGAAGAAGTCGAGCAGTCGCGCGAAAAAGGCTCAAACGCAGCCCCAACCCACCTAGACCGGTATTGCGCGCTTTAAGGCGAGAGATCAGAAAGGCACAGTTCCCCCCAAAGGTACATGCGCCAGCAAACATTTTCGAATATGACGGATCCATAAACCCTAGTGTATGGTTGGAAGACTACTATGATATACTGGCCCTAGTGGATGGTGATATCCTAGCCCAAGGCTTAATAGAGTTAATAGAGTATCCATACCAACAAGGTGCATCTTCTTTTTTAGAAGCCTATCTCGAAAGAACCTCCAAGTTAAGTGTGCTTGGCTTGGAGCAATTTGGGATGGGTGACCGACCGAGAAGTTTTCTTGGGTGCGCATGAGTGAGGACAAAGTGCACACAAAAGGCTCGTGTTGGTTTGTGGGGACAATATATGATCCTAGAGAGCTGCCAGGAGTTAGTATCGTCGGTCCAGGATTGGACAGGGTGTTACAAGTGGTATCAGAGCCGACTTTCGCGGTTTCACGGACGTGTGTGGGTTAGGGTTCGGGTATATGGCACATGATGCATGTGGACCCGAAGTGGTCACATGGCATGGCATATGACGACACGAGACACATAGACATGGCTAAGAGGGGACGTTCCTGGATTGGGGTTGACCGACGAGGACATCAGTCTTCTAAGGGGGGTGGATTGTGATATTCTGCCCCCGGTGGATGGTGATATCCTAGACCAAGGCTTAATAGAATTAATAGAGTATCCATAGCAACAAAGGTGCATCTTTTCCAGAAGCCTATCTTGAAAGAACCTCCAAGTTAAGCATGCTTGGCTTGGAGCAATTTAGGATGGGTGACCGATCGAAAAGTTTTCTCGGGTGCGCATGAGCGAGGACAAAGTGCGCACAAAAGACCCATGTTAGTCTGTAGGACAATATATGATTCTAGAGAGCTGCGAGAGTAAGTACCGTCGGTCCGGGAGTAGACGGGGTGTTACAACTACCGCCTCGCATGTCACATGGTGGGGATTAAAGATGATCACCTAGTCATCTAGTTCCTCCCCGTCCACCTCGCGGAAGGGGCAAGAGCCTAGCTCGAGCATTTGCCAGTCAGCACCATAGACGACTAGGATGACCTATGGAAGGCCTTCATCGAGAATTTTTAGGGCACCTACAAGCATCCCGGGAGCTCCTGGGACCTCAAGAGGTGGACCCAGAAGAGCGATGAGAGCCTCCGGGACTACATACGGAGGTTCTCACAGAAAAGGAACGAACTCCTCGACGCCACCGACGTCGACATGGTGAGTGCCTTCACCTACTACACCACCAACGAGGCTCTCGTCCACGAGCTCGGACGGGGGCGACCAAAGATGACCCCGACCTCCTCGACATAGCGACCAAGTTCGCTGACGGGGAGGACACGGCAGGGGCAATATTCCACAAGAGAAAGGGCCCACGTCACGTCGGCGAGCCGAGCGGCGAGAAGAGAGAACGCCGGGAGCATCCCGACAGGCGCCAGAGGAACCATTGCCCCGCGCGCAATGAAGAAGAATTCACTGCCGCAGATCGGTCGTCCAAACCATCGATAAAGAACGGCGGCGACCACTTCCAGAAGTTGATGGACACGCCATGTCAAAATCATAGCTTCCCCATTTGCCACAAACTCCGAGAGTGCAAAGTCCTAACGCGCTTCATCTCTCTCACGCGTTTTCCTTGAGATTGCATTTTATTGAGAGATTGAGAGCTTCTAGTGCATTTGCATCAATTAGTGATTCTTGAGGCACTAGGTGGTACACCGAGCAAGCGTCATCGACTTGTTACTCTTGGAGGTTGCCGCCTCCTAGACAACTCGAGTGTTGTCTCTGTCGAGCTCTCCGTGAACATTGTGGAGGAGCCGCGGTGTTGATTGTGAGGGGTTCGCGCCTACCTTATTAGAGCGGCAAAGGAGATACTAGTGGAACCAATGTATTGGGTGATTTCTTGTCCACTTGGCTCAAAGATCAAGTCGTGTCTTAATAGAGGAGCAAGTGAGAGCTTGAAGTCCACCTCAACGTGGATTAGGTGTGATCAGCAAATCACCGATAACACGGGATAAAATTCGGTGTAATTCTCTTCACTCATTACTTTGCACGTAGTTAGTAATTTGTGTATTGCCTCTTGTTTCTAGCATTGCCATAGTTGTTTCTCATAGATTGCTTACTTGTTGTAGCTAGAAAATTTATCTCTTGTTGTATTGATTAAATTTCTCTAGTGTCTTTGATTTTAGTCAAAACCGTTTATTCGCTATCTCTCTACCCGGTGTCCTAAATCCTACCGCGGTAGAGAAGACGAAGGAGGAGAGTTTGGAAGGGAGGAAGGAACAGGCTTTGGCGGCATCGATTTCAGCCAGCTTGGTTTCCTGGATGCAGGTTATAGATGCTTTTGAGGATAGCAACATATCTCGAAGAATCACACATTTTTTAGTGTCACCAAGACCGCGAACGTTCTAGGACAATAAGGAAACAGATTTTGATTTAACATTCATGTGGAACCAGGTTATCACCAAGCAAGTACAAATGGCCCATGCCATGGTAGGGAGGTGACAACCAAAAAGGGGGCGTGCCATAGCTGTTACAAGGATAAAAAAGAAGATTACAGGGGACAGAGAGATAGACGACGCTAGGCTTCTGGAGACCCGGCCGAGTCCGGCTGCAACGACCATGTAGAGCCGATGAAGACGAGGCGTAAAGGGCGCTACGCATTGCTGTCAGCTTGCACCAACGCAATAGCATTTTCTCCAACAATGCCAAGACTAGCCGCCTTGAGAGCCGAACGTAGCTCGGATGGCTAGAGCACGTCGCTCGTTCACGGCCCGCCCACATTCGAGCCCCAGCTCGGCTTGTGCGTCTCACCGGGAACTGTGCTTATTTAGTTGCCTCCCACGGATGTGCCACAACTGTCATATCTCTCAGCCGTGTATATCCCTAGTTGTAAGGTTGTAGTTCTAAGCTTGCGCACAGGGTAGGTGTGTGTGGGGTCAGGGTGTGCGTGTGGTGTGTATCGCGTGGGTTCAGATACTGCAACTTATACTCAATGGGTGAAGCAATAAAAAAGACCAGTCACCTTGACCACTTTGCGGAGCATGGAGATATCCAACGGCTTCTTGTCATGGCAGAGAAGCCTATCGTCAGCCACGAGAGACTTGATCTCGGGGGCACAAGGGAGGAGGGCATTTTTCGGAGTTTTGAGTTTTATAGCCCACTCCGAGACAGGGACATGGAAGGAGGGCTCCTTCTCCTCCAGCCGAGCACTGGAACGTTTGGTAGGGGGTTGCATTGTCATAGGAGATGGGGTGAATAATGTCAGGCTATCTGCAACCGTTACCTCTAAATTTTTCCCCCTATATCACTTTTTCCCTCTATTTTTCTCCCTATTTTTTCATCTCCCGCAGCGGTTCCCCCTAAATACTCCCCCTATACCCCACTACCACTATAAAATATCATTTTCTATATCAACTATCAATTTTTTATCTACTAACAATTACTCGTGGACCCATAACACAGTGTTTAGGGTGATGAACAGTGACACGCTAGATCTAGGAGGAGAGAGAAGGGGACCGACACGTAGGGGGCGCTGTAGGGGCACCGCTGCGGCCATAGGGTGCCCCCTATGCGCCGCATGCAAGGGGAGGGGGAGAGGCAGCGTCCACCGCTGCGGCTAGTCTCAGCCTCGTGGGAGGCACGTCCTCATCATGCCATGGGAGGAGGAGGGGGTCTGCATGGGGATAGGAGGGTTTAGGGCTATCTCGGATAGCTTTTGGAGGAGATCACTTGAATTAAGGGGGGAGGCAAGGGAGCGATGGCGTGACATAGACTGGTTAAGGGAGCGAGGGTTTTGCGCTCGAGGCTATGAGGCTGCCCGCAGCGCTTCCCGCTGCCGCTCTCTCTCCCATTCCGTAGAGGCAACAGGAAGCCGCTATGTGCTGCATCGCTGCCCTCTAAAGTGCCCTTACGGTGCAGCCGCGCGTTCTCCTCTTCTCTCTCCCCCTCGTTTCCTCCCTTTGTATTGTGCTGTGGGCCCACGATTAATTGTTAGTAGATGAAAAATTGATAGGGGAAGAAAAGTAGGTATAGAAAATGATATTTTATGGTTGTAGTGGAGTATAGGGGAAGAAAATAGAGGGAACCACTGCGGGAAATAAAAAAATAGGAGATGAAATGTTGATGATGTAACACAAAAAAGTGATATATGAGAAAAAATTTAGAGGGAACTGTTGCGGATAGTCTGAGGACGGGGAGCATAAAAGGAGCTCTCCAGGAATGAGGATCCCTCTTCGGGGTGGAGGATGCCTAGGGGCCGAGAGGGAAGAAGCTGACGACATTGCCATCGTGGTCAAGGAGTTGTTCATTGCACCATGAAGCCAGCAGACGCACCTGAACCATGGCGCCATCACCCCTAGGGCCAACGACACAGAGCTCGAATGGGATGTCAGAAGGTTCCATGGAGGCAACAAGGACCCGCACCGAGGAATAGTCATACCTAGAGAGACAGCAAGGGTCGATCTCAACCAGACTACAGCAGAGATCGAAGCAGATAGGAGGAGATCATGAGCTAGGAAGGAGTGATAGTGGAGGAGAATTAGATCCAGAAGGGGCTTACCGGCATTGGACGCGAAAGGTTCGTCGGGCACCAGCGTGCCGTCTTTGAAGCGGCTGTTGACGACAGAGACAGGCAGCGTAGGGGATTTTGTGGGGTGTGCGGGCTTTTGGGGTGGCATGGCGGGCGGCTGGGGTGCCGTCGGCGACTGAATGGGTGCGACAGCAGAGGGGAGGCCTGAGGCGGCACTAGGTGTAGCGGCAACGCGGTGTGCGCGGCGGTGGCCACACTCACGCACAAAGAAGACAAGTCAAAAACAGAAAATTTGTGTAGGGGTGAAGAAAAAAACATGAACATGTACGCAAAGAGTGTATATTCGGTGTTGGTGGGCACTTTCCACCACCTTCATAAGGTTTCAAGCACTTTGAAAATATCTTTGACGGATCTGAGACGTTTTGATGAAAAAAATTCATAGAAGCTTTTTTTTACATCTAGAACTCCTTAGAGCTTTGCCGAACTTTACTTCATCGGTTCCACGCACTGTGGGAATGAGTTGGTTTTCTCTCTAAGCTGGTGGTGTTATTTTTTTCCCGCACATTATCGAGCAGTGGCGGATCCAAAGAGGGGATGGGGGCAGCTCCAGCCCCCCTACAGCCAAGAAACTGTGTGGGAGGAGGTGAAGTATAGAGAAAAATAGAGGAGAAAGAAGGAAAAGAAAAAAAAAGAAAAAAAACAAGCTTCTTTTAGATCGTATCGCCTATATCCATAAAACTCCATTGGAGAAATAGGTGGATATTAAAATAGAATGGAGAAGAAAGAATTTTGTGTTGTCCCTGCCACTCCCCCTATAACTCATTTCTGAATCCGCCGGTGCTATCGAGCCATCCAAACAGGTTATGGAGGCTCATTTCTCCTGCTAGCGACTGATCGATTGAATTAATTTTAGACCAGTGAAATGTTTATAAATTAGTACGTGAACAGGAACAGCCTTGCTTGCACAGGGAATTCTCGAAATCTTTATCAGCTGCTGAAAATTCGATGCCTTGGAAGCGAGACCTTGCAGCATCTTGGAAGGAACAAAAACCATGGACCGAAACTCACTCATAGCAGACGTGCGGGACACTAACATCTCGCTAGGCTGGTACAAAACCGACTCCAACTCACGATGCACCGAAAAACCGGTGGTACCACACATGCCGGACGGCGAGGAGACGACCGAGGCAACGGCCAAGGATGCCGGCGGCGGCAGCCAGCCGAAACCACCGTCTCGCCGCGGTAGCGCCCGCTTCGAGCGCCTCCTCTCTGGACTGGGCGCTGGTCCGCTCGTGGACGTCGAGCCCGACAAGGTTAAGGACGAGATCCGGCGATGGGCCAAGAAGGTGGCGGCGCTGGTGCGTCAGCTCAGCTTCGGCGCTTGGGCGGAGAAGAGCGACGGCGGCTCGTCGGAGAACCACGGCGCAGGCGATGATGGATACGAGAGCTGAGCACCTAGACTGCAGATAACTTTCGCGGGCAGTAAGCCAGTAATAACTCCGCTGATATGGTGGCAGCACCGGGCAAAAGCAAGCGCAAAATTCATTTATCTCCTTCATTCGTTTGTTCGTTTCTAAGGGCGCTGATACTGTATGTGTACCACAGTAGATCTTACACCTCAGTTATGTCAAAAGCGATAAAAATTAGCAAAGGCCATGGATGTAATGATTATAATAAAGAGCTATGGATATTCTCCGGTACCTGTTCGGTTATCCTAGTTATATCTATACTACTCTATTAAGACAATAAGGTCAGCGTCCACACTCTAGCGCGCCCCCGCCTGCCCCCGCTCCCGTCCTCTGCGCCTCTTCCTCCACCAGACACCATGCCCACTCTAGTCCTCTACACCTCTTCCTCCGCCTGCGCGATGCCAGTGCCCCACCCTCTGCTCCCCGCCATCAACGCTGATCCGCCCTCCCCCCTCCCCCTCCCGTCGGCCATCCATCCCGCCATCCTCGCTCTGCCTCCACCACAAATTTCTGGTTCTTTCCTCCTTCTTCCCCGTGCGTTTCGTGCGCAGCGGCAACCGCTCCCTTCCCCTCGCCATCGCCTGATCCTGGCTCCACCCTCGCCGCCGCTCGCGCCCTCCCCCATGTCCTAGGGCCTAGGATCCCCACCACTACATCTCCCTCTTGCTCAACTGCTCCCACCCCGACCGTTCCTACTTGCTAGCCTTCGTCGACGCTGCCCACTTGAACCAGATCTAGCCCAGCTTGACCTCCCTAGGTGCCAACGACGTCCCTCCAACATGTTTCGGATGCTGGGTTGGCCGGCGGGAGGGGGAGGGCGGAGGGCGGATCGGTGTTGATGGCGGGGAGCAGAGGGTGGGGGATCCGCGGCGCTACAAGACTTGGCAGAAATGTGTTGCAGTCCCTCGAACACGTTGGCAGCAGCATTAGGATCCGGATCTGAAGACCGCTAGACTAGAGCCGGAGGCGATGAAGAGAAAGGAAAACTTCGCACACTCGGCGCCGCCTCTCAACAGGCCGCGCGGGAAGCGCAAGGCCCTGGCCGAGCTACCCAAGTCCAACGGACTGAACATGAACCACGACTCGGCGCCGCGGCCGTCAAAGCCGAGAACGCGGTCGGTAGCGCGAGCTGAGGCTGAGGCGGAGGCGGCGATGAAACTGCGGAAGGCCGGAGACGCGGCGCGCTGGCAGATGGACACGAGGCAGCCTGACGCTGAAGCGGCGGTTGCGCCGTACGTCAGGGACATCCACCGGTGCCTCCGGTCTCTGGAGGTGAGGATTTCACCATTTCCACAATTCCATTGTGACTGGGAACATGCGCGTGAGCGTATTTAGTTCTCTTATTTGGCTGATCTGAGCTGTAAATGTATGGTTGTAGTTGTAGATGACGTAATGGGCTCATTTCGGATGCGTGCTCATATTGTACGGTTCAGTGCTGAGATTTGAACAGTTTGATTTTAGTGGAGATTACGTGATTTAAATTTTGTTGGAGTGAGACGTTCATAGCTTTACTTGTTTTAAGCTTTTAGCTGCTGCTGGCTAGGTAAGTGGACAGTGGTTACACTAGGATGTTGCGTAGTGCTGCCGTGGTGAAGGTCCTCGTCTAGACTAGAGGTTGTGTGTTTAGCTATGAACGTCTTCAAAAGCGACTTTATGAGTAGGATTGTAGCTCAAGCCTTTAAGTTATAAAATCCTCGTGACAAGCATTGATATAATTTTAAAACAACTTATTGTCGCTCACCTAATATACCTTCTTCAATAGTGCAGATTCTGCTGTTGTGGCTATTACAACTATAGACCTTATTAGCAAGAGCATTGGTGTACATACTGATGTTTGAGTCTCTTTGTTTACTTATAGTATTCTTCCCTTAGATTTTAGTGATCTGTTTGGTTCTCAGGCGTAAATGCACCTCTCCTCAGCTATGTCCCAATTTTGTTCAGTTGGGGAGAGAAAGCTAAGCTGATTATATATCCATTTTAGTGATCTAATGATGTCACTAATACTTCCCATTTAGGAGTAATCAATAAGCTCACAGCATAAATAAACTATAGCAGAGTACGTTGCTTATTGGAGACTGAGTGATACCTGTTTATTATGTTCCACTGATAGTTTGGAATGCGAAAACTAAGTCTGGTTTTGTTTGCTCAAGAATGAGGAAGAGCTCCAGATTGATTGGATAATTTGATGGTTGGAGTTGAGCAGGTAATGCCATGATACTACGTTCTTTGTGCAAAAGACCAGATGCCAACAATATCTCATAGATATATTGGTGATCTTTATTTGCAGTGACTGATGCCATGACTTCTTTGATACTTGCGTCTTCTTCGTTCATTGATTGTAGTTGCTCAACTGCTCAAGCTTCTGGATCAGAACTTCCAAATTTTCTGGTTTAATCTGGTTGGCTTCACTGCTTGCTTTTGACTGTGTGGTGTGTCAGGCAAGCTGTTTGGGTTCCAGCATTCCTCTGAAGAATGTGTCTCACCATTTGAACAGGTAAGAGGGTATGTTTAGAAAACAATTCCTATACAGCTCAGAACCCATTGTTGTACCAAACAAAAATATGGAGTTCGCTGCCAGGCAATTCAACTGAAGAAAACATATATCATACATGAGAGAGAAAAACACTGTCTAACTAGATATAAATATACAGATCATACACACTGGGTGTGTTTGTATAAGGGGACATTTGTGGGCACACCAAAAGACACATATCATGCTCCTGCATAAGCATTGCTGCATGTGGGGTTGCAGCCATGCATTGTTCGTCCTAATTGAAGGACCACAAGCTACCTGGTAGCTTTTATTGCAGATTATTTGTCACCAGCGTTGTCAGCACGCTGATAGCTAGCTATGCTTGTACTTTTAGTAACACTATGGGTTTCTGAATTAGATTCATTAGATTACGCTGACAGCACGCTGACAGTTTGGTGCCGATGCTGACGGAAACCAGAAAAATTGTGTTTTCAGGTTGCTGCAATTGCGGTGGGTGGAGTGGCGGTCGCGATGGGCAATCCTCGACTGAGTTAATCCTGATCACAGGCAAGACGGGTCCAAAAGGCTCCTTCCCTGCGATCCTCAAGTCAGGGTAGACATGATCCAACAGCAACGACCAGATAAGGATGCATTCTCTCCTGTACTCCTGGTAGAAGGTTGCTCCTTTCCATCCTTCACTATGCTTGCCGCAACCAAATCCATATTTGCATCCTCTAGCACAATGCAAGCATCTCCCCCCCATGCTCCATCTGAAGAGAGACCATTCCAGACTTCTTTGCGTATTTTGCGTCTTTATTAAAAAATAAAACTTTATGTGTAATTTAGCGTCTTCGTTAAGGACATCTTAGAAAAGTAGAATTTTTATGGAACTGGACGCATCACGCTGATAGAATTCATGGGGAAAGTTGTGTGGTTGCCAGAACGAAGCACAGGTCTAGGCGTGTGGCCAGAGAATAGGGAAAAAATACATCTGGAGGTCATGTAAACCAACACGTTTATATGATAACCTTAATGTATATCAGACATTCGTGAAAAAATCAGAAATTCATCCGGAAATTCGGTGAAGTGCTAATCGCTTGCGGCTTGCCTGCCGGTCTTGTGGTTTTGTGCTGCTCCCGCTGTCCGCAGATGCTCTCCATGGAAGCCTCTCCCCGGTTCCTTGATGGAAGGTGAATAGGTGATTGATTTCTCGATTTGGGCCGATTGGAGCAATCGTTGGCCGATCTGGGGGGCAATCTGTTGGCCGGATTGATTTCTCAATTGTGCTGGCGAGTAGCATGCGTGCTGCCAAGGAGCATGCACGCGTACATGGCGAGGAGCCGGGGCACAATCTGTTGGCCTGATCGACCATCGCAGTGCTCCCCATTGTCGTTCGATGTGATTGCTGTCGCCAAGGGCCATCTCGACGTACATGTGAATTTTTCCGTGTTTTCAGGTTCCCTTCGATTTCAGGTCAACATTTGTTATCTCCATGTAGATTGTCACGATGCTACTGGAGAAAGAGCTCTACTGCGAGTAGGTAGATCTTTGCGCGTTCTCTGATTCAAAAGTTATCATCGAGTATTAACTAAACAATCAGCTACTAGGCACTTGAAAGGAGCTTGAGGCACCTCAAGACTGGAGGAGTTCCAGCATCCTCAGCTTGTCAGCCTAGGCTCTGGTAGGTTCTGCATCGCAGGGTTCTTTCAACCTTTGAATCCCATGGCCATCAGCAATACTAGCCTGAATATTCATAGCTGTTACTAGCGTTGCCATTATGTATGTTTGGTAGCCTGGTAGGTGTGACACTAGCTTGCTACTGAACCAGGAAAACCTGTAGATGAAACCTGGGATCAGGAGAACCCAGTCCAAAGGTCAAACAGAGTCGGTCTTCACGACAGGTTCAGCATCTGGGTCCTATGTTATCCTTCAGTTTGAGAAACATGACTCTGATGAGGATTCAGAGGAGAAACCTGACTCTGATCTGATGACAATTTGAAGGAACAATCAGGCTCAACTCAGAGAATGCACACCCCCTGCATTACATTTATCGTTCTTCGTGTACCGTCCCTTATGAATGAGTGAACGTACATTATGGGAAGTCGTTGCAATTGTTTCGAGCTGTGAGTTGTAGCTGGAACATTTCTAAAAGGTATTAGTAGGTGGCTTGCTGCAGCAAACTTGAACACACAAGCAACAAACATATGCTTCAGGTCCTTGATGCTACCAACAAGTTTGCAATCCTATCTTTACAAATTTCACCTATGCATCTACTCGTCTGACTGTACAATTTCCGTTTTCAGAATTTATAGCAGCTAAAAATATCATCACTTTGTGCATTGATTGGGCCCATTTTTATATATTTTCAATTCTTTGTTTGATTATTACAGGTAAACTTTTTTAATACTTTTGTTCACCGGATGGTAGGAACAGATGATATACCACAAATGTTTTCGACCTAACAAATAGGGCATAGAAAGTAGAAGTTGGTTGCTCTTTAAAGCACCAGTTTCAAGTAGCCATCAGCTAAAACCTGCCATTGATGAAACAAGGTGAAAAAATGCAGAATGGCCTACTTAGAGATAGCTGCACTATCGATGCATCTACATCATTTTGGACTATTATATGCCCTCTTTGCGTATTTATGCCATATAAACATATAGGACACCCTCCGTAATGGTTGATCTTGTCTACTGTGCTTTGGAGTTCCTTTCAACTTTGCTTGGATCCTTTCATGCCACTGATGGAGTCATGTGCCTCTGCCCAGAAATTCAGTTTCTGACTGAAACTCTTCCCTTTTTCTTGCTTTCATACTTTTGTCAGTGGTGATGCCTGACGCGGAGCATATTTTGTCATCAACCTTGGTTGTGCGGTTGTGCCAATCCTAAACGGTGGTGGTTTGAATCATCATGGTTCACTGGTTTTCACAATATTGGGATTCTTGGCAACCATGAGGACATAATGGGGTTCTTGGCTACCATGAGGACATTATGAGATTCTTGGCTACCATGAGGATAAGTTGGTATCCATCTTTTGCATAATCTTTTACTGCCCGACGTGCCATTTGGAAAGTGGGGGAAATCTGTGCATCTAAAAAATCAAACATATTTAGCAAATGCATTCTCAAAATATTCACCCAGATGACAATTGCATGCTTTGTACATGGCTAAATTGGCCACTAACTCCTAGCTAAATATTTTGTTTTGGTGCCTTGATGTTGTTAAACACAATAAGAAAAAAAATTATAGTGCACTTAAAAGGTTGTTCGTGTGTCAGACACATTTTATTTATTTTGAGAACATCTGTACATAGCAACCCATCAAGTGAGGTATAAAACTAAGGCACAACTACTTTAGAAGCTACCTAAATGGCTACATTCTTATATCGTCACAGATACCAAATTCTCGCCCATTCTTGTCGGGTTTTGTTTTGGTGCCTTGATGTCGTTTGTAAGCTTACTTGAATTAGTAAAGGAAGTGTTTCCTATAGACACTGATCTGATACTACCCTGTCTTTTCTATAACTGTCAAGGAATTCAAAGAGAAATATCTGCCTTGACCTTATGTGATTAATCTAATGGATGAACTGACCTTGAAAGGAATCACACATTATTATGCTTTTGTTGAAGAAAGACAGAAAGTTCATTACCTAAATACACTTCTTAATGGTATAGTAAAACATTGGCTCTTATGTTTTCTGTTTCATCCACAGTTAAGTATAAACTAATACATTTCATGTGTTTTTTCCAGCTTCAAATTAACCACTGTATTATATTCTACAACTATGTGAATAGAGTTGAGCTATTGGCTAAGAAAATAATTGAACTCGATTATTCATGTCGTTTTCACTGTTGCTGTTTTCGCTATTTTTCTTGTTAATTTTTGGAGTGAATTGTCCTTTCCCTTTGTCTTTGCAGATGCGCAGAGGGAGGAGAAGAATGTGGAAAAAATGTCAGGGTGGCTACCAAGTGCAATGATATGGAATCTGCAAAGCTATGGCCAGTCTGATCTTCTTGTTTTCTATTAAAGTGTTCCTCTCTTGTAGCATGGATTACTGGGATTCTGACATTAGCACAATTTGTCAAGGTGAATCTTGGAGTAATGTAGATACAAATCAAAGTCATCTCCTGTTGCTAAATAAGGTTTTAGAATTGATGTTCATTTTCTTGTCTAATGTGGATTGGGTGCTATTACATTCTCCTTAGCTGGTTGTGGAAATAACTGAGTTTTTTTCTCTTTGTTTTTTTTTGTGGACTTTGTTTTTTTCATTTAGCAACCTATGTTGGTTTTATGATTTTCATGGACCACAAAAATAGTTATGTATTCTGTTTCATACATTCATGTCTATATAACAATTTATTTGAAGGGCATTTATCTGTGTAGGGAGAGTTTTATAATTATTCTGGTTGTGGAAATAACTTCAATTGTAATCATCCTGTAATCCGTGGATTTATAGAGGATTGCTTGAGGTACAAATTTGTATATAACTTCTATTAAATTGCTCATAATTTCCTTCTGTCGCTTGTCATTCTATTAGATGGTGCAATTGTTTATACACTAATAACTAAGTTTGATGTTGCAGATACTGGGTAACAGAAATGCATGTTTATGGTGTTCGTTTTGACCTTGCATTGCATCTACAATGACTAGAGGATGCAGGTAAAATGATATTTTTATTTTCTCCGTATTTTGTCTTTTTAGGTATTTCTTAATAAATCAATCTTTCATTCTATGCATTAGGACTCAGTTTTCCTAAAGCTTGTTTTAGGTATGTTCTTAATCTTTTTCAGAACAGCGCCATAACCTACTAATAGTTGTTTATCATGATATTCTTTTATTCCGACTATTCCTTGTAGTTTACTAGGGAGTTTTGGTGCTGGTAGGATTTTGGTAATAGTCCATGGTGGAAAAAGTTATAGCAGAAAAAGCTCTATTTTCAGTTTTCCATCGAACATCATTTTGATAGGTTGAAGAGCCAAGACTGACATATTTGTCTAAAAATGAGAATTATATATGTCAAAATAAATATTGCTTTACTAGCCTGAAATAGCCGAAATATCACACTACACTGTAACAAAGAACAGAGCTTAACAAAGCAAGAACATATTAAACCAAGTAGTTATTATCTGCAGCTCCTTTAGGCTACAGAGGGGGGAACAAAGTCATGTTATATTTCAAGTAAACGAAACAAAACAAAACAAAGGAGGTGTGTGTTCACACAAAGAACTACATGCATTTACCTCGTTTTTTATTTCATTTTATTCTATATTTTTCACACTTTATTGTAGGTGGTTCGAAGTTCTATGATCATAAGACGCATTCAGGTCGATCTCACTCTTCATGTTCGTGCCCGCTGCGCAGAACGCCACTGCAGCACCGATGGAATTGTACGGTGTCATCAGGCTCGACTAGATCTAGATGTGATGGACTCTACTTGTGTTGAAGGAGAGGAAGCACGTGCTTGGCTTGCAGGGAGGGGGGCATATTTCTGTTCAACTTTTCTTATGGGTCATGTTACCTGTCATGTCAGATTACACAACTTTAGGTATTTCTGTCTTTGTGAGAAAAGTACCAAAATAGTTTTACTGCATGGCTACTCAAGTGTGTTTAATTTAAATATTTTGTGTGCCGTTGCAACGCACGGGTACATACCTAGTGTAGATTGAAGAAAATTGATATGGATTAGAAGCCATTTTAACTGGGGTGTTTGGATCCATTTATTTTAGAGAAATTATAATTTAATTAATAAAGTAACCTATTTAGCTTAGAATTTAACATTCCACCACTTTCACAACTTTCCAAAGTTCTAGTATAAACCTACCTCAAATTCATATAGTGGAGGATGAAAAATGATTTATGTATCAATAGAATTTGTTTCTACTCTACAGCTTATATAACGCTCTTCGACTCACTCCTCTATTAGCACATAAATATCTCCGATATCTTGCTAATAATAATATATAAATATATTTTGTATAAAACCGAATTAGATTAATTAATATGTATCTAAATTACTATTATTAGAATAGAATTCAATTTCATGGATCCAAACAGGCGAGATTTAAACCCACTCAATTCCCAATCCATATGGATCCGGATTGAAACGAACGTGCCCTAATTGATATCTAATTGATATCTGTTGGCTAGGGTGCCATCTTACTTCGAAATCACCCACAGCACATTACATGGTGCAGCATGTGAGTTTCCGTTCAATTCAACAGACCATTAAAATGAAAGGGGGAAAAACTGACTTACACTTGTGGGCATTCTTCACCATTTGCTGGTAAGATAGGTGGCGATCACCTAATATCTACACTTAACGGTCATATGAATCAAGATATTACACCCCTAGATTTGTACATCTTTGTACTATACAAAACCGCTCTACCTAAACTACAAAACCAGCGATAACCGCTAAACTGTGCATGATGTTTCTCAATCCAGTTTTCCGTCAAATTTTGAAATGCTCCTCAAAAGTTGTTTGGAGCAGACGTTTTGTGCCTGAGCTACATATCGCACACGATTTGCTTTCACCCACGCAGGCTCCTAATTGGCAGAAATAAAACAAGAAACAGCACAAGGGCACTTCAGTTATGAAGAAATCGCAGCAACAGAACAGAAGCAGATAGATGCAGAAAATCACCTCAGGCACAAAGTGTGAGAAACCAAACTTGATTAAGAGGAGAGCATGCTCCATTATGAGGATTGCTGCTAGTCCTGGCTCAATCCTCCATTTCCCCTCCTCGTCATACAGACAAACGAGAAGCAAGCAGTTGGTGCATATTGCCATCACAACCAAGAACTGAAAACAAACTTCAGAGTGAATCAGGGCATGCATATTCCCACAACTCACAAGTAGTGAAATTAAAAAGTTCAGCTAGTAAACCTGGAATATGTTCAACCATGCTCCAATTGTAGCTGCAGCACGCGGCTCAGGTCTTTTCAACATGACTAGCAACTTTAATGCATCTGCTCTGATTTCAGTAACATTGTTCTGTAGTCCAAGTAGTTCACAACAACATTAACAGAGTTACATCAAAGCAACAAACACAAGAGAGGCTAAACAACATAGTGCATTAGTGATTTAGTGATAGAGATCCATACCAGAGCTGCAAAGCAGAATATCAATGGAAATGCACAGGCAAACATCATGATCATGCCAAACTGAAGAGCCAGCTCCAGAAAGTCTGTAGTGGATTCAATAATATAAGCAAAAACACCATCATTTGCTTTCAAACTGCAAATGCTAAGCACAGGTGTTATATATGAACTGCATCCAGAGTGACTATTAAAAGAACCGAAAAGGACATATTTACCATCAAATAAACCGTCTTCAAGTTCTGCTCCAATGCTCGCAGTATAAGAGGGTTTTAAATACTCTTTCTCCACTCTTGTTGATAACCGCACTGACCTACCCACTGGTGATTCTTTCTCATGCTTTTTCTTGCTACAAGATGGGAGAGAATTCTTGTATTACTCTATTGATCTGGGAATAATAAGTATAAGGACAAGAGTTCATGTGAAACTTACTGAACAGCTATGTACTTTTTGTAGCTGTACTTAAGGTAAGGAATGGAATTCTCAATCAGATTTTCCAATACCTGAAAAAAGTAAACATATCGTAAATAGGGTACTATGGTACAAACATATTTGACAGTAAAACAATTATGTTGCACATGCCTGGGACACAATGAGACGCTGGATGAGGACTTGGCGGAGGGCCAGTATATCACGATACAATGAAGCATGGTAAAATAACCCAATATATGACTGCATAAAGTAAAGACCAAAGACCTGCATTTTAAGAAAAGGAAATAAGGTAAGAAGCCAAAAATAAAGAACAAATCATCTTTCACTTCATGGTATTTACCTTATAAACTAAACTAGCGGAACTCGATTCTTCTCCTTGGTTGTTTTCATACTTTATCAAATTGACAGACACCTTGCCACCAATTCTGGTGTAATATTGAATTGCAACAAGATATACTGCAGTCAACAAATACCTGTATGATATAAAATTGATCAGAATAATAGAGTGCAGATTTTAATGATGACCAGAAATGGAAAACAAGGGAAACTGGTATTAAGTACTAGGGTAGAAAAGCTGGCTAGCAAGGTCAGTTGCACAGCTTTAAGGTAACCATATCAAATTTGAAAAATATGAAATACTCACTTCATAGCCTCAGTTTCTGTAATCTCATATAGATGAGCATAGGCCAACTCAAATGGCAACTGAAGACAGATGATAGCCAGCACAATGATAGCATTGTTCCTTATTCTAAGGAGAACACCGAACCATTCGTTCCTTTGTAACTTGCTTTTCTCAGCAGACACATCACAAAACTTCTTTTCCTCAACAGTAAGAGAATCACTCAAGGAACTGAGTTCGATGCCCAGATTTTTGTATTCAGATAGTGAACAATTAATACCCCATCTGTTGGAGGGCATCATAGAGGTAAGGAAACCGTTGTGAGGAAATTAGCCTGATATTTCCAGATCAATATGAGTTATTTTTAGATTAATATAAACAATGTATAACCTTGCAAGAAGTGCTGAATTCTTCCTTTTCCAAAATTGCAGAAAGAAGACGGCCCAAGAAATAACAAAGATAAAGAAAGCAGGAAGAACCAACCACTGCAATGACCTGAATTCAATGTAAAGAGGAGAAATGTAGAAGTAAGAACATATAGAAAAACAATTTTGTTACTAAATTTTCTAAGAGGCATTGCATGTGAAATGCATACCCAAAATCTATTAGTTGAGTTGTCAATCCAAAAACAGCTGGGAAGAAAAGCCATCGTGTATACATTCCTAGGAACGCAAAGTATGTTGCAATCTGCAGTTCAAAGTGGAGGTTTAATCAAGTAGAAGGTAGAAAAAAACTATTACCATGCTTTAGACATGATGGAACATAAATTAAATATAGTGCAAATAAGCTGCACTGGACACAGTTCTACCTTTGTTCCAAAGTAGGAGTAAATCTCATCAATAGGTTGCCATGTGAAGTCAAGCCAATTAAGTGCCCAATTTCTCAGGAGTTGCTTTCTCTTAATTTCATCTGCAACGAAAGTTTTAGCTGGCATACAGTAATAGTTTGACAAATATGAACATAAATAGAATTAAGATTAGTGTACCATGCAAAGGGAATATTCGCTTTACAACTCCTTCAGCTTCCAGCATTGTTAATAAGGACTCACTTTGCTTCCAATGGAACTCCTTACCATCAAATTTAAGAGCTATTTCAGAGTTTGTCTTGTTCACCTGCATTCATCAATTCCAACTTGCTATAACATTATCTATATCCAAATAATCCTAGAAAAGAGTCAAAAACTTGACGAATTAGTTATATACTTTAGTTCTCACTAATAATATCAAGCAAAGAAACAATGAATGCATTGATCTGACAAAATATGGATCAGCACGGAAACGCAGTATACGTGCCTGTCAGAGTGGACACACTAACCAGTTCAACCTAAAAGCTTAAACTGATAGGAGAAGGTAGGCAATCCACTTATACACACACATGCAGCTAGAGAGAAAGGCGCAAACGTGGAAATAAAGGAACGGAGGCACAAATAAAGCCTATGTTAGGATTCGAACTCGAGATGACTCTAATACCATGTTAGAGTGCACACATTTACCTGTTCAACTCAAAAGCTGAAACTGTTAGGAGAAGGTAGTCTCACAATGCAAACCACACAAGCAAATATTAAAAATGCATCCATATGTACATTATAGCCATAGGTGATAAATTAGTAGGGATAACAACAAGGTATTTCAATCACGTCAAATCGTCAATAGCTACGCGTGATGACAGTCGTGCACTTACAATGCCATATATCAAGTAGCGGAAGCAGCAATACCGCTCTCTCCAGCTAAACAGAGAACCATCTGGCTGCCTAACGAATGCTGCGACCTGGTCCCATTGAAATTGAAGCTCCATTCCTGAGACGCAAATTAACAGCAACATGAAACAGCGCCATCGCCTACAGCCAATCACATTTCAAGATTCATATGCTTCTTAGATATAGTAGTCCAATTACCGATGTAGGTTAGCTTTTTCATCTGCATATCAGCAGCAGCTCTCCCCAGGGTCCCCATTGGTGCAGCCAGCTAAATTCAAACAGCAGGCCCACAAGCATCAGAACAGAACTGAAAAAATAGCAAGCAGCGTGCGTTGCATAATTTCCGAGCGAGGCAGATACTAGAGGGCTCGCGCTCTTCTGCATCGCCGCCACCTCCGCTCAAACCGAATGCGTAGCCACAAACATAATTAAAAAGAAAAGAAAAAAACAGCAGCTGTGGCACCGGGTCACAGACCTTGATGAACTCAGCGGGGACGCCGCGGACGCGCTCGACGAGCAGGCCGGCACCCTCGAGCTCTCGCACCAGCCGCGCCACGCAGTCCTCAGTGGGCCCCGTCGCGGCGGCGCGGGAGAGCTTGGGCAGCACGATGCCCATCTCGAACCCCGTGGCCTCCTCCACTGCCCCCTCCCCTTCTGCCCCCATCCCTAACTCCGCCCGGGTCAGATTCGGGCGCGGGGGAGGTGGGCGACGGCGGCGGATGCGAGGAGATGGATCCGCATGGGCGGAAAGGGAAACGAGAGGAGGATGCGGGAGAGTAAACAAAAGGAAAGCGGAGCGTGCTTTGGGAATGGCGGAGGGTCGGAGGACGAGGCGGGTACGGAGGAGAGAGAGCGGGGAGTAACGGATTAGTGTGCCGGTGACCCTGTGTGACGGTGTCCGCGCTTCGTTTGATTTGATTGTGAGATTAAATAAATTATTAATCGGCTGATTAGTTGGCGTCAACCTGCTGTCTGTGAGCAGGCAAGACTTGTGGTCTTGTGGCCGTGGGGAAAAAATATTCGCGGATATCGTGCGTGCCATTTTGTGGACCACGGATTTTCAATCAAATCAAAAAGAAAAAAATGTACAGGCGGCAGAGGGGACGACCGGACGAGGCGTCTGATTTGAAAGCCGTGGGTACTTGGGTTGGGACCATGCGACACACGGAGTAATGGAGTATTAGGAATGACAATTTTTAAGATAGCTGAGACTGTCTGCAACTGCAACGATTACCTCTAAATTTTTCTCCTTATATCACTTTTTTGTGTCACATCATCAACATTTCATCCTCTACTTTTTTATCTCCCGCAGCGATTCTCTCTATATTCTCCCCTTATACTCCACTACAACTATAAAATATCACTATCCAAACCTATTCATCATTTATTACCATTTTTTCTTCGCCTATTAAAAACCCACTGAACAAACAAACAGTGAGAGGGGGAATCGCGGACGCACGCTATCTGCAGCGTGCTTCTGTTCCCTTCCGCTACGTAGAGGGGCTTCCAGGGGGAAGCGCTGCGCGCGTAGGGACGCCTCTGTAGCCCGCATGCAAGGGGAGGGGGCGGTCGCGCGGCTACCGCTGCGCTCAGTCTGAATACAAGTATCTCGACCTCTATATCAGGTGAAAATTCGTTCAATGTCACTTCTTAATTTAACTGTCTAGAAAATGTCGCTAGTAAGACATCTATAAAATGTCTCTCGGTAATGTAATTCTTCTTAAATTATAGAACTTTGTTTGGTTGTTCCTATTTCCTTTTATTTTTAATCTGAAATCTAAAGTATTAAAAGGCCCTCGAGTTTGGAGCTTCCTCCGCGTTTGGCGCGTACGGCAGGACGCCCGCACCACGCATCCATCCTGTACCCGAAAGTTTTCTTTAATCTAATCTAACCGATCTGGTCCTAAGCTTGTCGTCGTCACTTTCCCTTTCCCTTCCAATCTCCGCCTGCAGCGCGAGCTTCATCGGCTTGTGCTCTTCCTGCCACACTTCGCCCATCAGCGCGTGGTGCTCCTCCTCCATCTCCTCCTGCATGCGCAGCCACTCCCCCCCACGAGTAGCTCCGCCCCGACCTGGCCCTCCTCCACCTCTCGCGTGAGCTCGAAGCAGGCTTCCTCCATCAGCTCTCGCACGTTGCGCTCTACCTCGTACCTCTGCGCCTGCTACTTCGCCGCCGCCCACGCCTCCGCCAGGTTGTGCAGCAGCCTGGTGTTGGACTGCTGTCCAGTTGTCGTCGGTGCCTCCGCTCTGCGTCGAGCTCGTTCTGGAGGGCGGCCACGGCGTGGCGGGCTTTAACCCGGACCTAGGACTTCCACGCTGCCTTTCCATGTGCCCTGCCACAAGTCGCTCCCATACCTCTGTCCACCGCCCTCCTTGTCGCGCCTCTTGTCGCCTGAGCGCGCTCATGCCCGTGAGGGCGACGCGCGGCAAGGCGCTGGCGGCACGGACTGCCGCAGCATCTACTCACAAGGTCGGTTATAGTGCCTCCATCATCTGAGCGCGATCGCACCCACGACGGCGACCCGCGGCTTGCCGACGGCGGCGCGTGGCACAGACTTCCACGACTTCTTTTTCCTATCGCCTGTCGTTCGTGCTTTGTTCATTTCGTGTCGGGCTTGGGTTCTGAGATGATTGTTCTGTTCTTAAACACATCACTTTTATGCCAAATTCTTCTTAAGTTTTATTCAACAAATTTTGGTATTACTCCCTTCGTCCCCTTTTGATAACCATATCAGGGAAAAATATGTACCATATTGATCGTCAATTTGTCATGGAGGGAGCCTTATGAGCGTAAATGTGGCATTGACCACTTGGGTTCCGGCTCCAATGCAAGTTCCATTGGTTCTCCATGCAAGAGGGATGCCGCAGCGTGACGTTCTCCATCAAGGAGATCTACTAGCAAGGCGCTGATGGCACGATTCAGTATATAAATTTCCACTGGATAAATAGGACTCAGAATGTCAAGGCCAATGACCTTGCACAAATGGCCTCGGGATATAAGACGAGCTTATGCAAGGCTGACCTCCAAGCGTGCTTGCTGGAACAAGACGATTAGAGAGCCGATATCTTCAATTAGTTGAAGGATTTGGATTGGGGGCACCTAAGGGGATACGCTACAAAGCCATGAAATACGTCTTGATAGGAAATGATATGTTCTATGGGACCTTGGAGGGGCTACTACTCAAGTGGTTGGGGTTGACTGAGGCAAATCACCTCCTACATGAAGTACACGAAGGAGCCTGCGATACTCATCAGTCGGCTCACAAGATAAAGTGGTTGATCAGATGATCATGATACTACTGGTCTACTATGCTTGAGAATTGTTTCAAATACTACAAAGGGTGTCAGACATGTCAGAGATTTGGAAAGATACAGATGGTACCAGTGTCAGTGATGAACCTTCTTCTTTTTCTCTTTCTAATTTCTAAGTGCTTGTAAAGCTAGCAAGAGACACCTAAGTGTGTGGTGATCCTTGAGGGGTCTTATGACCCGACTGATTAAGGAAAAGACTCACTCGGTCTAAGTGGCCGTTTGAGAGAGAGGGAAAGGGTTGAAATAGACTCGGTCTTTGTGGCCTTCTAAACGGGGATTAGGTTCTTTGGAACCGAATCTCGGTAAAACAAATCACCGTTTCCATTTGTGTTGATTTCCATTTGATTTGTTTGCCCTCTTTCCTCTCTCTAAAGTTTCCTTGCCAATATTGATTTGAGTTTGCTCCCAAACGTAATCCACATCATTTGAGCAACTCGTGGCAAGAGAAACAATCTTCCGCCTCGGATTTAATTCTAATGCTAACCCCGGCCTTAGTGTGTGTTTAAGTTTATAAATTTCAGGTTTCGCCTATTCACCCCCCTCTAGGCGACTTTCAATTGGTATCAAAGCTAGTGCTTCATTAAGAGTCTAACAAACTCGAAGTGATGTGAAAGGGAAATGTGTCCTTGGGCCATTTCTAGTATAGTTTTGGTGATTAAGTGTCCAACACGTATTGAGTAAGTAATCTTGTGCCAAATGATGGATGAAGTGCAAATCAACAAGAATGTATGAGTCTAGACTTAGTACATCGGTTTTTGTGTACTAATATATTTGTCTAAGTGCTAGAATCAAACAAAAGAGAGAAGGAAAAAGACTTGGCTGGAACAGCCAAGACTCAGCGCAGTCTGGCACACTGGACTGTCCGATGGTGCACCGGACAGTGTCCGGTGCGCTAGGCCAGCCTCCGGTGAACAGGCCACTCTCGGGAACTGACGGTGGTGTACGGCTATAATTCACCGGACTGTCCGGTGGTGCACCGGACTGTCCGGTGAGCCGTCTGCAGCAAAGTCGTCACTCTCGGGAATCATTCAACGCCGTACGGCTAAAATTCACCGGACAGTCCGGTGAGACACCGGATTGTCCGGTGAACCAACGGTTGACTGCGCCAACGGGCGACCGCGCAATCCGCGCGTGACGCGTGGCCGCGCCAACGGTCGGGAGGGGGCACCGGACTGTCCGGTGCGCCAACGGCTCCATTTTCTGCAACGGTCGTCTGTTCTATTTTTGGAAGGAGATCAGCACCAGACTGTGAACAGCCCCTGTCCGGTGGTGCACCGGACTGTCCGGTGCGCCACCCGACAGAAGGCAAGAATTGCCTTCCTAGATTGCTTCCAACGGCTCCTAGCTGCCTTGGGGCTATAAAAGGGACCCCTAGGCGCATGGAGGAGAACACCAAGCATACTTTGAACATTCTAAGACTCTCACACTCCGTCTCGGCACACTCGATTGATTTTCTTAGTGATTTGAGCTCTGTTCTAGTGGTGAACTTGTGCATTTCATTTGAGCTCAAGTCTTGGCCTGTGTGTGTGCGTATTGCTGCGGATTTGTGTGTGTTGCTTCCCTCCCTTACTCTAGTGCTTTTATATTGATATTTGTTGTAAGGGCGAGAGACTCCAACTTGTGGAGATTCCTCGCAAAAGGGAAAAGTGATAAGAAAAGGAACACCGTGGTATTCAAGTTGATCGTTGGATCACTTGAGAGGGGTTGAGTGCAACCCTCGTCCATTGGGACGCCACAACGTGGAGTAGACAAGTTTTGTACTTGGCCAAACCACGGGATAAACCATTGTGTCTATTGTGTTGTTTCTCTCTGTGGTTTCTATGTTTCACAAGTACTCCTCTCCAGCTACTTGATTCTATTGCACTAACACTTAACTTAGTTTTTTGTGGCAATAAGTCTTAAGTTTTTACAGGATCACCTATTCATCCCCCTCTAGGTGCTCTCAATTGGTATCGGAGCAGTTCTCTTCACAAAAGGGACTAATCGCTTGAAGAGATGGATCCTAAGGGAAAGGGGATGGTGGTCAACGATAAGGAGAAGGAGCCCATCTTCAACGAGCCAAGGGACGACAAACCTACTAACTCTGGCTCGAGTCATAAGAAGAAGGACGGGAAGAAGAAGAGGCGTATCAAGAAGATCGTCTACTACGACAGCGATGAGTCCTCTTCTTCCCAAAGAGACGACGACTACGATGAGAAAAAGAAACCGGTCAACTCAAACTTTTCTTTTGATTATTCTCATATTCCGTATAATTCCAATGCTCATTTGCTTTCTATTCCTCTTGGTAAACCTCCTCACTTTGATGGAGAGGACTACGCTTTTTGGAGTCACAAAATGCGTAGTCACCTCTTCTCTCTCCATCCTAGCATTTGGGAGATAGTAGAGAATGGAATGCAATTCGATAGTACAGATAACCCAGTATTCATTAACGAACAAATTCATAAAAATGCACAAGCTACCACTGTTTTGTTAGCTTCGTTGTGCAGGGATGAATACAACAAGGTGAGCGGCTTGGATAATGCCAAGCAAATATGGGACACCCTCAAGATCTCGCATGAGAGGAATGATGCCACCATAATCACCAAGATAGAGTTGGTGGAGGGCGAGCTGGAAAGGTTCGTGATGATCAGGGGAGAGGAGCCAACGCAAATGTACAACAGGCTCAAGACCCTGGTCAACAAAATCAGGAGCTATGGGAGCATGAGATGGACGGACCACGACGTCGTCCGACTTATGCTCAGGTCCTTTACTGTCATTGACCCTCATCTTGTGAACTCAATTCATGAAAATCCTAGGTACACAAAGATGACGCCCGAGGAGATACTCAGAAAATTTGTGAGCGAGCGGATGATGATTAAAGAAGCCCGCTATGTGGATGATGCTCTCAATGGCCCAATGCCCGTCTACGAGCCTCAACCCATCGCTCTCAAGGCAACAAGTAGCAGGGAGACGCTACCTAGCAAGGTGGCGCAAGTTGAGGCGGTCGGGCTTAACGAGGAAGAAATGGCCCTCATCATCAAGCGCTTCAAGACGGCGCTAAAGGGACGCAAGGAGCATCCCAACAAGAGCAAGACGAAGGGAAAGCGCTCCTGCTTCAAGTGTGGTAAGACTGGTCACTTTATTGCTAACTGTCCCGATAATGATAGTGACCAGGGACAAGAAAAAGGTGGGAAGAGAGAGAGAGAAAGAAGTCTTACAAGAAGGCAAAGGGCGAGGCTCACCTCGGCAAGGAGTGGGATTCGGATTGCTCTTCGTCCGACTCTGACGACGAAGGACTCGCCGCCTCGGCCTTCAACAAGTCGTCTCTCTTCCCCAACGAGCGTCACACCTGCCTCATGGCAATGGAGAAGAAGGTAAGTGCTCGAGATACCTCTACATGTGCTTCTTCTAGCGATGAAGAGTCTAGTGATGATGAGGTAGACTATTCTAGCTTGTTTAAAGGTCTAGATAGAACCAAGATAGAAAAAATTAATGAATTGATTGATGCATTAAATGAAAAGAATAGACTTTTAGAAAAACAAGAGGATCTCTTATATGAAGAGCATGATAAATTTGTAAGTGTGCAAAAGTCTCTTGCTTTAGAGGTTAAGAGAAATGAAATGCTTTCTTGTGAATTATCTACTTATCATGAAACTGTGTCTAATTTAAAGAGTATTAATGATGATTTAAATGCTAAGCTAGAAGTAGTAAATAAATCTAGTTCTTGTGTGGAACATGTTGTGATTTGCAATAGGTGTAAGGATTTTAATGTTGATGCTTGTAGTGAACATTTAATTTCCATTACTAGATTAAATGATGAAGTGGCTAGTCTTAATGCCCAACTTAAGACTAGCAAAAATGACTTTGATAAACTAAAATTTGCAAGGGATGCCTACACTGTTGGTAGACACCCCTCCATTAAGGATGGGCTTGACTTTCGAAGGGAAGCCAAGAACTTAACATGTCAAAGGGCTCCCATCTCCGCCAAGGAGAAAGGGAAGGCCCCTGTGACCAATAATGTTCAAAGGAATTATGCTTTCATCTATAGTAATAGAAACTTTTCTAGAAATGCTCATAGAAGTTATGCTTATGATTCACATGCTATGATTGCTTCGAGTTCCTCTGTTGTGCATGGTAGAAATATGCCTAGGAAAAATGTTGTTCATGTGCCTAGGAAAGTAAGTAATGAACCTTCTATAATTTACCATGCTTGCAATGCTTCTTTTGCAATTTGTAGTAAGAATAAGAAAGTAATTGCTAGGAAGTTGGGGGCCAAGTGCAAAGGAGATAAGACTTGCATTTGGGTCCCTAAGGCTATTGTTACTAACCTTGTAGGACCCAACAAGTGTTGGGTACCTAAAACCCAAGCCTAATTTTCCTTGCAGGTTTATACATCCGGGGGCTCGAGCTGGATTATCGACAACGGATGCACAAACCACATGACGGGGGAGAAGAAGATGTTCACCTCCTACGTCAAGAACAAAGATTCCCAAGATTCGATCATCTTTGGAGACGGGAATCAAGGCAAGGTTAAAGGACTAGGGAAGACAGCTATTTCATCCGAGCATTCCATTTCTAATGTGTTCTTAGTTGAATTGCTCGGGTATAACTTGTTGTCCATTAGCCAACTATGTAATATGGGTTACAATTGCTCATTTACTAATGTAGATGTGTCTGTCTTTAGAAGGAGTGATGGTTCATTAGCTTTTAAGGGTGTACTAGACGGCAAACTCTATTTAGTTGATTTTTCGAAGGAGGAGGCCGGTCTAGATGCATGCTTAATTGCTAAGACTAGCATGGGCTGGCTGTGGCATCACCGTCTAGCACATTGGGATGAAGAACCTTCACAAACTTCTAAAG
Source organism: Zea luxurians (assembly GCA_029449295.1). Taxonomy (NCBI): domain Eukaryota; kingdom Viridiplantae; phylum Streptophyta; class Magnoliopsida; order Poales; family Poaceae; genus Zea; species Zea luxurians. Next base: position 51,033,880 of record JAOPSE010000023.1, read on the forward strand.
GGAGAACATGTGTTAGGTCTAACAAATGTGTTTTTCGAAAAAGATAGATGTAACACCCTGAATTTGGGGGTATAAAATTTTTTTTCTAATATCCACCAAATTCAGGTGTTACTCTCTCAGTTCTTCGCTTTCCTTTCTCTGTTTCCTAAGAACGGAGAATTATTTTGTTTTATAATAGCGTAAACCTAGTGGAATGAGCCCTAGAGGCACTTTGGTTGTTGCATTCATGCTGTTGCATAGTGTTTCTGAGTGCAAAATGTGTTTGAAATATGTTAACACATCTTATAGAAGCGCTCGGTAAATTTTCATATTTTTCGGAATATTTTTATATTTTTCGGAAACCAAAATCTATTTATTTGTGGAACCTAAAAATGTTTTTAGAAATTCTAATTATGTTTTTTGAGTTCATTAGGTGCCAAAACAATTATAGGAATTTTTCTGGAATTTTTGAAAGTATCTATAATATTTTGAGCACAAAATATGGATTTCTAGGCTTTTTCGAATTTTAAAAATAGTAAAATCCGAATTTTAACCGAATTTTTATCTCGTCCAAACCCTAGGTATATATACATGTCCGGCTTCATCTCGTCGAGCCCGTTCCAGAACACAAAACGTTTCCCCCAAATCCAATCCCTAGCTCCCGGTATTGCTCGCCGAAGTTCGGGGCGGTTCCAACTCCGGCGACAACTCCGGCGAGCAATTACTCCCAATCTGTGCATCGTCTGCGGAATCCGAGGGTACCGATGCGTTCGTCTCGTCGAAGGCTTCGTCGCAGCGCGTTCGGTTCATCGATTGGATCCCCGAATCTCCGGCAATCGACGGATTTCTCCTCGGCTCCGGCGAGGGTCTTCTTCCCCGGTGAGAAATCTCCATTGTTGCACCTAGGGTTTCTTCGTTTCTTCGTTTTCCCATCCGTGCAGAGCCTCTCCCACTCTCCCCTTACCTTCCCCGGTGGTGGCGCCCCTTCCCCCTCCGTTTCCCCTCCTCGACGGCGCCCCTTTCTCCCTCCCCGGCGGCGGCGGCGGTGGCCGGCGGTGGCGCCCGCGTTCCCGTGCTCCCGCGCCCGCGCGCACCCCTCCCCGGCAGCGGTGGCCGCGCCCCTCGCGCCCCGTGCAGCCGCGCCCACCCCCGGCCGGCCCAACCTGGTCCTCCCCTGCGCAGCCCCCTCCCCTTCCTCTCCTCTCTCTTCCATGGATGGGAGGAAGAAGATGAAGAGAGGAAGAAGATGACAGTTCTGTAATTTAGTCCACGCGAATTACAATATGGTTTAAAACATTCATAACTTTTGCGTTTTAAACCCGATTCGATTCATTCAAGTTGCGTTAGATTCGTATTAAAATTATCTTAATTTATAAATATTTATCCCAATTTTTGCACATTTTATTTAATTTAGTTAAACGTTTGTTTAACCAGTGACTACTAGAACGACGTTTCAATTTAAAAACTTAATTTAGTAATTCGATTTGCGTATTTGTAATTAGTCACCAATATAATTAACCTTAACTGAAATGTTATTTATTAATAACTATTTAGTTTAATCATGTTGTTTAATTATTAGTTTCGCATGTCGGTCCACGCGTGCCGTGGTGTTGTTTCACGCACGTCGTCGCGTGTCGTTCGCGAGTGTTGCGCGTGTTGTTCGCACGCGTTGTCGTGTGCCGTTCGCGTGTGTCGCGCGCCTTGCCGCGTGCCGTTCGCGCGTATCGCGCGTTGTCCGCGTGCTAAGTCGTTTGTGTCCGCGCGTTGCGCACATCGTGTTTCCACGTCGTGCGTCGTTAATTCGTCTTGCTTAGAATCGCTCATATTCATTAAGTTACTTGTTTAACTGTCAACTATTAAAATAGTAAGTTAGTCAAAACTAAGTAGTAGTATTAATTTACATTTGATTAATATTAATTAATATAATTATGTTGAATTGGATGTTCTAATTAGTACTTGTTTAACATAAACGCGCTAACTTCTCGACCGTAGCTTCGACTATCGTGGTTCTTTTCCTCGCGTAACCGTAGAGGTGCTCTCTATTTTATATTGCTCGCTTTTATAACATTTTATCTTGTATGGTGTAATGTTCTTATGCATATATCTATGTTTGTTTGCTTGTGCTTGTTCGTCTTCGCTTCGCGTTGCGACTAGATCGTGATTCGTTTCTGAGCTTCGAGGAATCGACAGTCAAGCTTTGGCGACCAAGTGTTCGCACTCTTCGAGTTCTACGAGATCGAAGACCCTGAGCATCTGTTTGGTGAAGGCAAGTGTCCTCTGACCTATTATGTCCCATTCACTTATAATTCATTGTCCCGCATTACTCAATTGAAACCTAAGGATTGACTAGCTTTTTATTTACCTTATCCTTGTTTACCTTTTGGGTTATCATGGTTAGCATTATGCTATTGCTTTACTTTAATCAATGAACATGATGTGAATATTATGATACGATGATGTTATCCCGATGATGTTCTTGTGATACTTTAGGGGACTCAGGCTGTTTCCTGAGTACCTCTCCGTAAGGACCTGTTCGTTGAGAGACCACCTGGGATAACAGTGCAACCATAAGGGTGAAATGGGACGCCCTTAGCTAATTAATTAGAGGAACTAGAGGTGTAGTTGCTTCGCCGCCGTGCCGTCAATGGGGTCCAGGCACAGTGCTTGCTCTGCCGAGGCTGGGTGCCGAGGTTCTTTCGTTCTGCTTTTGTTAGTCACCCTCCTGCGGGGAGAGGTACTGTGTTTATCAAACTGGAGAAACCTAACGGGCGGCTATGACCTCTAGGGAATCTTTGTAAAAGCTACGTAGTGATACCCTGCCGGACCACCTAGGAAGTGATCAATGGGGAGTCATGATCCCCGGGCAAAATGGGAATCACGGCTCATGGGTAAAGTGTGCGACCTCTGCAGAGGGTAATGAAACTGATATATCAGCCGTGCTCACGGTTATGAGCGACCTTGGGATCCTCTTTGATTAGAGATACATATGATATGAGATACAATGGTTCTATTGATGGTTTTGGCTCGATGATGATAATGATGTTTTCTCGATGAGGAAATGGTTCATGGGTTGGCTATTACTAAAACTTGGCTTCCACTAATAATAAATACTTGACCAACTAAAAGCAACTGCTAGAGCTTAACCCCACATAAAGCTAGTCCACCTCAGCCAAACGGGACATTTGCTGAGTACGTTGATGTGTACTCACCCTTGCTTTCACAAAACACCAGGTTGCCTTTGGTGCAATCTATGCTCAGGTAAAGAAGGCGTCGAGGCGGATCTCCAGGAGTTCCAGGACATCGACGAGTTCGAGGAGTAGGCTAGCGACCTCCCCCAGTCAGCTGCCTGTGGTGGGTTTATCTACGTTGGCTACGTTTCTGTTCTGTGTACTTTGATTTATATTATGTAAATGACTCTAGTCTGTAATATTATTACTTACTCTTTATTGTAATTCGAAGCATTGTGCTATGATGAGTCATTTATGTAATCGCTATGTACGTGAATTTCTGATCCTGGCACGTACATGGTTCGCATTCGGTTTACCTTCAAAACCGGGTGTGACATAAGTGGTATCAAAGCCGTGCTGACTGTAGGACCGCTGACCAAGAGTAGCATTGGCCGTTTTAAGGACTTATTGATTATTACTTCATCTCATCCTTGATTCTGCTTCAAAATATTAGTCACCTCGACTAATTCTATGTTGTGCTCCTATATGCCCCCTTGCCAAAAAGTATTTTATTCTAGTATGGTCTATACTTCTCTCAATCTATTAGATCTGATCTCATCTTGTGCTTGCGACATCTTTGACCATAGCCTTTAGTCTTTTGGGACTCTTTCCTCATCCATTATTAAATTGCTACTAATTGACCATCTCTATTCCATTTTTTTATTGACATGCTTGTATCCTTGCATTTTTAATACCCTTATCCCTTAATCTAAAGTACTTACCCTTGTATCTCTATTGCTCATTTAAACAGTTCAGTTTAGGTGTCCATGACCTTCTTGTCTTCTGGGATCATTTCTTATTCGGTTGTAAGTCGCTATCTTTCAACAATTTCTATGCCCTTGGTCTTGGTATGCTCGTACCATTGGAATCTTGCCTACTCTTATTTTTATATGTGCTTACCTTTATATCCCAATATATGTTTAAGACGTTTCAGTTAACGTGCCCTTGACCACCCTTGTTTCTTAATGATCCATGAGCGGTCATTCTACTTCGCATATCCTTGGTGATCCCGTTGACTCCTTGTAACTCCACTCGGTAATGAATCTTTACTTCAACCCTTCTGTTGGAACCTTACCTATCTGACCCTTGATTGTTTGCTTCACTTTGTCGTTTCGCGAGTCTTGCCTTAACTATATCCTTTGTTATGCTTTTAATTATTATCATATGCACCCTTGACACCTCTATATCCTACATTGATGTTTGTCTCATACCTGCCCTTTAAAATCACCCCTCTTTCGTCTCATACCTTCTTTCTCTTGGCCGTATCATCTTCTTTGGCTAGCGAGTTTGTAACCTCATCCTTTGTTGTGCTTTTGTTTCTTATTGCCTTTACCCTTCTCATCTCTCAATCTTACCTTGGTGATTACGCTATGTTCGTTATCTAAAACCTCCAATCTCCCACCTTAGTTCAAGCGTGGTCTCTTACTTATCTCACCCTTGACTATATCCTCTTCTTTACCGCGTGTAGGCCTAGACTTAACTCCATTCGTTATTGTATTTGTACCACTTGCTCTTCTATGCCTTTATCTTTTCTCTTACACCCTTGTCCGTTATCGCCTTTGGCCCTTGCGATATTTATGTTTTCTACCTAAATGCTTACCTTAAACTTATCCTTTAAATCCTCCCTTTTCTTTCAACCTAGTTTGAGAGTTGCGAGTTACCTACCTCTCCCTTGATTTCTTTTCACTTCTTGTCGCCTTACGAGTTTTGTTTCAATTCCATCCTTTGCTATGTGTTTTATTTGCTATCACCACCTCCTTGTCATCCATCGATCTTGCCTTGATACTCATCTTTATTCTGGCTCTTTAAAATCTCCTCTCTTCCACCTCAATTGGAGAGTGGTTGTTTACCTATCTGGCCATTGGACGTACCTCCTTCTTTTTCATCTGCAGGTCTTGTCTTAACTCCATCCTTTGTGGTATTTATATTATTGGTTCTTATGAACAGTTACCTCGTCTCCTACATCCTTGTCCATTATCACATTAACCCTTGTCATCCCTCGATCTTTACCTTGATGCTTACCTGCATTTTAAAGCTGCCTCTCCCATTTCATTCCAAGAGTGATGTCTTACCCATCTCGCTCTTGTCCGTTCCCTTTTTCCTCTGTCACGTTGCAAGTCTTAGCTTTTGCTCGATATCACCCTTACCTTCCTAATATCTAGATCATTCCATGATGCTTATCCCATGCCTATCTTTTGAAATATCATCTTTCCCATCTCGATTCGAGAATGGTGTTTTACCTATCTTGACCTTGGTTGCATTCTCTCCCCTGTTGGTTACAATCCTTGCTTTAGCTCCATCCTTTATTATGCTCATGCCCCTACCCTCCATGTCTTATTATTCCCCTTGCCTTTTGTTGGCCTTAGAGGAAAGACCACCATTTAATTAAAAGGAACGTATAGCAACGAGATGTTTGTTGATGTGTGCTCATGATGTTTGTCCTTCTGCTATGACTGATTTGCTTCTTTGGAATGAGTGTTGATGTGTTGTGGCCCTTGGACCGCAATGGAATCTGTTTACTAGGTGAGTGTCATAGAGTTAGGTAGTTGGGTTCTCCCCCTGCTCTCTCTAATCCGTCTATACTTACCTTTTCTCGTTATTCTTTCCTCTTGCACCTGTCCTTTTGGCAACCTCCAACTCCTCCAAATCAGTCAAGATCAGAGTCGACAACATCTTCATCAAGTGTGTATCAATGCTCCTATTAAGGGGGTTAGCGGCTAACCCCAATGAAGACAATGCAATCAACATCAACCAACAAGATCAGAGTGGCGCAGCGAAAGCGTGTGTGGGTCCTTACCCATAGGTCCAGGAGGTCCTCAAGAATTGCATCAATCGATCTCAAGCATCTGATGGTCAAAGCAACCAATTCACAAGTCAAGCCGGTGGAGGCAAAGTTGAGTTAGAAAAAGATATGAAAGACTAATGAACCAATCTCATTTTCTTGCTACCTTCTTCTTGAATCTCGAGGACGAGATTCTGTTAAGGGGGTTAGGTTTGTAACACCCTGAATCTGGGGGTATAAAATTTCTTTTCTAATATCCACCAAATTCAGGTGTTACTCTCTCAGTTCTTCGCTTTCCTTTCTCTGTTTCCTAAGAACGGAGAATTATTTTGTTTTATAATAGCGTAAACCTAGTGGAATGAGCCCTAGAGGCACTTTGGTTGTTGCATTCATGCTGTTGCATAGTGTTTCTGAGTGCAAAATGTGTTTGAAATATGTTAACACATCTTATAGAAGCGCTCGGTAAATTTTCATATTTTTCGGAATATTTTTATATTTTCCGGAAACCAAAATCTATTTATTTGTGGAACCTAAAAATGTTTTTAGAAATTCTAATTATGTTTTTTGAGTTCATTAGGTGCCAAAACATTTATAGGAATTTTTCTGGAATTTTTGAAAGTATCTATAATATTTTGAGCACAAAATATGGATTTCTAGGCTTTTTCGAATTTTAAAAATAGTAAAATCCGAATTTTAACCGAATTTTTATCTCGTCCAAACCCTAGGTATATATACATGTCCGGCTTCATCTCGTCGAGCCCGTTCCAGAACACAAAACGTTTCCCCCAAATCCAATCCCTAGCTCCCGGTATTGCTCGCCGAAGTTCGGGGCGGTTCCAACTCCGGCGACAACTCCGGCGAGCAATTACTCCCAATCCGTGCATCGTCTGCGGAATCCGAGGGTACCGATGCGTTCGTCTCGTCGAAGGCTTCGTCGCAGCGCGTTCGGTTCATCGATTGGATCCCCGAATCTCCGGCAATCGACGGATTTCTCCTCGGCTCCGGCGAGGGTCTTCTTCCCCGGTGAGAAATCTCCATTGTTGCACCTAGGGTTTCTTCGTTTCTTCGTTTTCCCGTCCGTGCAGAGCCTCTCCCACTCTCCCCTTACCTTCCCCGGTGGCGGCGCCCCTTCCCCCTCCGTTTCCCCTCCTCGACGGCGCCCCTTTCTCCCTCCCCGGCGGCGGCGGCGGTGGCCGGCGGTGGCGCCCGTGCTCCCGTGCTCCCGCGCCCGCGCGCACCCCTCCCCGGCAGCGGTGGCCGCGCCCCTCGCGCCCCGTGCAGCCGCGCCCACCCCCGGCCGGCCCAACCTGGTCCTCCCCTGCGCAGCCCCCTCCCCTTCCTCTCCTCTCTCTTCCATGGATGGGAGGAAGAAGATGAAGAGAGGAAGAAGATGACAGTTCTGTAATTTAATCCGCGCGAATTACAGTATGGTTTAAAACATTCATAACTTTTGCGTTTTAAACCCGATTCGATTCATTCAAGTTGCGTTAGATTCGTATTAAAATTATCTTAATTTATAAATATTTATCCCAATTTTTGCACATTTTATTTAATTTAGTTAAACGTTTGTTTAACCAGTGACTACTAGAACGACGTTTCAATTTAAAAACTTAATTTAGTAATTCGATTTGCGCATTTATAATTAGTCACCAATATAATTAACCTTAACTGAAATGTTATTTATTAATAACTATTTAGTTTAATCATGTTGTTTAATTATTAGTTTCTCATGTCGGTCCGCGCGTGCCGTGGTGTTGTTTCACGCACGTCGTCGCGTGTCGTTCGCGAGTGTTGCGCGTGTTGTTCGCACGCGTTGTCGTGTGCCGTTCGCGTGTGTCGCGCGCCTTGCCGCGTGCCGTTCGCGCGTATCGCGCGTTGTCCGCGTGCTAAGTCGTTTGTGTCCGCGCGTTGCGCACATCGTGTTTGCACGTCGTGCGTCGTTAATTCGTCTTGCTTAGAATCGCTCATATTCATTAAGTTACTTGTTTAACTGTCAACTATTAAAATAGTAAGTTAGTCAAAACTAAGTAGTAGTATTAATTTACATTTGATTAATATTAATTAATATAATTATGTTGAATTGGATGTTCTAATTAGTACTTGTTTAACATAAACGCGCTAACTTCTCGACCGTAGCTTCGACTATCGTGGTTCTTTTCCTCGCGTAACCGTAGAGGTGCTCTCTATTTTATATTGCTCGCTTTTATAACATTTTATCTTGTATGGTGTAATGTTCTTATGCATATATCTATGTTTGTTTGCTTGTGCTTGTTCGTCTTCGCTTCGCGTTGCGACTAGATCGTGATTCGTTTCTGAGCTTCGAGGAATCGACAGTCAAGCTTTGACGACCAAGTGTTCGCACTCTTCGAGTTCTACGAGATCGAAGACCCTGAGCATCTGTTTGGTGAAGGCAAGTGTCCTCTGACCTATTATGTCCCATTCACTTATAATTCATTGTCCAGCATTACTCAATTGAAACCTAAGGATTGACTAGCTTTTTATTTACCTTATCCTTGTTTACCTTTTGGGTTATCATGGTTAGCATTATGCTATTGCTTTACTTTAATCAATGAACATGATGTGAATATTATGATACGATGATGTTATCCCGATGATGTTCTTGTGATACTTTAGGGGACTCAGGCTGTTTCCTGAGTACCTCTCCGTAAGGACCTGTTCGTTGAGAGACCACCTGGGATAACAGTGCAACCATGAGGGTGAAATGGGACGCCCTTAGCTAATTAATTAGAGGCACTAGAGGTGTAGTTGCTTCGCCGCCGTGCCGTCAATGGGGTCCAGGCACAGTGCTTGCTCTGCCGAGGCTGGGTGCCGAGGTTCTTTCATTCTGCTTTTGTTAGTCACCCTCCTGCGGGGAGAGGTACTGTGTTTATCAAACTGGAGAAACCTAACAGGCGGCTATGACCTCTAGGGAATCTTTGTAAAAGCTACGTAGTGATACCCTGCCGGACCACCTAGGAAGTGATCAATGGGGAGTCATGATCCCCGGGCAAAATGGGAATCACGGCTCATGGGTAAAGTGTGCGACCTCTGCAGAGGGTAATGAAACTGATATATCAGCCGTGCTCACGGTTATGAGCGACCTTGGGATCCTCTTTGATTAGAGATACATATGATATGAGATACAATGGTTCTATTGATGGTTTTGGCTCGATGATGATAATGATGTTTTCTCGATGAGGAAATGGTTCATGGGTTGGCTATTACTAAAACTTGGCTTCCACTAATAATAAATACTTGACCAACTAAAAGCAACTGCTAGAGCTTAACCCCACATAAAGCTAGTCCACCTCAGCCAAACGGGACATTTGCTGAGTACGTTGATGTGTACTCACCCTTGCTTTCACAAAACACCAGGTTGCCTTTGGTGCAATCTATCCTCAGGTAAAGAAGGCGTCGAGGCGGATCTCCAGGAGTTCCAGGACATCGACGAGTTCGAGGAGTAGGCTAGCGACCTCCCCCAGTCAGCTGCCTGTGGTGGGTTTATCTACGTTGGCTACGTTTCTGTTCTGTGTACTTTGATTTATATTATGTAAATGACTCTAGTCTGTAATATTATTACTTACTCTTTATTGTAATTCGAAGCATTGTGCTATGATGAGTCATTTATGTAATCGCTATGTACGTGAATTTCTGATCCTGGCACGTACATGGTTCGCATTCGGTTTACCTTCAAAACCGGGTGTGACAATAGACCTTGTGCAGCTTGTCAAGCAGGTAAACAGGTGGGAAGCGCTCATCACAACAAGAATGTGATGACTACATCAAGACCTCTGGAGCTACTTGAGAGCACCTAGAGGGGGGGTGAATAGGTGATCCTGTAAAAACTTCAAACTTAAGCTACAAAAACTTATTAAGCGTTAGCACAATTATTGCCAAGTGGCTAAGGTGAAGTCTCAACAAAACACAATACCACAAAAGATCAAGTACAGATGTGACACAGTGGTTTATCCCGTGGTTCGGCCAAGACCAACGCTTGCCTACTCCACGTTGTGGCGTCCCAACGGACGAGGGTTGCAATCAACCCCTCTCAAGCGGTCCAAAGACCCACTTGAATACCACGGTGTTTTGTTGTTCCTTTCACTATCCCGTTTGCAAGGAATCTCCACAAATTGGAGTCTCTTGCCCTTACAAGTATATGATCACAAAGAAAGCACAGAGTAAGGGAGGGAAGCAACACACACAAATCCACAGCAAAAGCGCATACACACGGCCAAGAATCGAGCTCACAAAACTATCTCAGAGTTCTCACTTAGAACAGAGCTCGAATCACTTAGAAACACAAACGAATGCGCAGAGACTTAGTGTGGATGATCAGGAATGCTCAAAGGTTGCTTGTGTGTCTCCTCCATGCGCCTAGGGGCTCCTTTTATAGCCCCAAGGCAGCTAGGAGCCGTTGAGAGCAAATCCGGAAGGCCATCCTTGCCTTCTGTCGACGGGGGCACCGGACAGTCCGGTGCACACCGGACACTGTCCGGTGCCCGATTTGTTTCCATATCTGGCGCTTCCGACCGTTGCCGACCGTTGGCAGATCTGGAGCCGTTGGCGCACCGGACATGTCCGGTGCACACCGGACAGTCCGGTGCCGTCTTCCGACCGTTGGCTCCGCCACGTGTCCCGCGCAGATTGCGCGGCCGACCGTTGGCCCGGCCGACCGTTGGCTCACCGGACAGTCCGGTGCACACCGGACAGTCCGGTGAATTTTAGCCGTACGCCGTCGGCCAATTTCCCGAGAGCGGCCAGTTCGAGCCGAGGCAGCCTGGCGCACCAGACACTGTCCGGTGCACACCGGACAGTCCGGTGCTCCAGACCGAGCTGGGTCTTGGCTGCACACAGCCAAGTCATTGTCTCCTCTTTTCTTTTCTTCTTCTTCCTGTTTCTAACACTTAGACAAATATGTTAGTACACAAAACCAATGTACTAAGGCTTAGAAACATACCTTTACTTCATGATTTGCACCTTGTTCATCCATGTACATAAATTCACAATTAAGCACATGTGTTGGCACTCAATCACCAAAATACTTAGAAATGGCCCAAGGGCACATTTCCCTTTCAATCTCCCCCTTTTTGGTGATTTATGCCAACACAACATAAAGCAACTAGAACAAGTGCAAACTCACTTCAAATAAAATAAATTTAAGTTTTATTCAATTTTGGCATATATGGATCATCCTTTGCCACCACTTGGTTTGTTTTTGCAAATCAAACTCAAATCTCTATCTCTAAGTTAAACACACATGTTGAAGCATAAAGAGAGTCATTTCAAAAGAGATTGATCAAAGATTTCAAAAACTCCCCCTTTTTCCCATAAACAATACTTCTCCCCACAAGAAGCCAACTTTTGACAAGAACAATACTTCTCCCCACAAGAAGCCAACTTTTGACAAGAGAGACAACATAAGAATTTTGACAAACCAAAAACTCTATTCTACTATTTTCAAAATCTCTCAAGTGGTAGCTGATCCATTTATTGCTTTGGCCTTTATTTTCTCCCCCTTTGGCATCAAGCACCAAAATGGAATCAATTTTGGCCCTTTAACCCCATTGCCTCACCAAAATCTTCACTTAAGAGCAAATGGCAATAAGAGTTCATGAGATGAACTTGGAATTAGTTACCCCTCATCGGAGTGCAGTGGAAGTCTTTCATGGTCCAAGTCCACCTTTTCCCTTTCAATTCTCCTTTGTGATTAACACAAGCAAACTTAAACATATGGTTAGTCTCAAAGGGTCAAGTTGTAACACATCTCCCCCTAAACATGTGCATCACATTGCAACGGACTTGTGAGGTCCAGGGAGTGTTTGTACAACTTGAGCACCATAATAAGCAACAAAATGCAGAAAGAACATGATCAAAGGCATAAGCACATGTATGCTACAATTCAATCCAAGTTCCGCGAATCTAAGACATTTAGCTCACTACGCAGCCTGCAAAAGGTCTTCTCATCTAAAGGCTTGGTAAAGATATCGGCTAGCTGGTTCTCGGTGCTAACATAAAACACTTCGATATCTCCCTTTTGCTGGTGGTCTCTCAAAAAGTGATGCCGGATGTCAATGTGCTTTGTGCGGCTGTGCTCAACAGGATTTTCCGCTATTCGGATAGCACTCTCATTATCACATAGGAGTGGGACTTTGCTCAGATTGTAGCCAAAGTCCCTGAGGGTTTGCCTCATCCAAAGTAGTTGCGCGCAACACTGACCTGCGGCAACATACTCGGCCTCAGCGGTGGATAGAGCAACGGAGGTTTGTTTCTTAGAGTTCCATGACACCAGGGACCTTCCTAAGAATTGGCACGTCCCCGATGTACTCTTCCTATCGACCTTACATCCAGCATAGTCAGAATCTGAGTACCCAATCAAGTCAAAGTTAGACCCCTTTGGATACCAGATCCCGAAGCAAGGCGTAGCGACTAAATATCTAAGAATTCGCTTCACCGCCACCAAGTGACACTCCTTAGGATCGGATTGAAATCTAGCACACATGCATACGCTAAGCATAATATCCGGTCTACTAGCACATAAATAAAGTAAAGACCCTATCATTGACCGGTATGCTTTTTGATCAACGGACTTACCTCCTTTGTTGAGGTCGGTGTGTCCGTCGGTTCCCATCGGAGTCTTTGCGGGCTTGGCGTCCTTCATCCCAAACCGCTTTAGCAGATCTTGCGTGTACTTCGTTTGGGAGATGAAGGTGTCGTCCTTGAGTTGCTTCACTTGGAACCCAAGGAAGTAGTTCAACTCGCCCATCATCGACATCTCGAATTTCTGCGTCATCACCCTGCTAAACTCTTCACAAGACTTTTGATTAGTAGAACCAAATATTATGTCATCGACATAAATTTGGCATACAAAAAGATCACCATTGCAAGTCTTAGTGAAAAGAGTTGGATCGCCTTTCCCAACCTTGAAAGCATTAGCAATTAAGAAATCTCTAAGGCATTCATACCATGCTCTTGGGGCTTGCTTAAGTCCATAGAGCGCCTTAGAGAGCTTACATACATGGTCGGGGTACCGCTCATCCTCGAAGCCAGGGGGTTGCTCCACGTACACCTCCTCCTTTATTGGCCCGTTGAGGAAAGCGCTCTTCACATCCATTTGGTACAACCTGAAAGAATGGTGAGCGGCATATGCTAGCAAGATACGAATGGACTCTAGCCTAGCCACAGGAGCAAAAGTCTCCTCAAAGTCCAAACCTGCGACTTGGGCATAACCTTTTGCCACAAGTCGAGCCTTGTTCCTCGTCACCACCCCGTGCTCGTCCTGTTTGTTGCGAAAAACCCACTTGGTTCCCACAACATTTTGCTTTGGACGAGGCACCAGCGTCCAAACTTCATTGCGCTTGAAGTTATTGAGTTCCTCCTGCATGGCCAACACCCAATCCGGATCTAGCAAGGCCTCCTCTACCCTGAAAGGCTCAATAGAGGAGACAAAAGAGTAATGTTCACAAAAATTAACTAGTCGAGACCGAGTAGTTACTCCCTTGCTAATGTCACCCAGAATTTGGTCGACGGGATGATCCCTTTGAATCATCGCTCGAACTTGGGTTGAAGGTGCCGGTTGCGCTTCTTCCTCCATCACATGATCATCTTGTGCTCCCCCTTGATCACACGCCTCCTTTTGATGAACCTGTTCATCGTCTTGAGTTGGGGGTTGCACCGTTGTTGAGGAAGAAGGTTGATCTCGTTCATCTTGTTCCTGTGGCCGAACGTCTCCAATCGCCATGGTTCGTATAGCGGCCGTTGGAACATCTTCTTCATCTACATCATCACAATCAACAACTTGCTCTCTTGGAGAGCCATTAGTCTCATCAAATACAACGTCGCTAGAGACTTCAACCAAACCCGATGATTTGTTGAAGACCCTATACGCCTTTGTATTTGAATCATAACCTAATAAAAACCCTTCTACAGCTTTGGGAGCAAACTTAGAATTTCTACCCTTCTTCACTAGAATGTAGCACTTGCTCCCAAATACACGAAAGTACGATACATTGGGTTTGTTACCGGTTAGTAGCTCATACGAAGTCTTCTTGAGGAGTCGATGAAGATAGACCCTGTTGATGGCGTGGCAAGCCGTGTTCACGGCTTCCGACCAAAAGCACTCGGGGGTCTTGAACTCTCCAAGCATCGTCCTCGCCATATCGATTAGCGTCCTGTTCTTCCTCTCTACCACACCATTTTGCTGTGGTGTGTAGGGAGCGGAGAACTCGTGCTTGATCCCTTCCTCCTCAAGAAACTCCTCCACTTGAAGGTTCTTGAACTCGGACCCGTTGTCGCTCCTTATCTTCTTCACCTTGAGCTCAAACTCATTTTAAGCTCTCCTGAGGAAGCGCTTGAGGGTCCCTTGGGTTTCAGACTTATCCTGCAAAAAGAACACCCAAGTGAAGCGGGAAAAGTCATCAACAATAACTAAACCATACTTACTTCCTCCTATGCTTAGATAGGCGACGGGTCCGAAAAGGTCCATATGCAGCAGCTCCAGAGGTCTTGACGTGGTCATCACATTCTTGCTGTGATGCGCTCCTCCCACCTGTTTACCTGCTTGACAAGCTGCACAAGGTCTATCTTTTTCGAAATGCACATTTGTTAGACCTATCACGTGTTCTCCCTTTAGAAGCTTGTGGAGGTTCTTCATCCCCACGTGAGCTAAGCGGCGATGCCACAGCCAGCCCATGCAAGTCTTAGCCATTAAGCATGCATCTAGACCGGCCTCTTCTTTTGCAAAATCAACTAAATAAAGCTTGCCGTCTAGTATACCCTTAAAAGCTAGTGAACCATCACATCTTCTAAAGACAGACACATCTACATTTGTAAATAAACAATTATATCCCATTTGACATAATTGACTAACAGATAGCAAATTATATCCAAGACTCTCCACTAAGAATACATTTGAGATAGAATGCTCATTAGAAATTGCGATTTTACCTAACCCTTTTACCTTGCCTTGATTCCCATCACCGAATATAATTGAATCTTGGGAATCCTTATTTTTGACGTAGGAGGTGAACATCTTCTTCTCCCCCGTCATATGGTTTGTGCATCCGCTGTCGATAATCCAGCTTGAACCCCCGGATGCATAAACCTGCAAGGCAAATTTAGGCTTGGGTCTTAGGTACCCAACTCATGTTGGGTCCTGCAAGGTTAGCACAAATGTCCTTAGGGACCCAAATGCAAGGTTTATCTCCATTGCATCTAGCCCCTAATTTCCTAGCAACTACCTTCTTACCCTTTCTACAAATAGCAAAGGGAGTATTGCAAGCATAATAAATGGTAGAAGTTTTGTTTACAATTTTTCTAGGAACATGAGCAAAATTTCTCCTAGGCATATGTACAACATTTCTCCTACACATATCCCTATCATGCTTATAAGAAGAACTAGAAGCAAACATGGCATGAGAATCATAAACATGTGAATCAAAATCATTATAAGCATTTCTAGCATTTTTCCTATTATAATACATAAAAGCATGGTTCTTTTTAGCATTACTAGCCATAGGGGCCTTCCCTTTCTCCTTGACGAAGACGGGAGCCTTATGGCTTGTTAAGTTCTTGGCCTCTCTCTTGAAGCCAAGCCCATCCTTAATTGAGGGGTGTCTACCAACCGTGTAGGCATCCCTTGCAAATTTTATTTTATCAACCTCATTCTTGCTAGTCTTAAGTTGGGCATTAAGACTAGCCAATTCCTCATTTAATTTAGAAATTAAAACTAGGTGTTCACTACAGGCATCAACATCGAAATCCTTACACCTAGTGCAAATCTTAGCATGTTCTACACAAGAATTAGATTTATTTGCTACTTCTAACTTAGCATTTAAATCATTGTTAACACTTTGTAAAGTAGAAATGGTTTCATGACAAGTAGATAGTTCATAAGACAGCATTTCATTTCTTTTTACTTCTAAAGCATATGATTTTTGTGCCTCTACAAATTTATCATGTTCCTCATACAATAAATCCTCTTGCTTTTCTAAAAGCCTATCCTTCTCATTCAAAGCATCAATCAATTCATTGATTTTATCTATCTTAGATCTATCTAAGCCTTTGAACAAGCATGAATAATCTATGTCATCATCACTAGACTCACTATCACTAGAGGAAGCATAAGTGGAGTCTTGAGTACTCACCTTCTTCTCCCTTGCCATAAGGCAAGTGAGACGCTCGTTGGGGAAGAGAGCCGATTTGTTGAAGGCAGTGGCGGCGAGTCCTTCGTTGTCGGAGTCGGAGGAGGAGCAATCCGAGTCCCACTCCTTTCCTAGATGCGCCTCGCCCTTTGCCTTCTTGTATTGCTTCTTCTTCTCTCTTTTGTTCCCCTTTTCCTGGTCACTTTCATTATCGGGACAGTTAGCGATAAAATGACCAAGCTTACCGCATTTGAAGCATGAGCGCTTCCCTTTGGTCTTGGTCTTGCTTGGCTGCCCCTTGCGACCATTTAGCGCCGTCTTGAATCGCTTGATGATGAGAGCCATCTCTTCATCATTGAGTCCGGCCGCCTCAATCTGTGCCACCTTGCTGGGTAGCGCCTCCTTGCTTCGTGTTGCCTTGAGAGCAAGGGGTTGCGGCTCGTTGATCGGACCGTTCAACGCTTCGTCGACGTATCTTGCCTCCTTGATCATCATCCGCCCGCTTACGAATTTTCCAAGCACTTCCTCGGGCGTCATCATCGTGTACCTGGGATTCTCACGAATATTGTTCACGAGATGAGGATCAAGTACGGTAAAGGACCTGAGCATTAGGCGGACGACGTCGTGGTCCGTCCATCGCGTGCTCCCGTAGCTTCTTATCTTGTTGATAAGGGTCTTGAGCCGGTTGTACGTTTGCGTTGGCTCCTCGCCCCTTATCATCGCGAACCGTCCAAGCTCTCCCTCCACCAACTCCATCTTGGTGAGTAAGGTGACGTCGTTCCCCTCATGAGAAATCTTGAGGGTGTCCCAGATTTGCTTGGCGTTGTCCAAGCCGCTCACTTTATGGTATTCATCCCTGCACAAGGAAGCTAGAAGAACAGTAGTAGCTTGTGCATTCTTATGAATTTGTTCATTAATGAACATGGGACTATCCGAACTGTCAAAGTGCATTCCACTCTCTACAATCTCCCATATACTAGGATGGAGAGAGAATAGGTGACTACGCATTTTGTGGCTCCAAAATCCGTAGTCCTCTCCATCAAAGTGTGGGGGCTTGCCGAGTGGAATGGAGAGCAAATGTGAATGTGAACTTTGCGGAATACGAGAGTAATCAAAAGAAAAGTTCGAATTAACCGGTTTTCTCCTCTCGTAGTCGTTGTGGTCCTCGTCCTTTTGGGAAGAAGTAGACTCGTCGCTGTCGTAGTAGACGATCTCCTTGATGCGCCTTGTCTTCTTCTTCTTCCCTTCCTTCCGTCTTTGGCCTGAGCCGGAGTCGGTAGGCTTATCGTCCTTCGGCTCGTTGACGAAGGATTCCTTCTCTTTGTCGTTGATCACTATACCCTTCCCCTTAGGATCCATCTCTTCGGGCTCTGATACCAATTGAGAGCACCTAGAGGGGGGGGGGGGGGTGAATAGGTGATCCTGTAAAAACTTCAAACTTAAGCTACAAAAACTTATTAAGCGTTAGCACAATTATTGCCAAGTGGCTAAGGTGAAGTCTCAACAAAACACAATACCACAAAAGATCAAGTACAGATGTGACACAGTGGTTTATCCCGTGGTTCGGCCAAGACCAACGCTTGCCTACTCCACGTTGTGGCGTCCCAACGGACGAGGGTTGCAATCAACCCCTCTCAAGCGGTCCAAAGACCCACTTGAATACCACGGTGTTTTGTTGTTCCTTTCACTATCCCGTTTGCAAGGAATCTCCACAAATTGGAGTCTCTTGCCCTTACAAGTATATGATCACAAAGAAAGCACAGAGTAAGGGAGGGAAGCAACACACACAAATCCACAGCAAAAGCGCATACACACGGCCAAGAATCGAGCTCACAAAACTATCTCAGAGTTCTCACTTAGAACAGAGCTCGAATCACTTAGAAACACAAATGAATGCGCAGAGACTTAGTGTGGATGATCAGGAATGCTCAAAGGTTGCTTGTGTGTCTCCTCCATGCGCCTAGGGGCTCCTTTTATAGCCCCAAGGCAGCTAGGAGCCGTTGAGAGCAAATCCGGAAGGCCATCCTTGCCTTCTGTCGACGGGGGCACCGGACAGTCCGGTGCACACCGGACACTGTCCGGTGCCCGATTTGTTTCCATATCTGGCGCTTCCGACCGTTGCCGACCGTTGGCAGATCTGGAGCCGTTGGCGCACCGGACATGTCCGGTGCACACCGGACAGTCCGGTGCCGTCTTCCGACCGTTGGCTCCGCCACGTGTCCCGCGCAGATTGCGCGGCCGACCGTTGGCCCGGCCGACCGTTGGCTCACCGGACAGTCCGGTGCACACCGGACAGTCCGGTGAATTTTAGCCGTACGCCGTCGGCCAATTTCCCGAGAGCGGCCAGTTCGAGCCGAGGCAGCCTGGCGCACCGGACACTGTCCGGTGCACACCGGACAGTCCGGTGCTCCAGACCGAGCTGGGTCTTGGCTGCACACAGCCAAGTCATTGTCTCCTCTTTTCTTTTCTTCTTCTTCCTGTTTCTAACACTTAGACAAATATGTTAGTACACAAAACCAATGTACTAAGGCTTAGAAACATACCTTTACTTCATGATTTGCACCTTGTTCATCCATGTACATAAATTCACAATTAAGCACATGTGTTGGCACTCAATCACCAAAATACTTAGAAATGGCCCAAGGGCACATTTCCCTTTCACTACTGCATATGGACCTCTTCGGACCCGTCGCCTACCTTAGCATCGGGGGAAGTAAGTATGGTCTTGTTGTTGTTGATGATTTTTCCCGCTTCACTTGGGTATTCTTCTTGCAGGATAAATCAGAAACCCAATGGACCCTCAAGCACTTTCTAAGGCGAGCTCAAAACGAATTTGAGCTCAAGGTGAAAAAGATCAGAAGCGACAACGGGTCCGAGTTCAAGAACCTTCAAGTGGAGGAGTTTCTTGAGGAGGAAGGAATCAAGCACGAGTTCTCCGCTTCCTACACACCACAGCAAAACGGTGTGGTAGAGAGGAAGAACAGGACGCTTATAGACATGGCAAGGACGATGCTTGGAGAATTCAAGACGCCCGAGCGGTTTTGGTCAGAAGCTGTGAACACAGCTTGCCACGCTATAAAACGGGTCTACCTTCATCGCCTCCTCAAGAAGACGTCATACGAACTTCTAACCGATAACAAACCCAATGTTTCATATTTTCGAGTCTTTGGGAGTAAATGCTACATTCTAGTGAAGAAAGGTAGGAATTCAAAATTTGCTCCCAAAGCTGTAGAAGGGTTCTTGTTAGGTTATGACTCAAATACAAAGGCGTATAGAGTCTTCAACAAATCATCGGGTTTGGTTGAAGTCTCCAGCGACGTTGTATTTGACGAAACTAATGGCTCTCCAAGAGAGCAAGTTGATCTTGATGATGTAGATGAGGATGATGTTCCAACGGATGCAATTTGCACCATGGAAATTGGAGATGTGCGACCACAGGAACACAAGGAGCAAGATCAACCTTCTTCCTCAACGATGGTGCATTCCCCAACTCAAGATGACAAACAGGTCCCTCAAGGAGAGGCGTGTGATCAAGGGGGAGCACAGGATGTCCAAGATGAGGAGGAAGAAGTACCACAGGCCCTTCAACTCAAGTTCGAGCGACAATTCAAAGGAATCATCCCGTCGACCAGATATTGGGAGATATTAGCAAGGGAGTAACCACTCGCTCTAGATTAGCTAATTTTTGTGAGCATTACTCTTTTGTCTCTTCTATTGAGTCTTTCAGGGTAGAAGAGGCCTTGCTAGATCCGGACTGGGTGTTGGCCATGCAGGAAGAGCTCAACAACTTCAAGCGAAATGAAGTTTGGACACTGGTGCCACGTCCCAAGCAAAATGTTGTGGGAACCAAGTGGGTGTTCCGCAACAAACAGGACGAGCACGGGGTGGTGACAAGGAACAAGGCCCGACTTGTGGCAAAAGGTTATGCCCAAGTCGCAGGTTTGGACTTTGAGGAGACTTTTGCTCCTGTGGCTAGGCTAGAGTCGATTCGTATTTTGTTAGCCTATGCCGCTCACCATTCTTTCAGGTTGTTCCAAATGGACGTAAAGAGCGCTTTCCTCAACGGGCCAATCAAGGAGGAGGTGTACGTGGAGCAACCCCCTGGCTTTGAGGATGAACGGGTACCCCGACCACGTGTGTAAGCTCTCTAAGGCGCTCTATGGACTTAAGCAAGCCCCAAGAGCATGGTATGAATGCCTTAGAGATTTTCTAATTGCTAATGCTTTCAAGGTTGGGAAAGCCGATCCAACTCTTTTCACTAAGACTTGTGACGGTGATCTATTTGTATGCCAAATTTATGTCGATGACATAATATTTGGTTCTACTAACCAAAAGTCTTATGAAGAGTTTAGCAGGGTGATAACACAGAAATTCGAGATGTCGATGATGGGCGAGTTGAACTACTTCCTTGGGTTTCAAGTGAAGCAACTCAAGGATGGCACCTTCATCTCTCAAACGAAGTACAAGCAAGACTTGCTCAAGCGGTTTGGGATGAAGGACGCCAAGCCCGCAAAGACTCCAATGGGAACCGACGGACATGTAGACCTCAACAAAGGAGGTAAGTCCGTTGATCAAAAGGCATGCCGGTCTATGATAGGGTCTTTACTTTATTTATGTGCTAGTAGACCGGATATTATGCTTAGGGTATGCATGTGTGCTAGATTTCAATCCGACCCAAGGGAGTGTCACCTTGTGGCCGTTAAGCGAATCCTTAGATATTTAGTTGCTACGCCTTGCTTCGGGATCTGGTATCCAAAGGGGTCTACCTTTGACTTAATTGGATACTCAGACTCCGACTATGCTGGATGTAAGGTCGATAGGAAGAGTACATCAAGGACGTGCCAATTCCTAGGAAGGTCCCTGGTGTCGTGAAGTTCTAAGAAACAAACTTCCGTTGCCCTATCCACCGCTGAGGCCGAGTATGTTGCCGCAGGACAGTGTTGCGTGCAACTACTTTAGATGAGGCAAACCCTCTGGGACTTTGGCTACAATCTGAGCAAAGTCCCACTCCTATGTGACAATGAGAGTGCAATCCGCATGGCGGACAATCCTGTTGAACACAGCTGCACAAAGCACATAGACATCTGACATCACTTTTTGAGAGACCACCAGCAAAAGGGAGATATCGAAGTGTTTTATGTTAGCACCGAGAACCAGCTAGCCGATATCTTTACCAAGCCTTTAGATGAGAAGACCTTTTGCAGGCTGCGTAGTGAGCTAAATGTCTTAGATTCGCGTAACTTGGATTGATATAGAGCATACATGTGTTTTATGCCTTTGATCATGTTCTTTTATGCATATTATTGTTTATCTATGGTGCTCAAGTTGTGCAAGGGATCCCCGAACCTCACAAGTCCATGTGTGAATGATGCACATATTCAGGGGGAGAAATGCTACAACTTGACCCTTTGAGACTAACCGTATGCTTGAGTTTTCTTCATCTAGTCTCAAAGGTGATTGAAAGGGAAAAGGTGAACTTGGACCATGCAAGACTTCCACTGCACTCCAATGAGATGGTAATTTACTCCAAGTTTATCTCCGTGCTCTTATTGCCTTTTTACTCTTAATTGACTATTTTGGTGAGGCAATGGGGTTTAAGGGCCAATAATGATCCCGTTTTGGTGCTTAATGCCAAAGGGGGAGAAATTAAGGCCAAAGCAAATGGATCAGCTACCACTTGAGAATTTTGAAAATAGTAGAGTTAGAACTTTTGTTAGTAGAGTTAGAACTTTTGTTTTGGCAAAATACTCTTATGTGCAAAATTTGGCCACTTGTGGGGAGAATGTAGGATTATGGGAAAAAGGGGGAGTTTTTGGCTCTTGATCAATTTTTCTCATGGAATACCTCTCTTTATGCCTAAACAAGTGTGTTTGACTTAGAGATAGGAAATTGAGTTTGATTTCGAAAACAAACCAAGTGGTGGCAAAGAATGATCCGAATATGTCAAATTTAAATCAAAAACAATTTTTGTTCTCAATTGCCTTGATGTTGCACTTCTTTTTAGTCGCTTTTTGATGTGTTGGCATACATCACCAAAAAGGGGGAGATTGAAAGGGTAATGTGTCCTTGGGCCATTTCTAGTATAGTTTTGGTGATTAAGTGTCCAACACGTTGTGGCGGAACCGCCCGAATTATTCCAACTTAAGTGCCTAAGTCCCACCTTAAAGGTTAGACCACACTTAAATAGGAATAAAACGTCAGTCCCTCGGATCTAGTCCGACGAGGCCACTAACAGGATCAAGTACCACGTACTCACTCGATGGTGAGGCGCAGAGCAAATACAATAAAGCATAAAACCATACATTAAGGAGTATTAATTATTACATCATCATCGGAGTTTAGCAAAAGTAGTAATCATTGTTCGGAATGCAGCGGAATAAAACTAACGATAAGTAACCGGAGGGATGGGGAAGCCTGTCCCATCACTCCTCATGCTCCTCCTCAGCCGAGGTAGGGTCCCACTCGACTGTCCAACCCGGTGGCAAGGTGGACGGCCAAGTTACTCCAGCAACCATATCCTCCAGGGAACCTGTAAAAATTATGCCACAAGCAAGGCTGAGTATACTAATACTTAGCTAGACTTACCCGGTGTGAGGAGTCTATTCCTCTACCTCTAGACATGCAGCTGTTTGGCTGAGGGGTTTGGTTGCCAAAAGCACTAGCTGAATCTAAAAATCAAGTTTAAGCTTTTTCAAGTTTTAGTGTGACTCTCTTAAGACTAATTGTGTACTATCTACTCAATCATGGTATCAAGCAAATTAGTAATCCAATATCTTTTTGCCAAAACATCACATTTCCACTTGTTACTCAATGTAGCAGCATGGATCAAGCAGTCTCATTAGCTGCGACAAGTAGACGATTCGAATCGAGTTTTTATCCTTGCAAGGTAAACCTAAACACACGACGTGGCGAGGCACTCCGTCCCCACACACATCAACCATCCCCATCGATTCCCTGGCAACAGATCAGGGCTCACCGCCTTGGCGTACAATGCCTCACTGACCCCGACTGCCGTCGTACAGTGACCACACTTGTACCCACCATAACCGGAATGGGAGACCACGTCTCAGGTCGCGTGAGGAGTAAAGTCTGTGGGCAGGTTCACTCAGGTACTAGGCTTACCGATTTACCATATTTCTCGGTATGTGTTTAGTACGTTCAAACGCTTGACACACGGTACCGCACCTTAATCCTTATTCCAATTTCCGTCTCGTAGACAATGCATCCCCATGGATCGTTGTCCACCGACCATCATCATTCTGATATAAAAATGGATACAACCAATTCCTGACCTCGCGCGAGTGCTAGAAAAATCACTCGACTTCTACCGAGATCCCTAATTAGTGAAGCAACTACTCGACCTACCATACTAGTATCCATCTCAAAAAGGAAATCCTGAGTTCATGCAACTAGGGTTTCAGACAACTCCTACACTTAAGTGCACAGTACAAGCCTACAATCATTAAGTGTAGTAAAATAGGATATATAACTGGTTATGCATAAAACCGGGGCTTTCCTTCCAAAGCTGGGGCAGGCAGATCCTCTGGGGCAGGCTCTGGTGCTGGATCCGGGGCTACCTCCTGAGCAACTCCTTGCTCTGGCACGAGGATGTATTCTCCGTCCGCGAGGTTACAATCTATCGAATGCAATGAATAAGATATATGCATGCTATGATATGTAGAATTTAGTAACAATTATGCCTAGTGAAGAAAAATTAAGTTAGTTAATAACTTAGGGTTTCCTTGTTATAAGAGGCTCTTAGGGGTTTATGCTTATCAATTTAGGTTTGAGGTTTTGCCTATGGATAAGCATAATGGATTAAGACTTGGATTGCCCCTTAAATGTTTTAGTAGGCACTCAAGGGGTTTTGCTGGTTTGGTTAGGGTAACATTAGTCTCCACTATTAATTTCCCTTTTCATTTTCTAGTTATGATTTTAGGGTGGGTTTGAACTATAATAGTGATCTAAACTTTTCCAAAAATTCTGTAAAAATTTCAGTGGGTTACTTCTTGTCACTGTAGTTTGTCCTATCAATTTGAGGTCTAGAAAAATTAGAATATGTCGTGGAAAAAAATAACAAAAGTTGGGGCAAAGGGGTCACATTACATTACAACTCTTATCTAGGGGTGGGTTCTGTACTAAGAGTCATTTTTGCTGGTATCTATAGGTAATAACATGCTTCTGTGCAAAAAATCACAGAGGGCTACTTAGTGGTTATTTAGTTAGGATTTTCTAAAGTTTAATGCTAAAAAGACACTTACAACTAACTTGTTATTTCAAAAATATCAAACAACAAAACTCATCATTTTTCTATGCTTATAATAACAAAACATTAGTTATCCCAAGGTTTGGGGTATTTTCTCCTCAGGGTTATTTTTCTAGGGTTTTTCTAAGCTTTCCTTGTTTTCCTAAAATAAAAGGTATCTCATTTCTTTTGTACTAAACAAAGGTCTAACAAAATTTTCTAGTAAACTATACTGAATAAGGAAGCTAACAAAAATGTGGGTGCTCTCTGGTTTTTATTTTAAACTACCTATTATATTTTCTTTAGCTTTAGGCTAAAAATGATTTAAATGACAAACTTTACCTTAATTTGGTGCACAGAGGGGTTTATTATTTTTAAATAGGTTAGGAAGTGATTAAGTATCCCTCTGAATTTTCTTAACCTCAGTCTAATAGTGTAGTTATTTTTCCCTATTTCCTTCAGCTTTTGACTAGATAACCAATTAAATCAAAACTTGAAAATTTCTGCAACACTTAGGGGTTTTATATTTTTCCTAAGTAGTTTACATTATTTAGAATCTGGCAAAATTGGTTTGACTTGATTTGGGTAAACAAAACTGAAGTTATGAATTTTTCAAGTTCTGTTGGTATTTAAATCAGAAATATTAAAAAGGTTTTCTGGAAAACCCATTTGCATCGAAGACCCTGGGTTCTTTATAAACCCATCCCTTCAGTTATACCCCTGCGCCACTATTCCCTTGAGTCGCTGACAGCGCACAAAACCCCCTGGCCTTTACTTCTTCTCCCCCGAGGTCCCTCCCCTTTTTTAAACAGTAACCGCGGAAAAGAACAGGGCAGCGTGGCTTACCGGCGGCGAGGGAGGTCCGGTGAGGGGCGGGGTTGGCTCCGGGAGGTTCTTGCGGTCACAGCGAGGTACGGCTCGACGGCGGGGGTGGCCGAAATCGGCCGGTCCACGTGCGCAGGCCGGTGAACTCGTTGGCAGCGAGTGCTCTGGCCTAACCACGGCGAAACCGGTCAATCCAAGGGCACGGGGAGCTTCACGGGATGTCAAGTAGTTGACTCGTGCAAGGAATCGGGGAATGACTCACCATGGAGCTCGGTCTACGCTTGCCGACGGTCGGGTGAAGTTCGGCGACCATGAACTGGTTTCTCCAGCGAGGCAAAGTTCGATTCCTCGCTCGGGGAGCTTCACTGAGCCATGCACGATCTACTCTGAAGGTTGGACGGGGTTGGGAGAGGCTCTGCTAGCCGGTCTACGGTGGCGGGTGTTCGGGTGGCCGCGGGCACGCCGTGCACGGGGCAATGCCTGTGATCTGGTGCTCCGGTGAGGTCGAGCGCGTGCGGGGGAGTACGGTAGAAGTCCCTAGTGGCTTTATAGGCGCAGGCGCGGGCAACAGCGCTGACCTGGCTTGGCGCGACGCGGGGGCACGCGGGGGCGGGCGTCGGGCGTGCTCTGGCAAGCTCAGAGCGCGTCGAACACGTTGCTCTTTGTTTCTGCTCTTGTTCTACCCTCAGCTGAGCGGCCAAAACGTGCGAATCTTGCCCTAAGACCTGTGATAGATCTCTTCCCTGCACCTAGAGCTACCTAGTTCATGTGAGTTCCAAGGGTAGATGTGGTCAGGTTTGAGAGATATGGGGGTGGGAAGTTGTCTTTGTCCTAGCTGTCCACACCGAGACAAAACTTATGCCAAGTCGTGTCAAACGACTTAGGGTTGGGTTCAAACTTTTCCAGGGTGTTCTAGAGGTATTTAGGCACCACTTTGTCAATTGGGTCAAATGGTTTTGAAGTTTGAAAGAGGGTGAACATGTTAGATCTTTGGAAAAAGGTTGGTTTTGGACTTAGAAAAATTCTGATTTTTCTCTTAGGTTTCTCCCTTTGGTGAACCTTTTGGGGGTTTTTTCTAAATCTTTTTGGGGTCACTTTCTTACTATTCTTTGTAGGGTATTAAGTGTACTACATCTTTTATAATTGGCCCAAGTCATGATCATGTGGTTTTCAAAGCCTTTTGGTTATACTCACTTCTAGGGCTCCAATTATCCAAAAGGGGTTTGAATTAGGGTTTGGGCAATTCTCCGCATTATATGTGCATGATAAGCCAAGGCATGACATCTAAGATGGATTACACTTACTTAGGATCTTGAGTTCCAAGTTTGGAGTCCTTTACTCAATTTAAGTCTCATGTGATGATGGGCTTACTTGTGTAGCCTTGAGTGAAAACCCTAAGTAACACCTGGGATGTTACAGCCCTCCCCCCTTAAAGGAATCTCGTCCTAAGATTTTAGGTAGAGTCCTTTGGAGGGGTGCCATGAAGGTGTGCTGGTGTGTTGCTCCTTCCTTTATCCAAGTTTGTCTAGTTAACTGCTCTTCGAATGTCATCCTCTTTGCAACTTCAGAAGGAAGTCCTTTTTGAGTCATTTTTAAAGCTCACTATACCTTTAACATCTAAGTTTTTCTTATATTTAGATTCAAAGGGCAGGTGGGGGTGGGGTTTTGGATTATGTACCGATTCCTTTAGGCAGAAAGTCGAGGAAGCGAGAACGTAGAAAATCCTCAGTCTCCCACGTAGCTTCTTCTACTGAATGGTGACTCCACTGAACCTTATACATTCTGATCGATTTTGCCCGCGTTGATCTCTCCTTTTGATCCAATACCTTGACAGGGTGCTCTTGATAAGACAAGTCTGGTTCTATCTCAATTTCCGGTTCAGGTAGTACTTCAGTGGGTAAGCGGACACATTTCCGTAGCTGAGATACATGGAACACATCATGAACTGTTGACATGTGGAGTGGCAACTTCAATTGATATGCTACGGGTCCACACCTTGCTTTGATCTCATAGGGTCCAATATAGCGAGGAGCTAACTTGCCCTTGATTCCAAATCTCTGAACACCTTTGGTGGGTGACACCTTAAGATAAACATGATCTCCCACTTCAAACTGTAGAGGCTTCCTTCTCTTGTCATGATAGCTCTTTTGCCTGGCCTAAGCAGCTTCTAGGTTCTTCTTAATAATTCTGACCTTTTTCTCTGCTTCAAGTACCAAGTCTAGTCCAAAAATTTCCTTCTCTCCTGCTTGAGACCAATTTAGCGGTGTCCTACACCTTCTCCCATACAAGGCCTCAAAAGGTGCCATCTTCAAACTGGATTGGTAATTGTTGTTATAAGAGAACTCTGCCAGTGAAAGACACTTGTCCCAATCCTTTCCATAGTGTAGCACACATGCCCTCAACATGTCTTCCAAAATCTGATTGACCCTTTCTGTCTGACCATATGTTTAAGGGTGGTATGCTGAGCTTCTTATTACCTGAGTCCCAAGTGATTCTTGCATTTGCTCCCAGAAACGTGCTATAAAGGGTGCTCCTCTGTCAGACACAATAGTCCTTGGTATTCCATGCAAACGAACTATTTGGTCAATATAAATTTCTGCATACTTTTCTACCCTATGGGTGGTGTGTACCGGCAAGAAATGAGCTGTCTTGGTCAATCTGTCCACAATGACCCAAATAGAATCATGGTGTCGGGAGGTATTGGGCAATCCCATAATGAAGTCCATGCAAATGTCCTCCCACTTCCAAGATGGTATGGGGAGGGGCTGCAAGGTGCCTGCTCCCTTTAAATGACTGGCCTTGATTCTCTGGCAAGTGTCGCACTCCGATATATACTTAGCAATTTCCCTCTTCATTCTGGTCCACCAGTACAAAGATCTAAGATCGTGATACATCTTGTTACTGCCGGGGTGCATGGAGAATTTGGAAAGGTGAGCTTCATCCAATATCTTCTTTCTGAGTTCGGGGTTCTTGGGAACAACCAGTCGGTCTCCAAACCATAGAATTCCTTTGCTGTCCTGACGGAAGCATTTGTATTTGTCCACCTTTTGTTTGATCATTTCCTTAATGACTTGAACACCCTTGTCACCAATCTGTGCCATGACTATCTGCTCATGTAAGGTGGGCTCCACCGAAATATAACTTAAAGCACCGAAGGAAATGACCTCTAGGTTCAGCTTGCACAACTCATCACATAGGGTGGTGACTCTTGCATCCATGTTCATGCAATTGCACTGGGCCTTCCTTCTTAAAGCATCTGCCACAACATTGGCTTTGCCAGGATGGTAATGCACCTCCAAATCGTAATCCTTGATTAATTCTAACCATCTTCTCTGCCTCATATTAAGATCAGCCTGAGTGAAGATATATTTGAGACTCTTATGATCAGTGTAAATATTATAGTGAGCTCCCATCAAGTAATGTCTCCAAATCTTGAGAGCATGAACTACAGCTGCTAATTCCAGGTCATGTGTGGGGTAGTTCTGCTCATGGGGTCTAAGTGCTCGGGAGGCATAAGCAATGACTCGGTTGTCTTGCATCAATACACATCCCAATCCAGTACCGGAAGCATCGCAATAAACCTCAAATGGTTTGGTGTTATCCGGCTGAGCTAGCACGGGTGCTGTTGTCAAATGCTGCCTTAGCGTGTGAAAAGCATCTTCATATTTCTGACTCCATTCGTATTTTACTCCTTTCTTCAACAATTCAGTCATTGGCTTGGCAATCCTGGAGAAATCCGAAATAAATCGTCGGTAATACCCTGCCAAACCCAGAAAACTACGGATCTGCCGTACGGTGGTAGGAGGTTTCCAATTCATCACTTCTTATACTTCTTTAGGATCAACTGATACCCCATCCTGAGAAATTGTGTGACCCAAAAATTTTATCTCCTTCAGCCAGAATTCACATTTGGACAATTTAGCATACAACTGATGGTCACGCAATCTTTGAAGTATGATATGCAAATGCTTAGTGTGCTCGGCTTCATTTTTGGAATACACCAGAATGTCATCAATGAAAACCACCACAAACTTGTCCAGTTCTGGCATAAAGACTGAATTCATCAAATACATGAAGTAAGCCGGGGCATTGGTCAGCCCAAAAGACATCACCAAAAATTCATAGAGCCCATATCTGGTAGAGAAAGCTGTCTTGGGAATATCGCTGGCACGGATCTTGATCTGATGGTAGCCTGAGCGAAGGTCTATCTTGGAGAACACTTTAGCTCCAACCAACTGATCAAACAAAACGTCAATGCGGGGCAGTGGGTACTTGTTCTTGATGGTCACCGCATTGAGAGGGCGGTAATCGACACACATTCTCAAACTCTCGTCCTTTTTCTTCACAAATAAGGCTGGACACCCCTAGGGTGAAGTACTTGGGCGAATGAATCCCTTGTCCAACAATTCTTGCAACTGCTTTTTCAACTCAGCTAACTCTGCTGGAGGCATCCTATATGGTTTCTTGGATATAGGTGCAGTTCCGGGTTGCAATTCAATTGCGAACTCTATGTCTCTATCGGGTGGCATCCTTGGCAATTCATCCGGAAAAACATCTGGGTAGTCACAGACTACGGGAATCCTCTCAACCGGGGGCTCTATCATAACGAAGGCACAGGAACGGGTACAACCCTGATCGGGCAAATATAATGTGGTTTCACCACAAGTAGGCGAGTGCACCTCAATGGCCCTTGCTGCAATATCAATCACTGCCTGATGTCTTGTTAACTAGTCAGTTCCCAATATGATATCCACGCTATCCAAACCCAAAATGAGGAGCTTGGTTTTGATTATCAAACTACCAAACTTTATAAGCACATTCTTGTTGATTTGATAGGTGGCAACCCTACCTCCTAGTGTTGAAATTGTAATACCCCCATTTGTGTGATGGAAAGGTAGCTGACATTTGGCGCTAAATTTTGTACTGATAAAACTATGTGATGCACCAGAATCAAAAAGAATAATTGCAGGATAATTCAAAACTGAAAAGATACCAGTCATGACGGGTGCTCCCTCCGGAATGTCAGCCATGGTGGTGAAGTTCAGCCTGCCTTGCCTCACTTGCACCTTCTGCCTCTTGCCCTGGTTCTGGTTGGCATTCTGTCCCTGCCTCTGCTGGTTTCTAGGGCAATTCTTAGAATAATGTCCGGTGTTACCACAAGTGAAACACTTGTTGTCATTGGCCTGACGGTACTGCTGCTACTGTGGCTGGTTGTTCCTCTGAACTGGAAACTAGGTGCGGTTGGGTGCCTACTGCTGCTGCTGTGGTCGGATCACCCAACGTCCTTGCTACTGCTGAGGTCCTCTGTTCTGAGTGTCGGATACAATCCTGAAACGCTGTGGCTGAGCTGAAGGTCCTGCCACAGGGATCTTCCTCTTCTTTTCTGCCTGACGGGCTGTGATACAGTCCTCCTGAGAAATGGCCATGTTGACTAACTCATTGTAGTTGTTGGCCCTGACTGTGTTGAGACAGTCGCGGAGCTTAGTGCTGAGCCCTCTCCTGAATCTATCCCTCTTCTTCTCATCAGTGTCTGCATGATATTCGGTGTACTGGCACAGGTCATTGAAGGCCTGAGCATACTGTAACACTGTCCGGTTCCCCTGAGTGAGTGCCAGGAACTCATTGAGCTTGCGGCCCATAATGCCTACTGGTATATGATGCCCCCTGAAAGCTGCCTTGAATTCTCTCCATTCCACCACGTGGCCATCTGGCTGCATAGCGAGAAAGTGATCCCACCACGTCCGCGCGGGTCCGCGAAGCTGCTGAGTGGCAAAATGAACTTTGGCCGTATTTGAACAATTGCCGGTAAGTAATGGGAATTTGGATTCCACTACCCTGATCCATACATCAGCATCAAGTGGGTCCTCTGCCCGAGTGAACAACGGTGGCTGGGTACTGAGGAACTCCTGATAAGTGGCTGCCGTCGGGGGACGCTGATGGTTATCTGACGCAGAATCTCATTCTGCTGAGCCATCAACTCTTGCATGGTAGGAGGCGGTGGCGGGGGTGGAGGAATGCGCTCATTCTGTCCACGACGTGCTCTCCCTGCCATCTGAAAAATTAAGGATGCTTTCAATATCACATTGTTGATGTCAGAGTTCATACATGGTAAGAGATCTGAAAGGGTAAGACCAATATTTTCTTGCATAATTCATAAAAGATACCATGTGACATAAACTTTTCTTCTTAAATTAAAGCTGACATCATTCATCCTCCATACTTCCAAAAGAGTTTGTCACGATTACATCAGTAACTCAAAAGACTCAACTCTATCTAGCCTAGTACCCCAAGGGTGCAAAAGCTAAGCTAGCCTCGAGGAGTTCTACCGCCACTGACTTCTACTTCTACCTTTGCGACCTAGTGAGCAAAAGAGGCAACACTCGACTCGGGGGAAGGTGGTCTCCCTGAGCTAGCAGTGTCCAAACTGGAGGCAGGCTCCTCTCCTCCCTCGATGTCGACATCCTCGTTGGCCTCCACGTCCTGGATCTCCTGGTGGTGCATATCCAGATGCTAGTTAGCCTCCGCGAGTTGCTGCTGAGTGTTGATAAGCTGATCCTCGAGAACCTCGATGGTATTCTCCCTGGTTCCCACTAGCTCCTCAAGCTCTTGGATCTCATTTGACAACTGTTCCACTTGTAGGTCTTTTTTCACCATCTCAGTGGACAAGTCTACCACAAGTTCCTCCCTATTATCCAAGGTGATCTTGGTAGCCTCCAACAATGCCATCAGATGGGACATTGCCTCTCCTCGCATCACTTGCAGACGATACAGGGCATTCATGCACCGCACCGTTAAGTGAGCAGTCTGACCTAGGTAGATAGCCCATATATCCTTGGCATGCTCCACTTGGTCCTTCCACATTGGGTCGTCCTCCTTCTCCGCGGGGAACAACCCAATGGGGTGAGTGGACAGCTCCAAGGGGTGGAATCCATAGAAGGTGGTCAGTCCGTGAAGGGCAATCGCCTCGATAGTATCCTCCGCCCTGTATCCAAAAGACTCTGAATCCAACGAACGCCAGCCTGACTGTAAGGGATGAGGCTCTAGGGTCATCCTCACCCTACAGCGGGGTACTCGGTGCTTCTCGAACAGCTGCACCGCGTACTGGGGAGGCGTCGTGTAACCGGCTCCCTGAAGTACCTCCCACAAGATACGGGGGAAACCCTCTCGTGCAAGTCCGTCTGTGTGGTCTGTGCATTCCCTTTGTCCGAGGATCCGTGAGAAGTCATCTGTGTACGGTTAATCATAAGTAAAAAGAAGAATTATAAAATAAAAAGGGGATCAAAACTCAGCATCTCTATGACTACGACAATGGCACTAGGTGTACTTAATCTGTTATTATAGTGTATTAAAGTCCTTACCCAATTATCAAGTATTTTAAGTAAGGATGCATGCATGCTCGTCTTAAACGGCCTCATTTCAACTTAGAGGGAATAGGAAAGAATTTCCATCCCTTATAGTAGCCTGTAGGGCTTACTCAAATAGCCACCTAGCTACCCCTCTATTATCCTAAGGCTTCACGTCCTAGGTCTATCCTTATCGTCCCGACGATCTATCCAACATTTGTTTCTAACAAGTTTTACTTTGAAAAAGAATGGTATTTATAGTTTATTGATTCCTCTGTGGTGGTACGAGCTCCGATACCAGCTGTGGCGGAACCGCCCGAATTATTCCAACTTAAGTGTCTAAGTCCCACCTTAAAGGTTAGACCACACTTAAATAGGAATAAAACGTCAGTCCCTCGGATCTAGTCCGACGAGGCCACTAATAGGATCAAGTACCACGTACTCACTCGATGGTGAGGCACAGAGCAAATACAATAAAGCATAAAACCATACATTAAGGAGTATTAATTATTACATCATCATCGGAGTTTAGCAAAAGTAGTAATCATTATTCGGAATGCAGCGGAATAAAACTAACGATAAGTAACCGGAGGGATGGGGAAGCCTGTCCCATCACTCCTCATGCTCCTCCTCGGCCGAGGTAGGGTCCCACTCGACTGTCCAACCCGGTGGCAAGGTGGACGACCAAGTTACTCTAGCAACCATGTCCTCCAGGGAACCTGTAAAAATTATGCCACAAGCAAGGCTGAGTATACTAATACTCAGCTAGACTTACCCGGTGTGAGGAGTCTACTCCTCTACCTTTAGACATGCAGCTGTTTGGCTGAGGGGTTTGGTTGCCAAAAGCACTAGCTGAGTCTAAAAATCAAGTTTAAGCTTTTTCAAGTTTTAGTGTGACTCTCTTAAGACTAATTGTGTACTATCTACTCAATCATGGTATCAAGCAAATTAGCAATCCAATATCTTTTTGCCAAAACATCACATTTCCACTTGTTACTCAATGTAGCAGCATGGATCAAGCAGTCTCATTAGCTGCGACAAGTAGACGATTCGAATCGAGTTTTTATCCTTGCAAGGTAAACCTAAACACACGACGTGGCGAGGCACTCCGTCCCCACACACATCAACCATCCCCATCGATTCCCTGGCAACAGATCAGGGCTCACCGCCTTGGCGTACAATGCCTCACTGACCCCGACTGCCGTCGTGCAGTGACCGCACTTGTACCCACCATAACCGGAATGGGAGACCACGTGTCAGGTCGCGTGAGGAGTAAAGTCTACGGGCAGGTTCACTTAGGTACTAGGCTTATCGATTTACCATATTTCTCGATATGTGTTTAGTACGTTCAAACGCTTGACACACGGTACCACACCTTAATCCTTATTCCAAATTCCATCTCGTAGACAACGCATCCCCATGGACCGTTGTACACCGACCATCATCATTCTGATATAAAAATGGATACAACCAATTCCTGACCTCGCGCGAGTGCTAAAAAATCACTTGACTTCTACCGAGATCCCTAATTAGTGAAGCAACTACTCGACCTAGCATACTAGTATCCATCTCAAAAAGGAAATCCTGAGTTCATGCAACTAGGGTTTCAGACAACTCCTACACTTAAGTGGATAGTACAAGCCTACAATCATTAAGTGTAGTAAAATAGCATATATAACTGGTTATGCATAAAACCGGGGCTTGTCTTCCAAAGCTAGGGCAGGCTCTGGTGCTGGATCCGGGGCTACCTCCTGAGCAACTCCTTGCTCTGGCACGAGGATGTATTCTCCGTCCGCGAGGTTACAATCTATCGAATGCAATGAATAAGATATATGCATGCTATGATATGTAGAATTTAGTAACAATTATGCCTAGTGAAGAAAAATTAAGTTAGTTAATAACTTAGGGTTTCCTTGTTATAAGAGGCTCTTAGGGGTTTATGCTTATCAATTTAGGTTTGAGGTTTTGCCTAGGGATAAGCATAATGGATTAAGACTTGAATTGCCCCTTAAATGTTTTAGTAGGCACTCAAGGGGTTTTGCTGGTTTGATTAGGGTAACATTAGTCTCCACTATTAATTTCCCTTTTCATTTTCTAATTATGATTTTAGGGTGGGTTTGAACTATAACAGTGATCTAAATTTTTCCAAAAATTCTGTAAAAATTTCAGTGGGTTACTTCTTGTCACTGTAGTCTGTCCTATCAATTTTAGGTCCAAAAAAATTAGAATATGTCCTGGACAAAAATAACAAAAGTTGGGGCAAAGGGGTCACTTTACACTACAACTCTTATCTAGGGGTGGATTCTGTACTAAGAGTCATTTTTGCTGGTATCTATAGGTAATAACATGCTTCTGTGTAAAAAATCTTAGAGGGCTACTTAGTGGTTATTTAGTTAGGATTTTCTAAAGTTTAATGCTAAAAAGACACTTACAACTAACTTGTTATTTGAAAAATATCAAACAACAGACCTCATAATTTTTCTATGCTTATAATAACAAAACATTAGTTATCCCAAGGTTTGGGGTGTTTTCTCCTTAGGGTTATTTTTCTAGGGTTTTTCTAGGCTTTCCTTGTTTTCCTAAAATAAAAGGTATCTCATTTCTTTTGTACTAAACAAAGGTCTAACAAAATTTCTAGTAAACTATACTGAATAAGGAAGCTAACAAAAATGTGGGTGCTCTCTGGTTTTTATTTTAAACTACCTATTATATTTTCTTTAGCTTTAGGCTAAAAATGATTTAAATGACAAACTTTACCTTAATTTGGTGCACAGAGGGGTTTATTATTTTTAAATAGGTTAGGAAGTGATTAAGTATCCCTCTAAATTTTCTTAACCTCAGTCTAATAGTGTAGTTATTTTTCCCTATTTCCTTCAGCTTTTGACTAGATAATAATTAAATCAAAACTTGAAAATTTCTGCAACACTTAGGGGTTTTATATTTTCCCTAAGTAGTTTACATTATTTAGAATCTGGCAAAATTGGTTTGACTTGATTTGGGTAAACAAAACTGAAGTTATGAATTTTTCAAGTTTTGTTGGTATTTAAATCAGAAATATTAAAAAGGTTTTCTGGAAAACCCATTTGCATCGAAGACCCTGTGTTCTTTCTAAACCCATCCCTTCAATTATACCCCTGCACCACTATTCCCTTGAGTCGCTGACAGCGCACAAAACCCCCTGGCCTTTACTTCTTCTCCCCCAAGGTCTCTCCCTTTATTTAAACAGTAACCGCGGAAAAGAACAGGGCGGCACGGCTTACCGGCAGCGAGGGAGGTCCAGTGAGGGGCGGGGTTGGCTCCGGGAGGTTCTTGCGGTCACAGCGAGGTACGGCTCGACGGCTGGGGTGGCCGGAATCGGCCGGTCCACGTGTGCAGGCGGGTGAACTCATCGGCGTCGAGTGCTCTGGCCTAACCACGGTGAAACCGGTCAATCCAAGGGCACGTGGAGCTTCACGGGATGTCAAGTAGTCGACTCGTGCAAGGAATCGGGGAATGACTCACCGTGGAGCTCGGTCTACGCTTGCCAACGGTCGGGTGAAGTCCGGCGACCGTGAACTGGCTTCTCCGGCGAGGCAAAGTTCGATTCCTCGCTCGGGGAGCTTCACCAAGCCATGCACGATCTACTCTGAGGGTTGGACGGGGTTGGGAGAGGCTCTGCTGGCCGGTCTACGGTGGCGGGTGTTCGGGTGGCCGTGGGCACGCCGTGCACGGGGCAATGCCGGTGATCTGGTGCTCCGGTGAGGTCGAGCGCGTGCGGGGGAGTACGGTAGAAGTCCCTGGTGGCTTTATAGGCGCCGGCGCGGGCAACGGCGCTGACCTGGCTTGGCGCGACACGGGGGCACGCGGGGGCGGGCGTCGGGCGTGCTCTGGCAAGCTCAGAGCGCGTCGAACACGTTGCTCTTTGTTTCTGCTCTTGTTCTACCCTTTGCTGAGCGGCCAAAACGTGCGAATCTTGCCCTAAGACCTGTGAGAGATCTGTTCCCTGCACCTAGAGCTACCTAGTTCATGTGAGCTCCAAGGGTAGATGTGGTCGGGTTTGAGAGATATGGGGGTGGGAAGTTGTCTTTGTCCTAGCTGTCCACACCGAGACAAAACTTGTGCCAAGTCATGTCAAACGACTTAGGGTTGGGTTCAAACTTTTCCAGGGTGTTCTAGAGGTATTTAGGCGCCACTTTGTCAATTGGGTCAAATGGTTTTGAAGTTTGAAAGAGGGTGAACATGTTAGATCTTTGGAAAAAGGTTGGTTTTGGACTTAGAAAAATTCTGATTTTTCTCTTAGGTTTCTCCCTTTGGCGAACCTTTTGTGGTTTTTTCTGGAATCTTTTTGGGGTCTCTTTCTTACTATTCTTTGTAGGGTGTTAAGTGTACTACATCTTTTATAATTGGCCCAAGTCATGATCATGTGGTTTTCAAAGCCTTTGGGTCATACTCAGTTCTAGGGCTCCAATTATCCAAAAGGGGTTTGAATTAGGGTTTGGGCAATTCTCCGTATTATATGTGCATGATAAGCCAAGGCATGACATCTAAGATGGATTGCACTTACTTAGGATCTTGAGTTCCAAGTTTGGAGTCCTTTACTCAATTTAAGTCTCATGTGATGATGGGCTTACTTGTGTAGCCTTGAGTGAAAACCCTAAGTAACACCTGGGGTATTACACACGTATTGAGTAAGTAATCTTGTGCCAAATGATGGATGAAGTGCAAATCAACAAGAAGGTATGATTCTAAACTTAGTACATCGGTTTTTGTGTACTAATATATTTGTCTAAGTGCTAGAATCAAACAAAAGAGAGAAGGAAAAAGACTTGGCTGGAACAGCCAAGACTCAGCGCAGTCTGGCACACCGGACTGTCCGATGGTGCATCGGACAGTGTCCGGTGCCCCCTCCCGACCGTTGGCGCGGCCACGCGTCACGCGTGGATTGCGCGGTCGACCATTGGCGCAGTCGACCGTTGGTTCACCGGACAGTCCAGTGTCTCACCGGACCGTCCGGTGAATTTTAGCCGTACGCCGTTGAATGATTCCCGAGAGCGACGACTTCGCCGTAGACGGCTCACCAGATAGTCCGGTGCACCACCGGACAGTCCGGTGAATTATAGTCGTCCACCACCGTCAGTTCCCGAGAGTGGCCTGTTCACCGGAGGCTGGCCTAGCGCACCGGACACTGTCCGGTGCACCATCGGACAGTCCGGTGTGCTAGACTGCGCTGAGTCTTGGCTGTTCCAGCCAAGTCTTTTTCCTTCTCTCTTTTGTTTGATTCTAGCACTTAGACAAATATATTAGTACACAAAAACCGATGTACTAAGTCTAGAATCATACCTTCTGTAAAAATTTCAGTGGGTTACTTCTTGTCACTGTAGTCTGTCCTATCAATTTGAGGTCCAAAAAAATTAGAATATGTCCTGGACAAAAATAACAAAAGTTGGGGCAAAGGGGTCACTTTACACTACAACTCTTATCTAGGGGTGGGTTCTGTACTAAGAGTCATTTTTGCTGCTATCTATAGGTAATAACATGCTTCTGTGCAAAAAATCACAGAGGGCTACTTAGTGGTTATTTAGTTAGGATTTTCTAAAGTTTAATGCTAAAAAGACACTTACAACTAACTTGTTATTTGAAAAATATCAAACAACAGACCTCATAATTTTTCTATGCTTATAATAACAAAACATTAGTTATCCCAAGGTTTGGGGTGTTTTCTCCTTAGGGTTATTTTTCTAGGGTTTTTCAAGGCTTTCCTTGTTTTCCTAAAATAAAAGGTATCTCATTTCTTTTGTACTAAACAAAGGTCTAACAAAATTTTCTAGTAAACTATACTGAATAAGGAAGCTAACAAAAATGTGGGTGCTCTCTGGTTTTTATTTTAAACTACCTATTATATTTTCTTTAGCTTTAGGCTAAAAATGATTTAAATGACAAACTTTACCTTAATTTGGTGCACAGAGGGGTTTATTATTTTTAAATAGGTTAGGAAGTGATTAAGTATCCCTCTAAATTTTCTTAACCTCAGTCTAATAGTGTAGTTATTTTTCCCTATTTCCTTCAGCTTTTGACTAGATAATCAATTAAATCAAAACTTGAAAATTTCTGCAACACTTAGGGGTTTTATATTTTCCCTAAGTAGTTTACATTATTTAGAATCTGGCAAAATTGGTTTGACTTGATTTGGGTAAACAAAACTGAAGTTATGAATTTTTCAAGTTCTCTTGGTATTTAAATCAGAAATATTAAAAAGGTTTTCTGGAAAACCCATTTGCATCGAAGACCCTGGGTCCTTTCTAAACCCATCCCTTCAATTATACCCCTGCGCCACTATTCCCTTGAGTCGCTGACAGCGCACAAAACCCCCTGGCCTTTACTTCTTCTCCCCCGAGGTCTCTCCCTTTATTTAAACAGTAACCGCGGAAAAGAACAGGGCGGCACGGCTTACCGGCGGCGAGGGAGGTCCGGTGAGGGGCGGGGTTGGCTCCGGGAGGTTCTTGCGGTCACAGCGAGGTACGGCTCGACGGCGGGGGTGGCCGGAATCGGCCGGTCCACGTGTGCAGGCGGGTGAACTCATCGGCGGTGAGTGCTCTGGCCTAACCACGGCGAAACCGGTCAATCCAAGGGCACGTGGAGCTTCACGGGATGTCAAGTAGTCGACTCGTGCAAGGAATCGAGGAATGACTCACCGTGGAGCTCGGTCTACGCTTGCCAACAGTCGGGTGAAGTCCGGCGACCATGAACTGGCTTCTCCGGCGAGGCAAAGTTCGATTCCTCGCTCGGGGAGCTTCACCGAGCCATGCACGATCTACTCTGAGGGTTGGACGGGGTTGGGAGAGGCTCTGCTGGCCGGTCTACGGTGGCGGGTGTTCGGGTGGCCGTGGGCACGCCGTGCACGGGGCAATGCCGGTGATCTGGTGCTCCAGTGAGGTCGAGCGCGTGCGGGGGAGTACGGTCGAAGTCCCTGGTGGCTTTATAGGCACGGGCGCGGGCAACGACGCTGGCCTGGCTTGGCGCGACGCGAGGGCACGCAGGGGCGGGCGTCGGGCGTGCTCTGGCGAGCTCAGAGCGCGTCGAACACGTGGCTCTTTGTTTCTGCTCTTGTTCTACCCTCTGCTGAGTGGCCAAAACGTGCGAATCTTGCCCTAAGACCTGTGAGAGATCTCTTCCCTGCACCTAGAGCTACCTAGTTCATGTGAGCTCCAAGGGTAGATGTGGTCGGGTTTGAGAGATATGGGGGTGCGAAGTTGTCTTTGTCCTAGCTGTCCACACTGAGACAAAACTTGTGCCAAGTCGTGTCAAACGACTTAGGGTTGGGTTCAAACTTTTCCAGGGTGTTCTAGAGGTATTTAGGCGCCACTTTGTCAATTGGGTCAAATGGTTTTGAAGTTTGAAAGAGGGTGAACATGTTAGATCTTTGGAAAAAGGTTGGTTTTGGACTTAGAAAAATTCTGATTTTTCTCTTAGGTTTCTCCCTTTGGCGAACCTTTTGTGGTTTTTTCTGGAATCTTTTTGGGGTCTCTTTCTTACTATTCTTTGTAGGGTGTTAAGTGTACTACATCTTTTATAATTGGCCCAAGTCATGATCATGTGGTTTTCAAAGCCTTTGGGTCATACTCACTTCTAGGGCTCCAATTATCCAAAAGGGGTTTGAATTAGGGTTTGGGCAATTCTCCGCATTATATGTGCATGATAAGCCAAGGCATGACATCTAAGATGGATTGCACTTACTTAGGATCTTGAGTTCCAAGTTTGGAGTCCTTTACTCAATTTAAGTCTCATGTGATGATGGGCTTACTTGTGTAGCCTTGAGTGAAAACCCTAAGTAACACCTGGGGTATTACACACGTATTGAGTAAGTAATCTTGTGCCAAATGATGGATGAAGTGCAAATCAACAAGAAGGTATGATTCTAGACTTAGTACATCGGTTTTTGTGTACTAATATATTTGTCTAAGTGCTAGAATCAAACAAAAGAGAGAAGGAAAAAGACTTGGCTGGAACAGCCAAGACTCAGCGCAGTCTGGCACACCGGACTGTCCGATGGTGCACCGGACAGTGTCCGGTGCGCCAGGCCAGCCTCTGGTGAACAGGCCACTCTCGGGAACTGACGGCGGTGGACGGCTATAATTCACCGGACTGTCCGGTGGTGCACCGGACTGTCCGGTGAGCCGTCTGCGGCGAAGTCGTTGCTCTCGGGAATCATTCAACGGCGTACGACTAAAATTCACCGGACGGTCCGGTGAGACACCGGACTGTCCGGTGAACCAACGGTCGACTGCGCCAACGGTCGACCGCGCAATCCGCGCGTGACGCGTGGCCGCGCCAACGGTCGGGAGGGGGCACCGGACTATCCGGTGTGCACCAGACAGTGTCCGGTGCGCCAACGGCTCCATTTCTGCAACGATCGTCTGTTCTATTTTTGGAAGGAGATCAGCACTGGACTGTGAACAGCCCCTGTCCGGTGGTGCACCAGACTGTCCAGTGCGCCACCCGATAGAAGGCAAGAATTGCCTTCCTAGATTGCTTCCAACGGCTCCTAGCTGCCTTGGGGCTATAAAAGGGACCCCTAGGCGCATGGAGAAGAACACCAAGCATACTTTGAACATTCTAACACTCTCACACTCCGTCTTGGCACACTCGATTGATTTTCTTAGTGATTTGAGCTCCATTCTAGTGGTGAACTTGTGCATTTCATTTGAGCTCAAGTCTTGGCCTGTGTGTGTGCGTATTGCTGCGGATTTG
Source organism: Zea luxurians (assembly GCA_029449295.1). Classification (NCBI taxonomy): domain Eukaryota; kingdom Viridiplantae; phylum Streptophyta; class Magnoliopsida; order Poales; family Poaceae; genus Zea; species Zea luxurians. Next base: position 51,075,147 of record JAOPSE010000023.1, read on the forward strand.
TGTGTGTTGCTTCCCTCCCTTACTCTAGTGTTTTTACATTGATATTTGTTGTAAGGGCGAGAGACTCCAACTTGTGGAGATTTCTCGCAAAAGGGAAAAGTGATAAGAAAAGGAACACCGTGGTATTCAAGTTGATCGTTGGATCACTTAAGAGGGGTTGAGTGCAACCCTCGTCCATTGGGACGCCACAACGTGGAGTAGGCAAGTTTTGTACTTGGTCGAACCACGGGATAAACCACTGTGTCTACTGTGTTGTTTCTCTCTGTGGTTTCTGTGTTTCACAAGTACTCCTCTCCAGCTACTTGATTCTATTGCACTAACACTTAACTTAGTTTTTTGTGGCAATAAGTTTTAAGTTTTTACAGGATCACCTATTCACCCCCCTCTAGGTGCTCTCATGATGTCTGGAGATCACGCCAAAAGGGAGATCGTGACCGGTGACAAGCCCACGGGCTCGGGGAAGACTCTCTCAAGGGAGTCCGGCAACAAGTACAAGGAGGAATCCTCTTCCTCCATCAAGTCACACAGGAGGGGTGACAACAAGAAACAGAAGATGAAGAAGGTGGTCTACTATGAGACCGATTCTTCAACACCCTCCACCTCTGGTACTGAGTCGTCCACTACTTCTAAGCACCATAAGCGCAAGAAGTATAGTAAGATGCCCCTACGCTATCCCCGTATTTCCAAGCACGCTCCTCTACTTTCCGTTCCCCTAGGCAAACCACCATATTTTGATGGTGAAGATTATTGTATGTGGAGTGATAAAATGAGGCATTATCTAACCTCACTCCACGAAAGCATATGGGACATTGTTGAATTTGGAGTGCAGGCACCACAGGTGGGGGACGAGGACTACGCCTCGAACGAGGCCGCCCAAATAAGGCACTTCAACTCCCAAGCAACTTCTATACTCCTCGCCTCCTTGTGTCGAGAAGAGTATAATAAGGTGCAAGGGTTGAAGAATGCCAAAGAAATTTGGGACGTCCTCAAAATGGTGCACGAAGGGGATGAGGTGACCAAGATCACCAAGCGGGAGACGATCGAGAGAGAGCTCGGTCGATTCGTCCTCAACAAAGGAGAAGAGCCGCAAGCCATGTGCAACCGGCTCAAGACAATGGTCAATCAAGTGCGCAACCTCGGGAGCACAAAATGGAATAACCATGAAATGGTCAAGGTTATTCTTAGATCCCTCTTTCTTCGTAATCTTACTCAAGTTCAATTAATACGTGGGGATCCTAGATATAAGCAGATGTCTCCCGAGGAGGTTATTGTCAAGTTTGTGAGCTTTAAACTTATGATCAAAGACTCCAAACATATTGTCAACTTGGAGCAAGGCGCCACCTCTACACCCGAGGTGCATCCCGTTGCATTCAAAGCAACGGAAGAAAAGAAGGAGGAGTCTACACCAAGTAGGCTCCCAATCGACACCTCCAAGCTCGACAATGAGGAGATGGCTCTCATCATTAAAAGCTTTCGCCAAATCCTCAAGCAAAGGAGGGGGGAGGATTACAAGCCCCGCTCCAAAAGGGTGTGCCACCGATGTGGTAAGTCTGGTCACTTTATAGCTAAATGTCCATATTATAGTGAAAGTGACAGGGACGAAGACAAGAAGGGGAAGAAGAAGGAGAAGAAGAGATACTACAAGAAGAAGGGCGGCGAGGCACACATAGGGCGGGAATGAGACTCCAATGAGAGCTCCACCGACTCCTCCTCTGACGAGGATGCCACCAACATCGCTGTCAACAAGGGACTTCTCTTCTCCAACGTCGGCTACAAGTGTCTCATGGCTAAGGACGGCAAAAAGAAGAAGGTACACTCTAGAGCCACCCCCAAATATACTACATCCGATGATGAGGGTAGCTCTTGTGATAATGAAGATGACTTAATTTCTCTCTTTGCCAACCTTACCATGAACCAAAAGAAAAATTGAATGAATTAATAGAAACCATTAATGAGAAGGATGATCTCTTGGAATGCCAAGAGGACCTGCTCGTTAAGGAGAACAAAAAATTTGTTAAATTGAAAAATGCTTATGCTCTAGAAGTAGAAAATTGTGAAGACTTAGCTAAGGAGCTTAGCATTTGCAATGATTCTGTCGGTACCCCCTGCTACTGTACAAAGGCGAGGAACCCACGCGGCTATCCCTTAGTCGTGTGGCAGAAGGGTCGTACGGGGGCCCAAGCGCGGCTCACCCTAGGCACGGGCGGCTGCTTAGGGCCCACGGCAACATCCGACTCCACCACGTGGATGGCCCCAGGGTCGCCATGTGGCCAGAGAAAACGATACACTCCAAGATGCCAACAGTGAGTCCGGACCCCCATGGGAAAGTGCCGGACCCCTGTACATGTAGACCGGACCTCCGGAGCAAGGTCTAGGACCCCCGCGAGTGCAACCCGGACATCAGGGTCGGGTCCCAGGACTCTAGGGTAGAGAATACCCAGGCCTTGCTCAGGTAGGGGTCCGATGCCGACATGTGTCTAGGCCCAGCCTAGTGCGGACCTGTCCGCATAACGCTACTGCTCCCCGCCCAGGCGGAGACCTGATGCATCCACGTGGCCTACCGCGCGTGACGTAAGGCAGCGGGCAGAGCCTGACGTAAGGCCACTGGGCCACGCTGTCTCTGCATTTATTGCGGAGAAGACGTGCCGCCTAACTATCCCGCTGATAGGCGATGTGCCCCTTTGGCATTTAATGTGTCCTGTCTACTCAGCTGGCAGGCGGCGTCCAGGCCATCCTGCAGGCGGCGTGCCTGTCCATTCCATTGCCAAACAGTACGCCTGTGCTGCGAAGTGCACTATGCCCATCCATCATCACTCGTACGTTGCCAGGGAAGCTTCCCCTACACGCCAATACTACGCAGATCGCGGATATCAGGGCGCAAGGAGATTGCACCAACGATGAGCATTAGTTGCTCCAAGTATTACATCTGTTATGTTCCTGGGCCCACATGTTGGGGCTCAGCACCCTTGTACGTGCCCCCCCCTTGAGCTATAAAAGGGGAGGCATGCAACGACATATACTCACTTAGATACACTTAGACACACTTAGACCCAGCTGAGGCTCACAAGTTCATACAAGCTCTCAAGCTCAATACATCACACAGTGGAGTAGGGTATTACACTCTGGCGACCCGAACCACTCTAAACCCTTGTGTGTTCTTGTGTTTGTTCATCATTTAGCAGACAGGCAAAATGCTTAGGCCCCTCCTCATCTTATGACTTAGGGCGGGTGCATTCCGCCACCTGGCCGAAGTTTCCTCTCTGACATTTGGCGTGCCAGGTAGGGGCTTGGCATTAGGTTTTTGCTTGTTTTCCTGCTCGACACCATCGTTCACATCGTCGAGCACCATGACTTCGTCCCCGAGGACTTCCCCATGGAGGAGGAGGTTGCCTCTTCCACAGCACGGGCCTCCAGCCGCCCTGCGCTCGGTGTAGCTGCTGTTGTGCACTCTGCGCGGCAGCACACTCCTGCGCAGTCGTCCAGGGTGTCAAGGGCCTCTCTTGGTGCGCTATCCGCAGCCAGGGAGTTGTTGTGCCACCCTCCTAGCCCCACGGCCTCGCTAGGGGCCATGAAGCAGTGGCGTGACGACATCGACCGGCTGCTCGGCGTGGCGCACTCTGGCTCAGCCAGGCCCAGACCTTGCTCGTCCCGGCGTCAGCATGAGGCGTTGGCATCGGTGTGCTCACCCTCTGTAAGGGCTGCGCCGACCGAGGACTTGCGGGTGGAGCTCAACCGCCGGCGGGCGGGAGAGGACGCCCCAACCTCTCTGGGGGGGCAGATGAACTGCGGGCAGAACTCAACCACAAGCGTATGGGCGAAGATGCCCGTGTCTCTCTGGAGAGGGCGCACGAGCACTGACAAAACATCGAGGGGCGCAACTTCAACTACGACTTCGCTACGGTTGCTCCGCAGACCCCGACGGGGGCCCGGATCCTGATGGGTGTCCCGTTGGCCGGCATGGGTTGTGCCGCGCTCGCGGATCATCTCCATGCAGCGGTGTGACCATCCAACTTCTGGCCACACCTGCCGAAAAAGTACGACGGTACGTCGAACCCGTCGAAATTCTTGCAGGTTTACATCACCGCCATCACGGTGGCAGGTGGAGACACCACCGTGATGGCAACATACTTCCATGTTGCCTTATCTGGGCCGACCTAAACTTGGCTCATGAACCTTGCCCCAGGATCGATCTACTCCTGGGAAGAGCTCTACGCGCGGTTCACAGCGAACTTCGCCAGCGTTACCAACAGCATGGTGTGGAGGCCCACCTCCATGCAGTGAGGCAGGAGCCCAAGGAAACTCTCCGGACGTTCATCTCCCGCTTCACCAAGGTACGAGGCACCATACCTCGTATTTCAGATGCTACTATCATCACTGCTTTCCGCCAGGGAGTACGTGATGAAAAGATGTTGGAGAAGTTAGCCACGCATGACGTGGAAACTGTCTCCACTCTCTTCACTCTAGCCAACAAATGTGCCAGAGCCGCCGAGGGCCGTGCATGGCACTCGGTGCCACAGACCAGAGTCACCCAGATAGGAGGCTCCGATGTCGTTACCCAAGACGGCAAAAAGAATAAGAAGAAAAACCGCGGCTGCGAGAAGCCGCATTCTGCCGCTCTGGTCATTGCAGCTGCGACTGGGGGCCGGAACAAGCGCAACAAGCGCCCACGATCGTAGAGGGGTAACAGCGGCTCATGCACTGTACACCCCAACAGTCATCACAGCGCCACAGAATGTTGCGAGATCACTGAGCTCACAAAGCGCGTCAGCGAGTGGTGTGAGCAGTCTTCTAGGGACGGCTCCCCACCTCGTCGCCGACCTAGCAATGAAAGGGTCGACGACGACGAGGTGGCCGCGGCTGAACAGGACCTCGGGTATCAGTCGCCGGGGGAGTCCTGAAGGATGTTTTCACCAGAGACTCCGACTCCGGTGACGACAACTAGACGGGCCACCGGGGAACCCCGTACTCCCTAGTCTACGGGGCCGAAGCCTGACTTCCCCCGAAAACCCTTCTGGACTCCCCATGGGTCCAGTCTTTTGATAAGTCTGTGCAGGAACGGCTGCGGCGCGAGGACATGGACTCCATCCACGAACGTAGATAGCAGGCGGTGATCCGAAGTGCACGTTGCAACCAGGCGACCAGGCGCTGCCGTCAACGGTTCGTGTATAAGTAGGGAGCTCGGGGTCCAGGACCTGGTCCTAAGGAGAATCCTAAACCAAGAAGGGCTCCTCAAACTCTCCCCCAGCCGGGAAGGACCCTTCAAGGTGACGGGAGTATGCCGACCCGGGTGTATCCGTCTTGCCGCACCAGAAGGGGAACCTCTTCCCAATCCCTAGAATATAGAGTATTCCTGTAAGTCCTACCCACAGAAGCAAGTCCGAGGGGTTATGATTTCTTCTGTTAACTAGGTTGTGCATACGTGTACATCAGCCCGGTGAGGTCCTCCCTCATAAGCCCGACTTGTTGGTCTGCACTAAATGCATGTCAAGTTATAAGGAAAGAATTTACCCCCTCAGATGTGCTCCTGTGATGGTTTTATTCTGCTATAGATGAGAGCACCTAGAGGGGGGGGGTGAATAGGTGATCCTGTAAAAACTTGAAACTTAAAGCCACAAAACTTGATTAGGAGTTAGCACAATGAAGTCAAGTGGCTAAGGAGAGCTCTTGTGAAGCACAATAGACACAGTGAGAACAAGCACAAGAGACACGAGGATTTATCCCGTGGTTCGGCCAAGTACAACACTTGCCTACTCCACGTTGTGGCGTCCCAATGGACGAGAGTTGCACTCAACTCCTCTCAAGTGATCCAATGATCAACTTGAATACCACGGTGTTCTTCTTTTCTTTACTCTTTCCCGTTTGCGAGGAATCTCCACAACTTGGAGTCTCTCGCCCTTACAATAAGGATCAAAGTGAAAGCACTAGAGTAAGGGAGGGAAGCAACACACACACAAATCCACAGCAATACGCACACACACGGCCAAGATTCGAGCTCAAATGAATATCACAAGGTTCTCACTAGAACGGATCTCAAATCACTAAGAATGTCAAACAAATGCGCAAAGACGGAGTGTGAATGATCAAGAATGCTCAAAGTATGCTTGGTGTACTCCTCCATGCGCCAAGGGGTCCCTTTTATAGCCCCAAGGCAGCTAGGAGCCGTTGAGAGCAATCCAGGAAGGCAATTCTTTCCTTCTGTCGATTGGTGCACAGGACAGTCCGGTGCACCACCGGACACTGTCCGGTGCTGATTTCTTTCCTATTTTGGCGCAGCCGACCGTTGAAGATTTGGAGCCGTTGGCGCACCGGACACTATCTGGTGCCCCCATCTGACCGTTGGCTCGGCCACACGTCACGCACGGATTGCGCGGCCGACCGTTGGCTCACCGGACAGTCCGGTGCACCACCGGACAGTCCGGTGAATTATAGTTGTACGCTGCCGTCGAGACCCGAGAGCAGGCAGTTCACTGGGACTGGTCCTGGCACACCGGACACTGTCCGGTGCACCACCGGACAGTCCGGTGCACCCAGACCGAACAACCCTTTGGCTGAACATAGCCAACTAATCTCCAAAGTGATTTCTCCTGTTTCTAGCACTTAGACACAGCACATTAGTCTTCAAAACAATGGACTAAGACTAGAAACATACCTTTAATCTTGATTTGCACTTCTTGAGTCTTTGGCACAAATATAACTCAAAGCTTTTGTGTTGAGCACTTTATCACCAAAATCTTATAGAAATGGCCCAAGGGCACATTTCCCTTTCAATCTCCCCCTTTTTGGTGATTTATGCCAACACAACAAAAAGCAACTAAAGAAGTGCAACATCAATGCAAATGAGAACAAAAATTTGTATTTGATTCAAATTTGACATATTTGGATCATTCTTTGCCACCACTTGGTTTGTTTTTGCAAATCAAACTCAATTTCCTATCTCTAAGTCAAAGTCACTTGTTGAGGCATAGAGAGAGGTATTCCAAGAGAAATTGACCAAAGATTCAAAAACTCCCCCTTTTTCCCATAATCAAACATTCTCCCCACAAGGGACAAACTTTTGACAATAAGAGACAATAAGAGTATTTTGACAAAACAAAAGCTCTACTCTACTATTTTCAAAATTATCAAGTGGTAGCTGATCCATTTCTTGCTTTGGCCTTAATTTCTCCCCCTTTGGCATCAAGCACCAAAACAGGATCATTTTTGGCCCTTGAACCCCATTGCCTCACCAAAATCTTCAATTAAGAGTAAGAAGGCAATAAGAAAACGGAGATGAACTTGGAGTAAGTTACCCTCTCATCGGAGTGCAGTGGAAGTCTTGCATGGTCCAAGTTCACCTTTTCCCTTTCAATCCTCCTTTGAGACTAAATTAAGAAGACTCAAGCACACAGTTAGTCTCAAAGGGTCAAGTTGTGGCATTTCTCCCCCTAAATATGTGCATCATTCACACATGGACTTGTGAGGTCCGGGGGGTCCCTTGCACAACTTGAGCACCATAAATAAGCAATAAAATGCATAATGGAACATGATCAAAGGCATAAAACACATGTATGCTCTATATCAATCCAAGTTACGTGAATCTAAGACATTTAGCTCACTACGCAGCCTGCAAAAGGTCTTCTCATCTAGAGGCTTGGTAAAGATATCGGCTAGCTGGTTCTCGGTGCTAACATAAAACACTTCGATATCTCCCTTTTGCTGGTGGTCTCTCAAAAAGTGATGCCGGATGTCTATGTGCTTTGTGCGGCTGTGTTCAACAGGATTGTCTGCCATGCGGATTGCACTCTCATTGTCACATAGGAGTGGGACTTTGCTCAGATTGTAGCCAAAGTCCCTGAGGGTTTGCCTCATCCAAAGTAGTTGCGCGCAACACTGTCCTGCGACAACGTACTCGACCTCAGCGGTGGATAGGGCAACAAAGGTTTGTTTCTTAGAACTCCAGGACACCAGGGACCTTCCTAAAAATTGGCACGTCCCTGATGTACTCTTCCTATCGACCTTACATCTAGCATAATCGGAGTCTGAATATCCAATCAAGTCAAAGGTAGACCCCTTTGGATACCAGATCCCGAAGCAAGGCGTAGCAACTAAATATCTAAGAATTCGCTTAACGGCCACAAGGTGACACTCCCTTGGGTCGGATTGAAACCTAGCACACATGCATACGCTAAGCATAATATCCGGTCTACTAGCACATAAATAAAGTAAAGACCCTATCATAGACCGGTATGCCTTTTGATCAACGGACTTACCTCCTTTGTTGAGGTCGACATGCCCGTCGGTTCCCATTGGAGTCTTTGCGGGCTTGGCGTCCTTCATCCCAAACCGCTTGAGCAAGTCTTGCGTGTACTTCGTTTGAGAGATGAAGGTGCCGTCCTTGAGTTGCTTCACTTGGAACCCAAGGAAGTAGTTCAACTTGCCCATCATCGACATCTCGAATTTTTGAGTCATCACCCTGCTAAACTCTTCATAAGACTTTTGGTTAGTAGAACCAAATATTATGTCATCGACATAAATTTGGCACACAAATAGATCACCGTCACAAGTCTTAGTGAAAAGAGTTGGATCGGCTTTCCCAACCTTGAAAGCATTAGCAATTAAAAAGTCTCTAAGGCATTCATACCATGCTCTTAGGGCTTGCTTAAGTCCATAGAGCGCCTTAGAGAGCTTACACACATGGTTGGGGTACCGTTCATCCTCAAAGCCGGGGGTTGCTCCATGTACACCTCCTCCTTGATTGGCCCATTGAGGAAAGCACTCTTCATGTCCATTTGGAACAACCTGAAAGAATGGTGAGCGGCATAGGCTAACAAAATACGAATCGACTCTAGCCTAGCCACAGGAGCGAAAGTCTCATCAAAGTCCAAACCTGTGACTTGGGCATAACCTTTTGCCACAAGTCGAGCCTTGTTCCTTGTGACCACCCCGTGCTCGTCCTGTTTGTTGCGGAACACCCACTTGGTTCCCACAACATTTTGCTTGGGATGCGGCACCAATGTCCAAACTTCATTTCACTTGAAGTTGTTGAGCTCTTCCTGCATGGCCAACACCCAGTCTGGATCTAGCAAGGCCTCTTCTACCCTAAAAGGCTCAATAGAAGTGACAAAAGAGTAATGCTCACAAAAATTAGCTAATCTAGAGCGAGTAGTTACTCCCTTGCTAATATCACCCAAAATCTGGTCGACGGGATGATTCCTTTGAATCATCGCTCGGACTTGAGTTGGAGGGGCCTGTGGTGCTTCTTCCTCTTCAACTTGGACATCCTGTGCTCCCCCTTGATCACACGCCTCCTCTTGAGGTACCTGTTCATCATCTTGAGTTGGGGGGTGCACCGTCGTTGAGGAAGAAGGATGATCTTGCTCCTCGTGTTCCTGTGGTCGCACGTCTCCAATCGCCATGGTACGAATTGCGTCCGTTGGAACATCATCCTCATCTACATCATCAAGATCAACTTGCTCTCTCGGAGAGCCATTAGTCTCATCAAATACAACGTCGCTAGAGACTTCAACCAAACCCGATGATTTGTTGAAGACTCTATATGCCTTTGTATTTGAGACATAAACCTAACAAAAACCCTTCTACAGCTTTGGGAGCAAATTTTGAATTTCTACCTTTCTTCACCAGAATGTAGCATTTACTCCCAAAAACTAAAAAATAAGAAACGTTGGGTTTGTTACGGGTTAGAAGCTTGTATGACGTCTTCTTGAGGAGGCGATGAAGGTAGACTCGGTTTATGGCGTGGCAAGCCGTGTTCACAGCTTCCGACCAAAACCGCTCGGGCGTCTTGAATTCTCCAAGCATCGTCCTCGCCATGTCTATGAGCGTCCTGTTCTTCCTCTCTACCACACCATTTTGCTGTGGTGTGTAGGGAGCGGAGAACTCGTGCTTGATTCCTTCCTCCTCAAGGTACTCCTCCACTTGAAGGTTCTTGAACTCGGACCCGTTGTCGCTCCTTATCTTCTTCACCTTGAGCTCAAATTCATTTTGAGCTCTCCTTAGGAAGCGCTTGAGGGTCCCTTGGGTTTCAGATTTATCCTGCAAAAAGAATACCCAAGTGAAGCAGGAAAAATCATCAACAATAACGAGACCATACTTACTTCCCCCGATGCTGAGGTAGGCGATGGGTCCGAAGAGGTCCATATGCAATAACTCCAGAGGTCTTGATGTAGTCATCACATTCTTGATGTGATGAGCACTTCCCACCTGTTTACCTGCTTGATAAGCTGCACAAGGTCTATCTTTTTTGAAAGTTACATTTGATAGACCTAACACATGTTCTCCCTTTAGAAGTTTGTGAAGGTTCTTCATCCCCACATGTGCTAGACGGTGATGCCACAGCCAGCCCATGCTAGTCTTAGCAATTAAGCATGCATCTAGATCAGCCTCCTCTTTTGCAAAATCAACTAAATAGAGTTTGCCGTCTAGTACACCCTTAAAAGCCAATGAACCATCACTCCTTCTAAAGACAGACACATCTACATTTGTGAATAAGCAATTATATCCCATATTACATAATTGACTAACGGACAACAAGTTATATCCGAGCGATTCAACTAAAAACACATTAGAGATGGAATGCTCGGAAGAAATAGCTATTTTTTCTAGTCCTTTAACCTTGCCTTGATTCCCGTCACCGAATATGATTGAGTCTTGGGAATCTTTGTTCTTGACGTAGGAGGTGAACATCTTCTTCTCCCCCGTCATGTGGTTTGTGCATCCACTGTCGATAATCCAGCTTGAGCCCCCGAATGCATAAACCTGCAAGGCAAATTAGGCTTGGGTTTTAGGTACCCAACTCCTGTTGGGTCCTACAAGGTTAGTCATAATCGTCTTTGGGACCCAAATGCAAGTTTTGTCTCCCTTGCATTTGACCCCCACCTTTTTAGCAATCACCTTTTTATTTTTGCATGAAAGAACAAATTTAGTATTGCATGCAAGAAATACAGTGGTAGATCCATTACACACATTCTTAGGTGCATGAGACACATAGTTTCTCCTAGGCCTACCATTAGAACTTGAAGCGGTCATGGCATGTGAGTCAAAAGCATTATAACTCCTATCATAATGAACATTTTTAGAATATTTCATAGCCATATTTCTACCATGCATAGAAGAACTAGAAGCAGTCATAGCATGTGAATCATAAGAATAATTCCTACAAGCATTTCTAGAAAATTTCCTATCGCTATAAATGAAGGCATGATTCTTTTGATTGCTACTCGTCATAGGAGCCTTCCCTTTCTCCTTAGCGGGGATGGGAGCTTTATGACTTGTTAAGTTCTTGGCTTCCCTCTTAAAGCCAAGCCCATCCTTAATTGAGGGGTGTATACCAATAGTGTAGGCATCCCTTGCAAATTTTAGTTTATCAAATTCATTTTTGCTAGTCTTAAGTTGAGCATTAAGACTAGCCACTTCATCATTTAATTTAGAAATGGAAACTAGGTGTTCACTACACACATCAACATTAAAATCTTTACACCTATTGCAAATTACAACATGTTCTACACAAGAGGTTGATTTATTAGCTATTTCTAACTTAGCCTTCAAGTCATCATTGATACTCCTTAAGCTAGAAATAGATTCATGGCACGTAGATAATTCACATGAAAGCATTTCATTTCTTTTAACTTCTAAAGCAAGAGATTTTTGAACATCTACAAATTTATCATGCTCTTCATATAAAAGATCCTCTTGCTTTTCTAACAATCTGTTCTTCTCATTCAAGGCATCAATTAATTCATTGATTTTATCAATTTTAGTTCTATCTAAACCTTTGAATAAACTAGCATAGTCTACTTCATCATCACTAGATTCATCATCACTTGAAGAAGCGTAAGTAATAGTATTACGAGTGCTTACCTTCTTCTCTTTTGCCATGAGACAGGTGTGATGCTTGTTGGGGAAGAGGGATGATTTGTTGAAGGCGGTGGCAGCGAGTCCTTCGTCGTCAGAGTCAGATGAAGAACAATCCGAGTCCCATTCTTTGCCAAGGTGTGCCTCACCCTTTGCTTTCTTGTAAGTCTTCTTCTTTTCCCTCTTCTTCTCTTGATCCTGGTCACTATCATTATCGGGACAATTAGCAATAAAGTGACCAACCTTACCACACTTGAAGCAGGAGCGCTTTCCCTTCGTCTTGCTTTTGTTGGGATGCTCCTTGCGACCTTTGAGCGCCGTCTTGAAGCGCTTGATGATGAGGGCCATTTCATCCTCGTTTGGCCCGGCCGCCTCAATTTGCGCCACCTTGCTAGGTAGCGCCTCCCTGCTACTTGTTGCCTTGAGAGCAATGGCTTGAGGCTCATGGATTGGGCCATTTAGCGCCTCATCAACATATCTCGCCTCCTTGATCATCATTCGCCCGCTCACAAACTTCCCAAGTATTTCTTCGGATGTCATCTTGGTGTACCTAGGATTCTCACGAATAGAGTTACCAAGATGAGGATCAAGGACAGTGAAGGACCTTAGCATAAGTCGGACGACGTCGTGGTCCGTCCATCGCGTGCTTCCATAGCTCCTTATTTTGTTGACGAGGGTCTTGAGCCTGTTGTACGTTTGGGTTGGCTCCTCCCCCTGATCATCACAAACCTTCCTAGTTCGCCTTCCACTAACTCCATCTTGGTGAGCATGGTGACGTCGTTCCCCTCATGCGAGATCTTGAGGGTGTCCCAAATTTGCTTGGCATTATCCAAGCCGCTCACCTTATGGTATTCATCCCTGCACAATGACGCTAAAAGAACAGTAGTAGCTTGTGCATTTTTGTGAATTTGTTCATTGATGAACATGGGACTATCCGTACTATCAAATTGCATTCCATTTTCTACTATCTCCCATATACTTGGATGGAGAGAGAACAAGTGGCTACGCATTTTGTGACTCCAAAATCCGTAGTCCTCTCCATCAAAGTGAGGAGGTTTACCAAGGGGAATGGAAAGCAAATGAGCATTGGAACTTTGCGGAATACGAGAATAATCAAAGGAAAAGTTTGAATTAACCGATTTCTTTTTCTCCTCGTATTCGTCGTCCTTTTGGGAAGAAGAGGATTCGTCGCTGTCGTAGTAGACAATCTTCTTGATGCGCCTCTTCTTCCCATCCTTCTTCTTTTGACTCGAGCCGGAGTCATTAGCTTTGTCGTCCCTCGGCTCATTGAAGACGGATTCCTTCTCCTTATCGTTGACCACGATCCCCTTGCCCTTAGGATCCATCTCTTCGGGCGATTAGTCCCTTTCGTGAATAGAACGCCTCTGATACCAATTGAGAGCACCTAGAGGGGGGGGGTGAATAGGTGATCCTGTAAAAACTTGAAACTTAAAGCCACAAAACTTGATTAGGAGTTAGCATAATGAAGTCAAGTGGCTAAGGAGAGCTCTTGTGAAGCACAATAGACACAGTGAGAACAAGCACAAGAGACACGAGGATTTATCCCGTGGTTCGGCCAAGTACAACACTTGCCTACTCCACATTGTGGCGTCCCAATGGACGAGAGTTGCACTCAACTCCTCTCAAGTGATCCAATGATCAACTTGAATACCACGGTGTTCTTCTTTTCTTTACTCTTTCCCGCTTGCGAGGAATCTCCACAACTTGGAGTCTCTCGCCCTTACAATAAGGATCAAAGTGAAAGCACTAGAGTAAGGGAGGGAAGCAACACACACACAAATCCACAGCAATACACACACACACAGCCAAGACTCGAGCTCAAATGAATATCACAAGGTTCTCACTAGAACAGAGCTCAAATCACTAAGAATGTCAAACGAGTGCGCAAAGGCAGAGTGTGAATGATCAAGAATGCTCAAAGTATGCTTGGTGTACTCCTCCATGCGCCAAGGGGTCCCTTTTATAGCCCCAAGGCAGCTAGGAGCCGTTGAGAGCAATCCAGGAAGGCAATTCTTTCCTTCTGTCGGTTGGTGCACCGGATAGTCCGGTGCACCACCGGACACTGTCCGGTGCTGATTTCTTTCCTATTTTGGCGCAGCCGACCGTTGAAGATTTGGAGTCGTTGGCGCAACGGACACTGTCCGGTGCACACCGAACAGTCTGGTGCCCCCATCTGACCGTTGGCTCGGCCACGCGTCACGCGCGGATTGCACGGCCGACCGTTGGCCCGGCCGACCGTTGGCTCACCGGACAGTCCGGTGCACCACCAGACAGTCCGGTGAATTATAGCCATACGCTGCCGTCGAGACCCGAGAGCAGGCAGTTCACTGGGACTGGTCCTGGCACACCGGACACTGTCCGGTGCACCACCGGACAGTCCGGTGCACCCAGACCGAACAGCCCTTTGGCTGAACATAGCCAACTAATCTCCAAAGTGATTTCTCCTGTTTCTAGCACTTAGACACATCACATTAGTCTTCAAAACAATGGACTAAGACTAGAAACATACCTTTAATCTTGATTTGCACTTCTTGAGTCTTTGGCACAAATATAACTCAAAGCTTTTGTGTTGAGCACTTTATCACCAAAATCTTATAGAAATGGCCCAAGGGCACATTTCCCTTTCAACAGATTACAGATGTTATTATTTGTTACCTAACCCACCCATACGGTCTCCCACCCTTGCTAATATGATGACATCTGAATTGAATAGCTAGGCTTGCAGTTTAGGACCCCTCTACGAAAGCAGGAGGGTCCGGCAGCCTGGGGGCCGGCTCTAGAGAACGGGAGCTCGTTCCATGGAGAGGTCCAGAGCTGTGTAGCCGCTTAGCCCAGTTCCGTACCCTAGGCCTGCACACTCCACCACTCTGTGATGGGTACCCTAGTATTTGGAGCTATAGTCCTGTGGGTCCGGTAACCTAGGGTCCGGTTCTAGAGAATGGATGCTTGTCTCCTATGGTGGTCTGGAGCCGTGTAGCCGCTTAGCCTGGTCCCGTACCGTAAGCCTGCACACTCCGCTACCCTGTGACGGGTGTCCTAGTACCTAGAACCGTGGTCCAGGGGGTCCGGACACACAACTTGGCTTCCCAGAATAAATCCTGCAGGTCCCGTGCATGTATCGAAGGATGGCTAATATCAGACTTTGGGTCCTATGGGTGTTCTGCTAACGCTCCCTAGCCGAAGCTATGTGCAGGTCCAGGTCCCAGTCGAGGCTACCTCCTGGGGGCCATTGCCAACTCATTCTTAGGTATGCTGGTATCCAGTCTCGACACGTCGAGCCTATATCCCAGGGGGGCCAGGTACCAGGGAGGAGTCGGTAACCACACACGACAGGGACAAGTGGTACACAGATAAGTGCTAATACTGCTTGATAAATAGTACTCAAAAGTACCTTACAAAAGCAAAAGTTATTACATCCACCTTCAAGTGGGGCCCTAGCCTTATGTCTACAGGTATGACCTACTCGACATCAGTAGGGTCACGCTGGAAGCGCGAGACCGCCATCTCCACGGCGTACAGCGTCTTGTACGACCTCCTGGGTGGCGTCTTTAGTGGCCGGGTGAGCGGTCACCATTGGAGGCGGCACCGAAGCCATCAAAGCCAAAGAGATGGAGCCGCAGCACGGCTCTCTTCTTACCCCATGGAGTTGAAGCTCACGTGGGGGATAGAGCCGCAGCTCAGCCCGCTTTCCACCTTCACAAGGCTGGTGAACATCCTTCCCTCCGAATGCTGGAGGAAGAAGCATGGCCACCACGGGCGGCTTGCCGACGGCGGTGACCACCTCAATGCGTGCGCCATAGCGAAGAGGCCCTCGCCCCCGTCTTCCTACGGGGGTGACGACGAGGCCATTGTGGCGTCGCTGGGGCGTGACCAATCCATGGAGGCGGGCCATCAGTTCATGCGGGTGATGGAGCCGCAGCTTAGCTCGCTCTCCACCCCCACAAGGCTGATGAAACATCCTTGAAGCCAGGCACCAGTGGAAGAGCACAAACTCCCCGACAGCGAGATCACCGAGGGGGATGCCGTCAGTACGAATCCTTCCACCAAACGCTGGCGCACTCCATCCAAGCAGGCAGCACACCATGTCGAGCATCCACTCAGTCTAGACACACTCGAGATGAACTTACAAGGCCATGGCGAACTACGGTGACGCAAAGCAGACACCTTGAAGGCAAAGGGGCGCAGAGAGCTCGAAGGCGAAAGGGCACAACGAGTGGGAGAGAAGCAAAAGCATGGCTGCTACTCAAGGGATGAACCCCTTTTTAAAGGCAGACTCCCTCGCTCGCGCCCCGAAACGCCACAGGAAGTCTCCCCCGATGCACACCGGTGTACCCAACCTATGACGCGGGGCCCGGCCCCACAAGTCATACAGCTGGTGCGTTGGTCTCTGGGTGCGGAGAAGGCGAACCGCCACGCAAGGAGCGTGCTACCGACTCGCGGTAGTGCACCTCTTCATCTTCGCCGCAAACAACATCTCCGACCTCTGGCATGGGGGCCTAGGCCCACATGTCATGCACCAGGCGTGCCGGTCTCTGTGTGCAAAGAAGGCGAACCGCCACGCGAGGAGCGAACCGCCATGCCTGTTCATCCCCGCCGAAGGCAGCGGTCCAGCCCCTAACACGGGGGCCTGGGCCCACGAGTCATTCTCCTTGGGCGTTGGTCTCCGTGTGTGAAGAAGGCGAACCGCCACGCGAGGAGCGAACCGTCGCGCCTCTTCATCCCCGCCAAAAGCAGTGGTCCAGCCGCTGACACAGGGGCCTGGGCCCACGAGTCATTCTCCTTGGGCGCCGGCCCCTGGGTGCAGAGAAGTCGAACCGCCGCTCGCGCCAATAGCTCGTTTCCTCGGGGCCGCCGCAGAAGACAAAAAGGCAGTAGGATCGAGGTGCCTCGCGCGTGGCCTGGCGAAGCCATCAAGTATGGGGGCCCCACGCCCGTCAACCACGGGCATGGTAGATGGCGTGGCCGAAGGTGGGTCAGCAATGACTACGTTAGCAAGTACCCAGAAGCAACGCGCCAGTCACTATTCAGGCTTTGGCCCCACCTACAGGCTCGTATCCTTCCCTGAGGTGGGCCTGGGGGCCACTGTCCGTACCCCAAAACTAGGGTACCCCCTGCTACTGTACAAAGGCGAGGAACCCACGCAGCTATCCCTTAGTCGTGTGGCAGAAGGGCCGTACGGGGGCCCAAGCGCGGATCGCCCTAGGCACGGGCGACTGCTCAGGGCCCATGGCAACACCCGACTCCACCACGTGGATGGCCCCAGGGTCACCATGTGGCCAGAGAAAACGATACACTCCAAGATGCCAACAGTGGGTCCGGACCCCCATGGGAAAGTGTCGGACCCCTGTACATGTAGACCGGACCTCCGGAGCAAGGTCTAGGACCCCCGTGAGTGCAACCCGAACCTCCAGGTCGGGTCCTGAACCCCTCTGCATGGGGTCCGGGCTACCCACAGCCGGGTGCCAGGACTCTAGGACAGAGAATACCCGGGCCTTGCACAGGCAGGGGTCCGGTGCCGACATGTGTCCAGGCCCAACCTGGTGCGGACCTGTCCGCATAACGCCACTGCTCCCCGCCCAGGCGGAGACCTGATGCTGCCATGTGGCCTACCGCGCGTGACGTAAGCCAGCGGGCAGAGCCTGACGTAAGGCCTCTAGGCCGTGCTGTTTCTACATTTATTGCGGAGAAGACGCGCCGCCTGACTATCCCGCTGATAGGCGATGTGCACCTTCGTCATTTAATGTGTCCTGTTCACTCAGCTGGCAGGCGGCATCCAGGCCATCCTGCAGGCGGCGTGCCTGTCCATTCCATTGCCAAACAGTACGCCCGTGCTGCGAAGTGCACTATGCCCATCCATCATCACTTGTACGTTGCCAGGGAAGCTTCCCCTGCATGCCAATACTACGCAGATCGCGGATATCAGGGCGCAAGGAGATTGCACCAACGATGAGCATTAGTTGCTCCAAGTATTACATCCGTTATGTTCCTAGGCCCACATGTCGGGGCTCAGCACCCTTGTACATGCCCCCCTTGAGCTATAAAAGGGGAGGCATGCAACGACACATACTCACTTAGATACACTCAGACACACTTAGACCCAGCTGAGGCTCACAAGTTCATACAAGCTCTCAAGCTCAATACATCACACAATGGAGTAGGGTATTACGCTCCGGCGGCCCGAACCACTCTAAACCCTTGTGTGTTCTTGTGTTTGTTCATCGTTTAGTAGAGAGGCAAAATGCTTAGGCCCCTCCTCATCTTAGGACTTAGGGCGGGTGCATTCCGCCACCCGACCAGAGATTTCCTCTCCGACAGATTCAATTTCCCGTCTTAGAGATGAGAATGCTAGTTTAAATGCTAAGTTAGAGGAATTGAATGTTTGCAAACCTTCTACATCTACTGTTGAACATGTTACTATTTGTACTAGATGTAGAGATGTTAATGTTGATGCTATAGATGATCACCTTGCTATGATTAAACAACAAAATGATCATATAGCTAAATTAACTGCTAAAATTGCTGAGCATGAGCTAGAAAATGAAAAATTTAAATTTGCTAGAAGCATGCTCTATAATGGGAGACGCCCTGACATTAAGGATGTCATTGGGTTCCAACAAGGGAACCAAAGCAATGTAAAGCTTAATGCCCCAAGAAATTGTCTAATTTTGTTAAGGGTAAGGCTCCCATGGTTCAGGATAGAGAGGGCTATATTTTATATCCTGCAAACTATCCTTAGCATAAGATTAGGAAAATTCATGCTAGGAAACCTCATTCTGTCTCTCATCATGCATTTATGTATAGAAATGAGGCTTCTAGCTCTAGGCATTCCACTCATGTTAAAATGCCTAAGAAGAAAATTCCTAATGCATCAAATGAGTATAACATTTCATTTAAAACTTTTGATGCCTCTTATGTGCTAACTAACGAATCAGGCAAAGTAGTCGCCAAATATGTTGGTGGCAAACACAAGAGTTCCAAGACTTGTGTTTGGGTACCCAAGGTGCTTGTTTCTAATGTCAAAGGACTCAAGACCATTTGGGTACATAAGAACAAGGCCTAAATTTGTTTTGTTGGTTTATGCATCCGGTGGATCAAGTTGGATAATCGATAGCGGGTGCACAAACCATATGACAGAGGAGAAAGGATGTTCTCCTCGTATTAGAAAAATAAAGATCCCCAAAGAGCTATTACATTCGGGGATGGAAATCAAGGTCTAGTCAAAGGTTTGGGTAAAATTGCTATATCTCCTGACTATTTCATTTCTAATGTTTTTCTCATAGATTCTTTATATTACAATTTGCTTTCTGTTTCTCAATTATGCAAAATGGGCTACAACTGTCTATTTACTGATGTAGGTGTTACTGTCTTTAGAAGAAGTGATGATTTAATAGCATTTAAGGGAGTGTTAGATGGTCAGCTATATTTAGTTAATTTTAATGATAATCAAGCTGAACTAGACACTTGCTTAATTGCTAAGACTAACATGGGATGGCTCTGGCATCATCGACTTGCCCATGTTGGAATGAAGAATCTTCACAAGCTTCTAAAATGATAACACATTTTAGGACTAACCAATGTTCATTTTGAGAAAGACAGGATTTGTAGCGCATGCCAAACAGGAAAGCAAGTTGGAGCTCATCATCCACACAAGAACATCATGACGACTGACAGACCGCCTGAGCTACTCCACATGGACCTATTTGGCCTGATCGCTTATATAAGCATCGGCGGGAGTAAGTACTGTCTAGTTATTGTGGATGACTATTCTCGCTTCACTTGGGTATTCTTTTTGCAGGAAAAATCTCAAACCCAAGAGACCTTAAAGAGATTCTTGAGACAAGCTCAAAATGAGTTGGAATTGAGAATCAAAAAGATTAGAAGCGACAATGGGACGAAGTTCAAGAACTCACAAATCGAAGGGTTTCTTGAGGAGGAGGGCATAAAGCATGAGTTCTCTTCTCCCTACACACCCCAACAAAATGGTGTAGTGGAGAGGAAGAATAGAACTCTACTAGACATGGCAAGAACTATGCTTCATGAGCACAAGACACCGAACCGGTTTTGGGCGGAGGTGATTAGGACCGCCTGCTACTCCATCAACCGGTTATATCTTCACCGAATCCTCAAGAAAACATTATATGAACTCCTAACTGGTAAAAAGCCCAATGTTTCATATTTTAGAGTTTTTGGGAGCAAATGCTTTATTCTTATTAAGAGAGGTAGAAGTTCTAAATTTGCTCCTAAAGCTGTAGAAGGCTTTTTACTCGGTTATGACTCAAACACAAGGGCATATAGAGTCTTCAACAAATCCACTGGATTAGTTGAAGTTTCTTGTGACATTGTGTTTGATGATACTAATGGCTCCCAAGCGGAGCAAGTTGATCTTGATGAACTAGATGATGAAGTGGCTCCATGTGTCGCACTAAGGAACATGTCCATTGGGGATGTGTGTCCTAAGGAATCCGAAGAGCCTCCATGAATACAAGATCAACCATCATCTTCCATGCAAGCATCTCCACTAACTCAAGATGAGGATCAGGCTCAAGAAGAAGAGAATGAAGATCAAGACAGTGAGCCACCTCAGGAGGAGGACATTGATCAATGGGGAGATGAAGAAGATCAAGACAAGGAAGATGATCAAGAAATTAGAGATCAAAGACCGCCACACCAAGAGTCCACCAAGCAATTCAAAGAGATCACCCCGTCAACTCCATACTCGGTGACATTCACAAGGGGGTAACCACTAGATCTCGAGTTGCACATTTTTGTGAACATTACTCTTTTGTGTCCTCCATTGAGCCATACAGGATAGAGGATGCACTAAGGGATCCGGATTGGGTGGTAGCTATGCAAGAGGAGCTCAACAACTTCACGAGGAATGAGGTATGACATTTAGTTCCACGTCCTAACCAAAAAATTGTAGGTACCAAGTGGGTATTCCGCAACAAGCAAGATGAGCATGGTGTGGTGACAAGGAACAAAGCCCGACTTGTTGCCAAAGATTATTCACAAGTCGAAGATTTGGATTTTGATGAAACCTATGCACCCGTAGCTAGGCTTGAGTCAATTCGTATATTACTTGCCTAAGCTACTTACCATGGCTTCAAGCTTTATCAAATGGATGTGAAAAGTGCCTTCCTCAATGGTCCTATCATGGAAGAGGTCTATGTTGAGCAACCTCCTGGCTTTGAAGATAGTGAGTATCCTAACCATGTTTATAACCTCTCAAAAGTACTTTATGGGCTCAAGCAAGCCCCAAGAGCATGGTATGAATGCCTAAGAGACTTTCTTATCTCTAATGGCTTCAAAGTCGGAAAGGTCGATCCTACTCTCTTCACTAAAACAATTACAAAAGACTTGTTTATATGCCAAATTTATGTTGATGATATTATATTTGGGTCTACTAACAAGTCATCTTGTGAAGAGTTTAGTAGGATTATGATACATAAATTCGAGATGTCTATGATGGGGAGTTGAAGTATTTCCTTGGAATTCAAATCAAGCAACTCCAAGAGGGCACCTTCATCAGCCAAACTAAGTACATTCAATGCATTCTTAAGAAGTTTGGAATGAAGAATGTGAAAGGGAAATGTGCTTTTGGGCCATTTTTAAGTATTTTGGTGATTTCGTATCCAACACAAGTGCTTAAGTGTTAATCTATGCCATTTGATGGACAAAGTGCAAATCAAGAGTAAAGGTATGTTTCTAAGACTTAGTACATTGTTTTAGAGACTAATGTATTGTGTCTAAGTGCTAGAAACAGGAAAAGATCAATTTGGAAAAGACTTGGCTGTACAGCCAAGACTCTGCGCAGTCTGGGAGCACCGGACTGTCCGGTGGTGCACCGGACAGTGTCCGGTGTGCCAGGCTGACGAATGTCAACTGGCTGCTCTCGGGAGGCGATCAACGGCGTACGCCTATAAATCACCGGACTGTCCGGTGGTGCACCGGACTGTCCGGTGAGCCATTCACAGGCAAAGTCGTCGCTCTCGGGAAGTGTTTAACGGCGTACGGCTATAAATCACCGGACTGTCCGGTGGTGCACCGGACTGTCCGGTGAGCCAACGGTCGGCCAGGCCAACGGTCGGCCGTGTAATCCGCGCGCGACGCGTGGCCGAGCCAACGGTCAGAAGGGAGCACCAGAATGTCCGGTGTGCACCGGACAGTGTCCGGTGCGCCAACGGCTCTGAATCTGCAGCGGTCGGCTTCGCCAAATAAGGAAAGAGATCCGCACCGGACAGTGTCCGGTGGTGCACCGGACTGTCCGGTGCGCCAGGCGACAGAAGGCAAGAATTGCCTTCTTGGAATGCTCTCAACGGCTCCTAGCTGCCTTGGGGCTATAAAAGGGACCCCTAGGCGCATGGAGGAGTACACCAAGCATTCTCTAAGCATTCCTAAGCACCAATACTTCAATTTCGCGCATTCGATTCTTTGTGATAGCAACTAGAGCTCCATTTGAGTAGTATACTCTTCGGGTTGTGTTGAGAGCTTATGTTGCGACCTATGTGCGTGTTGTTGCTCTAATTTTGTGTCTTGTGTGCGTTGCTCATCCCAACCTTACTTCCGTGATTCTTTGTGAACATCTTTGTAAGGGCGAGAGGCTCCAAGTTGTGGAGATTCCTCGCAAGCGGGATATAGTAAAGCAAAGCAAAACACCGTGGTATTCAAGTGGGTCTTTGGACCGCTTGAGAGGGGTTGATTGCAACCCTCGTCCGTTGGGACGCCACAACGTGGAGTAGGCAAGCGTTGGACTTGGTCGAACCACGGGATAAACCACTGTGCCATCTCTGTGTTGATCTCTTTGTGGTTATTGTGTTTTGCTAAGACTCCTCTCTAGCCACTTGGCCTTATTGGTGCTAACTCCTAATCAAGTTTTTGTGGCACTAAGTTTCAAGTTTTACAGGATCACCTATTCACCCCCTTCTAGGTGCTCTCAGAATGGCAAACCCATCAAGACACCCATGGGAACTAATGGGCATCTCGACCTCGACACGGGAGGTAAATTCGTAGATCAAAAGGTATACTGGTCGATGATAGGATCTTTACTCTACTTATGTGCATCTCGACCGGACATTATGCTTTCAGTATGCATGTGTGCAAGGTTCCAGGCAAATCCTAAGGAAGTTCACCTTAGGGTCATGAAAAGAATCATGAGATATTTAGTTTACACTCCTAAGTTTGGGCTTTGGTACCCCAAGGGATCTACATTTGATTTAATTGGATATTCCGATGTTGAATATGCAGGGTGTAAAATTGATAGGAAGAGCACATCAGGGACTTGTCAGTTTCTGGGAATATCCCTGGTGTCTTGGGCTTCAAAGAAACAAAACTCAGTAGCTCTTTCCACCGCAGAAGTCGAATACATTGCCACAGGCCATTGCTGTGCACAATTACTTTGGATGAGGCAAACCCTTAGGGACTATGGCTACAAATTGAGCAAAGTCCCTCTCCTATGTGATAATGAGAGTGCAATCTGCATGGCGGATAATCCCGTTGAACACAGCCGCACTAAGCACATAGATATCCGGTATCACTTCTTGAGAGATCACCAACAAAAGGGGAATATCGAAGTTGCTTATGTCAACACCCACAACCAATTAGCCGATATCTTTACCAAGCCACTTGATAAAAAGACTTTTAGCAAACTTAGAAATGAGCTAAATATACTTGATTCTCGGAACTTTGATTGAAACATTGCACACAGAGCTCATTTATATACCTTTGATCATGTCTCTTTCATTTGGTACAAATGCATATTTCTTATTCTTCTTGTGCCAAGGCTAAGACTAATGTGTGTTCAAGTATATTCCTATGCTTAGTCTCACATTGAAAGGGAAATGGAGTATTCGGCAAAGAAAAGGCTTCCACTCCATCTCTGACGGTATCATTTATTCTTTGCCGCTACTCAAAAACTCTTAATTGGTATAACCATTCACTCACTTTTATATTATCATTTGGGAGAAAGTATTAGGCCCCAAAGGGGGAGAAAGTGTTAAAGGGCTCTCAAGTTCTCCGTTTTTGGCGATCAATGCCAAATGGGGAGAAAGTATTAAGCCCAAAGCAAAAGGACCGCACCACCATTTTAAAAATTTTAGTATATATTTCAAACTTGTATCAAGATTTTTCAAAAGGAAGTGTTTATTTCAGTTGGTATCTTATTTGACTTCAATGAGTATGAAAAATTTTCAATTGGCCTCAAAATGGATTTTCAATTGGCATCTCATTTGGCTTCAAAATTTCAATAAGCGTAGAGATTTCAATTGGGGAAAATCCTCTCAAAAACCCTCTTGAAAGCTAAGGGGAGAATTTCTTCAGGGGAAGCTATTATTTAGTCAAAGAAAAAGCATTTGAAACAGAGAGAGGAATTTCAAATCTTAAAAATGCTTCTTGCAATCTTATTCCTATACCTTTGACTATTTGCAAAAGATTTTGAAGAGATTTTTCAAAAGATTTGCGAAAACAAACAAGTGGTACAAATATGGTCCAAAATATTAATAAGAGAAAAGCAATCCATTCATCTCAGACATATGTATAAAGTCTTTCATTAGTTTAATTCTAATTAACCTATGCACTTCTATCTAAATTACAAACTAGTTACATTTCTACACTTCATATTTGCTTTGGTTAGTGTTGGCATCAATCACCAAAAAGGGGGAGATTGAAAGGGAAATGGACCTAAACATTCCCTATAATCGATTTTGGTGGTTGACGACCAACACAAACCATGTGGACTAACTAGTTTGGCTAGATGTCATTTATCTCAGGTGCATAAGGTTCAACACAAACCAAGAAAGAAATTCAGTTAGGGATACAATCAAATTTGGAGCAAGACATGAGAGTGAGCTGCCAAGTGGCGCACCGGACACAGCCAGGTGCACCAGGCCCGCGACCAAACGAACCAGCCACTCTTGGGAATTCGCTACGCGTACTCCGCTATAATTCAACGAACTGTCCGGTGTGCACCGGACTGTCCGGTGAGCCAGCGGAGCGACGACTCCCTGCGCGACAATGGTCGACTGCATAGATGAACAATGATGAACAGTGGCGCGTAGAAGTCAGAGCAGCGAAGTCAGAGGTCACCTGTGACGGAACCTTCCAAGTCATTAGGCCCACCTACAGTTGCCCTTGTCCAACAGACATTAGACAACCCTGTAGATGTTCCTAAATCACTTGACAAGTTCGGTATCTTCTTTCTTACCTTTCCAGGAACGTTCACCCGTCTTGCAGACATTACAGAACATCGGAGATGTAGAAATGCGGAAGCGATTACATAAACTTACATTTATTTAAAAAGTAAGAGCAAGTTACTTATTACAGACCAGAACTATAAACGAGTGCTGAGTAGTATTATTACAATACCAAGGGAGGCAAAAACTCCTCCCGATAAGTTTTTACATAAAAGTTTTCTTATGGAGGACCCTGTCCTCCTGCAGCTTCATTCTTGTTTTTCTTCGTTTGGAACCACCTCGGTACAAAAGCAACAAAAATTTGCTGCTTCCTCACCTAAAAACAACGGGGGAATAAACCCTGAGTATGGAATTACTCAGCAAGACTTACCCGACTAAGGAAAAGACTCTCAAGGGTATGCTGGCTAGAGGGATTCAAGGAGTGGCTTATCAAGAATCAAAGACTCTGTTTTGCAGAAAAGCTTACTATGAGTGGATCCTTAAAAATCCATTTTTAATGTCAGGTTAAGTAAAATTACCTACATCTAGAGTTCTGTCTACCCTAGTTCAAGCACTTGACCTGCACTAGCCAATTTCTTATCAAGTCCTTCATCTTTACTAGAGTTCTACGTATAGGTCACTGACCAAGTCTTCATGACCGCGAAGGTACGGTGATCCGAATCGATTATACTCAGCTGAGGATCTCCAATCACACGACATATGTAGCACTTAACCCTTGCATATGTCAACCCGCCACTGGGGTTCTTAAGACCAGATCAGGTTCACGCAAATCGAGAGCACAGATACACCACCGTCCAGCCTCTTTCTACGGAGGGTACATGCTACTCTCGCCACCGCTCCACGCCCATTTCGTGTTATCTTATTCTGGCCTTAGTCTGCCCGAGGCAAGGCTTACCCATGACGAGGCATGTGACCAGTTAAAGGTCCTCGGTCATCAAGCCTACATCGACACAGTCCTTAATCGACTCAGACGGAGACACTACACCGAGACTCTCTTCTCGTGCAAGTTACCCGCCCGGTCTTAGCTTAATCATTTAAAACCCAAAGTTTGGTAACTGACAGAGGTACATCTTTTCCGATGTTGAACCCATCACGGCCGTGATGGATTCACCATCAAGTTTTATTTTCAAAAACAACCCTCCCACTTTGCCAATCATCTTTTGTAAAACAAAACCTTTTGTTTTTGCTAAAGCAATACTAAGCATAGTGAAACCTTTTGTAAAATCAGGGTTTCAAGGAAGGTAAACAAAATTCAAGGAAGGTAATGCAGGAATTGTTTAACAATCAACTCCTATTACTTAATGCAGCAAGCAAGTGAGAAAGATTTTAAAAACATCAAGGGAGGTGGCAAATGCACCGGGGCTTGCCTTCGTTAGTAGGTGAGTCAGGCTCAGGCCCACAGATGTCAAAGTAGAGACAAGACCCTGCCTGAGTTTCCGAAGGTGGTGGTGTCTTCGCCTCGGTCACTTCAATTTCTTCTTCGTTTTCTAAACATAATCACATATATGTATATAAGAATGAATGCCATGTAGTGCTCATGAGAGTGCAAAGATAATAAGAACTTATTATCTAAAATTCTTGAATACAATTATCCTTCACGGAACTCCGAGAACTTAGGGTTTCCGGAGTCAATAAAGGAGTTCATAGAGCAGGGATGGGGGTTTTGAGTTCTAGTTATCAAACAAGGTCCAAATCAACCCAAACCCTACCCAAGGCTTCTAAATAATGTATAGGACTCATATAAAAAATTTGGACATTTTTGGAATTACCATATGTTTTCTAAAATCCAGAACTAATACTTAAAACTACTTTAAATATCTTAAAATTCCTTAGTTAGCCTAAAAATCATGAAACTATTTTTATTAAATACTATAGAAAATAAGAAATCTAGGAAAATTGGTTTCACAATTTTAGGATTTTTCTACAATTTTCTATAGATTTCTAAAGTTCTACTGAAAAAGAAAAGGAAAAAGATTGAATAGTGTTGGGCTGATTCTAGCCCAGCCGGCCCAGTACCAGGGGGAAACGCGCGCGCCCGCGCCCGCGCCCTGGCGACTTTTGCACAGAGGCCCTCGGGTTTTTAGTTAACTGGGAATGAGTTCAGTTACTATTTAAATCAGTCACTGACAACTTGCACCGAGGTCCCTGAGGTTCTATTTCCCTACCCCGACTGGTCCACGACGGCGCTCAGCATGGAGAGCTCAACTCCGACGAGCTAGACCGGCCGGAGGGAGCTAAGACCGACGCCCAGCTTTGGACTAAACTCAATTCAAGACCCAGAGAGGATTTTCCCCAACTTAATTGCACTAATGATCAAGTGGTTCGCTCTGGCCACGGTGACCGCGAGAACTATAGCAAGACTGCCGTGTTCCCGGTGACCAAAGGCTACTCCGTGCAATTGAGTGGGTCGATGGGCATCACAGGCATACGAGAGCACCCAAACACGGTTTGAAGTGGGCAGAGTTTTACCAAAACAGGCTGATCACGACGAGCTTGGTTCGACGGTGGCAGAAACTTGATTTGGGGGAAACAAGAAATTCGGACACTCTGGGGATCGATTGCTAGCAATTTCTGGTGACTGGGTAGTTGATGATCTTGCGGAACTGGTGGAGGGCTCAATTTATAGAGAGAGCAAGCGGTGGTGATCAATTCGGCCGAGCCGTGCTGGCGGCCGGAGATGAAGAAAAAGCTTGGCGCAGTGATTTCGTGTCCACCGTCGTGGCAGCCTCCCCGGCGACGATGGGACAGCAGTAGGGAGCCACGACGACGCGGTGGAAAGGCAAAGCCACGTGGCGCAAGGCCGGGATATGGTGGTTCACCGGCAAGCATATCAGCTCAAGCCGCGGGGTAGAGGGGAAGTACGGGGGGGATCATCGGAGTGGAGGCCAGCTCACCGGCGGCGACGATTTACACACCCCGCAATGTTATCCATCTGCCCCGAGCGCGAATCCTTACGCCGGCGACACGAATCACGGCGAGGGAGTGATCGTCGACGGCGAACTGTTCTGAATCTGAATAGTTACTGTACCATGAGCTTCTTTCATTCAGTCGACCTAACAGTCACAGTTTAGGCTTGATTTTCTCACAAACTTATATGGCAACATACTCCATGCTCTGCAGCAAAGTTGGAGAGCTATATACCATCTACAATTCGACTATAGGGGTTGAACTCATTTGAGCACTAGATCAAGGTTGAATTCACACCCAAAGCTGGCTCTGTTACACTGAAAATCTGAATCTCAGAATGGAACCAGCCTGACAGCCAAACTTTAGGCTTAATTATCTCTGGAATTTTCTTAATAACTGAGCTCACACTCTTAAGCAAAGTTGTCCTCCAATAATTGGTCTACAACTTTGATGTGGTGACCTAGGACAAAAACCCTATATTTTGAAAGCTACAAGGCTCAAAAGTTGAGCAAAAATCTCTGAAATTCAGACTTAAGCCATTTGGGACATAAGAAGTGATTTTTGCAAATAGACCCAAAACTTAGACTTTCACTTGCAAATTTACATTTGAGTGACCCAAATGACTCAAGATACTTATTTGACTTGGTTTTTGCACTTTAGTCCAAAAGTGGACTAATTTTGCACATAAGCCCCTAGGTTTTAGTTTTAGGGTTTTCCAGGGTTCAAATGGGGTTTTTGGATATCCTAGGGGTATAAATGTAATCCAAGTTTATTTTTGGGAATATTTCATGACTATTTCCCCAAAGCTTTTAAGTTTTCTCAACTTGGGCTAGGTTTTACCCTTTTACTCCCTATTTAGGGTTAAGTTTCCTACATCAGGGGCCTATTTGCAAAATGCTCTAACATTACAACTTGTTTGAAATTTTACCTAGTGAATGCACTCTAGGTATGTCAAACATATGCAATGCTAATATTTATGATGCCATGCTCAAGTTTTAGTTGAAGTAACACTAGGGTGTTACATCACCGGACTGTCCGGTGCCGCTTGAAGACAGAAGACGACAATTGTCAACTGCTCCAAACCCTAACGGATAGCTAACGTGGCGCGCACCGGACAATGAACAGTGCAGCGTCTGGTGTGCCCGTCGCTAGCAGAAACAACCAGCGGCTAGGAAGTGGTTGGAGGCTATAAATACCCCCAACCACCTCATTCAAAGTTATCCAAGTATTTTGAACTTCCCATTTAATACAAGAGCAAAGCCAACCACTCAAAGACACATTTAAAGCATTCAATCCACTTCAAGTCTCCAAAATCAACTCTAGTGCTTAGAGACTTGAGAGAGGATCATTTGTGTTCATTTGCGCTCTTATTGCTTGGATTGCCTTCTTTTCTCTTTCTAATTTCTAAGTGCTTGTAAAGCTAGCAAGAGACACCTAAGTGTGTGGTGATCCTTGCGGGGTCTTAGTGACCCGATTGATTAAGGAAAAGACTCACTCGGTCTAAGTGACCGTTTGAGAGAGAGGGAAAAGGTTGAAATAGA
Source organism: Zea luxurians (assembly GCA_029449295.1). Classification (NCBI taxonomy): domain Eukaryota; kingdom Viridiplantae; phylum Streptophyta; class Magnoliopsida; order Poales; family Poaceae; genus Zea; species Zea luxurians. Next base: position 51,104,653 of record JAOPSE010000023.1, read on the forward strand.
CCCGGTTTTTGTGGCCTCGTCAACGGGGATTAGGTTCTTTGGAACCGAACCTCGGTAAAACAAATCACTGTTTCCACTTGTGTTGATTTCCATTTGATTTGTTTACCCTCTTTCCTCTCTCTAAAGTTTCCTTGCCAATATTGATTTGAGTTTTCTCCCAAACGTCATCCGCATCATTTGAGAAACTCGTGGCAAGAGAAATAATCTTCCGCCCCAGATTTAATTCTAACGCTAACCCCGGCCTTAGTGTGTGTTTAAGTTTATAAATTTCAGGTTTTGCCTATTCACCCCCCTCTAGGCGACTTTCAACACTCATTTTAGAACTCCTAATTTTCCTCTCTAGGTAGTCACCTCTTGTGCTAGGAGATCCGCAATGATTTTGTTTTGTCGACTGTGCTTGTAAGTTGTATTGATTCATCTGAGGAAGGGTCGCCAGACCGGCCCACAACTTTCAATTGGCTTCAATCTCAATTTGTGCCCTTGCTGAATTTTTGGTGACTTTTGTTCTTGAGTTCATTTATCTTTTCTTGAGAATTTGTGGAGAACCTTTGAGTTCTTGTTGCACCCGTGCTGTTGAGATTTGTTGGTGGATGAGATTTACTCTTTGGATCACTTCTTATGCCCAGATGGTGCAGTTCATGGTCATGGTCCTCTTTGATCTCGTTTTGAGTTCGTCTTAGAAAACCCCAACAAAAAACCCATTCTTCTCGGGTTTTTGAATCCGCGTTTTGATTTCTGAGTTGCTCGGGTTGATACTTCAAGAACTATCGTATTTCTCCCTGCGCAAACTTTCTATGAAGTTTGAGGTGATTCTGCCTCTTTTTTAGTGCCCAGCACTGCCGGACTTGTCCGTGGCACTGCCGGCCCATAGTTCGGCACTGTCGCTCAATGTCCCTGGTGTTTTTTTACTCTGATATATTGCATACACCTGAGCAGTACTCTAAGTTGCACTTTTGTGTGATCAAACAACATTGGTTTGATTCATACTGTGATTTGGTGCTTTGTGAGTCCCTAAGGGGTTCTGGGTTGAGCTTTGGATCAAAGTCACGTGCTCGTAAGTTGATAATTTTTAGTGGCTCCCATTCACCTCCCTCTGGTCGTCTCATCGTTACTTCATGGACATACTTTATTATATATAAATTGGGTTATGTCATTCATGAAGAGTTTAAAAACTTTGAAAGAAACTAGCTTTGGGTTTCGTTACTACCTAGGAGTGGTAATAGGCTATAAATTTTACACTAAAAAATGTAAGAATCAGATCGTATTTGATCAGACTCTATTTCTATTCATTTTTGAACTAAAATTAATTAAAGGCTTAAACAAGTCGTGAAGAAACATTTGAATCGTGATCCATTACCACCCCTATTACCATCTCCACAAGAGTGTCATGCCATAGCTAGGAACCAAATGAATTTTCACAAGCAAACATGGTGAGGATGGGATGGTAGTTAGAAGAAAGAGGAGAAAGAAACTATTTCAAGATGGAAGGAACAAACATGGAGCAAAGTGAGTTTGTGTTGTTTATCACATCAACGTACTATCTATGCTACACATACGAAAGCTGTTTATTTTGGTTAAATCAAATTATGCGAATATGATTCCTTAAGCTTCCACAAATTGGTTTAGTTCACATTGACTGCCAATTACATGAGCTATATTGTGCAAGATGGCGTTTAAAATGCATGCATATGAGATTTTAAAAGGCAGATGCGAGTGATAAAATTAAGCGAACTAGAATGTTTCGAAATATATAGGATAAATTTTGAACATTGTATAGGATGAAGGCAGTAACATTAGATTGTGATTGCAGTTGACCTGATATATATATCAGGCATATACAACTTAGGTGCCGTTTGGTTCATATATTGGTAACGTAATAGATAACCAATAACGTTAGATCATGTTTGTTTAAGTCTAACCGTAATCGATACCACACTACAAATGGATACTTCTTTATTCAAATTTGTTACCGCCGGTATTCGAGTGTGAATCGTTACCATTACCATTTACGTTACAATTCGTGAACCAAACGGTATCTTAGACTATCTTTAACAACTCTTTTATACCGTACCGTCTTCTATCTCAACTCATATTTCGAACATCATATGTACCATTTGCTGACCGCAACCTACTAAGCATGTCGAGAATCACACGTTCCTCTTGTCCTTACTCCTTCGTTATGGTCTGGCTCATCCTCATCCAGTGCCATCTTGGCCCATTATTTTCCAGTGACAGTTATGTGGTGTGTGAGCTGATCTGGCACAAATCTTACTACCTAATGCACCAGCTTCTAGTTGAAAGACTGACTAACTGCTCCATGATTAGTAGTCACCCGATGACATGCACCATCCCATTTGCGCTGTCAAAGAGGCCGATTCTACGCTTCTTCGCTGGACGCTGGGCCTCCTGTGCTGCGATGTACAGGGTTCTTATATAGAGTGGTTAAGTCACCCCATTAGCTGTGCTTGATTAGATACACACCTTATATTATTAGGTCGCAGAAGTTTGCCTTATATTGGGTGTTAACGTGGCTTTCAGTTCAGCTCGAAATCAACTCCCCTCGGTAGCATCGGCACGCCGAGTGTTTTCTGAAACGCAAGTTGGCATTCGAGGAACAGGTACGACACGAACCATGACAGCAAGTTGCCCATCGGCCGGCAGGTTCTGTATTGCTGTACTGTGGCGGCATCAAATGCATCACAGCATCAGCAAGGAGTACTGTGCAAAGAAACTAGTCATGCGCAGTGCTTGCACGGTTGCACTGCACCTGCGCTGCGGATACAAGGGGCTCCCATGTCATCGTCTCATCGATGAACACTGGACATGCAGCTATACGCCAGGCTCGCAGGCACCGCGCCGGCCAACCAGCCATCGATCGTGAGCTGTCTCGGAGGCAAGCACCAGGCAGGCATGGCACGCCAGGGGAGCCAGTCTGTGAACGCGGTGGCTCCGGTTCCAGCCTTTGGCGTTCGTCAGCTATAAATAGCAGGCGCCGTTTATCTCTGATACAAACACCACCGCACCAGTACAACCCAGAATCCCAGATCCCTCCTCGGCATCTCCCTTACTACGGTGCACGGTACAAGCCTGCAAACTGTACCGTAAGGAAATGGCATCCAAGGCCTTCCGCACCGTCGCCGTCGCCGCCGCCGCGCTCGCCCTCGCGGGGGTCGCGATGGCCGCCGACGCGCCCGCGCCCAGCCCCACGTCTGGGGCCGCCGCCGTCTCGTCCTCCGTCGTCGCCGCCGTCCTCTGCCCCGCCGTGGCGCTCCTCTTCGGCAGCCTGCGCCACTGAGTGCTCCAGGCCACGGCGAGTTGTCCCGTACGTTCCTGCTTTGTTTGTACTAGTACTGGTGCTAGCAGGTTTCTCCCTACGCTAGCTGCATCGCATGTATGATGATGTATCTTTACCGATTCAGGCCCCCTTTGGATTGCAGGAATTTCACAGAAAAAATGCAGGAATACTGTAGAAAACAGTTCAATTTCACAGGAAAAACGCAGGAAACGGAAAAAATTCCCGCGTTCCAAAGGGGGCCTCAGATTTTCTATATCGGCAGTTCCTCAGCCGCAGTAGGTATTTGTTTCAGAATCAGAGTCACGTCCCTTCCAACCGTTATGCATATTAATGATTTTTTTCTCTGAAATTTCTTGTGTAATGTTTCTTCTCTGATGAACTATACTGTGCCTTCCAATCTAGTCCCTCCGTTCTTTTTTTATATAGCGCGCGATAAATATTTGAGAACAGAGAGACGATGTGAAACATTGGAGTCCACGATCTCGTTTTTCATTTCCCAAACTAATTGTGGAACAGAGCTCGGACAGGAGCGCCTGTATTATAAAGGCAACATCTCATTCTTAGCTCCCAACGAGCTTAATTACGCCCCGTGTATTGAACAACAACATCAGTCGCACTGCATTCCTACAACCCCCTCCCTGAGCCACAAAATGATCGGATCACGACGTGATTGCTTGACGATCGCAAGCATGAGCTCGTCTTGAGCTTCGTTGGGCACGAGCCATGAGCGCGAAGCCGGCGCCGGCGCCGACGCCGCCGCCACCGCTGTGGCTGCTCGCGAAAGGCTGGCTGCAGTAGATCTAACTAAAGCTCGTCACGGGGGCCAGCGGACCTCTTGGCTATCGCGTGGTTCCGCAAGTACTCGATGGCGAGGTTGGCGTGCATCGCGGCGCCGTACGGGAGCGCACCATCATCGACGAGGAAGTGCGGCGAGTGCGCGGCGTGCACGGCCCCGATCGCCTCGTTCCCTATGCCGACGAAGTAGAAGTGCGAGGCGGGGACGGCCGCCGAGAAGGACGCGAAGTCCTCGCTGCCCATGCAGGGCTCCATGGCGCCACGGACGGCGCCCACGCCGACCGTGTCGGCGGCGACGGCCTCGAAGTGCGCGTGCAGCGAGGCGGCGTTCACGGTCGGGGGCAGCAGCGGGCTCCCACCGGCGCCGAAGTCCACGGACGCCGCGCACCGGTGCACCGCGGACTGCGCCACGACCACCTCCTCGATCCGCCGCTTCAGCCGCAGGAAGCCCTCGGCCGAGAAGCACCGGAACGTGCCGCCGATCGTCACGGAGCCCGGGACCACGTTGAACGCGCCGCCGCCCAGGAACCTCGTCACCGTCACCACCTGCGAGTCCAGCGGGTCCGCCTCGCGCGACACGAGGCTCTGCAGGCTGAGCACGACGCTGGAGGCTGCCACGACGGGGTCCACGGTGCTGTGGGGGGAGGCGGCGTGGCCGCCGACCCCGGTGATCACCGCCTCGAAGAACCCGCACCCGGCAAGCAGCGGGCCGGCCCTGGAGCCCACCACGCCGGTGGGGAGTTGCACGGTGACGTGGAACCCGAATATGGCCTCCACATTCTCCACGGCGCCTGCCTCCACCATTCTCTTGGCGCCAATACCGACCTCCTCACCCGGCTGGAAAAGGAGGACTACTGTGCCCTGACAGGGAAAAAAACCAACCCTTTGGTGAAATTGCAGAAACAGCGAAAATACAAAACTTAAAGCCAGAACAACGTGAGAACATCTCTAGTTTTCTTTTCCTTTTCTTTTTCTTTAGCAAATCTATGGGCTGAGCTGCCAGAGCAAGTACAACGAACAACGCTATTAGCACAGCTAGAATCTCAAAGGAAAACTTCTCTGGATAACTGGATATATGGTTATAAACAGTTACTATTCCAACGCTGCTAGCAGCAACAAACTTATGTTTCTGATGGGATTGCCCTCTCTTCTCTAGCTAGTTTGGTGAGCTCCTCCGAGCTTGTAAGGTCTCTTTTGGAACCTAGGAATTCTATAGATAAATTAAAAGTTCCACGTAAAAAAAACGCATAAAACAAGAAAAGGTCACGTATTCCATAGAGACTCAAATTTCCTTGGGAACTGGAGAAGATTGACGTGGGAATGAACTAATTTACCTCTAATCTTTTTCAACCCTGAAGGGGTTTGAGTTTCTAAACTAGCCTTTAAAGGTTTTGGGAGAAGGTCGTTTGCTTGTCCCTGACAGATACTAGAGAGACCGCCTAAGGTGACAGGTCGTAGCCTATGTTGGCAGTGACAACGATGTGCGAGGTAGCATTTGGACATGAATGCATGAGTTGAAGAATGCAAAGATCACAAACTTGTCCGACATCTCTAACGTGAAAACCCCCATTCACATCATCACATGGTAGCTATACTAGCCATGTCAAAAGTCATTAAGCTATTCTGTAGGAACTCATCGTCATCTTCTAAACGTAGTTCAACTATCTATGCCCTCACGAGGGCTTTGGTGATACCAGTAGTGACACGCTTGGAACACGTTGCAAATATGTGTGGTGACCTCGCCCAGGCCCCAGCCCAATTTTTATTCTTAAACGCCTACGGGTCTTCTTTACCTCACCTGCCAGTCTGCCACCATGAGGAAATCAAAAAGGCCGTGGCCGCCAAACAATAATCACCGCGCGGCTACTGAGGAGTGAGCTAGGAAACAAAGCAAATCCAATCGCTAACCACTAGCTAACTGATGAAAATGACTTTGCAACAAACCGTACCAGCGCTAACCACTGGTGAAACCTGCACAGTAGTACACAGTTGCGCCGAACATGAAAGCGCACAACGTGAAATCCCAGCGAACTATTACAGGGTGACACGTGCGCGCAGGTTGGGTTACTCGACGTCGACGACAACCAGGCAGTTGTGACGGTGAAGGGAGAGGAAGAAGGCGGGCGAGGTTCAGGTTGCGACCATATATACCTGCAGGTCGTTGCGGCGCTCATGGAGGATCCTGGCGGCACCGAGCAGCATTGCGGTGTGCGCGTCGTGGCCGCAGGCGTGCATCTTCCGGGCCTCCTTGCTCTTGTGCTCCCACTCCACTTCCTCCTGATCCACAGAAACTTGCCGAGGGTTAATTAACAACACACATGTGTTGGGAAACTTACATATAGTAGTATATTCAAAGCTTCAAGATGTTAGCTTGCTTGACTTTGCACTTTACACGACGAAAGAACACTGACCCCGTACGCATGCATGACTTGTGCAGAGTTTGATTTCTATATCGCTAGTGCCATCCCTCCTCTTTCTTTTTCGTCTCTAGTGATAGGTTTGCAGCAGCAGTTCCAATGGCACTAGCGCTGCAAAGCGTACCGTACTCCCTAGGCGCCTCAATCAACCGAAATTTGCTGCGGAAATGCTAAATTGAACCGAACGCCGCGGCCCGAAAACAGCGGGAAAAAAGCGCAGCGTTTCGTACCTGCAGCGGGAGCGCGTCCATGTCGGCGCGCAGCGCGACGAACGGCGGCGCCCCGGTGCCGACGGCCGCGACGACGCCCGTCCCGGCGACCGGGTACCTGTACGCGACGCCCATCGCGTCGAGCTCCCTCCGGACCAGCGCGCTCGTCTCGTGCTCCTGGAACGCCAGCTCGGGCCGCTCGTGGATGGCCCGCCGGACGCCGGCCATCCACGACGCGAACTCCCCGCGCTGCGCCCGCCGCAGCACGCCGGCGCCGCTGTCCGAGCCCGCGGAGGCGCCGAGCCACGCGGCGACGGCGACGGAGACGGCGAGCAGGGCGCGGGCGGTTGCGCGCGGCGGCGGCGCGGGCGCGGCCATCGGGGACGGACGGGGCGATATATAGGCCGCGCGCACGGGCACGGCCGGGGGGCGTGGGTGGCTTGTGAATTGTGGTGGCGCGGGCGTCGTCCCGTCCGCGCGCTCCTCGTGGGTTATATACGCGTGTCTGCGGTGCCCGCGCGCGACGTGTGCGCTGCAATCTATCTGTAAATGGGGCCTGGCCCTGTGTGTTCTTGGCTTCTTGCGCTGCCTCCGTTCCTTGTCTCCGTTGCCGTGAGATCGTCGGCGCACGTGGCCAACGTGCCCTGGGCCGCCGCGCCCGCGATGGATTTTCAGAGCACGTGCTGCGCGGAGGAAAAGAACGAAAGGATACGGCTGTGGCGGCGTGACGTCGCCCGTCGAGTCGGCATCGGCACAACCGCACAAGTCGTTGCGGAACGGGGTCACGAGTCGCGCCCAGTTTTGTGGCTCATGGAACGCTGCTCTACAACTTGTGCACCAGATCCAAGGGGAAAACGCGCTTATTTTGACCTCAGCGTGAGTTACCCGACAGGCACCCGAGTTGAGAACTTGAGATTGGATTTTGGCAGCGCCTCGCGTGGAGTTATTTGCACCATTCGTTTTTTCCACGTGAATGGATGACAACAAAACTACCACACGGTGTGCTTGACGCTTTCCTGTGTAAAGAACCAAGAACCTGGCAGGTCTGGCACTGAAGCATTCTTCTGCGTGCTTTTAGTCGTAACCAAGTTGGTGATCGCTGAATGTGCCAAAGCAGCTTGCGAAAAATGTGCTGGCGACGGAATGGAGGCAACCTCATTAATAGATGTACAGTACGGAGTAATTGGATAACGACTGGTAAGATATCCACGAGCGATAGTTCAACGCTTCGTCGTCGTCGTCGTCACTTTCAGCGTATTAAATACTACCATCAACCAAGTCTCGAACTAACGAACTTTAATACCGTGATATGTTTGATACACGAGACAGTTAGCCTACGAGAATGAGCCATTCAAGAAATGTGGGACAATATGCTTCAACAGAAAAAGCTCTTCATATGCATTGCACCTTAGTAGACGAGCAGCAAACGCTAGTGCGCCTCGAAGTCTTTCTATAGGACTGTGCAAACATGTTTCAACATGAGGGCCACATTAGGCTTGATTGGTTGCCCACACTGTCTTGTTTTGGGCAACCTCATGTGTTGACTTTATGCGAGCGTCTATTTGGTTGGTTGTATACGAAAGACGTGGCTTATACGGACGGATATAAAATAAGTCGATCAGTTGAGTGCATCTGTGCATACCGCAGAAACCGGCGTTCCCGGTTGGCCAAGCTCGCGCGAGCATGGCTCGGTATGCCTAGGCATTCAATCAGGTGGATTGAGACTGCGCACAGACATGAGGAGTATACTCACAAGAATGGAAAAAATACAAGTTGCAAATCTTGGTATGTATTAGCTGTCTTCGATGCTATTAGGGCAAAATAATGCGATATTGTTATTCATGTGAGAAGCAAAGATTTGCAGTTTATCATAGTATTGAGCACCAAATTGGACGAGCGGACAGTCTGGTCCTAGGCCCGGACGGTCCGCGGTCTGGACGGTCCATGATGGCGGCATGGACGGTCCGCGCATGAACAAAATCAGTTATGGTTCCTGATTTATGCGGTTTTGTTAGGAAACTCCACGAGATTTGTAACACCCCTGGTGTTTAGCATACTCATTCATGGCATATGCATCATAAAGGCATTATCATGAGCATCATCAATCATATTATCACTTGCATCGAGAGTTGTGAAGTGAACCCTTGCTTGCACCATTAGAAGATCCAGTTCTTTTAGACACAGATTATCCTAGAGTGCTAGAGTGTGAGTAATTTCACTTAATTAATTTGGATTGATAATGGTTGATCTTCCAACTCTTGAGTTCAGATAATGGTAGTTTCTTAAACTATATGTGATGATGTGATTTAGTGATTGTTGTGCTTGATAAATGAAGTTTCTTCAAAAATCAAAAGAATTAGGAAATAGGTTAAGAAATGTGGACCTCTTTTCAAACTTCAGCACGTTCAAATATAAATAATCTTCAAATCACATTGTCCCAATTACAAAAGTTGTAGATAATTACTTAGGGCACGCCCTGTAAAAAGTTGGTAAACTTTTAAATCCGTTTGACATGTTTTGACACAGTTAGACAACCAGTTTCCACTGTTTTGTGCAGTGCTGACAAACCAAAGTTTGGAGGCCTGTAATTCAAAATCTAGCCACTAAACCACCCTAATCCCTATAGCAAAGATGTAGTCGGTAGAGAGGGGAACAAAACGGCTGAAGCGGGAGACACTTTGAGCTCGCCATTTTGTCTCACTCGCGTCTGTAGTCCGAGCAGATCGTGTCTGCCAGGTGGCGCGCTTGTGGACGCGTGGACGCCGCGCCATGCTCCACGTCGCGCCTTGTCCGCGCGTGTGGACAAGCCAGCAGCTGCGCCTGGCTTCTTGTGGCCGAGCATTCTACCGTGCCCTCACTCTCTCCGTCTGCTCTCGTCTCGCTCTCACTCGCCCTCGCCTCATCGTTTCTTCCACCCGACGCCGTTCGCCAAGGCCGTCGCGAGCTAAGCTCGTGCCCGCGCCTCCACTGACCACCTTAGTCCACGAGCCAAGTGGCCACCACTTCGTCCTCAAGTGCTCAAACCCGGAGCCCTTGCTCAAGCTCGGAGAAGGACCTGAGCACCACCGTCGACGCCGTCGTTCATCGGTCTCCTCCGGCGCGCGTGGACTGGACGTCTCCATTCGCGACCCTTCGAGCCAAGAACACCGTTGAGTTCACCGTCAACCACTGCTACTTCCCGACCCGCCTCGATTCGTCTTGCCACCGGTAAGCCGTCGAACGAACACACTCGTCTCTCTCTCTTTCTCTCTGTTCTAAGGAAGAAGACAGGATCTTGCGCGCGATTAGGCAGAAACCCGAGGGTTTTTCTGTGAACTGTCATAGACACGGTAAATAATAACCAAGGACCTCGCAGAAGCAATATGCAGATAGCCGAAACTCGAGGGGCTAACATGCAAAGTGGTTTTCTGTTTCTTTTTTCCTTTTCGATTTAAAACGCAGAGAACCCCAGAAAAAATTTATAACTCGAGTTTTTGAACTCGAAAAATGGTGAGACAAATTTTGTGAGACTCATACAATAGTAGATCGACCATAGTCCGGACCAACCAAGAAAAGACAGACTACATGTTCTTGGACGATGTAGACTATCTTGTAGAAGCTCACGTGTAATAGATCAATTTTGACATACGTGTACATCACATGGATCCATACGCATCATACATATCTCTCATGAAGCATCATGTATCCTTATACTGCATCCATACATCATACATGATCGCAGGAGGAAGTACCAGTGGGGATTATCAAGGAGCTGCCCAGGGATTCTCGTGGAAGAGGGTGAACCCGAAGCTGAAGCTCATGAGTGTCCTGATCACCGCCCCAGTTCCTTCGAGAAAGGCGAGCCTTGGCATCTAACTTCCTATACTTGCAATACTTTAATTTATTCACTGCCTACCTATATTGTTGCATTAGGTATAGGAGTTGATCGAAACCAATTGCTGCATACACCCTTGATCTATTATTTACCTTATCCTTGCCACCTATTTAAAGTAAGCACGCTTAAATGCTTAGGCCTGCTTAGATGGTAGAAGTCAGGTGATTTCCTGTCACCTACAAGATATAGGATTTCTTATGCTTGATTGGGAGAAGTCTTTGGGGAATATCCATGAAGGAAATAAAGGTTTAAGATGAGACAGGGCGGACTCTTATGGGTGCCTTCTAGGCCGTAGTGATCCTGCCTATGTCGATTAAGGACCGTACCGTTGTGGTTCTTCGAGTCATGTTAAATTTATGCCTATAAACTTAGCTGGCCAGATAACTCGTTCCGACCGTGAAGCCAGAACACCATTCTAGCCGGATTCGACCTTGCGGTGCACCTACTGGTGTGGTTGAGGAGTGACGGGGACATGACGAGATGACCCATGGTGGATGGTACACCCTAACCCTCTGGTAGTCGGGCGGTCCCTGGGTATGGTGGCCCCTGTGGAATCCGAGATGTGTAGCAAGACTGCTACTGGAATGTGTACAGTGGTGATTGTATCTCACAAAGTACTGTGGGTATGATTTGTGTTAGGAGTACCCACCAACTAGTTAGGAATCGATTCGAATCGCCATCGCTCCTAGATAGTGAGCACTTGACTTGAGCTATCTCATCGTAGTAAGAACTACACTTTTATAAGATTTGTTGAAAAGGATATGAATTGGTGTTAATCCCAATTATGCTTAAGGACATGATAGCTTGATGTGATACTTTGATTCAACTCTCTCAACTTGACCATTCACTAAAGTGGTAATTAGACATACATCAAGTGTGATATGAAATACCTAGAGAATCAGGTGCAAAACCTAGTTCGTAGCAAAGTAGGTAATAATCCTAACCCGCTAAAATGGAGTAATTAATTTGGTAATTCCCTTTAAGATGTTAATAACTTCTGTAACTCCAATTAAGCAAAGAGCCAACTCCAGATATAACCTTGCATACTCCTTGAAGTCTTTTCTTTCTTATTTCCTAGTTTTGGATAGGTCAGTCTAGCCGAGTACATTTCAGTACTTAGGGTGTTATTCCCAATGATTTGTTGCAGATGGTCAGATGTACTACGAGTATTGTGAGCACTGCTTATACCCGGCTATGGGAGATGACTAAGCCCAGGGAAAGGCTTTCTCAATTCTTGTCTCATGCTTTTAGTGGGTTGACATACCTAATGTTGGCACAGTATCTTTAAAACCCCACAAGTGTTGTGGGTGCTAATTAAATAAATGCTTCTGCTAAAGTTGTCACTTCAGTGAATGCTACATGGAGTTATTTGGGGCATGCGTGCCACCTTTATTGTAATAGCTCTATATACTCCGATCTATGTTAAAAATTCTGCGAAATGTTGTAACACTTGATGTAGTGATTGTCAGTTCATTGCGATCTTGGTTGCGAAGGAAAAGTTTGAGATCCTTCGCGATTTTACTAGACCCTGGGTTTTTATGGGCTCAAGTGTGAGGTAATCACTACGGGGCAAGTGGTTTGCATACTTGATCTCTTATAAATCTGGTCGAGTCGCCACAGCTGGCATCAGAGCAGAACTGGCATGATACTGTTCATGTGGGCATTCCAAATCAAATAAAATAAGTTTTACAAAACTAAGTATTTGCCAATTGTCAACCCTTAAACCCATATAAGGACCTTAGGTGGCTTAGTGAGTGCTAACCTTGGGGAGGGTTCCTGTCACACCAGGTTTTAGGGGTCCAAAACCCAGGCGCGAAAATAAACACCAGGTGTGTTGGGACCAAGTCTCACACATATGATGAATAGTTGTACCAAAACGAATGTCACATCATTACTACATAATAGGAGGTCTGTACAAAATAAATAAATAATTACATCATAAGGAGACAACAATCCAGCAACCCCAAAGTTGACTGGGACACGATGGCCTAGACCTCTCACGAACTCGTCACAGCATCCTCCATGCGCCTCATCCTGCGGTACCTATTCTTGACCTGTGGGGGTGTGAGACAGCAAGAGTGAGCTCACATACGTTCATCGCTCAACAAATTGTGGGGAATAATGTGCATGAACTCGCCAAAGGTGGGAGCTCACGTGAAGTGTAAGGCTTACCAAAGAGGATGGTTAGAGCTGAGCATTGCTTTTAAAGTTGGTCAAAATTTTATTAGCAAAATCAACCCAAGGACCTCCCTACACTGACCACTCCCCTACTGCCCTTGCCCCTTTCGGGTAAGGTAGTCCTCCACTAGCTTTCCTAATTAGTTAGCCAAGGGGTCCCATTCCTCCCTTGTGGTAGCACTGTTTTCCCGGGTGGTCGCTCCATGTTCCAATTAACATAATGATCTTAACACGCTGCTACGAGATCGTGGGATCGAGAACCGCTAAATTCGGGGTTACGGTTATGAAGTTATGGTTTTCCGAAGATCCACGTGGTTAAGTATAGAATAGACTAAGTGCAACATTTTAACCTATATTTCATGACAAAACAAAGTTACCAGATGATAATAAATATTATTGTGAGACTAATGCAACTAGAATGGATCAAAACAGAGTTAGGGTTATTGAGTTATGAATTTTTAGAGTTATTGAGTACATGGTACAGATTAATTCAGATGAATAATTTTTAATTCATGTTTCATTGCTAAACAGAGGTACTAAGTGGTAGACAATATTAAAACAAAATTAATGTCTTTGGAATGAATTAATTTGGAGCTAAAATGAATTTAATATGAATTATATAAGTTTCTAGATTTATTTTTGTATTAAAAATCCATTTCTAATGTTATTTTCCTATTTTCCCAATTTCTTGGTCTGCGCGCCAAATACAGAAAAGCGCAGGGTCTGATCTACAAAAACTCCCTAGACTCTGTGCACTGTTGCAATGGACGGCGGGTTCATATCCAATAAACCGAGGGGCTCATCTGCAAAAGACATAGGCCGAAGGGGTATGGAGGTCTCTAAGCCATCCGATCACACGTGGGTGGACCAGATCACAGCGCATGTTTATAAACCAGTATCGAACCATGGTCGCCCGATCGTGATCCAACGGTTCGGATCGAATCACGCGAAGGGGCACATAATCTAATCTGAATCGTTCATCGAGATATCGACAACTTCCACTTCTCCCCCACCCTTCATCGGCCCGAGGCGGCGCCGCCCACCCACCGCGGCCGTGACACGCCGGCGAAGACCAAATCGAAGTCCCCTAGCGCTATTTCCCATGCGGTTTAGGGCATCATGAGGAGCAGAGAGTGGCAAAAGCTAGTAATGGGATTATACCAGAGCAGTAGGTCGTGAAGGCGCCCGCCCACGGCAGGGTGCAGTCCAGAGCCGCCCGTCGAGCTTCAGTGAGCAATTGGGGTTGCCCGCATGGTTGTTCTTCCACGCCACGCCCACAGGCGCATCCACGATGGTGAAGAGGAACTTCCAAGGCTAACATCATGGACGAATCAATGGTGCGGGCAAGGATTGCTTGGGACGGCCGCCACCAGAACTCAACCCCCCACTGTTCTATTGGTGCCGCACGCTTAAGCTATCTCCTAGCTGAGCCATGGCCCAAAGTCGCTGCGCAGATGACTTGTTTATATACCTCGGAGACCGAGGTTGGACGAGCGCATGATGAGGAGAAGATCTCGTGATTTGTTGGCATTCGCGCGGCTGTTGCAAGCAATTGGGGAAAAAGGCCCTGACAGACGCGGCCTGCAAGTCAGTGGCGCGATATGTGTGGCGTGGGGCTGACGCGCTGAGCCCAAGTGTCAGCGAGAGCGGAGGGAGGCGTGCGAGATCAATACCGGTCGTGTGGCTGAGGGTGTGGGTCGGGATGTCAGTGGGAGATTGAAGGCATAGTGTGAGCGGGTTGGGCCGGCCGAGCGAGGTGAGGGGGAAGGAAAGAGATGGGCCAAGCGAGGTGAGGGGGAAGGAAAGAGATGGGCTGAGCGGCACCAGAAATGGCCCAAGAGCAAGCTTATCATTTCTTTTTCTTTTCCTATTTTCTATTTTCTATTTTGTTTGTAAATTTTGAATCCAAATTTGTCACTAGTTTTGAATTCAAACTATAAGTAAATACGCAATCAAAGACTTGGAATGATGCTAGGTATATATTTATTCATTATTTTACCCATTTATTTATACCCATGCAAAACACCTAACATGAGATGCAATTTATAGTTATTTTTAATTACTCTTATTTATTTATCTAGACCATATTCTCAATACGAAATGCACACACACACATCATTTATTTCAAGAGAATTTTATTTTAGATGTGTAGTCAAATTAAGAGTGCATTCAAACCTTCCATATTTTATCATTTATTTAAAGGAAATAACTTTTATTAAAATCCTTCATCAAGAGGTCTTTAACTTAATTCCTTTAAAGAATATGTTCCAACATATAATTCATCATGGATTGTGTTATTAAACCTTCTATTCCAAAATATTATTTATTTTAGAGGATAGGGTAAGAAACTTCTTTTCTAGAGGATTTACTCAAACTCTTTGGAAAGTTTTACCAATTTTCTAAGACACTTTTATATAATTACATGTATTTATTTATTTTTATCATTTTTATCTTACACCAATTTTAGGGCTTTATAGTTCCATGCATTGCATTTTATTTTTACCGATTCTATGAATGGTTGGTATGATGTGTCACTGTTCCGTCGCCAAGGTAACAAAGGTAAGAGTAAGACCATGTAGATCGGGGCTAGTCGTCTGTCCTCATGTGTGGGTCACCATGCATGTTGTATAAGGACTAATAGAATTTCTTACCGCAACTTAGAAAGGATAGTGGCAGCTTGTCCTTACTTTTCAATTATCATTGTCGCATCATGGGGATGGGCTGGAATGAACTTTCTGTAGGTACACTAACCTTGATGTGAGTAGTTCGTATAGTTGCGCGATAACGAGTGAACAGGTATGCCACAGCTTAATACATTAACCTGAATAGATTGTGAGGCCGTAAGTTACGTGCATGCATTGGCATAACCATCATCTTGTTCATCTATTGCATCGCTCCTCTTTTTAAAGTTAGGGTAGGGGTTTTGTCTGCTCTAATAACCAATAAAAATTTTCTTACCCTAGTTCTCACCAATTATAACCTTGTAACAGATGGCCCATCGTAGGCTCACCGCCTGTAAGTCTACGGGAGGACGTGTTCCTCGTCACCAGCTTGCTGCACGTGTTTCTCACTGCCACAACTCTTTTCTTTCGGAGTACGGTGTGCCCACCCTGCTGTGGCACATTCTTCTCGCTTTGGGTTACCCAGAGGGAGAGGAACCACGTTACTTTTGGGAAGGGAGGCCACGCTGTATAGGAGAAGGTATCTGGGTGATAGGTGTGGTTAAGCCTCGGGCAGATAATCCAGTGATGGGTGGCTGGCACTTTGGATCTTCAGTCCGTAGACCCAAAGAAGGGGCAGGTAGAGCAACTTAAAAGATACTTCAAGATTTGCTTGACCATTTTCCTGGGAAGATTGCTACTTCCATGCCTCGAGTCTTTCCTAGGGGTGATATTTTAAACCCTAAGTGGGACCAGCCAGAAGGTAGAGCTCTGACAGAAGGTGACAGTGAGCAGCAGCACAGCAACACCGCAGCTTCCAGTGCTATGTTTGTAGTGATGCAGCTATATAACAACACAGAGCGCAGTTTGGGGATGGTCAAAAGTTCTCTTGCCACAGCTCAGAACCAGTTGTATCATGCTTAGGAAGCACATGCTGCAGAGTTAGCCCAAGTATAATAGAAGCTGGCCCAAGTTACGCTTGAAAAAGGTGAAGTCGTTCAGGTCAGAGATGTGGCTGTTTTGGACAGTGTGCTGTGGATTGGCGAATGCTAGGACTACCAGACCTTGCTGGTGGAAATCATCAGGGAAAGGAATACAACTTTGTCTGAGGTAGCATAGCTCAGGGCAACACAGGTTAACCTAATGCAGCAGCTGAACAATGCAGAAGCTTGGAACGCTAATCTGCATGAGGAGGTTCACCAGCTGTATGCCCAGCTTAATCCAGTCAACCCGCCAGAATCGGAAGAAGCAGATGCCGCCACAACAGACAATGGAGGTGTAGTCTCTGAGGCCGGAAGCGTGCAGGAGTAGTTGTTAGCTGTCACTAGAGGATAGGCTAACCCTTTTGGATAGTGTTCCTAGGAGTAGGAACATGACTCATGGTGTAAGGCCGATGTAATGTTGGCTTCTGAAGCAGGTGTGCATGTGTGGAAAAAACACTCTTTTGGTTGATTGTGCATGCGAGCGGAACAATTTGCTTGTAGGTACATTTATATATTATGAAGTATGTGATGATGTTGTTGCGCATGTTGGGATGTGATTCTTGCCTTACGATTTTTCACATGAAGTTTTCTTCTATGAGATATTGTACGGTATGATTTCCTTATTTCACATATGTTGCAACATGACTCGCCGCTTACTCATAATAAAAATGTGCAGATGGTGACTACTCGCCGCATTAACCCGGGAGCCGCTGGAGCTTCTAGTAGTGGTAACCAGGAGGGTGATCAAGAAGCACCACTTCCTCCACCTCCACCATTCACACCTGAACAGTTCCTCGCACAATTTCTTGGAGCTCAGAGGAACATGGAGAACTTGTAGTGGAACATGGAGGTATAACTGTAACACCCCTGGTGTTACTATAACTAAAACTTGAGCATGACATCATAAGCATTGGCATTGCATATGTTTGACACACATAGAGTGCATTCACTAGGCAAAAATTTCAAACAAGTTGTATTGTTTTAATGTTTTACAAATAAGACCCTGGTTAAAGGACTTAACCCTAAATAGTGATAAAAGGGGTAAAACTTAACCTAAGTTGAGAAAACCTAAAAGCTTTAGGGTAAAAGTCATAAAATGACTCCAAGAATAAAGTTGAATCACAATTATACCCCTGGGATACCAGAAACCCTAATTGGAACCCTGGGAAATCCTAAAACTAAACCCTAGGGGCCTATGTGCAAAATTAGCCCACTTTTGGGCTAAAGTGCAAAAACCAAGCCAAATAAGTATTTTAAGCCAATTGGTTCACAAATATGTGGATTTGAAAGCCAAACCCTAAGTTTTGGACTTAAATGCAAAATGGACCTCATTTGAGTTTTATTCTAAGTCTGAAAATCAGAGAATGGGCTCAACTTTGGGGCTTTGAAACTTACAAAGTATAGGGTTTTTGCCCTAGGTCACCACATCAAAGTTGAAGACCAATTATAGGAGAACAACTTTGCTAAAGAGTGTGAGCTTAGTTGTTATGAGAAATTTAGAGAAAAACCCAATCAAAAACTGGCTGTCAGGCTGTTTGATCTGAAATTTAGAATAGCAGATGACTGACATCAACTTCCAGCTCAAATCCAAGCATGATCCAGTGCTCAAATGTGTTCAAGTCCTATAGTCGAATTATAGATGGTATATTACTCTACAACTTTGTTTGAGAAAGGCAATCGAGTTGCTGCACAAAATTGGAAGTTGTGGGCTCTGGAAACTGGACTGTCAGGTCGGCTGATGATCTTTGCCATGGTACAGTGACAAAAGATCTGCGGTGCCGTGCATATCACCGTCGGTGACTCACCGCCGCGATTCGTGTCGCCGCCGGTGGTCGATCTCGTGCTACGATTCGTGCGGACCGTGTGGATAACATTTGGAGACCACCGCAGTGGATAAAACTTCAGCCGCTAAAGAAGTCCAGCCACCATACCATGCTCGCCGTGGTGGAACCGATAAGAACACCGGTGAACCGCCGCCTCCCGGCGTTGTGCCGCGTGGCTCTGCCCTTCCACCTCGTCGGCGTGACTCCTCACGGCTGTCTCATCGATGCCGGTGAGCCCGCCACGGCGGTGGACACGAAATCGCGAAGCCGATGACCTTCCTTATCTCCGGCCGCCGCGTGTCATCGCTTAAATTCGCGGCCACCGCTTGAGGGCTCTATAAATTGACCTCGCTCATAGTTCCGCCATGTAGTCAAGCAACTCCTGTATCTATCTATGCCCTGAATTATCTACCCGAAAGCTTCAATTTGAGATTTCCCCCAAATCCACCCAAAACACCGCAAGAACCTAGCTCACCGTGGCCAGCTCGTTCTGGTAAGTCCCTATTCAATCCATGTGTTGTTTTCATGCCTCTGCATGCTTGTGAAGCTCTCGGTGGCGTCCGTTTGCTCGGTTCGGCCATGGTTGTGTGGGAACGTGAGCTCGACGCCCCGGTTTCCGCCCTGAGCGTGGGCAGAACACTTTCTTGGAGCGCCATCCGAAATTGAGGACCGTTCTTAGGTCACCTTAGGTCCGTAAAGCCTCTCCGACAGTTAGCTTGAACAATCATCGCCGATCATGGCCGGTACAGACCTTGTCCGTGATGAACGAACAACGCGCCATGGTCAGGGACAATCGCGGGGAAGAGATAGAAACCGGAGGGCCTTTCTGCGAAGTGTCAGCGACTCCTCAAAATAGTGTTTATGCTCATTTCAGATTAGCCAGAACCCCGAGGGCCTATCCGCAAAACTACCAGAGCGCGCGCGGGCGCGAGCGCGCTGTCCCCTCTGTACTGGGCCGCTTGGGCCGAAATCAGCCCAGAACTGTTACAAGTTTTCCTTTTTCTTTTTATCCCAGAGTTAAAACAATTCTAGAAAATGGTAGAAAAATCCTAAAAATATGAGACCAATTTTCCTAGGCTTGTTATTTTCCATAGTATTTAATAAAAATAGTTTTATGATTTTTAGTTTGAACAAAGAATTTTAGAGCATTTAAAATAGCCTAAAGAAGTAATTCTGGATTTTTAAAAGATAAATGGTAATTCCATAAATGCTCAAAATTTTTATGTGAACTTAAAACAATATTTAGAAGCCTTGGGTAGAATTTGAGTTGATTTGGACCTTGTTTGATCACTAAACCCAAAACCACCCCCCTGCCCTATGAACTCCTTTACTGACTCCGGAAACCCTAGGTTCTCGGAGTACCGTGAAGGAAAGTTGTACTCAAGACATAGATAATAAGTTTATATTACTTTGC
This sequence comes from Zea luxurians, assembly GCA_029449295.1. Classification (NCBI taxonomy): domain Eukaryota; kingdom Viridiplantae; phylum Streptophyta; class Magnoliopsida; order Poales; family Poaceae; genus Zea; species Zea luxurians. Next base: position 51,124,301 of record JAOPSE010000023.1, read on the forward strand.
ATCTTCATGAGCATCCCATGGCATTCATTCTTATATATATACCTATATGGTTATATTTAGAGAACGAAGGAGAGAGTGAAGTGACTGAAGAGAAGACACCACCACCACCTTTGGAATCTCGGGCAAGGACTTGGCTCTACTTCGACAACTGCGAGTCCGAGCCTGACTCACCTACTAACGAAGGCAAGCCCCGGTGCATGCAACCCCTTTCCTTGTGTTTTTAAAATACTTTTCGCACACTTTAAGTCTAGTGAAATGTGCATTAGGTTCATAGGAATTGCTCGAAACCCTTTGATGCATTGCTTTCCTTGATATCCATACCTTTATAGATACTTCGGTGAAGTATCAAAATTATGATTTACAAAAATGCTTAGCCTTGCTTAGATCTTGTGGATAGAGGTTGTCCTCAATTTAACCCGGGAGAGGATGGCTTCTACCTGCAAGAATATTTTCACTAGAGCAGTGGTGGGATCTTACTGCAAAGCTCCCTGTGATGCTCTTTTCATCCTTGGGAACAGAAACAATCCTAAGGATGGAAGTATGTAAATCGAGACTTGGGGTAGGAACAGGTGATGTTCTACCCAGGTTGATTAAGGATTAACGCGTATGTAGGCTTGATGATCGAGGACCCTTTAACTGGTCACATGCCTCGTCATGGGTAAGCCTTGCCTCGGGCAGACTAAGGCCGGAATAAGATAACACGAAATGGGCGTGGAGCGGTGGCGAGAGTAGCGTGTACCCTCCGTGGCAAGAGGCTAGACGGTGGTGTATCTGTGCTCTCGGTTTGCGTGAACCTGATCCGGTCTTAAGAACCCCGGTGGCGGGTTGACATATGCAAGGGTTAAGTGCTACATATGTCGTGTGATTGGAGATCCTCAGCTGAGTATAATCGATTCGGATCGCCGTACCTTCGCGGTTATGAAGACTTGGTCACTGCCCTGCAACCTAAAGTCAGGATGTGAACACTATGGATAAAAATGATGTTGTATGGATGAGATGTTAAAATTAGACTAGATGCAAATAGAGTCTATTAATACTTAATATGGCATTAAAAGATTGAAAGTAAGGACTCACTTTAGTAAGCTGCTTCTGCAAAAGTATAAGTTGATTTTTGCTAAAGCCTCTCCTTGACTCCTATTTATCCAGCATACCCTTGAGAGTCTTTTCCTTAGTCGGGTAATACTTGCTGAGTAATTCCATACTCAGGGTTTATCCCTTTGTTGTTTTTAGGTGAGGAAGCGACAAATTTTTGTTGCTTTTGCTCCAAGGTGGCATCTAATGAAGAAAAACAAGAATGAAGATACGGGAGGACTTGGTCCTCCACCTAGGATCTTTTTGTTTGATAGTTTTTGGGAGGAGTTTTTGCCTCCCTTGATATGTGTACTCAGCACTCGTTTATAGCTCTGGTCTGTAATAAGTAACTTGATCTTACTTTCTAAATAAATGTAAGTTTATGTAATTGCTTCCGTACTTCTATATCTCCGATGTTCTGTAATGTCTGCAAGACGGGTAAAACGTTCCTGGTAAGGTCGGGAAAGATACCGAGCTTGTCAAGTAACTTAGGAACATCTATAGGGTGTCTGATGTCTGTAAGACAAGGACAACTGTAGGTGGGCCTGATTACTTGGGAGGTTCCGTCACAGCTGGTATCGGAGCGTAGCCCTTCTTTGCAGATGGTGTAGCTAGAGAAGATGTAGTAGATCAATGTAATAAGGTAGGTGTAGATAGACCAGCTTGGTAAGAAAAACAGGTTAAACTTTGTTGGAAAGAGTTTTCCTGTTTTACCTGGATCATGTAGCATGTGAGCTTTTATACGACTATGGTGTAAGAAACGACTGCCAGTTTATGAAGCAACTTTTAATATCTATAGTAGTTTCTCAAAATTCAAGAGTTAAGATGGCTATTTCCTTGGATATTCCATATGGATCACCATGTTGTCTTATTAACCTAACCTAGGGAAGACATGTTATCTATCGAATGCCTACCAACTTAATCCTTGACCTGGTGATCCCTATGATGGGCATAGAAATATGCTTGGGCTGAATTAACAGTCTCCCATCATACTTCTTTCATCAAGATTAGGTTATGGCCATGCCTTGTTCACTTCCTTGGGCCATGATCTATTTGGATCTCTACTTGTGATCGTACTTACAGGTGGAGTCTCTTTTGTACCTTGTCATCCTTGATCAGTCTATTTGTGTTGTGTGAGATTCCTTATTGGTTATGTCTGGTATTGGCGTTATGACTAAAATTGATGATGCTGCGCCAAAACCGAGGGCCTCTTGTGGGTATACACACAAGGTTGTGCTGCTCGATGCACGCTTGTATCACAGTCAGTAGTCATAATCCATTATGAGATTATATCAATATGTTATCTCTACACAAATCGTTCTTATCACGTGAGATCCATTATTGGTGCCAGTTTTGTAATGGTGTCATGGTTGAGAACTTATGGTACCGCGGCGAAACTGAGAGCCTCCTGTGAATGTACACACAAGATTCTGCTGCTTGGCGCATGTTGGTATCGAAGTCTCTGGTCATGATCCATTGTGAAACTACACTGATGTGTTGATAGTCGCCTAGAGGGGGGGTGAATAGGGCGAAACTGAAATTTACAAAAATAATCACAACTACAAGCCGGGTTAGCGTTAGAAATATAAACGAGTCCGCGAGAGAGGGCGCAAAACAAATCGCAAGCGAATAATAAGATGAGACACGTGGATTTGTTTTACCGAGGTTCGGTTCTCTCAAACCTACTCCCCGTTGAGGAGGCCACAAAGGCCGGGTCTCTTTCAACCCTTCCCTCTCTCAAACGATCCCACGGATCGAGTGAGCTTTCTCTTCTTCTCAATCAACCGGGAATAAAACTTCCCCGCAAGGGCCACCACACAATTGGTGCCTCTTGCCTTGGTTACAATTGAGTGATGATCACAAGAACAAGTGAGAAAGAAAAGAATGCGATCCAAGCGCAAGAGCTCGAAAGAACACAAGCAAATCACTCTCTCTAGTCACTATGGTGTTGTGTGGAATTTGGAGAGGACTTGATCTATTTGGTGTGTCTAGAATTGAATGCTAGAGCTCTTGTAGTAGTTGAGAAGTGGAAAACTTGGATGGCAATGAATGTGGGGTGGTTGGGGTATTTATAGCTCCAACCACCAAAAGTGGCCGTTGGCTGAAGCCTTCTGTTCGATGGCGCACCGGACAGTCCGGTGCACACCGGACAGTCCGGTGCCCCTGCCACGTCACCATTGCCGTTGGATTCTGACCGTTGGAGCTTCTGACTTGTGGGCCCGTCGAGGTGTCCGGTGCACACCGGACATGCACTGTTTGATGTCCGGTGCACCGGTATGGGCAGGCCTGTCCTCTGCGCGCGCTGCGCGCGCATTTATTGCTCCGCAGGGAGCCGTTGGCGCCGCAGAGAGCCGTTGCTCCGCTGGCACACCGGACAGTCCGGTGCACACCGGACAGTCCGGTGAATTATAGCGGAGCGGCTGCCGCGCGAACCCGAGGCTGGCGAGTTCCGGAGGCCGCAGTTCCTTGGAGCACCGGACATGTCCGGTGCACACCGGACAGTCCGGTGAATTATAGCGGAGCGGCTGCCGCGCGAACCCGAGGCTGAAGGGTTGAAGTCGAAGTCCTCTGGGCGAAGAGTCCTCTGGGCGAAGAGTCTTCTGGGCGAAGGGTCTTCTGGGCGAAGTGTCCTCTGGGCGCACCGGACAGTCCGGTGCACACCGGACAGTCCGGTGCACACCGGACAGTCCGGTGCCTCCAGCCAGAGGTGCCCTCGGTTGCCTCATTGCTCCTTTGTTGAATCCAACACTTGTACTTTTTATTGGCTAAATGTGAACCTTTTGCACCTGTATAACTTATGCACTAGAGTAAACTAGTTAGTCTAATATTTGTGTTGGGCAATTCAACCACCAAAATTATTTAGGAACTAGGTGTAAGCCTAATTCCCTTTCAATCTCCCCCTTTTTGGTGATTGATGCCAACACAAACCAAAGCAAATATAGAAGTGCATAATTGAACTAGTTTACATAATGTAAGTGCAAAGGTTGCTTGGAATTGAGCCAATATTAATATTCATATGATGCGCATGGATTGTTTCTTTTATTTTTAACATATTGGACCACATTTGCACCATAAGTTTTGTTTTTGCAAATTCTTTTGTAAATTCTTTTCAAAGTCATTTTGCAAGATAGTCAAAGGTAAATGAATAAGATTTTGCAAAGCATTTTCAAGATTTGAAATTTTCTTCCTTGGTTCAAATGCTTTCCCTTTGACTAAACAAAACTCCCCCTCAATAAGGTCTCCTCTTAGTGTTCAAGAGGGTTTTAAGATATCAATTTTGAAAATACAACTTGCTCCCCCTTTTGAACACAAAGAGATACCAATTTTGAAAATTTACCAATTGACAATTATTAATTTTTAAAATAGGGTGGTGGTGCGGTCCTTTTGCTTTGGGCCAATACTTTCTCCCCCTTTGGCATGAATCGCCAAAAACGGATACTAAGAATGAAATATAGGCCCATGAAGTACTTTCTCCCCCTTTGGTCATGAAATGAATGAGTGAAGATTATACCAAAGTTGGAGAGATGATGCGGAGCGACGGCGAAGGGTGAGTAGTATAACGGAGTGGAAGCCTTTGTCTTCGCCGAAGACTCCAATTCCCTTTCAATATACCTATGACTTGGTTTGAAATACACTTGAAAACACATTAGTCATAGCATATATAAAAGAGATGATCAAAGGTATATTTATGAGCCATGTGTGCAAGACTAGCAAAAGAAATTCCTAGAATCAAGAATATTGAGCTCATGCCTAAGTCGGGTAAAGGATTGTTCATCAAGTGGCTTGGTAAAGATATCGGCTAATTGATCTTTAGTGTTAATGTAAGAAATCTCGATATCCCCCTTTTGTTGGTGATCCCGAAGAAAATGATACCGAATAGCTATGTGCTTAGTGCGGCTATGCTCGACGGGATTGTCGGCCATTTTGATTGCACTCTCATTGTCACATAGCAAAGGAACTTTGGTTAATTTGTAACCATAGTCCCGCAGGGTTTGCCTCATCCAAAGCAATTGCGCGCAACAATGACCTGCGGCAATATACTCGGCTTCGGCGGTGGAAAGAGCGACCGAATTTTGCTTCTTTGAAGCCCAAGACACCAAGGATCTTCCCAAGAACTGGCAAGTCCCCGATGTGCTCTTCCTATTGATCCTACACCCCGCCCAATCGGCATCCGAATAACCAATCAAATCAAATGTGGATCCCCGAGGGTACCAAAGCCCAAACTTAGGTGTATAAGCCAAATATCTCAAGATTCGTTTTACGGCCGTAAGGTGTGATTCCTTAGGGTCGGCTTGGAATCTTGCACACATGCAAACGGAAAGCATAATGTCTGGTCGAGATGCACATAAATAAAGCAATGAACCAATCATCGACCGGTATACCTTTTGATCCACGGACTTACCTCCCGTGTCGAGGTCGAGATGCCCATTTGTTCCCATGGGTGTCTTGATGGGCTTGGCATCCTTCATTCCAAACTTACTTAGAATGTCTTGAGTATACTTCGTTTGGCTAATGAAGGTGCCCTCTTGGAGTTGCTTAACTTGGAATCCTAGGAAATACTTCAACTCCCCCATCATCGACATCTCGAATTTCTGTGTCATGATCCTACTAAATTCTTCACATGTAGATTTGTTAGTAGACCCAAATATGATATCATCAACATAAATTTGGCATACAAACAAATCATTGTCAAGAGTCTTAGTGAATAAAGTAGGATCGGCCTTGCCGACTTTGAAGCCATTTGCAATAAGGAAATCTCTAAGGCATTCATACCATGCTCTTGGGGCTTGCTTGAGCCCATAAAGCGCCTTAGAGAGCCTATAAACATGGTTAGGGTACTCACTGTCTTCAAAGCCGGGAGGTTGCTCAACATAGACCTCCTCCTTAATTGGTCCATTGAGGAAGGCACTCTTCACGTCCATTTGATAAAGCTTGAAGCCATGGTAAGTAGCATAGGCCAATAATATACGAATTGACTCAAGCCTAGCTACGGGTGCATAGGTTTCACCAAAATCCAAACCTTCGACTTGTGAATACCCCTTGGCCACGAGTCGAGCTTTGTTCCTTGTCACCACACCATGCTCGTCTTGCTTGTTGCGGAAGACCCACTTGGTTCCTACAACATTTTGATTAGGACGTGGAACTAAGTGCCATACCTCATTCCTTGTGAAATTGTTGAGCTCCTCTTGCATCGCCATCACCCAATCCGAATCTTGAAGTGCTTCCTCTACCCTGTGTGGCTCAATAGAGGAAACAAACGAGTAATGTTCACAAAAATGAGCAACACGAGATCGAGTAGTTACCCCCTTATGAATGTCGCCGAGAATGGTGTCGATGGGGTGATCTCGTTGTATTGCTTGGTGGACTCTTGGGTGTGGCGGCCTTGGTTGTTCATCCTCCTTGTCTTCATCATTTGAATCTCCCCCTTGATCGTTGCTGTCATTTTGAGGTGGCTCATCTTCTTGATCTTCTTGTTCAACATCTTGAGCCTCATCCTCAACTTGAGTTGGTGGAGATGCTTGCATGGAGGAGGATGGTTGATCTTGTGCTTGTGAAGGCTCTTGGGATTCCTTAGGACACACATCCCCAATGGACATGTTCCTTAGTGCTATGCAAGGGGCCTGTTCTTCACCTATCTCATCAAGATCAACTTGCTCTACTTGAGAGCCGTTAGTCTCATCAAACACAACGTCACAAGAAACTTCAACAAGTCCTGAGGACTTATTAAAGACTCTATATGCCCTTGTGTTTGAGTCATATCCTAGTAAAAAGCCTTCTACAGTTTTAGGAGCAAATTTTGATTTTCTACCTCTCTTAACAAGAATAAAGCATTTGCTACCAAAAACTCTAAAATATGAAATATTGGGCTTTTTACCGGTTAGGAGTTCATAAGATGTCTTCTTGAGGATTCGATGAAGATATAACCGGTTGATGGCGTAGCAGGCAGTGTTGACCGCTTCGGCCCAAAACCGGTCCGGTGTCTTGTACTCATCAAGCATGGTTCTTGCCATGTCCAATAGAGTTCGATTCTTCCTCTCCACTACACCATTTTGTTGTGGAGTGTAGGGAGAAGAGAACTCATGCTTGATGCCCTCCTCCTCAAGGAAGCCTTCAATTTGAGAGTTCTTGAACTCCGTCCCGTTGTCGCTTCTGATTTTCTTGATCCTTAAGCCGAACTCATTTTGAGCTCGTCTCAAGAATCCCTTTAAAGTCTCTTGGGTTTGAGATTTTTCCTGCAAAAAGAATACCCAAGTGAAGCGAGAATAATCATCCACAATTACAAGACAATACTTACTACCGCCGATGCTTATGTAAGTGATCGGGCCGAATAAGTCCATGTGTAGGAGCTCCAGTGGTCTGTCGGTAGTCATGATGTTTTTGTGTGGATGATGGATGCCAACTTGCTTCCCGGCTTGGCATGCGCTACAGATCCTGTCTTTCTCAAAATGAACATTGGTTAGTCCTAAAATGTGTTCTCCCTTTAGAAGCTTATGAAGATTCTTCATCCCAACATGGGCTAGTCGGCGATGCCATAGCCAACCCATATTAGTCTTAGCAACTAAGCAAGTGTCGAGTTCAGCTCTATCAAAATCTACCAAGTATAGCTGACCCTCTAACACTCCCTTAAAAGCTATTGAATCATCACTTCTTCTAAAGACAGTAACACCAATATCAGTAAAAAGACAGTTGTAGCCCATTTGACATAATTGGGATACGGAAAGCAAATTGTAATCTAAAGAATCTATAAGAAAAACATTGGAAATGGAATGGTCAGGGGATATAGCAATTTTACCCAAACCTTTGACCAAACCTTGATTTCCATCCCCGAATGTGATAGCTCGTTGGGGATCTTGGTTTTTCTCATATGAAGAGAACATTCTTTTCTCCCCTGTCATATGGTTTGTGCACCCGCTGTCGAGTATCCAACTTGAGCCTCCGGATGCATAAACCTACAAAACAAGTTTAGTTCTTTGTTTTAGGTACCCAAACGGTTTTGGGTCCTTTGGCATTAGATACAAGAACTTTGGGTACCCAAACACAAGTCTTGGAGCCCTTGTGTTTGCCCCCAATAATTTTGGCAACTAACTTGCCGGATTTGCTAGTTAAAACATAAGATGCATCAAAAGTTTTAAATGAAATGGCATGATCAATTGATGCATTAGAAATTTTCTTTCTAGGCAACTTGGCATGGGTTGGTTGCCTAGATCTAGATGTCTCACCCTTATACATAAAAGCATAATTAGGGCCAGAGTGAGACTTCCTAGAATGAATTTTCTTAATTTTACTCTCAGGATACCCGGCAGGGTACAAAATGTAACCCTCGTTATCCTGAGGCATGGGAGCCTTGCCCTTAACAAAGTTAGACAAGTTCTTAGGAGGGGCATTAATTTTGACATTGTCTCCCCTTTGGAAGCCAATGCCGTCCCTAATGCCCGGGCGTCTCCCATTATAGAGCATGCTTCTAGCCAATTTAAATTTTTCATTTTCTAAGTCATGCTCACTAATTTTAGCATTAAGTTGTGCTATGTGATCATTTTGTTTCTTAATTAAGGCTAAGTGATCATGGATAGCATCAACATTAATATCTCTACATCTAGTACAAATGGAAACATGCTCAATATTAGATGTAGAGGGTTTGCAAGATTTAAGCTCAACAATCTTAGCATGTAACATATCATTTTTAGTTCTAAGGTCGGAAATAGTAGCATTGCAAACATCAAAATCCCTAGCCTTAGCAATTAGTTTCTCATTTTCATTTCTAAGGCTAGCAATGGAAACATTTAACTCATCAATCCTAGCAAGCAAATCATCATTATCATTTCTAGGATCAATGCAAACATGAGAATCAACCTTAGCAATTAATTTAACATTTTCATTTCTAAGGTTGGTAATAGTGTCATGGCATATGCTTAGCTCACTAGATAATTTGTTACATTTTTCTACCTCTAGAGCATAAGCATTCTTAACCTTAACATGTTTCTTGTTTTCCTTGATTAGGAAGTCCTCTTGGGAGTCCAAGAGATCATCCTTTTCATGGATAGCACTAACAAGCTCATTTAATTTTTCTTTTTGTTCCATGTTAAGGTTGGCAAAAAGAATGCGCAAGTTATTTTCCTCATTTTTATCATCCTCATCACTAGATGTTTCATATTTAGTGGAGGACCTTGATTTTACCTTCTTTTTGCCGTCCTTGGCCATGAGACACTTGTGGCCGACGTTGGGGAAGAGGAGGCCCTTGGTGACGGCGATGTTGGCGGCGTCCTCGTCGTCAGAGGAGTCGCTTGAGCTTTCGTCGGAGTCCCACTCCCGACAAACATGGGCATCGCCGCCCTTCTTCTTGTAGTATCTCTTCTTCTCCTTCCTCTTGCCCTTCTTGTCGTCGCCCCTGTCACTGTCACTAGACATAGGACATTTTGCAATGAAGTGACCGGGCTTACCACACTTGTAGCAAACCTTCTTGGAACGGGGTTTGTAGTCCTTCCCCTTCCGTTGCTTGAGGATTTGCCGGAAGCTTTTGATGATTAGGGCCATTTCCTCATTGTCGAGCTTGGAGGCGTCGATTGGTTGTCTACTTGGTGTAGACTCCTCCTTCTTCTCCTCCGTTGCCTTGAAGGCTACTGGTTGCGCCTCGGATGTGAAAGGCTCGTCAAGCTCGTTGATCTTCTTGGAGCCCTTAATCATGCATTCAAAGCTTACAAAATTCCCGATGACTTCCTCGGGGGTCATTAGTGGATATCTAGGATTACCACGAATTAATTGTACTTGTGTAGGATTAAGGAAAATAAGTGCTCTTAAAATAACCTTAACCACTTCGTGGTCATCCCATTTTGCGCTCCCGAGGTTGCGCACTTGGTTCACCAAGGTCTTGAGCCGGTTGTACATGTCTTGTGGCTCCTCCCCTTGGCGAAGACGGAAGCGACCGAGCTCCCCCTCGATCGTTTCCCGCTTTGTGATCTTGGTGAGTTCATCACCTTCGTGCGCCGTCTTGAGTAGGTCCCAAATCTCTTTGGCGTTCTTCAAGCCTTGTACTTTGTTGTATTCCTCCTTGCTTAGGGAGGCAAGGAGGATGGTTGCGGCTTGGGAGTTGAAGTGCTCGATTTGGGCCACTTCGTCCGTGTCATAGTCCTCATCCCCTATTGATGGTACCTGTACACCATACTCAACGACATCCCATATTCTTTTGTGGAGAGAGGTTAGATGAAATCGCATTAAATTACTCCACATAGCATAATCTTCACCATTAAAAGTTGGTGGTTTGCCTAATGGGACGGAAAGTAGGGGTGTATGTTTAGGAATGCGAGGGTAGCGTAGGGGGATCTTACTATACTTCTTACGCTCTTGGCGTTTAGAAGTGACGGACGCCGCGTCGGAGCCGGAGGTTGATGTCGATGAAGTGTCGGTCTCGTAGTAGACCACCTTCCTCATCCTTTTGGGCTTGTCCCCACTCCGATGCGGCTTGTGAGAAGAAGATTTTTCCTTCTTCTCCTTGTGGTGAGAAGAGGAAGATCTTTTCTCCTTCCGCTTGGAGGAGTTCTTCTTCTTCTCCCTTCTCTTGATGCGGGACTCTTCCGACGAAGTGCTCCCTTGGCTTGTAGTGGGCTTGTCGCCGGTCTCCATCTCCTTCTTGGCGTGATCTCCCGACATCACTTCGAGCGGTTAGGCTCTAATGAAGCACCGGGCTCTGATACCAATTGATAGTCGCCTAGAGGGGGGGTGAATAGGGCGAAACTGAAATTTACAAAAATAATCACAACTACAAGCCGGGTTAGCGTTAGAAATATAAACGAGTCCGCGAGAGAGGGCGCAAAACAAATCGCAAGCGAATAATAAGATGAGACACGTGGATTTGTTTTACCGAGGTTCGGTTCTCTCAAACCTACTCCCCGTTGAGGAGGCCACAAAGGCCGGGTCTCTTTCAACCCTTCCCTCTCTCAAACGATCCCACGGATCGAGTGAGCTTTCTCTTCTTCTCAATCAACCGGGAATAAAACTTCCCCGCAAGGGCCACCACACAATTGGTGCCTCTTGCCTTGGTTACAATTGAGTGATGATCACAAGAACAAGTGAGAAAGAAAAGAATGCGATCCAAGCGCAAGAGCTCGAAAGAACACAAGCAAATCACTCTCTCTAGTCACTATGGTGTTGTGTGGAATTTGGAGAGGACTTGATCTATTTGGTGTGTCTAGAATTGAATGCTAGAGCTCTTGTAGTAGTTGAGAAGTGGAAAACTTGGATGGCAATGAATGTGGGGTGGTTGGGGTATTTATAGCTCCAACCACCAAAAGTGGCCGTTGGCTGAAGCCTTCTGTTCGATGGCGCACCGGACAGTCCGGTGCACACCGGACAGTCCGGTGCCCCTGCCACGTCACCATTGCCGTTGGATTCTGACCGTTGGAGCTTCTGACTTGTGGGCCCGTCGAGGTGTCCGGTGCACACCGGACATGCACTGTTTGATGTCCGGTGCACCGGTATGGGCAGGCCTGTCCTCTGCGCGCGCTGCGCGCGCATTTATTGCTCCGCAGGGAGCCGTTGGCGCCGCAGAGAGCCGTTGCTCCGCTGGCACACCGGACAGTCCGGTGAATTATAGCGGAGCGGCTGCCGCGCGAACCCGAGGCTGACGAGTTCCGGAGGCCGCAGTTCCTTGGAGCACCGGACATGTCCGGTGCACACCGGACAGTCCGGTGAATTATAGCGGAGCGGCTGCCGCGCGAACCCGAGGCTGAAGGGTTGAAGTCGAAGTCCTCTGGGCGAAGAGTCCTCCGGGCGAAGAGTCTTCTGGGCGAAGGGTCTTCTGGGCGAAGTGTCCTCTGGGCGCACCGGACAGTCCGGTGCACACCGGACAGTCCGGTGCCTCCAGCCAGAGGTGCCCTCGGTTGCCTCATTGCTCCTTTGTTGAATCCAACACTTGGTCTTTTTATTGGCTAAATGTGAACCTTTTGCACCTGTATAACTTATGCACTAGAGTAAACTAGTTAGTCTAATATTTGTGTTGGGCAATTCAACCACCAAAATTATTTAGGAACTAGGTGTAAGCCTAATTCCCTTTCATGTGTGATCTTCTGTGGACTCCTTCCTTAAAACAGTTTCTTGTTGTTTGTAAAGAGATCAAGCAACATCTGTCATTTCCATTGGATCAAAAGGCCATACCACTTTCATGTGTGGTCTTATTTCTTTTGATCTTGGTAGTGACTACTTACACAAGTTCCCTTTGCATTCTTTGAAGCCTTGGATCTTTTTAGTGTTGAATAACAACTGATTAGCTCCCAAAATGAAGACTGGTTTTCCCTGCTGCTGAAATGCAGGAGTTTGTTCATTCGCTTTCCTAATTAATCTATGTATTCCCTAACCAAGTGGATAATTCATCTCGCTTGAAGAAACGGATGAACAACCGGATTTCTATCCAAATGCATGACCTTTGACTTGCAAATGTGAACTCTCAACCCTTGGCTTACCGATGGTACTGAGAGAACTTGCTCAATGTCAAAAGCAGTTCAACAAGTTGGTTTTGACTAACTTGTAACTGCCCGTTGACCGAATGTTGAGTTTAGAGATCGTTTTATCGAGTTGTCTAAACTCACTTTGGTTCAACCTACCCTAAAGAAAGTGCTTACCAAAACGAGATTAAGTCGGTCAATAACCACCTAACCATCGCTCTAGTCATGCATCGATTGCCTCATGTATGCTTTTCCAGCATAAGTGATTGGGTCGAGCCATGTCTAGTGCCCGATAAGATGGACTAGTTGCAAAGTCCGCATTTTTAGATCCCTCCACTGGTGATTTTTCTTGAATCAATATCGCCTTTCGTGAATTTGGATTCCCTGGCTAACACAAGTTGTCAGTGATGTTATTCGACATTCACACTCGTCTCGTGTGCTATGAACTTACTGTAGCCACTTGTTGGTAAACCTCTTCTTGTGTGTTTTACCCAAGATGGTGCATCTGGTTCTATTTGGGTAAAGTTGCATAATTGCCACCCAACAGACTCAGATAGTACAGTGTCATCAGAAAAAGCAAGTTGCACACGTAGAAATGGGAAGATATTGTATGGACTTTATCATGGGATTACCCAGGACTACAAAAGGGTATGACTATCTGGGTTATTGTTGATCGGCTTACGAAAAATTTCTCATTTTCTACCAGTCAAGACCGATTCCCAGTTACTGTCTATGCCCAATTGTACATTGCTCGTATTCTTAGTCTGCACGGTGTTCTGAAGACCATAGTGTCGGATCATGGATCGCAATTCGTATCCAAATTTTGGGAAGAACTTCATAAATCCCTGGGTACTAAGTTGCTCCACAGTTCGGCCTGTCATCCTCAAACCAGTGGACAGACTGAGAGGGTAAACCAAATATTGGAAGATATGCTACAGGCATGTGTTCTGGAATTCCCACAGAAATGGGGTGAAAGTTTGCCCTTAGCGGATGTTGGGGACTTGTTCTCAAATGCTTCGGATTAAGAACAAGGCAACATAAAAAGTGTTAAATATTAAGGCCCTTCGTCCTACCAAACATTATTCTCCTTCGGGAATAATGAGTTCCGGACGAAGGTCACAAGAGACATACCTTCGTAAACTCAACAAGTAATAACGAAGGATTCATATAAAACGTGAAATGTAAATCGTATAATCATTTCTATTTTATTAACACAGAGAAATAGAAATGATTACAAATTACAAATGTACCTTCGGTCTTGAAAGAAGGTAAAAAGTACAAGCGTGACGTAAATGCCAATGCTTAGTCCGCGTGAACAGTACGGGAGTACTGTTCACCTATTTATAGGCGCGGGACGCAGCCCACGTAAAATTACATCCATGTCCATTACATTTGTCAATGGCTTATGGAAATTTGTCAAGGCCTACGCAGTCCTTTCATCTTTAAGTCGGTTCCCCCCTCTGCTATCGCGACGAAGCTTCCCTACGCACAGCTTCGGCTGCGCTCGTCCTTCGTCTGGTTCAGGCTTCGTCCTGGCCGTGCTTCATATTCATAGTTCTGAGTCCGAAAATACCTGTTCACATAATCCACTTGGAAAACATTGTCAAATCATGTTTTTGAGGACCTTCGGAGGACGAAGGCCCCCAACAGTAGCCCCTCGCAATATTAATTTGTTAATAATAAATTCAGATTGCGATATGGACGAAGGCCTTGAGCCGAAGGTCCGAAAAAACACCTTCCCTTTGCTAGAATAGCAACATTCACTGACAAGCGGGGTCTTTCAATTTTCAACGCCCCTGGCGTATAAATATGATCATACCGCCAACTCATTTGGTACGCACTCTTGCCATCTGCTTCGACCCACTAAAATTTTTAGCTTTTGCACTAAGATTTGCTAGTCTTTTTGATTTTTGGAGCTTCGGCCTCGGGAACAATTTTTTAGCGTTTCCGAAGATGTCTGAAGGCAAGAAGATCCCTGCTGAGACGAAGCTGAGTCTCGAGGAGGAGAAGAATCTGGGGTTCCTGATAGCGATGGCAGAGACCAATACAGAGAAAATCACCAAGGAGATTCTCGAAGGTTTGTCCGAAGATACTGGTGACAGCGACAGCTATGATGTAGAGAGTGGTGGGGAAGAGGCCGAAGATCGTCCATGGCGGCCAAGTCACACGGTTTTCGGGAAAACCACCATCAAGCAGAGCCATATTGATAATATGAGGGGGCGGTATTTTCGAGATATATCTATTGTGAGGGCTGACGCTGGAGAAAAGACTTCTCCCACCCCGGAAGAAGATGAAGTTGTAGTCTTCCGAAGCTTTCTCAAAGCTGGACTTCGATTCCCCCTGAGCAACTTTGTTATTGAGGTACTGAAAACATTTCAAGTCTACCTTCATCAACTTACTCCTGAAGCTATTATAAGAATGGGGATGTTTGTCTGGGCTGCAAGAAGCCAAGGTTTAGAACCAAATGCTAAAAGTTTTTGCAACATTCATGAACTGTTATATGAGACGAAGCCGTGGGGAAAAGAACAATATCACAATAATTTAGGGTGTTATAGCTTCGGTGCCCGCTCCGGGTCAAGCCGCCCTGTGCCAACCTTTCGGAAAAGATGGCCTGGAGCCTGGATGACTGAATGGTTCTATGCAAAAATTGACTTAACAGCGCAAGAAAATGTTAAGAGTATCATTATGCGCCCCATCTGGCAACGCTTCGGACTTCGAAGGCCGAAGGTTGAAATGGACGAAGCAGCCGAGGAATGCCAAAGAGCCTTCGGCATAGTCTGCTCTTTCATTGGGACAAGGGACTTAGTCCAAGAGCACATTGCCTTCAGGGTATGGCCACTTGCAGAAAAATGGGAAATGCCGAAGGATACTATCAAAGAGTCCGACGAAGGCGGACTGGTCAGACTGAAGTACACATTCAAATATGCAGATAAATTTATTGAACCTGATGACGACTGGTTGAAAAGTATTGAAACATTAAGTGACGAACTGCTTGGGGCATATTCGAAGGCTGAGAACACTGCGTTATCAGCAGCCTTCGGAGGCCGAAAAAAGAAGAGACTCAACCGGGTGTTTGATGCAGTTGGGTTCTTCTACCCTGATTATCGTTATCCCATTCGAGGGCAAAAAAGGAAAAACACAACCTCTGCAAAAGAAGAAGCTGCAACTGCTCCTAGCGAGCCAGAACCGAAAGGAAAGAGGGTAAAGGTCCTTGCACACCGGCCACGCCATATTGAACCAGCTTCGGTGCCTGAGTTCACCGGAGAGACTTCTTCGGCCGCCGAAGCTGAACAGCCAACCGTGCTGCCAGAAATTGCAGAGATGGCCGAAGCGCCATCCACAGAAAAAATGAAAGAAGCGACAAAACCGACTAAGGAAAAATCATCAGAAGTTTTGAGTCCTGCAGCAAATGTCGAAACAGCAAAAAACCAAAAGGGTCCAATGGTGACCCCAAAAAGGAAAAGAATGGTAAACGTACTAGATGTCTTGGAGACAATTAAGTCTTCAAGCACAACTCCGAAAAAGAGTGTTGAAGTTGCTGAAGCTTCTACTGAAGCTTCGACGCGACAGGCTGAAGCTGAAGCTGGGCCTTCAGAGCCCTTCAAGGAGCAAACTTTGGAAGCCGAAGCAATAAAAATACCAGAACCAGTTTTAGTTGAAGAAACTGACACTGCCATCCCCGAAGCGCCTGCCAGCATGTGTGACTACATCATACGACATGCTTCGGGGAAAAAAACTATCTGAAGAAGAAACTCATGAAGCTAACCATTATGCGAAGGAGCTAAAATATCCGAAGGGGGCAGTAATATTCAATGGGACGAATGAAGATGACTTCTTATACTGCCTGCCTGACAACAAAGAGCTATCTGTCTGCCGAGAGATGGCCAGGAGTATTGGTTTCCCGAAGCTTGAATCTGGATTGAGCGCCATGACGAAAGAAGATCTCGCAGACAGTCTTGCGTACAACAGCCTGAAGGTATGAGAGTTAAACGCTTGAAAAAACCCCCTTTTTTTTTAAAAAAAAATACGCAACTCATTCCTTTTTTCTTATACGGATTCTTTTTTCGTACAGGGCCTGATCCTAAGCAACGCACTAAGAGCCCAAAAGAGCGCCGAAGATGAAAGCTATGAAATTGCGTTTAATAATTTACGCTCCGAAGTTATCAAACTGAGAAACGAAGCTTTGGAAAAAGATAAAATTCTGCTTACACTGGTAGATAAAGTGAAGAAAGACGAAGTTGCTTCAAAGGCTCAGGCCGAAGCTCAAAAACGCGAGATTAAAGATCTTCAGAAACAGCTGGCTAGAGCTAAAGAGGAGCGCGTGCTTGAGGAAACAAAACGAGAACTTAGTGATCATATGGTCAATAAATTGGAATTAAGAGTTAAAGAGCTTCGCGCATCTCAGGGGAAATGTTATATCAAATCTGTAGAATGCGTGAATAAAATTAAAACCAGCTTCGCTAGCGTGGGCGCCTTCTCCAGCGAAGAGAATTTCTCTCGAGGGAATCCCGAAGGTCCACTGGAATGGATTAGTCACGAAGCAGAGGCCTTCGAAGAGATCCTGAGCAGCCGTGGCGACATCTGCGCTTTTTCGGGCGCCAGAGGAATTGCTTCTGTCTTAGAGAAGAAAGGTTGCGAGCATGTAAAACTTTTGGCTCAATCCGAAGCTGCCTTATCTTCCGAAGACATCAAGGACCCCTCGGCCGAAGCAAGCGTGGTTGGTGGCAAATTTTTTACTGATATCTGGAACGACGGCGGCCGAGGAATGGCGCAAGAAATCATCCAAAGGAGCGAAAAAGGCATCCATGACGCCAGGAAAGTGGCAGAAGCTGCCGAAAAAAGTACAGAGCCCGAAAGGCAATTAGGTACCAATTAGTCGTTCTTATTGTGCTGTAATTTTTATTTCAAACTTTGCTGAAGGTAAAAGTAAAGAAGAAATGTTCTCTTCCCTCAGAACTTGCTGGATCGCTCGCTGACCTTCATACAACAGGGGATGACGAGATTAAGCAAATGGCCGAAGCTATCATGAATAAAGTTGTTGATCAACTGCTAAATGAGGCTGCCGAAGCAGTATTGAGAGAAGATTAGATGCCATTTGGAAAAAACATTTAAAGTGTAATCTATGTAACACTTTGTACATTTGAATGTAATATACAAGTCTCTTTTCATTATTGAATTCTTTACGATGCATGAAACTTTAAATACATACCATTTTTGAGCCTTCGGCGAAAAAACACCTTCCCTTCTTTTCATGCTTTGTGAAGAAGACATTCTTCGTTAAAATTATTCTGATGAATCACATCCATGCTTCGTGAAAACATTATCCGAAGCTATACTCCGAAGCTATACAATTTCGATATTGATCTGATAAAGCTCGCCCATGTTTCGTAAAAATATTCTCCGAAGCTGTATTCCGAAGCTATACAATTTCGATGTCACTTTCTCAAAGCATCCTTTCGAAGGTTGAGAGTATCCCCTTCTCTTGCCAAATGCAATATGATGTATGATGCTTATGCTATGCAAAATGATGTGATGATGTTATGTTATGCATGTGACATTTGTTCCGAAGATACACATAAAATATATTCGTAAGCTCTGCATTCCCTTAGGAACGTCTTTGGAGCTTCTTCGTCTTTTACTTAGACGGTTTCAGCGTTGACTTTTCGCTGTAAGCCTCCCTTAGGAGCTTCTTCGCCTTTTACTTAGGCGGTATCAGCGTTGACTTTTCGCTGTAGGCTCTGCATTCCTTTAGGAACGACTTTTGAGCAGAAAACTTACACTGCGCTCCCTTAGGAACGGCTTTTTGTGACTCCATGAACTTACTCTGCGTTCCTTAGAACGACTTTCTGTTACTCCGGAGGATTCTTAATTCGAAGGTCCTCCTTGTTAACGGAAAAAGGTTTAAGCTTCAGCAACTTAAGCTTGTGGAGCAAATAGATTTTCCTCGTGGGAAACAACGAAATTATTACATGAAAAGTATCAATGTTTTTTGCTTCACAGAAAATAAAACTGAATAGAAAAGACTGCTATCAAAGGTAGGATATGTGTCAATAAATGTGCTTGGACTCTGGCACAGTGCTGTTGACTGTGCGAGCTTCGGATTGTTCTCTGAAGTCCCTTTGATGTGGAGCGTATTGACTCCCTTCTGGCTGTTGACCCTGTTGCAATGGAGGTGGGGGCGGAGGCTGTTGCCAGGAAGCTTGAGGTTGACTTGCCGAAGCTACAGAAGCTGCAGGGTGGTTGTCTATGTATTGTGGGATGTAAGGCGGATGATACGAAGCAGTATGCATGACCTGCTTCGGCTGAGCTTGTTGAGATGCAGCTTCGGCAATTTCCTTTTGCTTCTGGATTGTAATATGGCACATCCTAGTGGTATGGCCCTTGCCTTCTCCACAGAACAAGCAAAACAGTCTCCTTGGCTGATCTCCGAATCTTCCGCCGAAGCCCCTGGCGCCTCTGCCTCTTGGAGCTGGTGGCCGGAAGGAAGTTTGTTGCTGCCCCGAAGCCTGTGAGGAGCACTGCGGTCTGTTCTGCTGACTCCCCTTATCATCATTCTGAGTGTTGTGGATGGACCGGACATGCCTCGGGTAGTATCTCCCTCCGAAGCCCCTGGTCATTTCAGAAAATCTGAAGGCCTCCTCCCTTCTTTGGCGAAAGTCATTGTCAGCACGAATGTACTCATCCATCTTTTGGAGCAGTTTCTCCAAGGTCTGAGGAGGCTTCCGAGCAAAGTATTGAGCTGCAGGTCCAGGACGAAGCCCCTTAATCATGGCTTCGATAACAATTTCATTGGGCACCGTTGGTGCCTGCGCCCTCAATCGTAAGAACCTTCGGACATACGCCTGAAGGTATTCTTCATGATCCTGAATACACTGGAACAGGGCTTGAGCTGTGACCGGCTTCGTCTGAAATCCTTGAAAGCTGGTCAGTAACATATCCTTCAGCTTCTGCCAAGAAGTGATCGTTCCTGGCCGAAGGGAGGAATACCAGGTCTGAGCAACATTCCTAACGGCCATAACGAAAGACTTCGCCATGACTGCAGCATTGCCCCCGTACGAAGACACTGTTGCTTCGTAGCTCATCAAGAATTGCTTCGGGTCGGAGTGGCCGTCAAACATGGGAAGCTGAGGTGGCTTATAGGATGGAGGCCAAGGTGTAGCCTGCAGCTCAGCAGACAGAGGAGAAGCATCATCAAAAACAAAATTTCCCTGATGGAAATTGTCATACCAGTCATCTTCGTTGACGAAGCCCTCCTGATGAAGGTCTTTCTGATGAGGCCTTCTGTTCTGCTCATTGTGAGTAAGATGGCGAACTTCCTCAGAGGCTTCGTCTATTTGCCTCTGCAACTCAGCTAGGCGGGCCATCTTCTCCTTCTTCCTCTGCACTTGTTGATGTAGCATCTCCATATCCCTGATTTCTTGGTCTAGCTCTTCTTCCTCGAGCGTCGGGCTGACGGCCTTTCTCTTCTGGCTTCGGGCCTCCCGAAGAGAGACGGTCTCCTGGTTGTGGTCCAGCGGTTGCAGTGCTGAAGCCCCAATCGCTGAAGCTTTCTTCGGCGCCATAGCGAAGGTCTATAGCTTCCGAAGGTGTTCAAAAAAGCTCGAAGTGGAAGTGAGTTCACCGGAGGTGGGCGCCAATGTTGGGGACTTGTTCTCAAATGCTTCGGATTAAGAACAAGGCAACATAAAAAGTGTTAAATATTAAGGCCCTTCGTCCTACCAAACATTATTCTCCTTCGGGAATAATGAGTTCCGGACGAAGGTCACAAGAGACATACCTTCGTAAACTCAACAAGTAATAACGAAGGATTCATATAAAACGTGAAATGTAAATCGTATAATCATTTCTATTTTATTAACACAGAGAAATAGAAATGATTACAAATTACAAATGTACCTTCGGTCTTGAAAGAAGGTAAAAAGTACAAGCGTGACGTAAATGCCAATGCTTAGTCCGCGTGAACAGTACGGGAGTACTGTTCACCTATTTATAGGCGCGGGACGCAGCCCACGTAAAATTACATCCATGTCCATTACATTTGTCAATGGCTTATGGAAATTTGTCAAGGCCTACGCAGTCCTTTCATCTTTAAGTCGGTTCCCCCCTCTGCTATCGCGACGAAGCTTCCCTACGCACAGCTTCGGCTGCGCTCGTCCTTCGTCTGGTTCAGGCTTCGTCCTGGCCGTGCTTCATATTCATAGTTCTGAGTCCGAAAATACCTGTTCACATAATCCACTTGGAAAACATTGTCAAATCATGTTTTTGAGGACCTTCGGAGGACGAAGGCCCCCAACAGCGGAATTCTCGTATAATAATAGCTATCAGAAAGTATCAAGATGGCACCCTTTGAAGCTCTGTATGGGCGACAATGTCGAATCCCGCTAAATTGGTCTGAACCTAGAGAAAGATACTTCTTTAGGCCTGATATGGTGAAAGAGGTCGAAGAAAAGGTTCAGAGAATTATTCATAATATGAAGAAAGCTCAGACTCGACAAAAGAGTTATGCAGACCGACGACGACAACCCTTATGCTTTATGGTGGACGATTATGTCTACTCAAAAGTTTCACCAATGAAGGGTGTATCGCGTTTCGGGGTTAAAGGGAAGCTTGCACCTAGGTACATTGGTCCATTCCTAGTGCTTGTACAATGTGGACCAGTGGCGTACCGACTCCAACTACCCGAAACATTGTCTGCTGTACATAATGTGTTCCATGTATCGCAATTGAAGAAGTGTCTACGGGTTCCCGATCGAACCATTGAAGTGACAGATGTTGTCCTGGAACCAGATTTAACGTACTCGGAACATCCCATTCGAGTTCTAGATCAAAAGGACAGGGTTACCCGGAGAAAAACTCTCAAGTTTTATAAGATACAGTGGAACCAGCATTCGGAAGATGAGGCTACATGAGAAACCCAAGACTTCTTAGATAAAAATTTCCCAGGCTTTCTAGCCTCTTGTAAGTTGTAAAGTTTGTATAGCTGTGTAATAAAGGAATGAACCCCCACACCACCCTTGCCTTGTACCAGAAATAAGGAAATAAAAATGTGACACATTTCCTTTTCCATTACTCACCCTAGGACTTTAAATCTCGGGACGAGATTCTTTTATGGGGGGAAGGATGTAACACCCCTGGTGTTACTATAACTAAAACTTGAGCATGACATCATAAGTATTGGCATTGCATATGTTTGACACACATAGAGTGCATTCACTAGGCAAAAATTTCAAACAAGTTGTATTGTTTTAATGTTTTACAAATAAGACCCTGGTTAAAGGACTTAACCCTAAATAGTGATAAAAGGGGTAAAACTTAACCTAAGTTGAGAAAACCTAAAAGCTTTAGGGTAAAAGTCATAAAATGACTCCAAGAATAAAGTTGAATCACAATTATACCCCTGGGATACCAGAAACCCTAATTGGAACCCTGGGAAATCCTAAAACTAAACCCTAGGGGCCTATGTGCAAAATTAGCCCACTTTTGGGCTAAAGTGCAAAAACCAAGCCAAATAAGTATTTTAAGCCAATTGGTTCACAAATATGTGGATTTGAAAGCCAAACCCTAAGTTTTGGACTTAAATGCAAAATGGACCTCATTTGAGTTTTATTCTAAGTCTGAAAATCAGAGAATGGGCTCAACTTTGGGGCTTTGAAACTTACAAAGTATAGGGTTTTTGCCCTAGGTCACCACATCAAAGTTGAAGACCAATTATAGGAGAACAACTTTGCTAAAGAGTGTGAGCTTAGTTGTTATGAGAAATTTAGAGAAAAACCCAATCAAAAACTGGCTGTCAGGCTGTTTGATCTGAAATTCAGAATAGCAGATGACTGACATCAACTTCCAGCTCAAATCCAAGCATGATCCAGTGCTCAAATGTGTTCAAGTCCTATAGTCGAATTATAGATGGTATATTACTCTACAACTTTGTTTGAGAAAGGCAATCGAGTTGCTGCACAAAATTGGAAGTTGTGGGCTCTGGAAACTGGACTGTCAGGTCGGCTGATGATCTTTGCCATGGTACAGTGACAAAAGATCTGCGGTGCCGTGCATATCACCGTCGGTGACTCGCCGCCGCGATTCGTGTCACCGCCGGTGGTCGATCTCGTGCTACGATTCGTGCGGACCGTGTGGATAACATTTGGAGACCACCGCAGTGGATAAAACTTCAGCCGCTAAAGAAGTCCAGCCACCATACCATGCTCGCCGTGGTGGAACCGATAAGAACACCGGTGAACCGCCGGCTCCCGGCGTTGTGCCGCGTGGCTCTGCGCTTCCACCTCGTCGGCGTGACTCCTCACGGCTGTCTCATCGATGCCGGTGAGCCCGCCACGGCGGTGGACACGAAATCGCGAAGCCGATGACCTTCCTTATCTCCGGCCGCCGCGTGTCATCGCTTAAATTCGCGGCCACCGCTTGAGGGCTCTATAAATTGACCTCGCTCGTAGTTCCGCCATGTAGTCAAGCAACTCCTGTATCTATCTATGCCCTGAATTATCTACCCGAAAGCTTCAATTTGAGATTTCCCCCAAATCCACCCAAAACACCGCAAGAACCTAGCTCACCGTGGCCAGCTCGTTCTGGTAAGTCCCTATTCAATCCATGTGTTGTTTTCATGCCTCTGCATGCTTGTGAAGCTCTCGGTGGCGTCCGTTTGCTCGGTTCGGCCATGGTTGTGTGGGAACGTGAGCTCGACGCCCCGGTTTCCGCCCTGAGCGTGGGCAGAACACTTTCTTGGAGCGCCATCCGAAATTGAGGACCGTTCTTAGGTCACCTTAGGTCCGTAAAGCCTCTCCGACAGTTAGCTTGAACAATCATCGCCGATCATGGCCGGTACAGACCTTGTCCGTGATGAACGAACAACGCGCCATGGTCAGGGACAATCGCGGGGAAGAGATAGAAACCGGAGGGCCTTTCTGCGAAGTGTCAGCGACTCCTCAAAATAGTGTTTATGCTCATTTCAGATTAGCCAGAACCCCGAGGGCCTATCCGCAAAACTACCAGAGCGCGCGCGGGCGCGAGCGCGCTGTCCCCTCTGTACTGGGCCGCTTGGGCCGAAATCAGCCCAGAACTGTTACAAGTTTTCCTTTTTCTTTTTATCCCAGAGTTAAAACAATTCTAGAAAATGGTAGAAAAATCCTAAAAATATGAGACCAATTTTCCTAGGCTTGTTATTTTCCATAGTATTTAATAAAAATAGTTTTATGATTTTTAGTTTGAACAAAGAATTTTAGAGCATTTAAAATAGCCTAAAGAAGTAATTCTGGATTTTTAAAAGATAAATGGTAATTCCATAAATGCTCAAAATTTTTATGTGAACTTAAAACAATATTTAGAAGCCTTGGGTAGAATTTGAGTTGATTTGGACCTTGTTTGATCACTAAACCCAAAACCACCCCCCCTGCCCTATGAACTCCTTTACTGACTCCGGAAACCCTAGGTTCTCGGAGTACCGTGAAGGAAAGTTGTACTCAAGACATAGATAATAAGTTTATATTATCTTTGCATCCTCATGAGCATCCCATGGCATTCATTCTTATATATATACCTATATGGTTATATTTAGAGAACGAAGGAGAGAGTGAAGTGACTGAAGAGAAGACACCACCACCACCTTTGGAATCTCGGGCAAGGACTTGGCTCTACTTCGACAACTGCGAGTCCGAGCCTGACTCACCTACTAACGAAGGCAAGCCCCGGTGCATGCAACCCCTTTCCTTGTGTTTTTAAAATACTTTTCGCACACTTTAAGTCTAGTGAAATGTGCATTAGGTTCATAGGAATTGCTCGAAACCCTTTGATGCATTGCTTTCCTTGATATCCATACCTTTATAGATACTTCGGTGAAGTATCAAAATTATGATTTACAAAAATGCTTAGCCTTGCTTAGATCTTGTGGATAGAGGTTGTCCTCAATTTAACCCGGGAGAGGATGGCTTCTACCTGCAAGAATATTTTCACTAGAGCAGTGGTGGGATCTTACTGCAAAGCTCCCTGTGATGCTCTTTTCATCCTTGGGAACAGAAACAATCCTAAGGATGGAAGTATGTAAATCGAGACTTGGGGTAGGAACAGGTGATGTTCTACCCAGGTTGATTAAGGATTAACGCGTATGTAGGCTTGATGATCGAGGACCCTTTAACTGGTCACATGCCTCGTCATGGGTAAGCCTTGCCTCGGGCAGACTAAGGCCGGAATAAGATAACACGAAATGGGCGTGGAGCGGTGGCGAGAGTAGCGTGTACCCTCCGTGGCAAGAGGCTGGACGGTGGTGTATCTGTGCTCTCGGTTTGCGTGAACCTGATCCGGTCTTAAGAACCCCGGTGGCGGGTTGACATATGCAAGGGTTAAGTGCTACATATGTCGTGTGATTGGAGATCCTCAGCTGAGTATAATCGATTCGGATCGCCGTACCTTCGCGGTTATGAAGACATGGTCACTGCCCTGCAACCTAAAGTCAGGATGTGAACACTATGGATAAAAATGATGTTGTATGGATGAGATGTTAAAATTAGACTAGATGCAAATAGAGTCTATTAATACTTAATATGGCATTAAAAGATTGAAAGTAAAGACTCACTTTAGTAAGCTGCTTCTGCAAAAGTATAAGTTGATTTTTGCTAAAGCCTCTCCTTGACTCCTATTTATCCAGCATACCCTTGAGAGTCTTTTCCTTAGTCGGGTAAGACTTGCTGAGTAATTCCATACTCAGGGTTTATCCCTTTGTTGTTTTTAGGTGAGGAAGCGACAAATTTTTGTTGCTTTTGCTCCAAGGTGGCATCTAATGAAGAAAAACAAGAATGAAGATACGGGAGGACTTGGTCCTCCACCTAGGATCTTTTTGTTTGATAGTTTTTGGGAGGAGTTTTTGCCTCCCTTGATATGTGTACTCAGCACTCGTTTATAGCTCTGGTCTGTAATAAGTAACTTGATCTTACTTTCTAAATAAATGTAAGTTTATGTAATTGCTTCCGTACTTCTATATCTCCGATGTTCTGTAATGTCTGCAAGACGGGTAAAACGTTCCTGGTAAGGTCGGGAAAGATACCGAGCTTGTCAAGTAACTTAGGAACATCTATAGGGTGTCTGATGTCTGTAAGACAAGGACAACTGTAGGTGGGCCTGATTACTTGGGAGGTTCCGTCACAATAACTTTGCAACATTACTAACAACACCGGTCATGGGTAGCCTCAGGAAGCTCATGGAGTCAACCAATATAGCAGCATCAAGGATTTCATAGATACTAGGCCGCCAATATTCAAGGAAGCAGCAGAACCCTTGGAGGCAGATGAATGGATCAACATGATGGAACAGAAGTTCCACCTGTTGAGACTTTTAGACGATCTCAAGACATAATACATAGTGCACCAATTGCAAGGACCTGCAGGGATGTGGTGGTCTCATTTCCGCACCGCTTACCCTGAAAATGCTCCCATTGCTTGGTACCAATTCACCGCAGCTTTTAGAGGGAATTATATTCCACCAGGCTTAATGGCAATGAAGGTGTCAGAATTCATGAGGTTAACTCAGGGCACACAATCAGTGGTAGAGTATAAACATGCTTTCAACAACCTGTCGCGCTACACGCCTGACTATGTGGACATTGAAGCCAAAAATATCGCTAGTTTCAAGAGGGGCTTGAGCCCGAAGATGATGAAAAGTATGGGAATTTCCTCCCGCACTTCCTTCAACGTTTTTGTCAGCGACTGTTTGACTCAAGAGAACAACAACAATCTCTACGCTATGCCAAAGGGGCGTAAAAGGCCTTTGGAATCGGGAATATCACAACCCAGAACCACCATAGTGACGCGACCGAATTTCAGGCCAATGATACCTGGAGCAAGATTTCACCCTCCTCCTCTGAAGAAGAATCAACAACAAGGATTCAGGGGTCAGAAAGCATTCAAGGTGGCCCTACCGCGTGCAAAAACTAGACCAGGAAGTTCAACTAGTGGTACAGCTCATGTAAAGGGGCCATGCTACAAATGTGGACAGATGGGGCACTTCACCAAGTTTTGTCCTCGCCCTAAGAATAAGAATGACATCTAATCCCGCTCGAGTACATCTCACCACTGTGGACGAGATTAATGACGGAGAACATGTGATGGTTGGTACATTTCTTATGAATGATCATCTCACAGTTGTACTATTTGATTCTAGATCTTCTCATTCTTTCATGAGTACTGCTTTTGCTCACCGCTTTAACCAATCATCAGTAGAAGTGGAGCATAAGTACCGGATAAGCTCAGCTGGGGCTGAGGTTTTCACAAATCGTATAGTTCGAGGGGCAACCCTCAAAATTGAAGGAAGAGAATTTCGAGCCCAATTGATAGTGATGCCAGGATTTCCCTTGGATGTGATCATGGGAATGAATTGGATGTAGGCTTGGGATGTCATCCTTGACATCGCAAACCGAACCTTGTCGCTAAGTGAGCCGCGAGGCACCGAAATGTTTTGGATCACCTTACCTCGCCTTGAGTTGACTAATATACCCTTTGCAACCCAAGCAACCTTGATTGAAGAGATCCCAGTAGTTTGTGAGTTTCCTGATGTTTTTCCTGAAGATTTGCCGAGACTTCCACCTAAACGAGATGTGGAGTTTGCTATAGAGCTAAAACCACGCACAACACCAATTTCCCGAAGACCCTATAAGATGCCACCAAATGAGCTAGCAGAATTAAAAATTCAACTGAAGGGACTATTGGACAAAGGTTTGATGAGGCCTAGTATCTCTGAGTGGGGCAGTCCCGCTCTATTTGTGAAGAAGAAGGATCAATCCTTGCGAATGTGTATAGATTACCATCCTCTCAACGCAGTAACCATAAAAAATAAGTATCCTCTACCCCGAATACACATTATGTTTTATCAATTGTCTAAGCATAAGGTATTTTCAAAGATTGATCTTAGATCAGGGTATCATCATATCAGAATTCGCCCCTAGGATATTCCGAAGACCGCATTTTCTACCAAATACGGGCTATATGAGTATTTAGTCATGTCATTTGGCTTGATCAGTGCTCCTACCTACTTTATGTACTTGATGAACCCAGTCTTTATGCCAGAGCTGGACCGATTTGTCATGGTATTCATCGACGACATACTGGTCTACTCTGAGTGCAAAAAGGAGCATGAAAAGCATCTGAGAATTGTGCTAACTAGACTTAGGGAGCACAAAATGTATGCCAAGTTTAGTAAGTGCGACTTCTGGCTAAAGGAAGTGCAATTTCTGGGGCACATGTTGTCGGAAAATAGGATATCAGTGGACCCAAGTAAAATTCAACAAGTGATGGAATGGAAGGCACCTACCTCAGTTTCAGAGATTAGAAGTTTCCTAGATTGGCCGGATATTATTGCCACTTCATACCAGACTTCTCAAAGATTGCCAAACCTATGACTCAACTGCCGGAGAAAGACCGTAAGTTTTGTCGAGGACCATAATTAGGGGTACCCCCAAGGCTCCTAATCTCAGCTGGTAACACCCATCAGCACAAAGCTGCAAAGGCCTGATGCGCGCAATTTCGGTCAAAGGCTCTGTCCACTCGAGGGACATGATCTTGCCTCGCCCGAGCCCAGCCTCGGGCAGGAACGAAAGACCAAGGTAGATTCACGCCTCGCCCGAGGGTCTCCTCAAGCAACGGGCGCACCTTCGACTCGCCCGAGGCCCAGCTCGGGCAGGCTTCACGGAGAAGCAACCTTGACCAGATCGCCTCGCCAGCCGACCGGATCGCAGGAGCATTCAATGCAAGGATCGCCTGACACCTTATCCTGACGCGCGCTTTCCAGTCGACAAGGCCGAAATGACCGCAGTCACTTCGCCCCTCCACTGACTGACCTGACAGGAAAACAGCGCCGCCTGCACTGCTCCGACTACTGTGCCACCTGCCAGGGTGAGGCTGACAACAACCAAGTCCAGCCTCGGGCACCATAGGAATCTCCACCTCGCCCGACCGCATGGCTCGGACTCCACCTCGACTAAGACGACGGTCTCTGCCTCGCCCGACCCCTGGGCTCGGACTCGGCCTCACCTCGGATGACGATCTCAACCTCGCCCGACCCTAGGGCTCGGGCTCAGCCTCGACCTCGGAGGAGTCACCGCCTCGCTCGGACCGACCACGCCACAAGGGGAGGCAATCATTACCCTACCCCTAGCTAGCCTAGGCTACGGGGAACAAGACTGCGTCCCATCTGGCTCGCCCCGGTAAAACAAGTAATGATGGCACCCCGCGTGCTCAATGACGACGGTGGTTCTCAGCCCCCTACGGAAGCAAGGATACGTCAGCAAGGATTCGACGGCCCCGACAGCTGTGCTTCTACAGGGCTCAAGCGCTCCTCCGACGGCCACGACGCCACATGAACAGGGCTCCAACACCTCTCCGACATCCACATCGGCACGTACATAGGGCTCTAGCTCCTCTCTGCTAGACACGTTAGCACACTGCTACACCCCCGTTGTACACCTGGACCCTCTCCTTACGTCTATAAAAGGAAGGTCCAGGGCTCTCATACAAATGAGGTGGCCGCGCGGGAGAACGGGCAGCCTCACGCCCCCTGTCTCTCTCTCTCCCTCGCGAGCGCTTGTAACCCCCTACTGCAAGCGCATCCGCCCTGGGCGCAGGACAACACGAGGCCGCGGGTTCCCCTTACTGTTTTTCCCCCCTTGTGTCTCCGTCTCGCGCCGACCCATCTGGGCTGGGACACGCAGCGACAATTTACTCGTCGGTCTAGGGACCCCCCGAGGTCAAAACGCCGACAGTTGGCGCGCCAGGTAGGGGCCTGCTGTGTGTTGAAGAACAGCTTCCCGTCAAGCTCCAGATGGGGAGTCTCCAGCAACCTCTCCAACCCGGGACGAAGCTCCGTTTCGGGAGTCTCGAGTTCATGTCCCTCGACGGCGGCTACGGCATGATACTCCTTCCTCCGTCGCGCGACAACGACAATGGCGGCCGTCAGCCCGCCTGCCGGCGGCGAAATCGACGACGTCTTCCCCACGTGGCGGAAGAACAGCATCCGAGTCTGTCCCGTCACCTTCCTCGTCGACTGGGAAGGAGGCGGGGCAATCATGGACAAGCAGGAGGCGGCACCTCGTCGGCTGTCGAGCGAATCGACGACGCCGGTGCCCCAGCGGGGGACACGTCGGGCATTGACCTCGCGTTTGAGACGAAGACGAGCGTCGTTTCGCCGCAACACACCAACCCCAAGCATATGACGGGCGACGCCAGCACGCTCGCGAAGGACTTGCTAAGCGTTAGCCTTGTACCTAAGATAACGGCGCAGTCCATCCCCGACGCGACTTCGTCACCGTCCGTCAGTCAAGAGGTACCGACCGTTTCACATCCAGTGCCTTTTAGATTCAGCTTCGACCCACCAAGCGATCCCGCTTCGGTGGACACCTCTGTAAAGGCATATCCAAACCTTCCGGGGTACCATATGTGGTCAACCTGGGACAGATTGACGACCGTCTCGACCTACGGGCCCCTGGGTTCCGAGGAAGACAACGAGCCCGACTCCGGTTGGGATTTCTCCGGGCTCGATAACCCCAGTGCCATGCGGGACTTCATGGCCGCATGTGACTACTGCCTCTCCGATTGCTCCGATGATAGCCACAGCCTCGGCGACGAGAACTGTGGCCCAAGTCGCGAATGCTTCCACGTCGATCTAGAGGGTCTCGACGAAGGCAACCACCTTGGTATGCCGGAGGACGGCAATCCCTCTAGGCCCGCGCCTCGCGTTGACATCCTTCGGGAGCTAGCTGTGGTCCCAGTCCCTGCGGGGGGTCAGGACACACAGCTCGAGCAAATCCACGAGATGCAGGCCAGGCTCGACGAGGAAGCAGGACAACTTGTGCAGCTCCGGCAGAACATCGGGTAGGAGCGGGCAGGCCGAGCACCGGCCGGAGAAGTGTGTCATCTGGCCTAGGACGTCCAGCGCCGCATCACCGATGATGCTAGGGTAAGGCTGCCCCCGGCTTCCAGTGGGGTCGGCCAGAACCTAGCTGCAGCAGCAATGCTACTCCGCGCGATGCCGGAACCATCCACCACCGAGGGGCGGCGTATCCAGGGAGAACTCAAGAATCTCCTGGAGGATTCCGCGGTCCGACGGGCCGAGAGCTCTGCCTCCCGAAGGCAGGGATACCCCCCGGAGCATCGCGCCGCGACTTCCCGATTCATGCGGGAAGCCTCGGTCCACACCGGACGCACGTGGGACACAATGCCTGCGGCCCCGGGCCGCCTCGGCAACGAGCACCATCGCCGCGACCGTCGAACCCACCTCGATGAGAGGGTGCGCCAAGGCTACCACCCCAGGCGTGGGGGATGCTACGATAGCGGGGAGGATCGGAGCCCTTCGCCCGAACCACCCGGTCCGCAAGCTTTCAGCCGGGCCATACGACAGGCACCGTTCCCGACCCGGTTCCGGGCCCCGACTACTATCACCAAGTACTCGGGGGAGACGAGGCCGGAACTGTGGCTCGCGGATTACAGGCTGGCCTGCCAGCTGGGTGGAACGGACGATGACAACCTCATCATCCGCAACCTCCCCCTGTTCCTCTCCGACGCCGCCCGAGCCTGGCTGGAGCATCTGCCTCCTGCGCAGATCTCCAACTGGGACGACCTGGTCAAAGCCTTCGCCGGCAACTTCCAGGGCACATACGTGCTCCCTGGGAATTCCTGGGATCTCTGAAGCTGCCGCCAGTAGCCGGGGGAATCCCTGTGGGATTACATCCGGCGATTCTCGAAGCAGCGCACCGAGCTGCCCAACATCACCGACTCCGATGTCATCGGCGCGTTCCTCGCCGGCACCATTTGCCGCGACCTGGTGAGCAAGCTGGGCCGCAAGACTCCCACCAGGGCGAGCGAGCTGATGGACATCGCCACCAAGTTCGCCTCTGGCCAGGAGGCGGCTGAGGCCATCTTCCAGAAGGACAAGCAACCTCAGGGGCGCCAGTCGGACGACGTCCCTGAGGCGTCCGCTTAGCGTGGCGCGAGGAAGAAGGGCAAGAAGAAGTCGCAAGCGAAACGCGACGCCGCCGACGCAGACCTTGTCGCCGCCGCCGAGCACAAGAACCCTCGGAAGCCTCCCGGAGGCGCTAACTTGTTCGACAAGATGCTCAAGGAGTCGTGCCCCTATCATCAGGGTCCCGTAAAGCACACCCTTGAGGATTGCGTCATGCTTCGGTGCTACTTCCACAAGGCCGGGCCATCGGCGGAAGGTGGCAGGGCCCCCAACAACAACAAGAAGGAAGCCCACAAGGCAAAGGAGTTCCCCGAGGTCCATGACTGCTTCATGATCTATGGTGGGCGGGTGGCGAACGCCTCGGCTCAGCACCACAAGCAAGAGCGCCGGGAGGTCTGCTCGGTAAAGGTGGCGGCACCAGTCTATCTAGACTGGTCCGACAAGCCCATCACCTTCGACCAAGACGACCACCTCGACCGCGTGCCGAGCCCAGGGAAGTACCCGCTCGTTGTTGATCCTGTCATCGGCAACGTCAGGCTTACCAAGGTCCTCATGGACGGAGGCAGCAGCCTCAACATCATCTACGCCGACACCCTCGGGCTCCTGCAGATCGATCTGTCCTCGATCCGGGCCGGCGCAGCGCCCTTTCACGGGATCATTCCCGGGAAGCGTGTCCAGCCCCTTGGACAACTCGATCTGCCCGTCTGCTTCGGGACTCCCTCTAACTTCCGAAAGGAAACCCTCACGTTCGAGGTGGTCGGGTTCCGAGGAACCTACCACACAGTGCTGGGGAGACCATGTTATGCCAAGTTCATGGCCGTCCCTAACTACACCTACCTCAAGCTCAAGATGCCGGGCCTCAACGGGGTCATCACCGTTGGCCCCACGTACCGACATGCGTACGAATGCAATATGGAGTGCGTGGAGTACGCCGAGGCCCTCGCCGAATCCGAGGCCCTCATCGCCGACATGGAGAGCCTCCCCAAGGAGGTTCCAGATGCGAAGCGCCACGCCGGCAACTTTGAACCACCAGAGGCGGTTAAGTCCGTCCCTCTCGACCCCAGCAACGACGCCTCCAAGCAGATCTGGGTCGGCTCCAAGCTCGACCCCAAATAGGAAGCAGTGCTCGTCGACTTTCTCTGTGCGAATGCCGAGGTTTTTGCGTGGAGTCCTTCGGACATGCCTGGCATACCGAGGGATGTCGCCGAGCACTCACTGGATATCCGAGCTGGAGCCCGACCCGTGAAGCAGCCTCTGCGCCGATTCGACGAAGAAAAGCGCAGAGCCATAGGCGAGGAGATCCACAAGCTGATGGCTGCAGGGTTCATCGAAGAGGTATTCCATCCCGAATGGCTAGCTAACCCTGTGCTTGTGAGAAAGAAAGGTGGGAAATGGCGGATGTGTGTAGACTACACTGGTCTAAACAAAGCATGTCTGAAGGTTCCCTACCCTCTGCCTCGTATCGATCAAATCGTGGATTCCACTGCTGGGTGCGAAACCCTGTCATTCCTCGATGCCTACTCAGGGTATCACCAAATCAGGAAGAAAGAGTCTGACCAGCTCGCGACTTCTTTCGTCACACCTTTTGGCATGTACTGCTACGTTACTATGCCGTTCGGTTTGAGGAATGCGGGTGCGACGTACCAAAGGTGTATGAACCACGTGTTCGGGAAGCACATTGGTCGAACGGTCGAGGCTTACGTCGATGACATCATAGCCAAGATGAGGAAAGCCTCCGAACTCCTCTCTGACCTTGAAACGACATTCAAGTGTCTCAAAGCGAAAGGCGTAAAACTCAATCCTGAGAAGTGTGTCTTCGGAGTCCCCCGAGGCATGCTCATAGGGTTCATCGTCTCCGAGCGGGGCATCGAGGCCAACCCGGAGAAAATCGCGGCCATCACCAACATGGGGCCTATCAAGGACTTGAAAGGAGTACAGAGGGTCATGGGATGCCTTGCGGCTCTGAGGCGCTTCATCTCACGCCTCGGCGAAAGAGGCCTGCCCCTGTATCGCCTCTTAAGGAAGACCGAGCGCTTTACTTGGACCCTCAAGGACGAGGAAGCCCTCGAGAACTTGAAGGCGCTCCTTACAAGCACGCCCATCCTAGTGCCCCCCGCTGCCGGAGAAGCCCTCTTGATCTACGTCGCCGCTACCACTTAGGTGGTCAGCGCTGCGATCGTGGTCGAGAGACGAGAAGAAGGGCACGGACTGCCCGTCCAGAGGCCGGTCTACGTCATCAGTGAGGTACTGTCCGAGACCAAAATCCGCTACCCACAAATTCAGAAGCTGCTGTACGCGGTGATTCTGACACGACGAAAGTTGCGACACTACTTCGAGTCTCATCCGGTGACTGTGGTGTCATCCTTCCCCTGGGGGAGATCATCCAGTGCCGAGAGGCCTCGGGTAGGATCGCAAAGTGGGCGGTGGAGATCATGGGCGAGACGATCTCGTTTGCCCCTCGGAAGGCCATCAAGTCCCAAGTCTTGGCGGACTTTGTGGCTGAATGGGTCGACACCCAGCTTCCAACAGCTCCGATCCAACCGGAACTCTGGACCATGTTTTTCGACGGGTCGCTGATGAAAACAGGAGCGGGCGTGGGCCTACTCTTCATCTCACCCCTCGGAAAGCACCTCCTCTACGTGCTGCGCCTCCATTTCCCGGCGTCCAACAACGTGGCCGAGCATGAGACTCTGGTTAACGGGTTGCGCATCGCCATCGAGCTAGGGGTCCGACGCCTCGACGCTCGTGGCGACTCGCAGCTTGTCATCGACCAAATCATGAAGAACTCCCACTGCCGCGACCCGAAGATGGAAGCCTACTGCGACGAGGTTCTGCGCCTGGAGGACAAGTTCTACGGGCTCGAGCTCAACCACATCGCCCGACGATACAACGAGACTGCGGACAAGCTGGCTAAGATAGCCTCAGGGCGGACAACGGTTCCTCCGGACGTCTTCTCCCGAGACCTACATCAACCCTCCGTCAAGACCGACGACACGCCCGAGCCCGAGAAGGCCTCGGCTCTGCCCGAGGCGCCCTCAGCTCAGCCCGAGGCAGCCTCAGCCCCGCCCGAGGCACCCTCGGCCCCAAGGCTGAGGCACTATGCATCAAGGAAGAGCGGAATGGGGTCACTCCTAATCGAAACTGGCAGACCCCATACCTGCAATATCTCCACCGAGGAGAGCTACCCCTCGACAGAGCCGAAGCTCGGCGACTGGCGTGGCGTGCCAAGTCGTTCATCTTGCTGGGTGACGAAAAGGAGCTCTACCACCGCAGCCCCTCAGGCATCCTCCAACGATGCATATCCATCGCCGAAGGTCAGGAGTTATTGCAAGAAATACACTCGGGAGCTTGCGGTCACCACGTAGCACCTCGGGCCCTCGTAGGAAACGCCTTCCGACAGGGTTTCTACTGGCCAACTGCGGTGGCCGACACCACTAGGATTGTACGCACCTGCCAAGGGTGTCAGTTCTACGCAAGGCAGACCCACCTGCCCACTCAGGCTCTACAAACAATACCCATCACCTGGCCGTTTGCTGTGTGGGGTCTGGACCTCATCGGTCCCTTGCAGAAGACACCCGGGGGCTTCACGCACCTGCTGGTCGCCATCGACAAATTCTCCAAGTGGATCGAGGTCCGACCCCTAAACAGCATCAGGTCCGAACAGGCGGTGGCGTTCTTCACCAACATCATCCATCGCTTCGGGGTCCCAAACTCCATCATCACCGACAACGGTACCCAGTTCACTGGCAGAAAGTTCCTGGACTTCTGTGAGGACCACCACATCCGAGTGGACTGGGCTGCCGTAGCTCACCCCATGACGAATGGGCAGGTAGAGTGTGCCAACAGCATGATTCTACAGGGACTCAAGCCGAGGATCTACAACGACCTCAACAAGTTCGACAGGCGGTGGATGAAGGAACTCCCCTCGGTGGTCTGGAGTCTGAGGACGACGCCAAGCCGAGCCACGGGCTTCACACCGTTTTTCCTAGTCTATGGGGCCGAGGCTATCTTGCCCACAGACTTAGAATACGGCTCCCCGAGGATGAGGGCATACGACGCCCGAAGCAACCAGACGAACTGAGAAGACTCACTGGGCCAGCTGGAAGAGGCTCAGGACATGGACTTACTACACTCGGCGTGGTATCAGCAGTCCCTGTGACGCTACCACGCCCGAGGAGTTCGGTCCCGAGACCTCCAGGTGGGCGACTTGGTGCTTCGGCTACGACAAGACGCCCGAGCGCGCCACAAGCTTACGCCTCCCTGGGAAGGGTCGTTCATCATTGCCAAGATTCTGAAGCCCGGAACATACAAGCTGGCCAACAGTCAAGGCGAGGTCTACAGCAACGCTTGGAACATCCAACAGTTACGTCGCTTCTACCCTTAAGATGTTTTCAAGTCGTTCATGTACCTCGTTTACATACACAAGCAAAGTCTAACCTTCAAGGAAGGGTCAGCCTTGCCTCGGCAAAGCCCGACCCTCCCTCGGGGGCTAGAAGGGGGGAACCCCCTCTGCGTCAAAATTTTCCTCGGAAAAAGTCTTTCTGCCAGAACATCTTTCGTGCTTTTCGACTACTTCGATAGTGGAGTCCTGAAAACGACGGAGTGCACGTAAGCAGGCAAGGCCGACCGAGCCGAGGGACTCCTACGCCTCCGGGATACAGATACCTCACTCATCACCTTCTGCGATAAGTAACTCACGCTCGGATAAGGGATTCCGCTGACCGAACAAGTCTTAACACTCAAAAACTTTTTTGGCTGAAATGATTTTTCGTGCCATCTCGACTATATCGATAACAGAATCCTACGGACGAGTAAGAGTACACGTAAGCAGGCAAGGCCGACCGAGCCGAGGGACTCCTATGCCTCCGGGATACGGATACCTCACTCATTACCTTCTGCGATAAGTAACTCGCGCTCGGATGAACGATTCTGTTACTGACGAACAAGTCCTGATACTCGAGACAAGGGGAAAAGAAACGTAGCTTTACAACACAACGATGGTATGTTTTGGCCTCGGTGGCCGCAAAAAACATATGCACGCTACAGACAAACTGTTCCTGCAGGTTCAGACGTCAGCAGAGGGAGGAGTAGCACCCTCGGCATCGACTCCACCTTCGGCGGAATCCGACCCGGCCTCGGACAGCAACATGGTCGAAGGATCTCTAGCTCGAAGGAAGATGTCAGCACCGTGCCTGGGCCATCATCGCCAGGGTCTCCTCCAGGAACCCGGCCCAAGCAGACGGCCAGACCGACCGCTCCGTAGCCTCAGCCAACTGTCCCCTGAGGACACCAGCCCGGCTCATGGCCTCGACAGCCCGACTCCAGGGTTGGTCCCGCTAGTGGACGACCTGGCCAGGTCCCAGCCGCCACTGCAACGCCTCGTCGGCCTGGGAAGTCCCCTACTCCCGGACCGACGAAGTTTCTTTTCGAGCCAACTCCGCCTCTGTCCATGCTGACACCGCTGCCTCCGGCTCCGGCTCATCGCAGAGCGGCCGAGGGTTTCTTTAACTGGGTGAGAGAAGCCTTGAGTGGCAAGGCCGACCGAGCCGAGGGACTCCTACGCCTCTGGGATACGGATACCTCACTCGTCACCTTCCGCGCAGGGCAACTCACACTTGGTTAAGCGGTTCAGCTAGCCGACAGGCGAGACCTGGTGCTCGAAATGGGGAAGAAACACGACTTTACGCCCAAATACACAGATGTTCAGGCCCCGACAGTCGCAATGAACATACACCGGCACTCAAGATGCCATTACAGTCGGGACTCCGGTTCCATTCCCCCGGGTACGAACAACCCCCCACATCGGAGGGCCCGCGGGACGACGAACTCCAAGCGGCTTGCCGGCAACCGCTCCGACGGCAGCAAGACGAAAGCAACACGGGCGCTCCTCATCTGGGGGCTCGAAAGGAGGAAGGGCGCGACGCATGAGGAGAATGCGAAGGCATGGCTACCACCCAGGAGGTCGGTCCCTTTTTAAAGGCGACTCTCCCCACTTGCGTCCTCAAGCCGTCGCGGACTGAGTCTTCACCAACACGCTCTAAGGTCCTCCCCCTACGACACAGGGGCTGGGCCCCACGCGACATGCAAGCTGCCCCGGGACAAAAGGAGCCCCCGCCGCGCGCGAAGCGTGTAACAGCCCAGCGGTTACAAGCATTCCTCCGTCTTCGCCCAAACTAGCGGGTGAAAGGGCGGACCGCCACGCAGGCGGCATGCAACTGCACCATGGGGGCGCACCCTTTTGACTTCGACGCATCCAGCATGGAGGCTGAGGCCCACACGTCATGTAACCGGCGCGCCGGTTACTACGTGCAAAAAACTACAACACCACCTGCGCCAGCGCCGCGCCTTCTCGACTACGGAACCGGTGCCGCAACTCGAGGCAACCCTACGCACCGCCCAGCAGTGCCAACCAGGCACGCCGGTCATGGGTCAGTCAGCCACGAGAGAAGGCGCGACGGTCAATATGGCCAGAAGTGGGCCGACAGTAATGGCGGTAGCAGGCGGGCGGAAGCAGCAGTCAAATCATCTGCAGGCTCACATCACCTCCTGGAACAGCGAGAGAGCTCTCTCCCACGGCGTGAAGATGACGCGCCCGTGTTCCGTTCCTCGAACGGCTCGCGCATGCACAACAGCTGCCCCGCGAACCACTCGTCCCATCGCATTAACTCTGCGGCAGGACAGGCGACACCTTTGGCAGGCGAAGCGGGCGACGCTTCACCTCCTTCATAATGACCGCGTCAAAAAAGGTGCGCCACGTCGCTCAATTTCGTATCCTTTTCCTCTTCCCCTTTCTCTCTCTTG
Source organism: Zea luxurians (assembly GCA_029449295.1). Classification (NCBI taxonomy): domain Eukaryota; kingdom Viridiplantae; phylum Streptophyta; class Magnoliopsida; order Poales; family Poaceae; genus Zea; species Zea luxurians. The sequence goes on from JAOPSE010000023.1 coordinate 51,162,553, forward strand.
CTAACAGGGACCGAGAAAGGGGATACTCCGAAAGGGATCCTTCTCCGCGAAGGAAGCGGGCCCCGAACCCCCCTACTGATCAGAGGTTCGAAGGCTGGCCCCTCAGAAGGGTTCGACAGCCGCCTCAGAGCACTCGGGCTCCGCGCCCACTACTGGTCAGAGGTTCGAAGGCTGGCCCCTCAGAAGGGTTCGACAGCCGCCTCAGGCCACTCGGGCTCCGCGCCCACTACTGATCAGGGGTTCGTAGGCTGGCCCCCCGACGGGTTCGACAGTCGCCCCAGAACACGCAGAGTGAGGGATGACTCTGGGTACGTTCAATACATAACCAAGGCTCGGGCTACGCTCCCGAGGTACCCTAGGATATTTCCGAGACCAGCAGGAACGATTCTGTAACGAAGTCCCATCAGAGGGAGGCATCGAGCCCTTGGACCCTATCGAACGGGACCAGGTCCGGCAAATCACCTGCAGGTACTTTTGGAGCGCGCCTCTGGGCCACTAGCCGACCCTTATCGAACGGGGCACGGGCGTCCACTCGGATCACCCATTAGCAACTCACTGGAGACACCATGTTCGGCGCCCTCAGAGGGCAACATGGCGCTTTCCCCCCTCCTCCTTGCGGAAAGGAGACGCAGGGGCGTATGAAAAAAGCCGAGTCTTCCCTTGATCGTCCTCTCGCCCTGTGCAGAGGCTCGGGGGCTGCTCTCGCAAACCCGGCTCCGGCCAAACCATTGACAGCGTCAATATACCAGCCTGAGAACTCGGAACCTGACTATACACCCGGGCAACGACCAGTTCGCATGAGGGAACAACCAGACCGACTGAGCCATCACGAAAGACATTAAGACCTCGAAGGAGTCAAACCACTCCTCCGAGGCCTCGGGGGCTACACCCGGCGGGTGCGCTCGCGCGCACCCACCGGAACAAAATGCAACCGAGAAAGGCCGGTCCCCTTGCAAAAAAGTGCGACAAAGCCTCCAAGCGAGTACCCACACTCCCTTTGAGGCTCGGGGGCTACTGTCGGGGATCATAATTAGGGGTACCCCCAAGGCTCCTAATCTCAGCTGGTAACCCCCATCAGCACAAAGCTGCAAAGGCCTGATGGGCGCAATTCCGGTCAAAGGCTCCGTCCACTCGAGGGACATGATCTCGCCTCGCCCGAGCCCAGCCTCGAGCAGGAACGGAAGACCAAGGCAGATTCACGCCTCGCCCGAGGGTCTCCTCAAGCAACGGGCGCACCTTCAACTCGCCCGAGGCCCAGCTCGGGCAGGCTTCACGGAGAAGCAACCTTGACCAGATCGCCTCGCCAGCCGACCGGATCGCAGGAGCATTCAATGCAAGGATCGCCTAACACCTTATCCTGACGCGCGCTTTCCAGTCGACAAGGCCAAAGTGACTGCAGTCACTTTGCCCCTCCACTGACTGACCTGACAGGAAAACAGCGCCGCCTGCGCTGCTCCGACTACTGTGCCACCCGCCAGGGTGAGGCTGACAGCAACCAAGTCCAGCCTCGGGCGCCATAGGAATCTCCGCCTCGCCCGACCCCAGGGCTCGGACTCCACCTCGACTCGGACGACGGTCTCCGCCTCGCCCGACCCCAGGGCTCGGACTCGGCCTCGCCTCGGACGACGATCTCCGCCTCGCTCGACCCCAGGGCTCGGGCTCAGCCTCAACCTCGGAGGAGTCACCGCCTCGCTCAGACCGACCACGCCACAAGGGGAGGCCATCATTACCCTACCCCTAGCTAGCCCAGGCTACGGGGAACAAGACCGGTGTCCCATCTGGCTTGCCCCGGTAAAACAAGTAATGATGGCACCCCGCGTGCTCCATGACGACGGTGGTTCTCAGCCCCCTACGGAAGCAAGGATACGTCAGCAAGGATCCGACGGCCCCGACAGCTGTGCTTCTACAGGGCTCAAGCGCTCCTCCGACGGCCATGACGCCACATGAACAGGGCTCCAACACCTCTCCGACCGCCACGTCGGCACGTACATAGGGCTCTAGCTCCTCTCTGCTAGACACGTTAGCACACTGCTACACCCCCTATTGTACACCTGGACCCTCTCCTTACGTCTATAAAAGGAAGGTCCAGGGCTCTCATACAAAGGAGGTGGCCGCGCGAGAGAACGGGCAGCCTCACGCCCCCTGTCTCTCTCTCCCTCGCGAGCGCTTGTAACCCCCTACTGCAAGCGCATCCGCCCTGGGCGCAGGACAACACGAGGCCGCGGGTTCCCCTTACTGTTTTCCCCCCTTGTGTCTCCGTCTCACGCCGACCCATCTGGGCTGGGACACGCAGCGACAATTTACTCGTCGGTCCAGGGACCCCCCGGGGTCGAAACGCCGACAAGTTTGCTTGGACAACGGAGTATGAAACAACTTTTCGTACCTTATGAACGTTGTTGACCATAGTGTCTATCTTGGCTCAACCAAACATTGAGAAACCCTTTGATGTGTTTTGTGATGCATCGAAGATTGGCCTTGGTTGTGTTCTTATGCAAAATGGCAAGGTGATTGCTTATGCATCATGCCAGCTAAGGAAGCACAAAGTTAACTACCCAACGCATGACCTGGAACTTGCCACCATAGTCCATGCATTAAAAATTTGGAGGCACTACTTACTTGGGAATGTATGTAATATCTTCATGGATCATAAAAGTCTAAAGTACATCTTCACCCAACCTGAGCTTAACATGAGGCAACGCAGATGGCTTGAGCTGATCAAGGACTACAACTTATAAGTGCACTATCATCCAGGAAAGGCTAATGTTGTGGCCGACGCTTTGAGTCAGAAGTCACATTGCCAAAGTCTTCAACCGCTCGTAGAGGATGGATTGTACTTGTTACACCCAACAGTGCTACTCAACATTCAAGTTCGTTACTCACTAGACGTTCAGATCATCTAAAAGCAGAAAATCCGACAAGGGTATATTTCACATCAAATAAAGGATGAAGAGCAAACCCAATAGCCGCTTCAAGCTTGATGAAAGGGGTATACTGTGGATTGATGAGCGTCTGGTCGTACCAAAGGATCAAGAGTTTCGAACCAAAATCTTGGATGAAGCTCACCAATCCAAACTATCGATTCATCCCGGAAGCAGCAAAATGTATTGTGATATGAAATCAAAGTTTTGGTGGACAAAGATGAAGAAAGAGATTGCAACATATGTTGCAAGATGTGATAATTGTTGCAGGGTCAAGGCTATCCACATGAAGCCAGCTAACCTATTGCAGTCGTTATCTGTGCCTAAATGGAAATGGGAGGAGATCAATAAGGATTTTATTACTAGACTTCCTATTACTCAAAAGTGCAATGACTCAATATAGGTGGTTGTGGATCGACTCACCAAATCAGCTCATTTTCTGCCTGTCAAAACAACATATCGACCACCAAAGTATGCATACATTTATATCGCAGAAATTGTTCGGCTACATGGAATTCCGAGAACCATTGTGTTAGACCATGGGATGCAATTCACCGCTCACTTTTGGGAATAACTACAGAAAGGTTTGGGGACTAAGCTCTTGCATAGCTCAGCTTATCACCCTCAAACTTCGGGGCAAATTGAAAGGATAAATCAGATCCTCGAAGACATGCTAAGAGTCGGTGTGCTATCGTTGAAAGGATCATGGGAATCATGGCTACCATTGGCCGATTTTCCTACAACAACAGCTACCAAAGCAGCATCAAGATGGCTCCATTCGAAGCGCTGTACAAAAGAAGATGCAGAACACCTCTCAATTGGGTCGAAGCCAGAGAACAAAGGTTCTATGGCAACGACTTAATTGTTGAAGCCGAAGAGAAGGTTCGAGTTATTCGTCAGAGTATGGAAACAACGCAATACCGCAAGAAGAGTTATGCTAACCAAAGACAAAGACCACTGATGTTTCAAGTTAGAGATTTTGTGTATCTTAAAGTATCACCAATGAAAGGCGTGCAAAGATTTGGGGCAAAAAAGAAGCTTGGTCCAAGATATGTAGGACCTTACCAGATTATCGAAAGGAAGGGAGGAGTGGCCTACAAGATTCAGTTGCCTGAGGACATGATCACGATCTTTCTCGTGTTTCACGTATCTCAACTGAACAAATGTCTCAGTGTACCCGAAGAGAGAGTAGAAGTCAAGGATCTGAAGATTGGGTCAGACTTGGTATATCAAGAACAACCCGTCAAAGTTCTAGACACTAAGGACCAAATTACCAGAAACAGTACGGTCAAGACGTATAAAATTATGTGGAGTCACCACGATGAGCGTGACGCAACCAGGGAGACGGATGCATATCTGCGAGAAGTTTATCCTGACTTTTACCAAAAATGGTTAGTAATTTTAAAATCTCGGGGCGAGATTCCTTTAAGGGGGGAAGGATTGTAACACCCTGGTGTTTAGCATACTCATTCATGGCATGTGCATCGTGAAGGCATTATCATGAGCATCATCAATCACATTATCACTTGCATCAAAATCTTAAATTGCCACTAATAGTTGTGAACTGAACCCTTGCTTGCACCATTAGAACACCTAGTTCTCTTAGACATAGACTATCCTAGAGTGCTAGAGTGTGAGAAATTTCACTTAATTAATTTGGATTGATAATGGTTGATCTTCCAACTCTTGAGTTTAGGTAATGGTAGTTTCTTAAACTATATGTGATGATGTGATTTAGATAAATGAAGTTTCTTCAAAAACCAAAAGAATTGGGAAATGGGTTAAATAACGGGGACAACCCTGATTTTTCTATGTCTAATCTTGTATCTCTTTTCAAACTTCAGCACGTTCAAATATAAATAATCTTCAAATCACATTGTCCCAATTACAAAAGTTGTAGATAATTACTTAGGGCACGCCCTATAAAAAGTTGATAAACTTTTGAATCCTTTTGACATGTTTTGACACAGTTAGACGACTGGTTTCCACTGTTTTGTGCAGTGCTGACAAACCAAAGTTTGGAGGCCTATAATTCAAAATCTAGCCATCGAACCACACTAATCCCAATAGAAAAGTTGTAGCCGGTAGAGAGGGAAACAAAATGGCTGAAGCGGGTGACACTTTGAGCTCCCCGTTTTGTCTAACTCGCGTCTGCAGTCCAAGCAGATCGTGTCGGCCAAGTGGCGTGCGTCTAGACGCGTGGACTCCGCGCGCGTGGACGTCGCGCCGCGCCTTGTCCGTGCGTGTGGACAAGCCAGCTGCCACGTCTGGCTTCTTGTGGCCAGGCATTCCACTGCACCCTCACTCTCTCCCTCCGCTCTCGTCTCGCTCTCACTCGCCCTCGCCTCATCGTTTCTTCCACTCGACACCGTCTACCATGGCCATCGCGAGCTGAGCTCGTGCCCGCGCCTCCATCGACCACCGTAGTCCACGAACCAAGTGGCCACCACTTCATCGTCAAGTGCTCAAACCTGGAGCCCTTGCTCGAGCTCGGAGAAGGCCCCGAGCACCACCGTCGACGTCGTCGTTCGTCGGTCTCCGACGACACGCGTGGACTGGACGTCTCCGTCCGCGACCCTTCGAGCCAAGAACACCGTCGAGTTCGCCGTCGACCACCGCTACTTCCTGACCCCGCCTTGATTCATCTTGCCGCCGATAAGCCATCAACCGAACGCGCTCGTCTCTCTCTCTCTTTGTTCTGAGGAAGAAGACAGGATCTCACGCGCGATTAGGCAGAAACTCGAGGGTTTTATTGTGAACTGCCATAGACACGATAAATAGTAACCGAGGACCCTGTGGAAGCAGTCTACAGATAGCCGAAACCCGAGGGGCTAACATGCAAAGTGGTTTTCTGTTTCTTTTCCCTTCTCGATTTAAAACGCAGAGAACCCTGCAAAAAATTATAACTCAAGTTTTTGAACTCGAAAAATGGCGAGACAAATTTTATGAGACTCCTCTGAGTTAGATCTACGGTTTAAAAAATATTGCATGTCAAGGTCCGAATGCTTTTGTACATGGTTTGGATTTAAAAATGAAAAGCGAGTTTCCTTATAAGTAATAAAATAAATAAACCTGAAGACAAAAAAATCAGAGTTCAATTTTTACCAGGTTCCTTTAGTTATTGTCTACCCGTGATAAATAGTTTAGAGGTAGGTTTTGTTGATTAATTTATGAATATGAATTAAAGGAATAAGTTGTTGATTCCTTAGAAATTTGAAAATAAATAGTAAAACCTCTAATTTGTTATGAAACTTTTTGTGGACAAATCATGTGTTAATACCCACCTCTGGAATTAATTTGAGCCAGCAATCATGTAGAGAAATTTTGGATAATAAATTAAAACAGCAAATGTTGATTTCTTTAGAAAACCGTAGAAAAAGATTTATAAAGGAATTGTCTGCGTAATTTTTATGACATGTTGTTAGGCTAAGTAGGGTACATGAAAAATACGGTATTGACTGTTCAACTAGCTTAGTATTGGAAAGTAGATTAATTTAATTTCTACACAATTTCTTGTTATTTTTATGCAGTAAAAAACATGGGTCCAAAATCTTTGAAATTTCTATGGTAAATAAGGGTAGTGAAATATTATCTGTTAGAATCCTTGTAGCATATTTTAAAGCAGTCAAATGGTAGTCTCAAAAGTAAGTCCGACTAAATGGTATACCCAAAAGTCTAGGTAATTAGGAGAGACTCTAGTTCAATAATAAGTTACTTCGAAATAATTTAGGGGGTTAGTTCTATGGAGATGATTAAAGTTGAACAAATCCCTTTTACTATGAAATAACTAACCTCTAAAAGAAAAGGAGGCTTAATGAAGAATATAGCTTAGTGTGTCTAAACCTATAGGTGTAAGGTAATTCGAAATGCTTTATAACGTAACCTATGTGAAGCATCATGTATCCATAGCTTAGTGGAGTCCTTGAACAATAGTCAGGACCAACCAAAAAAAGACAGACTACATGTTCTTGGACGATGTCGACTATCTTGTAGAAGCTCGCGTGTAATAGATCAATTTTAACATACGTGTACATCACATGCATCCATACGCATCATACATCTCTCGCATGAAGCATCATGTATCCTCATACTGCATCCACACATCATACATGATCATAGGAGCAAGTACCAGTGGGGATTGTCGAGGAGCTGCCAGGGATTCTCATGGAAGAGGGTGAACCCGAAGCTAAATCTCAGGAGTGTCCTGATCACCGCCCAGTTCCTTCGAGAAAGGCGAGCCCGGGCATCTAACTTCCTATATTTGCAATACTTTAATTTATTCACTGCCTACCTATATTGTTGCATTAGGTATAGGAGTTGATCGAAACTAATTGCTGCATACACCCTTGATCTATTGTTTACCTTATCCTTGCCACCTATTTAAAGTAATCATGTTTAAATGCTTAGGCCTGCTTAGACGGTAGAAGTCGGGTGATTTCCTATCACCTACGAGATATAGGTGATTTCTTATGCTTGATTGTGAGAATTCTTTGGGTAATATTCATGTTGGAAATAAAGGTTTAAGATGAAACTAGGCGGACTCTTATGGGTGCCTTCTAGGCCGTAGTGACCCTGCATGTGTCGATTAAAAACCATACCGTTTTGGTCCCTCGAGTCATGTTTAATTTATGCCTATACACTTAGCTGGCTAGATAACTCGTTCCGACCATGAAACCAGAACACCATTCTAGTTAGATTTGACCTTGCGGTGCACCTACTGGTGTGATTGAGGAGTGATAGGGACACAGCGAGATGACCCATGGTGGATGGTACGCCCTAATCGTCTGGTAGTCGGGCGGTCCCTAGGTATGGTGGCCCTTGTGGAATCCAAGATGTGCAGCAAGGTACTAAAGGAATGTGTGCAGTGGTGATTGTATCTCACGAAGTACTATGGGTATGATTTGTGTTAGGAGTACCCACCAACTGGTTAGGAATCAATTCAAATCGCCATCGCTCCTGGATAGTGAGCACTTGACTTGAGCTATCTCATCGTAGTAAGAACTACACTTTTATAAGATTTGTTGAAATGGATATGAATTGGTGTTAATCCTAATTATTCTTAAGGGACATGATAGATTGATGTGATACTTTGATTCAACTCTCTCAACTTGACCATTCACTGAAGTGGTAATTAGACATACATCAAGTGTGATATGAAATACCTAGAGAATCAGGTGCAAAACCTAGTTTGCAGCAAAGTAGGTAATAATTCTGACCCGCTAAAATGCAGTAATTAATTTAGTAATTCCCATTAAGTTGTTAATAAATTATGTAACTCCAATTACTCTTGAAAAGCAAAGAGCCAACTCCAGATATAACCTTGCATACTCCTTGAAGTATTTTTCTTTCTTATTTCCTAGTTTTGGACGGGTCAGTCTAGCTGAGTACATTTCAGTATTCAGGGTGCTATTCCCAATGATTTATTGCAGATGGTAAGATGTTCTATGGATACTACGAGCACTGCTTATACCCGGCTACGGGAGATGACTAAGCCTAGGGCAGCGCTTTCCCAATTCTCGTCTCATGCCTTTGGTGGGTTGACATACCTATGTTGGCACAATAACTTCAAAACCCCGCAAGTGTTGTGGGTGCTAGTTAAATAAATGCTTCCGCTAAACTTGTCACTTTGGTGAATGCTACTTGGAGTTATTTGGGGCCTGCGTGCCAGCTTTATTGTAATAACACTATATACTCCGATCTATGTTAAAAATTATGTGGAATGTTGTAACACTTGATGCAGTGATTGTCAGTTCATTATGATATTGGTTGCGAAGGAAAAGTTTGAGATCCTTCGCGATTTTACTAGAGCCTAGGTTTATATGGGCTCAAGTGTGAGATAATCACTGCGGGGCAAGTGGTTTGCATACTTGATCTCTTATAAATCTGATCGAGACACCGTAGGATTTGTTTGGGAGCCGACTTTGTAACGGGTCCACACCCCTTATATAAACGAAGGGGTACAACTGATTGACCCCCATAATCGATCCAATCAAATCTATTTATCAATTTTACTTTGTTTGCATTGTTCTTTCCATTCATTAGGAGTAGGAGTAATCTAACATTAGTCTAGCTCTAGTATTAGTCTTCCTTGACCTATTACTTCAACTCTAGGCGACTCTACGTCGCCTAGGGACATGCCGGGTGGCCTACCAATCTCGGAGCACTCATAAAGCTCTCCTCCCCGATGGGGTCCCTCCTAGGGGACCAGTTCTAGGGTTCTCCGTGAAGAAGACCCTCTACGCACACGCGAACCTTTTGGTCCAGAGCGTGGATCGTCCAACATGTGAGCAGAGGAGGCCCGACGCGAATCATCTAGTCCAGAGCGCAGATCGTTGTAGCACCACGGATTTTGATTCCAAGGTTAGAAACCCTAACTTCTTAACCCCCCTAAACCCTAAGCCTCCTAAGCTTTTTATTTCTCATATGCATAAACCATGTTTGCTAGTGTCACTTCACTCTAGTAGTCCCACATAGCATCTCATTTTTTTACACCTAGAAAATCTCTTATATATATGTACTAGGTATGTGCCCGTGCGTTGCTACGAGGCGAGGGAGCGTGGGGAGTGGCACCTAGGCTGCAAATATAATTATTGTTTATTTCTAAACACTAAAGTATATGTGGTCTGGTGGTTAGCCCCAAATTTCTAGAGTAGAGGGGTGTGGGGTTTGAGTGCTCACTTTTCACTATTTTTTGCGGGTGCTGGGCGTGGAGAGGGTGAAGCCGTGGTAGCACAGGTGCCCACATTAGGTTCTTAATAAGATTAAAATTAGTATATATGTAGATTGTTTATTTCTAAACACTAAAGTACATGTGGTCTGTTGGTTAGCCCCAAATTTATAGAGTAGAGGGTAGTGGGTTCGAGTGCTCACTTTGCACTATTTTTTGTGGGTGCTGGACGTAGGGAGGATGAAGACCTGGTAGCACAGGTGCCTACATTAGGTTCTTAATAGATTGGTATAGATATAGGTATATAAAAAACAAAATAGAAAAGAAATTAAAAAAGAAAAAGGAAAAAAACCCTCCCCTTGGCTGGGCCGACCTTGGCCCACAGCCCCCTTCCCCGCGCGCCACACCTCCCTCACCTACGACCCACCTTCGGCCCATCCCCTTCGTGCGCGCTGACCCATTCCCACGCCTGCTCTCTCTCGTTGCCCGCTCGTCCCCACTCGCCAGTGCCTACATCCGTGCGCCCGCGCACCCGTTCTCCCTGTGCCAAGTGGGCCCCGGCCGTCAGCCCTTTTCCCTCGCTCGCACATAGCATCAGCGTGTTCACCGCTGGTCATCGTCCTCCCCCTCATCCCCACCATTACTCATGCGCTAGTGAAGTTTGGCACCATTTCGTTCCCCTGCCCACTGTGCTCGTGTCCTCGCACGGAATTTGAAAGTCGCCTAGAGGGGGGGGGTGAATAGGCGGAATCTGGAATTTATAACTTAAAGCACAATCTACAAGCCGGGGTTAGCGTTAGAATAAAATTTGAGTCCGAGAGAGAGGGGGAAAACCAAATCAAAAGCAAATGAAGCGGATGACACGGTGATTTGTTTTACCGAGGTTCGGTTCTTGAAAACCTACTCCTCGTTGAGGTGGTCACAAAGACCGGGTCTCTTTCAACTCTTTCCCTCTCAAATGGTCACCTAGACCGAGTGAGCTTTCTCCTTAATCAAATGGGTCACTTAGACCCCACAAGGACCACAACACAATTGGTATCTCTTGCTTTGATTACAAGTTGCTTGAGAACAAGAATGAGGAAGAAGAAAGCGATCCAAGAACAAGAGCTCAAAGAACACGAGCAAAACTCTCTCTCTAATCACTAGAAGTTTGGAGTGGATTTGGGACTTGGAGAGGCTTTGATTCTTTTGAATTCTGTCTTGTATTGAATGAGATGTCTAAAAACTTGGATGCTTGGAGTGGTGGTGGTTGGGGGGTATTTATAGCCCTCAACCACCACATAGCCGTTGGGGAGGCTGTTTGTCGATGGGCGCACCGGACAGTCCGGTGCGCCACCGGACACTGTCTGGTGCGCCAGCCACATCACCCAACCATTAGGGTTCTGAAGATTCTGACCGTTAGAGCGCTGACTTCATGTCGCACTGGACAGTTCGGTGCCGCACCGGACAGGTACTGTTCACTGTCCGGTGCGCCTCTGACGCATGCTCTGACTTCTGCGTGCACTGTTCACACTTTTGCAGACAACCGTTGCGCTGTTAGCCGTTGCTCCGCTTGGTGCACCGGACAGTCCGATGGTACACCGAACAGTCCGGTGAATTATAGCAGAGCGGCGCCTGAGAAACCCGAAGGTGAGTAGTTTAGATTGTACGGCCCATGGTGCACCGGACACAGTCCGGTGCGCCAAACCAGGGTTCTCTTCGGTTTCTTTTGCTCCTTTCTTTTGAACCCTAACTTGATCTTTTTATTGGTTTGTGTTGAACCTTTATGCACCTGTAGAATACATAATCTAGAGCAAACTAGTTAGTCCAATATTTGTGTTGGACATTCAACCACCAAAATCATTTAGAAAAAGGTTTGACCCTATTTCCCTTTCAATCTCCCACTTTTTGGTGATTGATGCCAACACAAACCAAAGCAAATATATAAGTGCAGAATTGAACTAGTTTGCATAATGTAAGTGCATAGGTTGCTTAGAATTATACCAATTTATAATTTCAATAGATATGCATGGATTGCTTTCTTTTATTTAACATTTTGGACCACTTTTGCACCACTTGTTTTGTTTTTGCAAATTCTTTGGAAAAGTCTTTTCAAAATCCTTTTGCAAATAGTCAAAGGTATATGAATAAGATTGCAAGAAGCATTTTCAAGATTTTGAAATTTCTCCCCCTGTTTCAAATGCTTTTCCTTTGACTAAAACAAAACTCCCCCTGAATGAAACTCTCCCCTTAGTGTTCAAGAGGTTTTTCAAATTTTTGAAAACACTAATAGTTTTCTCCTCCTTTTGAAAACATTAAGATACCAATTTGAAAGCTTCGTTTTTACAAAAAATTGGTGGTGGTGCGGTCCTTTTGCTTTGGGCTAATACTTTCTCCCCCTTTAGCATTAATCGCCAAAAACGGAGACGTTGAGAGCCCTTTAGTTTCTCCCCATTGGTACAAGTAAATAAGAGTGAAAAAATTATACCAATGTGAAGTTCGGTGGAGTAACGACGAAGGGTAAATGATACCGGTAGAGTGGAGTGGAAGCCTTGTCTTCGTCGAGTACTCCACTTCCCTTTCAATCGATTACTTAGCATAAAAACATACTTGGAAACACATTAGTCATAACAAATGAAGGAGAGATGATCAAAGGCATATAAATGAGAAATGTGTGCAATGTTTTAATCAAAATTCCGAGAATCAAGTATATTTAGCTCATTCCTAAATTTGCTAAAGGTTTTCTCATCTAAAGGCTTGGTAAAGATATCGGCTAATTGATCTTGGTGTTAATATAGGCTATCTCGATATCCCCCATTTGTTGGTGATCCCTCAAAAAGTGATACCGAATGTCTATGTGCTTAGTGCGGCTGTGTTCAATGGGATTCTCCACCATGCGGATAGCACTCTCATTGTCACATAGGAGAGGGACTTTGCTCAATTTGTAGCCATAGTCCCTGAGGGTTTGCCTCATCCAAAGCAATTGCTCACAACAATGGCCTACGGCAATATACTCGGCTTTGGCGATTGATAGGGCTACTGAATTTTTTTCTTTGAAGCCCAAGACACCAGGGATCTCCCCAGAAACTATCAAGTCCCTGATGTGCTCTTCCTATCAATTTTACACCTGCCCAATCGGCATCGGAATATCCTATTAATGTAACACCCCTGGTGTTACTGTTACTAAAACTTGAGCATAACATCATCAGCATTGGCATTTCATGTGTATTAATACACCTAGAATGCATTCACTAGGCAAAAATCTCAAACAAGTTGTATTGTTATGACATTTTGCAAATAGAACCTCGGTGTAGGGTACTTAACCCTGAACAGGGATCTGAAGGGTAAAACAAGACCCAAATAGAGAAAACTCTAAAGCTTAAGTAAAATAATCATATAATATTACTAAGAATGGAACTAAGTTGCATTCACACTCTTGAAATACCAAAAACCCTAATTAGAACCCTAGAAAACCCTAAACCTAAACCCTAGGGGGTTCAGTGCAAAATTAGTCCACTTTTGGACTAAAGTGCCAAAAACCATGACAATAAGGTATCTTAAGTCTAATGGTTTACAAATATGTGAATTTGCAAGTTAAACCCTAAGTTTTGGGTCTATTTGCAAAAAGCACCACTTAAACCCTATAAGTCTAAGTCTGGAATTCAGTGATATTGGCTCAACTTTGGAGCTCTATAACTTTCAAATTTTTAGGTTTTTGCCCTAGGTCACCACATCAAATTTGTAGACCCATCAAAGGGGAACAACTTTGCTTAAGAGGGTAAGCATAGTTGTTATGAAGAATTTGGAGATAATCCAACCCAAAGATGGGCTGTCAGTCGGGTTACTGAATGAAAAATGACCACAAGTGCCATTGGTCAAGATTTGAGATTGAAATTATGTCTGATCTAGTGCTCAACTGAGTTCAGTCCCTATAGTCGAAATGTAGCTGGTTTGTAGCTCTACAACTTTGCTGCAGAGATTTGGGTAAGTTGCCATGAAAACTTTAGAGAAAATCTGCCCTAAACCTAGTCTGTCAGGCCAACTGAATGAAGGATGCCATGGTACAGTGCCTGAATAAGATCAGAACGCCAGCACATCTCACCGCCGACGACACCCGCTGCGATTCATGCCGCCGCCGTCCTGATTCGTGCCGATGAGGAACGGATTACGCCGAGGATGAATAACTCGTATGTGGCGCTATCTCCCGAGTCCAGCCGGAGTCTTCACCGGCGGCCACCGTGACTCGATAACTTTCGCCGCGGTGTCACTCATGCCGCGATCTGCCTCACTGTGCCTCCTACCAACGTGGTATGCATGCACTTGCGATGCTATCCGTTGCCGGAGATCGTCTGTCGGGTCGCCGTGGCTATAAATAGCACGGTGGTCCACGGTGAGGTGTGACCTTCACACACAGTGAGTTGAATCGAAACCGAATTTGTGTTACCTCTGCCTCCTCCTCTCAAATTAAGTGTGCGCAGTAAAACTAGAGTTCTTTGCGAAGTCGTAGCACTCGCTCCCACCCTCGATTAGCCACCCTAGCCGGAGAATCACCAATTTCCCCCAAATCGGTCCGCCGCGCCACCAAGAACAGCCCACCCGTGGCCAGCCCGCTCTGGTAAGACACTGTCCAATTCACGTATTGTTTTCATGACTCTGCACGCTTGTGAAGCTCACTGTGGCACCTGTTTACTAAATTCGGCCATGGTTTGGCGAGAACGCGTGCTCACGAACTCGGTTTCCGCCATGATCATGGACAGACAGTTCCCAGTAGGGTTTAGGTCAAATAAATGGGTGTTCCTAAATCGTCCTAGGTCAGTTATGCCTCCCCATTAGTTAGCCGTAGCAGTCATCATCGGCGATGGCCGGTATGGGCCTCGTCAGAGATGAACGTCGAGCGCGCCGCGGTCAAGGAGTTATTTGGGGAAGGAATAGAAGTGTGAGGGTTTTTCTGCAAGATGTTAGTGATTGTTAATACAGTGTCCTGGACTTCTTTGGGTTATTCAAACCTGCAGAGATTTATTTGCAAAGTCGCCGTCGCGCGCGCGGGCACGCATGGGCGCGCTCCTGTTCCCTGTGCAGTTGGGCCGCCTGGGCTAAAATCGGCCCAGGACTGTTCCTCCTTTTTCCTTTTCTTTTTCTAAAAGGACTCCAACAATTTTAGAAAATTGTGGAAAAATCCTAAAAATGTCAAACCAATTTTCCTATATTCCTAATTTTCAATAGTATTTAATAAAAATAGTTTCATGATTTTTAGATCAAATAGGAAATTTGGGAGCATTTATAATAGCCTAAAACATTGTTTCTAGATTTTTAGAAATTAGATAATAATTCCAAAAATCCCCAAACTTTTTATTTGAACTTTAAATAATATTTAGAAGCCTTGGGTAGAGTTTGGTTTGATTTGGACCTTGTTTGATTCCTAGAGCCCAAAACCCTACCCCTGCCCTTTGAATTCCTTTACTGACTCCGGAAACCCTAGTTTCTCGGAGAATCGTGAAGGAAAATTGTATTCAAGACTTTAGATAGCCAACTTCTACTATCTTTGCATCTTCATGAGCATTACATGGGCATTCATTCTTATATATATGATTATATTTAGAAAACGAAGAAGAAGTTGAAGTAGAAGGAGAGAAGACTTCACCACCACCACCTGCGGAACATCAGGCAGGCAGCTGTTTTTATTTTGACATCTGCGGGTCTGAGCCTGAATCACCTGTAAACGAAGGCAAGCCCCGGTGCATTTGCCACCTCCTTGACTCTTTTAAAATCTTTCTCACTTACGTGATACATTAGGTGATAGGAGTTGATTGCTAAAACAATTCATGCATTTCCTTCCTTGAATTTGATTACCTTCCTTTGAATCCTTGTTTATAAAAAGTTTTTACTATGGTTAGTCTTGCTTTAGCAAAGAAAAAGGTTTTGTTTTTACAAAAGATGATGTGGCAAAGTGGAAGGGATGTTTTTGAAAATAAAACTTGATGGTGAATCCATCATGGCCATGATGGGTTCAACATCGGAAAAGATGTACCTCTGCCAGGTACCAAGCTTTGGGTTTTAAATGATAAAGCTGAGACCGGGCGGGTGACTTGCACGAGAAGAGAGTCTCGGTGTAGTGTCTCCGTCTGAGTCGATTAAGGACCGTGTCGATGTAGGCCTGCTGACCGAGGACCCTTTAACTAGTCACATGCCTCGTCATGGGTAAGCTTTGCCTCGGGCAGACTAAGGCCAGAATAAGATACCACACAATGGAAGTGGAGAGATGGCGAGAGTAGCGTGTACCCTCCGTGGCAAGAGGCTGGACGGTGGTGTATCTGTGCTCTCGGTTAGCGTGAACCTGATCTGGTCTTAAGAACCCCGGTGGCGGATTGACATATGCAAGGGTTAAGTGCTACATATGTCATGTGATTGGAGATCCTCAGCTGAGTATAATCGATTCGGATCACCGTACCTTCGCGGTTATGAAGACTTGGTCACTGACTTATACGTAGAACTCCAGTAAAGATTAAGGGTGTTAAGAAATTGGCTAGTGCAGGACAAGTGATTGAACTAGGGTAGAAAGAACTCTAGAGACAGGTAATCTCACTTAACCTGACAAGTAAAATTGGATTTTTAAGGATCCACTTTAGTAAGCATTTCTGCAAACAGAGTCTTGGATTATTAAGAAACCTTACCTTGACTCCCTTATAACCAGCATACCCTTGAGAGTCTTTTCTTTAGTTGGGTAAGAATTGCTGAGTAATTCCATACTCAGGGTTTTATTCCCCGTTGTTTTTAGGTGAAGAAGCGACCAACTTGTGTTGCTTCTGTTCTAAGGTGGTACCAAAGGAAGAGCACTAGGAATGAAGTTGCGAGAGGAAAGGATCCTCCATAAAAACTTTTGTTTAAAACTTATCGGGAGGAGTTTTTGCCTCCCTTGGCTTGTAATAATATTACTCTGCACTCGTATGTTATATCCTGGTCTGTAATAATATAACTCTGTCCTACTTTTAAATAAAGGAAAGTTTATGTAACCGCTTCGGCATTTCCGTATCTCCGATGATTTGTAATGTCTGCGTGACGGGTAAAATGCTCTTGGGAAGGTAAGGAAAGCAGATACCGAACTTGTCAAGTGATTCAGGAACACCTGCAGGGTTGTCTAAGGTCCATTGGACAAGGACAACTGTAGGTGGGCCTAATGACTTGGGAGGTTCCGTCACAGCTGGTATCAGAGCGAAGCCCATCTCTACAGATATTATGGGGCATCTTCAAAAGAATTTTTCTAAGACTTATCTAGAAAATTTCTTCCCTTCTTACCTAGTGTCTCTGAAGAGTTTATATGAAAGACCAGAAAGGAAGAGTGCAATGTATAGAAGGTGTGAATCAACTAAGGTTGATTCTTTAATTATACATGCATCATGCTAAAAATTATGCTAATAAGATTTCCCCCTTAGAAAAATGCCACCACGTACAAGAAAGACTGCACGCAAGTCAACTGGGCCAATCGTGTACCTCGTCACCAACTTGCCCCGAGACATGACGACAACAGTAGCGGTAGTAACGATCCAATTGGGGACTTAGAAGCTCAAGTTAATCAGCTTCAAACAGAACTCCATCGCAGGAATAACATATGGGTCACGGATGGCGAGAGGATCAATGAATTGAGAAGCGACATCCGCCGCCTGCAAGATCAGCTCGCGGATCGAGATCTAGCGCTCGACTGGGCGGTTCACTCTCGTTCGCTTGCCTGGGCTAAGGAGGCGAAAGCTCGAGCCCGAGTAGAAGAGCTTAGCTCAGCTATTGATAACTTGCAGGCTTATTGTAATACTCTACATGAAGAAGTTCATGTATTGTACTCACAACTACACCCCAGTGTACCTGTGGATCCTGTCGGGACAGAAGTCGGACCTTCTCAAGTAGCGGGAGGAGCTTTTGGTGGCAAATGAGACCTTTTTAGGCCCCCTCCCTCTATGAAGTTGGTCGATGAGTGGTCTCCTATGCCCGACAGTGAGGCTACCAAGAGTGACAGGAAGCAGGAATAGTATAGTAAAGAAGTAGTACTATTGTGTAATAGGGGGTGTAATCCTATTGTAAAGTACGAGTCTATAACATTACCTTTTTAAGTAACGTGAAATGGATGGTTTGTATGGCATATCATACTGCTCCAAATGTTCTTTGCCTCAGATACCTTCTAGGACTCGCGCTCAGGATGGGGCTGGTACCTCCTGTGGGAGGGAGGCGACCCCGAATCCACCTCCAGTACCCCCGACACTTGCCGAGGCCATCGCTGCCTTGGTAAACGCTACAGCAGACAATACCCGCTTCCTGTAGGAGATGGCAGGTCAACAACTCCAACAACAAGGCGGGCGGGCCTATCCGCAAGGCCCCCGTGAGACATCTTATCTGGACTTCTCCGAGACACGCCCTCCATTGTTCGTCAAGGCAGAAGACCCTCTAGAGGCGGATGAATGGATCCACGTCATTGAGCAAAAATTTGGGCTTCTTCGATGTTCAGAAACTCAAAAGCCCCTGTTTGCAGCCGAACAACTGTGAGGCCTTGCCAGTATGTGGTGGGGAAACTTTGTGGCCGTTCAGCCGACCGATCATCAGATTACATGGAATGAATTCAAGCTGGCCTTTAGAGAGCATTACATACCTAAAGGAGTCCTCCACATGAAGCAAGAGGAGTTCATGAAATTGAAGCAAGGCAGAGATACTGTCACCTAGTATCTCAATAAATTTAATCACTTATCTCAGTATGCAATTGACCAAGTCAACACCGACATAAAGAAGAAGAACTGCTTCATGAGGGGTTTAAATGATCGGATGCAAAGAAAAATGGCTACCTGCATCGACCTCACATACGGAAGGGCTGTCAGCACAGCGCTGGCAGTTGAAGCTAAATATACAAGTTCCAGAAAGTCCAAGGGGAATGGAGGCAACAGGCCTAATCAGGGCCCCGAGAAAAGGCAACAGTTAGTTATCCGGCCTTTTAATCAGGGTCGTTCTTCATCACGCCCACTCTCCTTCCCATTCAAGCAACCAGTGTTTATCCGTCCTACCCCTGCCTCCAGTACTACAAATCAGCCGGGTGCCCCTGGCACTCGTTTCCCTACTCTTCCAAGCTCATCTACCGTCTGTTTCAACTGCGAGAAGTCCGGACATTTCATTATGGACTGTCCGTACCCAAGGAAAAATCAAGCAAATAATCAATAGAGTTCTGGAAGCTCCAAGGGAAATGCAGGCAACAATACTACGAGCCAGAATGCAAAGAAAACAGGACGAGTTTATTACACTCAAGTGGCTACCACACCGGAAGGCGAACCGGTGATGATGGGTACATTCCTCGTAGCCAACCACCCTGCACTTATTCTCTTTGATTCGGGTGCATCACATACTTTCATAAGCAAAAAGTTCATGGAGAAACACTGCATTCCGTATACTGAATCAAGGGAAGGGTTTAAAATACATTCACTTGGGGGACAAATATTTACCAAAGAAGTGGCTTATCAGGTGCCCGTAACATTGGCTGGACGGGACTTTCCTACTAAGATGATTGTTCTGAAAGGCCAAGACATAGATGTAATCATGTGCATGAATTGGTTGGCCCAACATAAAGCAGTTCTCAACACTAATCTGAGAACAATCAGGTTGAGTTATGGCCAAGAAGAAATTCTCTTGTCTATCCCCATAGCTATTCCAGCTAGACCAATTGGCAGAGTAAATGAAGCCATCATACCAGAGATCAAGGATATTCTGGTAGTATGTGAGTTCCCATATGTCTTTCCAGAAGATTTGCCTGGATTGCCACCAGAAAGAGATGTAGAGTTTGTAATTGAATTGAAGCCCGGTACGACTCCCATTTCTAGAAGATCGTACCGAATGCCTCCAAATGAGCTGGCAGAACTCAAGATTCAATTGCAAGATCTACATGAAAAAGGATTCATCCGGCCAAGCTCGTCACCATGGGGTTGTCCAGCCATATTCGTCAAGAAGAAGTATCAAACATTACGGATGTGTGTGGATTATCGACCCCTCAATGAGGTCACTATCAAGAATAAGTACCCTCTTCCACGAATTGACATTTTATTTGATCAACTAACTGGAGCAAGGGTATTCTCCAAGATCGACCTCAGATCGGGCTATCATCAGATCCGTATTCGGCCCGAGGATATACCAAAGACCGCATTCACTACGCGGTATGGTTTATTTGAATACTTGGTGATGTCTTTCGGACTGATGAATGCTCCTGCCCACTTCACTTATTTGATGAACTCAGTATTTATGCCTGAGTTGGACAAATTCATGGTGGTCTTCATAGATGATATCTTAATATATTCCAAGAATGAAGAGGAGCATGCTCAACACTTAAGGATCGTATTGACGCCCTTAAGAGAACATCAATTATATGCCAAGTTCAGTAAGTGCGCGTTTTGGCTGGAAGAAATTCAATTTTTGGGACATGTGTTATCTGCCAAAGGGATTGCGGTAGATCCCAGCAAAGTCAAGGATATTTTAGAGTGGAAACCCCTAACCATTGTACATCAAGTCCGAAGTTTCCTTGGATTGGCTGGCGATTACCACCGATTTATTCCGGATTTTTCTAAGCTTGTGAAACCAATCACAAGTCTATTGAAGAATGATACTAAATTCAATTAGTCTTCAGAATGTAATGAAGCCTTTGAAAAATTGAAAGTATTATTAACCACTGCCCTAGTATTAGCTCAACCAGATAATGAAAAGCCGTTTGATGTGTACTATGACGCATCAGGCAGTGGTCTCGGCTGTGTATTAATGCAAGAGGGTCGAGTAATCGCGTATGCTTCAAGGCAGTTACACCGGCATGAGGAGCATTATCCAACTCATGATCTGGAGCTAGCTATAGTGGTTCATGCCTTGAAGATATGGCGTCATTATCTGCTAGGTAATATCTGTCATATTTATACAGATCATAAAAGTTTGAAGTATATCTTCACCTAGACAGAACTCAATATGAGACAAAGGAGATGGCTCGAGCTGGTCAAGGATTATGAACTGGAGATCTATTATCACCCAGGCAAAGCAAATGTAGTGGCAGATGCACTCAGTCGCAAGGCCTCTTGCCATTGTTTATCAATGGGGACTTCTGACATTACATTATGCCAGGAGATGGAGAATCTGGACCTGGGAATGATTCAGCATGGGACTTCAAATCACTTGAAGCTGGAGTCAGTCATCTTACAAAGGATAATTGATGCACAGAAAAATGATGAGGGTATGAAACATATACGTGAGAAGATAAGGGCTGGAAAAGCCAATTGCTTCCGAGAAGACGATCAAGGTGTTGTATGGTTCAACAACCCATAGTTGTGCCAAAGAATGAAGCGGTCCGCCAGAAATTCTAAATGAAGCACATCTTAGTCGCTATTCTATTCATCCCGGAAGCACTAAGATGTCTCAAGATCTAAAACAACATTATTGGTGGACAAAAATGAAGATTGAAATTACACGCTATGTGGCTAGATGTGACACTTGTAAACGTGTCAAGGCCATACACCTGAAAGCTGCCGGTCCATTACAATCTTTACCTATCCCAACATGGAAATGGGAAGATATAAGCATGGACTTCATTGTGGGATTGCCCAGAACTGCAAAGGGGTATGACTCTATCTGGGCTATTATTGATCACCTCACAAAAATTGCTCATTTTCTGCCCGTCAAGACGGTTCACCCAGTTGCTGTTTATGCCCAATTGTACATTGCCCGTATCCTCAGTTTGCATGGTGTTCCAAAGACTATAGTGTCAGATCGTGGACCTCAATTCGTATCCAAATTTTGGGAAGAACTTCATAAATCCCTGGGTACCAAATTACTCCACAGTTCGGCCTATCATCCTCAGACTAGTGGGCAGACGGAGAGGGTTAATCAGATACTTGAAGATATGTTATGGGCATGTGTTCTGAGTTCCCACAAAAATGGGATGAATGTTTACCTTTAGCGGAGTTCTCATATAATAACAACTATCAAGAAAGCATTAAGATGGCACCATTTGAAGCTTTGTATGGTCGACGGTGTCGTACTCCGCTAAATTGGTCTAAACCTGGTGAAAGGAGCTTCTTCAGACCAGACATGGTAAAGGAGATAGAAGAAAAAGTTCAAAGGATAATTCATAATTTGAAGAAAGCTCAAGCTCGTCAGAAAAGTTATGCAGACAAGCAACGACAACCCTTATATTTTCAAGTAGGGGATTATGTCTACCTGAAGGTTTCACCAATGAAGGGTGTAACATGTTTCGGGATAAAAGGAAAGCTTGCCCCTCGATACATTGGTCCTTTCTTTGTCCTTGAACAATGCGGGCCAGTGGCATACCGACTTCAACTACCCGAAACCTTGTCTGCTGTACATAATGTGTTCCACGTGTCTCAGTTGAAGAAGTGTCTTCAGATTCTAGACCGAACAATTGAAGTAACAGATGTTGTCCTAGAGCCAGACTTGACATATTCAGAGCACCCTATTCGAGTCTTGGATCAAAGGGACAGGGTTACCCGGAGAAAAACTCTCAAGTTTTACAAAATACAGTGGAACGAACATTCTGAAGATGAGGCTACATGGGAGACTCAAGACTTTTTAGAAAAGAATTTCCTAGGCTTTCTAGCCTCAAGTAAATTATAATATGTGTAATAAAGGAGTGAGCCCCCAAACCATCCCTGCCTTCTACCAAAAATCAGGAAATAAAAATGTGAAGCATTTCCTTTTCCACTACTTACCCTAGGATTTTTAATCTCGGGACGAGATTCTTTTATGGGGGAAAGGATGTAACACCCCTGATGTTACTGTTACTAAAACTTGAGCATAACATCATCAGCATTGGCATTTCATGTGTATTAATACACCTAGAATGCATTCACTAGGCAAAAATCTCAAACAAGTTTTATTGTTATGACATTTTGCAAATAGAACCCCGGTGTAGGGTACTTAACCCTGAACAGGGATCTGAAGGGTAAAACAAGACCCAAATAGAGAAAACTCTAAAGCTTAAGTAAAATAATCATAAAATATTACTAAGGACGGATCTAAGTTGCATTCACACTCTTGAAATACCAAAAACCCTAATTGGAACCCTAGAAAACCCTAAACCTAAACCCTAGGGGGTTAAGTGCAAAATTAGTCCACTTTTGGACTAAAGTGCCAAAAACCATGACAATAAGGTATCTTAAGTCTAATGGTTCACAAATATGTGAATTTGCAAGTTAAACCCTAAGTTTTGGGTCTATTTACAAAAAGCACCACTTAAACCCTATAAGTCTAAGTCTGGAATTCAGTGATATTGGCTCAACTTTGGAGCTCTATAACTTTCAAATTTTTAGGTTTTTGCCCTAGGTCACCACATCAAATTTGTAGACCCATCAAAGGGAAACAACTTTGCTTAAGAGGGTAAGCATAGTTGTTATGAAGAATTTGGAGATAATCCAACCCAAAGATGGGCTGTCAGTCGGGTTACTGACTGAAAAATGACCACTAGTGCCATTGGTCAAGCTTTGAGATTGAAATTATGTCTGATCTAGTGCTCAACTGAGTTCAGTCCCTATAGTCAAAATGTAGCTGGTTTGTAGCTCTACAACTTTGCTGCAGAGATTTGGGTAAGTTGCCATGAAAACTTTAGAGAAAATCTGCCCTAAACCTAGTCTGTCAGGCCAACTGAATGAAGGATGCCATGGTACAGTGCCTGAACAAGATCAGAACGCCAACGCATCTCACCGTCGACGACCCCCGCTGCGATTCGTGCCACCGCTGTCCTGATTCGTGCCGGTGAGGAATGGATTACGCCAGGGATGAATAACTCATACGTGGCGCTATCTCCCGAGTCCAGCCGAAGTCTTCACCAGCGGCCACCGTGACTCGGTAACTTTCGCCGCAGTGTCACTCATGCCGCGATCTGCCTCACTGTGCCTCCTACCAACGTGGTATGCATGCGCTTGCGATGCTATCCGTGGTCGGAGATCGTCTGTTGGGTCGCCATGGCTATAAATAGCACGGTGGTCCATGGCGAGGTGTGACCTTCACACACAGTGAGTTGAATCGAAACCGAATTCGTGTTACCTCTGCCTCCTCCTCTCAAATTAAGTGTGCGCAGTAAAACTAGAGTTCTTTGCGAAGCCGTAGCACTCGCTCCCACCCTCGATTAGCCACCCTAGCTGGAGAATCACAAATTTCCCCCAAATCGGTCCGCCGCGCCACCAAGAACAGCCCGCCCGTGGCCAGCCCGCTCTGGTAAGACACTATCCAATTCACGTATTGTTTTCATGACTCTGCACGCTTGTGAAGCTCACTGTGGCACTCGTTTACTCAATTCGACCATGGTTTGGCGGGAACGCGTGCTCACGAACTCGATTTCCGCCATGATCGTGGATAGACAGTTCCCAGTAGGGTTTAGGTCAAATAAATGGGTGTTCATAAATCGTCCTAGGTCAGTTATGCCTCCCCGTTAGTTAGCCGTAGCAGTCATCGCCGGCGATGGCCGGTACGGGCCGCGTCAGAGACGAACGTCGAGCGCGCCGCGGTCAGGGAGTTATTTGGGGAAGGAATAGAAGTGTGAGTGTGAGGGTTTTTATGCAAGATGTCAGTGACTGTTAATACAGTGTTCTGGACTTCTTTGGGTTATTCAAACCTGCAGGGATTTATTTGCAAAGTCGCCGTCGCGTGCGCAGGCGCGCGTGGGCGCGCTTCTGTTCCCTGTGCAGTTGGGCCGCCTGGGCTGAAATCGGCCCAGGACTGTTCCTTCTTTTTCCTTTTATTTTTCTTAAAGGACTCCAACAATTTTAGAAAATTGTGGAAAAATCCTAAAAACTTCAAACCAATTTTTCTAGATTCCTAATTTTCCATAGTATTTAATAAAAATAGTTTCATGATTTTTAGATCAAATAGGAAATTTGGGAGCATTTATAATAGCCTAAAACATTGTTTCTGGATATTTAGAAATTAGATAATAATTCCAAAAATCCCCAAACTTTTTATTTGAACTCTAAATAATATTTAGAAACCTTGGGTAGAGTTTGGTTTGATTTGAACCTTGTTTGATTCCTAGAGCCCAAAACCCTACCCCTGCCTAGGGATGGCAGCGGGTCGGGTTTTGTTCGGGTATAATAATACCCGACCCGAAATCATACCCGAGACTTCTACAAATATCCATACCCACCAAGCCAATCGGGCGAGAAACTATACCCGTACCCGTGCCCATCGGGTATCCTCCGGGTATCGGGTATCCAGTGGATATGTTATTGTTGACTAAATAACATTCGGTGAGTGTTATAATAAATCTATAAAATATTTTAGTTTCCATCTAAGCACCAATGCAACACGAGAATGACTATATTTAGCTACACGTCGATACAATATCTCAACTCATAATTATCACATCCAATAAATTTAAATTTGAGTATAGAGAATAAAAGCTTAATGAGTTCATGACAGTTGACAGTCATAACATTGTCGATATCTCATTGGTCTCAATTACATTACATTTGACTGTTAAATATTCATTAATCAACAACACATGCGGGTGAGTTTTTCTAGTGAATGTAGCACATTTTTAGTGGATGTAGCACCTTTAAAGAGGTATATTGATATTTTGGGTATCCACTGGATATCCGTGGGTAAAGTATTTTACCCATACCCGACCCGATGTATTTCGGGTATCCGACCCGATAGGACCCGCGGGTAAGTTTTTCTACCCATATCCATATCTGTCGGGTACGAAACCCGCGGGTATCCATACCCATGGGTCCAACTGCCATCCCTACCCATGCCCTTTGAATTCCTTTACTGACTCCGGAAACCCTGGTTTCTCGGAGAACCGTGAAGGAAAATTGTATTCAAGACTTTAGATAGCCAACTTCTACTATCTTTGCATCTTCATGAGCATTACATGGGCATTCATTCTTATATATATATGATTATATTTAGAAAACGAAGAAGAAGTTGAAGTAGAAGGAGAGAAGACTTCACCACCACCACCTGCGGAACATCAGGCAGGCAGCTGTTTTTATTTTGACAACTGCGGGTCTGAGCCTGAATTACCTGTAAACGAAGGCAAGCCCCGGTGCATTTGCCACCTCCTTGACTCTTTTAAAATCTTTCTCACTTATGTGATGCATTAGGTGATAGGAGTTGATTGCTAAAACAATTCCTGCATTACCTTCCTTGAATTTGATTACCTTCCTTTGAATCCTTGTTTATACAAAGTTTTTACTATGCTTAGTCTTGCTTTAGCAAAGAAAAAGGTTTTGTTTTTACAAAAGATGATGTGGCAAAGTGGAAGGGATGTTTTTGAAAATAAAACTTGATGGTGAATCCATCATGGCCATGATGGGTTCAACATCGGAAAAGATGTACCTCTGTCAGGTACTAAGCTTTGGGTTTTAAATGATAAAGTTGAGACCGGGCGGGTGACTTGCACGAGAAGAGAGTCTCAATGTAGTGTCTCCGTCTGAGTCAATTAAGGACTGTGTCGATGTAGGCCTACTGACCGAGGACCCTTTAACTGGTCACATGCCTCGTCATGGGTAAGCTTTGCCTCGGGCAGACTAAGTCCAAAATAAGATACCACACAATGGGAGTGGAGAGATGGAGAGAGTAGCGTGTACCCTCTGTGGCAAGAGGCTGGACGGTGGTGTATCTGTGCTCTCGGTTGGCATGAACCTGATCTGGTCTTAAGAACCCCGGTGGCGGGTTGACATATGCAAGGGTTAAGTGCTACATATGTCGTGTGATTGGAGATCCTCAGCTGAGTATAATCGATTCGGAATCCCGTACCTTCGCGGTTATGAAGACTTGGTCACTGACTTATACATAGAACTCCAGTAAAGATTAAGGGTGTTAAGAAATTGGCTAGTGTAGGACAAGTGATTGAACTAGGGTAGAAAGAACTCTAGAGACAGGTAATCTCACTTAACCTGACAAGTAAAATTGGATTTTTAAGGATCCACTTTAGTAAGCATTTCTGCAAATAGAGTCTTTGATTATTAAGAAACCTTACCTTGACTCCCTTATAACCAGCATACCCTTGAGAGTCTTTTCTTCAGTCGGGTAAGACTTGCTGAGTAACTCCATACTCAGGGTTTTATTCCCTGTTGTTTTTAGGTGAAGAAGCGACCAACTTGAGTTTCTTCTGTTCTAAGGTGGTACCAAAGGAAGAGCACCAGGAATGAAGTTGCGGGAGGAAAGGATCCTCCATAAAAACATTTGTTTAAAACTTATCGAGAGGAGTTTTTGCCTCCCTTGGCTTGTAATAATATTACTCTGCACTCGTATGTTATATCCTTGTCGGTGTTTCGAAACCCGGGGGGGTCCCTGGACCGATGAGTGAATTGTCGCCGCGTGCCCCAGCCCAGATGGGTCGACGCGAGGCAGAACACGAAGGGGGAATGGAGGTATCCGGAGGGAGTCAGGCGTAAGAGAGTGTGGATCCCGCGGCCTTTGTGTTAGCCCAGCGCCTGAGTTGGGTGCGCTTGCAGTAGGGGGATACAAGCGTCCACGCGGGAGTGGGAGCGAGAGGCCTTGAGTGAGCGCCGTCCCGTCCTTCCCCGCGCGGGCCAACCCTCTGTAAGAGGGCCCTGGTCCTTCCTTTTATAGGTGTAAGGAGAGGATCCAGGTGTACAATGGGGGGTGTAGCAGAGTGCTACGTGTCTAGCGAAGGAGAGCTAGTGCCCTAAGTACATACCATCGTGGCAGCCGGAGGGGTTTTGGCACCCGGTTCGTGCGGTGTCGTGGCCGTCGGAGGAGCGCTGGAGCCTGGCGAGAGGGGCAGCTGTTCGGGCTATCGAGTCCTTGCTGACGTCCTCTTGCTTCCGTAAGGGGGCTGAGAGCCGCCGTCGTCATGGAGTGTGTGGGGAGCCATCATTGCCTATCTGGCGGAGCGAGCCAGATGGGACGCCGGTCTTGTTCCCCGTAGCCTGAGTCAGCTCGGGGTAGGGTAATGATGGCGCCTCCTATCGACGTGGTCGGTCCGCGCCCTAGGCTGGGCGAGGTGGAGGCTCCTCCGAGGTCGACGTCGAGTCTGTCCTCCGTGGCCGTGGTCGAGTCCGAGCCCCTGGGTCGGGCGAGGCGGAGACCGTCGGCTGAGGCCAGGGCTGAGTCCGAGCCCTAGGGTCGGGCGAAACGGAGTCCGTCTTCTTCCGGGGCTGAGCCCGAGTCCAGGCCCTGGGGTCGGGCGAGGCGGAGTTCGTCGTCTTCCGGGGCTGAGCCCGAGTCCGAGCCCTGGGTCGGGCGGAGCGGAGTTCGCCGTCTTCCGGGGCTGAGCCCGAGTTCGAGCCCTGGGTCGGGCGGAGCGGAGTTCACCGTCTTCTGGGGCCGAGCCCGAGTCCGAGCCCTAGGTCGAGCGGAGCGGAGTTCGCCGTCTTCCAGGGCTGAGCCCGTGTCCGAGCCCTGGGTCGGGCGGAGCAGAGTTTCTTATGACGGCCGAGGCCGGCCTTGGCTGCTGTCAGCCTAACTCTGTCGGGTGGCTCAGCAGTCGAAGCGGCGCAGGCGGCGCTGTCCTCTTGTCAGACCGGTCAGTAGAGCGGCAAAGTGACTGCGGTCACTTCGGCCCTGTCGACTAGAGGGCGTGCGTCAGGATAAAGGTGTCAGGCCACCTTCGCATTAAATGCCCCTGCGATTTGGTCGGTCGGCGTGGCGATGTGGCCAAGGTTGCTTCTCGGTGAAGACTGGGCCTTGGGCGAGCCGATAGTGTGCCCGTTGCTGGAGGGGGGTCCTCGGGCGAGACGTAGGTTCTCTGGGGTCGGCTTCCCTTGCCCGAGGCTAGGCTCGGGCGAGGCACGATCATGTCCCTTGAATGGACCGATCCTTGGCTTAATCGCACCCATCAGGCCTTTGCAGCTTTGTGCTGATGGGGGTTACCAGCTGAGATTTAGGGGCCTTGAGGGTACCCCTAATTATGGTCCCCGACAGTAGCCCCCGAGCCTCCAAGGGAGTACTAATACTCGCTTGGAGGCTCTTGCCGCACTTTTTTGCAAGGGGACCAGCCTTTTTTGGTTGCATTCTGTTCCGGTGGGTGCGCGCGAGCGCACCCGCCGGGTGTAGCCCCCGAGGCCTCGGAGGAGTAGTTTTACTCCTTCGAGGTCTTAGTGCGCTTCGCAACACTTTGGCTGGTCTAGTTGTTCCCTCATGCGAGCTGGCCGTAGCCCAAGTGCACGGTCGGGTCCCAAGTTCTCGGGCTGGTATGTTGACGCTGTCAACGGTTTGGCCGGAGCCGGGTTTGCGAGAGCAGCCCCCGAGCCTCTGCACAGGGCGAAAGGACGGTCAGGGACAGACTCGACTTTTTTACATACGCCCCTGCGTCGCCTTTCCGCAAGGAGGAGGGGGGGGGAAAGCTCCATGTTGCCCTCAGGTGGCGCCGAACATGGTGTCTCTGGTGAGCTGCTGGCGGGTAATCCGAGCGGACGTCTGTGCCCCATTTGATAGGGGTCGGCTAGAGGCCCAGAGGCGCGCCCAAAAGTACCTGCGGGTGATCTGCCGGACCCGGTCCCCCTGTCGACGGGGTCTGAGGGCTCGATGCCTCCCTCTGATGGGATTCCGTTACAAGATCGTTCCCTCTGGTCTCGGAAATGTCCTAGGGTACCTCGGGAGCGCAACCCGAGCCTTGGTTATGTATCGAACGTACCCATGGTCATCCCTCGCTCTGTGTCTGAGGCGACTGTGAACCCTTCGAGGGCCAGCCTACGAACCCCTGATCAGTAGTGGGCGCGGAGCCCGGGTGGCCTGAGGCGGCCGTTGAACCCTCCGAAGGGCCGGCCATCGAACCTCTGACCAGTAGTGGGTGTGGAGCCCACGTGCTCTGAGGCGGCTGTTGAACCCCTCCGAGGGGCCAGCCTTCGAACCTCTGATCAGTAGGGAGGCTCGGAGCCTATTTCCTTCACGGAGAAGGGTCCTTTTCGGGGTATCCCCCTTTCCCGGTCCCCGTTGTGAGAGAGAGAAAGAGGAAAAGGGAAAGGACACAAAATCGAATGACACGGCGTACCTCTTTCGACGCGGTCATTATGGCGAAGGCGAAGCGTCGCTTGCTTCTCCCGCCTGAGACGCCGCCTGTCCAGCCGCGAAGTCAATGCGACGGGGCGAGCGGTTCGCGGGGCGGCCGTTGCGCGTGCGCGAGCCATTCGAGGAACAGATCACGGGCGCGTCGTCTTCACGCCGTGGGAGAGGGCTTCCCCGCTGCCCCTGGATGGGACGTGAGCTTGGCTAGCGACGTGACCGCTGCTGCTGCCCGCCTGTCACCGCCATTACTTCCGGCCCATTTTTGACCGCGTTTGACCGTCGCGCTTGGCTGGTACTGCAGAGTTACCTCGAGTCGCGGTATTGACTCTACAGTCGAGGAGGCGCGGTAGTGGCGTGAGTGGCGGTGCAGTTGTTCACACGTAGCAACCGGCGCGCCGGTTGCATGACGCGTGGGCCTGGACCTCCATGCTGGGCTCGTTGGAGTCGAAGGGGTGCCCCCACTTGGCACGGTTGCATGTCGCCTGCATGGCTGTCCGCCCTTTCACCCGCTGGTCTGGGCGAAAGTGGAGGAGTGCTTGTAACCGCCGGGTGGTTGCATGCACCGCGCGCGCGCGGCGGTTTGGCCTCTTCTCCCCTGGACCGGCTTGCATGACGTGTGGGACCCAGCCCCCGCGCCGTGGGGGGGTGAATCTTGGAGCGTGTTGGAGAAGATTCGACCCGCAACGGTTGAGGGCGCAGGTGTTGGAACTGTCTCTCGACAGCAAGTAGATCCAACACGGGTGAATGGTGATGGCAACAGGGCACTCGCGCGTGATGGCAAAAGCTCTGTTAATCTGGCCTCTCACGGGCACTGTACAGGGGTATTTATAGGTATCCGAGTGCACGGCGCCTTGCGTTAAGGACGCATGTGCCCTCAGGTACCTAGTTTATCCCCAGAATATTCCCATAAAGCGGGGTTACAAGCTGTAATTACAGGTACGCCTTTACAAATTAGGCCCGTAACACAAACGCGGCCACGCAGGGCCCGTTACAATGGGCCTGATCTCATGTGGGCCTCGGAGCTGACCGAGGCCGCGCCGTGGGGAGGCGTCGCCGCAGGCCTTCGTCTGGTGTCGAATCGAGCGAAGGGTCTCCATGTTGTCTCTGGTGCCGATGAAGCGAAGGGTGTCCCTGCCTGCTTTGTCTGTCAGGGCAGGGGCTAAGCGGTGGAGACTTCGGGCGAAGGGTGGCGTTTCTGCCTTCGCTCCAACATTTGCCCTCCGAGGGACCAGTTCGACAAAGTCACCTGGTGCCGAAGACGTCGCTAGATGGCGGAGACGCTGCCCTCGCTCGAAGTGGTTCCACGGGGGTTTTTGATGTGACCGTTGATGGACATCGTACTGTTGGACTGCGGGTTTTCCGAAGCGTCGCGCCCTGTGGGATTGCGGGTTTCCCGAGGAGCCGCGCCCTGCCTATAAAGGGGGGCGGGGGGCGGCGCTGTTTGCACTTTGCCTTCCGCGCTCCGTGAAAACCCTAGCCGCCCGCCGTCTTTCTGCTCCTCTTCTTCTACTGCTCCCTTTGCTCGTCGGAGATCTGGCTCGAGTGAAGCAAACCGCCCGCCGCCGCCGACGGTACGTAGCAATGCCATCCTCTTCTTCTTCCGCCGATGCCACGCCGCCGGCCACCGCCTCGTCGGAGGAGACGTTGAGTGGCGCGATGGTGGAGGAGCTGCGCGCCGGCGACTCTGTTGATTTTGGTGTGTCACGGATGACGTCGGCCCGCGTCGAAGAGATGCAGCGCTTGGGCTACTTTGGCGGCGGAGTCGCTCGTGCTCCGGGGACGGAGGGAGTCCCCGAGCCGGAGGGTGAGTTGGTTGTTTTCGAGGCGTTCTTCGTCGCCGGTCTCCGCTTGCCTGCGCACCGGTTTGTTGGCGAAGTCCTGCGTAGATTCAACGTTCAAATTCATCAGCTGACACCGAACGCCGTGGTGGCGCTGGCGAAGTATGTCTGGGCGACGACTTCGTACGGCGGACAGCCGTCGGTTGAAGTTTTTGCGAAGAATTACTGCTTGCATTGGCAGAAGAGGGTGATTGAGGACGGGGTTGCCCAGTTTGGGTCGTGTACATTCACGCCGAAGACCGGCAAGACCACAATGCCAGTAGTGGAGTTGGTTCCGTGCGCCCGCAACAAGTGGGGCAATTGGAATGAATTTTGGTTTTACGTTGCTGAGGCTACTGTCGAAGGCCATGAAGGACTCCCCGTGTCTGAGATGTGCTCTCACTATTACTCTGCGTATCCGCCTTTTGAAGTGGCAGAAGAGGATGCAGACGAAGGGGCCCTTCGGTGCGCCGCCGGCCAGAGCAGTGGTCGTGATTTAGTTGAAGAGTTTGTGGCGTACGGGGTCTGGCCCTTGGCGCACAGCTGGGCGCTGGGCGAAGTGTGCCCTCGCCAGATGCCTTTTCACGGAGGAAGAGTGGTGCGAAGTCCTGTCTTTGCACTGAATTTGCGAAACCGTGACCCGGCCGCCTTTGTGCGTGATGCGGAGGACTTGGCGGTGCGGCTTGTGGGGCGGTACGTGGCGAGGACGGAAGGCCAGCGCAGCTTTGATATTCGCGGGTCAAATGAACGTTTGAACAGGGTCTTCGAATTAAATCAATTGCCGTACGACGGCTACCCTGGTCAAGACGAAGCGGACCGCCGTGGGAAGAAGCCGGCGGTGGAGACTGGAGGCGACCCTGCGCTGACGGCCGCCCCCTCCTCAAAAAAGAGAAAATTAGGTACTGCGATGGGAGGAATCGGGGTGTCTGACAGTTTTGCTAGGGAGTTAATGAGGACGTGTGCGGCCCCGGGGGAGAGGATGTCTTCGCCCGAGCTCCGGGAGTCTTCGGCTCGGATGCTGAGGGTTACCGGGGGCTGCTGGCCTAGAAGTGTTCCTGTCCCCTGCGCGGCTGAGGAAGACTGTTTTACATCTCGTATGGTTCGTCAGTGGAGGGTTTTTCCTTACGGGCGAAATATCGGTGCTGTTGTGTCAGCAGTGATGGACAAGGATCGCCAGGGAGCTGCGCAAAAGCGCCCGGCGGCGATCAGGGTCGTTGAAGCCAGGCCGAAACGGCAGCGGGGGACGGCGAAGGCTGCGGCGTCCGGCGGAGGCCGGCCGCCGCAGGCGGCGAAGTCAAGCGCCCCTGCCTCTAGCAAGGCGCCGGAGGTAACGGCGGGCGCTGGAGGCTCGAAGTCGGCGAAGGCGGTGCCGCCGACTGGCGGAGTGGCGAAGCCGGCCCGAGCGTTGCCGTTGGCGGGCAAACGCGTCGCTGACTTCGCCACTGATATTAGCGTGGAAGACTATCTTGGTGGTAAGACTCTCCTTCTTCTCTCATTTTTTTTAAATCGGTTCATTGGTACGCTGTAGGGTTGGGCGAAGACCAACTTGCTGTGATTGCGCCTGGCGCGGCGGCCGCGACGGCCGGGGCAGCGCCGAAGGCGAAGGGCGGGGCTCTGAGCGCTGGTGGCGAGGCGTCGGCCCTTGCGGCTGTCATGGATGAGGCTGGCGCTGCGACCCGCCGGCTGGCAGAGGCGACGGAGGCGCTGCGTCAGGTCTGCTGAGTTGGACCTCTCTCTTTTTTTTTTTTGATCGCGGTTTTGTGACTGTTCTGCAGGTGGCTGACTTCGCCAGCCGCACTGCGTCGGGGGTCCTCACGGCGGCCGTGGCTGCCGAAGTCGACAAGCTCCGGACGCAGCACGCTGACGCCGTCCGCGAAAAATCGGCCGCCGACAGCAAGTGTCGCAAGCTGGTGGAGAAGGTGGCCACGCTGGAGGACGAGAAGGCCGCCCTCCGTCGCCAGCTGGCGGGGGAAAGGAGGGAGGCCAATGAAGCCCTTGTTAAGGCGCAGGCTGCTCAGGCGGAGGCCAACCTGGCGCGGGCCGAGGGCAACCTTGCCAGGGAGCGCGCCGAGCAGCTGCAGGAGCGGCTCACCGCCCTGGAGAGCCGCATGACGGGGGCCGAGACCGCGGCACGAGCGGAGGCAGAGCGGACGCGCCAGCTGCTCGTGGATACGTACCGTGGCCTGGGCGCGGGTACCGGTGACTTCGAAGTACCGGACCGAGAGCCCGGACTCCGGTGCCTGGAGTGGGTGCAGGAGGAGCTGCAGGCGCTCCCCACCGTCGTGGAAGGTTTTATGGCGTTTGCCTCCCTGGTCACCTGCGAGGGGACGGTGAACGCGCTCTCCCGCGAAGGGTGCCGGCACTTCGAGGCCTTCGACCGAATCGAAGAGGACTTTGAGCGAGAAATCTTCAAGGTCGAAGACCCCGTGGTGAAGGATTCTGCCGGGGCTATCTTCGACCGGCTGTGGGGGACATATGGGAGCGATGTGGTCAGGGAGCGCGCCTGGACAGCGAGGGCTCAGGTAACGTTTACTCTTGTTTGGTATTTGTTGAACGTGGGCTGTGTGCGTGTTTGATGAATTTTGTGTGTTTTGGCTTAGGCAATGCGTGGGGAGAGGGTCGACGACTTCGGGGCGCTGAACAGCATGTCGGCCGACCCGGAGTCGGCCCCGGCGGAGGCTGTGTCGGAGGTCGCCCTTGCGTCGACCCCGGCCGCATCTGCTGCGGCCGGCGAAGGCCCGCCCCCAGAAGCCGCCGAAGGCGCGCCTGATGCGTCTGCAGCTGCCGCGCCGAGTGCTGAGGATTTCGCTACAGCGGCTGTGGAGATAACAACGGAGGCAGCGGCGGAGCCAACGGCGGAGGCGCCCGCAACATCAGGGCCGTCGCAGGTGGCATAGTAGGCGTAGGGGGTTGGGGAAGTTGAGGGGTTTGTACATGTTACTGAATTTTGGTTGCTGCGCAGGTTCAAGATTTTGGGCCTGCGCACGCAACTGCTACTACTAAATTTTTGGCGGCTACGACCGCGGAAGATGGTAATGACTGTGGTGGCTCCTCATCAGGGTTTTTTGACTGTGCTGACTCTGAGAGCTCGATTGAATGGACGGAGTCGTCGGAGGACTTGGACTATTTCGCGGCCTTGGATGTGGCTGCGATGGAGGCCTCGCCGCACGTCGCGGATGCAGGGGTTGTGCGAGGTCCCTGCACCGGGCGACGGCGGCGAAGGGCAGTTGCGAAACGTATGGTTAGTGGGGTGGAGGGGGCCCGGCTTGGCGTAAGTGGGGCTGGTCGGCAGGAACTGTTAGCTTTGTCGACCGCCGAGGGTGTAGGTGAAAGGGAACTGCGAAGGCTTTTTGCGGGTGAGGAGCTCAGGGTAATGTTATTTAATTATAGGGAGATGGGAATTATTCCTAAGGTTGAGCCGATGTAGAGTGTGGTGCCCTCGCTTGCGTACGTCGAGGCTTGTATGGTGGAATTGTGTGCCCTCGCGTGCATGTGTGTGTGCGAAGGCGTTTTGTACTAGCTGATTCGTTCGGCTGCGCTGTGCTTGCTTGATTATAATTGGTCTTGGCGTGAATGGTTCGATGTTGTCGTTTCGGTCGTTGTTGCGCTAGTCCAGGTGTACCCTTAAGTGTCTTCTGCACAGATAGTCTTCGCGATAGACTTAGATTTTTTCCCGGCTGCATCCTTAGGCGACTTTTGCGCGGATAGTCTTCGCGATAGACTCAGATTTTTTCCGCACTTGTTGTGCTAATCCGGCTGCACCCTTAGGCGACTTTTGCGCGGATAGTCTTCGCGATAGACTTAGATTTTTTCCCGGCTGCACCCTTAGGCGACTTTTGCATGGATAGTCTTCGCGATAGACTTCGATTTTTTCCGCACTTGTTGTGCTAATCCGGCTGCACCCTTAGGCGACTTTTGCGCGGATAGTCTTCGCGATAGACTTAGATTTTTTCCCGGCTGCACCCTTAGGCGACTTTTGCACGGATAGTCTTCGCGATAGACTTCGATTTTTTTCGCACTTGTTGTGCTAATCCGGCTGCACCCTTAGGCGACTTTTGCGCGGATAGTCTTCGCGATAGACTTAGATTTTTTCCCGGCTGCACCCTTAGGCGACTTTTGCACGGATAGTCTTGGCGATAGACTTCGATTTTTTTCGCACTTGTTGTGCTAATCCGGCTGCACCCTTAGGCGACTTTTGCGCGGATAGTCGCACGCGAGGGTAGCTAGCGCTTAGCCTCGCGGTGACCTCGTGGTGGTCGAATGTCGAAGACCGTCATCGCGGTCTTTTTCGACGCATGTCTTTTTGCGGGGGATTTTTTACGCATATGTTACATGGCTCCGCCTCGTTAAAAACCTCACCCCCCCCGGGAGGAAAAGAGTGCGGGCCGGTGCAAGATTGTTTTTGCGGATTACAAGGGCGAAGACAGCCCTGAGGTGGTCGCACCGAGGGGTCGATTCCCAAACTGTGCTCGATTATGGATCGGCTGACTCCGACCAGGTCGAGGGCGGACCAGGCGAAGACATCTTTATTTTTGGCCAGGCAGCAGAGGAGCTTCTCTTCTTCATGCGAAGTAGGGTCTTTGCTGATAGTGACTGTGCTTGGGCGTGGCCTGATCGAGGGGGACAGTCTTGGTCCCATCCTGACTCTGCAACTGAGCCTTGCCGTGCTGCTTGTCAGTTGGGCTGGCGGGCGCAGGGACCTCGCACTGTGTCGTGAGACAGTGCACGCTCCTCTGACCCGGCACGAAGTCTCGCTCTATGTTGCGCGCTGTCTGCTGGTTACCGAAGACTGTAATTACGCCTAGCGGGCCTGGTATCTTCATGCACAAATACAGTCCGTGGATGGCGGCTTCAAATTTATTGATGGAGCCCCGACCCATGATGGCGTTGTATGGATATACCATATCCACAATGTCAAAAGTCACTTGCTCACTTCGGGCATTGGGTGCTACACCGAAGGAGAGGGGCAATTCTATTTTGCCGACAGGGAAGGTGCCTTTGCCGCCGAAGCCATACAACGGGTTGTTCGAAGGCTTAAGCAGGCTGTGGCTGATGCCCATGCGATCGAAGGCGTGGAGGAAGATGATGTCTGCCTGGCTGCCGTTGTCAACGAGGACCTTGTGTAGGTCCCAGCCTGCCACGCTGCAATTGATAACCATGGCATCGCAGTGGGGGGCGCTGCGCAAGTCGACGTCAGGTGCGTCGAAGGTGAGCGGTATGTGGGACCACTTCGTCTGTACGACTGGGCCCGTGACAGCGACATGGTTTATGCTGCGGTAGTGGTCCCGCTTCTGCCGCTTGGTGTCGAAGTCGGTGCTGGACCCCCCAGTTATCATGTGAATGACTCCGCGATAAGGTTGATCGGCGAAGTCTTCCTGCTTTGGGGCATGGGGGATGTTTTGTTGTTGCTGGTGTGGTGGTGGAGGCGGAGGATGTACGATTTGTACTTCCTGATGATGTTGGTAAGCGTGGTGCGGTGGATGCGGGGCGGGAGCGTGGATATATGATGGAGGGGGTGGCTGGTAATTATGCGCGACAATTCTGGGGTTGTCGGCTGGCTGCGCCCTCGCCATTCTGTCTCTGGTGGCCTTCACTTCGGGGCAGTCTTTAGTTTGGTGGGCACAGTCTTCGCCATGGAAAAGGCAGTAAAATCGGCGCGGTGGAGGGGGTGGCTGCGCACGCCCTTGGCCCCTGTCGCGAGTTCCACTTCCGCGGCCCTGGGGGGGATATTCCTGGCGGCGAGGGGGTCAGCGGCCGGCTGCTGGTTGGCAATGTTGTGCACTTGCGGCTGACCGCGGCCCTCGCCACCGGAGTCTGGTTGCGGAGTTCTTGTCCACGTGCGGCTGGACTGTGGAGCGTCTTTTGGCTGCCGCTGGGACTCAATCTTGCGCTGGTGGAGCTCCTCGGATCTGGCATACTTTTCAAACAGCTGGTACAATTCTTGGAGGTTCTTCGGCGGATCTCTGATGCAGTGGCTGTAAAAGACGCCAGCGCGAAGACCACTGACAGCATAGTGGATGGCAATCTGGTCATCGACTGAGGGTAGCTGTGACTTGAGTGTGAGGAATTTGCGGTAATATTCCCTCAGGGTCTCCCTCTCTAGCTGCTTGCAGAGCGAGAGCTCGGCCAGGGCGTCGGTGTCCGGGCGGTACCCTTGGAAGTTGAGGAGGAACTTGTCCCGGAGACTTCTCCAGGAATCGATGGACAGCGGAGGCAACCTGGTGAACCAGGTGAGTGCGGGGCCTTCGAGGGCGATGATGAAGGACTTCGCCATTGTGGCGTCGTCCCCCCCAGACGATGCGACGGCGACCTGGTAACTCATTATGTATTGAGCCGGGTCGGTGCTGCCGTTGTACTTGGGGTAGGTCCCAGCCTGGAAGTTAGCTGGCCACGGCGTCACTTGCAGGTGAGGCGCCAGGGGACTTCGCTCATCGAGATAATTGACCCCTTGGAAAGGCGCGGCGTGCGGGAAAGTGAAGTCGCGCTGGGGTAAACGCGGGTCCTCCGGTTGCGCGCGGTGTTGCAGGGGTGGCTCATGCTGCAGGCCGGGGTGGCCTTCGCGCGTGTCTTCGTTTTGTGCGCGCTGCTGGAGGGATGACTCGTGCTGTGGGCCGAGGTGGCCTTCGCGCTGCATCAGCGCGATCTCCCGCTCGAGTTCCTGGGCCTTGTGCTCTTCGTCGCGTATCATCTGCCGCACTTTGGCGAGTGCGGACACACGCTGGCGCTTGGCCTCCAGTATCTCCTTCTGCCTCTGGAGGTTGCGGTTCTTGAGGCGCAGAGCGCGCAGCTGTAGCTGTTCTTCTGCGGAGATGCCGAGGACCTCACCGTCCTCGGCGAGGTCCGCGCCCTCCGGTGGTGCGAAGCCTGAGGGAGGTGCGAGGCCTGAGGGTTGTCCCTCAGGGTCGCAGGTGCGGAGGGTGTCGTCTTCAGTGGCCTCTTGGTGGGTGGATTGGGTGAGGGCGAGGGCCTTGCCCTTTCTTGCGGCGAGCAGTGCTGCCTTCGCAGCCTCGTCAGCCTTCGGGTTAGCTCTCTTGGGTGCCATCGCGAGTGGTTGTCTCGTAGCACGAACGGTAGGCGCCAAATGTTGGAACTGTCTCTCGACAGCAAGTAGATCCAACACGGGTGAATGGTGATGGCAACAGGGCACTCGCGCGTGATGGCAAAAGCTCTGTTAATCTGGCCTCTCACGGGCACTGTACAGGGGTATTTATAGGTATCCGAGTGCACGGCGCCTTGCGTTAAGGACGCATGTGCCCTCAGGTACCTAGTTTATCCCCAGAATATTCCCATAAAGCGGGGTTACAAGCTGTAATTACAAGTACGCCTTTACAAATTAGGCCCGTAACACAAACGCGGCCACGCAGGGCCCGTTACAATGGGCCTGATCTCATGTGGGCCTCGGAGCTGACCGAGGCCGCGCCGTGGGGAGGCGTCGCCGCAGGCCTTCGTCTGGTGCCGAATCGAGCGAAGGGTCTCCATGTTGTCTCTGGTGCCGATGAAGCGAAGGGTGTCCCTGCCTGCTTTGTCTGTCAGGGCAGGGGATAAGCGGTGGAGACTTCGGGCGAAGGGTGGCGTTTCTGCCTTCGCTCCAACAGCAGGTAGGGAGAGTCGCCTTTAAAAGGGGGGCGACCCCCTTGGAGGGCAACCATGTCTTCGCGCTCCCCATATGCATCGTGTCTTTCCACCTTCTGAGCCCCCGAGCAGGGGGTGCCCGGAGCCCTTCCGTCTTGTCGTCGGAGGAACGCAACTTCGTGGAAGTTGGTACCTTTCAGCCATCGTTCGGCTTCAAGGATTTTCATCAGGCAGCCCGGCTGCACCCCTCCACCGGCGGTCACCCCAGACGGTGACCTCCAGTTCGATGGAGGGGGAAAGCGAGCCGGGCTACGGCCTCTGCCCCTCCCTCAGCCTCAAGGATTTTCATCACTAGTGCTGGGGAGGGGAGTGTGCCGAGTTGGGGTCGGCCCCTGCGTGGGCGGTGGTCCGCTCCTTCCCTCAGTGATCGGGGGGAAGGGCGTCCGCCGTTCACGGCATGGGCAGCTGCAGCGTGCCCGGCTCTCTGAGCCGAGCGGCTTCGGAGCCGCTCCCGATGCCGCCTTTCGCCACGGCAGCTGGAAGAGGTTCCGCCGCCGACGAGCTTGCCGATGCCACCCGCGGACCGACCTCCAACTCTACGGCCTTCTGCCCGTCCTTGCCTCTCGAGTTGGGGGCATGGGCGAGGGCCTCACGGCAGCGGCATCCGCCCTAAGGTCATCGCTGCCGCTGTTCGGCCCTCCGGAGCAGAAGTCGTCGTCGTCGCCGCTGCTGGGGCGGGCGACGACGAGCCGTTCGTCGGTCTTCTGTTACTCCGCAGGCCCCCCAGTCGCGTGGGGTTGTTCGTACCTACGGAGGTGGAAACGGAGTTCTGTTTGTAATGGCACCTTGAGTGCCGGTGTTTTGTTCATTGCGGCTGTCGAGGCCTGAACGTGTACGTATTTTCGGCGCGGAGCCATGTTTTTTCTTCATTTCGAGCACTAAGACTTGCCTTGTTGATTATCTGAGCCGCTTCACCGAGCGTGGGTTACCTCGTGCAAAGGTGACGAGTGAGGTATCCGTATCCCGGAGGCGTAGGAGTCCCTCGGCTCGGTCGGCCTTGCTGTCCGAGGCCCCTCTTGCTTAGTTACAGGAACCCCTCGGCTGCTCTTCGATGAGCCGAAGCCGGAGGTAGCGGTGTCAGCACGGACGAAGGCAGAGTTGGCTTCGAAAAGGAGATGAAGATGGCTAGAGCCTGGCCGGGTCATCCACTGGTGGAGCCGACGTCGGAGTTGAGCTGCCGAGGCCACAAGCCGAGCTAATGTCTTGGGGGGTCAGCTGGCCGAGGCCTCGGGGTGGCCGGCCGAGCCGCCTGCTCGGGCCGGATTCTCAAAGAAGACCCTGGCGGCGATGGCCCAGGCGTGGTGCTGATGTCGTCCTTCAGAGTGGGGGCCCTCCGACCGCGTCGCCGTCCGAGGCTGGGTCAGACCCCGCCGAAGGTGTAGTTAATGCCAAGGGTGCTGCTGCCCCCTTCGGCTGTTGACGTCCGAGCCTGCAGGATCAGGTCGTCTTGTAGTGTGTGTATGTTTTCTGCGGCCGCCGAGGCCTAAACACACCGTCGCCGTGTTGTAAAGCTGCGTTTCTTTTCCTCTTGTTTTGAGTACCCGGACTCACTTGTCGGCAACAGAATTGTTTGTGCGGGCGAGAGTTGCTTTTCACGGAAGGTGATGAGTGAGGTATCCGTATCCCGGAGGCGTAGGAATCCCTCGGCTCGGTCGGCCTTACCGCTTACGCGCGCTCTTACTCGTCCATAGGGTTCTGTTACCGACGCAGTCGAGAAGGCCCGAAAAATCATTTCGGCAGAGGAGCTTCTCGAGCATGAAGACTTGTTCGGTCCGTGGAGTCACTTATCCGAGCGCAAGTTACTTATCGCAGAAGGTGATGAGTGAGGTATCCGTATCCCGGAGGCGTAGGAGTCCCTCGGCTCGGTCAGCCTTGGCTGCTTATGTGTACTCCGCCGTTTTCAGGATCCACTTTTGAAGTAGTCGAAGAGCACGAAAAGCACTCGGGCAGAAAAGAATTTTTTCTTTTTCCGAGGAAAATTTTGGCGCAGAGGGGGTTGCCCCCTTCTAGCCCCCGAGGGAGGGTCGGGCTTTGCCGAGGCAAGGCTGACCCTTCCTTGACGACCAGACTTGGTGTGTGAACAAAGTATACGAGCAACTTGAAAACATCTTAAGGGTAGAAGCGACGTAGCTGTTGGATGTTCCAAGCGTTGCTGTAGACCTCGCCTTGGCTGTTGGCCAGCTTGTATGTTCCGAGCTTTAGAACCTTGGCGATGACGAACGGCCCTTCCCAGGGAGGCGTGAGCTTGTGCCGCCCTCGGGCATCTTGTCGCAGCCGAAGCACCAGCTCGCCCACCTGGAGGTCTCGGGACCTAACCCCTCGGGCGTGGTAGCGTTGCAGGGACTACTGGTACCGCGCCGAGTGTAGTAAGGCCATGTCCCGAGCCTCCTCCAGCTGGTCCAGTGAGTCTTATCGGTTGGCTTGGTTGCTTTGGTGGGTGTAGGCCCTCGCCCTCGGGGAACCGTATTCTAGGTCTGTGGGCAAGATGGCATCGGCCCCATAGACTAGAAAGAACGGTGTGAAGCCCGTGGCTCGGCTCAGTGTTGTCCTCAGACTCTAGACCACCGAGGGGAGTTCCTTCATCCACCGCTTGCCGAACTTGTTGTGGTCGTTGTAGATCCGAGGCTTGAGTCCTTGCAGGATCATGCTGTTGGCCCGCTCCACTTGCCCATTCGTCATGGGGTGAGCCACGGCAGCCCAGTCCACCCGGATGTGGTGATCCTCGCAGAAGTCCAGGAACTTTCTGCCGGTGAACTGGGTACTGTTGTCGGTGATGATGGAGTTCGGGACCCCAAAGTGATGGATGATGTTGGTGAAGAACGCCACCGCCTGCTCGGACCTGATGCTGTTTAGGGGTCAGACCTCGATCCACTTGGAGAATTTGTCGATGGCGACCAACAGGTGCGTGTAGCCCCCGGGTGCCTTCTGTAAGGGGCCAACGAGGTCCAGACCCCACACAGCAAACGGCCAGGTGATGGGTATTGCCTGTAGAGCTTGAGCGGGCAGGTGGGTCTGCCTCGCGTAGAACTGACACCCTTCGCAGGTGCGGACAATTCTAGTAGCGTCGGCCACCGCCGTTGGCCAGTAGAATCCTTGTCGGAAGGCGTTTCCAACGAGGGCTCGAGGTGCTGCGTGATGGCCGCAAGCCCCCGAGTGTATCTCTTGCAAGAGCTGCTGGCCTTCGGCGATAGAAATGCATCGCTGGAGGATGCCTGAGGGGCTGCGGTGGTACAGCTCCTTCCCATCCCCCAGCAAGACGAAAGTCTTGGCACGCCGCGCCAACCGCCGAGCTTCGGCTTGGTCGAGGGGCAGCTCCCCTCGGTGGAGATATTGCAGGTACGGGGTCTGCCAGCTTTGATTAGGCGTGACCTCGCTTGGTTCCCCTTCGACGCGCAGTGCCTCACCCTCGGGGGTCGAGGGTACCTTGGGCTGAGCCGAGGGTACCTTGGACCGTGCCGAGGGTTCCTCGGACTGGGCCGAGGGTGCCTCGGGCGGAGCCGAAGGTGCCTCGGGCTCGGGCGTGTCCTCGGTCTTGACGGAGGGTTGATGCAGGTCTTGGGAGAATACGTCCGGGGGAACTGTTGTTCGTCCCGAGGCTATTTTAGCCAGCTCGTCCGCAGTCTCGTTGTAGAGTCGGGCGATGTGGTTGAGCTCGAGCCCGTAGAACTTGTCTTCCAGGCGCCGAACCTCATCGCAGTAGGCTTCCATCTTCGGGTCGCGGCAGTGGGAGTTCTTCATGACTTGGTCGATGACGAGCTGCGAGTCACCGCAAGCGTCAAGGCGTCGGACCCCTAGCTCGATGGCGATTCGCAACCTGTTTACCAGAGCCTCGTACTTCGCCACATTGTTGGACGCCGGGAAGTGGAGGCGTAGCACGTAGCGTAGGTGCTTCCCGAGGGGCGAGACGAAGAGGAGGCCTGCGCCGGCCCCTGTCTTCATCAGCGACCCGTCGAAAAACAAGGTCTAAAGCTCCGGTTGGATCGGAGCCATCGGGAGCTGGGTGTCGGCTCATTCAGCCACGAAGTCCGCCAGGACCTAGGACTTGATGGCCTTTCGGGGGGCGAACGAGATCGTCTCGCCCATGATCTCCACCGCCCACTTCGCGATCCTACCCGAAGCCTCTCAGGACTGGATGATCTCTCCCAGGGGGAAGGATGACACCACTGTTACCGGATGAGACTCGAAGTAGTGTCGCAACTTCTGCCGTGTCAGGATCACCGCGTACAGCAGCTTCTGGATTTGTGGGTAGCGGGTCTTGGTCTCGGACAGTACCTCATTAATGAAGTAGACTGGCCTCTGGACGGGCAGTGCATGCCCTTCTTCTCGTCTCTCAACCACGATCGCGGCGCTAACCACCTGGGTGGTCGCGGCGACGTAGATCAAGAGGGCTTCTCCGGCAGCGGGGGGCACTAAGACGGGCGCGTTCGTGAGGAGCGCCTTCAGGTTCCCAAGGGCTTCCTTGGCCTCGGGAGTCCAAGTGAAGCACTCAGCTTTCCTTAAGAGGCGGTACAGAGGCAGGCCTCTTTCGCCGAGGCGGGAGATGAAGCGGTTCAGAGCCGCGAGGCATCCCATAACCCTCTGTACGCCTTTCAAGTCCTTGATTGGCCCCATGCTGGTGATGGCTGCAATCTTCTCCGGGTTGGCTTCGATGCCCCGCTCGGAGACGATGAACCCCAAGAGCATGCCTCGGGGGACCCCAAAGACACACTTTTCGGGATTAAGCTTCACGCCTTTCTCCTTGAGACATCGAAACATCGCTTCAAGGTCGGAAAGGAGGTCGGAGGCCTTCCTCGTCTTGACTACGATGTCATCGACGTAGGCCTCGACCGTTCGGCCGATGTGTTCGCCAAACACATGGTTCATGCATCGCTGGTACGTCGCCCACGCGTTCCTCAAACCAAACGGCATTGTAACATAGCAGTACATGCCGAAGGGTGTGATAAATGAAGTCGCGAGCTGGTCGGACTCTTTCATCTTGATCTGGTGATACCCTAAGTAGGCATCGAGGAAAGACAGGGTTTCGCACCCAGCAGTGGAATCCACGATCTGATTGATGCGAGGCAGAGGGTAGGGAACCTTCGGACATGCTTTGTTTAGACCAGTGTAGTCTACACACATCCGCCATTTCCCCCCTTTCTTTCTTACTAGCACAGGGTTGGCAAGCCATTCGGGATGGAATACCTCTTTGATGAACCCTGCCGCCAGTAGCTTGTGGATCTCTTCGCCTATGGCTCTGCGCTTTTCTTCATCGAATCGGCGCAGAGGCTGCTTCACGGGTCGGGCCCCAACTCGAATATCCAGAGAGTGCTCGGTGACTTCCCTCGGTATGCCGGGCATGTCCGAGGGACTCCACGCGAAAACGTCGGCGTTCGCGCGGAGAAAGTCGACGAGCACTGCTTCCTATTTGGGGTCGAGCTCGGAGCCGATCCGGATCTGCTTGGAGGCGTCGTTGCAGGGGTCGAGAGGGACGGACTTGACCGTCTCCGCTGGTTCGAAGTTGCCGGCGTGGCGCTTCACGTCGGGCGCCTCCCTAGAGAGGCTCTCCAGGTCAGCGATGAGGGCCTTGGATTCGGCGAGGGCCTCGGCGTACTCCACGCACTCCACATCGCATTCGTATGCGTGTCGGTACGTGGGCCCGACGGTGATGATCCCGTTGGGGCCCGGCATCTTGAGCTTGAGGTAGGTGTAGTTGGGGACGGCCATGAACTTGGCGTAGCATGGCCTCCCCAGCACTGCGTGGTAGGTTCCTCGAAACCCGACCACTTCGAACGTGAGGGTCTCCTTTCGAAAGTTGGAGGGCGTCCCGAAGCAGACGGGTAGGTCGAGTTGTCCGAGGGGTTGAACGCGCTTCCCGGGGACGATCCCGTGGAAAGGCGCAGCGCCCATCCGGACCGAGGACAGATCGATCCGCAGGAGCCCGAGGGTCTCGGCATAGATGATGTTGAGGCT
The DNA here is from genome assembly GCA_029449295.1 of Zea luxurians. NCBI lineage: Eukaryota > Viridiplantae > Streptophyta > Magnoliopsida > Poales > Poaceae > Zea > Zea luxurians. The sequence goes on from JAOPSE010000023.1 coordinate 51,207,498, forward strand.
GCTGCCTCCATCCATGAGGACCTTGGTGAGCCTGACGTTGCCGATGATGGGGTCGACAACGAGTGGGTATCTCCCCGGGCTCAGCATGTAGTCCGGATGGTCGACCCGGTCGAAGGTGATGGGCTTGTCGGACCAGTCTAGGTAGACTGGCGCCACCACCTTTACCGAGCAGACCTCCCGGCGCTCTTTCTTGCGGTGCCGAGCCGAGGTATTCGCCACTTGCCCGCCGTAGATCATGAAGCTGTCGCGGATCTCGGGGAACCCTCCTACCTTGTGATCTTCCTCCTTGGCGTCGTCGAGGGCCTTACCACCCTCCGCGGGTGGCCCGGCCTTGTGGCAGTGTCGTCGAAGCATGGCACACTCCTTGAGGGTGTGCTTGACGGGCCCCTGATGATAAGGGCACGGCTCCTTGAGCATCTTGTCGAAGAGGTTGGCACCTCCGGGAGGTTTCCGAGGGTTCTTGTGCTCGGCTGCGGCGACAAGATCCGCGTCGGCGGCGTCGCGTTTCGCTTGCGACTTCTTCTTGCCCTTCTTCTTGGCGCCGCGCTGAGTTGACACCTCGGGAGCATCTTCCGGTGGGCGGCCTTGGGGCTGCTTGTCCTTTCGGAAAATGGCCTCAACTGCCTCCTGGCCAGAGGCGAACTTGGTGGCGATGTCCATCAGCTCGCTCGCCCTGGTGGGGGTCTTGCGACCCAGCTTGCTCACCAGGTCGCGGCAGGTGGTGCCGGCGAGGAACGCGCCGATAACATCTGAGTCGGTGACGTTGGGCAGCTCCGTGCGCTGCTTCGAGAATCGCCGGATATAGTCCCGGAGAGACTCTCCCAGCTGCTGGCGGCAGCTTCGGAGATCCCAAGGCGCACGTACGTGCCCTGGAAATTACCGGCGAAGGCTTGGACCAGGTCGTCCCAGTTGGAGATCTGCCCCGGAGGCAGGTGCTCTGTCACACCCGGTTTTAGAAGGCAAACCGAATGCGAACCATGTACGTGCCAGGATCAGTTATTCACGTACACAGCAGTTACATAATATGGACATCATCACACAGTGCTCAAAGTAGTATTAAAAGGGGAAATAATAGTCGATTACATCATACGTCTGAGACGTCCATATAGTTCTTACAATAAATCAAAGTGCGGAAAAGAAACGTAGATAACACGGCCTTCACAGGCAGCCGACTGGGGGTTGCCGCTAACCCACACCTAGAACTCGTCGTAGTCTTGGAACTCCTGGAAGTCTCCTTCCACAGCTTCATCTTCTCCTGAGCAGTGGTTGCAATGCTGACAACCTGGGGGGGGGGGTTTGGTGTGTAGAGCAAGGGTGAGTACACATCAACATACTCAGCAAGCATCCCGTTTGGCTGTAGTGGACTAGCTTTATGTGGGGATAAGTCAAGCAGTTGCTTTTAGTTGGTCAGGTTATTACTTACTAGTAGAGAGCCAGGTTTTAACATTAACCCAAGTTATTAGCCCAATGTATCCTTTCCAAACGGAAAGAATACCACTTACCATTACCATAATCATAATTAGAACCATCAATCTCATTGCCACCTGTACCAAAATGTCTCTGATCAAGTATCACTAATCTCTGGAGCTCCCTTGGCCGCTCATAACCGTGAGCACGGCTGATATATCAGTTTCATAACACTATGCAGAGGTTGTGCACTTTACCCATAAGCCGTGATTCCCTCTCTGGCCCGGGCTTGCAAGACCCTTATTCACTCCCGAGGTGAATGGCCAGGGATTCACTACGAAGCCTTTACAAAGATTCCCCGGGGCTGTAGCCACCCGTTAGGTTTCCTAAATGTACCGCACTCCTCCCCAAGGGACAAATCAACCTTGGCAGAGCGAGCCGCATACACCAAGCCCCATTGACGGCACGACGGCTAAGCGATCTACACCCCGGTTCCTCCAATTATTCAGCTAAGGGCGTCCCATTCCACCCTCATGGTTGCACTGTTTTCCCGGGTGGTCATCCATTGAACAGGTCCTTACGGAGAGGCACTCGAGAAACCGCTCGAGTCCCCTTGAAGGTCACAAGTATGATCATAAATAAGAAGGGAAAACAGCGTATCATAGATAATCACATCATGTTCATTGATTAGAGTTGAGCAATAGCATCAAACTAAGCAGTAATAATCCGACCCAAATAGGTAAACAAGGACATGGATAACAAAAACTAGTCAATCCTTAGGTATAATAAATGTGTAATGCGGGAGGTGAATTAAAGAATGAATAGGACAGCAATAGGTCAAAGGACACTTGCCTCCACCAACCGACTGCTGCTCAGGGGCTTCTCCTGCGAATTCCTCGGGCTCTTCGACCGGATCATTCTCTATGCGAGCGCAAACATACATACATCCACATATTTAATACAAAAGAACAGTACACCATACAAGGGAACAAATAAAGTGAATATGCATCAAGTATGACATTCGATATCGCATTTATTATGGTTAGAAAGAAACGGGGAAAGGTCTCGCAGGGGGGGGTTAAAGCTTATGCACTAATGATTAGTTAAATTATGCGCTCTAGTTCCAATTGGTTCTAACAAAAGAATTAGTTATATGCACTAATGGAAACTTAGTCATTTTTAGTTGATCAACATTGAACTGGATAAACAATTGATTATATGAATCAACTAGCGTAACGGAATTCTAAATTAAGTTTCCTATTTCAATAACATGAACAATGATTAGCCTGCCTAAAATAAAATAAATAACAATGATAACAGAAAGTAAAATAAAATAAATAAAATAAAATAAAAAAAATAAAAAAGGGGGGGAAGGGCGGTTGAACCGGCCAGGGGGCGGCTGAACCGGCCTGGGGCAGGGGCGGGGGTGCGGCTAGGCGGGCGGCCAGGGCACGGCCGGGGCGCGGCTGGGGCCGGCTGGGGGCGGCCGAGGGCGGCTGGGCCGGCGGCCAGGGTGGCCAGGGGCGGCCAGGCGGCTGGGGGCGGCGCGGCCAGGGGGCGGCGCGGCCAGGGCGGCTGGGCCGACCAAGGAGAGAGGAGGGGAGAGGGGAGAGGGGGGGAGGGAGGGAGGAGGGGGGAGGGGGGCTCACCGGGGACGGGCGAGCGACGGCGAGGGGCGGCGGTTGGGCCGGCGGCAGGGGCGGCCGAGCTAGGGGTAGGGGGCGACGGCGGCTAGGGTGGGGAGAGGGAGAATGGGAGGGAGAGAGAGAGGGGTAAGGGGAAAAGGGGAGGGGGGTGGGGGCGGTTGGGCCGGCTAGGCCCAAGAGGGGCGCGCGGGGGCGGCTGGGCCGACCGGGGGCGGCCCACGGCGCGGGAGAGAGAGAAAAAGAGGAGAGAGAGAAAGAAAAAGAAAAAGAAAGAAAAGGTTTTCTCCTTATTTTCGAAATCCGATCTTCCTAGATGAATGCATTTGCACTTTCAAACAATCAAAGAATGCATAGTTTGGCATGGTGCATCAAACAACATAAAACAATTTAGGGTTTTTCTTTACACGGGAATTCCAAACCGAATCCCGCTAGCTTTGGAAAAGGTCAAGGTCTAGTGAGGGGAAAAAGAAAAAGAAAAGGTAACACCCGAATTTGGCGAGTAAAGAAAAGAAAAAAAATTCAACTGCAAAATTCGGGGCGTTACAAACCTATCCCCCTTAAAAGAATCTCGCCCTCGAGATTCAGGGCTGGCTAGCAAAGAGCTCTGGGTATTTAGCCATTAGATCATCTTCACGCTCCCAGGTTGCTTCTTCCTCAGAGTGGTGATTCCATCTGACTTTGCACATTCTGATGGTCTTCCTTCGGGTGACTCTGTCTGCAACCTCAAGGATCTGCACAGGCTTCTCAACGTAGATCAAGTCCTCCTGGACTTCAAGACCTTCCACTGGCAACTGCTCTTCTGGCACACGCAAGCACTTCTTCAACTGAGACACATGAAAAACGTCATGCACAGCGGACAAATTCTCTGGCAAACTGAGCTGATAGGCCACTTCTCCACGCTTTGAGAGAATTTGATACGGACCAATGTAGCGGGGTGCTAGCTTGCCTTTCACTCCGAATCTTCTGACTCCTCTGATCGGTGACACTTTCAGATAGACAAAGTCTCCGACTTCAAAACTCAGCTCTCTTCTTCTTGTGTCTGCATAGCTTCGCTGCCTTGATTGCGCTATCTTCAGATTCTCTCGGACCATCTTGATGTTCTCTTCGGCTTCAAGCAGAATGTCTGGCCCAAACACTTGCTTCTCTCTAGGCTGATCCCATTGCAACGGAGTTCTACAACTCCTTCCATAAAGCGCCTGAAACGGTGACATCTTCAAACTGGCCTGGTAACTGTTGTTATAGGAAAACTCTGCATAGGGTAATCGCTTATCCCATCCGGACTGATCTTGCAACGCACAGGCTCTCAACATGTCTTCGAGAATTTAATTGGTCCTTTCGGTCTGGCCATCTGTCTACGGGTGATAAGCTGAACTGAAATTCAGATGTGTGCCCAAGGCTTCATGCAACTGCTGCCAGAAATGAGAGGTGAACTGCGTTCCTCTGTCTGACACTATCTTCTTTGGCACACCATGAAGACAAACGATCCGAGACATGTACAACTCTGCCAGTACTGCACTGTTGTAGTTGGTCTTGACAGGTATGAAGTGGGCTGACTTGGTCAAATGGTCCACTACTACCCAAATAGAATCGTAGCCGGCTCGAGTGCGAGGCAATCCGACTATGAAATCCATACCGATTTCATCCCATTTCCACTGAGGGATCTGCAACGGTTGCAACAATCCAGCAGGTCTCTGGTGTTCTGCCTTAATTCTTCGACAACTATCGCACATAGCCACATGCTCTGCGATTTCCCTCTTCATTCCGTACCACCAGAATTTCTTCTTCAGATCCTGATACATCTTCTCACTGCCAGGGTGAATCGAATAGGATGTCTCATGAGCTTCCTTGAGAATCAACTCCCGAATGGATTGGACATTGGGAACACACAAGCGGTCTTTGAACCATACCACGCCTTCTGCATCTTCTCGAAAATCTTTGCCTCTGCCATCTAGAATCAGTCGCCGGATCTCACTGATCTTTTCATCATTCTTCTGCGCTTCTTTGATTTCTCGCTCCAAGGTAGGTTCCAATTCAACTGTGACTCCTCGCGAATTGTTCAGAAATCCGAGACTCAACCTGTCGAACTCCTTGGCCAACTCATAAGGCATCGGACGAGCGACCATCAGATTGACTTGACTCTTCCTGCTCAAAGCATCTGCCACTACGTTTGCTTTGCCTGGATGGTAATGAATCTCCAACTCATAATCTTTGATCAACTCTAACCATCTTCGTTGCCTCATGTTCAATTCTGACTGAGTGAATATGTACTTCAGACTCTTGTGGTCTGTGTAAACATCGCATTTCTGTCCATACAAATAGTGCCTCCATGTCTTCAGCGCGTGAACCACTGCTGCCAACTCTAGATCATGGATTGGGTAATTCTTCTCATGAACCTTCAGCTGTCGGGACGAGTAAGCCACAACTCTTCCCTCTTGCATCAATACGCATCCCAAACCTGTGTAACAAGCATCACAATACACAGAGAAGGGCTTGTGCATATCAGGCAAGACTAGGACAGGCACTGTTGTCAACTTCTCTTTCAACACTTCGAAGGCCTCTTGACATTTCTGGGTCCACTTGAACTCAACCTTGTTGCCTAGCAACGCTGTCATTGGTTTCGCAATCTTCGAAAACCCTTCAATGAATCGCCGATAATATCCGGCCATTCCAATGAAGCTCTTGATTCCTCGAGCATCCGTTGGCGCTTTCCAGTTCAAAATGTCTGCCACTTTCTTCGGATCCACAGCCAATCCTTCTTTGTTGATTATGTGACCCAAGAACAGGACTTCACTGATCCAGAACTCACACTTGCTCAACTTTGCATACAACTGGTGCTCTCGCAATCTCTGCAATACCATCCTCAAATGATCTGCATGCTCTTCTTCATTTTGAGAATAAACCAGAATGTCATCAATGAATACCACCACAAACTTATCGAGATAATCCATGAATACACTGTTCATCAGATTCATAAAGAACGCTGGTGCATTGGTCAAACCAAAAGACATCACTGTGAACTCGTATAACCCATACTTGGTAATGAATGCCGTCTTCGGAATGTCCGAAGGTCGGATCCTGAGCTGATGATAACCTGACCTCAGATCTATCTTGGAGAACACACTGGCTCCTCTCAACTGGTCGAACAGGTCTTCTATTCTGGGCAAGGGATACTTGTTCTTGATCGTGACTTCATTCAAAGCTCGATAATCGATACACATCCTCTTGGTGCCATCTTTCTTTTCCACAAACAAGACAGGGGCGGCCCAAGGCGAGGTGCTTGGCCGGATGTAACCTTTCTCTGACAGCTCATCAATCTGCTTCTTAAGCTCAACCAACTCTGGTCCGGATATTCTGTAAGCTCTCTTAAAGATAGGGGCGGTTCCAGGAAGAAGCTCTATAGCGAATTCAACTTTCCGCTCTGGTGGCATACCCGGTAAATCCTTTGGAAACACATCTGGGAATTCAGACACAACCTTGATACTCTCAATTGGGTCTGCTTCACTGCTATCGACAGCCATCTGATAACAACTTCCTCTCTTCGGCTCAGGCGGGACTAACTCGGTCACCACTTCCTCTCCTAGTGGGGACACCAACTTGATTGTCCTTTTATCACAACTGATAACTGCCTGATACTTATCTAGCCAATTCATCCCTAGGATGACATCTATTCCCTGAGTACCCATTACTATAAGGTTAGCGGGAAACGCTATCCCCCTTATTTCCACACTTACATTCAAACATATGCTATCGGTTCGAATTCTACCACCGGCTGAGTCAATTTGAATGGGGGTTGACATGGTAGTAATTGGAAGATTATGTGCTTCTACCCATGATGCAGTAATGAAAGAATGCGTTGCTCCAGTATCAAATAACACTTCTGCAATACGGGAGTCGACTGGGAACATACCTACTATCATGCCGGGAGTCTCCTGAACTGCTTCAGCCTCCAAGTGGTTCAGTCTCCCATGATTATAGCACGGTTGAGAGCGGTTGCCTGCTCCAGGCTGGGACACATTCTGCTTTGCTGGGGCATTGGGGCCTGACTGCTGCTGGGCTGCCTTCTTCGGACATTGCATCACCCAGTGGCCTTGCTCTCCACAGTGGAAACATGCCCTGTTTCCAACCTGAGCTGGTGCTGCCTGACTGTTCTGCTGAGTTGCGGGGGCAGGAAGACGAGGTGCCTGCTGATTCTGCCTCTGAAACTGACCTCCTCCTGACTGATTGCTCTGACGATTCTGGTACTGATGCTGAGGATACTGCCTTTGGAACTGCTGATACTGCTGATGCTGCTGATGTTGCTGAGGTGGACGCTGATTCTGCCTAAACTGCTGAGGTTGATTGCCTGAGAAACGAGGACGACTGCTGCTTCCAGGCTGGGGTCCACTAATCTTGCGCTTACGATCCTCCATCACCTTACGCTTCCTTTCTGTCATGATTGCCCTGTCAATCAAGTGCTGGAATGTCGGGAAGGTATGATTCATCAGTTGGTACTGAAGAGGGTCAACCAAGCCTCTCAGAAAACGGTACTGTCGCTTGGCGTCAGTGTTGACATCCTCAGGAGCATAGCGAGACAACTGCAGAAACCTGTCTCGATACTCACTGACAGATAATGACCCTTGCTTGAGGGCTAGGAATTCCTCCTTCTTCACTGTCATCAGACCTGCGGGAACATGGTACTGACGAAAGCTACCTCTAAACTCTTCCCAAGTGATGGTGTCGGGGTTGGCATGGGTGGCGAGGTAAGACTCCCACCATGATTGGGCTGCTCCTCTCAACAGACGGGGACCATACAAGACTTTCTCCCTGTCATCACACTGAGCGGTATGCAACTCCCGCTCCACAGTGCGCAGCCAATCTTCAGCATCCATGGGGTCAGAAGAGTGAGCGAACGTTGGTGGATGACCTCTCATGAATTCAGCACGCTTGTCTCTAGGCATCTGAGGCATCTGAGGCTGGGGTGGAGCCTGCTGCTGCTGCTGAATGGCGGCCAGAGTCTGACCGATGGCCTGAACTGCCTGAGTCTGCATCAGAAATATCTGCTCGATCGACATCGGGGGCGGGGGCGGCAGCTGCTGTTGCTGGGGCGCCTCATCTTGCGGAGCGGCTCGCTCCTGCTGAGCACGCCTTCCTCCTCTGCGCCTGTTCTCTGACATCTGCAGAACGCAACCACACATCAGAACTGATCTGGCAAATCTTGCAGCATAAGAAAAGAGTATAGAATTCTCCAACAGCACTGAACAGATGAGCATCTTCACTGATCTCCAACACAGACCACACAACTTCTCAGATAAAGAGGAAAGTAGAATAAAGGGTTTCCCAACTATATAACTAACTCCATTAACATAATAGGTAAGCCAAAATGCAGGGGATACCCACACTCTGGTGACAATCATTACAAAGATCCAAACCAAACATAGTTCATCATGACGAACATAAATGCACAGGATATAGCAAACTACCCTGTCTAACTAAGACTAACTAAGACCGAGATTAACGCTAAGACTGAAGCTTCTATGTATATATATTTCGTATTAATTACAAGATCCAACTCTAACGATCTATGGTTCTAGATTTATCTTGGTCTTGCAGTCGGGATTGCCATAAGACTGGTGTCCACGCCGAGGTGAGCGGTACGGGTGCTGAGTCCCAACGGGAGCGGGGGAACCATCATCCAAGTGACGACGTTCCACGCGCTCAGCCCGCAGCAGGGCGATCTCAGCACGAGCCCTACCCAGCTCGTCTAATGCATGGTCCAGCTCCGTGTTTAGCACGGCGGCTAGGTTGACTGTGCTGCTCAACCTAGGATTGTCCTCACCAGCAGGTGAAACAATCATGCCTCCTGTGCTGCCAGATGGACGGCGGGGGTAATACTTCAGGTCGAGACCGTCAGCTACCCCACCGAGAACCGAGCAGTAGTGCAAAAGCGCACGCCGTGCAGCATCCTGCATGGCTGCCTCAGCTGAGTCCCGCTCAGAGATAGAATAGTGCTCTGAGCAAGCCTCTGCGCCCTGGAGACTGTTCTCCGGACGGCGCACCAAACAAGTCGCCTCCCAGCGGTCCGGGTAGACCCCGCGACTATGCTGGTAGACCACACAGCGATACTCGATGGACCAAGTACGCCGATCAAGTGCCTGACGTAGCAGGGTGTCGAGCGCGTCGTGGAAGTGACACCCGCGAGCAGCGTCGCGAGTGATGGGTCGAGCAACCCATCCTTCCGGCTCATGGTCAGCAGGGAAGTCGATGTCGTGGCTCGGGCTGTCGTCGCCATCTCCGTCGTCTGGGTCTCCTCCAACAGCTACTCCAGAAGCTGGGGCGCCCAGTGGTGGTGCAGGGGGCGCCTCCAGGGGAAGCACAGGAGAGCAGCTCCTCACAGACTCTATCTCCTGTTGGAGCGAGAAAGAAGAGCCCTGCTGCTCCTGTCGTCGACGTTCCTGCTCCTCATGCAGGCGGTGGTGCAGTCTCTCCAAGTGGCTGGACTGTCCGGCCACGGGACGACGAAGCGGACGCTCAGCAAGGCGGGAGGGTAAGAAGGGGATGACGGACTTTCGTGCAGTGTGTCTAAGTCGAGCCATCTATAAAAGACATCGCAAGCAAAAGGGTGAGAACAGAATTAATATGACCAGCAAGTAATGAATCATAAATAAATGAAGGATTAGAATAAAACATAATTTTCAGCAAGGTATAATATATAGTAGAACATAGGTTCGGTCGGTATGACCAACTTTTGAAGGGATATCAAAGTCAAGGCAGGGACAGAGGTCTATAATCCTTAGAACGACCATTCTACTCTAGGTTAGCGGTCCTACAGTCAGCACGGCTTTGATACCACTTATGTCACACCCGGTTTTAGAAGGCAAACCGAATGCGAACCATGTACGTGCCAGGATCAGTTATTCACGTACACAGCAGTTACATAATATGGACATCATCACACAGTGCTCAAAATAGTATTAAAAGGGGAAATAATAGTCGATTACATCATACGTCTGAGACGTCCATATAGTTCTTACAATAAATCAAAGTGCGGAAAAGAAACGTAGATAACACGGCCTTCACAGGCAGCCGACTGGGGGTTGCCGCTAACCCACACCTAGAACTCGTCGTAGTCTTGGAACTCCTGGAAGTCTCCTTCCACAGCTTCATCTTCTCCTGAGCAGTGGTTGCAATGCTGACAACCTGGGGGGGGGGGGGGTTTGGTGTGTAGAGCAAGGGTGAGTACACATCAACATACTCAGCAAGCATCCCGTTTGGCTGTAGTGGACTAGCTTTATGTGGGGATAAGTCAAGCAGTTGCTTTTAGTTGGTCAGGTTATTACTTACTAGTAGAGAGCCAGGTTTTAACATTAACCCAAGTTATTAGCCCAATGTATCCTTTCCAAACGGAAAGAATACCACTTACCATTACCATAATCATAATCAGAACCATCAATCTCATTGCCACCTGTACCAAAATGTCTCTGATCAAGTATCACTAATCTCTGGAGCTCCCTTGGCCACTCATAACCGTGAGCACGGCTGATATATCAGTTTCATAACACTCTGCAGAGGTTATGCACTTTACCCATAAGCCGTGATTCCCTCTCTGGCCCGGGCTTGCAAGACCCTTATTCACTCCCGAGGTGAATGGCCAGGGATTCACTACGAAGCCTTTACAAAGATTCCCCGGGGCTGTAGCCACCCGTTAGGTTTCCTAAATGTACCGCACTCCTCCCCAAGGGACAAATCAACCTTGGCAGAGCGAGCCGCATACACCAAGCCCCATTGACGGCACGACGGCTAAGCGATCTACACCCCGGTTCCTCCAATTATTCAGCTAAGGGCGTCCCATTCCACCCTCATGGTTGCACTGTTTTCCCGGGTGGTCATCCATTGAACAGGTCCTTACGGAGAGGCACTCGAGAAACCGCTCGAGTCCCCTTGAAGGTCACAAGTATGATCATAAATAAGAAGGGAAAACAGCGTATCATAGATAATCACATCATGTTCATTGATTAGAGTTGAGCAATAGCATCAAACTAAGCAGTAATAATCCGACCCAAATAGGTAAACAAGGACATGGATAACAAAAACTAGTCAATCCTTAGGTATAATAAATGTGTAATGCGGGAGGTGAATTAAAGAATGAATAGGACAGCAATAGGTCAAAGGACACTTGCCTCCACCAACCGACTGCTGCTCAGGGGCTTCTCCTGCGAATTCCTCGGGCTCTTCGACCGGATCGTTCTCTATGCGAGCGCAAACATACATACATCCACATATTTAATACAAAAGAATAGTACACCATACAAGGGAACAAATAAAGTGAATATGCATCAAGTATGACATTCGATATCGCATTTATTATGGTTAGAAAGAAACGGGGAAAGGTCTCGCAGGGGGGGGTTAAAGCTTATGCACTAATGATTAGTTAAATTATGCGCTCTAGTTCCAATTGGTTCTAACAAAAGAATTAGTTATATGCACTAATGGAAACTTAGTCATTTTTAGTTGATCAACATTGAACTGGATAAACAATTGATTATATGAATCAACTAGCGTAACGAAATTCTAAATTAAGTTTCCTATTTCAATAACATGAACAATGATTAGCCTGCCTAAAATAAAATAAATAACAATGATAACAGAAAGTAAAATAAAATAAATAAAATAAAATAAAAAAAATAAAAAAAGGGGGGGAAGGGCGGTTGAACCGGCCAGGGGGCGGCTGAACCGGCCTGGGGCAGGGGCGGGGGCGCGGCCAGGCGGGCGGCCAGGGCGCGGCCGGGGCGCGGCTGGGGCCGGCTGGGGGCGCGGCTGGGGCCGGCTGGGCCGGCGGCCAGGGTGGCCAAGGGCGGCCAGGCGGCTGGGGGCGGCGCGGCCAGGGCGGCTGGGCCGGCCAAGGAGAGAGGAGGGGAGAGGGGAGAGGGGGGAGGGAGGGAGGAGGGGGGAGGGGGGCTCACCGGGGACGGGCGAGCGACGGCGAGGGGCGGCGGTTGGGCCGGTGGCAGGGGCGGCCGAGCTAGGGGTAGGGGGCGGCGGCGGCTAGGGTGGGGAGAGGGAGAATGGGAGGGAGAGAGAGAGGGGTAAGGGGAAAAGGGGAGGGGGGTGGGGGCGGTTGGGCCGGCTAGGCCCAAGAGGGGCGCGCGGGGGCGGCTGGGCCGGCCAGGGACGGCCCACGGCGCGGGAGAGAGAGAAAAAGAGGAGAGAGAGAAAGAAAAAGAAAAAGAAAGAAAAGGTTTTCTCCTTATTTTCGAAATCCGATCTTCCTAGATGAATGCATTTGCACTTTCAAACAATCAAAGAATGCATAGTTCGGCATGGTGCATCAAACAACATAAAACAATTTAGGGTTTTTCTTTACACGGGAATTCCAAACCGAATTTTGCTAGCTTTGGAAAAGGTCAAGGTCTAGTGAGGGGAAAAAGAAAAATAAAAGGTAACGCCCGAATTTGGCGAGTAAAGAAAAGAAAAAAAAATTCAACTGCAAAATTCGGGGCGTTACATGCTCTAACCAGGCTCGAGCGGTGTCGGAGAGGAACAGGGGGAGGTTGCGGATGATGAGGTTGTCATCGTCCGTTCCACCCAGTTGGCAGGCCAGCCGATAGTCCGCGAGCCACAGTTCCGGTCTCGTCTCCCCCGAGTACTTTGTGATAGTAGTCAGGGTTCGAAACTGGGTCGGGAACAGTGCCCATCGTATGGCGCGGCTGAAAGCCTGCGGACCGGGTGGTTCGGGCGAAGGACTCCGATCCTCCCCGCTGTCGTAGCGTCCCCCACGCCTGGGGTGGTAGCCTCGGCGCGCCCTATCGTCGAGGTGGGCCCGACGGCTGTGATGATGATGCTCGTTGCCGAGGGGACCTGGGGCCGCAGGCGCTGTGTTGTGCGTGCGCCCGGAGTGGACCGAGGCTTCCCGCGTAAATTGGGAAGTCGCGGCGCGATGTCCCGAGGGGAAACCCTGCCTTCGAGAGGCAGAGCTTTCGGCCCGTCGGATCGCGGCGTCCTCCAGGAGATTCTTGAGCTCTCCCTGGATACGTCGCCCTTCCGTAGTCGATGTCTCCGGCATCGCACGGAGGAGCATTGCTGCTGCAGCCAGGTTTTGGCCGACTCCGCTGGAACCCAGCGGCGGCCTCACCCTGACGTCGTCGGCGATGCGGTGCTGGATGTCGTGGGGGAGATGACGCGCTTCTCCGGCTGGGGGTTGGATCGCCCATTCCTGTTCGACGTCCCTGCGGATCGGCACAAGCGTTCCTGCTCCCCAGTCGAGCCTGGCCTGCCTCTCGCGGGTTTGCGTGAGCTGTGGATCAGGACCCCCCGCCGGGACGGGGACCACAGCTAGCTTCCGAAGGATGTCAACACGAGGCGCGGGCCTAGGGGGATCACTGTTTTCCGGCATACCAAGATGGTTGCCTTCGCCGGGACCCCCTAGATCGACGTGGAAACATTCACGACTTGGGCCGCGGTCCTCATTGTCGAGGCCGTGGCTGCCGTCGGAACAGTCGGAAAGGCAGTAGTCGCATGCGGTCATGAAGTCCCGCACGACACTGGGGTTACCATGTCCGAAGAAATCCCAACAGATGTCGGGTTCGCCATCTTCCTCGGACCCCGAGGACTCGTAGGTCGAGTCGGCCGTCAGTCGGTCCCAGGGTGACCGCACACGATACCCCAGAGGGTTTGGACTCGCCTCTATGAAAGTGCTCACTGAAGCGGAGTCGCTTGGTGGGTTGAGGCCGAATCCAAAAGACACGAGATGGGAATCGGTCGGTACCTTTCAGTCGACGGTCGATGATGAGGTTGCGTCTGGGACTGACTGCACCATTGTCGTGGGTACAAGGGTGACGCCCAGCAAGTCCTTCGCGAGCGTGCTGGCGTCGTGCGTTTGCTTGAGATCGGCGTGTTGCGGGGAGGCGGCGCTCGTCTTCGTCTCAGACGCGAGATCGATGCCCGACACGCCCTCCGTTGGGGCGCCGGCGCCGTCGACTCGCTCGACAGCCAACGAGGTGCCGCTTCCCGCTTGGCCTTGGTTGCCCCGCCTCCTCCTCCGTCGGTGGGGGAGGGGACGGGACAAGCTCGAATGTCGTCCTTCCACCTCGTGGGGAAGGCATCGTCGATTTCCCGACCGGCGAGCGGGTTGTCGACCGCCATTGTCGCTGTCGCGCGACGGGGGAAGGAGTATCATGTCGCAGCTGCTGTCGAGGGACATGAACTCGAGATTCCCGAAACGGAGCACCGTCCCGGGCTGGAAAGGTTGCTGGAGACTGCCCATCTGGAGCTTGACGGGAAGCTGTTCGTCAACACGCAGCAGGCCCCCCTACCTGGCGCGCCAACTGTCGGTGTTTCGAAACCCGGGGGGTCCCTGGACCGACGAGTGAATTGTCGCCGCGTGCCCCAGCCCAGATGGGTCGACGCGAGGCGGAACGCGAAGGGGGGAAAGGAGGTATCCGGAGGGAGGCAGGCGTAAGAGAGTGTGGATCCCGCGGCCTTCGTGTTAGCCCAGCGCCTGAGTCGGGTGCGCTTGCAGTAGGGGGATTCAAGCGTCCACGCGGGAGTGGGAGCGAGAGGCCTTGAGCGAGCGTCGTCCCTTCCTTCCCCGCGCGGGCCAACCCTCTGTAAGAGGGCCCTGGTCCTTCCTTTTATAGGCGTAAGGAGAGGATCCAGGTGTACAATGAGGGGTGTAGCAGAGTGCTATGTGTCTAGCGAAGGAGAGCTAGTGCCCTAAGTACATGCCATCGTGGCAGCCGGAGGGGTTTTGGCACCCGGTTCGTGTGGTGTCGTGGCCGTCGGAGGAGCACTGGAGCCTGGCGAGAGGGGCAGCTGTCGGGGCTGTCGAGTCCTTGCTGACGTCCTCTTGCTTCCGTAAGGGGGCCGAGAGCCATGGTCGTCACGGAGTGTGTGGGGCGCCATCATTGCCTATCTGGCGGAGCGAGCCAAATGGGACGCCGGTCTTGTTCCCCGTAGCCTGAGTCAGCTCGGGGTAGGGTAATGATGGTGAATCCTATCGACGTGGTCGGTCCGCGCCCTAGGCTGGGCGAGGTGGAGGCTCCTCCGAGGTCGAGGTCGAGTCTGTCCTCCGTGGCCATGGTCGAGTCCGAGCCCCTGGGTCGGGCGAGGCGGAGACCGTCGGCTGAGGCTACGGCTGAGTCCGAGCCCTGGGGTCGGGCGAGGCGGAGTTCGTCGTCTTCCAGGGCTGAGCCCGAGTCCGAGCCCTGGGTCGGGCGGAGCGGAGTTCACCGTCTTCCGGGGCTGAGCCCGAGTCCGAGCCCTGGGTCGGGCGGAGCGGAGTTCGCCGTCTTCCGGGGCCGAGCCCAAGTCCGAGCCCTGGGTCGGGCGGAGCGGAGTTCGCCGTTTTCCGGGGCTGAGCCCGTGTCCGAGCCCTGGGTCGAGCGGAGCGGAGTTTCTTATGTTGCCCGAGGCCGGCCTTGGCTGCTGTCAGCCTAACTCTATCGGGTGGCTCAGCAGTCGAAGCGGCGCAGGCGGTGCTGTCCTCTTGTCAGACCGGTCAGTAGAGCGGCGAAGTGACTGCGGTCACTTCGGCCCTGTCGACTGGAGGGCGTGCGTCAGGATAAAGGTGTCAGGCCACCTTCGCATTAAATGCCCCTGCGATTTGGTCGGTCGGCGTGGCAATGTGGCCAAGGTTGCTTCTCGGTGAAGACTAGGCCTTAGGCGAGCCGATAGTGTGCCCGTTGCTGGAGGGGGGTCCTCGGGCGAGACGTAGGTTCTCCGGGGTCGGCTTCCCTTGCCCGAGGCTAGGCTCGGGCGAGGCACGATCATGTCCCTTGAATGGACCGATCCTTGGCTTAATCGCACCCATCAGGCCTTTGCAGCTTTGTGCTGATGGGGGTTACTAGCTGAGATTTAGGGGCCTTGAGGGTACCCCTAATTATGGTCCCCGACAATCCTGGTCTGTAATAATATAACTCTGTCCTACTTTTAAATAAAGGAAAGTTTATGTAACCGCTTCCGCATTTCCATATCTCCGATGATTTGTAATGTCTGTGTGACAGGTAAAACGCTCTTGGGAAGGTAAGGAAAGCAGATACCGAACTTGTCAAGTGATTCAGGAACACCTGCAGGGTTGTCTGAGGTCCATTGGACAAGGACAACTGTAGGTGGGCCTAATGACTTGGGAGGTTCTGTCACAATTAAATCAATGGTTGATCCCCTAGGGTACCAAAGCCCAAACTTAGGAGTGTAAACTAAGTATCTCATGATTCTCTTTATGGCCCTAAGGTGAACTTCCTTAGGATCGGCTTGGAACCTTGCACACATGCATACGGAAAGCATAATATCCGGTCGAGATGCACATAATTAGAGTAAAGATCCTATCATCGACCGGTATACCTTTTGATCTACGGATTTACCTCCCATGTCGAGGTCGAGATGCCCATTGGTTCCCATGGGTGTCTTGATGGTCTTGGCATCCTTCATTCCAAACTTCTTAAGAATGTCTTGAATATACTTTGTTTGGCTGATGAAGGTGCCCTCTTGGAGTTGCTTGATTTGGAATCCTAAGAAATATCTCAACTCCCCCATCATTGACATCTCGAATTTTTGAACCATGATCCTACTAAATTCTTCACAAGTAGATTTGTTAGTAGACCCAAATATAATATCATCAATATAGATTTGGCATACGAACAAATCATTTGCAGTAGTTTTAGTAAAGAGTGTAGGATTGGCTTTTCCGACTTTGAAGCCATTAGTGATAAGAAAATCTCGCAGGCATTCATACCATGCTCTTGGGGCTTGCTTGAGCCCATAAAGCGCCTTTGAGAGTTTATAAACATGGTTAGGGTAC
Organism: Zea luxurians; assembly: GCA_029449295.1. Lineage (NCBI taxonomy): Eukaryota > Viridiplantae > Streptophyta > Magnoliopsida > Poales > Poaceae > Zea > Zea luxurians. Next base: position 51,224,322 of record JAOPSE010000023.1, read on the forward strand.
TCACTATCTTTAAAGCCGGGAGGTTGCTCAACATAGACCTCTTCTTTGATTGGTCCATTGAGGAAGGCACTCTTCACGTTCATTTGATAAAGCTTGAAGCCATGGTAAGTAGCATAAGCAAGTAATATGTGAATTGACTGAAGCCTAGCTACGGGTGCATAAGTTTCATCGAAATCCAAACCTTCGACTTGTGAATAAACCTTGGCCACAAGTCGGGCTTTGTTCCTTATCACCACACCATGCTCATCTTGCTTGTTGCGGAATACCCACTTGGTACCTACAACATTTTTATTAGGATGTGGAACCAAATGCCATACCTCATTCCTTGTGAAGTTGTTGAGCTCCTCTTGCATTGCCAACACCCAATCCGGATCTCTTAAGGCATCCTCTATCTTGTATGGCTTAATAGAGGAGACAAAAGAGTAATGTTCACAAAAATGAGTGACTCAAGATCGAGTGGTTACCCCCTTATGAATGTCGCCGAGGATGGTGTTCATGGGGTGATCTCGTTGGATTGGTTGGTGGACTCTTGGGTGTGGCGGTCTTTGGCCCTGAATTTCTTGATCATCTTTCTTGTCTTGGACATCATCATCTCCCCCTTGATCATTGTCCTCCTCTTGAGGTGGCTCATCTTCTTGATCTTCTTCCTCAATATCTTGAGCCTGATCCTTATCTTGAGTTGGTGGAGATGCTTGATTTGAAGATGACGGTTGATCTTGTGCTTGTGGAGGCTCTTCAGATTCTTTAGGACACACATCCCCAATGGACATGTTCCTTAGTGCGACGCATGGAGCCTCTTCATCATCTAGTTCATCAAGATCAACTTGCTCCATTTGGGAGCCATTAGTCTCATCAAACACAATGTCACAAGAAACTTCAACTAGTCTAGTGGACTTGTTAAAGACTCTATATGCCCTTGTGTTTGAATCATATCCTAGTAAAAAGCCTTCTACAGTCTTAGGAGCAAGTTTAGATTTTCTACCTCTTTTAACAAGTATAAAACATTTGCTTCCAAAGACTCTAAAATATGAAACATTAGGCTTTTTACCGGTGAGGAGATCATATGATGTCTTCTTGAGGATTCGGTGAAGATATAACCGGTTGATTGTAACACCCTGAATTTGGGGGTATAAAATTTCTTTTCTAATATCCACCAAATTCAGGTGTTACCCTCTCTTTTCCTTGATTTTTCTTTTCTTTTCCCTAAATAGTGGGGAATTATTTTGTTTTATATCTGCATGTAAGCCTAGTAAATTGGAACCCTTTAAGTGCTTTGATTGTCGCATCATGCTGGAGCATACTTTCACTTTGTTTGATGAGTGATCTTGTGGAGCATGGGTTTAATAAGGAATTCGATTGGACATCGTGAAGAAAATAGGAAAGAACTAGAAATAGGAAAAGAAATAGACAAAAAGAGGGAAAAAGAAAATAAATAAATAAAAAAAAGGAAATTGGCCTTCCCTTCTCCTCCTGCGGCCCAGCTCCCCTGCCTCGGCGCTAGCGGCCCACCTGGCCTCCCCCGCGCCCCGGCCTGCTTCCCGGCCCAGCGCGCCTCTCTTCGCGCGGCCCACCCGCAGCGCAACAGCACGTCGCAGCCCAGCAACCGCGCCCTCCCCGCGAACCCTAGAGCTCCTGCGCGCGCTGCCAGCACGTCGCGCCCTCCCTCAGCGCGCCACGCGCCCCTTCCCCGACCCAGCGCGCCAGCTGCGCTGCCCGCGCCCCCAACCCTAGCGCCGTCCAGCCCCAGCCGCCACCTCCCTATGCGCGCGTGAGCGGAGGCGCTCAGCCGCGCCCACGTTCTGCCCATGCTCCAGCGCGCCTGCAGCCGCTGTGTGTCTTCCCCAAGCTACCAAGTCTCAGTCGCACGCGCCCACGATGAAGAAACCGCCTCATCGCCTCTTCCGTCGCGAAAATCTCGTCAACCGCCCCCACGCCACCCATATTCATGCCCTAGCTCTGCTCGACCTCTCCCTCTTCCCCATGCCCCATCTCTCGCTAGTTCTTGGCCAAATCCGTCGCTCTCGTCTCTCTCGCCCAAAGTCGTCGTCGTCCGTCGAGCCCACGCCATTGTCGTCATCCGCCCATGGTGAGCCCTCCTTCTCCTTCTCCCTTCCCCTCCCTTCCTGGCGTGCTCCCAGCGAGCTCCCGGCGAGCCTACAGCGCGGTGCGGCCAGCGTGCGGCCGTCGTGGCTAGCCCTGGTGCAGCCCGTGTCCCGCGGCGCGCAAATAGCTCGCGGTCGGCGCGACCCGCGGCGTGCAGCCAGCGTGGCTGCGTGGTGCGCAGCCAGCAAGGCTCGTGGCCAGCCCGACGTATCCCCCGCGCGCGGCCTGGAGTCCCTTGCTAGCACGACTTACTACCGGCGCGACTCCAGCGCGATCAGTTCCCGTCCCCGCCCGTGTTCAGCTCGCCTAGGCCCTCGTCTACCCCTAGACATAGCCGTCTACCCCCCTCGCCACGAGCCCGTTTGTCTGTCCCGCGCGTCGTGTGTACCGATTTAGCGTCGCACGTTTTGCGTGTTATTATTATTCCCCGCGTAAAGTCGACTAGGTTGGTTAATTAATTATACATTAACCGTGTAGCGATCTTGTGCACGCGTTAAATATATGTTGCCACCACACTTGTTCTAGTTAAGTAATTAAGTTATTGGTTGGTTCGATGATTATTAAAATGACAACTTATTTAGAACGAGTCTATAGTTTTAACTCGTGCTTTCACAAAGATAAATGTTAATTAACATGATTAATACCAACTAAAATACTTTTCATTATATATTTGTTTGTTGTTCCCGCGCGACATCGTTTGTGTGTCATCGTGTTGTTCGCGCGCGTCGTCACGTGTCGTTCATGAGTGTCGTGCGTGCTGTTCGCACACGCTGTCGCGTGCACCGTTCTGCACACCTTGTTCAGCGGGTTGCGTGTCGTGTGCGTGGCGTGTCATCGGGATTCCGACGATGTCGGTCTACCCGTTTGTCTACCCCTGGAACATCGTTTTGACTTTAAAATCTAATTTAGGAATTCAATTTGCATCAACATGATTAACCTTAACTGAAATATTCTTTGTTAATAATTGCTTAGATTAATCATGCTTTTATTTATTAGTTTCACATGTCGCTCGTCTTGCCGCGCGTCGCTAGCGCGTGATAATAGATTGTTTTTGCTTATAGCACTCATGTTAGTAACGTTAATTCGTTAGGTCATATATTTCAGATACTTCACTTAAGGTTCGTTCGACTAATATTTATTAGATTAATAGTCTAATTAGATTAAATATGTAGGGTTCAACTTGAACTTTCATAATAAATATTAACATAGATAATATTAATTTAACTATTTCCTATTTATTTAACATTCATTTAGTATAAATGTGTCACCTGTTCAGTTATTCTCGTCTGTCGCGGGAGCCGTTCCGCGCGCGGTGGCGTGCTGCTTCGCGCGTCGTTCACGTGCTATCTGCGTGTTGTTTGTGCATGATGTGCTCGTAGTCGTGTGCTGATTCGTGCGTCACTCGCGCTGGCCGCGTGCACTGTTTCATGTATCGTCAGCATGCTGTGTCGCGCGTGTCCGCGCGTCGTTTGTACGGTGTCGTGTTGTTTTGCTTGTCATAAATTCGTCTCGCTTAGAATCTCTTGTATTAATTAAATTACTTATTTATTTGACAGCTGTTAGTGTAGCAGATTAATCAAACTAAATAGTAGATATAAGTTATAATTGATAAGGTCAAATTAATTGTTAGCGTTAATACTCGTTTAGCGTAAACGCGATATTTTCCCGACCGTCGCTTCGAGTTCAACATTTCTTTTTCCTCGCGTGATCGTAGCAACGCTCTCTATTTTATTTTGCATGTTTTATTATGTTTTTATTTGAATGATATAATATTCTTATGTATATGTATATGTTTTGTTTGTTTGTGTCTGTTTGTATTCCTTGTGCGTCGCGAATAGGTTGCGATCTGTTTCCGAGCTTCGAGGGATCAGAGGTCAAGCGTTGGCGACTAAGTGACCTAACTCTTCGAGTTCTACAAGGTTGAAGATCCTGAGCATCTGTTTGGTGAAGGCAAGTGTCCTCTAACCCATTATGTCCTATCTACTTATAATTCACTGTCCCGCATTACTTAATTGAAACCTAAGGATTGACTAGCTTTCTATTTACCCTATCCTTGATTACCTTTTGGATTATTATGGTTAGCTTCATACTATTGCTCTACTTTAATCAATGAACATGATATGAACATTTATGATACGATACTGTTATCTTGATTATGTTGATGAACTTGTGATACTCTAGGGGGCTCAGTCCTTTTTCCTGAATACCTCTCCGTAAGGACCTATTCGTGGAGTGACCACCCGGGATAACAATGCAGCCATGAGGGTGGAATGGGACGCCCTTAGCTGATTAATTAAATGAACCTGGGGTGTAGTTGGCTTTGCCGGAGGGCCGTCAATGGGGGCCGGGGCATAGTGCTCGCTCTGCCAAGGTTGGGGTGCAGAGGTTCATTTGATTTGGTTTTGTTAGTCACCCACTGTTGGGGGCCTTCGGCTTCCGAAGGTCCTCAAAAACATGATTTAACAATGTTTCTGGAGTATAATACATGAACAGGTACCTTCGAGCTCGGATCAGAACCACAGTGTGAAGAAGCATAAAGAATACGAAGGTTGGCGCAGAGCCGAAGCTATGTGCAGGAGAGCTTCGGTATGATAGCAGAAAAGGAAACCGACTTAAAAAGGAAAAGGCTATTCAGACCTCGATGGGTTACTATAGCGCCATTAGCATATGAAGAGGGTATGGGTGTAATTTTACATGGGCTGCGTCCCGTGCCTATAAATAGATGAACAGTGCACCCGTACGGTTCACGCTGACTTGGCATTTGCTTTTGTGTCACGCTTGTACTTTTACCTTCTTTCAAGCCGAAGGTACATTTGTAATTTGATGTCATTTCTATTTTCCATAATAATAAAATAGAAATGAGTTAACAATAATACATAATTGTTTATGTTATTTTATATTTCATATAATTCCTTCTTCATCATTATATGTTATGCTGCTGAAGGTATGTCCTTCATAACGTTCGTCCGAAGATCATTATATCACAAGGGAAATAATGCTTCGAAGGACGAAGGACTTTAACGTTAACGTTTTTGTGTTGCCTTGTTCTTAATTCCTAGCATTTGAGAACAAGTCCCCAACATTGGGGAGGTGTACTACGTTTGTACGACTGGCGAAACCTAACGAGCAGCTATGCACCAGGGGAGTCTTTGTAAAGGCTACATAGTGATGCCCTGCCAGGCCACCTAGGTAGTGGTCGATGGGGATTAGCTCTCCCCGGGCAGAAAGGGAATCATGACTCGTGGGTAAAGTGTGCGACCTCTGCAGAGGGAATGAAACTGATATATCAGCCATGCTCACGGTTATGAGTGGCCTTGGGATCCTCTTTGATTAGAGATACATATGATCTGAGATACAATGGTTATGTTTATGGTTTTGGTTCGACTATGATGATGATGTTCCTCGATGAGGAAATGGTTCACGGATTGGTTATTACTAAAACATGGCTTCCACTAATAATAAATACCTGACCAACTAAAAGCAACTGCTTGAGCTTAGCCCCACATAAAGCTAGCCCACTTCAGCCAAACGGGACATTTGCTGAGTACGTTGATGTGTACTCACCCTTGCTTTCACAAAACACTAGGTTGCCTTTGGTGCAATCTATGCTCAGGTAAAGAAGAAGGCATCGAGGCGGATCTCCAGGAGTTCCAGGACTTCGACGAGTTTGTGGATTAGGCTAGCGACCTCCCCCAGTCAGCTGCTTGTGGTGGGTTAATTTACGTTGGCTACGTTTCTATTCTGTGTACTTTGATTATATTATGTAAATGACTCTTGTCTTTAATATTATTACTTACTCTTTATTGTATTCGAAGCATTGTGCTATGATGAGTCATTTATGTAATCGCTGTGTACGTGAATTTCTGATCCTGGCACGTACATGGTTCGCATTCGATTTACCTTCCAAAACCCGGTGTGACATAAGTGGTATCAAAGCTCGTGCTGACTGTAGGACCTCTGGCCTAGAGTAGAATTGGTCGTTTTAAGGACTTATTGACTATTACTTCATCCCATCCTTGATTCTGCTTCAAAATATTTTTCACCTCGACTAATTCTATGTTGTGCTCCTATATGCCCCTTGCCAAAAGTATTTTATTCTAGTATGGTCTATTCTTCTCTCAATCTATTAGATCTGATCTCACTCTTATGCTTACGACATCTTTGTAGATGACCCCTGACCATACCCTTTTGTGTTTTGGGATTCTTTCCTCTTCCATTATTAAATTGCTACCATTTGACCATCTCTATTCCCTTGGTATTGACATGCTCGTACCCCTAGATTCTTTAATACTCTTGTTTCAAATACTTGTCTCTAAAAAACTCTATTATCTATTTAAACATTTAAGTTTATATGACCATGACCTTCCTGTCTTTTGAGACCCTTTCCTCTTCTGTTGTTAAGTCGCTATCTTTCGACAATTTCTTATCTCTTGGTATCGGTATGCTCATCTCCTTGAAATCTTTCATACTCTTATCTTTCTATACTTACCTTTATAACCTAATGTTCGTTTAAGATATTTCATTTAACATGCCCTTGACTACCCTTATTTCTTAACAATCCATGAACAATCATTTTATCTCGCACATCCTTGGTGATCTCGTTAATTCCTTATAACTTCCTTCGGTAATGAATTTTTTACTTCAACCCTTCTGCTGGAACCTTACCTAACTCACCTTTGGTTGTCTTATCCACTTCGTCACTTCGTGAGTCTTGCCTTAACTCTATCCTTGGTTATGCTTTCACGATTATCATCTTTACCCTTGTCACCTCTATATCTTACCTTGATGCTTATATTATACCCATCCTTTAAAAAAATGTTCTCTCCTCCACCTCAATTTTATAGTTGTATTTTACCTATTTTCCCTTGGTCGTATTCTCTTCCTTGTCGCTTGTGAGTTTTTAACTCCATCCTTTGTTGTGCTCCGGTTGGGTATTACCTTTACCTTTCTCATCTCTTGATCTTACATTGGCGATTACACTATGCCCGTTCTCTAAAATCTCCAATATCCTATCCTAGTTTGAGAGCGGTGTCTTACTTATCCTACCCTTGGCAATATCCTCTTCTTTACCCCATGTAAGCCTTGACATAACTTCATTCTTCGTTGTAATCATGCCACTAGCTCTTCAATGTCTTCATCTTCTCTCTCACACCCTTGTCTGCCTTCGCCTCTAACCCTTGTGATATTTTGTCTTCTACATAAATTCTCACCTTAAACTTATCCTTTAAAAACCTTCCCTTTCTCCCAACCCATTTTGAAGCTGTGAGTTACCTATTTCTCCCTTAAGTTATTTTCACTTCTTGTCGCCTTACATGTTTTGTGTTAATTCCATCTCGTGCTGTGTTTTGTTTGCTATCACCCTCACCTTGTCGTCCATCGATCTTGCCTTGATACTCATCTTTATTCCTACTCTTTAAAAAATCTCCTCTCTTCCACCTCAATTTCAGAGTGGCAGTTTACCTATTTGGTCCTTGGACGTACCCTCTTCTTTTTTCCACTTGTAGGTCCTGTCTTAACTCCATCCTTTGTGGTACTTATATCCTTTGTTCTTATGCCCATTTACCTCCTCTCTTACATTCTCGTCCATTATCACCTTTAACCCTTGTAATATATATTCCCTTACCTTCATGCTTCCTTTGAACCTACCCTTTAAAGCCTCCTCTTTTCCATCCATGTTCGATGGTAATGCTTCGCACACTTTACCATTGACTGCTCCCCCTTCTTGACGCCTTGCAAATTTTGTCTCAAATACATCCTTTATTGCGTGTTTGTCCGTTATCACCTTAACCCTTGTCATCCCTCGATCTTTACCTTGATGCTTATCATGTACCCATATTTTAAAGCCACCTCTCCCGTTTCAGTTCAAGAGTGATGTCTTACCCATCCCGCTCTTGGTCGTTCCCTTTTCCTCTGTCGCGTTGCAAGTCTTAGCTTTTGCTCGATATCACCCTTACCTTCCTAATATCTAGATCTTTCCATGATGCTTATCCTATGCCTACATTTTGAAATATCATCTTTCCCATCTCGATTTGAGAATGGTGTTTTACATATCCTGACCTTGGTTGCATTTTCTCCCTTGCCGGTTATAATTCTTGCTTTAGCTTCATCCTTTATAGTGCTCATGCCCCTATCCTGTATGTCTTATTATTCCCCTTGCCTTTTGATAGCCTTAGAGTAGCTTCCCCTTTGTAAGGAAAGACCACCATCTAGTTAACATTAACGTGTAGCAACGAGATGCCTGTTGTTGTGTCCTTGTGCTGTTTGTCTTTGTGTGATGACTGATTTGCTTCTTTGTGATGAGTGTTGATGTGTTGTGGCCCTTGGTCCGCAATGACATCAGTTTACTAGCTGAGTGCCATAGAGCTAGGTAGCTGGGGGATCTCCCTTTTCTCTCTTTAATCTATCTATGCTTACCTTGTCTATCTATACCTTTCCCTTCTGCACCTGTCCAGTTGGCATCCTACAACTTCTCTTAATCAATCAAGATCAGAGTCGACAACATCTTCACCAAGTGTGTATCAATGCTCTTGTTAAGGGGGTTAGCCGCTAACCCCAATGAAGACAATGCAATCAACATCAGCCAACAAGATCAGACTGGCGCAGTGGAAGTGTGTGTGAATCCTAACCCACAGGTCCAAGAGATCCTCAAGAATTGCATCGATCGGTCTCAAGAATCTGAAAGTCAAAGCAACCAATCCCCAAGTTAAGCTTGTAGAGTCAAAGTCAACTCAAGAAAGTCGTGAACAGCATATGAACCAACCTTGTTTTCTTGATAGCTTCTTCTTGAATCTCGGGGGCGAGATTCTTGTTAAGGGGGTTAGATCTGTAACACCCTGAATTTGGGGGTATAAATTTTCTTTTCTAATATCCACCAAATTCAGGTGTTACCCTCTCTTTTCCTTGATTTTTCTTTTCTTTCCCCTAAATAGTGGGGAATTATTTCGTTTTATATCTGCATGTAAGCCTAGTAAATTGGAACCCTTTAAGTGCTTTGATTGTCGCATCATGCTGGAGCATACTTTCACTTTGTTTGATGAGTGATTTTGTGGAGCATGGGTTTAATAAGGAATTCGATTGGACATCGTGAAGAAAATAGGAAAGAACTAGAAATAGGAAAAGAAATAGACAAAAAGAGGGAAAAAGAAAATAAATAAATAAAAAAAGGAAATCGGCCTCCCCTTCTCCTCCCGTGGCCCAGCTCCCCTGCCTCGGCGCCAGCGGCCCACCTGGCCTCCCCCACGCCCCGGCCTGCTTCCCGGCCCAGCACGCCTCTCTCCGTGCGGCCCACCCGTAGCGCAGCATCACGCGCGGCCCACTTGCAGCCCAACAACCGCGCCCTCCCCGTGAAACCTAGCGCTCCTGCGCGCAGCCGCTGTCTGGCGCCGTCGCCAGTGTGTCGTGCCCAGCGTGCTCGCCCAGCGCCCTCTCTCAGCGTGCCACGCGCCCCTTCCCTGGCCCAGTGTGCCAGCTGCGCTGCCCACGCACGCCCGAGGCCCAGCGTGCCCCCAACCCTAGCGTCGTCCAGCCCCAGCCGTCACCTCCCTGTGCGCACGTGAGCGGAGGCGCTCAGCCGCGCCCATGTTCTGCCCACGCCCCAGCGTGCCTGTAGCCGCTGTGTGTCTTCCCCAAGCTGCAAAGTCTCAATCGCACGCGCCCATGCTGAAGAAACCGCCCCGTCGCCTCTTCCGTCGCGAAAATCTCGTCAACCACCCCCATGTCGCCCATATTCATGCCCCAGCCCTGCTCGACCTCTCCCTCTTCCCCATGCCAGCACCTCTCGCCAGTTCTTGGCCAAATCCGTCGCTCTCGTCTCCCTCGCCCAAAGCCGCCGTCATCGTCCGTCGAGCCCACGCCATTGTCGTCATCCGCCCATGGTGAGCCCTCCTTCTCCTTCTCCCTTCCCCTTCCTTCCTTTGCGTTAGTCGCGTGGTCCAGCGTGCTCGCGGCGCGGCCTGGTAGCCACGGCCTGGCGTGCTCCCGGCGAGCCTGCAGCGCGGTGCGGCCAGCGTGCGGCCGTCGTGGCCAGCCCCGGTGTAGCTCGTGTCCCGCGGCGCGCAACTAGCTCACGGTCGGCGCGGCCCGCGGCGTGCAGCCAGCGAGGCTAGCGCGACGCGCAGCCAGCGAGGCTCGCGGGCAGCCCGACGTGTCCCGCGCGCGGCCTGGAGTCCCTTGCTAGCATGACTCACTGTCGGCGCGACTCCAGCGCGACCAGTTCCCGTCCCTACCCATGTTCAACTCGCCTAGGCCCTCGTCTACCCCTAGACATAGCCGTCTACCCCCCCGGTTCACGAGCCCGTTTGTCTATCCCGCGCATCGTGTGTACCGATTTAGCGTCGCGCGTTTTGCGCATTATTATTATTCCTCGCGTAAAGTCGACTAGGTTGGTTAATTATTTATGCATTAACCGTGTAGCAATCTTGTGCACGCGTTAAATATATGTTGCCACCAGACTTGTTCTAGTTAAGTAATTAAATTATTGGTTGGTTCGATGATTATTAAAATGACAATTTATTTAGAACGAGTCTATAGTTTTAACTCGTGCTTTCACAAAGATAAATGTTAATTAACGTGATTAATACCAACTGAAATACTTTTTATTAATTATTTGTTTGTTGTTCGCGCGTGATATCGTTTGTGTGTCATCGTGTTATTCACGCGCGTCGTCGCGTGTCATTCATGAGTTTTGCGCGTGCTGTTCGCACACGCTGTCGCGTGCGCCATTCTACACACCTTGTTTAGCGGGTTGCGTGTCGTGTGCGCGGCATGTCGTCGGGATTCCGACGACGTCCGTCTACCCGTTCGTCTACCGCTCCGTCTACCTGTGGAACATCGTTTTGACTTTAAAATCTAATTTAGGAATTCGATTTGCATCAACATGATTAATCTTAAGTGAAATATTCTTTGTTAATAATTGCTTAGATTAATCATGCTTTTATTTATTAGTTTCGCATGTCGCTCGCCTTGCCGCGCGTCGCTAGCGCGTGATAATAGATTGTTTTTGCTTATAAGCACTCATGTTAGTAACGTTAATTCGTCTGGTCATATATTTTACATACTTCACTTAAGGTTCGCTCGACTAATATTTATTAGATTAATAGTCTAATTAGATTAAATGTGTAGTGTTCAACTTGAACTTTCATAATAAATATTAACATGGATAATATTGATTTAACTACTTCCTATTTATTTAACATTCGTTTAGTATAAATGTGTCACCTGTTTAGTTATTCTCGTCTGTCACGGGAGCCGTTCCGCGCGCGATGGCGTGCTGCTTCGCGCGTCGTTCACGTGCTGCCTGCGTGTTGTTTGTGCGTGATGTGCTCGTGGTCGTATGCTGATTCGTGCGTCACTCGCGCTGGCCGCGCACACTGTTTCGTATGTCGTCAGCATGCTGTGTTGCGTGTGTCCGCGCGTCGTTTAGACGCTGTCGTGTTGTTTCGCTTGTCATAAATTCGACTCGCTTAGAATCTCTTGTGTTAATTAAATTACTTATTTATTTGACAACTGTTAGTGTAGCATATTAATCAAACTAAATAGTAGATATAACATATAAGTTATAATTGATAAGGTCGAATTAATTGTCAGCGTTAATACTCGTTTAGCGTAAACGCGATATTTTCCCGACCGTCGCTTCGAGTTCAACATTTCTTTTTCCTCGCGTGATCATAGTAACGTTCTCTATTTTGTTTTGCATGTTTTATTATGTTTTTATTTGAATGATGTAATGTTCTTATGTATATGTATATGTTTTGTTTGTTTGTGTCCGTTTGTATTCGTTGGGCGTCGCGAATAGGTTGTGATCCGTTTCCGAGCTTCGAGGGATCAAAGGTCAAGCGTTGGCGACCAAGTGACCTAGCTCTTGGAGTTCTACAAGGTTGAAGACCCTAAGCATCTGTTTGGTGAAGGCAAGGGTCCTCTGACCCATTATGTCCTATCTACTTATAATTCACTGTCCCGCATTACTTAATTGAAACCTAAGGATTGACTAGCTTTCTGTTTACCCTGTCCTTGATTACCTTTTGGGTTATTATGGTTAGCTTCATGCTATTGCTCTACTTTAATCAATGAACATGATGTGAACATTTATGATACGATACTGTTATCTTGATTATGTTGATGATCTTGTGATAGTCTAGGGGGCTCAGGCCTTTTTCCTGAGTACCTCTCCGTAAGGACCTGTTCGTGGAGTGAACACCCGGGATAACAGTGCAGCCATGAGGGTGGAATGTGACGCCCTTAGCTGATTAATTAGATGAACCTAGGGGTGTAGTTGGCTTTGTCGGAGGGCCGTCAATGGGGGTCGGGGCATAGTGCTCGCTCTGCCAAGGTTGGGGTGCAGAGGTTCATTCGATTTGGTTTTGTTAGTCACCCACCTTGGGGAGGTGTACTGTGTTTGTACAACTAGCGAAACCTAACGAGCAGCTATGCACCAGGGGAGTCTTTGTAAAGGCCACGTAGTGATGCCTGCCAGGCCACCTAGGTAGTGGTCAATGGGGATTAGCTCTCCCCGGGCAGAAAGGGAATCATGACTCGTGGGTAAAGTGTGCGACCTCTGCAGAGGGAATGAAACTGATATATCAGCCGTGCTCGCGGTTATGAGCGGCCTTGGGATCCTCTTTGATTAGAGATACATATGATTTGAGATACAATGGTTATGTTTATGGTTTAGGTTCGACTATGATGATGATTTTCCTCGATGAGGAAATGGTTCACGAGTTGGTTATTACTAAAACTTGGATTCCACTAATAATAAATACCTGACCAACTAAAAGCAACTGCTTGAGCTTAGCCCCACATAAAGCTAGCCCACTTTAGCCAAACGGGACATTTGCTGAGTATGTTGATGTGTACTCACCCTTGCTTTCACAAAACACCATGTTGCCTTTGATGCAATCTATGCTCAGGTAAAGAAGAAGGCGTTGAGGCGGATCTCTAAGAGTTCCAGGACTTCGACAAGTTCATGTATTAGGCTAGCGACCTCCCCCAGTCAGCTGCCTGTGGTGGGTTAATTTACGTTGGCTACGTTTCTATTCTGTGTACTTTGATTATATTATGTAAATGACTCTCGTCTTTAATATTATTATTTACTCTTTATTGTATTCGAAGCATTGTGCTATGATGAGTCATTTATGTAATCGCTATGCACATGAATTTCTGATCCTGGCACATACATGGTTCGCATTCGGTTTACCTTCCAAAACCGGGTGTGACATTGATGGAGTAGCAAGCGGTGTTAATCGCCTCGGCCCAAAACCGGTCTGGTGTCTTATACTCATCAAGCATGGTCCTTGCCATGTCAAGTAGAGTTATATTCTTCCTCTCCACTACACCATTTTGTTGTGGTGTATAGGGAGAAGAGAACTCATGCCTGATGCCCTCCTCCTCAAGGAAGCCTTCAATTTGAGAGTTCTTGAACTCCGTCTCGTTGTCGCTTCTAATCTTTTTGATTCTTAAGCCGAACTCATTTTGAGCTTGTCTCAAGAATCCCTTTAAAGTCTCTTAGGTTTGTCATTTATCCTGCAAAAAGAACACCCAAGTGAAGCAAGAATAATCATCCACAATTACAAGACAGTACTTACTCCCGCCGATGCTTATGTAAGCTATCAGACCGAATAAATCCATGTGGAGTAGCTCGAGCGGCCTGTCCGTTGTCATTATGTTCTTATGTGGATTGTTGGGGTCGTGCTTCGGTGCGCCGAAGGTCTCACACGAAGAAGCAGCTTCGGCTGAAGTCGTCTCCAAGAGATGGCCGAAGGTTCCTTTTCATGGAGCTTCGGCGTTTTAAACCGACATAAGAGATAGAATGACCTTTTTATACATATAGGTCTGAGTCAATGTTGTAAACTTTTGTAAGGGGCATAATTGTAATTTGTCACAGGCTGCGACCTGTGCCTATAAATAGATGAACAGTACCTCTGTACTGTTCACGCGAACCTGTCATTTGCCTTCGCATCGCATTTGTATTCTCGCCTTCCTCAGGACCGAAGGTACATTTGTAATTTGAAATTCATTTATATTTGTTCATGTTTGTAAAGATGGAAATGATTCTATGATAACATTCAAATGTTTATTCTATACTTCATGATTTATATGAGTACTTCGTCCCTCGTTGTTATTCTTACGAAGGTATGTCCTTCGTAACCTTCGTCCGAGATACTTTATATCCTGAAGGGATATATCGTTATGGAGGACGAAGGACCTTAATGCTTAACATTTTCTGTGTTGCCTTGTTCTTAATTCTTAGCATTTGAGAACAAGTCCGCAACATGGATGATGGGCGCCAACTTGCTTTCCTGCTTGACATGCGCTACAAACCCTGTCTTTCTCAAAATGAACATTTGTTAGTCCCAAAATGTGTTCTCCCTTTAGAAGCTTGTGAAGATTCTTCATCCCAACATGGGCTAGTCGGCGATGCCAGAGCAACCCATATTAGTCTTAGCAATTAAGCAAGTGTCAAGTCCATCTCTATTAAAATCAAATAAGTATAGCTGACCCTCTAACACTCCCTTAAATGCTACTGAATCATCACTCCTTCTAAAGACAGTAACACCTACATCACTAAAAAGACAGTTGTAGCCCATTTTGCATAATTGAGATACGGAAAGGAAATTGTAATCTAAAGAATCTACAAGAAAAACATTGGAAATAGAATGGTTAGGTGATATAGCAATTTTACCAAGTCTTTTGACCAAACCTTGATTTCCATCCCCGAATGTGATAGTTCTTTGGGGATCTTCATTTTTCTCATAGGAGGAGAACATCCTTTTCTCCTCTGTCATATGGTTTGTGCATCCGCTACCAATGATCCAACTTGAGCCCCCTAGATGCATAAACCTGCAAAATAATTTAGGCCTCGTTCTTAGGTACCCAGACAGTCTTGGGTCCTTTGATGTTAGAAACAAGTACCTTGGGCACCCAAACACAAGTCTTTGAGCCCTTATGTTTGGCCCCAACATATTTGGCAAATCCTTTGCCTGATTTGTTAGTTAGCACATAAGAAGCATCAAAAGTTTTAAATGAAATGTTATGATCATTTGATGCAGTAGGAGATTTTCTTTTAAGCAATTTAACATGGGTTGATTGCCTAGAGCTAGATGCCTCATTCTTATACATGTAAGTATGGTGAGAAACAGAATGAGATTTTCTAGCATGAATTCTCCTAATCTTATGCTCAGTATAACCAGCAGGATATAAAATGTAACCCTCGTTATCCTGAACCATGGGAGCCTTGCCCTTAACAAAATTAGACAATCTTTTAGGGGCATTAAGCTTGACATTGCTTCCCTGTTGGAAACCAATGCCATCCTTAATGCCAGAGCGTCTCCCATTATAGAGCATGCTCCTAGCAAACTTAAATTTTTCATTTTCTATTTCCTTCTCATTAATTTTTGTAGTAAGTTGAGCTATATGATCATTTTATTGTTTAATTAAGGCTAGGTGATCATGAATAGCATCAACATTAATGTCTCTACATCTAGTGCAAATAGAAACATGATCAACAGTAGATGTAGATGGTTTGCAAGCATTTAATTCATCAATCTTAGCATGTAAAATGGCATTCTCATTTTTAAGATTGGAAATATAAACATTGCAAACATTCAAATCTTTAGCCTCAGAAATTAATTTATCATTCTCAATCTTAAGGCTAGGAATAGACTCATCCAATTTATCAATCTTAGCAATTAAATTAGCATTATCCTTGTCGGGGACCATAATTAGGGGTACCCTCAAGGCTCCTAATTCTCAGCTGGTAACCCCCATCAGCACAAAGCTGCAAAGGCCTGATGGGTGCAATCAAGTCAGGGATCAGTCCATTCGAGGGACTCGATCACGCCTCGCCCGAGCCTAGCCTCGGACAAGGGCAGCCGACCCCGGAGGATCTCCGCCTCGCCCGAAGCCCCCCTCCAGCGGCGAACACGTTCCCGGCTCGCCCGAGGCCCTGTCTTCGCCAAGAAGCAACCCCGACCAAATCACAGGAGCATTTAATGCAAAGGTGGCCTGACACCTTTATCCTGACGCGCGCCCCTCAGCTGACAGAGCCGAAGTGACCGCCGTCACTTCGCCGCTCCACTGACCGGTCTGACAGAAAGACAGCGCCGCCTGCGCCGCTCCGACTACGGTGCCACTTGACAGAGTGAGGCTGACAGGCAGTCAGGCCCGGCCGCACACCATAGGAAACTCCGCACTGCCCGACCCAGGGCTCGGACTCGGGCAAAGCCCCGGAAGACGGCGAACTCCGCTCCGCCCGACCCAGGGCTCGGACTCGGACAAAGCCCCGGAAGACGGCGAACTCCGCTCCGCCCGACCCAGGGCTCGAACTCGGGCAAAGCCCCGGAAGACGGCGAACTCCGCTCCGCCCAACCCAGGGCTCGGACTTGGTCTCAGCTCTAGAAGACGACGAACTCTGCTTTGCTCGACCCCGGGACTCAAAGTCCGCCCTGGCCTCAGCCAACGGCCTCCGCCTCGCCCGACCCAGAGGCTCGGACTCGGCCTCGGCCACGGAAGACGGACTCGACCTCGACCTCAGAGAAGCCTCCAGATCGCCCAACCTAGGGCGCGGACCGGCCACGTCAACAGGAGGCGCCATCATTACCCTACTCCAAGCTGACTCAGGCTACGGGGAACAAGACTGGCGTCCCATCTGGCTCGCTCCGCCAGATAGGCGATGATGGCGCCCCGCGCGTTCCCTGACGATGGCGGCTCTCGGCCCCCTTACGAAAGCAAGAGGACGTCAGCAAGGACTCGACAGCCCCAACAGCTGTCCCTCCGCCAGGCTCCAGCACTCCTCCGACGGCCACGACATCACACAAACCGGGTGCCAAGATCTCTCCGGCCGCCACGATGGCGTGTACTTAGGGCGCTAGCTCTCCTCCGCTAGACACGAAGCACTCTGCTACGCCCCCCATTGTACACCTGGACCCTCTCCTTACGCCAATAAAAGGAAGGGCCAGGGCCCTCTTAGAGAGGGTTGGCCGCTCGGGGACGAGGACGAGACGGGCGCTCGCATAAGGCCGCTCGCTCCTTCCCCCGGGTGGACGCTTGTAACTCCCTACTGCAAGCGCACCCGACCTGGGCGTGGGACGAACACGAAGGCGGCGGGATTTCCACCTCTCTCTCTCCCATCTCCGGCCTCCTCGCTCTCCCCCCTTCGCGCTCGGCCTCGCGTCGACCCATCTGGGCTGGGGCACGCGGCGACACTTCACTCGTCGGCTCAGGGACCCCCCTGTCTTGAAACGCCGACAGTTGGCGCGCCAGGTAGGGGCCTGCTGCGTGTTGACGAACAGCTTCCCGTCAAGCTCCAGATGGGTAGTCTCCAGCAACCTCTCCGGCCCAGGACGGTGCTCCGTTTCGGGAGCCTTGAGTTCATGTCCCTCGACGGCAGCTACGACATGATACTCTATCCACCGCCGGGCGACAGCGACAATGGCGGGCGACAGTCCGCCCGCCGGCGGCGGGATCGACGACGCCTTCCCCGCGTGGTGGAAGAACAACCTTCGAGCTCGCCCCGTCCTCTTCCCCGTCGACGGAGGAGGAGGAGGCGGGGCAACCAAGGCCAAGCAGGAGGCGGCGCCTCGTCGGCCGACGAGCGAGTCGACAATGCCAGCATTCCAACGGGGGGCGCGCCGGGCATCGGCCTCGCGCTTGAGACGAAGACGAGCGCTGTCTCCCCGCGACACGTCAATCCCGAGCAAACGGACGACGCCAGCACGCTCGCGAAAGGCTTGCTGGGTGTCACCCTCGTACCTGAGACGACGGTGCAGTTAGCCCCCAACGTGACCTCATCACCGCCTGTCGACCAAGAGGTACCGACCGATTCCCATCCCACGCCTTTCAGATTTAGCCTCGACCCGCCTAGCGGCTCCGCATTGGCGGACGCTCTCGTAGAGGCGAATCCAAACCCTCTGGGGTTTCGCATGCGGTCGCCTTGGGATCGGCTGACGGACGTCTCGACCTACGGGCCCTCCGGGTCCGAGGAAGACGACGAGCCCAGCTTCCATTGGGATTTCTCCGGACTTGGCAACCCCGGTGCCATGCGGGACCTCATGACCGCATGCGACTACTGCCTTTCCGACTGCTCCAACGGTAGCCGTAGCCTCGGCGACGAGGACTACGGCCCGAGCCGTGAATGTTTCCACGTCGATCTAGGGGGTCCCTCCGAAGGCAACCATCTCGGCATGCCGGAGGACGGTGATCTCCCTAGGCCGGTGCCTCGCGTTGACATCCCGCGGGAGCTAGCCGTGGTCCCCGTTCCGGCGGGGGGTCACGACCCACAACTCGAGCAAATCCGCGGGGTGCAGGCCAGGCTCGACGAGGGAGCAGGAGCGCTTGAGCCAATCCGCCGGGACGTCGGGCAGGCATGGGCGGGCCAACCTCTGGCCGGAGAAATGCGTCATCTACCCCAGGGCTTCCAGTACCGCATTGCCGACGATGTCAGGGTCAGGCCGCCACCCGCATCCAGTGGGGTCGGCCAGAACCTGGCTGCAGCAGCAATGCTCCTCCGCGCGATGTCGGAGCCATCAACCACCGAGGGGCGGCGAATCCAGGGAGAGCTCAAGGATCTCCTGGAAGGCGCCGCGGTCCGGTGGGCCGAGAGCTCCGCCTCCCGAAGGCAGGGGTACCCCTCGGAACATCATGCCGCGACTTCCCGATTCATGCGGGAAGCCTCGGTCTGCACCGGGCGCACGCGCAACACAGCGCCTGCGGCCCCGGGTCGCCTCGGCAACGAGCACCATCACCGCGATCGTCGGGCCCACCTCGACGAGAGGGCGCGCCGAGGCTACCACCCCAGGCGTGGGGGACGCTACGACAGCAGGGAGGATTGGAGTCCCTCGCCCGAACCACCTGGTCCGCAGGCCTTCAGCCGGGCCATACGACGGGCGCCGTTCCTGACCCGGTTCCGACCCCCGACTACTATCACAAAGTACTCGGGGGAGACGAGACCGGAACTGTGGCTCGCGGACTACCGTCTGGCCTGCCAACTGGGTGGAATGGACGATGACAACCTCATCATCCGCAACCTCCCCCTGTTCCTCTCCGACACCGCTCGCGCCTGGTTGGAGCACCTGCCTCTGGGGCAGATCTCCAACTGGGACGACCTAGTCCAAGCTTTCGTCGGCAATTTCCAGGGCACGTACGTGCGCCCCGGGAATTCCTGGGACCTCTGAAGCTGCCAACAGCAGCCGGGAGAGTCTCTCCGGGACTACATCCGGCGATTCTCGAAGCAACGCATCGAGCTGCCCAACATCACCGACTCGGACGTCATCGGCGTGTTCCTCGCTGGCACCACCTGCCGCGACCTGGTGAGCAAGCTGGGTCGCAAGACCCCCACCAGGGCGAGCGAGCTGATGGACATCGCCACCAAGTTCGCCTCCGGCCAGGAAGCGGTCGAGGCTATCTTCCGGAAGGACAAGCAGCCCCAAGGCTGCCCATCGAAAGATGCTCCCGAGGCGTCAACTCAGCGCGGCCCCAAGAAGAAGGGCAAGAAGAAGTCGCAAGCGAAACGCGACGCCGCCGACGCGGACCTTGTCGCCGCCGCCGAGTACAAGAACCCTCGGAAACCCCCAGGAGGTCCCAACCTCTTCGACAAGATGCTCAAGGAGCCGTGCCCCTATCATCAGGGGCCCGTCAAGCACACCCTTGAGGAGTGCGTCATGCTTCGGCGCCACTTCCACAGGGCCGAGCCACCCGCGGAGGGTGGCAGGGCCCGCGACGATGACAAGAAGGAAGATCACTAGGCAGGAGAGTTCCCCGAGGTCCGCGACTGCTTCATGATCTACGGCGAGCAAGCGACGAACGCCTCGGCTCGGCACCGCAAGCAAGAGCGTCGGGAGGTCTGTTCGGTGAAGGTGGTGGCCGCTCGTCACCTTCGACCTAGACTGGTCTGACAAGCCCATCACCTTCGACCAGGCCGACCACCCCGACCATGTGCCGAGCCTGGGGAAATACCCGCTCGTCGTCGACCCCGTCATCGGCGACGTCAGGCTCACCAAGGTCCTCATGGACGGAGGCAGCAGCCTCAACATCATCTACGCCGAGACCCTCGGGCTTCTGCGTATCGATGTCCTTGGTCCGGGCGGGCGCTGCGCCTTTCCATGGGATCATCCCTGGGAAGCGCGTCCAGCCCCTCGGACAACTCGATCTTCCCGTCTGCTTCGGAACACCCCCCCAACTTCCGAAGGGAGACCCTGACGTTCGAGGTGGTTGGGTTCCGAGGAACCTACCACGCGGTATTGGGGAGGCCCTGCTACGCGAAGTTCATGGCCGTCCCCAACTACACCTACCTCAAGCTCAAGATGCCGGGCCCCAACGGGGTCATCACCGTCGGCCCCACGTACAAACACGCGTTCGAATGCGACGTGGAGTGCGTGGAGTACGCCGAGGCCCTCACCGAGTCCGAGGCCCTCATCGCCGACCTGGAGAGCCTCTCTAAGGAGGTGCCAGGCGTGAAGCGTCATGCCGGCAACTTCGAGCCAGTGGAGACGGTTAAGTCCGTCCCCCTCGACCCCAGCAGCGACGCCTCCAAGCAAGTCCGGATCAGCTCCGGGTTCGATCCCAAACAGGAAGCAGTGCTCGTCGACTTCCTCCGTGCGAACACCGACGTCTTCACGTGGAGTCCCTCGAACATGCCCGGCATACCGAGGGATGTCGCCGAGCGCTCGCTGGACATCCGAGCCGGAGCCCGACCCGTCAAGCAGCCTCTGCGCCGATTCGGCGAGGTGAAGCGCAGAGCCATAGGCGAGGAGATCCACAAGCTAATGGCGGCTGGGTTCATCAAAGAGGTATTCCATCCCGAATGGCTTGCCAACCCTGTGCTTGTGAGAAAGAAAGGGGGGAAATGGCGGATGTGTGTAGACTACACTGGTCTGAACAAAGCATGTCCGAAGGTTCCCTACCCTCTGCCTCACATCGATCAGATCGTGGATTCCACTGCTGGGTGCGAAACCCTGTCTTTCCTCGATGCCTACTTAGGGTATCACCAAATCAGGATGAAAGAGTCCGACCAGCTCGCGACTCCTTTCATCACACCCTTCGGCATGTACTGCTATGTCACCATGCCGTTCGGCTTGAGGAATGCGGGCGCGACGTATCAGCGGTGCATGAACCATGTGTTCGGCGAGCGCATTGGCCGCACGGTCGAGGCCTACGTCGATGACATCGTAGTCAAGACGAGGAAAGCCTCCGACCTCCTTTCCGACTTTGAAGTGACATTCCGATGTCTCAAGGCAAAAGGTGTCAAGCTCAATCCCGAAAAGTGTGTCTTCGGGGTGCCCCGAGGCATGCTCTTGGGGTTCATCGTCTCCGAGCGAGGCATCGAAGCCAACCCGGAGAAGATCGCAGCCATCACCAACATGGGGCCCATCGTGGACTTGAAAAGCGTACAGAGAGTCATGGGATGTCTTGAGGCCCTCAGCCCTTTCATCCCGCACCTTGGCATAAGGGGCCTGCCTCTGTACCGCCTCGGGGCGAATAACGTTCCCCCCGGAAGCCTGCTCCCGAGACCTGCATCAACCCTCCGTCAAGATCGACGATGCGCTCGAGCCTGAGGCACCCTCGGCCCAGCCCGAGGTACCCTCGGCACCGTCCGAGACACCCTCGGCTCGGCCCGGGGCACCCTCGGTTCGGCCCGAGGCACCCTCGGCCCCCGAGGGCGAAACACTGCACGTCGAGGGGGAGCAAAGCGGGGTCACGCCTGATCAAAACTGGCAGACCCCGTACCTGTAATATCTCCACCGAGGAGAGCTACCCCTTGACCGAGCCGAAGCTCGGCGGTTAGCGCGGCGCGCCAAGTCGTTCGTCTTGCTGGGAGAAGGGAAGGAGCTCTACCACTGCAACCCGTCAGGCATCCTCCAGCGATGCATCTCCACCACCGAAGGTCAGGAACTCCTCCGAGAAATACACTCGGGGGCTTGCGGCCACCACGCAGCACCTCGAGCCCTTCTCGGAAATGCTTTCCGACAAGGTTTCTACTGGCCGACGACGGTGGCCGACGCCACTAGAATTGTCCGCGCCTGCGAAGGGTGTCAGTTCTATGCAAGGCAGACCCACCTGCCCGCTCAGGCTCTGCAGACGATACCCATCACATGGCCTTTTGCTGTGTGGGGTCTGGACCTCGTCGGCCCCTTGCAGAAGGCACCCGGGGGCTACACGCACCTGTTGGTCGCCATCGACAAATTTTCCAAGTGGATCGAGGTCCGACCCCTGAACAGCATCAGGTCCGAGCAGGCGGTGGCATTCTTCACCAACATCATCCATCGTTTCGGGGTCCCGAACTCCATCATCACCGACAACGGCACCCGGTTCACCGGTAGAAAGTTCCTGGACTTCTGCGAGGATCACCACATCCGTGTGGACTGGGCCGCCGTGGCTCATCCCATGACGAATGGGCAAGTACAGCGTGCCAATGGCATGATTCTACAAGGACTCAAGCCTCGGATTTACAACGACCTCAACAAGTTCGGCAAGCGATGGATGAAGGAACTCCCCTCGGTGGTCTGGAGCCTGAGAACGACACCGAGCCGAGCCACGGGCTTCACGCCGTTCTTTCTAGTCTATGGGGCCGAGGCCATCTTGCCCACAGACCTAGAATACGGTTCCCCGAGGACGAGGGCCTATGACGACCAAAGCAACCAAGCTAGTCGAGAAGACTCGCTGGACCAGCTGGAAGAGGCTCGGGACAAGGCCTTACTACACTCGGCGCGGTACCAGCAGTCCATGCGGCGCTACCACGCCCGAGGGGTCCGGTCCCGAGACCTCCAGGTGGGCGACCTGGTGCTTCGGCTACGACAAGACGCCACAGGTCGACACAAGCTCACGCCCCCCTGGGAGGGGCCGTTCATCATCGCCAAAGTTCTAAAACCCGGAACATACAAGTTGGCCAACAGTCAAGGCGAGGTCTACAGCAATGCTTGGAACATCCAACAGCTACGTCGCTTCTACCCTTAAGATGTTTTCAAGTTGTTCATATACCTCGCTCTCACGCAAAGTTTAGTCATCAAGGAAGGGTCAGCCTTGCCTCGGCAAAGCCCGACCCTCCCTCGGGGGCTAAAAGGGGGGAACCCCCTCTGCATCGAAATTTTCCTCGAAAAAAGATCTTTTCTGCCGGAATATCTTTCGTGCTTTTCGACTACTTCGAAAGTGGATCCTGAAAACGACGGAGTACACGTAAGCAGCCAAGGCTGACCGAGCCGAGGGACTCCTACGCCTCCGGGATACGGATACCTCACCCGTCACCTTTACACGGGGCGACTCACGCTTGGTGAAGCGGTTCAGACAACCAACAGGCGAGTCTTAGTGCTCGAAAATGGGGAAAAAAACACGGCTCCGTGCCGAATTTACATACATGTTCAGGCCTCGACAGCCACAATGAACAGAAACACTGGCATTCAAAGTGCCATTACAAAAGGAACTCCGCTTCCACCTCCGCAGGTACGAACAACCCCACTCGATGGGGGAGGGGCCTGCGGAGCAGCAGAAGACCGACGGGCGGCTCGCCGTCGTCCACTCCGCCAGCAACGACAACGACCCCCACTCCGGGCGGCCGAACTGCAGCAACGAGGGCCTCAGGGCGGATGCTGCTGCGGTCTTGCCCTCGCCCACACCGACGCTCGAGGGGTGAGGACAAGTACAAAGAGCCGGAGGCCCGAAGCGCGGATGGTGGCGGTGATCCCGTCGGCAGCGGGGACTTCTCGAGCCGCCTCCACCTCGGCACCGACGACAGGGGCCGTCGGCCCTCCGGCAGATCCCCACTCAGATCCTCCCAAGCGAGTGAGGCACCGACCTCCGCGTGGAGGCGCCGTACCGGTGCAAAGGGAGAACCGCCCCAGAACACGAACGCCGCCCTGGCAGCGTGCGATATCTTGGGCGGTCCTCCCGTGTACATGGCGCGGCAGCCGCCTTCCGGCAAGAGGGGGCACCAGGAGCCAAGCCGACGGGCCCGACGCGCTGGGGTTGACGACACCCGCCGTCGACCAGCCCCACGTTGTCGAAGTCCGACCCGCCCGCAGGGCCAGTGAGCGCCCTCTCCCTCGAACGCTGAAGGAGAGGCCGACCCACGAACCCGCGCGGGAGGTAGAGCTCCGGCTCAACCCGGCCTCCACCCCAGCGGGGATGATGAACATCCTTGAAGCTGAGGGTGGGACCAAGATCGCAGCCCGGCCTGCCTCTCCCCATCCAGGGGCTGGAGGTCACCGTCTTGGGTGACCGCCGGCGGAGGGGTGCAGCCGGGCTGCATGATGAAAATCCTTGAAGCCGAACGACGGCTGAAAGGTACCAACTCCCGCAGAGTTGCGTTCCTCCAACGACGAAGCGGAAAAGCGGCGGATATCCCCCATCCGGGGGCTTGGAAGGTGGAAAGACACGATGCATTAGGGGAGCGCAAAGACATGGTTGCCCTCCAAAGGGGTCGCCCTCCTTTTTAAAGGCGGCTCCCCCCACTTGCGCCCTCAACCGTTGCGGGCTGAGTCTTCTCCAACACGCTCCAAGATCCTCCCCCCCCACGGCACGGGGGCTGGGTCCCACGCGTCATGCAAGCCGGTCTAGAGCAGAAGAAGCCAAACCGCTGCGCGCGGTGCGTGCAACCGCCCGGCGGTTACAAGCACTTCACCACTTTTGCCCAGACCAGCGGGCGAAAGGGCGGGCAGCCATGCAGGCGGCATGCAACCGCGCCAAGTGGGCGCACCTCTCCGACTTCCAATGCGCCCAGCTTGGAGGACCAGGCCCACGCGTCATGCAACCGGTGCGCCGGTTGCTACGTGCCTGCAACTGCACTGCCACCTGCGCCACCACCGCGCCTCCTCGACTGCGGAACCAATACCGCGACTCGAGGCGACCCAGCGCACGACCCAGCGGCTCCAGCCTGGCGCGACGGTCAATGCGGCCGAAGACGGACCGGCAGTAATGGCGGTGGCAGGCGGGCGGGAGCAGCGGTCACGTCGTCAGCCAAGCTTACGTCCCATCCGGGGGCAGCGAGAGAACCCTCTCTCACGGCGTGAAGACAACGCGCCCGTGTCCCGTTCCTCGAACGGCTCGCGCATGTGCAACGGCTGCCCCGCGAACCGCTCGCCCCGTCGCATTAACTCTGCGGCGGGACAGGCGGCGCCTCTGGCAGGAGAAACGAGCGACGCTTCGCCTTTGCCATAATGACCGCGTCAAAAAAGGTACGCCGCGTCGCTCGATTTCGTATCCTTTTCCTTTTTTCCTCTTTCTCTCTCTTGCAACAGGGACCGGGAAAGGGGGATACCCCGGAAAGGATCCTTCCCCGTGAAGGAACCAGGCTCCGAGCCTCCCTACTGATCAGAGGTTCGAAGGCTGGCCCCTCAGAAGGGTTCAACAGCCGCCTCAGAGCACGTGGGCTCCACACCCACTACTGGTCAGAGGTTCAAAGGTCGGCCCCTCGGAAGGGTTCAACGGCCGCCTCAGGCTACTCGGGCTCCGCGCCCACTACTGATCAGGGGTTCGAAGGCTGGCCCCCGAAGGGTTCACAGCCGCCTCAGACACAGAGCGAGGGATGACCATGGGTACGTTCGATACATAACCAAGGCTCGGGCTTCGCTCTCGAGGTACCCTAGGACATTTCCGAGACCAGCGGGAACAATCTTGTAACGGAATCCCATCAGAGGGAGGCATCGAGCCCTCGGACCCCGTCACCAGGGGACCGGGTCCGGCAGATCACCACGCGCCTCTGGGCCCCTAGCCGACCCCTAACGAATGGGGCACGGACGTCCGCTCGGATCACCCGCCTGCAGCTCACCGGAGACACCATGTTCGGCGCCCACCGAGGGCAACATGGCGCTCTCCCCCCTCCTCCTTGCGGAAAGGCGACGCAGGGGCGTATGTAAAAAAGCCGAGTCTATCCCTGAACGCCCTCTCGCCCTGTGCAGAGGCTCGGGGGCTGCTCTCGCAAACTCGGCTCCGGCCAAACCGTTGACAGCGTCAACATACCAGCCCAAGAACTTGGGACCCGACCGTACACCCGGGCTACGGCCAGCTCGCATGAGGGAACGACCAGACCAGCCGAAGCATTGCGTGAGGCGTTAAGACCTCGGAGGAGTCAAACCACTCCTCCGAGGCCTCGGGGGCTACACCCGGCGGGTGCGCTCACGCGCACCCACCGGAACAAAACGCAACCGAGAAAGGCTGGTCCCCTTGCAAAAAAGTGCGATGAAAGCCTCCAAGCGAGTGCTAACACTCCCTTCGAGGCTCGGGGGCTACTGTCGGGGACCATAATTAGGGGTACCCTCAAGGCTCCTAATTCTCAGCTGGTAACCCCCATCAGCATAAAGCTGCAAAGGCCTGATGGGTGCAATCAAGTCAGGGATCAGTC
This sequence comes from Zea luxurians, assembly GCA_029449295.1. NCBI lineage: Eukaryota > Viridiplantae > Streptophyta > Magnoliopsida > Poales > Poaceae > Zea > Zea luxurians. Next base: position 51,250,747 of record JAOPSE010000023.1, read on the forward strand.
CATTCGAGGGACTCGATCACGCCTCGCCCGAGCCTAGCCTCGGACAAGGGCAGCCGACCCCGGAGGATCTCCGCCTCGCCCGAAGCCCCCCTCCAATGGCGAACACGTTCCCGGCTCGCCCGAGGCCCTGTCTTCGCCAAGAAGCAACCACGACCAAATCGCAGGAGCATTTAATGCAAAGGTGGCCTGACACCTTTATCCTGACGCGCGCCCCTCAGCTGACAGAGCCGAAGTGACCGCCATCACTTCGCCGCTCCACTGACCGGTCTGACAGAAAGACAGCGCCGCCTGCGCCGCTCCGACTACGGTGCCACTTGACAGAGTGAGGCTGACAGGCAGTCAGGCCCGGCCGCACACCATAGGAAACTCCGCACCGCCCGACCCAGGGCTCGGACTCAGGCAAAGCCCCGGAAGACGGCGAACTCCGCTCCGCCCGACCCAGGGCTCGGACTCGGGCAAAGCCCCGGAAGACGGCGAACTCCGCTCCGCCCGACCCAGGGCTCGGACTCGGGCAAAGCCCCGAAAGACGGCGAACTCCGCACCGCCCGACCCAGGGCTTAGACTCGGGCAAAGCCCCGGAAGACGGCGAACTCCGCTCCGCCCGACCTAGGGCTCGGACTCGGGCAAAGCCCCAGAAGACGGCAAACTCCGCTCCGCCCAACCCAGGGCTCGGACTTGGGCTCAGCTCCAGAAGACGACGAACTCCGCTTCGCTCGACCCCGGGACTCAAATTCCGCCCTGGCCTCAGCCAACGGCCTCCGCCTCGCCCGACCCAGAGGCTCGGACTTGGCCTCGGCCACGGAAGACGGACTCGACCTCGACCTCGGAGAAGCCTCCACATCGCCCAACCTAGGGCGCGGACCGGCCACGTCAACAGGAGGCGCCATCATTACCCTACTCCAAGCTGACTCAGGCTACAGGGAACAAGACCGGCGTCCCATCTGGCTCGCTCCGCCAGATAGGCGATGACGGCACCCCGCGCGTTCCCTGACGATGGCGGCTCTCGGCCCCCTTACGAAAGCAAGAGGACGTCAGCAAGGACTCGACGGCCCCGACAACTGTCCCTCCGCCAGGCTCCAGCACTCCTCCGACGGCCACGACATCACACAAACCGGGTGCCAAGATCTCTCCAGCCACCACGATGGCGTGTACTTAGGGCGCTAGCTCTCCTCCGCTAGACACGTAGCACTCTGCTACGCCCCCCATTATACACCTGGACCCTCTCCTTACACCTATAAAAGGAAGGGCCAGGGCCCTCTTAGAGAGGGTTGGCCGCTCGGGGACGAGGACGAGACGGGCGCTCGCATAAGGCCGCTCGCTCCTTCCCCCGGGTGGACGCTTGTAACCCCCTACTGCAAGCGCACCCGACCTGGGCGCGGGACGAACACGAAGGCGGTGGGATTTCCACCTCTCTCTCTCCCATCTCCGGCCTCCTCGCTCTCCCCCTTCGCGCTTGGCCTCGCGTCGACCCATCTGGGCTGGGGCACGTGGCGACACTTCACTCATCGGCTCAGGGACCCCCCCCTATCTCGAAACGCCAACAATCCTTTTTAAGATTGATAATTGAATCATCACAAGCATTTAACTTCTCAACCTTAGCAAATAAATTAGCATTCTCAGTTCTAAGGTTGGAAATAGTGTCATGGCAAATGCTAAGCTCCTTAGTCAATTTTTCATTTTTCTCTACTTCCTGAGCATAAGCATTTTTTACTATAACATGCTTTTTGTTTTCCTTAATAAGGAATTCCTCTTGACTATCCAAGAGTTCATCCTTCTCATGAATAGCACCTATCAATTCATTCAATTTTTCTTTCTATTGCATGTTAAGATTGGTAAAAAGAGTAAGCAGGTTATCTTCATTATCACTAGAGCTAGCCTCATCACTAGATGTTGTATATTTTGTGGAGGCTCTAGATTTTACCTTCTTCTTTTTGCCGTCCTTTGCCATGAGGCACTTGTGGCCGACGTTGGGGAAGAGGAGGCCCTTGTTGATGGCGATGTTGGCGGCATCCTCGTCAGAGGAGGAGTCGGTGGAGCTCTCGTCGGAGTCCCATTCCCGACATACGTGAGCATCGCCGCCCTTCTTCTTGTAGTACTTCTTCTTTTCCTTCCTCTTTCCCTTCTTGTCGTCACCCCTGTCACTATCACTAGACATAGGACATTTAGCGATAAAATGACCGGGCTTACCATATTTGTAGCACACCCTTTTGGAACGGGGCTTGTAGTCCTTCGCCTTCCTTTGTTTGAGGATTTGACGGAAGCTCTTGATGATGAGCGCCATCTCCTCATTGTCAAGCTTGGAGGCGTCGATGGGAATTCTACTTGGCCTAGATTCCTCTTTCTTCTCCTCCGTCGCTTTGAATGCGACGGGTTGCACCTCAGGTGTGGAGGTGTCGCCTTGCTCCAAGTTGATGATTTGTTTGGAGCCTTTGATCATCAATTCAAAGCTCACAAACTTTCTTATCATTTCCTCGGGAGACATTAACTTATATCGAGGATCACCACGAATTAATTGAACTTGAGTGGGATTATGAAAAACAAGTGATCTAAGAATAACCTTGACCATTTCATGGTCATCCCACTTGGTGCTCCCGAGGTTGTGCACTTGATTGACCAAGGTCTTGAGCCGGTTGTACATTGCTTGTGGCTTCTCTCCTTGGTTGAGGACGAATCGACCGAGCTCCCCCTCGACCGTCTCCCGCTTGGTGATCTTGGTCACCTCATCTCCTTCGTGCGCGGTTTTGAGTACGTCCCAAATCTCCTTGGCACTCTTCAACCCTTGCACCTTATTATACTCCTCTTGACATATAGAGGCGAGGAGTATAGTAGTTGCTTGGGAATCAAAGTGCTTGATTTGGGCAACCTCGTCCGAGTCGTAGCCCTCGTCCCCCACCGATGGTACCTGCGCTCCTAATTCAACAATGTCCCATATGCTAGCGTGGAGTGAGGTTAGATGATGTCTCATTTTATCACTCCACATACAATAATCTTCACCATCAAAAACCAGTGGTTTGCCTAGTGGGAAGGAAAGTAAAGGAGTGCGTCTAGAAATACGAGGATAACAAAGTGGCATCTTACTATACTTCTTGTGCTCATGGCGCTTAGAAGTGACGGACAACGCATCGGAGCAGGAGGTGGATGGCAACGAAGAGTCAGTCTCGTAGTAGACCACCTTCTTCATCTTCTTTTTCTTGTCGCCACTCTGATGCGACTTGTGAGGAGGTGATCCCTCCTTTAGCTTGTTGCCGGACTCCCTTGATGGAGCCTTCCCGTGGCTTGTGGACTTCTTGTCGGTCATAATCTCCCTCTTGGCGTGATCACCCGACATCACTTCTAGTTGTTAAACTCTTAATGAAGTACTAGGCTCCAATACTAATTGAAAGTCGCCTAGAGGGGGGTGAATAGGCAGAATCTGAAATTTATAACTTAAAGCATAATCTATAAGCCGGGGTTAGCGTTAGAATAAAATCCGAGTCCGAGAGAGAGGGGGAAAACCAAATCAAAAGCAAATGAAGCGGATGACATAGTGATTTGTTTTACCGAGGTTCGGTTCTTGAAAACCTACTCCCCGTTGAGGTGGTCACAAAGACCGGGTCTCTTTCAACCCTTTCCCTCTCTCAAACGGTCACCTAGACCGAGTGAGCTTTCTCCTTAATCAAATGGGTCACTTAGACCCCACAAGGACCACCACACAATTGGTGTCTCTTGCTTTGATTACAAGTTGCTTGAGAACAAGAATGAGGAAGAAGAAAGCGATCCAAGAACAAGAGCTCAAAGAACACGAGCAAAACCCTCTCTCTAGTCACTAGAAGTTTGGAGTGGATTTGGGACTTGGAGAGGCTTTGATTCTTTTAAATTGTGTCTTGTATTGATTGCACTAGCTCTTGTATTGAATGAGATGTCTGAAAAACTTGGATGCTTGGAGTGGTGGTGGTTGGGGGGTATTTATAGCCCTCAACCACCACATAGCCGTTGGGGAGGCTGTCTGTCGATGGGCACACCGGATAGTCCGGTGTGCCACCGAACACTGTCCGGTGCGCCAGCCATGTCACCCAACCGTTAGGGTTCTGAAGATTCTGACCGTTGGAGCGCTGACTTCATGTCGCACCGGACAGTTTGGTGCCGCACCGGATAGCTACTGTTCACTGTCCGGTGCGCCTCTGACGCCTGCTCTGACTTCTGCGCGCACTGTTCACACTTTTGCAGACGACTGTTGCGCTGTTAGTCGTTGCTCTGCTTGGTGCACCGGACAGTCTGGTGGTACACCGCACAGTCCAGTGAATTATAGCAGAGCGGCACCTGAGAAACCCGAAGGTGAAGAGTTCAGACTGTACGGCCCCTGGTGCACCGGACACTGTCCGGTGGCACACCAGACAGTCCAGTGCGCCAGACCAGGGTTCTCTTTGGTTTCTTTTGCTCCTTTCTTTTGAACCCTAACTTGATCTTTTTATTGGTTTGTGTTGAACCTTTATGCACCTATAGAATACATAATCTAGAGCAAACTAGTTAGTCCAATATTTGTGTTGGGCATTCAACCACCAAAATCATTTAGAAAAAGGTTTGACCCTATTTCCCTTTTAGAACCTCACCGAGTCGTCCCGTCCCCGTCGCTATGTGCCATTACCATCGCCGTTGTGCTCCTCACCAGCACCAGCTAGCTCCTACCGCTCCCTCCCTCGAGCGCCTATAAAAAGGCCTCCTTGAGCTCCTTTTCTCCTCGCACCAGCCTCAACCACTCTCCTTCCCCTCCCCTGAGCTCAATTGAGCCGGCGCCGCCGCCCTCCCTCACTCCGATGAGTTCTCTCCCCCTCCCTCTAATAGCCCAGCGACAAATTACACAATCTAGCAAGCTTCACTACCTTGCCACGAGCACAAAGCACCTCATCCCACCGCCGGATCACGTTCCCTGACCAAGCCGGCGAACTCACCGCCACGAGAGCCTCGCCACCTTGCCGTGGTTGGCCTCTTCCAGACCGCCATTAGTGAAATGAACCCCACCACCGTGACCACCTACCCCTACCCATGCTAACCCACCTCCCCGACCTCTGGGAATTAGGCTAACAATGGAGAACCGTTGTCGAACCCACTGGCGACCGGTTTTTTCCCTAGTCGGACGGTTCACCCCCCTAACACCCTTTCCCCCTCCCTCTCACTAGCATGTGGGCCCATACCCATGTCATCGTTTCTGCGGTCGCCCACACCGTTCCCCCGTCTATGGGTCGTGCTGGGCCGACTTGCCCATGTGGTCACGCGCCCACGCTCGTGTTGGGCTCGGTTTGGGCCGAAATCCCTCACCCTAACCCCTTTAACCAAGAATCCTTTATCTTTTTCCTTTTTCCTTTTTGCCATTTTCACATATATTTACACATATTGATATTTTATGCATCAAAAATGATCCAGACACTTTATGAGTCACATAAAATGATAATGTTAGGAAGTTGACACTCTTTACTTAGCAATCAATGTTTGATGTACTGTTTATTGCCTTTTTTGCTAGAAGAAGCGAGGTCCGGCGTTCTGAAACCCGTAGCTCTGAAAGAAGGGCAGGAGCTCGACTTCCCGGAGATAGAACTTTCATGCCATGAGAGCTTCGATGAAGGCAAGTTCATTCTACCCTTGGTGCATGAATTACCTATTCTTTCTACCACTACCTAAGCTGGGGTATGGGTTGGCTAATATGCATGGCGAGTTGAGTGTCAGCCTACATTAATGAACACATTTTTGCTACAAAAGAAAATGTGGGTTTGGGACTTTGGGTTATGTTTTCAAAAGAAAAGTGTTTTTCCAAAATGGGTAAGATGAAGGGTTATCACCCTTATCACCTTTAGGTGGGATGATCAAGGACTCCCGGTTTGGGGAGGGCCTTAAGGTGTGGGCTTAGCTGGGTTAGGTGTGAGCATGAAGGATTGTCCCGCTCGTATAAGGACCAGTTTGTCATCCTTCACTACCTATACTCATATCAAGTACCACCACTCGAGACTATATGGGCAGTCACTCGATCTGAACTTGCACGGTCCAAACCCGAGGGTTATGGTGGCTGGGGAGCACCGGGAGGACAAGGAGGGTGAATGTTTTGTCTTAGTTTGGGCATAGAGGTGGCTTTGTTCCTTTCGGTATAACCGCCAAGGTAAAGTCGTGCAAGGGAAGAAAGAGTTTCAGTTTTGGGTCTCATGGCAGTGAGACCGTAGAGCCGGACTAGTGGGTAAAGTGTACCCCTCTGCGTAGAGTTTGAAATCTATTCGAATAGTCCGTGTTCACTGGTATGGACAAGTCTGGTGTGGTATGACAATTAGTGTTTTCATTTTCAAAAGGGAAAGGAAATGTGTGAGTATCTTGGGAAATGAAAATGATGCCACAGGAGCAAGAAGCTCAGTGGTGGTTGAGTAAGAAAATGTGCTACTCCCCTCTTTTCTAGGCAAAACACCAACATGACACCTTTCTAAGGAAAAATAAAGAGTGACTTACAACTCCACCATACCAAGCATGTACTACATAGGTCTCTCTCTCTTTATGGGTGAGGATGGGCTTGCGGAATACGTAAGTATTCACCCAGCATTATTTATGTTTTCAACAGCTGAAGACTTCCTTTCTGCTTTGTTCGACTAGAAGGGGGCCATGTCTGCACCTAGTCTGCCTATGGTTCGGGCTAGTTCCCGCTCCACTATTTCCTAAGCTCGCTAGAGCTTGCTTTTGGTATTGTAATAGTTATCATGTAAGCTCTGAACTATCTAATGAAATAAATGTATTTACTAGCCTCCTTGGACTAGTAATTGTATCACATTTGGGTCCCAAAGGATTGGATGCTTCAATCGTTCTAGCACTCCTTCGGTATGCCACAGGTATGTCCGTACTTCGCTTGGGGATGACATGTCTTGTCGTAGTTGACGTGAGTCAATGGCACTTGATTGGGAGCTCCGCCTCGTTGAGTCGCTTAATCGGGTGTTGGTCAACCACTCTGCCTCGCAGGGTTGCTTAGCAGGGACTTGGTCGGCCTCTCCACCTCGCAGGCTTGATCGGCAGGGACTTGGTCAGTCGCTTCGCCTTGCAGGCTTGCTTGGCAGAGGATCTGGTCATCTGCTCCGCCTCACCAGGTTGCTCAGCACAGGGCTGATCGGCAAATGGGCCAAAAAGAGGTCATGGAAATACTTCTGGTACCCTATTCCCAGGTATTCGACAGTAGCCCTCGAGCCTTCATGTAACTCCTTGGAGTTGTGTAGAGGCTTCGTGTAACTCCTTCGTGTACCCTATTCTCGATGGTCAGCTGGAGGAGACAGGTAGCATCTACCCTGGAGGAACTCACCCCCGAACGAGCCCCGCGGCATCGAGCCCAGGGTTGGACGTGGCAGAGTCTAATAGGGGTGCGGACGTATCAAAGGGAAACCACTCGAGTGGATCCCTCCCCTAGCCCAAGCTAGCCCATCATAAGTGGTCGGCCACATTAACTGTGCTTAGCACCGAGCCACAACAGAGACGCCGGTCCGCCTCCCACTCATGGCCTACGAGCCCCTCGGATTACAGAGGACTCATGACCTATGAACCCCTCAGACTGCGGTGCATTTATGGCCTACGTGCCCCTGAAAGGGAAATAGTCTCAAACATTTCCTATAATCGATTTTGGTGTTTGATGACCATCACAAACCTTGTGGTCTAACCAGTTTGCCTAGCTAATCATTTTACAGGCGCATAAGTTCATCTACAACTATTCTAATTCGACTGTCCGGAATACCGTAGATTATTCTAGACAGGAGAAGCTTTTTGGAAAAACACCTAAGAGCGGACCGTCCGCGACACCAAAGTGACCCTCGGACAGGAACACTGCACAAACGCAAGACAACACTATGGACCGCCCGATGGAGAAGCAAGCACCGTTCGAGACCAAGCGCGGACCGTCTGGCCTGAGGCACGGACCATCCGGTCGTGAAGAACCAGAAAAACCTGAAGGTGACGGGTTCAGTAAAATGAATTATAGCGTCCTCGCGGATCGTCCGGGGTGCATGACCGGACCGTCCGCGACTGCCGTACCTGACATCTGACGACACATTTAATGCATAGTAGTCATTGATATAGCCGTTACTGCTGACCGTTGCGATTTCAGCCGTTGATGTGCAGGGGCGGACCGTCCGGACCAGGGGTGCGGACCATCCGCGGTTGGCAGAAATGGAGCAACGGCTAGGAAGTGGTTGGTGGCTATAAATACAACCCCAACCACTTCCATTCACCACACCCAAGCACTCCACTCATATACATTCAATACAAGAGCTAGCGATCCATTCCAAGACACAATCAAAGCTTCCAATCTCTCCAAGTTCTACAATTGAGACAAGTTATCATTAGTGTTTAGTGACTTGAGAAAGAGTAATTCGTATGTTAATTGTCGCTCTTGTTGCTTGGCTTTTTGCAATCGTGCTTTCTTCTTCCTCATTCTTGTTCTCAAGCAACTTGTAATCAAAGCAAGAGACACCAAGTGTGTGGTGGTCCTTGTGGGGTCTAAGTGACCCAATTGATTAAGGAGAAAGCTCACTCGGTCTAAGTGACCGTTTGAGAGAGGGAAAGGGTTGAAATAGACCCGGTCTTTGTGACCACCTGAACGGGGACTAGGTTCTTTGGAACCGAACCTCGGTAAAATAAATCATTGTGTTCATCCGCTTTATTTCTCGGCTGATTTGTTTTCCCCCCTCTCTCCCAGACTTGAATTTAGTTCTAACGCTAACCCCGGCTTGTAGTGTGTGCTTAAGTTTATAATTTTCAGATTCCGCCTATTCACCCCCCTCTAGGCGACTTTCAATTGGTACCAAAGCTCGGTACTTCATTAGAGTCTAACCACTCGAAGTGATGTCGGGAGATCATGCCAAGAGGGAGATCGTGACCGGCGACAAGCCCACAAGCCACGGGAAGGCTCCATCAAGGGAGTCCAGTACCAAAGGAAAGGAGGAATCCCCTCCCCGCGTCAAGTCGCATCGGAGTGGCGACAAGAAGAAGAAGTTGAAGAAAGTGGTCTACTACGAGACCGATTCTTTGTCGCCCTCCACCTCCGACTCTGACGCGGCGTCCGTCACTTCTAAGCGCCATGAGCGCAAGAAGTATAGTAAGATGCTACTTCGTTATCCCCATATCTCTAAGCGTGCTCCTTTACTTTCCGTTCCATTAGGCAAACCACCATTCTTTGATGGTGAGGATTATTGTATGTGGAGTGACAAAATGAGGCATCACCTAACCTCACTCCACGCAAGCATATGGGACATTGTTGAGAATGCTAGTTTCATTACTAGCATTTGCCTATGTTAAAGTAAAAAATGTTTATGCTCAGGAAGTAGAGAAAAATGAAAATTTAACTAAGGAGCTTAGCATTTGCCATGACACTATTTCCAACCTTAGAATTGAGAATGCTAGTTTCATTACTAAGGTTGAAAAATTAAATGCTTGTAATGATTCAATTGTCAATCTTAGAAATAAAAATGCTAGTTTAATTGCTAAGATTGATAAATTGAATGAATTAATTTCTAGCCTTAAAACTGAGAATGTTAAATTAATTTCTAAGGCTAAAGATTTAAATGTTTACAATGATTCTATTTCTAGTCTTAGAAATGAGAATGCTATTTTACAAGCTAAGATTGATGAACTTAATGCTTGCAAACCATCTACATCTACTGTTGAGCATATTTCCATCTGTACTAGATGTAGAGATATTGATGTTGATGGTATCCATGATCACCTTGCTTTAATTAAACAACAAAATGATCACATAGCTCAACTAACTGCTAAAATCAATGAGCATAAAATTGAGAATGAAAATTTTAAATTTGCTAGAAGCATGCTCTATAGTGGGAGACGCCCTGGTATTAAGGATGGCATTGGTTTCCAACAGGGAAGCAATGTCAAGCTTAATGCCCCTAAAAGATTGTCTAATTTTGTTAAGGGCAAGGCTCCCATGGTTCAGGATAATGAAGGCTATATTTTATATCCTAAAAATTATCCCAAACACAAAATTAGGAGAATTCATGCTAGAAAATCTCATTCTGTTTCTCACCATGCTTTTATGTATAAGAATGAGGCATCAAGCTCTAAGCATTCTACCCATGTTAAAATGCCTAAAAAGAAATCTCCTACTGCATCAAATGAGCCTAACATTTCATTTAAGACTTTTGATGCATCTTATGTGCTTACTAACAAATCAGGCAAAATAGTTGCCAAATATGTTGGGGGCAAACACAAGGGCTCCAAGACTTGTGTTTGGGTACCCAAGGTGCTTGTTTCTAACGTGAAAGGACCCAAGACTGTTTGGGTACCTAAGAACAAGGCCTAAATTGTTTTGCAAGTTTATGCATCCGGGGGCTCAAGCTGGATAATTGATAGCGGATGCACAAACCACATGACAGGGGAGAAAAGAATGTTCTCCTCCTACGAGAAAAACGAAGATCCCTAACGAGCTATCACATTCGGGGATGGAAATCAAGGTTTGGTCAAAGGACTTGGTAAAATTGCTATATCACCTGACCATTCCATTTCGAATGTTTTTCTTGTAGATTCTTTAGATTACAATTTGCTTTCAGTCTCTCAATTATGCAAAATGGGCTACAACTGTCTTTTTACAGATGTAGGTGTTACTGTCTTTAGAAGAAGTGATGATTCAGTAGCATTTATGGGAGTGTTAGAGTGTTAGCTATACTTAGTTGATTTCAATAGAGCTAAACTTGACACTTGATTAATTGCCAAGGCTAATATGGGTTGGCTCTGGCATCGCCGACTAGCCTATGTTGGGATGAAGAATCTTCACAAGCTTCTAAAGGAAGAGCACATTTTAGGACTAACAAATGTTCATTTTGAGAAAGACAGGGTTTGTAGCGCATGTCAAGCAGGAAAGCAAGTTGGCACCCATCATCCACACAAGAACATCATGACAACGGATAGGCCACTGGAGCTACTCCACATGGATTTATTCGGCCCGATTGCTTACATAAGCATCAGCGGGAGTAAGTACTGTCTAGTAATTGTGCATGATTATTCTCGCTTCACTTGGGTATTCTTTTTGCAGGAAAAAACTCAAACCCAAGAGACCTTAAAGGGATTCTTGAGACGGGCTCAAAATGAGTTCGGCTTAAGGATCAAAAAGATAAGAAGCGACAATGGGACGGAGTTCAAGAACTCACAAATAGAAGGCTTTCTTGAGGAGGAGGGCATCAAGCATGAGTTCTCTTCTCCCTACACACCTCAACAAAATGGTGTAGTGGAGAGGAAGAATAGAACTCTACTGGACATGGCAAGAACCATGCTTGATGAATATAAGACTCTGGACCGGTTTTGGGTCGAGGCGATTAACACCACCTGCTACTTCATCAATCGGCTCTACCTTCACCGAATCCTCAAGAAGACATCATATGAACTCCTCACCGATAAAAAGCCCAATGTTTCATATTTTAGAGTCTTTGGGAGTAAATGTTTTATTCTTGTTAAAAGAGGTAGAAAATCTAAATTTGCTCCTAAGGTTGTAGAAGGTTTTTTACTTGGTTATGACTCAAACACAAGGGCATATAGAGTCTTCAACAAATCCACTGGATTAGTTGAGGTTTCTTGTGACATTGTGTTTGATGAGACTAATGGCTCCTAAGTGGATCAAGTTGATCTTGATGAATTAGATGATGAAGAGGCTCTGTGCGTCGCACTAAGGAACATGTCCATTGGGGATGTGTGTCCTAAAGAATCCGAAGAGCTCACTCAAGCACAAGATCAACCATCATCTTCAAATCAAGCATCTCCACCGACTCAAGATGAGGATCAAGCTCAAGACAATGAAGATGAAGATCAAGAGGATGAGCCACCTCAAAAGGAGAACAATGATCAAGGGGGAGACGACAATAATCAAGACAAGGAAGATGATCAAGAAGTACAGGGTCAAAGACCGCCACACCCAAGAGTCCACCAAGCGATTCAAAGAGATCACCCTGTCAACTCCATTCGTGGTGATATTCATAAGGGGGTATGTAAGGCCCAAAATGGGTATAAGAAAAAAATAATAATAAAAATAAAATAAAAATCTGAGGTAATGAAATAGTAAATTCAGATAGCTCAAATTATATTTGAGTGTGGAAATTTGAGGACTCAATTGTGGAAACCAAGAAATATTTTAGAAAAGGAGTAATAGAAAAGATTCCTATTCAACTAAATAATAATGCATATCATCAAATGATGCATCATAAGCCTTTATTTACATGAATAATAAATTTGGAAGTAACCTTTACTTCCTATTTCACAAGCAAAATACTATTTTTCTACAAAGAAAGAAAACAATATGAGTGGGTTCCTGTTTCAAACATCTACCAGGCAAATAAATAAATTAAAATAAATAAACACCTATTGCATCATAATTGATTTTGAGTATGTATTAAAAATTTGAATTCCTAAACTTTATCTTGGATTTGGATTTTTATTTCGTAAATCAAAAGAGAATGGGAATTGGGATTTAACCCAAAGGTATAATTTTAGAATTTGAGGAATGGGAAGAAAACATTAAATAAAGGAGATAAAATAAAAGTATACAATCCTTCCACACTAGTATGTTCTGATTGGCACATTTATTATGAGTTCAAGTTCACATTTAAATTTGGATTCAAAATTTGAATCAAAAAGAGATTAGAAAAGGGAAAGGAAAAATATAAAAGAAAAAGGCAAAATGGCTGGTATGGACCAAAACAACCATCTCGGCCCACTATCCTATCTGATCGCTCGGCCCACTTTCCCTCCTCTTCCCTGTATGCGCGCCTGCCAAACCCTAGCCGCCAGACACTCAACTTGAGTGTGTAGCCTTCTTCACCCACTGTCCGACGGGGCCCACGGGGCGGTCTCACTTCGCTTCCACTGCGCTATGGACACTACCGAATAGGGCCCAGGCGGCGGTCGTCTGGCCGATCCTTCTCCCCTTCCGTGTAACTGACACGTGGGCCCTGTTGCAGGTCGTTCATTCTCAACGATGCACGAAGTTAGGAGGTAGCTCCGATAATGGCGTGATCTCCCTTGTCATCTCTCCCATCTCATTCCATTCGAATACAGTCTCTGGGTGTGAATATATACGTTGTCCGCGACCCCTCTCACCATCCCAACAATGGTTGGTTGGGCTCCATCCATCCTAGCCGCGCAGAGCGCCGAAATTCTTCATTCGTAGCTGCCACACAGAGAGAGAGTGAGAAAGCAGGGAAGGCGGCTCGCTGTGCGAATTCGCGCGTGGGCCGGCGTCGAGGCTCCCCTATCAATATCGGGCGCTTCACCGACTCGCCGGATGGAATGTGTGGCCTCTGCGGGCGGGTTGGCCGATCTACGCCTCGCAAATTGCTCGTCGAACCTTGATCCCCATGATAGTGCCGCTGTACATCGGCGCCGTGGTGTTGCCCTGGGCGATTCACGGTATGTGAATCCCTTTCAAGTTCACCTCTTCCTGCTCCACGTGTAGAACCCGCCCATGCTCGATTCCGCCCACTCGTTAGTCTAGCTCCCTTGCTCACCGTCGCGATGCTGCGAGACGTGGTGGTCGGCTCGTCACAACGACCGTCGCCGGTGGGGAACCCCCCTGTGAAGTTCGCCTGGTCCTTCTCACCCCATTTTGCGAGTATGTTGTGAGTACAGAACTCGGGTTCCTGGTTCGGCTGAACACCGATGATGGCACCGCCGCAGCTCCAATGCACCGCCGTCGGTCTGGGTGGAGGGAAGAAGGCGAGCCTAGGGCCATCGATCTTGCGATGAACGGTTAGGATTAGAAGAGGTAGTGTGGGGGAATCTGGACCGTAGGATTTTAAATGAGCGTCCGTGATTAGATCCTAGATACCGGTTCAGTCAAATCCACCTGAGGCGTTGGATTGTGATCGGGCGGTTTAGCGCGCGCGCTGGATCATAATGGGCGAGATCTGATCCTGGCCGTCGGTGTAATCCAATAGCTACGATCTAGTGGCACCCTTTCGTGATGACATTATGCTAAAGAGACCCTGTACTTGGGTATAATTAACCCGCCATCCTGTGCGGTGAATACTGAGTCTAGGGAATTTTCTTAGTTAGCCCCTGCGTTTCAGTTTAATTGAGGCACAGTCCAGTGAATAGCAAAATCATAGAAATTGATTGAGAAAATGATTTTTAATACAAAAATAATTATAGAAACTTGTTTAATTCCTAGAAAATACATTTTAGCTCCTTTTTACTCCATTCCAGTTCCTATAATTTTGTATTAATGTTGTCTATTACTTGGGAACACTGTTTTAACATGAAACCCATACTAGAATTGATTACTCATTTAATTTTGTAGCAAGCACATACGAACTTCGGATATTCATAACTTCTTCGTTTTAATTCCGATTTGATCCATTCAAACTGCGTTAGCTTCATAAAAATATTGTCTATGCAGTGGCAACATTAATTGTACCATAGAACATATTTTATTAGTTAGATATTTATTTGACCTATGTTTAGTATATTAACCTCTCTAAATCAAAGTTAATCTATTTATAGTTTGGCTAAAATATGATCCCTAATTACATTATAATTTAACTTAAAGTTGAATTAATTATTTATTTAGATTATTTTCTCACATGATCCATTAAATCAACATAAGGTCTAGTTTTAACTGCCTAAATCACATAGATCTTCTGTAAAATCATAACTCCTTAATTGTAACTATGATCTTAGTAGTTCTCGACTACGCGATCTCGTAGCAACGCGTAGATTATTATTGTTCAGTTTGTCCTTATGTTTGGTGCGATGTTAATTTTGCCTATACCATGTCTGTTTGTATTGCTACGACTAGCGCGAGGTTACGTGTCATCTGAAGAGCAAGTTGGTACCTAGAATCTCAAGTCCTAGGCAAGTTGTGCCCTTGATCACATTTATTACCTAATAATATTCTTTTATTATCACTATTCAATGCATAGGTTTAATTTTGATGGGACCCAATAGATCACCCTAGTCTGTTTATCCTGTTTACCTTGTTTACCCCTGAATCAATTGGGTAGTTATGCTATTGCTTTATATGGTTTTCGGGTTAATATTTTATTATATCCATGTTCCAATTATTCTGTTATGTTATTTATGTTCATGATGAGATCATTATGTTAATTGGAACATGGAGCGACCACCCGGGAAAACAGTGCTACCACAAGGGTTTAATGGGACGCCCTTGGCTGATTAATTAGGAAAGCTAGTGGATGACTACCTTACCCGAAAGGGGCAAGGGCAGTAGGGGAGTGGTCAGTGTAGGAAGGTCCTTGGGTTGATTTTGCTGCGATGGCGGTCATGTGAGGGATTCCTGCACTGGAGCTTCCTATAAACTGTAGCGGGTTTTCTGAAGCTAGTGGAACTTTGTAAAGGCCTCGTAGTGTTACCCTGCCTCGCTTCCTTGGTAGAGGTGTATAGGATTCATGACCCCTTGGCAGATGGGTAACATGACTTGAGGGTAAAGATGTGCAACCTCTGCAGAGTGTAAAACTGGTATACTAGCCGTGCTCACGGTCATGAGCGGCTCGGACCCTCACATGATTAATTTATGGAACCTAAATTCAATTTGTCATGTGTATTTGCATGGGATTATTTATTAATTTTATTCTATTATTATTATGGTTTGGTATTTACTTGCATCTAGTAATTGCTAATAAAATTTGACCAACTTATTAAAAGCAATGCTCAGCTTTAACCCCTACTGTTGATCAGCTTTACACATCACATGAACTCCCACCTTTGGTGAGTTCATGCACATTATTCCCCACAACTTGTTGAGCAATGAACATGTGTGAGCTCACCCTTGCTGTCTCACACCCCCCCCCCCCACATGAGAAGAACAGGTGGTTCAAGAGAAGCCGCTTAATGAGGAGTTCGATTCAATCTAGGTGGCGTCTCCCAGTTGACTTTCTGGCGCCAAGGATGGATTTTAGATCCTGTTATATTTATTTTTTATTTTGTAAGACTTCCGCTATGTAATAAGTATTCTGATTATATTGTGACATTTATCTCTATACACTCTGTTATTATATGTGTTGTCTTCTTTGGTGCATGTATGAGATGCACCCGGCTTTGTTCCTTAAATCCGGGTGTTACAAAAGTGGTATCAGAGGAATGTTGACTGTAGGACGAAACCTAGATAGAAATGGACATAACCATTATCTACTTACCTTACTCTGATTCTTTCTATACTTTTCTTGATCCTGTTTCACCTTCTACTGTTCTACTCTGACTAACCTTACCTTTGCTACTCTGATTCTTTTCTAAACTTATCTTAATCTTTTCTCATCTACTTCCGCTTTACTCTAACCTTTATCTTCTAAAGACAAATGTGGATTTCACACTTTGAAATCCCATGCCTAAAGTGACCTCTAGGAATAGGAGACCTACTCTTAGGAACAAAATCAAAACTATTTTTATAAATATTTGTATGCTTGAATGTTTGTTCTTGTGATACATGTCTGATTTGGATCATTGATTGAGTGTGATGAGTTGTGGAGTAATGTCCACAAATACATCTGCATATACGTATAGGCATAAATAGAATTCATAAGATAACTAAACAACTTAGATTATCCTCCATTAAAGAGGGATCTATTTAAAATAGATACACTTTAACGGATCTCTCCTATCTCAAAAGACTCACTCTTACTATAATGGATCCTTCTTACCTTAAAAGATTCCTTCTTACTTTAATGGATTCCTCTGATCTTAAAAGATTCTCTCTGATCTTAAAAGATTCTTTCTTAATAGACCCATCTTATCTTAAAAAGATTATATCTTATCCTAATAGATCCTTCTTATCTTAAAAGATTCTTTCTTATCTTAATAGAATCATCTTATCGTAAAAGATTCTCTCATATCTTAATAGACCTATCTAATCTTGAAAGATTCTTTCTTACCTTAATAGATTCATTTTATCTCAAAAGATTCTACCTTATTCTTAGGGACTCATCTTGTCCTAACGAGCACACTTATCTCCACCACTTTGCTTATCTCATAATGGTGTGACCAACATAATCTATTCTAAAATAAAATAAGTAGATCTTGTCTAGATTAATCTGGTCATGCCTAGAACTCATTCAACCTAAATTGATACAAAATTAATTAGGTCTCATTTAGTCAAATCTAGTTATGCTAAACTAATCTAGTTTCTATCTAATCTGAACTAACCTAATGTGACCCACTCAAACAGGTTAGTTAATACTTGTAACATGGATTAGACCCTATCCACCTGTTCTAACGTGATTCAATCGGTACTAAATTAAGAATAACCGACCAACTCGGCCTTATGCAACTACCTTAACCATCCGATGGTTGCATAACTCCTCTATTTTAATTTAAACGGAAAATTCTGATCTACCTCAAGTATTAACTAAACCATCTTCGTAAGAATGGATTCTAAACCTAAACTGGTGTCTTAAGACAACTCGTCCGTGAATCCACGACCTAACCTATGTTATAGATTGACCAACCCATTTATCTAAGAAAGCAAAACTCTGTTTAACCTACCCTACCCTAAGTACCCTTGTTTCTATACCATACCTGCTAATGGCAAAAAAAAGAATTTCGGGTGTATAAAAAAATATACTAGAATTTCATAAAGGTAAAGTCTGCTGGATATGCTCAACTATATGGTTGTCGGGGACTGTAATTAGGGGTACCCCCAATGCTCCTTAACCTGGCCGAAAAACATCTTCAGAACAAACCATCAACAACTGATAAGCGCGGTTCAAGTCAAGGCCTCGTAGGACACGACCTCACCTCGTCTGAGCCTAGCCTCGGGCGCAGACAATAGTCCAGGGCAAATTCACGCCTCGCCCGAGGGTCCCCTCTGTCAACAGGCGCACCCCCGTCTCACCCAAGGCTAAGCTTGGGCGAACTTTGTCGCGCAGCGACCTCGACCGAATCGCCTTACCAACCGACCATATCGCATGCGCATTTAATGCGGGGATCACCTGACACCTTGTCCTGACACGCGTGCCTCAGTCGGCAAGGTCGAAGTGACCGCAGTCACTTTGCCCCTTTACTGACCGTTCTGACAGGAAAACAGCACTGTTCACCCCGCTCTAGCAACTATGCCAGCCACCAGGGAAAGACTAACAACAGTCACGGCCTTTCCTGAGTTCATCCTCAGGCGCAACAGGGAGCTCTGCCTTGACCAACCCCGACCTCGGCCTCAGCCTCGGCCTCGGGAGAAGAACTCCGCCTCGCCCGACCTTGGCCTCAGGAGAAGGACTCCGCCTTGCCCGACCTCAGCCTCGGCCTCGGAGGAGTCGCCGCCTCGCCCGACCTCAGCCTCGGCCTCAGAGGAGTCGCCGCCTCGCCCGACCTCGGCCTCGGATTAACTACGCCACTGGGGATCCATCATTACCCTACCCCTAGCTAGCTGCCTCAGGCTACGAAGGGACAAGACCGGTGTCCCATCTGGGTTACTCCGGTAACAGGTAATGATGGTTCCTCGCGTGCGCCTGTGACGTCGGTTGCTCTCAATCCCCTACGGAAGCAAGGAAACATTAGCAGAATCCACGCCGCACCGCCAGCTATGCTTCTACAGGGCTCAAGGCACTTCACCGACGGCCACGTTGGTACATGTACAGGGCTCAAGGCACTTCTCCGCCAGCCACGTTAGCTCATAGCTACACCCCCATTATACAGCTGGGCATCTCCTTGTGTCTATAAAAGGGGATGTATAGGGCCTTCCTACGGGGGGGGACACAGGGACGGAGGGGGACAGAAAAAAAAGCGCACGTACGAACACACGGACGCACGACGCAGACGAGCAGAGGCAGACTCAGACGGCTCGCCTCAAGGCCGAACCCTCTCTTTCTTGCTCTCTCTCGCTCTCGCTCTCCCGCAACGCTTGTAACCCCTACTACGAGCACCCCGGTGCAAGATAACATAAGCCTCATTTCCCTCTTGTGTTCCATCTTGCATCAACCCATCTAGGCAGGGACACGTAGCGACAAATTTACTGGTCGGTTGACGGTCCTCGTGGGTCCGAAACGCTGACAGTTGGTGTGCCAGGTAGGGGGCCTGCTGCGTGTTGACAAACACTTTCCCATTGAGTTCCAGATGGGTAGCCTTCAGTAGCCTCTTCATCCCAGGACGGTGCTCCGCTTCGGAAGTCTCGAGTTCATGTCCCTCGACGGTGGCTACGACATGGTACTGCTCCCCTCGCAGCACGACGACGGTCGTCGGCCCGCCCGGTGGAGGCGAACTCGACGACGGCATCTCCTCGCGGCAGAAGAGGGACACCCGGGTTTGCCCCGCCACCCTCCTCGCCGGAGAAGGAGGAGACGGGGCAACCGTGGCCAGGCAGGAGGCGGCACCTCGTCGGTTGTCAAGCCAGAGCGGGTCGACGACGCCAGAACCCCTGCAGGGGACATGTCGGGTGTTATCCTCGCACATGAGACAACAACGGGTGTCGCTTCCCCGCAACGTGCCAACCCCAAGCGGACTGATGACGCTAGCACCCTCGCGAAGGACTTGCTGGACATTAGCCTCATACCCGAGATAACGGTGCAGTCCGTCCCCGATGCGACTTCACCACCATCCATCAACCAAGAGGTACGATCCATTTTTCACCATGTTCTCTTTAGATTCAGCTTCGATCCACCAAGCGACCCCGCTTCGGTGAGCGCTTTCGCTAGGGCATATCCTGACCTTCCGGGGTACCATATGTGGTCAACTTGGGACCGACTGACAGCCGTCTCAACCTCCGGACCCGCGGGTTCCGAGGAAGAGGACGACCCCGACGTCAGTTGGAATTTCTCCGGACTCCGTGATCCCAGTGCCATGCGTGACTTCATGTCCGCATGTGACCACTGCCTCTCTGGCTGCTCTGATGATGGCCACAGCCTTGACGACGAGGGTTGCGACCCAACTCGCGAGTGCTACCACATCGGTCAGGAGGATCACGATGGAGAAAACCACCTTGGCATGCCAGGAAGTGACGGCGCCCTTGCACCTATGTCTCGCGTTGAGATCCCGCGGGAGCTAGCTGTGGTCCAAGTCCCTACGAGGGGTCAGGACACACAGCTTGAGCAACTCTGTGAGATGCAGGCCAAGCTCGACGAAGAAGTAGGGCGCCTTGTGCTGCTCCGACAGAACATCGAGCAGGAGTGGGCAGGCCAAGCACTCGCCGGAGGAGCGTGTCATCGGGCTCGGGACATCCAGCGCCGTATCGTTGACGATGCCAGGGCAGGGCTGCCCCCGGCCCTCAGCGGGGCCGGCCAGAACCTAGCTGCAGCGGCGATGCTACTTCGAACAATGTCGGAGCCATCCACCACCGAGGGGCGATGTATCCAGGGCGAGCTCAAGGGCCTCCTGGAAGACGCCGCTGTCCGACAAGCCGAGAGCTCTACCTCCCAGAGGCGAGGAGACCCTTTAGAGCATCGCGCAACGCCCTCTCGACACATGCGGGAGGCCTCGGTCCACACCGCGTGCACACGGGATAGGACGTCTGCAGCTCTAGATAGCCTCGGCGACGAGCAGCACCGCCGCGACTGTCGAGCCTGACTCGAGGAAAGGGTGCGCCAAGGCTACCACCCCAGGCGCGGGGGACGCTACGACAGTGAGGAGGATCGGAGTCCCTCGCCCGAGCCACTAGGTCCACGAGTCTTCAGCCGGGCCATACGACGTGCGCCGTTCCCGGCCCAGTTCCGAGCCCCGACTATCATCACCAAGTACTCAGGGGAGACAAGGCCGGAGTTGTGGCTTGCGGACTACCGGCTGGCATGCCAGTTGGGAGAGACGGACGACGACAACCTCATCATCCGCAACCTCCCCCTTTTTCCTCTTCGACGCTACCCGGGCCTGGCTGGAGCATCTGCCTCCTGCGCAGATCTCCGACTGGGACGACCTAGTCAAGGCTTTCGCTGGAAATTTCCAGGGTACATACGTACGCCCTGGGAACTCATGGGATCTCTGAAGCTGCCGCCAGCAGCCAGGGGAATCCCTGCGAGAGTACATCCGGCGGTTTTCCAAGCAGCGCACCGAGCTACCCAACATCACCGACTCGGACGTCATCGGGGCATTCCTCGCTGGCACCACTTGCCGAGACCTGGTGAGCAAACTGGGGCGCAAGACTCCCACCAAGGCGAGCGAATTGATGGACATCGCCACCAAGTTCGCCTCTAGTCAGGAGGTGGTCGAAGCCATCTTCCGGAAGGACAAGCAGCCTCAGGGAGGGCAGAAGGAAGATGCCCCCGAGGCGTCCGTCTAGCGTGGCACGAAGAAGAAGGCATAGGCAAAGTGCAACATCGTCGACACAGATCTCGTCGCTGCTGCCGAGCACAGGAACCCTCGGAAGCCTCCCGGAGGAGCCAACGCATTCGACAAGATGCTCAAGGAGTCATGCCCCTATCACAGGGGTCCCGTCAAGCACACCCTTGAAGAGTGCGACATGCTCCGACGCTACTTCAACAAGGCTGGACCCTTGGCAGAAGGTGGCAAAGACCAAGGCAACAACAAGAAGGGGGCGACAAGGAAGAGGAGTTCCCGGAGGTCCACAACTGCTTCATGATCTATGGCGGACAGGTGGCGAACGCCACGGCTCAGCACCGCAAGCAGGAGTGCCGGGAGGTCTGCTCGGTGAAGGTAGCGGTGCCGGTCTACCTAGACTGGTCCGACAAGCCCATTACCTTCGACCAAGGCGACCACCCCGACTACGTGCCGAGCCTAGGAAGGTACCCGCTCGTCGTCGACCCGATCATCTGCAATGTTAGGCTCTCCAAGGTCCTCATGGACTGAGGTAGCAGCCTCAACATCTTCTACGCCGAGACCCTAGCGCTCTTGGGGGTTGATCGGTCCGAGATCCGGGCTGGTGCAGCACCCTTCCACGGGATCGCACCCAGAAAGCGTATCCTGCCCCTCGGACAGATTGACTTACCTGTTTGCTTCGGAACTCCCTCCAACTTCTAAAAGGAAACCCTCACCTTCGAGGTAGTTGGGTTCCGAGGGACCTATCACACGGTACTGGGAAGACTGTGCTACGCCAAGTTCATGGCCATCCCCAACTACACTTACCTTAAGCTCAAGATGCCTGGCCCCAAGGGAGTCATCATTGTCGGACCCACGTACTGCCACGCTTATGAGTGTGACATGGAATGCGTGGAGTACGTCGAGGCCCTCGCCGAGTCCGAAACTCTCATCGCCGACCTGGATTGCCTCTCCAAAGAAGCACCCGATGCGAAGCGGCGCGCCGGCAACTTCGAACCGGTCGAGGAAGTTAAGTCTGTCCCTCTCGACCCCAGCAATGACGCCAGCAAGAAAGTTAGGATCGGCTTCGAGCTAGACCCCAAATAGGAAGCAGTGCTCGTCAACTTTCTCCACGCAAACGCCAAAGTTTTTGCGTGGAGTCCCTCGGACATGCCCGGCATACCGAGGGATGTCGCCGAGCACTCACTGGACATTCGAGCCGGTGCCCGACCCGTGAAGCAGTCCCTGTGCCACTTTGATGAAGAAAAGCGCAGGGCCATAGGTGAGGAGGTCCACAAGCTGATGGCTGCAGGGTTCATCAAAGAGGTATTCCATCCCGAATGGTTAGCTAACCCTATGCTTGTAAAGAAAAAAGGTGGGAAATGGAGGATGTGCATAGACTACACTGGTTTAAACAAAGCATGTCCAAAGGTTCCCTACCCTCTGCCTCGCATCGATCAAATTGTGGACTCCACTGCTGGGTGCGAAACCCTGTCTTTCCTCGATGCCTATTCAGGTTATCATCAAATCAAGATGAAAGAATCCGACCAGCTCACGAATTCTTTCATCACACCCTTTGGCATGTATTGTTATACTACAATGCCATTTGGTTTGAGGAATGCAGGTGCCACCTACCAAAGTTGCATGAACCATGTGTTCGGAGAACACATCGGCAGAACGGTCGAGGCTTATGTCGATGACATTGTTGTCAAGACAAGGAAAGCCTCCGACCTCCTCTCTGACCTCAAAGTAACTTTCGGGTGCCTACGTGCAAAGGGCGTAAAACTCAATCCAGAGAAGTGTGTCTTCGGAGTCCCCCGAGGCATGCTCCTAGGGTTCATCGTCTCCGAACAAGGCATTGAGGCCAACCCGGAGAAGATTGCAGCCATCACCAGCATGGGGCCCATCAAAGACTTGAAAGGAGTACAAAGGGTCAAGGGATGCCTTGTGGCTCTGAGCCGCTTCATCTCGCGCCTCGGCGAGAAAGGATTGCCCTTGTACCGCCTCTTAAGGAAGGCCGAGCGCTTCACTTGGACCCCCAAGGCCGAAGAAGCCCTCAGAAACTTAAAGGCACTCCTTACTAATGCACCCATCTTGGTGCCCCCTGCTGCGGGAGAAGCCCTCTTGATTTACGTAGCCGCAACCACTCAGGTGGTCAGCGCCGCGATCGTAGTCGAGAGGCGAGAAGAGGGGCATGCACTGCTCATCCAGAGGTCGGTCTACTTCATCAGCGAGGTGCTATCCGAGACCAAGATCCACTACCCACAAATCCAGAAGCTAATGTACGCAGTAATTCTGACACAGCGAAAGTTGCGACACTACTTCGAGTCTCATCCGGTGACTGTGGTGTCATCCTTCCCCTTGGGAGAGATCATCCAGTGCCGAGAGGCCTCGGGTAGGATAGCAAAATGGGCAGTGGAACTCATGGGCGAAACACTTTCATTCGCTCCTCGGAAGGCCATAAAATCTCAAGTCTTGGCAGACTTCTTAGTTGAATGGGTCGACACCCAATTGCCAACGGCTCCAATACAGCCCGAACTTTGGACCGTACTTCGATGGGTCGCTTATGAAAACAGGAGCAGGTGCTAGCTTGCTCTTCATTTCACCCCTCAGGAAACATGTGTGCTACGTACTGCGCCTCCATTTTCCGGCGTCAAACAACGTGGCCAAGTACGAAGCCTTCGTTAATGGACTGCGCATCGCCGTCGAGCTAGGGGTTCGGCGCCTCGACGCTCGTGACGACTCGCAGCTTGTTATTGACCAAGTCATGAAGAACTCCCACTGTCGTGATAGGAAAATGGAGGCCTACTGCGATGAAGTTTGGCGCTTGGAAGACAAGTTCTACGGGCTAGAGCTCAACCATGTTGCTCGACAGTACAACGAGACCACGGATGAGCTGGCAAAAATAGCCTCGGGGCGAACGATGGTTCCCCCGGACGTCTTCTCCAGGGACATATATCAACCATCCGTCAAACTCGACAGCGTGCCCGAACCAGAGGAGACCTCGGCGCAGCCCGAGGTACCCTCGGCCACCGAGGGTGAGGCCCTATGCGTTGAGGGAGAACAGAACGGGGTTGCACCAAACCAAAACTAGCAGACCCCGTACCTGGAATCTCTCCTCCAAGGAGAGCTGCCCCTCGACAAGGCCGAAGCTTGGCGACTGGCTCGGCGCGCCAAGTCGTTTGTTTTGCTGGGTGATGAAAAAGAGTTGTACCATCGCAGCCCCTCGGGCATTCTCCAACGATGCATATCCATTGCCCAAGGATAAGAGTTATTACAAGAAATACACTCGGGGGCTTGCGGTCACCATGCAGCACCTCGAGCCCTCATGGAAAACGCTTTCCGACAAGGGTTCTACTGGCCAACCGTGGTGGCCGATGCCACTAGGATTGTACGCTCCTGCCGAGGGTGTCAATTCTACGTGAGACAGACGCACCTGCCCGCTCAAGCGCTGCAGACAATACCAATCACTTGGTCGTTTGCCGTATGGGGTCTAGACCTCGTCGGTCCCTTGCAGAAGGCACCCGGGGGCTTCACGCACCTGCTGGTGGCCATCGACAAATTCTCCAAGTGGATCGAGGTCCGACCCTTAACCAGCATCGGGTCCGAGCAGGCGGTGGCGTTCTTCACAAATATCATCCATCGCTTTGGGGTCCCAAACTCAATCATCACCGATAATGGCACACAGTTCACTGGGAAAATGTTCCTGCACTTCTACGAGGACCACCACATCCGTGTGGACTGGGCCGCTGTAGCTCACCCAATGACGAATGGGCAGGTGGAGCGCGCCAATGGTATGATTTTGCAGGGACTAAAACCGAGGATCTACAATGACCTCAACAAGTTTGGCAAGCGGTGAATAAAAGAACTACCCTCGGTGGTTTGGAGTCTGAGGACGACGCCGAGCCGGGCCATAGGCTTTTCGCCGTTTTTCCTAGTCTATGGGTCCGAGGCCATCTTACCCACGGAATTGGAATACGGTTCCCCGAGGACAAAGGCTTACGACGACCAAAGCAACCAGACCAGCCAAGAGGATTCATTGGACCAGTTGGAAGAGGCTCGGGACGCGGCCTTACTACACTCCGCGCGGTATCAGCAGTCCCTGCGATGCTACCACGCCCGAAGGGTTCGGCCCCGAGACTTCCAAGTGGGAGACTTGGTACTTCGGCTGTGACAAGACGCCCAAGGGTGCCACAAGCTAACTCCTCCCTAGGAAGGGCCATTCATCATCGCCAAGATTTTGAAGCCCGGGACATACAAGCTAGCCAACGATCAAGACGAGGTCTACAGCAACGCTTGGAACATCGAACAGCTACATCGCTTTTACCCTTAAAATGGTTCAAGTCGTTCATGTATCTCGCTTTCTTTACATGCATAAATAAAGTCTAACCATCAAGGAAGGATCAGCCTTGCCTCGGCAAAGCCCGACCTCCCTTGGGGGCTAGAAGGGGGGAACCCCCTCTGCGTCAAAATTTTCCTCGGAAAAGTTTTCTACTGAAACGTCTTTCATGCTTTTCGACTGCGTCGATAACAGAATCCTAAAGACGAGCAAGAGATACCTTGAGCGGCAAGGTCGACCGAGCCGAGGGACTCCTACACCTCCGGGATACGGATACCTCACTCATCACCTTCCACGAAAGGTAACTCGCACTCGGATAAGTGAGTCTGCTACCGACGAACAGGTCCTAACGCACGAAACGAGAGGAAAGAAAACGACTTTCGTACTTTTCGACTACGTCGGTAATGGAATCCTGAAAATGACGAGAGGACACGTAAGCAGCAAGGCCGACCAAGCCGAGGGACTCCTACGCCTTCGGGATACAGATACCTCACTCATCACCTTCCGCGAAAAGTAACTCATGCTCGGATAAGCGATTCCTCTACCGAACAAGTCCTAACGCACGAAACAAGAGGAAAGAAAACGTAGCTTTATAATCCAACAATAAAAATGTTTAGGCCTCAGCGGCCGCAAAAAACATATGCATGCTTAGAACAAACTGTTCCTGCAGGCTCAGACATCGGCAGGGGGAGGAATAGCACCCTCGGCGTCGTTTCCACCCTCGGCAGGATCTGGCCCGGCCTCGGACAGCGACATGGGCGGAAGGACCTCCACCTCGAAGGAGGAAGCCAACACCACGCTTGGGCCCTCGACAGCCGTGTCAAGCCTCTGGACCTCGGCTAAGGCAGCCTCCTCTTCGTCGGGTAAGTAGTACCCCTCGCTGACCCGCTCTGGATCCATGTCGTAGTGGGAAGCGAGCACGGCGAAGGCCCGCCTAACGCCGTGGTGCAGCGCCCCACGGAGTCTGCTGCGCACATGGCCGCCCAAGGCCCGCAGGTGACTCTGGGGGGAGCTACCCGAGGGGACGTCATTGAGGCCAAAGGCCCAGCAGAAAGCCGAGATAGCCTCGGACATGGCCACGCGGTCGGCCTCCTTCTGCTCAGCCGCCTCGGCAAGCGCCTTGCAGTTCTTGACGGACTCGTTAAGAGCCGTCTTGAACCCTGCAGACAGTCGGACAACATTCTTCAGACACAAGGAGAAGAATGGAGACAGAAACAAAGTCACAAAGCGGGCGAAACAACCTTTGGCCCGGGCACGCTGCTGCGAGGCCTTAGCTTGGGCGGACCAAGCAGACCTGACGGCCATGGCCAGACCCTCCGCAAGGGTCCCGGCCCGGGCGGTCGCCTCGGAGTCTAGAAAGGAGGGACCCCCTCTGTGCCAAAAACTTTCCTCGGAAAAGTTTTCCACCAAAACGACTTTCGTGCCTTTCAACTATATCGATGGTGGAGTCCTAAAGACGAGCAAGAGAGACCTTGAGCGGCAAGGCCGACCGAGCCAAGGGACTCCTACGCCTCCGGGATACGGATACCTTACTCGTCACCTTTCGTGAAAGGTAACTCATGCTCGGATAAGTGATTCTGCTACCGACGAACAGGTCTTAATGCTCGAAACAAGAGGAAAGAAGCACGACTTTATACCCAAATGTTCAGGCCTCAGTAGCCACAAATAACAAACAAACGTACTTGGGATAACTACGCTACATAGATGTCGGCAACACCCTCAGTGGCTTTCCCGACCTACAGCAGATATCTCTGTACTTGGAGCAATTACATTTTGCTCTTACATTCCCTTACAAACGGGACCTAGCTCCATTCCCGCAGGAATGAACTACCTCCACACCGGAAGGGCTACAAGACAACGAGCTCCAAGCGGCTCACCGGCGACCACTACACCAGCAGCGCGACAACGACCTCCGCCTCGGGCGGCCTGACAGCAGCAGCGATGGCCTCAGGGCAAACGCTACTGTGAAAAGGCCCTCGTTCATGTCCCCTC
Organism: Zea luxurians; assembly: GCA_029449295.1. Taxonomy (NCBI): domain Eukaryota; kingdom Viridiplantae; phylum Streptophyta; class Magnoliopsida; order Poales; family Poaceae; genus Zea; species Zea luxurians. The sequence continues at coordinate 51,278,249 of JAOPSE010000023.1, forward strand.
ATGGGGGACGAGAACTAGCCATTAAAGCCAAAGAGCCAGAGGTCCGAAGCACAGGTGGCACTGACGGTCTCGTCGGTCGAGGCAACCGCTTTGGCAGAGGAAGCCTCACCTATGGCGACCACCACCTCAGCACCGACGACAGCGGCCACCTTCCCACCAACGCCGCACCGGCGAACGGCGGCCGCCCAATGCGCACTGGCAGGTCCTCACTCCTATCCTCGCCGAGGCTGTCCCAGAACACGAGTACCGCCCTCGCGGCGTATGACGTGTTGTGCGACCCCCCGGTGCAGCCGACGGTGCAAGGAGGACCTGGACGTGGCCGGCCCGCGCACGGCGCGACCGACACCCGTGCGGCGGACGGGCAGCCACGCTCCGCCCCAGCGGTAGGAGGTGGCACCGGAAGCAGCACCAGAGCCGCTCAGGCCAGGGAGCCAGACACGCGGCAGCTGACAGCGCTACGGGCGACAAACGCCCTTCCCCCCGATAACTGAGGGAAGGAGCGGGCCGCTGCCCACGTGGAGGCGGGCCCCGACTCGGTGCACCCTCCTCCCCAGCACGGATGATGAACATCCTTGAAGCTGAGGGTAGGGGGAAGGCCACAGCCCGACTCGCCCTTCCCCGCCACGAAGCTGGTGGTCATCCTTCTGGGTGACCATTGGTGGGGGAATGCAGTCGGGCTGCGTGATGAAAATCCTTGAAGCCGAGCGACGACTGGAGAGCGCCAACCCCCATGGGGTCGCGCTCCTCCAACAGCAGCAAGAAGAAGGCAACACAGGTGCACCCCATCTGGGGGCTCGGAAGGGGGAAAGACGCGATGAATGCGAGGAGTGTGAAGGCATGGCTACCGCCCGGGGGGTCGATCCCTTTTTAAAGGCAGATCTCCTCACTCGCACCCCCAAGCGTCACGGGCAAAGTCTCCACCGACGTGCTCCAGGGTTCCCACCCCACGACACGGGGGCTGGGTCCCACACGTCATGCGAGCTGACCCAAAATGCGAAGAAGGCAAACCGCCGCACGCGAAGCACGTAACCGCCCCGCGGTTATAAGCGTTCCCTCATCCTCGCCGAAACCAGCGGTCGAAAGGGCGGGCCGCCGCACAAGAAGCATGCAACCACACTATGGTTGTGCACCCTTTTAGCTTCGTCACATCCGGTGGTCCAGCATGGAGGCCCGGGCCCACATGTCATGTAACCAGCGCGACGGTTACTACGTGCAAGGAAACCGCACCGCCACTTGCGCCAATGCTGCGTCTTCTCGACTGCAGAACCAGTGTCGCGACTCGAGGCAGCCCTGCGCGTGACCCAACAGTGCCAATTAAGTGCAACGATCATGGGTCACTCAGCCGCGGAGATAGGCACGACGGTCGATATGATCAGAGGCGGGCCGGCAGTAATTGCAGCAACAGGTGTGCGGAAGCAGCGGTCTAATCACCTACAAGTTTGCATCCTCTCCCGAAACGGCAGGGGAGCCCTCTCCCGCAGCATAAAAAACGACGCACCCGAGTTCCGTTCCTCGAACGACTCGCGCACGCGCAACAGACGCCCCGCGAATCGCCCATCCCGTCGCATTAACTCCTTGGCAGGGCAAGCGACACCTCCGGCAGGCGAAGCGGGCGCCGTTTCACCTCCGTCATGATGACCAAGTCAAAAAAGGTGCACCACATTATTTAAATTTATATCCTTTTCCTTTTCCTCTCTCTCTCTTGCCACAGGGACCGGGAAAGGGGATATTGCGAAAAGGATCCTTCTCGGCGAAGGAAATGGGCCCCGAGCCCTCCTACTGATCAGGGGTTCGAAGGTTGCGCCCTCCGGGGTTCGGCAACCGCCCCAGAGCACTCGGTCTTCGAGCCCTTTACTGATCAGGGGTTCGAAGGCTGGCCCCTCAGAAGGGGTCGACAGCCGCCCAGAGCACGCAGAGTCAGGGATGACCCTAGGTACGTCCTTTACATGGCCGAGGCTCGGGCTATGCTCCCGAGGTACCCTAGGACATTTCCGAGACCAGCGGGAACGATTTGTAATGGAATCCCACCGGAGGGAGGCACCGAGCCCTTGGACCCTATCGAATGGGTTTGGGTCCAGCAAATCACCTCCAAGTACTTTTGGAGCGCGCCTCTGGGCCACTAGCCGACCCTTATCGAACGGGGCTCGGGCGTCCACTTGGATCACCCGCTAGCAACTCACTGGAAACACCATGTTTGGTGCCCTCCGTGGGTAACATGGCGCTTTCCCCCCTTCCTTCTTCGCGGAGAGGCGACGAAGGGGCGTACAATAAAAGTCAAGACGGTCCTTGATCGTCCTCTCGCTCCATGCAGAGGCTCGGGGGCTGCTCTCGCGCCGGGCTACGGCCAAACTGTTGACCACGTCAACAAACCAGCTCAAAAACTCGGAGCCTGACCGTGCACCCGGGCCGCAGCCAGGCCGCATGAGGGAACAACAAGGCTGACCGAGGCATCACAAAAAGGATTAAGACCTCAGAGGAGTCAAACCACTCCTCCGAGGCCTCGAGGGCTACACCCGGCGGGTGCGCTCGCGCGCACCCACCGGAACAAAGCATAACAGAGAAGGGCCGGTCCCCTTGCAAAAAATCTGGCAGAACCTCCAAGCGAGTACCTACACTCCCTTCGAGGCTTGGGGGGCTACTGTCGGGGACCATAATTAGGGGTACCCCCAATGCTCCTTAACCTAGCCGAAAAACATCTTCGCAACAAACCATCAACAACTGATAAGCGCGGTTCAAGTCAAGGCCTCGTAGGACACGACCTTGCCTCGTCCGAGCCCAGCCTCGGGCGCAGACAATAGTCCCGAGCAAATTCACGCCTCGCCCGAGGGTCCCCTCTGTCAACAGGCGCACCCCCGTCTCACCCAAGGCTAAGCTTGGGCGAACTTTGTCGCGCAGCGACCTCGACCGAATCGCCTTACCAACCGATCGTATCGCATGCGCATTTAATGCGGGGATTGCCTGATACCTTGTCCTGACACGCGTGCCTCAGTCGGCAAGGTCGAAGTGACCGCAGTCACTTCGCCTCTTTACTGACCGTTCTGACAGAAAAACAGCACTGTTCACCCTGCTCCGACAACTGTGCCAGCCACCAGGGAAAGACTAACAACAGTCACGGCCTTTCCCGAGTTCGGCCTCGGGCGCAACAGGGAGCTCCGCCTCGACCGACCCCGACCTCGGCCTCAGCCTCGGCCTCGGGAGAAGAACTCCGCCTCGCCCGACCTCGGCCTCGGGAGAAGGACTCTGCCTCGCCCGACCTCAGCCTCGGAGGAGTCGCCGCCTCGCCCGACCTCAGCCTCGGCCTCGGAGGAGTCACTGCCTCGCCCGACCTCGGCCTCGGATTAACTACGCCACTGGGGATCCATCATTACCCTACCCCTAGCTAGCTGCCTCAGGCTACGAAGGGAATAGACCGGTGTCCCATCTGGGTTACTCCGGTAATAGGTAATGATGGTTCCCCGCATGCGCCTGTGACGTCGGTTGCTCTCAACCCCCTATGGAAGCAAGGAAACGTCAGCAGGATCCACGCCGCACCGCCAGCTATGCTTCTACAGGGCTCAAGGCACTTCACCGATGTCCACGTTGGTACATGTGCAGGGCTTAAGGCACTTCTCCGCCAGCCATGTTAGCTCATAGCTACACCCCCATTGTACAGCTGAGCACCTCCTTGTGTCTATAAAAGGGGATGTCCAGGGCCTTCCTACGGGGGGCACAGGGATAGAGGGGGGACGGAAAAAAAAACGCACGTTCGAACACACGGACGCACGACGCAGACGAGCAGAGGCAGACTCAGACGGCTCGCCTTAAGGTCGAACCCTCTCTTTCTCGCTCTCTCTCGCTCTCGCTCTCCCGCAACTCTTGTAACCCCTACTACGAGCACCCCGGTGCAAGATAACATAAGCCTCATTACCCTCTTGTGTTCCATCTTGCATCAACCCATCTGGGCAGGGACACGCAGCGACAAATTTACTGGTCGGTTGACGGTCCTCGCGGGTCCGAAACGCCGACAATGGTATTCTAAAATAGGATTATAGAATCTAAGATGATCTAATCTAATGTGGTCTACTTAAACAGGTCAGTCATATTGGTAGAAGAGATTAGACCCTTCTAGCCAAGTGTTGATTTAGCATATTAGATCAACTCAACCATGAGCAAAAGAGTTAACCCAACCCATAGATCATGATGAATGGCATAATCTATCCGTCCCCACCAAATGCCAAACAAGTTTTTGACCTACGCCATATAGTTTAACTTATCTTGACAAATTCTATTTTAAACTTGGATATTCACCTTATACAACTACTTACCCCAAGCTGAATATAAAACAACAGATAAAACCCTGCCAAAGAATCTTCAGATCATAATTGAAGCGTCCCCAATCCTCTAGGACTCAAATGTGATACAATTACTAGTCCCAGGAGGCTAGTAAACACATTTATACATCAGATGATACCAAATCTGCTTAAACGAGACAAACCTATAAAGGTGGCGAACAACTTTAAGAGTTGGTCCACAACTCGGGACATATCATCAGAGTGGGGCTGAAGCAGCCCGATATACGCAGTGAAGCAAATCAGCGGTCCAACAGCCACAGGCAAGGTTGGGAACAGTCGTAACTCTTACCCGATCTCCTTTTTCTGAAAACCATACATAAGCAAGGGTGAGTACAAACGTACTCAGCAGCCCACCTTCACCCGCGGAATGGGGAAATCAGATATAATGCATGGAATATATGGAGCTCAGGATATTTTGCAGAAACAGCAATATTTTATGCAGGGTTGTTTTGAAAAATATTTTGTATTTTTGCAAAGCGCATCCTCTCCAAAAGGAGCAGGAAGTTTTTCAATATTAGGACAAAATCTGATGCGTCACGATGCCCGATCTTCACGACGTAGGATCAATCTTCAGATAACTAGCTTCAAAGAAGCCAAGATAACTTGCTGCAAGCAGCGATAACTAGTGCAACCTGACAAATAAAACTCGAAGCCAACCACCGTCTTTAACCGGCAGCCTGAATCGAGGATTCGCCCAACCACACTCTCAAAGAACCAACCAACACAACCTACAATCAATCGAGGAGACCTCGAAGGGAGTAGGAGCACCAATTGGGAGCGGATGAAGCCACCGCTTCTGCAATCCCGCGAAGGAATTCACAAGAGCAAAGGGGTAGAGATCACTCTCAATATTTGTTAGCACACAGCTGAACAAAGGGGTTCTGTTTTAGATTATCATAAGCTGCCTTACATCATAGATATAGGGGGGTATTTATACTAGTAACAACCAGCCTTAGCGATGTATAAACACAAAACAAAAGTATTTTCACGAGCTAATGTGAAGGAGCCTCTTCGGGAGATCTGCAGAACTGATTTCCGTGTGGCTGTTTGACTTCTGCGCAGCCTTCAGTGTTTTGACAATAACTTCTTCTAGGAATCTTCAAATGACGTGGGGCTGGATGCGTTGGAAAGCTGACTTGATAAGCTTTCTCACCATATATAGCATGCTTAATGAAACTTCGTAGAATAATGCAGTTTAATACGAAAACTTGGTCATCAAGCTGACTGTTGACCTTCTGACCAGTCGGCACTAAAGTAGGTCGGCTGCCTTTCTGGTAGATGTGGTTAAGTCGGCTTTAGAAGCATTGGAAACTAGACTTCAAGAGCTTTCCAAAAAGTACTTATGGGCCTTCATAGATTTTGGGAATCAAAAGATATGACTGTTTCTTCTGGACGGTTCTGTTGCGCTGGACTGACTCGGACATAGCTCTTCTTGTTGACTCGTCCTTGATACGTTTTGTCCTTCCTCTTTGGTGAACCTAAGTAATATCAACATACACGACTTAGGTAGCATAAAATTCTCATTAGTGTTTAAATGAAATTCATAAAGTAGCGCGTGCACCTCTTGCTGTAGCTTCTTAGCTCGGCTACGTGTAATTGGTCCATCAAAGACTTGTACTTGGGTTGATGTAGTATGACTTGGGGGTTGTAACATGTTGCTTAATGGCGTGGTCATATCATCCTCCTCCCCTTGAAAAGGAGTCGTCCTCGACTCTGAAATGTCTTCGCTTGTATATGGTAAGAGGTCAGCAACATTGAACGTGTTGCTCACGCCATAGCTTGGTGGAAGATCTATCTTGTATGCATTATCATTGATCTTGGCAAGAACACGAAATGGACCATTCCCTCGTGGCTCATTCGTTGGAGCTGGCCAATCCTTGATGGCTTTCACCTTGGATTCATCCACCTCTATTCCTTTTGCTGAAACAACAAAGCCAAGAAACACAACATGGTCTGTGCAAAAACTGCACTTCTCAAGATTAGCAAATAATTTCTCCTTTCTAAGCTCATCTAAAACTTGCCGAATGTGTTTTACATGTTCATCAAAAGACTTGCTGTAAATTAGAATATCATCGAAGTAGACAACAACAAATTTTCCAATGAAAGTTCTTAAGACATGGTTCATTAATCTCATAAAAGTACTAGGAGCATTAGTCAACCCAAAGGGCATTACTAACCATTCATACAACCCAAATTTTGTTTTAAATGCAGTCTTCCATTCATCTCCAGTTTTCATTCTTATTTGATGGTATCCACTTCTCAAATAAATTTTAGTAAAAATTGTGGAACCACTTAATTCATCAAGCATATCATCTAGCCGTGGAATAGGATGGCGATAGCGAACGGTAATATTATTTATAGCTCTACAATCAACACACATCCTCCAAGATCCATCTTTCTTAGGTACTAAAATCATAGGAACAGCACAAGGGCTTAAGCTTTCACGAACAAAACCTTTATCAAGAAGTTCTTGCACTTGCCTTTGTATTTCCTTAGTTTCTTCAGGATTGGTTCGATATGGTGGACGGTTAGGAAGCGCAGCCCCTGGAATAAGATCGATTTGATGCTCAATCCCTCGAATTGGAGGTAGTCCAGCCGGTGTTTCTTGTGGAAACACGTCTTCAAAGTCCTGCAAAAAATCAGCCACAACACTAGGAAGAGATGTTATGTCGTTAGGAGAAATCAAAACATCTTTGTTCACAAGTACAAAGAGTACTTGATATGGGTTGTTCCTCACTTCTCTCAGCTCAGATTTTGTGGCTAGCATAACTAGATGTTCTCCCTCTTCCTTCCTTTTATCTCTTGAATTTGGCTTGTAGCACTCGCTCACCGAATTGTGGATGGCACTCAATTTCTTTTGCTCTTCTCCTCCTCTACTTGCTGCACTAATTTCAGTTTTCTTTTGTAAATGTTCAGCCATGATTTGTTGAGGGGTCATAGGCTTGAGTACAAACTTTCTCCCTTTCAGATCTAGCGTGTATTGATTTGTTCTTCCACAATGCTGAGAATATCGATCATATTGCCAAGGTCTTCCTAGCAGCATGTGACACACAGACATGGGTGCAACATCGCACTCCACTGTGTCAACATACTCTCCAATCTTGAACGAAACTTTCACCTTATAACCAATCTTGATATCTCCTGATTCATTCAACCATTGGACATGATATGGATGAGGGTGTCGCTGCAACTTCAAACCAAGCTTTTCAACCATCTCACGACTTGCAAGATTATGGCAACTCCCTCCATCAATGATCACTTTTACTACTTTGTCTTGCACTTTGGCTCGCGTTTGAAAAAGATTATGTCGCTGTCCAATTTCAGCTTCTTTCATTTGAACACTCAAAATTTGTGTAACCACAAGAGTAGTACCATGCTCAAATTCACATCCCGTTTGTTCTTCAGATTTATCAATGTCATCTTCATTTCCTGCTTCAGCTTCCTCTAAACTAGCTGATGTATATTCTCCATCATCAGTCACAAGGATCACACGATTATTTGGACACTCCTTTATGACATGACCACGACCTCCACACTTGAAGCACTGAATACCACTACTCTTGGCTGTTGAACCCACTGACGTTGAAGTGGAGGCTGCTGGTTTATAACTCGTGTTTGGAGCAGCACCGTTCTTTCCACTAGAATTGCCTTGAATATTGGATCGCAAGCCTCCAGTTGAACCTTTTGTTGCTGAGGATGCAGCAGTAAACCTTGAGATCGATTTGCTTCCTCCAGTCATGGTTCGTGCACCATATGACAAGGGCTTGCTGCTCTTAGCATCTTGTTGCAGCTGGCGTTCAGCTTTGGTGGCTTGATGTACCAAATCAATAAGACTTTGGTACGGCTGAAACTCAACAATACGCTGAATGTTGCGGTGTAACCCAGCCATGAAACGTGCAATGGTTTGCTCTTCGTCTTCATACACATTGGCTCTAATCATGGCCTTCTCCATCTCCTTATAATACTCCTCAACAGAGAAACTTCCTTGCCTCAAATTCTGCAATTTATCAAAAAGATCACGCCGATAATGCTTCGGCACAAAACGAATTCTCATTTCTCGCTTCATCTCTTGCCAAGTAATAATAGGGTCCTCTCCATCTTCTTCACGATCATGAAGAAGTTGCTCCCACCAAATCAGAGCATATCCTTCAAACTCAAGAGATGCCATTGCAAGTTTCTTCTCCTCTGAATAATTATGTAGGCGGAAGATTTTCTCCACTTTCAATTCCCATGTGAAATAATCTTCAGGATCAGATCTACCATCAAATTTTGGCATGGTAAACTTAAGTTTCCCAAATCTCTCTTCTTGGTTGACGCCTCTATGATGACGACGACCATAGCGATGTTGAGACTGATCATCCCCAAATTCAGATTCTTCATTGTCATTATTTCTTCGATTCCGGCCTCTTCCTCTACCATATGCAGCACCTTGATTTCTCCTCCCATGTTCACTTGCTCTTCTAGAATAATTTCCTTCATCTTCTTTCCCATCTTCATCATGGTTTCTTACACCGTCGGGGAGTCGTCGACGACCTCTGATTTCAGCCATAAGTGTCTGAAGATCTTGTGCCAACAGATCTTGCTTGGCTTCTATGCTTTGTTTGAGCTCATTGAATTGTATCAGGGTGACACATTCTTCAATCTCAACGTTGGGATCCATCTTCCTGCGAAGTTAGTGACAACAAGGCAACAAATATAGGTGGAATATGAAGCTATATAGAATCTCACAACCTCACCACTCTTACCAACCAAAGCTCTTATGAGTTCCCTGCGGGTTGCAAGAAAATGTGTGGTGGTAACAAGAAAGTGGTGGTTAAGCGAATACAAGACCAGAGCACCGATTACGATGGCTTATATGTGGAGCTTGGTGGGGATTAATAAACAAGGGATTCAATCTGAATTCTAGTTGTTGTTAAGTTAAATAACCATCCGACTAGAAGTTCCCTGCCTAGTGCTGACCACAAGATTCGAGTGATGTAAATAGATCAAACACACGCGCAAGAAATTTCAGATTTGATGCAGACAAGGAGTATGATTGGAATGCAAGTGTTGCAATCAGATCCAACCAAAATTTTGCACCAAATGACAATAGCAAACTGGTTGAATAACTTGATAAAATTTTCAGCACTTGTGCACATAAACAAACTGATTGTTCTACTTTTCTTTCACAATCTTGTTCAACACTTTTCTTTCTTCTCTTTTTTTTGATACTTTTTTTATACAACTAAACACAGAGATCTGATATGATATTGCACACTTTATAATACTTAACAAACAACTCAACCAGCAGCTATAACTTAAATAGGATCAAAGTTAACGCGAAGGAAATGATGAGAGTTTTTAGATTTTTCTTTTTGTGGATATTTTTAGATATATATAAGAGGCTCAAAGGGAACACAAAGGATAGAGTGACCAGCAACTAAACAAAGACTCTAAGGACTGAAACTTAACAAAACTCACTGGAACAACAGATTGAAACAAAGGGCTATGACAAAATATTTTATGGCTTTTTGGTGGATAGGACGAACACAAAATATATGTAGCTAAGGGTAAAGAATCCTACCATGGCAACTGAGGCTTTGATACCAGATGATGCGTCACGATGCCCGATCTTCACGACGTAGGATCAATCTTCAGATAACTAGCTTCAAAGAAGCCAAGATAACTTGCTGCAAGCAGCGATAACTAGTGCAACCTGACAAATAAAACTCGAAGTCAACCACCGTCTTTAACCGGCAGCCTGAATCGAGGATTCGCCCAACCACACTCTCAAAGAACCAACCAACACAACCTACAATCAATCGAGGAGACCTCGAAGGGAGTAGGAGCACCAATTGGGAGCGGATGAAGCCGCCGCTTCTGCAATCCCGCGAAGGAATTCACAAGAGCAAAGGGGTAGAGATCACTCTCAATATTTGTTAGCACACAGCTGAACAAAGGGGTTCTGTTTTAGATTATCATAAGCTGCCTTACATCATAGATATAGGGGGGTATTTATACTAGTAACAACCAGCCTTAGCGATGTATAAACACAAAACAAAAGTATTTTCACGAGCTAATGTGAAGGAGCCTCTTCGGGAGATCTGCAGAACTGATTTCCGTGTGGCTGTTTGACTTCTGCGCAGCCTTCAGTGTTTTGACAATAACTTCTTCTAGGAATCTTCAAATGACGTGGGGCTGGATGCGTTGGAAAGCTGACTTGATAAGCTTTCTCACCATATATAGCATGCTTAATGAAACTTCGTAGAATAATGCAGTTTAATACGAAAACTTGGTCATCAAGCTGACTGTTGACCTTCTGACCAGTCGGCACTAAAGTAGGTCGGCTGCCTTTCTGGTAGATGTGGTTAAGTCGGCTTTAGAAGCATTGGAAACTAGACTTCAAGAGCTTTCCAAAAAGTACTTATGGGCCTTCATAGATTTTGGGAATCAAAAGATATGACTGTTTCTTCTGGACGGTTCTGTTGCGCTGGACTGACTCGGACATAGCTCTTCTTGTTGACTCGTCCTTGATACGTTTTGTCCTTCCTCTTTGGTGAACCTAAGTAATATCAACATACACGACTTAGGTAGCATAAAATTCTCATTAGTGTTTAAATGAAATTCATAAAGTAGCGCGTGCACCTCTTGCTGTAGCTTCTTAGCTCGGCTACGTGTAATTGGTCCATCAAAGACTTGTACTTGGGTTGATGTAGTATGACTTGGGGGTTGTAACATGTTGCTTAATGGCATGGTCATATCAAAATCCCCTGGACTAAACCATCCAGGTATCTCAGCAGTTTCCCACTGGTTTTCATTTTTAAAAAACAGCTACTGGACTTCCCGTCCACCATAGCTCACGGCTCAACCGCCGGACCTTTTAAAAAAACACTTTTCTCAAAAGCACCTCTTTTGAAAACAAAACACTAATTGCCATACCACACCATACTCGTCCAATCCTGTGGACACAGACTATTCGAATAGGTTTTCAAACTCTGCGCAGAGGTGTACACTTTACCCACTAGTTCGGCTCTGCGATCTCATGATCAATGAGATCCGAATCCGAATCTCTTTCTTTCCGCGCATGTCCTAACCTTAACGGTTATACCGGAAGGAGTCAGGCCACCGCCATGTCCAAACCGGACAAAACATTCCCACTCCTTATCCTCCCGGTGCTCCCCAGCCTTCATAACCCTGGGGTTGGACCGTACGAGTTCAGATTGAGTGACTGCCCACACAGTTTCGAGTGGTTGTACTTATCATGAGTACAGGTAGTGAAAGATGACAAACTGGTCCTTATAAGAGGGGATAATCCTTCTGCTCACGCCTAAACCAGTTGAGCCATCACCTTAGGCCCTCCCCTAAACCAGGGAGTCCCTGATCATCCCTACTCAAAGGTGATAAGGGTGAAAACCCTTCATCATACACATTTTGAAAAGCATTTTCTTTTGAAAACTCACACCTTTTCTCAAATCATTTAGAACAAATATATCAAGGATTGATTGCGGCAAGCGGCTGGGTGGCCATAATAACTTGTCTCAAAATCATATCATGCATAAAATAATAGGCTGAGGGTTGTGGTTGAAAAATCATAGGTAATTTATGCATCAAAGGGATCCAGTGAGCTTGTCGTGCTTATTCGGCGAAGGGGGAAGGGGAGCTCGCGGAACTGGCTTCTGGCTCCACCGCCTGGCGTAGACTTGCAGATCTAGCCTCCACGAGACGGCACGAATGCTCCGATAACTATGCAACATGAACAAGCAAACATACAAACCAGCAAGTATACCAACAAATATTTAGTATAGTGGTCAGAATAGCGATATATGGATGGGTAGAGTCTTGAGTAGAATCTGTGTCATGTGGTGTTGTGATATTACTGGTGGTGGAGCGGAGGTGCTTACCAGGAGGGTGGACTGGAGGCGAAGCGACACTATGCGTGTAGCCGGCAGAGTGGAGTAACTGAGTGGGTGGGGTGTTTGCCTTGGCTGAGGGTGTTGAGTGTGTGTGGAGAGGGAGAGGGTAGCTGGGTGTATTTATAGCTGGGTGTATGTGGTGTGGCACAATGAAGTTCACTATTGGTGAGAATAGTGACGAATGAATCATCTGACTTAGTATGAACAGGAGAGTTATAGGCAGAATATGGGACAAGAGTATTTTGGGAGTTTTCTGGAATATGGACCATGCTTAAGGGATGACATGGTGGGATAGGGAATAATTTGATAAGAATTTAGAAACAAGAATTATTGGAATCTGAGTTTGGAAGCCTGGTTCAAAGGAATCTCAAAGTTAAGCATGCTCAACTTGGAGAAACCTAGGATGGGTGACCAGATGAGAAGTTCCCTACTGGAAGGAAAATCACAGTCACCAGAGTCCGTATGACTAGAATATGGGTCTGGCTGGTCTTAAGTGGACTGGACAGCATGATGGATGAGTAGTTGAAATTTGGGGTGATCGGATGAACGATGAATAGTAACGATAATGAATAGTAATGGTGAATAGTAACGATGAATAGTGATGGTGAATAGTGATGGTGAATAGTTCGTATGAACGAACGATGAACGATGAATACTGATGATGAACGAACGATGAATAGGAACTATGAACGAACGATGAACGATCGAATGATCGAACGAACGATCGGAATTTCGGCAGCATAACGGCAGGAAAAAGATTATTTGGACGAACGAACGGACGAACGATCGAACGATCGGACGAACGGACGAACGAACCATGAACGATCGGACGAACGATCGAACGATTGGACAAATGAACGAACAAACTAAGAACAGGGGGACGAACGATCGAAGAACGACTGAATGATCCTTGTGCTAGTGTGTGCTTGTGTGGAACATGGAGTGGGTGTGTGGGGGGGGAGAGAGTTGCCATGAAATGGCTTGGGGTGGGATGAGAGGAGGCCCTTGCCCCTCTATTTATAGCCATGGTGGGGGGGATTAGGGGGAGGTATGAGAGGATTAGTGGGAGGATGAGAGGATTAGTGGGAGATTAGCATGTATTTGTCTTGTATAAGTGTAATTAGCTTGTAGAGCTCACCGTATGACACTGGAGGCATACGTATACGTATGGGCATGAGGAAAGTTATGAAAAAAATATTTGTAGGGACTTGAAAAATGATTCTGAAGGTATTTCTCAAGAGGAAAATATCTGGAGATATATCAGTGGAATATTTGGGCAGTATTTCTGGAAAGAACTCGAAGGGGATCACTAGGGAAATATCTGGGCTGTATTTCTGGACAGAATTTGAGGGGGATCACTCGCGAAATATTTGTAGGATATTTTGAGGAGGATTTTGGAGATAATATAGACCACTATATTTTATTTGTTGATATCAACTCGCAAACAAACATTTTGAAATGAAACTTGAAATTCATTTTGAATTTAGGGCGAGTTTGAGAAAATTTCAGGATTTGAATTTTTGGGATGCTACAAATCTACCCCACTTAAAAGGAATCTCGTCCTCAAGATTCGGCTTAGAAGGGTTATGGGTATAGCTTTACTTCTGCTACAAATCTTCACTATGCAGACTCTTCGAGGAGATGGAACTTCAACAAAATCTGGCCTTGGAGGAGCATCTGGTTGCCGATTGCAACACTGATTCTGGCTACTCAAAGATCATCTTCAGGCTTCTAGGTTTCGCTTGGCAGCTAGCTTATTCGAGAAGCATCAGTGCCAACACGCAAACCTTTCTCTTGCGAACTCCCACATGGATCACTTCCTTGATTGGTCTTCTGGTGCTTCATCAACAAATCTTGGGTGACCACTTCTCATCCAGAAACTTATACTTCGATGATCTGGTCCTCCACAAGCTTGCTACAGGCCTTCTTATTTTTCTCCATAGCAGGAACCTTACTGGAACACTACCCCACTTAAAAAGAATGAGGGTAGATCTCTTGAATCTTGGGGATTTGAACTCCTTGAAGTACCTCATAACAAGGGTGTTACAGGGCCTTCTTCTGCTGTTGCTGCTTGAGTAGGCTGCGGAGAGATGACTGACACAGGGTTGATTCTGGGAGAACCTTCTTCTCATCTTCTCTTCACTATCTTCTTTTCTCTTCTCACTTTTCACTGCCTCTTTCTTTCTCTTTGCTCTTCCCACTGGAGGATTCTATCAAAGAGTATTACCATCACACAGAGGAGGAAACCAAAGATGTTGAACCATATACAACAGTCTTCAACCCAAGAATCACCAAGCATTGTGATCTTAGGGGCGAGGGAGTGGAAAAATGGAGTTGCTTGCGATTCGGCAAAGGGGATTTTATCGGGTGTGTGGTTTGCTTTGAGTGAGATGGGAGTTGAGGGAGCTGGTGGGGGAAATTTTATAGGCGAGTGGGGGTGCTCGGGGGGGTGTGGAGTGGGGTGATGGAGCAGGTGACACGAGGCAGTAGGTGCGACAAGGGGAAGGGGGGCCTATTGCCGGTGACGATGGCGGTGGGTACGCTGCAAAAGGGGGCGTGGGTGGCGGTAGTGCGCTGCAAAGGGGGCATGGGTGGTGGTAGTGCGCTGCAAAGGGGGCGTGGGTGGTGGTAGTGCGCATGGAGGCGAGCACGCGTGCGAGGGGCACGGGTGAGTGGTGGGGTCAATGACCCTGATGTTTGTGGTCTCTGGTTCCAAGAATCTTTGCCTCTCTGTATGGTAATAACTCCTTCTGTCCTCTTTTCCTGTTTACTTTGACTCTGGGGCAGTGCTTTGATTCTCACGATCGGTCCTTTTGACTGAGCGACTGGACTGGTTTCTTCTGTAGCTTATTCTAGGCTTCAAGGGTAAGCTTCTCGGTATCTTCTTGGGTAAGGTGCTTTTCTCTTGAGATGGGTTAAGATAAGAATGGAAGCATAAGGTGAGGATTGGATCTAATTTGTGATCTATGTTTTTAGAGAAAACCTTTCTTAAAAAGAAAGAAAACACACAAGCTCAGCAATGATAAGCACAAACAAATCAAATGTTTTGAATAAGAGAAGAATAGAGATTTTCCAAAGCACGGACTACTCAGATTCGAGGGCTAAGCATAACTACTATTGCTCGGCTCCTAAACTGAGAACTACGCAACTTATGATGCACTCAAAAGGGGAGAAAACATCAAGCGAAATTCATTTTGAAATGCCCTAGGGGGCCACACAATTAGAGTTTTGCAAAACACGAGTCTACATGATTACCTCTCATACATGCAGGGCTCTAACCAAAGTGAAGAAAAACTCCACTACCCAATGCATGTAGAGGACTAGGCATAACTAACTCAGATCTGGCAGCTTCTCTTCTGGCAAGGCTTGCACACAACTTCAATCTAAGACATCTCCTGGATGGGTCAAGAGGGAGCTGATGTTGATGACTTCTTCTGGCGGCGACTGAGATGGCAACACGGGGTCGAACTCTTCTTCAAGCGGGACTGGCTCTTGTAGCTCCTTAGAGGGCGGCGGTGCTGGCGGGGTGCTTGCAGCTTCTTCCTTGACTTCAAGGGATGGTGCTGGAATCTTCTTCATGGTGAGGGGCTCAAACAACTCTAGCGGGGGATCTTGGGAGGACTCGGGTGCTCTTGCTTATCCATAGCCTGAGGGAAGACTAGAATTCCTTCCAAGACTATGGCTCCTTCCGGGAGTTCCCAAGCCTTCTTTTCTCCTCTGGTAGAGACCGGGTGACCTTCAAGAATCTAGGGATCTTCAGCTCTCATGGGTTGAACTAGGTTGGATGAAGCGGGCTCTTGGATCCGTAGGGCTCTACGTTGGTTGTGGGTTATCAAGTAGGCCTCCATCAGCTTCTGGACATGCTCATCCTTGGCTTGCTTCAGGGCTTCAACAGCAATGACTTCACGACTTTCCAATGCAGTTGCACGGGCTTGAGCTATGGTGAGATCCACATGGAGCTTACGGTTGAGATTCTCTGCATCTTCTGCTCGGGCAATCATTTGACGGTGGTGCCGAGCCAAGAAATCATACTGGGCATCTAGGGTGAGCAGGTATGCAGTGAGGTATATGACTGAGGGGTCGTCCTCAAGCAGTAGCTGCCCTTCCAATGCGCGCATTCTGGCCATCCAAACGGGATGGTCTCTCTAAAAGGGTGGAAAGAATCTGAGCAGGGTGTCGGTCACTTCTTCTTCATAGATCTGACACAGGGCCCTCAATGCCTTGCGGGCGACGACTTGGCAGGTGTCTTTGAATCTATGCCCAGCAGCAGTGACACTCCATTCCACATGGTGCGGACTGGATCCAATGTATACAGTCACGACACACTTCTCTGTGCCATGCTCGATGAATTCACGACCATCATACTCTGGCTGGCTCCTGATTCCGAGGCGGACTGTGCATGCTCTCAGCAACTTGGGGAAACCATCTTCATTCTGGCAAAAGCTGGTTTGGCAGCGAACCTCCATCTGACTTCTGAGAGAAGGAAAGGGGAAAGCATTTTTGAAATGGAGGGATGAGAGCAAGAATTTTTTTAAGAAAATAGTTTTGACTCAAAAACTTTTGGATCAGGCTAAGGGTTACGTCCTTTGGCCAACCTAACAGCTCTAATACCACCTGAAGTGTCCCCAATCCTCTAGGACTCAAATGTGATACAATTACTAGTCCCAGGAGGCTAGTAAACACATTTATACATCAGATGATACCAAATCTGCTTAAACGAGACAAACCTACAAAGGTGGCGAACAACTTTAAGAGTTGGTCCACAACTCGGGACATATCATCAGAGTGGGGCTGAAGTAGCCCGATATACGCAGCAAAGCAAATCAGCGGTCCAACAGCCACAGGCAAGGTTGGGAACAGTCGTAACTCTTACCCGATCTCCTTTTTCTGAAAAACCACAAATAAGCAAGGGTGAGTACAAACGTACTCAGCAGCCCACCTTCACCCGCGGAATGGGGAAATCAGATATAATGCATGGAATATATGGAGCTCAGGATATTTTGCAGAAACAGCAATATTTTATGCAGGGTTGTTTTTAAAAACATTATGTATTTTTGCAAAGCGCATCCTCTCCAAAAGGAGCAGGAAGTTTTTCAATATTAGAACAAAATCCCCTGGACTAAACCATCCAGGTATCTCAGCAGTTTCCCAGTGGTTTTCATTTTTAAAAAATAGCTACTGGACTTCCCGTCCACCATAGCTCACGGCTCAACCGCCGGACCTTTTAAAAAAACACTTTTCTCAAAAGCACCTCTTTTGAAAACAAAACACTAATTGCCATACCACACCAGACTCGTCCAATCCTGTGGACACAGACTATTCGAATAGGTTTTCAAACTCTGCGCAGAGGTGTACACCTTACCCACTAGTTCGGCTCTGCGATCTCATGATCAATGAGATCTGAATCCGAATCTCTTTCTTTCCTCGTACGTCCTAACCTTAACGGTTATACCAGAAGGAGTCAGGCCACCGCCATGTCCAAATCGGACAAAACATTCCCCCTCCTTATCCTCCCGGTGCTCCCCAGCCTAAATAACCCTGGGGTTGGACCGTACGAGTTCAGATTGAGTGACTGCCCACACAGTCTCGAGTGGTTGTACTTATCATGAGTACATGTAGTGAAAGATGACAAACTGATCCTTATAAGAGGGGATAATCCTTCTGCTCACGCCTAAACCAGCTGAGCCATCACCTTAGGCCCTCCCCTAAACCAGGGAGTCCCTGATCATCCCTACTCAAAGTTGATAAGGGTGAAAACCCTTCATCATACACATTTTGAAAAGCATTTTCTTTTGAAAACTCACACCTTTTCTCAAATCATTTGGAACAAATATATCAAGGATTGATTGCGGCAAGCGGCTGGGTGGCCATAATAACTTGTCTCAAAATCATATCATGCATAAAATAACAGGTTGAGGGTTGTGGTTGAAAAATCATAGGTAATTTATGCATCAAAGGGATCCAGTGAGCTTGTCGTGCTTATTCGGCGAAGGGGGAAGGGGAGCTCGCGGAACTAGCTTCTGGCTCCACCGCCTAGCGTAGACTTGCAGATCTGGCCTCCACGAGACGGCACGAATGCTCCGATAACTATGCAACATGAACAAGCAAACATACAAACCAGCAAGTATACCAACAAATATTTAGTATAGTGGTCAGAATAACGATATATGGATGGGTAGAGTCTTGAGTAGAATCTGTGTCATGTGGTGTTGTCATATTACTGGTGGTGGAGCGGAGGTGCTTACAAGGAGGGTGGACTGGAGGCGAAGCGACACTATGCGTGTAGCCGGCAGAGCGGAGTAACTGAGTGGGTGGGGTGTTTGCCTTGGCTGAGGGTGTTGAGTGTGTGTGGAGAGTGAGAGGGTAGCTGGGTGTATTTATAGCTGGGTGTATGTGGTGTGGCACAGTGAAGTTCACTATTGGTGAGAATAGTGACGAATGAATCGTCTGACTTAGTATGAACAGGAGAGTTATAGGCAGAATATGGGACAAGAGTATTTTGGGAGTTTTCTGGAATATGGACCATGCTTAAGGGATGACATGGTTGGATAGGGAATAGTTTGATAAGAATTTAGAAACAAGAATTATTGGAATCTGAGTTTGGAAGCCTGGTTCGAAAGAATCTCAAAGTTAAGCATGCTCAACTTGGAGAAACCTAGGATGGGTGACCAGATGAGAAGTTCCCTACTGGAAGGAAAATAACAGTCGCCGGAGTCCGTATGACTAGAATATGGGTCTGGCTGGTCTTAAGTGGACTGGACAACATGATGGATGAGTAGTTGAAATTTGGGGTGATCGGATGAACGATGAATAGTAACAATAATGAATAGTAACGGTGAATAGTAATGATGAATAGTGATGGTGAATAGTTCGTATGAACGAACGATGAACGATGAATAGTGATGATGAACGAACGATGAACGATGAATAGGAACTATGAACGAACGATGAACGATCGAATGATCGAACGAACGAACGATCGGAATTTCGGCAGCATAACGGCAGGAAAAAGATTATTTGGACGAACGAACGGATGAACGAACCATGAACGATCGGACGAACGATCGAACGATCGGACGAACGAACGAACAAACTAAGAACAGGGGGACGAACGATCGAAGAACGACCAAACGATCCTTGTGCTAGTGTGTGCTTGTGTGGAACATGGAGTGGGTGTGTGTGGGGGGGAGAGAGTTGCCATGAAATGGCTTGGGGTGGGATGAGAGGAGGCCCTTGCCCCTCTATTTATAGCCATGGTGGGGGGATTAGGGGGAGGGATGAGAGGATTAGTGGGAGGATGAGAGGATTAGTGGGAGATTAGCATGTATTTGTCTTGTATAAGTGTAATTAGCTTGTAGAGCTCACCGTATGACACTGGAGGCATACGTATACGTATGGGCATGAGGAAAGTTATGAAGAAAATATTTGTAGGGACTTGAAAAAATGATTCTGAAGGTATTTCTCAAGAGGAAAATATCTGGAGATATATCGGTTGAATATTTGGGCAGTATTTCTGGAAAGAACTCGAAGGGGATCACTAGGGAAATATCTGGGCAGTATTTCTGGAAAGAATTTGAGGGGTATCACTCGGGAAATATTTGTAGGATATTTTGAGGAGGATTTTGGAGATAATATAGACCACTATATTTTATTTGTTGATATCAACTCGCAAACAAACATTTTGAAATGAAACTTGAAATTCATTTTGAATTTAGGGCGAGTTTGAGAAAATTTCAGGATTTGAATTTTTGGGATGCTACAATAATCAATTGTTAGCCTATTCATTCTGCCTTGCAAAACTATTTTTACCATATGTCTCTAACTTCGATGGTCAATACTAGGAAGGAAAGATTATCAGGCAACAAGAAACAGAAATGAATCCTCCAAATCCTCCACCTGCTGAAATCGATCAAGTGGTTGCCGCCCAAAGGCTGGTAATACAACAATTGACAGACATGGTGACCGAAATGCAAGTCAGATAAGACAAGAACGCGAGGAAATACGTTAGATCCGTCTAAAGATACGTCAAGAAATAAGGCAAGCACGGTTGGAAAGACAACAACAACAACGCCCACTACCTCCTCCACCACCACCAGCTCCACCAAGCTACATAAACGTATATATAAATTACTACTATTTGTAAGATATAAATGTTATTTTAGTTAGTAGATGATATGGTACTACTTTAGGAGGAATAATAAGGTCTAATTGACCCCATGTTGTTGCTAATAAATAATGCATCATGCTGAGATTTTTGTTTGCGCATATGTGTTGAGACAATATGAGCATACACCCTTTCCTTACAAATCTCGAGGACGAGATTTCTGTTAAGGAGGGTAGGATTTCTAAGGCACAAAATGGGTATAAGAAAAATAATAAAAATAAAATAAAAATATGAGGTAATGAAATAGTAAATTCAGATATCTCAAATTATATTTGAGTGTGGAAATTTGAGGACTCAATTGTGGAAACCAAGAAATATTTTAGAAAAGAAGTAATAGAAAAGATTCCTATTCAACTAAATAATTATGCATATCATCAAATGATGCATCATAAGCCTTTATTTACATGAATAATAAATTTGGAAGTAACCTTTACTTCCTATTTCACAAGCAAAATACTATTTTTCTACAAAGAAAGAAAACAATATGAGTGGGTTCCTGTTTCAAACATCTACCAGGCAAATAAATAAATTAAAATAAATAAACACCTATTGCATCATAATTGATTTTGAGTATGTATTAAAAATTTGAATTCCTAAACTTTAACTTGGATTTGGATTTTTATTTCGTAAATCAAAAGAGAATGGGAATTGGGATTTAACCCAAAGGTATAATTTTAGAATATGAGGAATGGGAAGAAAACATTAAACAAAGGAGATAAAATAAAAGTATACAATCCTTCCACACTAGTATGTTCTAATTGGCACATTTATTATGAGTTCAAGTTCACATTTAAATTTGGATTCAAAATTTGAATCAAAAAGAGATTAGAAAAGGGAAAGGAAAAATATAAAAGAAAAAGGCAAAATGGCTGGTATGGACCAAAACAACCATCTCGGCCACTATCTTATCTGATCGCTCGGCCCACTTTCCCTCCTCTTCCCTGTATGCGCGCCTACCAAACCCTAGCCGCCAGACACTCAACTTGAGTGTGTAGCCTTCTTCACCCACTGTCCGACGGGGCCCACGGGGCGGCCTCACTTCGCTTCCACTGCGCTATGGACACTACCGAATAGGGCCCAGGCGGCGGTCGTCTGGCCTATCCTTCTCCCCTTCTGTGTAACTGACGCGTAGGCCCCATTGCAGGTCGTTCATTCTCAATGATGCGCGAAGTTAGGAGGTAGCTGAGAGCACCTAGAGGGGGGGTGAATAGGTGATCCTGTAAAAACTTAAACTTAAAGCCACGAAAACTTGATTAGAGGTTAGCACAATTAAGCCAAGTGGCTAGAGAGGAGTTCTTGCAAAACACAACAACCACACGAAGATCAACACAGATAGACTCAGTGGTTTATCCCGTGGTTCGGCCAAGTACAAAACTTGCCTACTTCCACATTGTGGCGTCCCAATGGACGAGGGTTGCAATCAACCCCTCTCAAGCGGTCCAAAGACCCACTTGAATACCATGGTGTTTTGCTTTGTTCACTATATCCCGCTCGCGAGGAATCTCCACAACTTGGAGTCTCTCGCCCTTACACTTTGATGTTCACAAAGAATCACGGAGTAAGGGAGGGATGAGCAACACACACAAGACACAAAATCAGACGACAACACGCACACAAGTCGCAACAAGAGCTCACAACACAACCCGATGAGTTCACAACTCAAATAGAGCTCTAGATGCTATCACAAAGAATCAAATGCGTGGAATCGAGGTCTTGGTGCTTTAGAACGCTTGGGGAATGCTTGGTGTGCTCCTCCATGCGCCTAGGGATCCCTTTTATAGCCCCAAGGCAGCTAGGAGCCGTTGAGAGCATTCCAGGAAGGCAATTCTTGCCTTCAGTCGCCTGGCGCACCGGACAGTCCGGTGCCCACCGGACACTGTCCGGTGCGGATTTCCTTCCTTATTTGGCGAAGCCGACCGTTGCTGATTCAGAGCCGTTTGCGCACCGGACACTGTCCGGTGCACACCGGACAGTCCGGTGCCCCATTCTAGCCGTTGGCTCGGCCACGCGTCACGCGCGGAATCCTCGGCCGACCGTTGACCCGGCTGACCGTTGGCTCACCGGACAGTCCGGTGAATTATAGCCGTACGCCGTTAATCATCTCCCGAGAACGACGAGTTCGCCTGTGAACGGCTCACCGGACAGTCCGGTGCACCACCGGATAGTCCGGTGATTTATAGCCATACACCGCTGTCGAAGTCCCGAGAGCAGCAAGTTCGCTAGAGCCAGTCTGGCGCACCGGACACTGTCCGGTGCACTACCGGACAGTCCGGTGCACCCAGACTGAGCACACTTTGGCTGAACAAAGCCATCTCTTTTCCAACTTGATTTTTCCTGTTTCCGGCACTTAGACACAATACATTAGTCCATAAAACAATGTACTAAGTCTAGAAACATAACTTTACTTTTGATTTGCACTTTGTCCATCACTTGGGATACTTTAACACTTAAGCACTTGTGTTGGCACTCAATCACCAAAATACTTAGAAATAGCCCAAGGGCACATTTCCCTTTCAATCTCCCCCTTTTTGGTGATTTATGCCAACACAACAAAAAGCAACTAATAGAAGTGCAATATCAATACAAATGAGAACTCAAAATTGTTTTGATTCAAATTTGGCATATATGGATCACTCTTTGCCACCACTTGGTTTGTTTTTGCAAATCAAACTCAATTTCCTATCTCTAAGTCAAATTCACTTGTAGAGACATAAAGAGAGGTATTCCAAGAGAAATTGATCAAAGATTTCAAAAACTCCCCCTTTTTCCCATAATCAACATTTCTCCCCACAAGAGGCCAACTTTTGACAAGAGAGACAATAAGAGAGTTTTGACAAACCAAAAGCTCTATTCTACTATTTTCAAAATTTCTCAAGTGGTAGCTGATCCAATTATTGCTTTGGCCTTATTTTCTCCCCCTTTGGCATCAAGCACCAAAACAGGATCAATTTTGGCCCTTTAACCCCATTGCCTCACCAAAATCTTCAAATAAGAATACAAAGGCAATAGGAGTACATGAGATGAACTTGGAATAAGTTACCCTCTCATCGGAGTGCAGTGGAAGTCTTTCATGGTCCAAGTCCACCTTTTCCCTTTCAAACCTCCTTTGAGACTAAATCAAGCAAACTCAAGCACACGGTTAGTCTCAAAGGGTCAAGTTGTAACACAACTCCCCCTAAGTATGTGCATCACTTGCAAAAGGACTTGTGAGGTCCGGGGAGTGATTGTACAACTTGAGCACCACAAGTAAGCAACAAAATGCATAAGGAACATGATCAAGGCATAAACACATGTATGCTATAAATCAATCCAAGTTCTGCGAATCTAAGACATTTAGCTCACTACGCAGCCTGCAAAAGGTCTTCTCATCTAAAGGCTTGGTAAAGATATCGGCTAGCTGGTTCTCGGTGCTAACATAAAACACTTCGATATCTCCCTTTTGCTTGTGGTCTCTCAAAAAGTGATGCCGGATGTCAATGTGCTTTGTGCGGCTGTGCTCAGTAGGATTTTCCGCTATGCGGATAGCACTCTCATTGTCACATAGGAGTGGGACTTTGCTCAGATTGTAGCCAAAGTCCCGGAGGGTTTGCCTCATCCAAAGTAGTTGCGCGCAACACTGTCCTGCGGCAACATACTCGGCCTCAGCGGTGGATAGGGCAACGGAAGTTTGTTTCTTAGAATTCCATGATACCAGGGACCTTCCTAAGAATTGGCGCGTCCCCAATGTACTCTTCCTATCGACCTTACATCCAGCATAGTCGGAATCTGAGTATCCAATCAAGTCAAAGTTAGACCCCTTTGGATACCAGATCCCGAAGCAAGGCGTAGCGACTAAATATCTAAGAATTCGCTTCACGGCCACTAAGTGACACTCCCTTGGATCGGATTGAAATCTAGCACACATGCATACGCTAAGCATAATATCCGGTCTACTAGCACATAAATAAAGTAAAGACCCTATCATTGACCGGTATGCCTTTTGATCAACGGACTTACCTCCTTTGTTGAGGTCGGTGTGTCCGTCAGTTCCCATCGGAGTCTTTGCGGGCTTGGCGTCCTTCATCCCAAACCGCTTTAGCAAGTCTTGCGTATACTTCGTTTGGGAGATGAAGGTGCCGTCCTTGAGTTGCTTCACTTGGAACCCAAGGAAGTAGTTCAACTCACCCATCATCGACATCTCGAACTTCTGCGTCATCACCCTGCTAAACTCTTCACAAGACTTTTGATTAGTAGAACCAAATATTATGTCATTGACATAAATTTGGCACACAAAAAGATCACCATCGCAAGTCTTAGTGAAAAGAGTTGGATCGACTTTCCCAACCTTGAAAGCATTAGCAATTAAAAAGTCTCTAAGGCATTCATACCATGCTCTTGGGGCTTTCTTAAGTCCATAGAGCGCCTTAGAGAGCTTACACACGTGGTCGGGGTACCGTTCATCCTCGAAGCCAGGGGGTTGCTCTACGTACACCTCCTCCTTGATTGGCTCGTTGAGGAAAGCGCTCTTCACATCCATTTGGAACAACCTGAAAGAATGGTGAGCGGCATATGCTAGCAAAATACGAATAGATTCTAGCCTAGCCACAGGAGCAAAGGTCTCCTCAAAGTCCAAACCTGTGACTTGGGCATAACCTTTTGCCACAAGTTGAGCCTTGTTCCTTGTCACCACCCCGTGCTCGTCCTATTTGTTGCGAAACACCCACTTGGTTCCCACAACGTTTTGCTTGGGACGAGGCACCAGTGTCCAAACTTCATTCCTCTTGAAATTATTGAGCTCTTCCTGCATGGCCAACACCCAGTCTGGATCTAGCAAGGCCTCTTCTACCCTGAAAGGCTCAATAGAAGAGACAAAAGAGTAATGCTCACAAAAATTCACCAATCTAGAGCGAGTAGTTACTCCCTTGCTAATATCGCCCAAAATTTGGTCGACGGGATGATTCCTTTGAATCGTCGCTCGAACTTGGGTTGGAGGTGCCGGTTGTGCTTCTTCCTCCTCAACTTGGACATCCTGTGCTCCCCCTTGATCACACGCCTCCACTTGAGGTACCTGTTCGTCATCTTGATTTGGGGGATACACCATTGTTGAGGAAGAAGGTTGATCTTGCTCCAATTGTTCCTGTGGTCGCACATCGCCAATCGCCATGGTGCGCATTGCGGTCGTTGGAACGTCTTCTTCATCTACATCATCAAGATCAACAACTTGCTCTCTTGGAGAGCCATTAGTCTCATCAAATACAACATCGCTAGAGACTTCAACCAAACCTGATGATTTGTTGAAGACCCTATAAGCCTTTGTATTTGAGTCATAACCTAATAAAAACCCTTCTACAGCTTTGGGAGCAAATTTAGAAGTTCTACCTTTCTTCACAAGAATATAACACTTGCTCCCAAATACACGAAAGTAAGACACATTGGGTTTGTTACCGGTTAGAAGCTCATACGAAGTCTTCTTGAGGAGGTGGTGAAGGTAGACCCGGTTGATGGCGTGGCAAGCCGTGTTCACGGCTTCCGACCAAAAGCGCTCGAGGGTCTTGAACTCTCCAAGCATCGTCCTCGCCATATCGATGAGTGTCCTGTTCTTCCTCTCTACCACACCATTTTGCTGTGGTGTGTAGGGAGCGGAGAATTCGTGCTTGATCCCTTCCTCCTCAAGGTACTCCTCCACTTGAAGGTTCTTGAACTC
Organism: Zea luxurians; assembly: GCA_029449295.1. Classification (NCBI taxonomy): domain Eukaryota; kingdom Viridiplantae; phylum Streptophyta; class Magnoliopsida; order Poales; family Poaceae; genus Zea; species Zea luxurians. Next base: position 51,304,319 of record JAOPSE010000023.1, read on the forward strand.
GGACCCATTGTCGCTCCTTATCTTTTTCACCTTGAGCTCAAACTCATTTTGAGCTCTCCTTAGGAAGCGCTTGAGGGTCCCTTGGGTTTTAGATTTGTCCTGCAAAAAGAATACCTAAGTGAAGCGGGAAAAATCATCAACTATAACAAGACCATACTTACTTCCTCCTATACTTAGATAGGTGACGGGTCCGAAGAGGTCCATATGAAGCAACTCCAAAGGTCTTGATGTGGTCATCACATTTTTGGTGTGATGAGAGCTTCCCACCTGTTTGCCTGCTTGACAAGCTGCACAAGGTCTATCTTTTTCGAAATGCACATTAGTTAGACCTATCACGTGTTCTCCCTTTAGAAGCTTGTAAAGGTTCTTCATCCCCACATGTGCTAAGCGGCGATGCCACAGCCAGCCCATGCTAGTCTTAGCAATTAGGCATGCATCTAGACCGGCCTCCTCTTTTGCAAAGTCAACTAAATAAAGTTTGCCATCTAGTACACCCTTAAAAGCTAATGAACCATCACTTCTTCTAAAGACAGACACATCTACATTAGTGAATAAACAATTATTGTAACGGAAACTCCCAAGTAATTAGGCCCACCTACAGTTGTCCTTGTCCAACAGACATTAGACAACCCTGTAGATGTTCCTGAATCACTTGACAGTTTGGTATCTTTATCCTTACCTTTCCAGGAACGTTTCACCCGTCTGACAGACAATATGCTCATCAGAGATGCGGAAGCGATTACATAAACTTACCTTTATTTATAAAGTAGGAGTAAGTTATATAATACAGACCAGAGAGTGCTGAACAGTATTATTACAATACCTGGGAGGTAAAAACTCCTCCCATTAAGTTCTTTACACAAAAGTTTTTAAGGAGGACCCCGTCCTCCGGCAGCTTCAGTCTTGATTATCTTCACTTTTCACCACCTTGGTACAAAAACAACAAAAGTTTGTTGTCTCCTCACCTAAAAACAACGGGGGAATAAACCCTGAGTATGGAATTACTCAGCATGTCTTACCCGACTAAGGAAAAGACTCTCAAGGGTATGCTGGTTATATGGGAGTCAAGGTAAGGCCTTTCAATAATCAAAGACTCTGTTTGCAGAATTGCTTACTAAAGTGGATCCTTAAAATCCAATTTTATTGTCAGGTTAAGTAAAATTACCTGCAGCTAGAGTTCTTTCTACCCTAGTTCAATCACTTATCCTGACTAGCCAAGTTCTTAATCCCTACTTTATCTTCACTGGAGTGCTACGTGTAAGTCAGTGGCCAAGTCTCCATAACCGCGGAGGTACGGTGATCCGAATCGATTATACTCAGCTGAGGATCTCCGATCACACGACATATGTAGCACTTAACCCTTGCATATGTCAACCCGCCACCGAGTTTCTTAAGACTAGATCAGGTTCACGCAAACCGAGAGCACAGATACACCACCGTCCAGCCTCTTGCCACGGAGGGTACACGCTACTCTCGCCACCGCTCCACGCCCATTTCGTGTTATCTTATTCTGGCCTTAGTCCACCCGAGGCAAAGCTTACCCATGACGAGGCATGTGACCAGTTAAAGGGTCCTCGGTCAGCAGGCCTACATCGACAAGGTCCTTAATCGACTCAGACGGAGACACTACACCGAGACTCTATTTCTCGTGCAAGTCACCCGCCCGGTCTCAGCTTAATCATTTTACCCCAAAAGTTGGTACCTGGCAGAGGTACATCTTCTCCGATGTTGAATCCATCAAGGCCTTTGACAGATTCACCATCAAGTTTTATTTCGAAAACAACCCTCCCACTTTGCCAAACATCTTTTGTAAAACAAATCATTTTTGTTTTGCTAGAGCAGTACTAAGCATAATAAAACTTTTTGTAAAACAGGGTATCAAGGAAAGTAATCAATTCCAAGGAAAGTAATGCAGGAATTGTTTTAAGCAATCAACACCTATCACCTAGTGCATCAAGCAAGTGAGAAAGATTTTAAAACACAAGGGGGGTGGCAAATGCACCGGGGCTTGCCTTTGTTTATGGGTGAGTCAGGCTCAGATCCACAAATATCGAAGTAGTAACAATTCTCAGCCTGAGTTTCCAAAGGTGGTGGCACTTGCTCTTCAGTGGCTTCCACTTCTTCTTCGTGTTCTAATCATAACCATACATATGTATAAGAATGGATGCCATGGGATGCTCATGAGGGTGCAAAGTTAATATAAACTTATTATCTAAGTCTTGAATACAACTTTCCTTCACGGTACTCCGAGAACTTAGGGTTTCCGGAGTCAGTAAAGGAGTTCACAGGGCAGGGGGGTGTTTTGGGTTTTGGTGATCAAACAAGGTCCAAATCAACCCAAATTCTACCCAAGGCTTTTAAATAATATAAGGAACTTATATAAAAATTTTGAGCATTTTTGGGATTACCATTTATCTTTTAAAAATCCAGCATTATTTCTTTAAGCTATTTTAAATGCCCTAAAATTCCTTATTTCCCCTAAAAAACATAAAACTATTTTTATTAAATTCTAGGGAAAATATTGAACCTAGAAAAATTGGTTTCACAATTTTAGGATTTTTCTATATTTTATAACAAATTTCCCAAGTTCTTCTGAAAAAGAAAAAGACTCAACAGTATTGGGCTGAATCTAGCCCAGCCGCCCAGACCCAGGCAGAAGCGCGCCCGCGCGCGCGCCCACGCTGGTCGTTTTGCGAAGACACCCTCGGGGTTTCTGTCTAACCGGAAACAGGCCTGGTTATTGTTTACCGAGTCACTGACTGTTTGCAACAAGCCCCTTGGGTTTCTATTTCTTCGCACGACCAAGTCCCCGACGGCGTCGCGCATGGCAGCGCTCCGGCGAGCACCTGTACCGGCCGATTAAGGCGACGACCGGCGCCCCCGAGCGTTGGATATCACATCGGACCTACCCCGAGTGTTTCCCCTAACCTAATTGCACAAATGGTGAGCTATCAAGCTCTGTCCGCGTGAACCGAATGGGTGGCGGACAGATGATCGCGTTCCCGGAGTTTGGGGAGCCCGCAGTTCAAATTGGTGGTTCAGCAAGCATCGTAGGCATGCGAGAAACCTTAAACGAGAGAGAGAGAGAGAGAGAGAGCGATGAGCTAACCTGGAAAGGGCTGGCCGCGGTGAGGTCGAGTTTCGGGTGGCGGAAAACGAAATTGGGGGAAATGAGCAATTCTCCGGCTATGGGGGCTAATTGGAGGCGGGAGTGGTGGCTATGGCTTCAGTATGACCTAGCGCAGCTGGCCGGGGGCTCAATTTATAGGCAGAGCGAGCGGTGGCCGCGAATTTTGGACGAGACATACGGCGGTCGGAAGTGAAGAAGAACGGTGGTGCAGTGAACACGTGTTCACCGTCGTGGCAGTAACTCCGATGGTCGACAGGGAGTTTAGAGGGTGTCACGGTGATGCGATGGCGCAGTTAGGACATGCGGTGGCCAACGGCGATGGCACGACGACGGTGAGCACTTTACCCGCGGGCGGTGAGCCAGGGGAGATGAACTACGGCTAGCCGGAGTGGCTTCCAGGTCACTGGCGGCGACGATCTTTTGACCCCGCGACGTTATCAACTTACCCAAGCGTGAATCATGATGCCGACGACGCAAATCACGGCGAGGGGGGGTCACCGGTGGTGGGAACCGTTGCGCTGGCGATCTGATCCCCTTTGCTACTGTACCATGGTGAACTCCTAACAGAGCACCTGACAGCTAGAGTTGAGGGTCGATTTTCTCCAAATTTTACTTGGCAACTCACCCAAGCCTCTACATCAAAGTTGTAGTGCTACTTATCAGCTACAAATCAACTATAGGGATTACACTTATTTGAGCACTGGATCAAGGTCAAACTGGCTCTCAAACTTGGGTCCAAGTCATTGCCTATCTGAAATTCAGACTGAACCAGCCTGACAGCTTCACTTCAGGCCTGCTTATCTCCAATATTTTCTTAACAACAATTCTTACACTCTTAAGCAAAGTTGTTCTCCTATAATTGGGCTACAATCTTGATGTGATCACTTAGGGCAAAAACCTTATATTTTAAAAGATACAGGGCTCCAAAGTTGAGCCCACTAAACTGAATTTCAGACTTAGAATAGAGCTTAAGTGAGGTCCATTTTGCATTTAAGTCCAAAATCCAATTTTTGGCCTACAAGTCCACACATTTGTGAACCAAATGACTTAAGATACCTTTTTGACATGGTTTTTGCACTTTAGCCCAAAAGTGGGCTAATTTTGCACATAGGTCCCTAGGGTTTGGTTTTAGGGTTTTTCAGGGTTCCAACTAGGGTTTCTGATATCCCAGGGGTATAAATGTAATTCAACTTTGTTTTTGGGGACATTTTATGCCTCTTTCCCTAAAGCCTTTAGGTTTTCTCATCTTGGTTTAAGTTTTACCCCTTTTGAGCCTTATTTAGGGTTAGGTTCCCTATCCAGGGTCCTATTTGCAAAACACCAAAAACAATACACTTGTTTGAAATTTTTACCTAGTGAATGCACTCTAGGTGTATCAAACATATGCAATGTCAATGCTTATGATGCCATGCTCAAGTTTTAGTTACAGTAACACCAGGGGTGTTACATCCTTCCCCCCGTAAAAGAATCTCGTCCCGAGATTTAAAGTCCTAGGGTGAGTAATGGAAAAGGAAATGTGTCACATCTTTATTCCCTTATTTCTGGTACAAGGCAGGGGTGGTGTGGGGGTTCACTTCTTTGTTACAACACCAAACATGCTTTACAAATTACATGAGGCTAGAAAGCCTGGGAAATTCTTATCTAAAAAGTCTTGGGTTTCCCATGTAGCCTCTTCCTCAGAATGTTGGTTCCATTGTATCTTATAGAATTTTAGAGTCTTTCTCCGGGTAACCCTGTCCTTTTGATCCAGAACTCGAATAGGATGTTCCGAGTATGTTAAATCTGGTTCCAGGACAACATCTGTCACTTCAATGGTTCGATCGGGAACCCGTAGACACTTCTTTAATTGCGACACATGGAACACATTATGGATAGCAGACAGAATTTCGGGGAGCTGCAGTCGATATGCCACTGGTCCACATTGCTCAAGTACCGGAAATGGACCAATGTATCTGGGTGCAAGTTTCCCTTTAACCCCGAAACGCGATACTCCCTTCATGGGTGAAACTTTTAGGTAGACATAGTCCCCTTCATGAAAATATAAGGGCATTCGCCGTTTGTCTGCATAACCCTTCTAACGGGCTTGTGCTTTCTTCATGTTATGAATAATTTTCTGAACCTTTTCCTCGGCCTCCTTCACTATATCAGGCCTAAAGAAATACCTTTCTCCAGGTTCAAACCAATTTAGCGGAGTTCGACACCGTCGCCCATATAAAGCTTCAAAAGGTGCCATCTTGATACTCTCTTGATAACTATTATTGTATGAAAACTCCGCCAAAGGCAAACATTCATCCCATTTTGGTGAGAAATCCAGGACACATGCTCGCAACATATCTTCGAGTACTTGATTAATCCTCTCAGTCTGCCCACTGGTTTGTGGATGATATGCCGAACTATGGAGCAACTTAGTACCCAAGGATTTGTGAATTGCTTCCCAAAACTTGGCTATAAATTGGGATCCACGATCCGACACAATGGTCTTTGGAACACCATGCAGACTAAGAATACGGGCAATGTACAATTGGGCATAGACAGTAACCGGGTAATTCGTCTTGACCGGTAAAAAGTGAGCAATCTTTGTAAGCCGATCAATGATGACCCAGATAGAATAATACCCTTTTGCAGTCCTGGGCAATCCCACGATAAAGTCCATGCTTATATCTTCCCATTTCCATGTTGGGATCGGCAAAGATTTTAATGGACCAGCAGTTTTCATGTGTATGGCTTTGACACGTCTGCAAGTGTCACACTTAGCCACATAGCGTGCAATTTCAATTTTCATCTTCGTCCACCAGTAGTGCTGCTTTAGATCATGGTACATCTTAGTGCTTCCCGGATGAATAGAATAGCGACTAAGATGCTCTTCATCTAAGATTTGCTGGCGGAGTTCTTCATTCTTTGGCACTACTATGCGGTTATTGAACCATAACACACCTTGATCGTCTTCCTTGAAACATTTGGCTGTTCCAGCCCTTATCTTCTCTCGTATGTGCTTCATACCCAAATCATCCTTTTGAGCATCAATTATCCTTTGCAAAATGGTTGACTCAAGCTTTAGCTGACTCAGAGTCCCTTGTCAGACCATCCCCAGGTTTAGCTTTTCCATCTCTTGACATAAAGTATTGTCAGAAGTCTTCACCATAAGACAGTGGCAGGAAACCTTACGGCTCAGTGCATCTGCCACAACATTGGCCTTACCTGGGTGATAGTGAATTTCTAGCTCATAGTCCTTAATAAGCTCAAGCCATCGTCTTTGTCTCATATTCAATTCTGACTGGGTGAAGATATACTTCAAACTTTTATGATCTATATATATATGACAGATATTTCCCAGCAGATAGTGACGCCAAATTTTCAGGGCATGAACCACAGCAGCTAGCTCCAGATCATGAGTTGGGTAATGCTCCTCATGTCGGCGCAACTGCCTTGAAGCATATGCAATTACTCGGCCCTCTTGCATTAATACACAGCTGAGTCCACTGCCTGACGCATCACAATATACATCAAAAGGCTTAGTGATGTCCGGTTGAGCCAATACCGCAGCAGTGGTTAATAATGTCTTCAATTGCTCAAAGGCTTCATTACACTTAGAAGACCAATTGAATTTAGTGTCATTCTTCAATAAACTTGTGATTGGCTTCACAAGCTTAGAAAAATCTGGTATGAATCTGCGATAATATCCAGCTAGTCCAAGAAAACTCCGGACTTGGTGAACAGTGGTTGGGGGTTTCCACTCCAGAATATCCTTGACTTTGCTAGGATCTACCGCAATTCCCTTGGCTGATAACACGTGCCCCAAAAATTGAATTTCCTCTAGCCAGAACGCCACTTGCTGAACTTGGCATACAACTGATGTTCCCTCAGGCGCGTCAATACAATCCGTAGATGTTGAGCATGCTCCTCTTCATTTTTAGAGTATATCAAGATATCGTCGATGAAGACCACCACGAACTTGTCCAACTCGGGCATGAACACTGAGTTCATCAAATAAGTGAAATAGGCAGGAGCATTTGTTAGCCCAAAGGACATTACCAAATATTCAAATAAACCATACCGCGTAGTGAACGCAGTCTTTGGTATATCCTCGGGCCGAATACGGATTTGGTGATAGCCCGACCTGAGATCAATTTTGGAAAATACCCTCGCCCCAGTCAATTGATCAAATAAGATGTCGATTCTTGGAAGAGGATACTTGTTCTTGATGGTGACCTCATTCAGGGGTCAATAATCCACGCACATTCGTAAGGTTTGATCCTTCTTTTTAACAAAAATGGCGGGGCAACCCCATGGAGACGAGCTTGGCCGGATGAATCCCTTATTCAGTAGATCTTGTAATTGAATCTTCAATTCCGCCAACTCATTAGGGGGCATACGGTACGATCTTCGGGAGATGGGAGCCGTACCGGGCTTTAGCTCGATTACAAATTCTACATCTCTTACAGGGGGCAGTCCAGGCAAATCTTCCAGAAATACATCTGGAAACTCACATACTACCGGAATATCCTTGATCTCCGGTACAATGGCTTCATATATTCTACCAGAAGCTTTGGCTAGATTGGTTACGGGGAGAGACAAAAGAATTTCTTCTTGATTATAGCTCAACCTGACGGTTCTGAGTTTAGTGTTGAGAATTGCCTTGTGTTGGGTTAACCAATTCATACCCAAAATTACATCTATATCCTGGCCTTTTAGAACAATCATGTTAGCAGGAAAGTTCCGTCCGGCCATTATTACTGGCACTTCATAGGCCACTTCTCTAGTAAAAATGTGTCCCCCAGGTGAATGAATTTTAAATCCTTCCTTTGATTCATGGCATGAAATGTGATGTTGCTTCACAAATGTCTTGCTAATAAATGTATGCGAAGCACCAGAATCAAAAAGAATAATGGCAGAGTGACTGACCACGGGAAACGTACCCATCATCACCGGTTCTCCTTCCGGTGTAGTGGCCACTTGAGTATAATATACCCGCCCCGTCTTTTTTGTATTCTTCCCCACATTATTTCCCTTGGGCTGAGCTGATTTCCCAGATCCTTGCTGAGCATTTGATTGATTCTGCTTGGGATATGGGTAGTCTTTGATGAAATGTCCCGACTTGCCACAATTAAAACACCCGGTTGAGGAGCTGGGCAAAGCAGGGAATCAAGTGCCCGGGGCACCCGGCTGATTTGGGGTAGTGGGGGCATTGTTGGGGCGAATAATGATTGGCTGCTTGAAGGGAAATGAGGGTGGTCGAGAAAAAGAGCGATTTTGGCTAGAAGGCCGGATCACAAACCGTTGCCTCTTTGCCTGGCCCTGATTAGGCTTCTCACCACCAAATCCCTTGTTCTTCTCGGAACCTGCATATTTTGCTTCGACAGATAGGGTTGTGCTGACAGCCTTTCCATACGTGAGATCTATGCAGGTGGCCATTTTTCTCTGCAATCGATCATTCAGACCCCTCATAAAGCAGTTCTTCTTCTTTAAATCAGTATTCACCTGATCGATGGCATACTGCGACAGGTGATTAAACTTGTTGAGATACTGATTGACGGTATCTCCTCCTTGTTTTAGCTTCATGAACTCTTCTTGTTTCATATGCAGAACACCTTCGGGTATGTAGTGCTCATGAAAGGCTGCTTTAAATTCTTCCCATGTGACTTGATGGTTGGCAGGTTGAATAGCCATAAAGTTCCCCCACCAGGTACTGGCAGGGCCGCGCAGTTGTTGCGCTGCGAACAACGGCTTCTGTGTCTCTGAACAGCGGAGAAGACCAAGTTTTTGTTCAATAACCCGTATCCACTCATCAGCTTCCAACGGGTCCTCAGCCTTAACAAATAGTGGTGGACGGGTTTCAGAGAAATCCAGATGTGTGGTTTCACGGGGGCCTTGCTGATAACCCCTTCCTCCCTGCTGCTGGAATTGTTGACCCGCCATTTCTCTAAGAAAGCGGGTATTGTCTGCAGTTGCGTTTACCAAGGCGGCAATCGCCTCGGCCAATGTGGGAGGAACCAGAGGTGGATTTGGGGTAACATCCCTTCCCCCAGAAGTTCCTGCTGCATCCTGTCCTCGAGTCCTGGTAGGCATCTAAGGCAAAGAACATTTGAAGTAAACATAACATGCCAGAGAAACCTTCCATTTTACATTACTATAAAAAGTAATGATACAGACTCGATGTTATACAACAGGATACATTACCCATTATACAAGAATTCAACCTATTATACAGCATACTACTTCTATTTCTATAACTACACTACTCCTGCTTCTGATTGCTCTTGGCAGCTTCATCGTCAGGTGTGGGAGACCATACGTCGACCAGCCTCATAGAAGGAGGGGGCCTAAAAGGTCTAACTCCCCACCAAGCGCTTCTCCCGCAGTATGCGAGGGTCCGGCTTCTGACCTGACAGGATCCGCAGGGACATTTGGGTGTAATTGCGAATACAGTACATGAACTTCCTCATGTAAAGTATTGCAATATACCTGCAAGTTGTCAATAGCAACGCTAAGTTCGTTGACTCGTGCTCGAGCCTTCGCTTCCTTAGCTAAAGCTACTAAGCGAGATTGTACCGCCCAATCAAGCGCCAAATCTCGGTCAGCTAGTTGATCTTGCAGGGTGCGGATGTAACTTCTTAAATCATTTATTCGGTCACCGTCCGCAACCCATAAATTGGTCCTGCGTTGCAACTCTGCTTGAAGTTGATTCACGCGAGCTTCGAGATCACCAATAGGATTGTTGCTCCCGCTACTGCTATCTTGCTCCTGTGGGGCAAGTTGGTGTCGAGGTACACCGATAGGTCCAGTATGCTTTCGTGCCATTTTCCTTGTACGTGGCGGCATTTTCTAAGGGGGAAATTTATTAGTACAATTCTTAGCATGATGCATGAATAAGTACAGAATCAACCTTAGTCGATTCAACCTTCTATACATTGCACTCTTTCTATCTGGTCTTTGAAATAAAATCTTCAGAGATGCTCAGGTAAGAGAAGAATTTTCTAAATAAGTCTAAGAAAAATCCTTTTGAAGATGCTACATAAAATCTGCCAAGAAGGGCTACGCTCCGATACCAGCTGTGACGGAAACTCCCAAGTAATTAGGCCCACCTACAGTTGTCCTTATCCAACAGACATTAGACAACCCTGTAGATGTTCCTGAATCACTTGACAGTTCGGTATCTTTATCCTTACCTTTCCAGGAACGTTTCACCCGTCTGACAGACAATATGCTCATCGAAGATGCGGAAATGCGGAAGCGATTACATAAACTTACCTTTATTTATAAAGTAGGAGTAAGTTATATAATACAGACCAGAGAGTGCTGAACAGTATTATTACAATACCTGGGAGGTAAAAACTCCTCCCATTAAGTTCTTTACACAAAAGTTTTTAAGGAGGACCCCGTCCTCCGGCAGCTTCAGTCTTGATTATCTTCACTTTTCACCACCTTGGTACAAAAACAACAAAAGTTTGTTGTCTCCTCACCTAAAAACAACGGGGGAATAAACCCTGAGTATGGAATTACTCAGCAAGTCTTACCCGACTAAGGAAAAGACTCTCAAGGGTATGCTGGTTATATGGGAGTCAAGGTAAGGCCTTTCAATAATCAAAGACTCTGTTTGCAGAATTGCTTACTAAAGTGGATCCTTAAAATCCAATTTTATTGTCAGGTTAATAAAATTACCTGCAGCTAGAGTTCTTTCTACCCTAGTTCAATCACTTATCCTGACTAGCCAAGTTCTTAATCCCTACTTTATCTTCACTGGAGTGCTACGTGTAAGTCAGTGGCCAAGTCTCCATAACCGCGGAGGTACGGCGATCCGAATCGATTATACTCAGCTGAGGATCTCCGATCACACGACATATGTAGCACTTAACCCTTGCATATGTCAACCAGCCACCGAGTTTCTTAAGACCAGATCAGGTTCACGCAAACCGAGAGCACAGATACACCACCGTCCAGCCTCTTGCCACGGAGGGTACACGCTACTCTCGCCACCGCTCCACGCCCATTTCGTGTTATCTTATTCTGGCCTTAGTCCACCCGAGGCAAAGCTTACCCATGACGAGGCATGTGACCAGTTAAAGGGTCCTCGGTCAGCAGGCCTACATCGATAAGGTCCTTAATCGACTCAGACGGAGACACTACACCGAGACTCTATTTCTCGTGCAAGTCACCCGCCCGGTCTTAGCTTAATCATTTTACCCCAAAAGTTGGTACCTGGCAGAGGTACATCTTCTCCGATGTTGAATCCATCAAGGCCTTTGACAGATTCACCATCATGTTTTATTTTGAAAACAACCCTCCCACTTTGCCAAACATCTTTTGTAAAACAAATCCTTTTTGTTTTGCTAGAGCAATACTAAGCATAATAAAACTTTTTGTAAAACAGGGTATCAAGGAAAGTAATCAATTCCAAGGAAAGTAATGCAGGAATTGTTTTAAGCAATCAACACCTATCACCTAGTGCATCAAGCAAGTGAGAAAGATTTTAAAACACAAGGGGGGTGGCAAATGCACCAGGGCTTGCCTTTGTTTATGGGTGAGTCAGGCTCAGATCCACAAATATCGAAGTAGTAACAATTCTCAGCCTGAGTTTCCAAAGGTGGTGGCACTTGCTCTTCAGTGGCTTCCACTTCTTCTTCGTGTTCTAATCATAACCATACATATGTATAAGAATGGATGCCATGGGATGCTCATGAGGGTGCAAAGGTAATATAAACTTATTATCTAAGTCTTGAATACAACTTTCCTTCACGGTACTCCGAGAACTTAGGGTTTCCGAAGTCAGTAAAGGAGTTCACAGGGCAGGGGGGTGTTTTGGGTTTTGGTGATCAAACAAGGTCCAAATCAACCCATATTCTACCCAGGGCTTTTAAATAATATAAGGAACTTATATAAAAATTTTGAGCATTTTTTGGATTACCATTTATCTTTTAAAAATCCAGCGTTATTTCTTTAAGCTATTTTAAATGCCCTAAAATTCCTTATTTCCCCTAAAAATCATAAAACTATTTTTATTAAATTCTAGGGAAAATATTGAACCTAGGAAAATTGGTTTCACAATTTTAGGATTTTTCTATATTTTATAACAAATTTCCCAAGTTCTTCTGAAAAAGAAAAAGAAAAAGACTCAACAGTATTGGGCTGAATCTAGCCCAGCCGGCCTAGACCCAGGCAGAAGCGCGCCCGCGCGCGCCCGCGCTGGTCGTTTTGCGAAGACACCCTCGGGGTTTCTGTCTAACCGGAAATAGGCCTGGTTACTGTTTACCGAGTCACTGACTGTTTGCAACGAGCCCCTTGGGTTTCTATTTCTTCGCACGACCAAGTCCTCGACGGCGTCGCGCATGGCAGCGCTCCGGCGAGCACCTGTACCGGCCGATTAAGGCGACGACCGGCGCCCCCGAGCGGTGGATATCACATCGGACCTACCCCGAGTGTTTCCCCTAACCTAATTGCACAAATGGTGAGCTATCAAGCTCTGTCCGCGTGAACCGAATGGGTGGCGGACAGTTGATCGCATTCAAATTGGTGGTTCAGCAAGCATCGTAGGCATGCGAGAAAGCTTAAATGAGAGAGAGAGAGAGTGATGAGCTAACCTGGAAAGGGCTGGCCGCGGTGAGGTCGAGTTTCGGGTGGCGGAGAACGAAATTGGGGGAAATGAGCAATTCTCCGGCTATGGGGGCTAATCGGAGGCGGCAGTGGTGGCTATGGCTTCGGTATGACCTAGCGCAGCTGGCCGGGGGCTCAATTTATAGGCAGAGCGAGCGGTGGCCGCGAATTTTGGACGAGACATACGGCGGTCGGAAGTGAAGAAGAACGGTGGTGCAGTGAACACGTGTTCACCGCCGTGGCAGTAACTCCGATGGTCGACGGGGAGTTTAGAGGGTGTCACGGCGATGCGATGGCGCGGTTAGGACACGCGGTGGCCAACGGCGATGGCACGACGACGGTGAGCACTTTACCCGCGGGCGGTGAGCCAGGGGAGATGAACTACGGCTAGCCGGAGTGGCTTCCAGGTCACTGGCGGCGACGATCTTTTGACCCCGCGACGTTATCAACTTACCCGAGCGTGAATCATGACGCCGACGACGCGAATCATGGCGAGGGGGGTCACCGGTGGTGGGAACCGTTGCGCTGGCGATCTGATCCCCTTTGCTACTGTACCATGGTGAACTCCTAACAGAGCACCTGACAGCTAGAGTTGAGGGTCGATTTTCTCCAAATTTTACTTGGCAACTCACCCAAGCCTCTGCATCAAAGTTGTAGTGCTACTTATCAGCTACAAATCAACTATAGGGATTACACTTATTTGAGCACTGGATCAAGGTCAAACTGGCTCTCAAACTTGGGTCCAAGTCATTGCCTATCTGAAATTCAGACTGAACCAGCCTGACAGCTTGACTTCAAGCCTGCTTATCTCCAATATTTTCTTAACAACAATGCTTACACTCTTAAGCAAAGTTGTTCTCCTATAATTGGGCTACAATCTTGATGTGATCACTTAGGGCAAAAACCTTATATTTTAAAAGATACAGGGCTCCAAAGTTGAGCCCACTAAACTGAATTTCAGACTTAGAATAGAGCTTAAGTGAGGTCCATTTTGCATTTAAGTCCAAAATCCAATTTTTGGCCTACAAGTGCACACATTTGTGAACCAAATGACTTAAGATACCTTTTTGACTTGGTTTTTGCACTTTAGCCCAAAAGTGGGCTAATTTTGCACATAGGTCCCTAGGGTTTGGTTTTAGGGTTTTTCAGGGTTCCAACTAGGGTTTCTGATATCCCAGGGGTATAAATGTAATTCAACTTTGTTTTTGGGGACATTTTATGCCTCTTTCCCTAAAGCCTTTAGGTTTTCTCATCTTGGTTTAAGTTTTACCCCTTTTGAGCCTTATTTAGGGTTAGGTTCCCTATCCAGGGTCCTATTTGCAAAACACCAAAAACAATACACTTGTTTGAAATTTTTACCTAGTGAATGCACTCTAGGTGTATCAAACATATGCAATGTCAATGCTTATGATGCCATGCTCAAGTTTTAGTTACAGTAACACCAGGGGTGTTACAATTATATCCCATATTGCAAAGTTGACTCACAGACAACAAGTTATATCCAAGCGACTCAACTAAAAACACATTAGAAATAGAGTGCTCGGATGAAATAGCAATCTTTCCTAACCCTTTTACCTTGCCTTGGTTCCCATCACCGAATATTATTGAATCTTGGGGATCCTTGTTCTTGACGTAGGAAGAGAACATCCTATTTTCCCCCGTCATGTGGTTTGTGCATCCGTTGTCGATAATCCAGCTTGAGCCCCCGGATGCATAAACCTGCAAGGCAAATTTAGGCTTGGGTCTTAGGTACCCAACTCATGTTGGGTCCTACAAGGTTAGTTACAATAGTCTTAGGGACCCAAATGCAAGTTTTGTATCCCTTACATTTGGCCCCTAACTTCTTAGCAATTACCTTCTTACCCTTTCTACAAATAGCAAAGGAAACATTGCAAGCATAATAAATTGTAGAAGGTTCATTCATTACTTTCCTAGGAACATGAACAACATTTTTTCTAGGCATAGCATTTTTCCTAGCAACATTTCTATCATGCATAATAGAAGAACTAGAAGCAACCATGGCATGAGAATCAAGAGCATCATAACTTCTAAAAGCATTTCTAGAATGTCTCCTATCATGATACATGAAAGCATGGTTCTTATGAGCACTACTAGCCATAGGGGCCTTCCCTTTCTCCTTGGCGAAGATGGAAACCTTATGGCTTGTTAAGTTCTTGACCTCTCTCTTGAAGCCAAGACCATCCTTAATTGAGGGGTGTCTACCAATCGTGTAGGCATCCCTTGCAAATTTTATTTTATCAATTTCACTTTTGCCAGTCTTAAGTTGGGCATTAAGACTAGCCACTTCATCATTTAATCTAGAAATTGAAGCTAGGTGTTTGCTACAAGCATCAATATTAAAATCTTTGCACCTATTGCAAATTACAACATTTTCTACACAAGATGTTGATTTACTAGCTATTTCTAACTTAGCATTTAAATCATCATTTATGCTCCTTAAGCTAGAAATTGTCTCATGGCAAGTAGATAGTTCACAAGAAAGCATTTCATTCCTTTTAACTTCTAAAGCATGAGATTTTTGTGCCTCGACAAATTTATCATGTTCTTCATACAACAAATCCTCTTGCTTTTCTAATAACCTATTCTTATCATTCAAGGCATCAATTAATTCATTAATTTTATCAACCTTGGTTCTATCTAGGCCCTTGAATAAACATGAATAATCTATTTCATCATCATCACTAGACTCGTCCTCACTTGAAGAAGCATAAGTAGTATTTCGAGTACATACCTTCTTCTCCTTCGCCATGAGGCATGTGTGACGCTCGTTTGGGAAGAGGGCCGATTTGTTGAAGGCGGTGGCGGAGAGTCCTTCGTTGTCGGAATCGG
The DNA here is from genome assembly GCA_029449295.1 of Zea luxurians. NCBI lineage: Eukaryota > Viridiplantae > Streptophyta > Magnoliopsida > Poales > Poaceae > Zea > Zea luxurians. The sequence continues at coordinate 51,319,887 of JAOPSE010000023.1, forward strand.
ACGACGAACAATCCGAGTCCCACTCCTTGCCAAGGTGTGCCTCGCCCTTAGCCTTCTTGTAAGCTTTCTTCTTCTCCCTTTTGTTCCCTTGTTCCTGGTCACTATCATTATCGGGACAATTAGCGATAAAATGACCAATCTTACCATATTTGAAGCATGAGCGCTTCCCCTTTGTCTTGGTCTTGCTTGGCTGCCCCTTGTGACCCTTTAGCGCCGTCTTGAAGCGCTTGATGATGAGGGCCATCTCTTCATCATTGAGCCCCGCCGCCTCAACTTGTGCCACCTTGCTAGGTAGCGCCTCCTTGCTCCTCGTTGCCTTGAGAGCAATAGTTTGAGGCTCTTGGATTGGTCCATTTAGTGAATCGTCGACGTATCTTGCCTCCTTGATCATCATCCGCCCGCTTACAAATTTCCCAAGAATTTCTTCGGGCGACATCTCGGTGTACCTAGGATTCTCACGAATATTGTTCACAAGATGTGGATCAAGAACAGTAAAGGACCTTAGCATTAGGCGGACAACATCGTGGTCCATCCATCGCTTGCTTCCGTAGCTCCTTATTTTGTTGACGAGGGTCTTGAGCCGGTTGTACGTTTGGGTTGGCTTCTCGCCCCTTATCATCGCGAATCACCCAAGTTCGCCCTCCACCAACTCCATCTTGGTGAGCATGGTGACGTTGTTCCCCTCATGAGAGATCTTGAGGGTGTCCTAGATTTGCTTGGCATTGTCCAAGCCGCTCACCTTATGATACTCGTCCCTGCACAAAGAGGCTAGCAACACAGTAGTAGCTTGTGCATTTTTATGAATCTGTTCATTGATAAACATACAGGGTAGAGGATGCACTAAGAGATTTGGATTGGGTGCTGGCAATGAAAGAGGAGCTCAACAACTTCACGAGGAATGAGGTATGTCATCTAGTTCCACGTCCTAATCAAAATGTTGTAGGTACCTGTTGGGGACTTGTTCTCAAATGCTATGAATTAAGAACAAGGCAACACAAAAATATTAGGTATAAATGCCCTTCGTCCGCTGAAGCATTATCTCCCCAAGGATTTAATGAGCTTCGGACGAAGGTCAAAAGTAAAATATTACGAAGAATTCACCTTCGTAATTATACTCGTAAAGCAACAAATAATAAGGAATGACATATAAAGTATATCATATATTTACATGTTTTATTATATGATCATATGAGTATCTGAACATAATGTTTGAATACAATTATACCTTCGTCTTGGCGGAAAGTAACAATTCAAGCGTAATGAGCCAGTGATTACAAGGTCCCGTGAACAGTGCCGGCATACTGTTCACCTATTTATAGACACAGGATGCAACCTGCGTAAAATTACATTTAAACCCTTTACAATTGATTACAATAATGACACAAACATCATGGGTCTTTGATTCAATCCATCTTTAAGTCGGTTCAGCCCTTCGTCTTAAGATTTATCATTGTGCCGAAGCTCTTTAAGTAATAGCTTCGGCGCTTGCTCCTGAGAGTGTCTGTCGAAGGTGTTCTCTTTCTTTAGGATCTTCGGCTACGAAGCACACCCCCAACAGTAGCCCCTTCATGGTGCTAGATCATTTTTCGTAACGAGCTTGATCCGTGAAAAAATCTTTTATGCTTCGGGATGCCGAAGATCCGAAAAACACCTTCCCTGAGCTCGTTGGCGAGAAACGATTAAAATATTCCGTGCTCGAGGTGGCTCCATCTTGCAGCAGTTACGCGCGCCCTGGCGATTCACCCTCTCGAGCCATGTGGCCCACCATTCAGCGGGTGCGGGTGACTATTTGTTCGGTGCGGGAGTCTTTGACAATTCACCTTCTCACCTGTGACACTATATAAACAGACGGGTAGGTGTGAAGTTACCACAGTATTCATTGCTATTGCACTGTTTTGCTGCCAAAATTTTAGTCATACCGAAGCTTATTCATCGTGCTCAGATGAAACCCCACTTTTGAATCTGCTTCGTCACAAAAGGAAGAGCTTCAGGAAAATCAGACAAGTCAACAACGAAAAATTTCAAGAAAGACATAATTAAATGGCTAGAGTTCACTCCATTGCTAGGGTTGATCACGAGGGAGATGAGACCGAAACTGTTGAGACCGTTCCGATTTCTGAAGCTATGAAGTGGTCTGGGCTGGCAATATCGGAGGACGTCCCTGTCGCCGGGGCAGAACAAGTTGATGTTGAGGAGACCGATTCTAAGGATGATTATAGCAGTGCTGTGCCGAGCAAACCCAGCCACCTTGATTTTGGGAAATCCACAATCTCCAAAGGTGACCTACCTAAAATGTTGAAGTTGGGGTATTTCAATGAAGAGAATAAAAAGCTGGTTCTTTTTGGTGCAGAGGAAACTATTTCGAAGCCGGAAAAAGATGAAATAATAGTTTTTAACAGTTTCTTCAAAGCTGGATTGAGATTTCCCTTGAATAAGATGATTGCTGATGTGCTGAAGAAATTTGGGATCTACTTCCATCAGCTAACTCCTAACACTATCGATAGGCTTAGCGTTTACATTTGGGCTCTCCGAAGCCAAGGGGTGGAACCGTTTGCCGAAGGTTTCTGCCGAGTACATGAACTGCATTACCAAACCAAGGCTAGGAAAGATGGGTTGCATGAAAACTTCGGTTGCTACAATTTTGCCTACTGGAAGACTACAAAATTTCCTGTGATCAGCTACCGAAGCAAGTGGTCGGCAGGCTGGAAGTCGGAATGGTTCTATGTCAAAGTTGACGATGATAAGGAGAAGTTGGTCCAGAGCCCACTAGAGCTGATCTTCGGAGAGACCCGACCCCCGTGCAACATGTTGCCAAGGAGTCCAAGTCAGATTGCTCTAGCTGAATTTAGGATTATTGCAGAGCACATTGGTACTAGAGACTTAGTGCAGGAATTTTTGGCTTTCAAAATATTTCCAACTAAGAAAGAGTGGGCCAAGCCGAAGCTCGAAGGAAAAAAGAAGGAAGGAGAACTTATCCGGCTGCCCTACCATTACAAATTCAAGAGACATTTCAAAGTACCCTGCCAAGAATGGTTGGATACAATCGAAGTGATGTGTAACGAAATTCTTGGAAATTATTCTAAAAAGGAAGATCAATTGATGATAGCAGCCTTCGGCACCCGTCCGAAACAAAGGCTAAATCTAGTGATGGATGCTATAGGCTTTGAATATCCTGACTACGATCTACTGGACAAGGGTGCCGAAGGACAAAAAAGAAAAAAGAGTGGCTAGTGCTCTGAATAAGGACGACGAAGATCAATCAAAGAAGAAAAAACAAGAGTCTGAGGCGAAAACAGTTGCTTCGAAGAAAAGAAAAACCTTGACTTCGAAGCAAAAACCAACTGATGAAGAAGAAAAGACTTCTGCGACATCCTCTGCTTCTGAAATAGAGGAAATCCTGAAGGTAATGACTGAAACTTTGCCTGTCAAACTAAGTCCACTGGGGTTACATCTGACGAAGCTTTTTCAGAAGGAAAAGGAGCCCATAAAAACGGAAGCACCTAAGCCGAAGAGGCAAAGAATCGTTACTGTGACAGAAGTTATTGAAGCAACTCCACCAAGAGCTTCAGCTCTGAAGGTGCCAGCCATTGAAAGCGTGACAGCTACCGAAGCTGTACCTTCGGAGGCTCTCGCAGAAGAGGTCAGAGCTGAAGATGCCAGATCCGAAGATATTAATTTAGAGAGCGTAGCTGCTGACATAGACAAGATGTTACTAAACATGGCCGCGGAAGAAGCTGCCGCAGCCACCAAAGAGACTACGGCCGCAAAACCCGAGAAGGAAGAGATGATCGGAGATACTTCGGAAGATGAGACCTTTGACTTTCAAAACTTAATTGGCCAAGAGCTGACAAAAACTGAGAAAGAAGAATTAAAAGAATATGCTATATCCTGCGGGTATCGGCCGGGAGCACTTCTCTTCGGTGGCATTGATGACGAAAAGTTAGGCTGCATACGAGACCAGACTGGCGCGAAGGTCATCGGTACTCTATCAAAGAGTATCGGTTTCCTGAAGCTCGAGCAGATATCAGCCGCTACCGACGACAACACATTGTCGGCAGTTTGTTCTATTCCAATTTTAAGGTAAACATCTTGCGTCTAACCCTTACTATTTGTAATAACCCAAATATTTTCTAACGAAGGTCATTTGTCCATAGAGTATGCTCTTGAGCAAGGCCTTAAAAATGCAGCAGGACTTAGAAGACAAAAGACACGAAGTTATAATTGGGAACTTAGAAAACAAAATAAAAGAGCAATCAGCTGCCATCGAAAAGAAAGACTTCGAGCTCCAATCAGTCGAAGGCTTATTAGCGGATGCTGAAGCCAAAATAACGGAATTAAATTCGAAGCTTCTTTCCCAATCAGAAAATTTTGAACAAGAAAAGCGGAAACTTGATGTAAAGCTTGAAGCCAAAATTCAAAAAAGCTCGGAGCTGAAAGAATCCTTGACAAATCTTCAGAATAAATGCCTGGAGTTCAGTAATCGATGCATCCAACAGTTGAAGCAAGTGTTTCATTTTGTCGGAGCTAGCGACGAAAAGTTCACTCCTTCGGCTGAAGACCTGCCTGGTGCCTTCGAGCATATTGAAGGTGAAATCAATGATCTTGACGAAGTCATAGCTGGGCATGGCGATTTCTGTGCCCTGGCAGCTTCTCGGGGCACAGCCGTTGCCTTTTTGAAGTCTGGCTATGAACACGGAAAGATTGTTAATAGACCCAACTTCAGCCTATCACCAGAAGACTTAGATAATATTCCCAGCTTGGCCCGAAGTATTGCGAATAGATTCATAAAATTAGTATGGACAAAGGGTGGCCGGAGCAAAGCTGGTGACGAAGCTTGAAGCCACCTTAAGCTGGTAACGAAATCATACCTTATACTTACCTTTTCCTTTGAATTTTGAATTTTGCTTATAATACTTACATACAGGTTGACCAAGCCGAAGCTGAAGCTGCAGAGTAAAAGGATGAAGCTCTATGGGTGCTGTCGAAGCTCGAATAGTCTGTTAAGAATAGCTCAAAAAACTTTGTATAAAATATGATGTAATCAAATTTTGACTTTGTAATATAATCTTACTTTTCCGTCAATGTATGAAATGCTTTGGTGTGGACGAAATTAATACTTTTGAGCCGAAGGCGAAAAACACCTTCCCTTCTTTGCGTACACAGCAAAGCATAAAATTGCCTATTTTTCCCCTTTTTCCGAAGCCTTCTCTTTCAAAGCCGAAGGAAGTTTGTATGTTATGATGATGATGATCCTATGTATGTCTAAGTGAATGTTTATGAATGCAAATGTATGATGTAATGTATCGTGCAAATGAATGTTCAAAGACATATACGAAACCATAACCACAACTCTTATTCCCTTAGTAATAACATATCTTTGCGGTTTATTTTTTGGCTTCACCGCTTATTTTTGGTGTATCAGCGCTGACTTTTCGCTGTAAGCCTCCCTTGGGAGCTTCTTCGCCTTTTACTTCAGCGGAATCAGCGTTTATTTTTCGCTGTAAGCCTCCCTTAGGAGCTTCTTTGCCTTTTACTTCAGCGAAATCAGCGTTTGTTTTTCGCTGTAAGCTCTGCATTCCCTTAAGAACGACTTTTGAGTAGAAAACTTACGCTGCGCTCCTTTAGGAACGACTTTTTGTAGCTTCGTCGTGCTCTGCATCCTCTTAGGGACGTCTTTCGAGCTTTTCCCTGTTTTTCCTTTTTCTCTTTTGCACCCGATGGTGCATGCCCAGTTTTTACATTTACATCTTCGGGGGATATTGCTCTTGTAGAGCTGGTATAAGAAAAAGAGAAATTATATGTTATGGCCCCATTAAAAACCTTTCTCCCCCTTTGGAAAGGAAAAGGGTGCCATAGGAAAGAATAAAAAAGATTACATCAGGTTACACATAATACCGCCGAAGCTCATCCGCATTCCAAGATCTAGGAATGTCGTTGCCGTCCATATCCTTTAACCTGAAGGAACCAGGTCTTGACGAAGATGTTACCAGAAAAGGTCCTTCCCACTTCAGCTGAAGCTTGCCTACTGTGTCGGGGTTGGCCACTCTCCGAAGCACCAGATGTCCCGGCTTAATATTTTTTAACCGAACCTTTCTGTCACGCCATTTTATTGTTTCTGCTTGATATTTATTGATGTTCTCCATAGCCTGAAGCCTGATCCCTTCTATAGCATCTTTTGCCACAGAATAATCAGCTTCGGTCTCTGCCGAAGCCACTGTTCTTATTGATCCCGTTTTAGCTTCTTCTGGGGTTATTGCTTCATCACCAAACAGCAATTTGAATGGTGGAAAGCCTGTTGATCTTGACATTGTTGTGTTGTGACTCCAGACCACTTTGATTAATTCATCTGGCCACTTTCCCCTAGGCTGATTGAAGATTAACTTCATTATTCCTGTCATTATAATGCCATTAGCTCTTTCAACAAGTCCATTTGACTCTGGTTGCCGAACCGATGCAAAATGGATCTTCGTGCCAATTCGTTCACAAAACTCTCTGAAAGCTTCAGAATCAAATTTTGTTCCATTGTCCACAGTGATAGCCTTTGGCACCCCAAAGCGACACACAATATTTTGCCAGAAAAACTTTTGAACAGTGACCGAAGTTATTGTGGCTAAAGGCTTCGCCTCAATCCACTTAGAAAAATATTCTACTGCCACCACAACATATCTTAAATTCCCTTGTGCTGGTGGAAGTGGGCCTAGCAAATCAAGGCCCCACCTTTGCAATGGCCAAGTGGGCTGTATTAATTGAGTTAGAGACGAAGGTTGTTTTTGGTCTCTTGCACATTTTTGGCAACCTTCTCACTTTTGGACTAATTCTGCTGCATCCGAAGCTGCCTTCGGCCAATAAAATCCTTGACGAAAAACTTTACCCAACAAAGGCCTAGATCCAATGTGAGATCCACACAGGCCTGCATGTATTTCTTTCATTAGCTCTATACCTTCAGCTCTGGATAAACATTTGAGTAATGGAGAACAGACTCCATGCTTATATAACTCCCCTTCGATTATTACGTATGGACGGGCTCTTGCCGCTATTCTCTTATGATAAGCTTCGTCATCTGAAAGGAAATTGCCCTGAAGAAAAGATATGATCTCGGTTCTCCAATCTTCACTATAGACGGGAGATATATTGAGTACTGCTCTTTCAAGAAGGTCAACCGAAGGTGCTTTTATTGTTTCAAAGAATACTTCTGAAGGTAAGGGCAGCCCCTGTGCCGCTGACTTGGCTAGTAGATCAGCGTGCTCATTTTCTCCTCGTGGAATATTCTTGACAGAGAACCCTTCGAAGGAAGCTTCAAGTCTTCGAACTGTATCCAAATATTTCTCAAGCTTCGGATCTCTTGCTTTGCAACTTTTGTCAACATGGCCAGAAATGACTTGAGAATCAGTTTTGAGAATCGCCCTTCTTATCCCCATTGCCTTCAGCTTCCGAAGACCCAAGAGCAAAGCTTCATATTCAGCAATATTATTTGTACAACTAAAATCAAGTTTCACTGCGTAGCATGTTCTGACTTTTGAAGGTGCAATTAAAACGGCAGCTGCACCTGCCCCGAAGGTTCCCCAGGAGCCATCGCAAAATACTGTCCAAGCTTTGGCATCTTTACTTCTTCTTCTTCGTGAGCCCCTGGCGTCCAGTCAGCGATGAAATCTGCTAGCGCCTGGGACTGAATCGGAGATCTATGCACATAATCAATGTAGAACTCATTGAGTTCCATAGCCCACTTTCCAATCCTTCCCGTAGCTTCTCTGTTTCTCATAATATCCTTCAAAGGCTATGTGAAGGAACAATTATATGGTATGCTTGAAAGTAATGTCAAAGCTTCCTGGAGGCCATTAAAACAGCATACAGCACCTTCTCCAATTCTGTATAGTTTTTCTTTGATAAACTGAGAACTTCAGAAACAAAATATATTGGAGCCTGCCTTTTCAATTGGCCTTCAAGCTTCTCCTGAACAAGCGCTGCACTTACTGCAGAGTGCGAAGCTGCCACATACAGCAGCAGAGGAGCCCCTGGCGCTGGTGGAGTTAAAGTTGTTAAATCTATCAAATACTGTTTCAGTTCTTCGAAAGCTTTTTGCTGAGCTGATCCCCATTGAAAAACTTCGGCTGACTTCAGCACTTCAAAGAATGGTAAATTTCTCTCTGCCGATCTGGATATAAATCGATTCAAAGATGCCAATCTTCCTGTCAGCCGCTGAGCCCCTTTCTTCGTGCTTGGTGGCTCCATCCGAAGGATAGCTTCGATTTTATTTGGATTAGCTTCGATTCCTTTTGTTGAAACCAGACAACCAAGGAATTTCCCCTTCTTTACCCCGAAGACACACTTTTCCGGATTCAGCTTCAGACCAACTTGCCTAAAATTAGCGAATGTCTCCTGCAAATCAGCAATGTGATTTTCTTGCTTTGTGCTTTTTACTATGATATCATCAACATATGTTAGCACGTTTCTGCCTATCTGAGAATGAAGGACCTTTGTTGTCATTCTGCTGAAGCTTCCTCCATCATTCTTGAGCCCCTCAGGCATCCGAAGGTAACAATATGTACCACTGGGGGTGATAAAGCTGGTTTTTGGCTCGTCTTCTTTCTTCATCCAGATTTGATGGTAACCTGAGTAACAGTCTAGTAAACTCATGAGCTCTGACGAAGCTGCTGCGTCTACCAGAGAATCTATCCTTGGTAATGGAAATTCATCCTTCGGACAAGCCTTATTGAGATCAGTAAAATCAATGCACATTCTCCATTTACCATTGGCTTTCTTTACCATAACAGTGTTAGCTAGCCATTCTGGGTATTTTACTTCTCTGATGACTTTAGCGCTGAGGAGTCTTTTCACTTCATTCCGAGCACCTTCGGCTTTGTCATCAGACATCTTCCGAAGCCTCTACTTCCTGGGTCTGAAGGATGGATCCACATTGAGCGAATGTTCAATAACATCCCTGTTGACACCACAGAGATCATTGGCTGACCAAGCAAAAACATCTTTATTGTTGAACAAAAACCTTATCAGGGTTTTCTCCTGTTCTTCAGACAATTGGGAACCCAGCAACACCTTCTGCTCTGCAATATCTTCACATAAAAGCATAGGCTTCGGCTGATCGGCTGAAGCAGCCTTCTCCCTTCTGTACTTGTACTGCTCACAAGCTTCGTTTCCATCTATATTATGGATTGCCTTTGAATCTGTCCAATTCCCTTTAGCTTTTCTGGCAGCTTCTTGACTCCCATGAATAGCAATAGGTCCCTGATCCGAAGGTATCTTCATGCAAAGATATGCTGGATGAAGAATTGCTTCGAAAGCATTAAGTGTTCCACGACCAATGATTGCATTATAGGGGTATTCCATGTCAACAATATCAAACACAACTTGCTCAGTTCTGGTGTTGTTAACAAATCCGAAGGTCACTGGCATGGTGATCTTGCCAAGTGCTACAATCTGTCTTCCTCCGAAGCCACAGAGAGGGTGAGTAGCATCATGAATCTTGTCTTCTGGCTGTTGCATTTGTCTGAAGGCCTTAGCAAATATGATATCAGCTGCACTGCCTGTATCAACCAAAACATTGTGGACCAGAAACCCTTTGATAACACAAGAAATAACCATAGCATCATTGTGAGGGAAATCCTCGAGCTGAAGATCCTCTTGGGAGAAGGTAATTGGAATGTCAAAAGTAAAATATTACGAAGAATTCACCTTTGTAATTATACTCGTAAAGCAACAAATAATAAGGAATGACATATAAAGTATATCATATATTTACATGTTTTATTATATGATCAAATGAGTATCTGAACATAATGTTTGAATACAATTATACCTTCGTCTTGGCGGAAAGTAACAATTCAAGCATAATGAGCCAGTGATTACAAGGTCCCGTGAACAGTGCCGGCGTACTGTTCACCTATTTATAGACACAGGATGTAACCTGCATAAAATTACATTTAAACCCTTTACAATTAATTACAATAATGACACAAACATCATGGGTCTTTGAGTCAATCCATCTTTAAGTCGGTTCAGCCCTTCGTCTTAAGATTTATCATTGTGCCGAAGCTCTTTAAGTAATAGCTTCGGCGCTTGCTCCTGAGAGTGTCTGCCGAAGGTGTTCTCTTTCTTTAGGATCTTCGGCTACGAAGCACACCCCCAACAGTACCAAATGGGTATTCCGCAACAAGTAAGACGAGCATGGTGTGGTGACAAGGAACAAAGCCTAACTTGTGGCCAAGGGTTATTCACAAGTCAAAGGTTTGGATTTCGATGAAACCTATGCACCCGTAGTTAGGCTTGAATCAATTTGCATATTACTTGCCTATGCTACTTACCATGGATTCAAGCTTTATCAAATGGACGTGAAGAGTGCCTTCCTCAATGGACCTATCAAGGAAGAGGTCTACGTTGAGCAACCTCCTGGCTTTGAAGATAGTGAGTACCCTAACCATGTGTATAAACTCTCAAAGGCGCTTTATGGGCTCAAGCAAGCCCCAAGAGCATGGTATGAATGCCTGCGAGATTTTCTTATCACTAATGGCTTCAAAGTCGGAAAAGCTGATCCTACTCTCTTTACTAAAACTGTTGCAAATGATTTGTTTGTATGCCAAATTTATGTTGATGATATTATATTTAGATCTACTAACAAATCTACTTGTGAAGAGTTTAGTAGGATCATGGTTCAAAAATTTGAGATGTCTATGATGGGGGAGCTGAAATATTTTCTAGGATTTCAAATCAAGCAACTCCAGGATGGCACCTTCATCAGTGTCGGTGTTTTGGGTCCGACCGCGCACCTGGGGTTACCCCTCAAGGTGCTTTTTGGAGTAGGACAGAGTAATCGATTGTAGCTCAATGGTTCGTGCTAGATGCACGAGAGACAGTAGATAATTTTGCATAGGTTCGGGCCGCTTTGAGACGCGTAACACCCTACGTCCTGGTGTGGATCTTTTATGGGGTGGGTTACAGAGGAATTCTCTAGTACGAGGGATGCTAGAGAGCTAAGTGGATGGCTGATGAATGAGATGAATATGATTTTGATGGGGTGCCCCCTAGGCCTTATATACTCGATCGTGGGGCGATACATGCAGATATGATAACAACATGCGCCTAAGCAATAGTGAACCGACTAAACTTATCTTCCTATGATCCTGTCGACTTATCATCGATTAGTTCCGACGTCTGAGGGTGCTGTGCGGGAGAATCAGATCACTGCTGCGGATAGCGTTTGAATTCAGCGAACTGCATGGGCTTGAGTTGATCCGATCTCGTGTATCCAACCTGCCAAAAGTTCCTCCCCTGGCCCACGAAGGGATGGCCTTGCAAAATAATGGGCCTGGGGCACTTCGTGAGGCCTTCTTGCCTTCTAGTGGACCCGGGGGATATCTGTCCCCCACAAGCCCCCAATCTTTGTGTTGATTTTGAAATAATCAGCCCAAAGATTCTAGGTCCAGCTTGCGATTTTGAAAACATGTCTGTTAAGTCGTTACCTCTAACTCTGAGTGACTTGGTAAAAACGATCTTCTGTCATCTTCTTTTGACATTATTCAACAGGCTTTTGCTTTAATCTTCAGAAATCGGTGTTCTGCTCATGCTTTGGAGATCGACATTTTGCTCTCAGGGGTTAAGGATTCATTGGGTGCACCTAATGGGTGTAGCCCCCGAGCTTTGAGTGGATTGCTGAAAATAATCCACTCAAAGGTCTTCATCGCATGCTTTTTTAGAAACCATTGTCTCTGACTTGGACTCATGCCTTAGAAATCAGCATTTTGCCATCAGCCTGTGCTTTAGAGATCAGCATTTTGTCCTTAGGGTTTCAGGATTCATTGGGTGCACCAGAGGTGCATCCAATGGGTGTAGCCCCTAAGCTTTGAGTGGATTATTGGAAATAATTCCCTCAAAGGTCTTCATACCATGCTTTAGAAATCAGCATTTTATCCTCGCCGAATGCCTTAGAATTCAGCATGATATCATCAACTTTATGCTTTAGAAATCAGCATACGGTTTTGCCTTTGAGATCAATAACATGGTCTACCCATGTCCTATTGAAATTTATTTGATCTGCGACAGATTGGACATCTAGTAGATGGCCCTTGGCTGGTCTTCCTTTCGCTTCGTGCTTCAATGCTCCTGTTGATTAGACTTGTACTTCATCAGCTATTTGTGGCTTTCCTCCGATCTCCATCGATATCTTCTTTTTGTCTTGACACATTCATATCGTCCATGCAGTTGACTTGAGTCCCAATGGGTGTTGTGTTACGTGAAACGGCGTCAGCCGCCTGACTTGTTTCCAGACGATTTGAATTGCTTATTGAATACTTGTGACTGTTCAGTGGCCGTGGTAGGAGATGAGCGGTTGCCTTCTTCCTCTATAAATAGAGTGTCTGCTTCTCTGGCGTCTTCACATATTTCTCTGCTGCTTGTTGCTTGCTCTCCTCTTTTCTCTTCTCTTCTACTCCATCATGGGCAAGAGCAAAAAGGGTGGAAGTTTGTCGCACCATTCCGGCGACAAGCGGAAGCGTGAGCCGACCCCTCCATCTGAGGACTTCGGCGATTCCGAGTACTTGGAGGAGGAGTTTTCCTCTGAGTCCGAGGGGTCGCCAGTCTACACCTCTCCCCCAGCATCATTCGATGACTCAGATGATTCCCAGGGGATCGCCACCGAGGTGTGGACATATATCCGGGCCATCGAGCGCTCCAGGCTCAAGGGCTCGGATGAGTCAGAGGTCTCCTGAGACGAGGAGAACTCCTCTGACTCGTCCGAGGAGGGGAGCGGTGATGACGGTGACGGCGAGGGCGACGGCGACGACGGAGGCGACGGCAAGGGTGATGGCAGCAAGGGCGACGGCAAGGGCAGCGACGGCAGCAGCAGGGCCAGTGGCAAAGCGCCACTGGCTTAAAATATTAGTATAGATAAGTAGTATTAGTATTAGTGGAATAATGTAGTAGTAGTTAGTAGTATAGTGTAGTGTAATGTAGTAATGTAATGTGTCGAGAGATGCGAGGAAGGCCGGCTCATAATGAGTCGGTCTTTGAATTTGTGAAAGAACTTCTCCCTTTATGTAATGAAGAATGTTGGCTCTATGCATATCTTTTGCCTTTCTGATGCCCCTTTATAGTCGATCAACAACTTGTATTTATGTCCGACGTAGCCGTTGTTCTTAGAAGTAATTCTTGAGTAACGACTTGTTATTGTCGGGTCGTATTTAATTATGCCTGCATTTTATGTGGAGAAAAAACGGCTGAGTTACTGTTGGTGCCTTCAAAGGCAATATCCGAGTCATGCTAGATCATGTCGGTGTTTTAGAAGTAACAGCCGGGTGGTGCTGGGCCACGTCGACGTTTTAGAAGTAATAGCCGAGTGGTTTCTGGTGACGTCAGCGTTTTAGAGGTAACAGCCGAGCGATGCGGGACCACGTTGACGTTCTAGAAGTAATAGCCAAGTGGTTTCTGGTGACGTCAGCATTTTAGAGGCGACAGCCGAGTCATGAGGTCCTATTTTTTCCCCGAGTGATGACTTAGCACTTTTAGAAACGGTATCTGACCCGAGAAAACCCCATTTGCATCACGTCATCATACGCCTCCATGTCCTGAGCCCTAGCCTTACTTTTTTGCCTCCAAACATCCTCTGTTTTCCTTTGATTTCGCTTCCGCCCAATTCGCCGACGAGATTGTGATGGCGCCCAAGCAGAAGAACCAGAATTCTGCTGCTGCAGTCATTCCTCCTATCGATCCCAACAGCCAATTGCCTTTCGCAGGTAATCATATGTCTGTTGTTTCCGAGTCGGATCTTCTCCACCTTGTCGATGTCGGAATTCTTCCTCCCAAGGAGCTTTGTTCTTGGCGGATTTGTCGTGGGGTTACTGTCCCGACAGAGGATACCCACGAGTCCGTTGTTTACGTTCGTTTTCTTATTCGTGGTCTCGCCCTTCCTATTTCTCCCTTTTTTGCGGTCTCCTTGACTTTTACCATCTGAATCTGATTCACCTGAATCCCAACTCTATTCTGCAAATCTCTATCTTTGTTCACTTGTGTGAGGCCTACCTTGGAATTCTCCCTCACTTCGGTTTGTGGAAATACTTGTATCACTGTCGCCCTAGGATGGCTGGGGGCAGCATCAGCTTGTGGGCGGTGCTAGCTTGGAGATGTGCCGTGGGAGGAAAACGGAGTACCTCGATATCCCACTTAAAAACAGTATTAAAGGATGATGCTTAGAGTGGTTCATTGTGGAAAACCATGGTAACTCCCTCCCCCCTCGGTCAGGGAGACAACCGGATGTGCGCACTCCAAGTTGGATTCAGTCTCCTACAGCCCTGGAGGTAACAGAAGCCAAGGTTCTGCTTGCTGAAGTTTGTTTGCTAAAGGAGAGAGGTCTGACCGCTGAAGTTGTGGTTGCAGACTATGTGTTTAAGAATATTCAGCCTCTAAAGGACAGAGCATACCCGGCTTACTTATACAGTGGTGTCGCCGACTCAACCCGGGTCACCAACAAGAGAATTTCTGTTGTGGATTTGGTGAGCCGACTGGAAATGATTCTTAGGGGCAAAGTATCAAATATTGGTGCTCCTGTTGCGTATTCTGCCCGGAATCTGCCTTCTTTCAAGTCCTTTTTCGATTTTGTGTCCAATCCTCCTGATAGTGACAATGGTTTGGGTCTTAGAGTGCGACCCTCTCTCGAAGAAGTTGAGGTTCTGGTTGCTTCACTTGGTGATCTTCCCAATGATGATAGGCAAGTTCACTTTGAGATGCCTATGAATCCAGGTGACGCAGAGATAAGTGCTATGCTGGACATGTTGGCTGGAGATTCTTCTGACTCAGCCCCTCCTAAGCCAATGGCTGTTGCGACTATCCCAGAGCCTGAAGAAACCGTGTATACTCGAAGGCCTGAGGTTACTCGTCCGAAACGTCTCTGCCAGGTCATTCGTCCAACTGCGCCTACCGAGGGGAAGAAAAAGAAAAAGAGACGGCTTCGACGAGTGTCGTGTTTGGACCAGGGTGCTGGCCCTTCTGCTCCTGCCGATGAAGGAGTACCAGTGGAACTCTTTACTGGAGCTGAACCCAATGGCGCCAGAGCTGATCCCAATGGGTGTAACCCTGCCAGAGTTGAACCCAATGGATGTGACCCTGATGATGCTGAACCCAATGGGTGTGACCCCGCCAGAGCTGATCCCAATGTGTGTGACTCTGCGCCGTTTATGGTCCGTATTGTTGACGAGGACGAAGAAGAAGAAGAAGAAGTCTCATTGATTCAGAAGAATAGTCGATGTTACAGAGTTATTGGGGGGAGTAGCGATATTCCTTCTCCAGCTCTGTCTGCTCTTATTGGTTTGCAAGAATTATCCATAGCAAATTTTGATCAGGCTCACGAGGATGTTGTCCTTGAAGATCTACTATCCGAGCCCATTGATGGTGATATGATGGATGTCTGCTCTGACATTCCAGATGTGGGATTAGAGGTATCCCGGGCAGCGTCTCGTGCATCATCGACCTTGGAGGGCTGTCTTCGGAGCCAAGAGGTTGGTCAAGGTTGTTCAATTCCCATGGAGGTGACTGAGAGTCCTTCAGCCTTAGAGGTGGCTGTTGCAGAGAACCCAGTTCTCAAGGATGGTGCCAGCGGTTGCCTAGCCCCCGAGGGTGTTGCCGGTAATGATCTGGCTCGGGTGGGTAGCACAAGCTGCGACCCAGCCCCCGAGGGTGTTACCGGTGGTGATCCAGCTCCGATGGGCAGTACAGGCTGCAACCTAGCCCCCGAGGGTGTCTGAGCAGGCTCCTCTTCTCATACCTCCATGGATGTCCACGTCGGATCTTCTCCACCACATTCTGGAGGTGTACTAGTAGTGCATGCTTCAAATGAAGGAGTCGCCTTAGAGGTCGGCACACTGGATGCTTGAGTTCTGATGCCTGTTGGTGGCGTCGAATTGATCCCTGGTGATGTTCCTTCACCGAGCCATCATCTAGCTTCTCGTGACCTGGGATTTCCATCGTTCTTCTCTAATCTTCAGGTAACTTGGCTTTTCCTGTTCTGGCGATACTCCTGGCAAATTACTGTCTTTGTACTCATTTGTTTGTAATATCAGGCTTTGGTTGACGGGATGGCTGGTCAATTGAGATCACAAGGTGCCTCTGTCCCGGAAGGAGCTCTGTCCCTGACGCAGTGGAATCCGTTGCTGCTTCAGAAATAGATATCTGATTTGAAAATGGCAAATGCTGGTTAGTGTCTTTGTTTCTTCTTTGGCTACTTGATTAGTCTACTTTAAACTGTGTGCCCTTCTTCAACCGTTTTTCATTAGATATGTCCCGGCGGTACTCTGAACTTGAAGAAAAATATTCCCAAGGTCAGATCGATCTGGCTCGGGTTTTTGCTTCCTTAGATGACGCCCATTCATTGAATTCCTCTCTTAGTGCTCAGCTTGACTCTAAAAAGGCGGCTAACGAGGTAAGCTTACTCGACTTTCTCTGCTGTGTTTTTTCTGCTTACTGGATGTTTGAGAGCTGATTCTTGTCTTGTAGGAGGAAAAACGTGTACTTGCGGCTTCTCGCGATAATCTTGATAGGTTGTATCGTGATGCCAGCAATTCTCTAACTATCATGGAGAGGAGCCATCGTTTTACCATGGTAGATTTGGATCACCACCGTCATGAACTGCAAGCTTCAGGATGAGGTCCTGCGTCTTAGGCAGTTGGTGTCGAGCAAAGATTCTATCATCAAGGATCTGCGTGCCTCCAAGAAATCAATCGCTCAGGAGCTAGAGGACGCTCGACTGGCTACCAAAGCTGCAGAAGATAATTCCGTCGTTCTGAGGGCCCAATGTGACAAGGCCATGGACAAAGTCATTCGTGCGGGGCGGATCTTGATGAGGAGGCCGGGCGTGGTTGTTCCTGATGATATAGTTGCCGATGTCAAAGCTGCTCCTAACTCCTCGAGTCGCCCCTCTTCATCTGTTGCTCCTAAGAAAAATATTGCCAAGTAGAGGCCTGAATACTTTGTTTAGAACGTGTTCTTGGTACTGGATGCTATTTTGTTCTTTTGTTGTTTGAATTCAACAGTTGTCACGATTGCAGAAATAAATGTAGTGTGCTGGTTTCAAAATTTCTCCTTATTTTGTGAGGCATAGAGATCGCCCTAAGATGAGTGATCGTAAGCATGTTTATACTAAGTCAAGTGGTCATGAGTATGTTGCACCGCCTTAAGTCATTGCTGACTTAAGCCGATTGCTCCGTTAGTAGGGTATAGTGGTCACCCTAAGTTAAGTAAACGTGAGCATGTTGCACCGTCTTAAATCTCTACCGACTTAAGTCGATTGCTCCGTTAGTAGGGTATAGTGGTCACCCTAAGTTAAGTAAGCATGAGCATGTTGCACCGTCTTAAGTCACTACCGACTTAGGCCAATTGCTCTATTAGTAGGGTATAGTGGTCACCGTAAGTTAAGTAAGCATGAGCATGTTGCACCGTCTTAAGTCACTGCCGACTTAGGTCGATTGCTCCGTTAGTAGGGTATAGTGGTCACCCTAAGTTAAGCAAGCGTGAGCATGTTGCACCGTCTTAAGTCCCTGCCGACTTAAGCCGATTGCTCCGTTAGTAGGGTATAGTGGTCACCCTAAGTTAAGTGAGCGTGAGCATGTTGCACTGTCTTAAGTCACTACCGACTTAAGCCGATTGCTCCGTTAGTAGGGTATAGTGGTCACCCTAAGTTAAGCAAGCGTGAGCATGTTGCACCGTCTTAAGTCCCTGCCGACTTAAGCCGATTGCTCCGTTAGTAGGGTATAGTGGTCACCCTAAGTTAAGTGAGCGTGAGCATGTTGCACCGTCTTAAGTCACTACCGGCTTAAGTCGATTGCTCCGTTAGTAGGGTATAGTGGTCACCCTAAATTAAGTGGACATGCAGATTGATAGTAAGTAGTTCGAGTGCCTTTGAGAATGAAGACTTTTTATTGATGATGTATTTTCTGGTTACAGAATACAATGCTGCCCCAATAGCTTTTGAAATCTAGCTAGGGGTAAAACTTCCTGAGGTGCTCTATATTCCATGAATTCCCTATTTCTGTGTCATCCATTTGAGTAAGCCGGTATGATCCCGGCCGGGTGACTTCTGCTACTACAAATGGCGCTTCCCATAATGGTGACAATTTGTGCCGTCCTTCCCCTGTTAGAATTCGGCGAAGGACCAAGTCTCCCTCTATGAAAGATCGATGCCGAATAGCCTTATCATGATAGTGCCTTAGGGTTTGCTGGTACCTAACTGACTGAATTACAGTATTCAATCGCTCTTCTTCCAGTTCATCAATATCCTCCATCCTGGTAGCCTCTGCCTCGGCTATGTTTTCGAAGACCAATCTTGATGCTCCAAACCTAAGGTCGGTAGGTAGTACTGCTTCCGAACCATAGACCATGAAGAAAGGCGTGTTTCCATGCAAGGCTCTGCTAGGTTGAGTTCTTAGGCTCCAAACCACATACGACAACTCTCTGATCCATTTTCCTGCAAACTTTTCATTCTTGCTGAAGACTTTCTTCCTGAGTGCTTCCAATATCATTCCATTAGCCCTTTCTACCTGACCGTTGGCTCTTAGGTGTGCTACTGACGCATATTTGATCTGAATGCTTCTTTGTTCGCAGAAATCAAAGAATTCCGAGCTAGTGAAGTTAGATCCCAAGTCAGTTATAATGTTATTTGGTATCTCGAACTTGAATATTATATCTTGTATGAATTCCACTGCTTTAGCCGAAGTTAGAGAAGCGATGGGTTTGTACTCTATCCATTTAGTGAATTTGCAAATGATGACCAGCACGTGAGTGTATCCTCCCTGAGCTTTCTTGAAGGGTCCAATCATGTCCAGTCCCCAACACGCAAATGGCCATGTTACGGGTATGGTTTGTAGTTGCTGTACTGGTAAATGATGCTGCTTTGATAAGTATTGGCATGCTTCACACCTCTGGACTAACTCGGCTGCATCCTGCTTTGCGGTCGGCCAGTAAAAACCAGATCTGAAGACCTTCCCAACCAATGTTCTGGATGCTGCATGTATTCCACACTGTCCGGCATGGACCTCATCTAATAGTTGTTTCCTAGTGGCTGAAGGAATGCACTTCATGAGGACTCCCGATGCACCTCTTCTATACAGTGTGTCCCCAATGAGGGTGTAGTGTGCTAACTGTCTTGCAATGCGTTCTGCTGCAGCTTTATCATCCGGCTCCTCTTCATTCTTTATATACTTAATAATAGGCTCCCTCCAGTCATTAGAGTCTGATTGTGACTGGCTTAAAACATTGCACTCTTCCGCCCGATCTAAGGAAATACTCGAGTGTGGTACCTCTTGGACAAGAACTCCAGGCGGAACCTGAGTCCGACTGGATCCTAGCTTTGATAATGCGTCTGCCGTAGCATTGTGTTCTCTTTCCACGTGATGGAACTCCAACCCTTCAAATCTGTCTTCCAATTTTCGGACGGTTGTGCAATACTTGCCCATGGAGTCATTCGAGCAATCCCATTCTTTATTTATCTGACTTATGACCACTAGTGAATCTCCGTATACCATCAATCTTTTAATGCCCAATGATATAGCAATGTTCAATCCGTGGATCAAAGCTTCATATTCTGCTGCATTATTGGATGCTGGGAACAATAACTGGAAAGCATATTTGAGTTGATCACCTCTAGGAGCAATGAAGAGGACTCCTGCGCCTGCTCCCTGCAATTTTAGCGAGCCATCAAAATACATCCACCATACTTCTGCAGTCTTCGGGTTATCTGGTACTTGTTGCTCGGTCCATTCCGATACGAAGTCAACTAGTGCCTGAGTCTTTATTGCAGTGCGAGGTCGAAACTCAATGTCGTGAGCCCCCAGCTCGCAGGCCCACTTGGATATTCTTCCAATGGCTTCTTTGTTGTGGAGAATATCCCCTATTGGAAATCCAGTGACTACTATGACTTTGTGGTCGTCAAAGTAGTGACGGAGCTTGCGCGCAGTTAGAAGTACTGCGTACAATAGTTTTTGAATTTGAGGATACTTCTTCTTTGATGGTCCCAGAACTTCACTGATGAAATAAACTGGGTGCTATACTAGATACGCGTGCCCTTCCTCTACCCGCTCGACTACCAACGCGGTGCTCACCACGTGAGTCGTGGAAGAGAGGTATAATAGCAGATCTTCGGCCGGTTGATTTGGCGTAGCTCGGCGTGGTGGCTTTAGCACTGGTGGCGTGGTCAAGAACCTTTTTAGTGCATCAAGAGCTTCTTGTGCTTCTATGGTCCACTGGAACTCGTCCACCTTCTTGAGCAATTTGTAGAATGGCAAGCCTTTTTCTCCTAGTCTTGATATGAATCTGCTAAGAGCTGCCATGCATCCAGTAAGCCTCTGTACTTTCTTCTGCGATCGTGGTGCTTCCATTCTTATGATAGCTTCGATTTTCTCCGGGTTGGCTTCAATTCCTTGGTGGCTGACAATGAATCCTAGCAACTTCCCAGCTGGCACTCCAAAGACACATTTTTATGGATTGAGCTTCCACCGATATCGCCTCAGACTGTTGAAGACTAGCTGTAAATCTTCAATGAAGTTTTCTGAGTTTTCTATTTTAATCACCACATCATCAACATAAGCTTCCACTCGCTTGCCCCAGTGATTGGTTAAGCATGTTTGAATAGCTCTCTGGTAAGTCGCTCCAGCATTTTTGAGGCCGAACGGCATGGAGGTATAGTAGAAAGCTCCAAACGGGGTGATGAATGCAGTTTTTTCCTCATCTTCTTTTGCTAGGCTGATCTGGTGATACCCGGAGTAGCAATCCAAGAAGGACAACACAGAACACCCGACTGTCGAGTCTACCACCTGGTCTATTCTAGGAAGTCCAAAGGGATCCTTCGGACAGTGTTTGTTGAGATCTGTGTAGTCGACGCACATGCGCCAATCCACTTTATTCTTTTTGAGTACAAGAACAGGATTTGCTAACCACTCAGGATGTAGTACCTCTCTAATGAATCCCGCTGTGACTAGGCGAGCTAGCTCAGCGCGGATGGCTTCTCTTTTGTCGGGTGTGAAACGACACAACTTTTGTCAGATCGGCCTCGCCTAGGGATAGACCTTTAGTTTGTGCTCGGTCAGTTCTCTCGGGACTCCTGGCATATCCGTAGGTTGCCATGCGAATACGTCTCGGTTATCTTGCAGGAACTGGACGAGCGCGCTTTCCTATTTGTCATCCAGGCTGGAGCTGATGGTGGCAGTCTTGCGTTCATCAGCGAACTCGAGGTGGATTCTCTTGGTTTCCTCAGTCGGCCGCATAGAGGTCACAACTTGAGCCTCATTCGCAGGTACTGAGAGGTCCTCCTCAGGCTTTGAGTTTGCTTGCGTAGAAGAAGTCGTCGATGGTTTGGTGGTGAGGGCTGCCTGAATGGCGACTCGGAAACCCTCCTCTGCGCCTTGGAAGTCAGCGTGCACAGTGATGATTCCTTGTGGTCCCGGCATCTTCAATATCATGTACGTGTAATGTGGGATGGCCATGAATTTTGCCAACCCTGGCCTATCGATAATGGCGTTGTATCCACAGTTGAAGCTCGCCACTTCGAACCTCAGGTACTCGGTTCTGTAGTTGTCTGGAGTACCGAAGGTGACTAGCATGTAGATGTGTCCGAGTGGGTACTCTCCTTCAGTCGGCACGATGCCAAAGAAAGGAGTGTCTGACTCTTGGAGTTCTTTGAGTGCAACTCCCAAGCCTTGAAGTGTCCAGGGGAAAGTGACGTTGATGTTGCTTCCTCCGTCCACTAACACCTTTTTTACCCTACTCTCTCGGATCACCGGATCGACGAGGAGTGGGTACTTGCCTGGATGGTCGAAGTTGAGCCACTAATCTACCCGAGTGAAGGTGATCGGGCGTTCAGACCATCGATACGGGGCGGGAGGATCGGTGGTCGCTACCAGTATCTGACGATCGTTGAGCTTCTATTGCCTCTTGCTCTCTTGAGATTCGTGTCCGCCGAAGATGACGTTGACTTCTCCATCGACATGGGAGAATGCCCCACCTCCTTCCTGCTGTTGAGGTCGCTGAGGTTCTCCGGGTCCTCATGGCAGGGGAGGTGGTAGAGGTTGCAAGGGTCGACCGTTCCCGACGGAATGCTTGAAATCTCTGCAGTTCCGGAGGGTGTAGTGAATGACCTTATGGTACAGACATTAGGCGTCGAGGATGTTGTCCAACGTTCGCTCGCCTCCGTGGGGTGCCCCTCGGGCGCGGGAGACGGGCGATCTGGCAGCGTGGACTTTGTCGCGAGGCCTCTTCTCCCAACGTTTGTCGGGTTGCTGGTTTGCGTCGTGTCACGGTGCCGGTGTTGCAGGCTTCGTTCCCCCGATGAGGTCCTGAGCCCGTTCGTCAGCGGTGATGTGGAGGTCTGCCTCCCTGAACAGCTGTTCGGAGGTAGTTGGCGCCTTTTGAAGTATGGCTCGAACGAAGGCCGAGTCATTGGATCCCCAATAGAAGTCCTCGATCACTGCTGCTTCCACAACCTCGGGGATACAATTTCTCATGGTCTGAAATCTTTTGAGGTACGACTGGAGAGTCTCATCTCCTCGGCGCCTGATGGATTTGAGGTCCCATGGCTGCACGGGATTGTCGGAAAGAGATTGAAAGTTGGCGATGAAGGCCGACTGAAGTCGCTCCAGTCGTCGATGCAGTGTCGGGGTAGGTGTTGAAGCCATTGTAGCGCATCCTGCCCGAGGACAATGGGCAAGTACACGGTCATCACATCTTTAGTCGCCCCAGTGGCTCGGGCAGCGGTGGTGTAGACAGCCAACCAGCCTCCCATGTCCTGCTTAGGTTCGTACTTGTCGACGTTGGAGACTTTGAAGTTAGGGGGGCCACTGAATGGCCCTGAGACGAGGGGTGAGCGCCGATACTCCACACGTGTCCTCTTGTCGACGATGGTGATGTCGGTCCCGGGGAGGGGAGTTATCGATGTGCTGCCTCGACCGTCCCTAGGTGGTGCCGCTAGTTGAAGCTGTTGCCGACTCAACCCTGGTGGCTTGACTTCACACAAGGATGTCGTGATCCCGGTCATACTCTTCTTGACGCCGGATCTCGTTCTCGTGTTGTCGTTCACGCGAAGCATTGATGGAGCTCCACGCGTCCCGCCGACTGTTGATGGCGTGTCGTAGATCGCTCGGAGGGTGACCGAGAGGCAGAAGATGATTAGCGGCCTGAGTGAGCAGCCGCCGATAGCCCTCGGCGTCTGGAGTCCGGGGGAGGCCATCGACTATCCGAGCCAACACTCCACCGACCTCACTCGGTGTGTTCATGGCTCGGGCGAAGTCGGGGTTCAGGTTTCGTCCGAGAAGAGGGTTCTCTCGGCATTGTCTCGCCTCCTGTTCGGCCTGCTCTTGAGCTTGCCAACGATCACGTCGTCGAGAATTCCTTCTTTCCCTGAAGACCCGTTCTTCTAGGGTTTCTCCCATCTCCGAGATCTCATCTTGTGATACAGGCTGCGCCGGGTCCCGCTCTCCGGCTTTGTGATGTCGTCGAATATTTCGGTGTCAGTTCTTTCGTCGGCAAGATTCCCGCTGGAGAGGTTCTTCTCCCGGCGCGGTTGGTTCATCGTCGGAAACGGGAGTCGATTCCACTCTTCCCCTGATGAAGAGGACGTCGGGGTAGAATGGAACTGTCGTAGCGACGGGCTTCTCTCTGTTCTCCTTTGAGGGCGGAGGTATTAGAAGAGCAGCTCGACGAGCCTTCACCTCATTTGTTTCCTTTTTCCTTGTGATCTGCGTCCATTATTCCGTAGAGGAGGTGGACAGCGGAGTTCTCCGAGCAGAATGATCCTCTGTTCCTGGCTTGCAGGAGGTAGTTTTTACTTGGAGCGTTGGAGGTTGCGCTTTTTCCTGCTTTGCTCTGACTTTTCTAGAGATTGTCGAGGAAGGTTTTCTCTCCGACGGGTCCGCAATGCGATGTAGAGTTCCCTCCTCGTCCGCCATGGATGAAATGGTTCCGAAGCGGAATACGGATCCGGGGCAGAGGATGATCTTGTGCTGGAAGATGACGGCCATTGAGCTAGCTTAGATCAGTGACACACCCCCTACCTGGCGCGCCAGCTATCGTGTTTTGGGTCCGACCGCGCACCTGGGGTTACCCCTCAAGGTGCTTTTTAGAGTAGGACGGTGTAACCGACTGTAGCTCAATGGTTCGTGCTAGATGCACGAGAGACAGTAGATAATTTTGCACAGGTTCGGGTCGCTTTGAGACGCGTAACACCCTACGTCCTGGTGTGGATCTTTTATGGGGTGGGTTACAGAGGAATTCTCTAGTACGAGGGATGCTAGAGAGCTAAGTGGATGGCTGATGAATGAGATGAAGATGATTTTGATGGGGTGCCCCCTAGGCCTTATATACTCGACCGTGGGGCGATACATGCAGATATGATAACAACGTGCGCCTAAGCAATAGTGAACTGACTAAACTTATCTTCCTATGATCCTGCCGACTTATCATCGATTAGTTCCGACGTCTAAGGGTGCTGTGCGGGAGAATCGGATCACTACTGCGGATAGTGTTTGAATTCAGCGAACCGCATGGGCTTGAGTTGATCCGATCTCGTGTTGATCCAACCTGCCGAAAGTTCCTCCCCTGGCCCACGAAGGGATGGCCTTGCGAAATAATGGGCCTTCGCGAGGCCTTCTTGCCTTCTAGTGGACCCAGGGGATATCTGTCCCCCACAATTAGCCAAACAAAGTACATTCAAGACATACTTAACAAGTTTGGAATGAAGGATGCCAAACCCATCAAGACACCCATGGGAACCAATAGGCATCTCGACCTTGACACGGGAGGTAAGTCCGTAGATCAAAAGGTATACCAGTCGATGATAGGATCTTTACTATATTTATGTGTATCTCGACTGGATATTATGTTTTCCATATGCATGTGTGCAAGGTTCCAAGCCGACCCTAAGGAAGTTCACCTTAGATCCGTGAAGAGAATCATGAGATATTTAGTTTACACTCCTAAGTTTGGGCTTTAGTACCCCAGGGGATCCACCTTTGATTTAATAGGTTATTCCGATACCGATTAGGCAGGGTGTAAAATTGATAGGAAGAGCACTTCAGGGACTTATCAGTTTCTGGGGAGATCCCTGGTGTCTTAGGCGTCAAAGAAACAAAACTCAGTAGCTCTTTCTACCGCCGAAGCCGAGTATATTGCCACAGGCCATTGTTGTGCGCAATTACTTTAGATGAGGCAAACCCTCAGGGACTATGGCTACAAATTAAGCAAAGTCCCTCTCCTATGTGACAATGAGAGTGCTATCTACATGGCGGAGAATCCCGTTGAACACAGCCGCACTAAGCACATAGACATTCGGTATCACTTTCTGAGGGATCACCAACAAAGGGGGGATATCGAAATAGCTTATGTAAACACCAAAGATCAATTAGCCGATATCTTCACCAAGCCATTAGAGGAGAAAACCTTTAGCAAACTTAGGAATGAGCTAAATATTTTTGATTCTCAGAATTTTGATTGAAACATTGCACACATAGCTCATTTATATAACTTTGATCATATCTTTTTTATTAGTACATATTCATATTTCTTATTCTTCTTGTGCCAAGGGTAAGAATAATGTGTTTCCATGAGTATTTCTTATGTTAGTCTTAGATTGAAAGGGAAATGGAGTATTCGGCAAAGACAACGCTTTCACTCCACTCCATCGGTATTATTTACCCCTTGCCGGTATTCCACAACACTCTCCAATTTGGTATAATCTCTCACTCATATATTGATTACCAAAGGGGGAGAAAGTATACAAGGGCTCTCAAATGTCTCTGTTTTTGGCGATTAATGCCAAAGGGGGAGAAAGTATTAGCCCAAAGCAAAAGGACCGCACCACCACCAATTTTAAAATTTTCAAGAATTTTTCAATTTGGTGTCTAAATGTATTTGATCTTGTTCAAATAGTATTTACAAAAATTGGTAAAACCCTCTTGAACACTAAGAGGAGAATATTCAAGGGGGAGTTTTGTTTACTCAAAGGAAAAGCATTTGAAACAGGGGGAGAAATTTCAAAACTTGAAAATGCTTCTTGCAATCTTATTCATATACCTTTGACTATTTGCAAAAGATTTTGAAAAGATTTTCCAAAAGGATTTGCAAAAACAAAACAAGTGGTGCAAATGTGGTCCAAAATGTTAAAAATATCAAATCAAACTTATCTGCTTAGAAATACTTTCATTTCAAAATAACTTATGCACATCTGTCAAAATGCAAACTAGTTACATTTCTACACTTTGTATTTGCTTTGGTTTGTGTTGGCATCAATCACCAAAAAGGGGAAGATTGAAAGGGAAATAGTCTCAAACATTCCTATAATCGATTTTGGTGTTTG
The DNA here is from genome assembly GCA_029449295.1 of Zea luxurians. Lineage (NCBI taxonomy): Eukaryota > Viridiplantae > Streptophyta > Magnoliopsida > Poales > Poaceae > Zea > Zea luxurians. The sequence continues at coordinate 51,346,219 of JAOPSE010000023.1, forward strand.
ACGACCATCACAAACCTTGTGGTCTAACCAGTTTGCCTAGCTAATCATTTCACAGACACATAAGTTCATCTACAACTATTCTAAGTCGACTGTCCGGAATACCGTAGATTATTCTAGACAGGAGAAGCTTTTTGGAAAAACACCTAAACACGGACCGTCCGGGCCCTTGCGGCGGACCGTCCACGACACCAAAGTGACCCTCGGACAGGAACACTGCATAAACGCAAGACAACACTACGGACCGTCCGATGGAGAAGCAAGCACCGTCCGAGACCAAGCGTGGACCGTCCGACCTTAGGCGCGGACCGTCCGGTCTTAGGCGTGGACCGTCCGGTCGTGAAGAACCAGAAAAACCTAAAGGTGACGGGTTTGGTAAATTGAATTATAGCGTCCTCGCGGACCGTCCGGGGTGCACGACCGGACCGTCCGCGACTGTCGTACCTGACATCTGACGATGCATTTAATGCATAGTAGCCGTTGATATAGCCGTTACTGCTGACGGTTGCGATTTCAATCGTTGATGTGCAGGGGCGGACCGTCCGGACCAGGGGCACGGACCGTCCACGGTTGGCAGAAATGGAGCAATGGCTAGGAAGTGGTTGGTGGCTATAAATACAACCCTAACCACTTCCATTCACCACACCCAAGCACTCCACTCATATACATTCAATACAAGAGCTAGCAATCCATTCCAAGACACAATCAAAACTTCCAATCTCTCCAAGTTCTACAATTGAGACAAGTGATCATTAGTGTTTAGTGACTTGAGAGAGAGTAATTCGTGTGTTAATTGTCGCTCTTGTTGCTTGGCTTTTTGCAATCGTGCTTTCTTCTTCCTCATTTTCTTGTTCTCAAGCAACTTATAATCAAAGCAAGAGACACCAAGTGTGTGGTGGTCCTTGCGGGGTCTAAGTGACCCAATTGATTAAGGAGAAAGCTCACTCGGTCTAAGTGACCGTTTGAGAGAGGGAAAGGGTTGAAAGAGACCCGGTCTTTGTGACCACCTCAACGTGGACTAGGTTCTTTGGAACCGAACCTCGGTAAAACAAATCACCGTGTTCATCCACTTTATTTCTTGGTTGATTTGTTTTCCCCCTCTCTCGGACTTGAATTTAGTTCTAACGCTAACCCCGGTTTGTAGTGTGTGCTTAAGTTTATAATTTTTAGATTCCGCCTATTCACCCCCCTCTAGGCGACTTTAACCCTTGACCTGCTGCGCACTCAGGACCTACTGGGACTAGGCTTGAGTGCGCAGACCGTTGGCAGGGCATAACACAACAAACCACACGGAGCCCCAGACTATGAAGGCCAGGGTCGACATAACCCAAATGATGGCGCTCGGGCCCACACTGCCCGTGTCGTCCTCCATAAAGAATACAAGACATCCAGGTGACCCCGGGACCCACGAGCACTGTGGCTTCACCCTATGGTAGAACACTCAGGTTTACCATCGCCCGATGGCTCCGTCTTGAGTAAACCACTGCTGGCCGACCCTCCCTTCTTTGCCTATAAAAGGAGGCCAGTTCGAGGCTAGGGAGTTGGATTCCCATGGACACACGAAGAGACTCTTGGATCCCTGAAAAGACGGACGAACGCAAGGATGGACTCCAGACGAGAAGACACCCAGAAGGACTAACGAACAAAAGGAGGACCTAGAGGGCAGAGCCCCGCCACCAAGCCAAGACTTATCTAGAACTCCACTTTATAACCACCTCAACCATGAAAAGAGACTCCTCTCTCTCTCTCGCCCGCTTGTAACCTCTAATACGTGCTTTGATCATCAATGGTGTCGGTAGCGTAAGCCGTCGATAACTGAAAGTAAGGACGTTCTGTCTGAACCAGTATAAATCTTTTGCCCACCGTGCATACCGTCCAGAGTCCGGAACATGTACACCAAATTCACTTGTCGAAACGAGGTTCAAAACACCAACACTAGCTATCTTGGCTACATGAGCGAATGTAAAAATACATCTTCATTGACTTGTCTAGTACGTTTAAAATGAGGTTTACTAGCTATCTTGGCTAGATGGACGCACTGCATTCTGTGGTGGCCCATGCATTGTTCTTCAGCGAAGAGTTCTCACTCATACCTACTCAGATAGAAAACCAAACATTTTCAAGATTATTGCATCACGTAGAAACATGGTTATTGCGTCCGGCCGCCAATGCAATAAACCAAACACTATTTAGTCGAGACCATGAGACATCGAATTACCGCGTGATTGGTTAACCAGCCCTGGCGCCCATTGCTGCGGTATGTGCTGACCGTGTTTGTGTCTTTGTTTAGTTGGCTGCATAGCATTGCAAGAGCCTGTCCGCACGGCTACAGGCAAAGCTTTTTTACACTTGTTAGCCTGCATGTGTGGAGAAGCCAAACATTAGCGTCTCAATCGTTGCAGACCCGTACAAATCAGGCGCAGAGGCTGCCGGAAACCAATCAGACCTTTAATACATCCACTCATGCCACCAATAAAACACTATTTTTAGACTAATGTATTCGTTCATAGAGGATATAAAATTCATCATTATCTAATCAACCAAACAAATCCTAATATCAGTGTCATCTTAGCCATTAAATGGTGAATAGTTGATCACCTACCATTTAGATATTATTCAAACAAAACAACCACCTAAGGCTTTGTTTGGGTATTCTAGTATTAATCCCAATCCACATGTATTGAGGTGGGTTGGGATGTAAGTTAAACTAATTTACACCCCAATCCATCTCAATACACGTGTTGGGTTAATACTAGAGTACCCAAACAAAATCTAAGGACTAGTTTCGGAACTAAACCCCCTCCGAGATTTCCGGTGTTTGAGTGAGAAAATATCTCATTTTTTCACTCAAACATAGATAATTCCGAGGGCTTATTCAGTTATTTCTAATTCATATAGATTGAGGGATTGATATGTATTGAAAGAGATTTTGACTTACTAGGGATTGAAACATCCTCAATCTCTTTCAATTCATATGAATTAGGGTAGAACCGAAGATGACCTAAGACTTTGTTTGAGTACTTTAGTATTAGCTCCAATCCACATGTATTGAGATGGGTTATGGTGTAAATTAGTTTGACTTGCACCATATACCCTAACCCACCTCAATATATGTGGATTGGAGTAAATATTAGGTGTCGTTTGGTTCACGTATTGGTAACGTAATGAGTAACTCATAACGTTAAATTATATTTGTTTAAGTCTAACCGTAATCAATACCACACTAGAAATGGATATCGACTTATTCAAACTTGTCACCATCGGTATTTAAGTGTTAATCATTAACATTACCATTTACGTTACATTCTGTGAACTCAAAACAAAGCGAAGGGGATTTAAGTTTTCAAATGCACCATCCTGTAATGTTTAAACGGTGGGAAAATGGGCCGGGTTCAGCTGGGATTGTTTCGGGTCTGGATTCAGCTAGGTTTGTTTCGGGTCCCCGCAGCCGCAAGTACCGTCGGCCGCTTGCTTCCCACGGCAACAACTCACCTCCCGGAGTTATTTGCCCATTTGCCATTATCAAATACGGGTTTCGCCCAAATGCCATCATAAAAATGGGTTTCGCCGCTACGCCATTTTCAATCATTGTTCAACAGACAAAATGCCATTTTATCCCTTCAGCACATTACGAGAGACTTTTATCCTAGGTAAAATCACGACGTTATCTTCTCACCGTGAGTCTTCCCATTTCGACCAGCCACTAGCGCCGCCCAGTCCTTGCCCCGCCGCCGCCCAGTCCCTGCCCCCGCCCCCGCCCCCGCCCAGGTCCTGCCACCGCCGGCGGCTAGGCCATCCAGGCCTCGCCCCCGCCGCCGCCTAGGCCATCCAGGCCTTGCCGTCGCCGGAGCCCAGGCCTCGTCACCACCACCGCCCAGGCCTCGCCACCAGCACTGCCTAGGGTTTCAAGTCCGCGACGCTGCCCAAGGCCTCCAGTCTGCACCGCCGCCCAAGCCCATCGAGGTCGCGCCGTCGCCCAAGGCCATCCAGGTTAGTTCATTTTGGTGGATTGGCTACCATGACATAGATGCAACACTGGATTCCACTCTAATTGATGTTTTACTCTGAGATGCAGTGCGTAGGATCAAACTGTCCTCTTTTTGTAAACATGGATTCCAATCTTAGTGATATTGTTGCAATGTAAGTTCTCTGTACCTTCTATTTGCACTATAGTTTGCAGCTAAGATGTATTAGATCAGTTCTAGCTAACTTCTAACTACTAACTTCGTTGCATTAAAATTTGTTATAGGCTCGATGGAGAGCCTGAGCTTACTTTAGCTGTTGTTGACCCAATTGTTGCTATTGACAATGTGCCACAAGCACAATATATTGATTGGAACACACTGCAAATAGTAGAAAGACAAGATGAAGAGGGAAGGCTGGAAGTAATAGATGAGGATCAGCTGTATAACCTCTTGGGCTTGACGGTTGATGAAGAGAATCCTCCTGCAGATGCTATGGGCAATGATGGTGATGCTGGGAGGGTTGATGGTGAGGCAGGGAGGGTTGATGGTGAGGCTCCTAATGTTTTCGATGATAGTTTTGGCGCAGCGATTCTAGTTGATGATGATGTGCCTGAGGAGAGGGTGTTTGTGCACGACCCAGATAAGCCTAGCATGAGTATTGGCACAGTGTATCCTGACATGAAAGAGTTTAGATTGGCTATGCGCCAATTTGCTATAAATGAGGAATTTGAGCTGCACATCGCAAAAACTGACCGAACTAGGTACAAGTATAGGCAGATGGTAATGGTGTTGTGGAACAAGAGGAGAATTATTGGAGAAAGGCTTAGTGGAAGGATACTTCCTGCAGTAATACATCAATTAAAAGTAAGGACTAGAGGATTAGGACATCTATCTGTTGTGAAGGCTAACTGCTTTTCTGCAGAGATTTTGGATAGCAGTAGCACCCATAACAGGCATGTGGTGAAGTCTTATTTGCATCACTGCACTTGTGAGGAGTGGCAGCACACAGGTAAACCTTGTCAACATGCTCTTGCTTTGATCACAGCACAACAAACAGTAGATGTAAACATGGAAGACTTTGTGCATGAGTACTATTCCGTTGAGAGGTTTAGGAAAGCATACTCAAGATTGATTGAGCCACTTCCTGACAGAACACAATGGCCTGAAGTGGACTTGCCATTTGTTGTTGGTGCACCACTTGACAAAAGGCTTGCTGGTAGACAGAGAAAACTTAGGATCAAAAGTTGTTTGGAGGGTGGAGGTGGTGGAAAACCCAAAAAAGATGCAAAGGCGGCTGCTGTAGAACCTGAATGGGGGACAAAGAAACAAATGATCCGAGGAAAAAGAAAGTGCAAAAGATGTGGAGAACTAGGACACGGAGAAACAAGCTACAAGTGTTCGCTAAATGGAACAAAAAAAGAGGAAGAGGAAGCCTCGAAAGAATACCACTAAGCATGGAGAGAATGCCAAACTGCCAACAAAAAGGAGAGGCCAAAATGTGGAAGACACAGCTACACAAGAGACAGCTAATGCAGACCAAAATGTGCAAGAGGCAAATGCTATCATATCAAGTCCTATCAGACCAAATAGAGAAACAATATTACAAGACAGCCCTATTAGATTGACTAGAAGGTCTGCACTATTTGTGAACTGCATTCTAGTGTTGCAGCTAATGGTAACTGCATTCTAATTCAATCATTTTTGCAGGGGGCTTGCTATGTTGCTTGGGGAGAGCACAAGTGAGCAGGCTGACTTCACCCTTGGCAGCAACAAAGATTTGGATGTGTCGCCAACAAAGCTTACAACAACAAAGAATGCAAAGCCTGCAAAAAAAATGACACCAAGGAAGAAGAAGAAGAACCTGACAGCAAGTGAATGAACCTGACAGCAAGGGTATGCCACCAAGCAAAGTCTGTTTGGACTTGTTTGAAATCAATGTGTATGAATTGTGTGACTCTTTTCATGAGTCCAATGTGTGTAAATTTTAATATCTTTCTGTCTGAACATCTATGAACCCAGTGAGTCTAAACTATGAACACCTATGTGGTCATTTGAATTGTGAACATCTCTGAAATTTTATTTGAACTTTATCGATTGGTGTGCTGAAATTTCTGTGCTGAAAATTGCACCGTGCTGAAAACTGTACTGTATTGGATTTTGTTGCAGATTGGTGTGCTTCTCTGTACTGTGCGCTAGAAAGCACAGAATTTTTTTTGCGCCAACTTCAATCAGAACAGCACTAGTCAGCTTGGTCTGGACGCTTTATCTGAACCTGGGTTGGAGCAATTTATTGGTCTGAACGCTACTCTTATTTGAACCAAGGGTGGAGTAGTTTTTGAACCTGGTCTGGACGTTTTTTTTTGAACCTGGGTTGGAACAGCCTATGTGCCAGTTTTCGAACGCTCCTCTTATTTGTACAGTTAACGGTGTTAAATGGCCGAAGATTATAATGTGCTGAAGGGATAAAATGACATTTTGTCTGTTGAACAATGATTGAAAATGGCGTAGCGGCGAAACCCATTTTTATGATGGCATTTGGGCAAAACCCGTATTTGATAATGGCGAATGGGCAAATAACTCCACCTCCCGGGCCTACCACGCAGAAAGAAACATCTCCTTTGTATCGGCCTCGGCAATCCTGACCGGATCAACAAAGACGTAGCTACCCCCTCCCGCGTCCGTCGAATTCGCCTCCGCCGCCTGCTCGATCCGGTGGGAATTCGCCGCTGCCGGGTTGTTTTCGCTGGGGTGATTAAGGCTCGGGATTCGAGATCTACGCGAGTCGCGGGCAAGCAGCCATGAGCGAGGTGTTCGAGGGCTACGAGCGGCAGTACTGCGAGGCCTCCGCCTCGCTCTCCCGCAAGTGCACCGCTGCCTCCGCCCTCGATGGGGGTAAGCAAGATTCTGTTTAATATGATTCCTCCTTTGCGATTCCGTCGGGGAACACCTGCTTCGTTGATTGCTTTGGTCTGATTCAGTGGTCCTATCCGCAGAGAAGAAGAAGCAGAAGCTGTCCGAGATCCAATCCGGCGTTGAGGAAGCTGAATCGCTGGTAATTGGATGCCGCAACGCATTCTGTTTTGGGGACCCCCTTGGGTAACTGGATATAAGGCATTGACGCCTTCGTTTCTACTCAATTGATTTGCGGAGTGGGTAGAAAAGTAGATATATGGGATTTTTCGTTTCCCTTGGTGCAGTTTTGGTGTTCCGAGGGAGTTATGAGATGTTTATGTGCCTGCTCTTCATTTCGGGGTTGTGGGAGAGTAATTTTGTGTTTTCGTTTTATGTGTCTGCAGATTCGTAAGATGGACCTGGAGGCAAGGAGCCTACAGCCTAGCATTAAGGCTGGTTTGCTTGCAAAGCTGAGGGAGTATAAATCTGACCTCAACAACGTCAAGAGTGAGCTTAAGAGGATCTCAGCGCCCAATGCTAGGCAGGCTACCCGGGAGGAGCTCCTGGAGTCTGGAATGGCTGATACTCTCGCGGTGAGCTTAATATAGGACCTTGCTGTGTATTCAAAGTGTTGAGCTATGCTTGATGCTTCAACACGCAAGGCTAATTCTCCCCCTATACCCTACAATAACCATAAAATATTATTTTCCATATATATTCACCATCTATTCTCACATTTTTTCCCAACTGACTAACCATGTCGTGCACATAAAACAAGGAAAGGGGCCGGTACAGTGTTCCGCTGAATGTGGCGTGTCCCTGTACTCTCCCCTTGACAGGTAGCGTGTTGAGGAGGGTTTAGGGGAGAGCGTTGCAGCGATTCCTTCACGCTAAACAGCAACAGGCGAGGGGAGGGGGAGGGCGCGTGGTGATCACTGCAGACAGCCTAAGCGTCATAGGTCCAATCTGTTAGCTAGAAATAACTGATAAATATCTGTGGTTGTACTTTTAATGTGAATGTAGTATTTCATATTAGGTGATTAGGTTTGCATTGAAATGATTTCTTTCTTTTTTCCTTTGGTATTTATTATGATTCCTACATAGGTGTCCATAATATTAGTTATATAGTCTAAATGATTGATGTGCTATATTTTAATTAGATTAAATGTCTGTATTGTTTGTTATTTACTTGCATTTTTTCTTGCAACATTGTGCGTCATTGTAACTATGGGACATATAAACTAGGAATTCGATTAATCATCAATGAATGGTTTACATGTGCATGTTGTTAAATCCAGATGGATTACTGCATTATATTTTTGACCTTTCATTTTTTGGATATCCAAGTTTTAGCAGTAATGGATCTGTGGCAGGATCCTGCCAGCATGTTTATATATGTTCTCACTTCTCTGTCATGCATATCTGACCATCAAGATTTAATCAATGGCTTTCATTACATGCTTAGCTGGCATGATTACAATTTTTTTTTCTATAGGAAATATGTGTTATATATTCAACGATTAATTGTATATATGCCATGCCACTCAACTTTTGCAAAATTAGAGAGCTAGTTCATTTGGATGCCATGGAGTGGCCTATATTTAAACATTGATGGATACATCAGATAGTTTCACCTTTTCAGTCGTGATATACTATATTTTAAAATTTTGTTTCAGATTCTTCATATTGTACCTTAACTAACTGTGCTTCACTTATGTTTTATGATGCTGGTAGCATAGGTTTTCCCTTACCACGTTCGTGTTCATATTGCTACTGGATGAATGAAAACAGTGGTAGGCATGATAGAAGCAAGAAATCCTTTCTCTCATCCTAAATCTCTGTAATTCTCTGTCCGTCACTAAATAAGACAAAACCATTACATCTATAGAAAGGAATTTACATGTGATGGATGAGTTTTCTATTCTATCTCCCGAACACTAGCATATAGCCCGTGTTAACTCTACGATTCCGGGGAGGGGAGGAAAGAGGTTGACGGCGGCGTCTCAAGAGTAGGGGTTGATGGTGACGACGCGAGTTAGGGGAGGGGACAACGGGGACGCAGGGGGAGGGGGAAGGGGAGGCGGCGGGGTTGCGGGGGAGGAGGAGGGATGAGGGATGAGAGACAATCCAAATAATATTATCCATTGGATTTGAGTAAGGGAGAGAGGTTATCCAGCGATCTGAACCGTTGGTTTTGATGATGTGTTATGTCTACATACAATTTGTTTGGTGGATTTGATGGTGTGTTAAGTATGGATGATTTGGTTGGATTATATAGTGATATGGATACGTTTGTAGTCTGAAAAAAGTAAATCTATTTATATAAGAAATGTTCCTCAAGTAATGCAATAGTTCTGGCACCAGCTGAACTCAAGGAACTATAAGTTCATTAGTTGTTTTGGAATGTTGTTTAATATCTAGTAGAACTGATTGGATTGCCTATATTTCTTATTCATCAATGTCTGTGTACATAGGATTTCTACCTCTGCATTCCTGTTGCATTTATTTTCGTTATGCTGGTTTTTTCTCAGGTTTCTTACAGTATTTTTACTCATGTCATACTTGGGGTGCTCTCCCATGGCTCAGGTGTCTACTGATCAGAGGGGGAGATTGATGATGACAACTGAAAGACTGAATCAGTCAACTGACAGAATTAAAGAGAGCCGAAGAACTATGTTGGAGACAGAAGAGCTTGGTGTGTCAATTCTTCAGGATCTTCACCAACAGCGACAGTCACTACTACATGCTCATACTACTGTATGTACCTGTCTTAACAGCTCTACCTATTATATAGATTTAATTTCTGGTTTTCTGATTTTTTCAGGTTGCAAAGCTGCAATAATTCTTGCTAACAGAACCTCTATAACAGCACTAATAGTTAATTGTCTGTGCTCTGTCTTGGTTTTATTCATAGCAATTTCAGCTTGGATTTTGTTTTATGCAGAACATTTTTTTATCAAAATTGAATGTTAGTTATTCACTGGTTTCTTTTTCTGTGGTTCACTGTTGAAATCTTAGTGATTTGTACTATTGTTGTTGCGTGTGTTTCTTTTTTCCTTTATGTTTTATGTTCCTTAATTTGTTTGCTGGTTTTATGTTCTGTTGGTGGACCCTTTTTCTCCTTAGTATAATGATGTGCATCGTTTCTGCGTGTTTTAGAAAGCTGTTCTTCTAATATACTGTTAGATGTTTTGGGATACAATCTCCAAACCTCTCTCTCAAATAACTCATCATCATTCTGTTTTTGGACTTTCCAGTTTAGTTTTTTTTTCCATTTATGACCAAAGTAATTATCTCATGACTCCATATGGATAGTTAATATTGTTTTGCTACATCAATTGGAGCAAAAATTAGATTGCACTTCTTCAGGAATTCAGATTGTCTTGTGCTTCTGTGCACACATTAAAGATTATATTTAATTGCAAAAAGTTAAAGATTATATTGCACTTCAGGAAGTTTAGACTTGTGTTGTATTTTATTGAACAGTTGTAGGAATTATACTTTTATAGTGCATTTTGTGAGGGTGAGCATGCATTTGTTCTGCATTACGTGATGACTTTAGTATATGGATGGCTATGGAATTTTAGTGCAAAGGATTGATGATTGTGTTAAAAAGGGAAAGGCCCTTAGTAAAAAAAAGGTGCATGCAACACATGTCACCCGTTCCTGGTTGAAATTGAATATGAGAATTATACTTCTGCAGCTGTAATGAGTTCAGTAGGTAATCTAAAGAGTAAACTAGACCAGTGGGCACTGCCCCAAACTTGTTTGACAGTGTCATCTAGATCTTTGAAATATTGACCTGCATATTTGGGTCTTAGTTGTGCCACTCTGATTGCCGATGTGGGCATGTGGCTGGCCATCATGGACATCTTAGAGAAAATGATGTTAGGGATGTCATGTGGGTCCCACTGGATCTTTTATTTTTACTGTCAGCTACATTGTTTTCAGATCACTTGATCGTCTGATCGATGCCACTGGGTGATCAGACGATTAGTCGCGATTAGGCGACGATCAGGGCAATTAGTCGCTCGGTCGCCCCTGATCGACCCTAATCGTCACCCTGATCGTCCTATGTATTTCCAGGACATATAGACATATATAACACTATATATAGATATATACTTATATTGTATAGAGACTTGCTCAGGACAAGCACAAGTATAGACAAGGCAGCAGTATATATAGTCCAAAACAGCAGTATGAATACTTGAATAGTCCAAAACAGTACTACATCTCCAGCAACAAGTCTATATGAAACTATGAAACTGCAATTCTACAACTTACTAGACCATGACCAAGAAGGCAACACCTATATGAGATCATCATACAACTGAAGTCTGAAACTCTGAACTGAAGTCTGAACCGAACAATGAAGATTGGGAGACTTCAGACGACTTGCTCATCTCCAGACCCTGTGTGTCCGAGCAGCCGGTGTAGAGAGAAGGGTGTTGGAGGGAGAGAGAACGGTGAAGAAGGGATAGGGAAAGGAGCCACCAATCCTGTAGAAAAGTAGTCGTCCTGGGCTCCTGGCCTCCAGAGTTCAGGGTACAGGTAACGCCTGCAGGGATTCCAGGGAAGACGAAGAGGCATGGGGATCTGGGGGGGTGGCTAGCTCTATTAATTATGGACCAGTCAAACAGACTGTTGGACTATTGACCCTGAGTAATTAACGCGATTGATCGCTAGCCAGACGACTAATCGCTACATATCGCCAACTAGTCAGACGATATGGACGATCAGATCACCCCCTTATTCACACTGAGTACCGATCAGCCCGACTAATCGCGATTAGTCGGACGATCTGAAAACAATGGTCAGCTATCATGTTTGAATGATGAACCGTAAAAAACGCGCTGAATTGGATGCAGAATAGATGCTAAGTAAGCAAATAAACATTGATTAGAGAGGTCTCTTGACCTAGAGTGAACCACCTAGTAAGTTTAGGGACCCAGATATGCAAATTAATAGTTCAGGGATGTACCTGACACAACCAAACAAATGTGAGAACCGCTGATGTATTTTAATCTATATATAATCACAAAATTGTGCTGGCTAAAATACTGCACCATGATCTGCATCCTTGGTATGCTAATGTGCTTTGTGTTGTGTGTTCTAAAACTTTCCTATTTGTATGTATCTATTATTGAGATTGATGTCCTCTTGTACATAGTTGCACGGAGTTGATGACAACATTGGCAAGAGCAAGAAGATCCTGGCTGCAATGTCAAAGAGGATGGATAGGAACAAGTGGATCATTGGGGGAATTATCACGGCTCTCGTTCTGGCCATCCTTCTCATACTCTACTTCAAGCTCGCTAATTAAGCCTGCCTGCAGGTAGGTTCCCCCTACATATCTGTGTTCAGTAATTGTGTGATATGAGTTATCTGAATGCCGTGTATTGAGCAACACGCAGCTCTCCAAGCGTCATTTGTTCCCCCTCAAACCTGTAAACTCAAAATGGCTTATTCTGTGTATAGTTAGTTATTCCCAACTATGTAAAATGTCTAAAGAGTAAAAAAATAATACTTGGTGTTGAGTCTCATGTGCACATCGCACGTTGTTCTGTCATGTTAAACTGGAGTGGTTACTAGAGCAGTATGTACTACCTCTGTCCTAAAACAAATCAACTTCTAGAGTTGTCATCCTTAAGTCAAACTATTAGCATCGTTAGATCCATCACTATGTATATTTTTTATAATGTATTTATGTAGTTCTATAGACATTGTTAGTTAATCTTTCCTACAAATTAAGTTTGGTCAAGCCTAAGATAGTTTGACTATAGGTGATTATAGGAGTTGATTTACTTTGGGAAGGAGGTAGTAGTAACTATTGTGTGTGCATCAGCCTATTTGAACTGCTGTCGCTGTCTGCCTTGGAATTATTGTGATTAGGCAGCTCTGCGGCTAGTCTGTTATTGTTGTCGTGCTAGGGTTTGTGCAGATGCTTCCTGAATGATTGAGTGGTAGAATAGGTGGGCCTTGGCAGCTAGCTAGCGTGCATGCGCAGAAGCTGCAGGTCTATCGGTGCTGCAGTAACTTGAGTCGCAGAGCTAGGCCGTTGGCATGCAAGTGGGCTAAGCGATGAGGCAGGCGGATCTTGTGCATCCATTTTGGATAGGGGGGAAATGGGCACTGGGCATCACGGTGTGATGTGATGCAAGGTGCATTGTTGGTAGGGCAACAACGATCCGATCCGCGCGCGATGCCTGGCCACGGTAGGATGCCATGATGGGAGCGGACGGTGGTTTTGTACCGAATGAAGAGGACATCGCAGGATCAATGTTCACTAGTCACTACTGTGCCTTTTGCACTGTATCTTGCACATAGCACCCCCGGTGAAACGAGCCTAGTTCTCACCTGGGACTTGCAAGGAAACGTTTGACCACCATAGGCACAATGACAGGGCGCCTTTCCATTGTTGATACTTGATATTGTAGGTAACAGCAAAAGGTTTGAGGACGCTGAAACAAGAAAAGAGGCGGGACGGGACGGGGGCTAGCCGTACGTTTTGGTCTTGTGCCTTCAGCCTTGTGTTGTTGTGAAGCAGAAGCCTGGAGGTAGTAACAAGTAAAACCTGTCACAACTTGTCCCCTGTGACAGCACGGGCAGCAACTTGTGTTACATCGATCGATCGGATATCCCTTTGTTTGACGAAACATTCAATGCGTAACGACCGTGATGCGACGCGCAAGTGCTCTGGAGTCTGGACAGATGCTTCGCCGGCCTCTTCTCTCGACAGGAAAAAAAAAGAGTGCTTCGCCGGCCTCTTCTGTCGACAGGGAAAAAAAAAGAGGGAACGCGAGTAGGCACCACCAGCTGCGCGCCCGTCGCTTCATGGGCGGTTCTCTTGATCGAATCAGCCGTGACGTCTTGCTACCCCGACTATAGGCGGAGCGGAGCTACAGCTACAGGGTACGGCAATTGCGTCATAGCTACGCACTTGTTCGTTTTTATTGTTGATTGATAAATTCATTCATTTTCATTGCTACCAGCTGTAATAAACCTCGCCATGTAAGAGCCCTGCTTGGAGGAATTTAGGCACAAGAGTCAGGCAAACATTGCATCATCCGTTGATCTTGAACAAGCAGGCCATTGCCAATGTCAACCAAGACATAATCTGCACATGCATGCCGTAGCAGGCATACATGCACATACGTTTATGCATACACAGACAGCAAAGGTCGTCATTCAGCGCTCAGAATGGCATTTTTTTTGGGGGGGGGGGGGGGGGGGTCAAAAGTACGTGTACAACATGCATCGGCATGCCCGCGGGTCATGATAGCCTTACGCCCACAGCCTGGATGATGCTGTCCCGGCCCCTCAACCTTTTTCTTGTCAACCCTGCACATGCAGCACATATGTATATACATCCAGATCTACGAATCTGTGACGACTAAAACGGTCGACCTAGCTGGTTTTTCTCCACATGTATATACACACACAGTGTACTACACATTATGTTCACACATATATACAGGCTCGTGCCCCATTTACGCGCCATCAGATTATCTCCAACCATTTCTTCTATATCTTTTTTTTACATTTTTCTCTAAAAGATTCCTTCTTTTATATCCAATTCCTCTCCGGTAGCGTTCTTTATATCTCGTCATCTATACGTTAAATACTTATATTAGAGATATATTTTACTTTAGATTTTTTATATATACTCTGAAGTGTCTTATATATATTTTGGTTTTGCTTTTTCTATTGTTTATAATCTACAAAAATAGATAGAAGAGAAGAGAGTTGCTCTGTATAAAGAGGATGAAAGAGCATCCTTTATATTTAAAAGATATTTTAGAGGGTATCACTGGAGCGTATAGAGATCGAGGAGGAATCTTCTCTGAATACAGGGTTGGAGACAGTTTACGGTTGCCGTAACAGTATGATATGTTAATGCAACAAATAAGTAATTTCAGTTCACTTAACATATATACACAGATGGTTTAATTGACCATGAGAATGAGAATGATTGGCTGTAATTCGTACCGGCTTCTACTACTTTTATAGTGGTTTTGTCCCTATGCATGAATTAGAGCTGAAGTAGCCGGTTTTAACCTCAAAGCGAACAGCCCATGACGTTTCTACTTTGCTTTTTAACAATGATCACGAATTAATAGTACCTTTGTTAGTAACATTTGTTTTATTTTTGTGTACGTGCGCCATATAATAATAACATAAATTCCCTGGCGTTCGTTCTTAGATATACTTGCATCAGCTGGTCAAAAAAACACCCCAGCGAAGTCCGTCGCCGCAATCATAAGCAAGAAAGAGCTATAGCTAGCTAGAGCTAGCCTGCAACATCTCATTCCCTTCCCCCACTCATGGGGGGAGCGATAGATGGCGGTCAGCACTCAGGCAAGTCGACACACACCGTCCCATATCGTCACTTGGCCGGTGGAGATCGTCTTTTCAACGACGCCACTACGCACGGAACCGCCGCCGAATCTGCCGGCCGGTCTATCGCTCTATCTGATCGGTTGCCCCTCGCGCGCGTCCTCCCTGGGGGGGCCCACCGCGCGACGAGCCGACGACGAGAGAGAAACGGGAGGTTTCCTGAAATTGCAAGGGGTTGGGTTGGGTTGGGTTGGGTTGGGTTGGGTGGGGGAGTCGTCCGTGGAGACGGAGCCAAAAGAGAGAGAAATTTGGAGCGCGCATATGTTTGAATTCTGGCCGACGTACATACGCAAGTCCGTTCCGTTCCGTCGCGTGCTTCGCTTCGCTTCGCTTCGTATAACCCTGCTGTGCGATATATATATTGCGGCGGATGAATGACGATCGACCTAGCAGCTTCCAGACATAGATCGAGTTCTTGGTTCGGATCTCTCTCTTTTTGAATCAGTCGAAAAGAGCTTTAAGACTGTGACGGGGTTCTAATTTGTAACATGCGGTTTCAGTTATCGCGCGCTAGCAGTGACGGGCCTGAATAGGCATGTGTTTGTTGCATAAATACTCTTTCACTCAACTCGATAGGAACTGTACTGTAGCAGCCAACATTAATTGTAGGCGATCCGATGACCGCAGGAGCGCACGGCCATGACCGGGTCGTGGACTGGGCGAGCGAGCTAGCTAGAGCGCCGTGCTGCGTGCGTGCGTGCATGCAGCAGGTGTGACCAGCTGCAGCTGCTGCTGCCGCCTGCCAGTCCTCGCTATCCCTAGCAGTGGATTCGTGCGTGCGTGCATGTGGGGAGCAAACGCGCTGCAGGAGGGCCGCACACACGCGCCTTTTGGAGCCGGAGGCCCGGCCGGTGTTCTTCTCAAGGCGCACGCGCCTCGCTCGCATTGTTCTCGACACGAATTCAGGGCGGGGGAGCGGCAGGGCAGCCTCTGCCCTCTGCCGTGCCGTCGTCGTTGGGCGCGCGCGCGGGCTTCCACGCTTGCATGCATGGGGGTCAGCCCCAAAGGGAATGTCTTTTGGGCATCGGGCAGCCCAACAACCGCAGCATAGCATATATAGGCCCTACGACGTGGGGTGGGGTGGGGTGGGGGGGAGGGTACCCCGGTCGTCGGTCGGTCGATGCCGTTCCTCCACCACACACCGGGCCACCGGCTCGGCAGTACGGGTAGCTAGTAGGGGTACTGGTTATTAGCCCAAAAGCGCTCTGTAAAAGTGCATGCGTGATGCAAGCTGCACTGTGCTACTCTCTCTCTCTCTCTCTCCGTAGCTAGCTGCACGCTCTCTCATGGCAGTGGCAGCGGCCCTCTGTGACCCTTTGACACGAACGGACGAACGAGCACGAAAGAGGAGAGAGAGAGAGGGACGTACACGTACTGTACAGTACAGCAGGAGGAGAACTCGATGAGGGAGAGAAGACCCGCGCTGCGTAGGAAAAGGACGTGCCCAAACTCCCATACATACGTACGGTGCATGCAATGCTGCCCTGCAGCCTTGGGGCACTTAATCATACGTGCCATGATTCCTCAACGCCACTACTACTAGCTAGCGAGCTAGCGTGTGCGTGCGTCGATCTCGATCGTGTCTAGGGTTCTCCTTCTCCCTCATGCATCCTGCTGCTGCTCCTAGACAGCTTTTGCAACGCACGCATATATCGATCGATCGTCGACGACGACTTGACAGTAGAGCCACGCTGACCGACCGACCGCCGCGTGGATCCAATATACACATATCAGATGCATGCACGAGGCGAGCTTTAGGATAAAAAGGTGGGACGACGATATCTCGCCAGCGAAAGGCCCTTTCCATGCTAGATGTTCGAGACAGCTGTTCGGACTACTATTCATAGACACAAAATATTATAAAAGCAGTAGAAGTCGGTACAGATTAAAGCCGAACGAACCGCATGTAAATTACTAGCATAATATAATCCCGTATTCCCGTACGTGCTTTGCTTTGTTGATCAGATAGAAGACGACGGCCCAGCATTGCATCGGCTGATGATGATAGAGAGATCGATACTCCAGGATAAAAAGACGTACGAGAGATATGGATTTCGCTGCTCTGCTAGATAGATAGATATATCGATAGATATAGCATCTCTCGCGCCTTTGTTGATCAGCAAAAAAAAAAAAAAAAGCTCTCCGGCCGGGGGATAGCTAGCTAGCTAGGCCTAGGCGCCTGCCTACCTACCTTTGCGTATCTCCCCCATCCCTTTTTGCGTCCAGCTACTATAGCTAGGAAAAGATATTTCGTTGGGTTGGACGCGAAAAAAGTGGTCAATCATGCACAAAAGTAGAAGCAGAATACATACTATATAGATCTCGCTAGCTACTGCTAGCAAGGATTGGCAGCCTCACCTCATGTCGTGTCCAGGAAATGCACGGTCCAATCCGCTCTTGTTTTCGGTCTCTCGCACCCCTAGGCGGCCAGGCCAGGCACCACACACCGATCGATCGAGTTTGTGACGGCTGATGAGTTGCATGTGTATACAAAGTAGTAGCAGTAGTACTCCTACTGTGTACGTATGCAACAAGGAAAATTCGAAATGTGCAGCTTCCATGTGGAAACAAGGACGTGGCTTTGCGAATAGCACTGATGGTCAGCTTATTAACGACATCTACACAACGCAATCAACATTTTTTGTTTAGAGAGTTTTGTTTAGAGAGTTGCTAAATGGTTGACAAATGTACAAAAAAAAAGAGATTAGATGAGAAGTTGCTAAATTTAGAAAGTTTATTTAGAGAACTGTTAAAGAGGAGTTTTTTTAGGTTAACTAACTAAATTATTGATTTAGGAAGTGTTTTAGAAAACTACTGGAGTTGCTCTATGCACCGTTGATTCCCAGGACGACCAGTAAAGAACTGCTACCTCATCCGTTCTCGAATATTTGCCGCCCGCTCGCGACAAATAAAGAAAGAATAGAGGGAGTACTAATTAACAGCCAGCAGTCTGTGTCTACACTACATTTGGATCATCGATTAATTATTAGGTATTGCAAGAAACACTATACTGTCTACATTTTCTTTTTCTCTGCCAGTTCAGTCATCATCGTCACCGTTTTCCCTCGTTCTGCATATGCATGCAGTCTGTGTCTCACTCACTATCTACTACAGGAGTACTAGTACAGCTGCAGCATCTCGATCACTTGATCAACAGTAGTGCGCCGAATCCCAACTTAATTTGCACATACATATGCGTAGCTACAACCTTAAACACCGTGCTATAATATAGTATCTACCACACAGTACTACTACTATGTAGTAACTAGTAAGTACACTCGGTACTCGCATGGTAGACGATCACATCATCATCGCTACGTACGCAGGCCGTGTATGAAACAGAGCAAGAAACAGCAACATGCATGCATGCATGTGTATGTGCATCGTCCACTCCGGACGACAAACAACAGTCACACACAAGAACAGTCACTAAAACAGCAGTTTGCTGCTGCCAGTATTCGACGACAATCCACCCGGATTTACATACCCAGCCGGAGAAATAACGTTACTGCTGCTCCCTGCCGTGAATCCAAGAAAGCCGGCAGGATTATTATTGCCGCCGCCGTAATAGTTGTACTGCGGCGACCTGCTCGCCGCGCTGCTCCTGCTGCTGGTGGCGCTCGCGCTGCTGTTGGCGTTGGTCGCCGTCGTCGTGCCTAGGGTTTCCAGCGCCTGGACCTGGGACTTGAGGAACTTGAGGTAGCTGGCCGCCTCGTCGAGCATGGACGCCGTGTCCATCTTGCTGCCCCCCGGGACCAGCTTCTGCAGCACGCGCAGGCGCTCGCTCACGCGCTCGCGCCGCAGCCTCGCCGCCACCGTCTGCGGGTCGCTCGAGATGCGCACGTTCTTCCGCCGGGGCCTCTCCGCGCCCGCCCCCGCCGCGCCGACGGCCTCGGGCCCGAGGTTCACGGGCCGCATGGCCGCCGCGCGGTAGATCATCTCCTTCACCTGCGCCATCGCCTCCATGTCCGGCTCGTACCCGGCGGCCGCGGCCGCGCCGCAGCTGGGGACGGGGTCGCGCGCGACGTGGCCGCCGCCGAAGCTGATGCTCGTCGCTGCACGTCGCTTCGCGCCGCCGCCGCCGCCGCCGGGCAGCGGGAACGCCGGTGGCGGTGCTGCGGTTGTCGTTGTCGCCGGGTACTCATCGGTCACCTTCCTTTTGGCGTGGTGCGTCGCCTGCTGGGCCTGGCAGTTGGACGACGCGTGGTGGGTAAACGTCAACGGCGGCGGCGCCGTGGTCGGTGACACCACCTCGGCGTCGTGGCCGCCGCCGCCGCTGTAGTTGTTTGACTCCCCTGAGGATATGTTGCCGCCGGTGGTGCCGCTGTCGTAGCTGGAGAGCAAGGCGCCGTTCGACGCGGCCCCGCCGTCGCCGACGCCGAGCTCCCTGGTGAACGCGAGCGCCGCGTCGAGAAGGCCCGCGTCGAAGACGTCCCCCGTCCCCGCGCTCAAGAACGCGAGCGGGTCACCGTCCATTCCGGCGCCGCCTTGGACGGCACCCGCATTCGAGCTCACCAGCTGGCACGCCCCGGCGTCGATGCCGCCGCCGGCGGCAGTAGTAAGGGCCCCGTCGCACTGGAGCTGGCCAAAGCACGCCCCGAGGAAGGCCTCGTCCACCATGTCGAGCCGACCGCATCCAGCAGCCTGGCGCGACAAGTACTCGTCAACATGGTGGCCGGCGCCGGCCCAGCAGCCAAAGGTAGCGTCCATCGCCGCCGCGCGCCGCCGATGCAACAAGGAAGGAACCAGCAGGAACGGAAGCTGAACCGCCGGAACGACTGGCGCAGAGATTCTGGGAGGACGCACGTACGTACGCTGCACGACTGTACGCTGCACGAAAGGGGAAGCTTGGAGCTTTAGACGAATCCTTGGCCATACGTAGGAAATCAACACTAGCTAGCATCCCATCTACGTCGGAGAGGGAATCCAAATCGGGCTGTGGAATGAACGTCAGGAAACAGTCACACACGGCCATGGCATTGATGGACGGACAAGGACGCGGGGGAAGGAGATGTGTCGAACCGCATAACTACAACTGTATACATGCCTTCTTTTTTTTTCCACACCAAACAATGAGACTGGAGTAAATACATATATATGCTTAATGTGAGCTAGAGGCCATCTTCTTAATTTTATGATAAGCAAATGCTCTTTTTTTATACTGCTCAAGTAGTTAAATTCTTCCAGCCGCTAGCCGGAATGATTGGATTCGGATGCATGAAATCACGTACGTGTGCTAATTATGGAGCAGGATCTGTTGTGCGCTCATACCTTCCCTATCAATCACACGATGATTATTGATGGCTAACGATGGGACAACAACCCGCCTCTCGGCCGCTTAATTCGCTTCGCTTCGCCGTCGGCCGGAGCGCGCGCACCGTCACGCGCGCGCCGCCCCTGCAAAGCGGTGAGCCGCCGAAGGCCGGCCGGCCGGTGGAGATGAGCTCTCGTCCGCCCTGTGTCCAACGACAACATTGGCTATGAGTTAGTATGCTGGAATAATACTACTAGTCTAGCACCACCACCACAGAGACTGCAGATCGAGTCGTGTGAAGTAGGCATAGTACCTGCAGCTAGCAGCAGTGTCTTCGCTCAGCTGATGAGCTATACGATTGCGGACTGACTGATTGACCAATCAATCAGAGCAATCGGTTCCGGGCGGCGTGGCCTGCTGCAGGCTTGGCGGAAGCGCTAGCTAGCCTTCGCTGGTTCGAGTTGGCTTATGCGAGAGCGGACAGCGGGAGGAGGAAGAGGAGAAGAAGAGGCCGGGGGGTGGAGACGACACACACAGCGCACCGATCATATGCGTGTGTGGGATATGGTCCTTCCTGTTGATGGCCGCATCCGCATATGGGGACGGGGTTCTTTTATAGATGCACATAGCTATGCCTGTTTCGGCATTTCCCTGCCTACTTATTAACTGCCTCTCTGTTTCTTTTTTTTTTGCAAAATAAATAAAAAATAAAAAAAGAGATAGAATAGATCTTCCTTTGGGAAAAAGATGGTGCGACACTGTGTTCAGTTGGGGAAGATGACGCCGAGTGGGCGGCACATGAACATGCGTCCGTCCGTCCGTCTACAGCTGACGCGCTCTCATAAATACTTGCCCAAAATCTATACTAGTCCTTTTTGTATCTATCTATCTATCTATCTAGCTAGCTAGCGATATATACGCGCGCCACTGTTACGTGCTACACGTGTCCAGTGCTACTAGCTATAGATTCTGTTAACACAAAGAATGTTCACTCTTCTTTTGTTTCTCTAAAGCCTAAAAACTAGAACAGCTAGCCTGCTCATCGTCCATGTCACATGAATGAAGAACTATATAGATCGGCAAATGATAAGTACTATTATATTTTACGAAAAAAAAGATCTTGACAGAGTAGAAGTGTATCAGCAGCTAGCGCGTATGCACTCCGAAGTTCGCGAGTATAGAATACAAAGGGGCACGAGATTTTTCACGGGAAAAAGGTTTCCACAGCTTTCTCTGTCTGCGACTGCGATCAGCTGGGGGGCTCTGCAAAGCTTTGTTCGCCTTTGGCACCGCAGCGGGCAGAAGAGGGGCGTAAAGGTTAATTGACGGCTGCAGTAACTTTCTGGTCGCCCTAGCTCCTCTGTAGTTTTTTTTTCTTCTTCTTCCTTTTTTGCCCATTTTCTGAGAGGAACAAGGCCACGAGCAGGCGACGGCGAGCAGCAGGTATCCTGTGCTCGCTTCACGATTTCACATGCATGTTTGCATTTGGTGCTGCTCGTGCCTGCCTCCCATCGCATGGAAGTTTGTAGCTTCGTAATTCTGGACGTGCAAGCATGCATGATCCCCTCCCTTTCTTCCCAGGCAGCCCAGCGTGTAGTTACTGTCTCTGAAACAGTTTTTGTTTTTACTAATTTTTGCACATAGCCTCCATCCCCATAATACACACAAGAGAGGAAATTCCGATGGCTATAAGAGCTAGTTTAGTAGCCACAAAAAACGGAGGGGTTGGAGGAGATAAAATTCACTTTCTTATCAAGAAGGGATTGTAGCCCCTTCAATGTTGTCGGCGTTTCGAGACCGGGGGGTCACTAAGCCGACGAGTGAATGTGCCGCGTGCCCCAGCCCAGATGGGTCGAGCGCGTGGGCGAGCGCAAAGGGGGGAAGCGAGGTGTCCGGAGACGGGCGTGAGAGAGGTGGAAATCCCGCGGCCTTCGTGTTCGTCCCGCGTCCAGGTCGGGTGCGCTTGCAGTAGGGGGTTACAAGCGTCCACGCGGGTGAGGGAAGCGAGCGGCCCCAAGAGAGCGCCTGTCTCGTCCTCGCCCCCGCGCGGCCAACCTTCTCTAAGAAGGCCCTGGTCCTTCCTTTTATAGGCGTAAGAAGAGGATCCAGGTGTACAATGGGGGTGTAGCAGAGTGCTACGTGTCTAGCGGGGGAGAGCTAGCGCCCTAAGTACATGCCAATGTGGCAGCCGGAGAGATCTTGGCACCCAGCTGGTGTGGTGTCGTGGCTGTCGGAGGAGCGGCGGAGCCTGGCGGAGGGACAACTGTCGGAGCGGTTGAGTCCTTGCTGACGTCCTCCTGCTTCCGTAAGGGAGCTGTGTGCCGCCATCGTCACAGGGCATGCGGGGCGCCATCATTGCCTATCTGGCGGAGCTAGCCAGATAGGACACCGGTCCTGTTCTCTGCGGCCCGAGTCAGCTCGGGGTAGGGTGATGATGGCGCTTCCTGTTGACGTGGCTGGCCTGCGCCCTAGGTTGGGCGACGTGGAGGCTCCTCCGAAGCCGAGGTAGAGTCTGTCTTCCATGGCCGAGGCCGAGTCCGAGCCCCTGGGTCGGGCGAGGCGGAGGTCGTTCGGCAGAGGCCAGGGCGGAGTCCGAGCCCTGGGGTCGGGCGAAGCGGAGTTCGTCGTCTTCTGGGGCTGAGCCCGAGTCCGAGCCCTGGGTCGGGCGGAGCGAAGTTCGTCGTCTTCCGGGACTTAGCCCGAGTCCGAGCCCTGGGGTCGGGCGGAGCGGAGTTCGCCGTCTTCCGGGACTTAGCCCGAGTCCGAGCCCTGGGTCGGGCGGAGCGGAGTTCGCCGTCTTCCGGGGCTTAGCCCGAGTCCGAGCCCTAGGTCGGGCGGAGCGGAGTTCGCCGTCTTCCGGGGCTTAGCCCGAGTCCGAGCCCTAGGTCGGGCGGAGCGGAGTTCGCCGTCTTCCGGGGCTTAGCCCGAGTCCAAGCCCTGGGTCGGGCGGAGCGGAGTTCGCCGTCTTCCGGGGCTTAGCCCGAGTCCGATCCCTGGGTCGGGCGGAGCGGAGCTCCCTATGGCGCCTTTGGCAGGGCCTGACTGCCTGTCAGCCTCACTCTGTCAAGTGGCACTGCAGTCGGAGTGGCGCAGGCGGCGCTGTCCTTCTGTCAGACCGGTCAGTGGAGCGGCGAAGTGACGGCGGTCACTTCGGCTCTGCCGGGGGGCGCGCGTCAGGATAAAGGTGTCAGGCCACCTTTGCGTTAAATGCTCCTGCGACTAGGTCGGTCGGCGCGGCGATTTAGTCAGGGTTGCTTCTTAGCGAAGGCAAGGCCTCGGGCGAGCCGGAGATGTGTCCACCGTTGGAGGGGGGCCTCGGGCGAGACGGAAATCCCTCGGGGTCGGCTGCCCTTGTCCGAGGCTAGGCTCGGGCGAGGCGTGATCGAGTCGCTCGTATGGACTGATCCCTGACTTAATCGTACCCATCAGGCCTTTGCAGCTTTATGCTGATGGGGGTTACCAGCTGAGAATTAGGCGTCTTGAGGGTACCCCTAATTATGGTCCCCGACAGTAGCCCCCGAGCCTCGAAGGGAGTGTTAGCACTCGCTTGGAGGCTTTTGTCGCACTTTTTTGCAAGGGGACCAGCCTTTCTCGATTGCATTTTGTTCCGGTGGGTGCGCGCGAGCGCACCCGCCGGGTGTAGCCCTCGAGGCCTTGGAGGAGTGGTTTCACTCCTTCGAGGTCTTAATGCCTTGCGTAATGCTTCGGCTGGTCTGGTTGTTCCCTCATGCGAACTGGCCGTAGCCCGGGTGCACGGTCGGGGCCCAAGTTCTCGGGCTGGTATGTTGACGCTGTCAACGGTTCGGCCGGAGCCGGGTTTTGCGAGAGCAGCCCCCGAGCCTCCGCACAGGGCGAGAGGGCAATCAGGGACAGACTCGGCTTTTTTACATACGCCCCTACATCGCCTTTCCGCAAGGAGGAGGGGGGGAGAGCGCCATGTTACCCTCGATGGGCACCGAGCATGGTGTCTCCGGTGAGCTGCAAGCGGGTAATCCGAGTGGACGTCCGTGCCTCGTTCGTTGGGGGTCGGCTAGGGGCCCAGAGGCACGCCCAAAAGTACCTGCGGGTGATCTGCCGGACCCGGTCCCCTAGCGACGGGGTCCGAGGGCTCGATGCCTCCCTCCGATGGGATTCCGTTACAGGATCGCTCCCGCTGGTCTCGGAAATGTCCTAGGGTACCTCGGGAGCGCAGCCCGAGCCTCGGTTATGTATCGAACGTACCCCTGGTCATCCCTCGCTCGGCGTCTGAGGCGACTGTGAACCCTTCGGGGGCCAGCCTTCGAACCCCTGATCAGTAATGGGCGCGGAGCCCGAGTAGCCTGAGGCGGCCGTGGAGCCCTTCGGGGGGCCGGCCTTCGAACCTCTGACCAGTAGTGGGTGTCGGGCCCACGCGATCTGAGGCGGCTGTTGAACCCCTCGGGGGGCCAGCCTTCGAACCTCTGATCAGTAGGGGGGGCTCGGAGCCCGGTCCCTTCACAGGGAAGGATCCTTTTCGGGGTATCCCCCTTTCCCGGTCCCTGTTGCAAGAGATAGAGAAAGAGGAAAAAAGGAAAAGGATATGAAATCGAACGACGTGGCGTACCTTTTTTGGCGCGGTTATTACGGCGAAGGTGAAGCGTCGCCCGCTTCTCCTGCCAGAAACGCCGCCTGTCCTGCCGCGGAGTTAATGCGACGGGGCGATTGGTTGGCGGGGCGGCCGTTGCGCGTGCGCGAGCCGTTCGAGGAACGGATCACGGGCGCCCTGTCTTCATGCCGTGAGAGGGGGTTCTCTTGTTGCCCCCGGATGGGACGTGAGCCTGGCCGACGACGCGACCGCTGCTCCCGCCCGCCTGCCACCGTCATTACTGCCGGCCCACTTTCGGCTGCATTGACCGTCGCGCCATGCTGGCGCTGCTGGGTCGTGCGCTGGGTCGCCTCGAGTCGCGGCATTGGTTCCGCAACCGAAGAGGCGCGGTGGTGGCGCAAGTGGCGGTGCAGTTGCTTGTATGCAGCATCCGGCGCGCCGGTTGCGTGACGCGTGGGCCTGGGCCTTCATGCCGGCGTGTTGGGAGTCGGAGAAGCGCGTCCACCTAGCGCGATTGCATGCCGCCTACATGGCTGCCCGCCCCTCCCGCCCGTTGGTCTGGGCGAAAGTGGGGGGTCGCTTGTAACCGCTGGGCGGTTGTGTGCACCACGCGCGGCGGTTTGGCTTCTTCTGCTCTGAGCCGGTTTGCATGACATGCGGGACCCAGCCCCCGCGTCGCAGGGGAGGGCCTTGGAGCGTGTTGGAGAAGACTCAGCCTGTGACGGTTGGGGGCGCACGTAGGGAGAATTGCCTTTAAAAGGAGGGCGACCCCTTTCGGAAGGCGACCATGTCTTCTCCCTCCCTTATGCATCGCGTCTTTCCACCTTCCAAGCCCTCGGATGGGGGGTACGCGCCGTCTTTTCGCCTCATCGTTGGAGGAACACAACTCCGTGGGAGTTGGTACCTTTCAGCCATCGTTCGGCTTCAAGGATTTTCATCATGCAGCCCGACTGCTCCCCTCCGCTGGTGGTCACCCAAGACGGTGACCTCCAGCTCCTGGATGGGGAGAGGCAAGCCGGGCTGTGATCCCGCCCTCTGCATCGGGGGTGTTCGTCATCCTCGCTGGGGCGGGGAGCGAGGCGAGCCGGGGCTCTACCTCCTGCGCGGGTCGGTGGGCCACCTCTTCTTCCAGCTTCTGGTGGTGGCAATCGCCCTCCCGCGTCGCGACGGAGACGTCCTCCAGCCAAGACGGGGAAGGTAAACTGTTGCTGCCCAGCTAGGATGCAACATTCCGCCCTCTCCCTCGCATTCGCGGCGAGGACGGCAGCGAGGATCTGCCGGTGCGCTTGGGAGCGGCCCGCTCTTTGGCTTTAATAGCTGGTTCGCGTCCCTTGAGCGGGACCGCGAACGAGAGCCCTCCGGTGGCCGCGTCCACCCGGGACCATGGCTGCTGCTGCAGAGGTCGCTAGCGAGCCTCCCGATGTTCGTCGTCCCGCAGGCTCGAGGTTGCTCATACCCGCGGGGACGGAACCAGAGTTCCGTTTGTAAGGGCACTTTGAATGCCAGTGTTTTTTGTTTATTGTGGCTGTCGAGGCCTGAACATGTATGTAATTTTGGCACGGAGCCGTGTTTTTTTCCTCATTTTCGAGCACTAAGACTCGCCTGTTGATTATCTGAACCGCTTCACCAAGCATGAGTCGCCCCGTGTCAAGGTGTCGAGTGAGGTATCCGTATCCCGGAGGCGTAGGAGTCCCTCGGCTCGATCGACCTTGTTGTCTGAGGCTCCTCTAGCTTAGTTAAAGAGACCCCTTGGCCGCTCTTCGACGAGCCGAGGCCAGGGGTAGCGATATCAGCATGAACAGAGGCGGAGTTGGCTCGAAAATGAAAACCTGGTTGGCCGGAGCCTAGCCGGGTTGTCCGTCAGCGGGACCGACGCCGGAGTTGATCAGCCGAGGCCTCGGATCGGGCTGGCGCCCTTGGAAGATGGTTGGCCGAGGCCCCAGGGGTAACCGGCCGAGCCGCCTGCTCGGGCCGGATTCCCGGAGGAGTCCCTGAACCGCGTCACCGTCCGAGGCTGGGTCAGACCTCGCTGAAGGTGTCGTCGATGCCGAGGGTGCTATAGCCCCCTTCCAGCGTGAAGACCCAAGCCTGCAGGATCAGATTGTCTTGTAGCGTGTGCCTTCTGCGGCCGCCGAGGCCAGAACACACACCCTCGCTGCGTTGTAAAGCTGCGTCTCTTTTCCTCTTGTTTCGAGTATCTGGACTTTTTGTCGGTAACAGGGATGTTTGTGCGAGCGAGAGTTGCTTCTCGCAGAAGGTGATGAGTGAGGTATCCGTATCCCGGAGGCGTGGGAGTCCCTCGGCTCGGTCGGCCTTGCCGCTTATGCGTACTTTCACCCGTCCATGAGGCCCTGTCACCGACTCAGTCGAGAAGGCTCGAAGGATCGCTTCGGCAGAAGAGCTTCCGAACGTAAAGACTTGTTCGGTCCGCGGAATCACTTTATCCGAACGCGAGTTACTTATCGCAGAAGGTGATGAGTGAGGTATCCGTATCCCGAAGGCGTAGGAGTCCCTCGGCTCGGTCAGCCTTGGCTGCTTACGTGTACTCCGTCGTTTTCAGGATCCACTTTTCGAAGTAGTCAAAAAGCACGAAAGATATTCTGGTAAAAGAGATCTTTTTTCGAGGAAAATTTCGACGCAGAGGGGGTTCCCCCCCCTTTTAGCCCCCGAGGGAGGGTCGGGCTTTGCCGAGGCGAGGCCGACCCTTCCTTGATGACTAAACTTTGCGTGGGTGCGAGGTATATGAATAACTTGAAAACATCTTAAGGGTAGAAGCGACGTAGCTGTTTGATGTTCCAAGCGTTGCCGTAGACCTCGCCTTGACTGTTGGCCAGCTTGTACGTTCCGGGCTTCGGAACTTTGGCGATGACGAATGGCCCCTCCTAGGGGGCGTGAGCTTGTGCCTCCCTCGGGCGTCTTGCCGCAGCCGAAGCACCAGGTCGCCCACCTAGAGGTCTCGGGGCCGGACCCCTCGGGCGTGGTAGCGTCGCAGGGACTGCTGGTACCGCGCCGAGTGTAGTAAGGCCTTGTCCCGAGCTTCTTCCAGCTGGTCCGGCGAGTCTTCTCGGCTAATTTGGTTGCTTTGACCGTTGTAGGCCCTCGTCCTCGGGGAGCCGTATTCCAGGTCAGTGGGCAAGACGGCCTCGGCCCCATAGACCAGGAAGAACGGCGTGAAACCCGTGGCTCGGCTCGGCGTTGTCCTCAGGCTCCAGACCACCGAGGGGAGTTCCTTCATCCATCGCCTGCCGAACTTGTTGAGGTCGTTGTAAATCCGAGGCTTGAGCCCTTGTAGAATCATGCCGTTGGCACGCTCTACTTGCCCATTCGACATGGGATGAGCCACGGCGGCCCAGTCCACCCGGATGTGGTGATCCTCGCAGAAGTCCAAGAATTTTCTGTCGGTGAACTGGGTGCCGTTGTCGGTGATGATGGAGTTCGGGACCCCGAAGCGATGGATGATGTTGGTGAAGAACGCCACCGCCTGCTCGGACCTGATGCTATTCAGAGGTCGAACCTCGATCCACTTGGAGAATTTGTCGATGGCGACCAGCAGGTGCGTGTAGCCCCCGGGCGCCTTCTGCAAGGGACCGACGAGGTCCAGACCCCACACAGCAAAGGGCCAGGTGATGGGTATCGTCTGCAGAGCCTGAGCGGGCAGGTGGGTCTGCTTCGCATAGAATTGGCACCCTTCGCAGGTGCGGACAATTCTAGTGGCGTCAGCCACCGCCGTTGGCCAGTAGAAGCTTTGCCGGAAAGCATTCCCGACTAGGGCTCGAGGCGCTGCGTGATGGCCGTAAGCCCCCGAGTGTATCTCTTGCAGGAGTTCCTGACCTTCGGCGATGGAGATGCATCGCTGGAGGATGCCCGAGGGGCTGCGGTGGTAGAGCTCCTTCTCATCGCCCAGCAAGACGAACGACTTGGCGCGTCGCGCTACCCGCCGAGCCTCGGCTTGGTCCAGGGGTAGCTCTCCTTGGCGGAGATATTGCAGGTACGAGGTCTGCCAATTTCGATCAGGCGTGGCCCCGCTCTGCTCCTCCTCGACGTGCAGTGCCTCGCCCTCGGGGGCCGAGGGTACCTCAGGCTGAGCCGAGGGCGCCTCGGGCTGAGCCGAGGGTGCCTCGGGCTGGACCGAGGGTGCCTCGGGCTCGGGCGTGTCGTCGATCTTGACGGAGGGTTGATGCAGATCTCGGGAGAAGACGTCCGGGGGAACCGTTGTTCGCCCTGAGGCTATTTTTGCCAGCTCGTCCGCAGTCTCGTTGTAGCGCCGAGCGATGTGGTTAAGCTCGAGCCCGTAGAACTTGTCTTCCAGGCGCCGAACCTCATCGCAGTAGGCCTCCATCTTCGGGTCGCGGCAGTGGGAGTTCTTCATGACTTGGTCGATGACGAGCTGCGAGTCACCGCGGGCATCGAGGCGTCTGACCCCTAGCTCGATGGCGATCCGCAACCCGTTGACCAGAGCCTCGTACTCAGCCACATTATTGGACGTCGGGAAATGGAGGCGTAGCACGTAGCGTAGGTGTTTCCCGAGGGGCGAGATGAAGAGCAGGCCCGCGCCGGCTCCCGTCTTCATCAGCGACCCGTCGAAAAACATGGTCCAGAGCTCCGGTTGGATCGGAGCCGTCGGTAGCTGGGTGTCGACCCATTCGGCTACGAAATCCGCCAATGCCTGGGACTTAATGGCCTTCCGAGGGGCGAACGAGATTGTCTCGCCCATGATTTCCACCGCCCACTTTGTAATCCTGCCCGAGGCCTCTCGGCACTGGATGATCTCCCCCAGGGGGAAGGATGACACCACAGTTACCGGATGAGACTCGAAGTAGTGTCGCAACTTCCGCCTCGTCAGGATCACTGCATACAACAGCTTCTGGACTTGTGGGTAGCGAATCTTGGTCTCGGAGAGTACCTCGCTGACGAAGTAAACTGGCCTCTAAACGGGCAATGCATGCCCCTCTTCTTGCCTCTCGACCACAATCGCGGCGCTAACCACCTGAGTGGTCGCGGCGACGTAGACCAAGAGGGCTTCTCCATCAGGTGGGGGCACCAAGATAGGCGCCTTTGTGAGGAGCGCCTTCAGGTTCCCGAGAGCTTCCTCGGCCTCAGGGGTCCAAGCGAAACACTCGGCCTTCCTCAAGAGGCGGTACAGAGGCAGACCTCTTTCGCCGAGGCGTGAGATGAAGCGGCTCAGGGCCGCGAGACATCCCATGACCCTCTGTACGCCTTTTAAGTCCTTGATGGGCCCCATGCTGGTGATTGCTGCGATCTTCTCCGGGTTGGCTTCGATGCCCCGCTCGGAGACGATGAACCCCAAGAGCATGCCCCGGGGCACCCCGAAGACACACTTCTCGGGATTGAGCCTGACGCCCTTCGTTTTGAGACATCGGAATGTCACTTCAAGGTCGGAGAGGAGGTCGGAGGCCTTCCTTGTCTTGACTACGATGTCATCGACGTAGGCCTCGACTGTGCGACCGATGTGTTCGCCGAACACATGGTTCATGCACCGCTGGTACGTCGCGCCCGCATTCCTCAAACCGAACGGCATGGTGACATAGCAGTACATGCCGAAGGGCGTGATGAAAGAAGTCGCGAGCTGGTCGGACTCTTTCATCCTGATTTGGTGATACCCTGAGTAGGCATCGAGGAAGGACAGGGTTTCGCACCCAGCAGTGGAATCCACGATTTGATCGATGCGAGGCAGAGGGTAGGGAACCTTCGGACATGCTTTGTTGAGACCAGTGTAGTCTACGCACATCCGCCATTTCCCCCCTTTCTTTCTCACAAGCACAGGGTTGGCAAGCCATTTGGGATGGAATACCTCTTTGATGAACCCTGCTGCCATTAGCTTGTGGATCTCTTCGCCTATCACTCTGCGCTTCTCCTCGTCGAATCGGCGCAGAGGCTGCCTGACGGGTCGGGCTCTGGCCCGAATATCCAGCGAGTGCTCGGCGACATACCTCGGTATGCCGGGCATGTCCGAGGGACTCCACGCAAAGATGTCGGCGTTTGCGCGGAGAAAGTCGACGAGCACTGCTTACTATTTGGGGTCGAGCCCGGAACCGATCCGGATCTGCTTGGAGGTGTCGCCACTGGGGTCGAGAGGGACGACCTTGACCGTCTCCACTGGCTCGAAGTTGCTGGCATGACGCTTCACGTCTGGCACCTCTTTAGAGAGGCTTTCCAGGTCGGCGATGAGGGCCTCGGACTCGGCGAGGGCCTCGGCGTACTCCACGCACTCCACGTCGCATTCGAACGCGTGTTTGTACGTGGGGCCGACGGTGATGACCCCGTTGGGGCCCGACATCTTGAGCTTCAGGTAGGTGTAGTTGGGGACGGCCATGAACTTCGCATAGCATGGCCTCCCCAGTACCACGTGGTAGGTTCCTCGGAACCCGACCACCTCGAACGTCAAAGTCTCCCTTCGGAAGTTGGAGGGCGTTCCGAAGCAGACGGGAAGGTCGAGTCGTCCGAGGGGCTGGACGTGCTTCCCGGGAATGATCCCGTGGAAGGGCGCAGCGCCTGCTCGGACGGAGGACAGATCGACGCGCAGGAGCCTGAGGGTCTCGGCGTAAATGATGTTGAGGCAGCTGCCCCCGTCCATCAGTACCTTGGTGAGCCTGACGTCGCCGACGATGGGGTCGACGACGAGTGGGTATTTCCCCGGGCTCGGCACGTGGTCGGGGTGGTCAGCTTGGTCGAAGGTGATGGGCTTGTCGGACCAGTCTAGGTAGACTGGCGCCGCCACCTTCACCGAGCAGACCTCCCGGCGCTCTTGCTTGCGATGCCGAGCCGAGGCATTCGCCACATGCCCACCGTAGATCATGAAGCAGTCACGGACCTCGGGGAACTCTCCTGCTTGGTGATCTTCCTTCTTGTCGTTATCGCGGGCCCTGCCACCCTCTGCGGGTGGCCCGGCCCTGTGGAAGTGGCGCCGAAGCATGACGCACTCCTCGAGGGTGTGCTTGACGGGCCCCTGATGATAGGGGCACGGCTCCTTGAGCATCTTGTCGAAAAGGTTAGCACCTCCGGGGGGCTTCCGAGGGTTCTTGTACTCGACGGCGGCGACAAGGTCCGCGTCGGCGGCGTCGCGTTTCGCTTGCGACTTCTTCTTGCCTTTCTTCTTGGCGCCGCGCGGAGTAGACGCCTCGGGAGCATCTTCCGATGGGTGGCCCTGGGGCTGCTTGTCCTTTCGGAAGATAGCCTCGACCGCCTCCTGGCCAGAGGCGAACTTGGTGACGATGTCCATCAGCTCGCTCGCCCTGGTGGGGGTCTTGCGACCCAACTTGCTCACCAGGTCGCGGCAGGTGGTGCCGGCAAGGAACGTGCCGATGACATCTGAGTCGGTGATGTTGGGCAGCTCGGTGCGCTGCTTCGAGAATCGCCGGATGTAGTCCTGGAGAGACTCTCCCGGCTGCTGCCGGCAGCTTCGGAGGTCCCAGGAATTCCCGGGGCGCACGTACGTGCCCTGGAAATTGCCAGCGAAGGCTTGGACCAAGTCATCCCAGTTGGAGATCTGCCCCGGAGGCAGGTGCTCCAACCAGGCGCGAGCAGTGTCGGAGAGGAACAAGGGGAGGTTGCGGATGATGAGGTTGTCGTCGTCCATTCCACCCAGTTGGCAGGCCAGGCGGTAGTCCGCGAGCCACAGTTCCGGTCTCGTTTCCCCCGAGTACTTTGTGATAGTAGTCGGGGGTCGGAACCGGGTCGGGAACGGCGCCCGTCGGATGGCCCGACTGAAGGCCTGCGGACCAGGTGGTTCGGGTGAGGGACTCCGATCCTCCCCGCTGTCGTAGCGTCCCCCACGCCTGGGGTGGTAGCCTCGGCGCACCCTTTCGTCGAGGTGGGCCCGACGGTCGCGACGATGGTGCTCGTTGCCGAGGTGGCCCAGGGCCGCAGGCGTGGTGTTGCGCGTGCGCCCGGTGTAGATCGAGGCTTCCCGCACGAATCGGGAAGTCGCGGCGTGAGGTTCCGAGGGGTATCCCTACCTTCGGGAGGCAGAGCTTTCGGCCCGTCGGACCGCAGCGCCTTCCAGGAGATTCTTGAGCTCTCCCTGGATTCGCCGACCCTCGGTGGTTGATGGCTCCGGCATCGCGCGGAGGAGCATCGCTGCGGCTGCCAGGTTCTTACCGACCCCACTGGATGCGGGTGGCGGCCTGACCCTGACGTCGTTGGCGACGCGGTGCTGGAAACCCTGGGGCAGGTGACGTATTTCTCCGGCCGGGGGTTGGCCCGCCCATACCTGCCCGACGTCCCGGCGGATCGGCTCAAACGCTCCTGCTCCCTCGTCGAGCCTGGCCTGCGCCCCGCGGACTTGCTCGAGCTGTGGGTCGTGACCCCCCACCGGAACGGGGACCACAGCTAGCTCCCGCGGGATGTCAGCGTGAGGCACCGGCCTAGGGAGTTCACCGTCCTCCGGCATGCCGAGATGGTTGCCTTCGGAGGGATCCCCTAGCTCGACGTGGAAACATTCGCGGCTTGGGCCGCAGTCCTCGTCGTCGAGGCTGCGGCTACCGTCGGAACAGTCGGAGAGGCAGTAGTCACATGCGGTCATAAAGTCCCGCATGGCACTGGGGTTGCCAAATCCAGAGAAATCCCAACAGATGCTGGGATCGTCATCTTCCTCGGACCCAGAGGGCCCGTAGGTCGAGACGTCCGTCAACCGGTCCCAAGGCGACCGCATACGAAACCCCAGGGGGGTTGCACTCGCCTCAACGAGAGCGCCCGCCAAAGCAAGGTCGCTAGGCGGGTTGAGGCTGAGTCGAAATGACGTAGGATGGGAATCGTCGGTACCTTTTGGACGACGAGCAGCGACATAGTCACGTCGGGGACTGATTGCACCGTCGTCTCAGGTACGAGGGCGACGTCCTGCAAGCTCTCCGCGAGCGCGCTGGCGTCGTCCACTTGCTCAGGATTGGCGTGTCGCGGGGAGACGGCGCTTGCCTCCGTCTCAAACGCGAGGTCGATGCCCGACGCGCCCCCCGTTGGGGCGCTGGGGACGTCGATTCGCTCGACAGCCGACGAAGCGCGGCGTCCCGCTTGGCCTTGGTTGCCCCGCCTCCTCCTCCGTTGGCGGGGGAGAGGACGGGGCGAGCTCGAATGTTGTTCTTCCACCACACGGGGAAGATGTCGTCGATTCCGCCGCCGGTGGACGGGTTGTCGGCCGCCACTGCCGTTGTCGCGCGGCGGTGGAAGGAGTATCATGTCGTAGCTGCCGTCGAAGGACATGAACTCAAGACTCCCAAAACGGAGCACCGTCTCGGGCCGGAGAGGTTGCTGGAGACTGCCCATCTGGAGCTTGACGGGAAGCTGTTCGTCAACACGCAGCAGGCCCCTACCTGGCGCGCCAACTGTCGGCGTTTCAAGACCGGGGGGTCCCTAAGCCGACGAGTGAATGTGCCGCGTGCCCCAGCCCAGATGGGTCGAGCGCGTGGGCGAGCGCAAAGGCGGGAAGCGAGGTGGCCGGAGACGGGCGTGAGAGAGGTGGAAATCCCGCGGCCTTCGTGTTCGTCCCGCGCCCAGGTCGGGTGCGCTTGAAGTAGGGGGTTACAAGCGTCCACGTGGGTGAGGGAAGCGAGCGGCCCCAAGAGAGCGCCTGTCTCGTCCTCTGTAGCATCCCAAAAATTCAAATCCTGAAATTTTCTCAAACTCCCTCTAAATTCAAAATGAATTTCAAATTTCATTTCAAAATGTTTGTTTGCGAGTTGATATCAGCAAATAAAATATAGTGGTCTATATTCTCTCCAAAATCCTCCTCAAATATCCTACAAATATTTCCCAGTGATCACCCTCAATTTGTTTCCAGAAATACCGCCCAGATATTTCCCGAGTAATCCCCTTCAAGTTCTTTCCAGAAATACTGCCCAAATATTCCACCGATATATCTCCAGGTATTTTCCTCTTGAGAAATACCTTCAGAATCATTTTTCAAGTCCCTACAAATATTTTCTTCATAACTTTCCTCATGCTCATACGTATACGTATGCCTCCAGTGTCATACGGTGAGCTCTACAAGCAAATCTCACTTATACAAGACAAATACATGCTAACCTCCCACTAATCATCTCATCCTCCCACTAATCCTCTCATCCCTCCCACTAATCCTCTCATCCCTCCCCCTAATCCCCCCACCATGGCTATAAATAGAGGGGCAAGGGCCTCCTCTCATCCCACCCCAAGCCATTTCATGGCAACTCTCCCCCCCCCACACACACCCACTCCATGTTCCACACAAGCACACACTAGCACAAGGATCGTTCGATCGTTCTTCGATCGTTCGTCCCCTGTTCTTAGTTTGTTCGTTCGTTCGTCCGATCGTTCATGGTTCGTTCGTCCGTTCGTCCGATCGTTCGATCGTTCGTCCGTTCGTTCGTCCAAATAATCTTTTTTCCTACCGTTATGCTGCCGAAATTCCGATCGTTCGTTCGTTCGATCATTCGATCGTTCATCGTTCGTTCATAGTTCCTATTCATCGTTCATCGTTCGTTCATAGTCCCTATTCATCGTTCTTCCAGATAATCTTTGTCCTGCCGTTATGCTGCCGAAATTCTGATCGTTCGTTCGTTCGATCATTCGATCGTTCATCGTTCGTTCATAGTCCCTATTCATCGTTCATCGTTCGTTCATAGTCCCTATTCATCGTTCTTCCAGATAATCTTTGTCCTGCCGTTATGCTGCCGAAATTCCGATCGTTCGTTCGTCTGATCATTCGATCGTTCGTCCGTTCGTTCGTCCAAATAATCTTTTTCCTGCCGTTATGCTGCCGAAATTTCGATCGTTCGTTCGTCCGATCATTCGATCGTTCGTCCGTTCGTTCATAGTTCCTATTCATCGTTCATCGTTCGTTCATATGAACTATTCACTATCACTATTCACCATTACTATTCACCATTACTATTCACATACACTATTCATCATCGTTACTATTTATCATTACTATTCATCATCGTTACTATTCATCGATGATATCTATAATTACTTTTCCATCGCCACTATTCATCGTTACTATTCATCGATTAGCCGATCACCCCAAATTTCAACTACTCATACATCATGTTGTCCAGTCCACCTAAGACCAGCCAGACCCATATTCCAGTCATACGAACTCCGGTGACTGTGATTTTCCTTCCAGTAGGGAACTTCCCATCTGGTCACCCATCCCAGGTTTCTCCGAGTTGAGCACGCTTAACTTTGAGATTCCTTCGAACCAGGCTCCCAAACTCAGATTCCAATAATTCTCATTTCTAAATTTTTATCAAACTATTCCCTATCCAGCCATGTCACCCCTTAAGCATGGTTCATGTTCCAGAAAACTCCCAAAATACTCTTGTCCCATATTCTGCCTATAACTCTCATGTTCATGCCAAGTCAGACGATTCATTCGTCACTATTCTCACCAACAGTGAACTTCACTGTGCTACACCACCTACACTTAGCTATAAATACACCCAGCTACCCTCTCCCTCTCCACACACACTCAACACCCTCAGCCAAGGCAAACACCCCACCCACTCAGTTACTCCGCTCTGCCGGCTACACGCATAGTGTCGCTTCGCCTCCAGTCCACCCTCCTGGTAAGCACCTCCGCTCCACCACCAGTAATATCACAACACCACATGACACAGATTCTACTCAAGACTCTACCCATCCATATATCGCTATTCTGACCACTATACTAAATATTTGTTGGTATACTTGCTGGTTTGTATGTTTGCTTGTTCATGTTGCATAGTTATCGGAGCGTTCGTGCCATCTCGTGGAGGCCAGATCTGCAAGTCTACGCCAGGCGGTGGAGCCAGAAGCCAGTTCCGCGAGCTCTCCTTCCCCCTTCGCCGAATAAGCACGGCAAGCTCACTGGATCCCTTTGATGCATAAATTACCTATGATTTTTCAACCACAACCCTTAGCCTGTTATTTTATGCATGATATGATTTTGAGACAAGTTATTATGGCCACCCAGCCGCTTGCCGCAATCAATCCCTGATATATATGTTCCAAATGATTTGAGAACAGGTGTGAGTTTTCAAAAGAAAATGCTTTTCAAAATGTGTGTGATGAAGGGTTTTCACCCTTATCACCTTGTGAGTGGGATAATCAGGGACTCCCTGGTTTAGGGGAGGGCCTAAGGTGATGGCTCAGCTGGTTTAGGCGTGAGCAGAAGGATTGTCCCCTCGTATAAGGACCAGTTTGTCATCTTCACTACCTGTACTCTTTAATAGTACAACCACTCGAGACTGTGTGGGCAGTCACTCAATCTGAACTCGTACGGTCCAACCCCAGGGTTATGAAGGCTGGGGAGCACCGGGAGGATAAGGAGGGGGAAAGTTTTGTCCGGTTTGGACATGGTGGTGGCCTGACTCCTTCCGGATAACCGTTAAGGTTAGGACGTGCGGGGAAAGAAAGAGATTCGGATTCGGATCTCATTGATCATGAGATCGCAGAGCCGGACTAGTGGGTAAAGTGTACACCTCTGCGCAGAGTTTGAAAACCTATTCGAATAGTCTGTGTCCACAGGAATGGACGAGTCTGGTATGGTATGGCAATTAATGTTTTGTTTTCCAAAAAAAAGGGTGCGTTTGAGAAAAGTGGTTTTTAAAGGTTCGGCGGTTGAGCCGTGAGCTATGGTGGACGAGAAGTCCAGTAGCGGTTTTTGAAAAGGAAAACCAGTGGGAAACTGCTGAGATACCTGGATGGTTTGGTCCAGGGGATTTTGTTATAATACTGAAAAACTTCCTGCTCCTTTTGGAGAGGATGCGCTTTGCAAAATACAAAATGTTTTTCAAAACAACACTGCATAAAATATTGCCGTTTCTGCAAAGTATCCTAAGCTCCATATATTCCATGCATTATATCTGATTTCCCCATTCCGCGGGTGAAGGTGGGCTGCTGAGTACGTTTGTACTCACCCTTGCTTATTTGTTGTTTTTCAGAAAAAAGGAGATCGGGTAAGAGTTACGACTGTTCCCAACCTTGCCTGTGGCTGTTGGACCGCTGAATTGCTTCACTGCGTATATCGGGCTGCTTCAGCCCCACTTTGATGATATGTCCCGAGTTGTGGACCAACTCTTAAAGTTGTTCGCCACCTGTATAGGTTTGTCTTGTTTAAGCAGATCTGGAATCATCTAATGTATAAATGTGTTTACTAGCCTCCTGGGACTAGTAATTGTATCACATTTGAGTCCCAGAGGATCGGGACGCTTCAGGTGGTATCAGAGCTGTTAGGTTGGCCGCAGGACGTAACCCTTAGCCTGATCAAAAGTTTTTGAGTCAAAACTATTTTCTTAAAAAATTCTTGCTCTCATCCCTTCATTTCAAAAATGTTTTCCCCTTTCCTTCTCTCAGAAGTCAGATGGAGGTTCAGTGCCAAACCAGCTTCTGCCAGAATGAAGATGGTTTCCCCAAGTTGCTGAGAGCATGCACAGTCCGCCTCGGAATCAGGAGCCAGCCAGAGTATGATGGTCGTGAATTCATCGAGCATGGCACAGAGAAGTGTGTCGTGACTGTATACATTGGATCCAGTCCGCACCATGTGGAATGGAGTGTCACTACTGCTGGGCACAGATTCAAAGACACCTGCCAAGTCGTCGCTCGCAAGGCATTGAGGGCTCTGTGTCAGATCTATGAAGAAGAAGTGGCCGACACCCCGCTCAGATTCTTTCCGCCCTTTCAGAGAGACCGTCCAGTTTGGATGGCCAGGATGCGTGCATTGGAAGAGCAGCAGCTGCTTGAGGACGACCCCACAGTCATGTACCTCACTGCATACCTGCTCACCCTGGATGCCCAGTATGATTTCTTGGCCCGGCACCACCGTCAGATGATTGCCCGAGCAGAAGATGCAGAGAAGCTCAACCGTAAGCTCCATGTGGATCTCACCACAGCTCAAGCCCGTGTAGCTGCCTTAGAAAGTCGTGAAGTCATTGCTGTTGAAGCCCTGAAGCAAGCCAAGGATGAGCATGTCCAGAAGCTGATGGAGGCCTACTTGGTAACCCATAACCAACGTAGAGCCCTGCGGATCCAAGAGCCCGCTCCATCCAACCCAGTTCAACCCAGGAGAGCTGAAGATCCCCAGATTCTTCAAGGTCACCCGGTCTCTATCAGAGGAGAGAAGAAGGCTTGGGAACTCCCGGAAGGAACCATAGTCTTGGAAGGAATTCCAGTCTCCCCTAAGGCTATGGATAAACAAGAGCACCCTGAATCCTCCCAAGATCCCCCGCCAGAGTTGTTTGAGCCCCTCACCATGAAGAAGATTCCAGCACCGTCCCTTGAGGTCAAGGAAGAAGCTGCAAGCACCCCGCCAGCACCGCCGCCCTCAGAGGAGCTACAAGAGCCAGTCCAGCTTGAAGAAGAGTTCGACCACGTCTTGCCATCTCAGTCGCCGCCAGAAGAAGTTATCAACATCAGCTCCCTGTTGACCCATCCAGGAGATATCTCAGATTGAAGTTGTGTGTCAGCCTTGCCAGAAGAGAAGCTGCCAGATCTGAGTTAGTTATACCCAGTCCTCTGCGTGCATTAGGTAGTGAAGTTTTTCTTCACTTTGGCTAGAGCCCTGCATGTATGAGAGGTAATCGTGTAGTCCCGTGCCTTGAAAAACTCTATTTGTGTGGCCCCCTAGGGCATTTCAAAATGAGTTTCGCTTGATGTTTTCTCCCCTTTTGAGTGCATATGTGATGCTTTAACGTTAGTGCTCATAAGTTGCATTTAGCATAGTTCTCAATTCAGGAGCCAAGCAATAGTAGTTATGCTTAGCCCCCGAATCTGAGTAGCCCGTGCTTTGGAAAAACTCTATTCTTCCCTTATTCAAAACATTTGATTTGTTTGTGCTTATCATTGCTGAGCTAGTGTGTTTTCTTTTCGTTTTTCTTAAAAAGGTTTTCTCTAAAAACATAGATCACAAATTAGAGCTAATCCTTACCTTATGCTTCCATTCTCATCTTAACCCATCTGAAGAAAAAAGTGCCTTACCCAAGAAGACACCGGGAAGCTCACCCTTGAAGCCTGTAACAAGCTACAGAAGAAACCAGTCCAGCCGCTCAGTCAAAAGGACCGACCGTGAGAATCAAAGCACTGCCCCTGAGTCAAAGTAAACAGGAAAAGAGGACAGAAGGAGTTATTACCATACAGAGAGGCAAAGATTCTTGGAACCAGAGACCACAAACATCAGGGTCATTGACCCCACCACTCACCCGTGCCCCTCGCACGCGTGCCCGCCTCCATGCGCACTACCACCGCCCCACGCCCCCCTTTTGCAGCACACTACCGCCACCCACGCCACCTTTGCAGCGCACCCACCGCCACCATCATCGCCGGCAACACCAGACCCCCCTCCCCTTGTCGCACCCGCTGCCGCATAGCACCTACTCCATCACCACCACTCTGCAACCGGACACCCCCGCTCGCCTATAAATCCCCCCCAGCTCCCTCAACTCCCATCCCAAGCAAAGCACACACACCAGATAAAATACCCTCTGCCAAATCGCAAGCAACTCCATTTTCCACTCCCTTGCCCCTAAGATCACAATGCTTGGTAATTCTTGGGTTGAAGACTATTGTACATGGTTCATAATCTTTGGTTTCCTCCAGTGTATGATAGTAATACTCTTTGATAGAATCCTCGAGTGGGAAGAGCAAAGAGAAAGAAAGAGGCAGTGAAAAGTGAGAAGATAAAAGAAGATAGTGAAGAGAAGATAAGAAGAAGGTTCTCCCAGAATCAACCCTGTGTCAGTCATCTCTCTACAGCCTGCTCAAGCAGCAACAACAGAAGAAGGCCCCGTAACACCCTTGTTATGAGGTACTTCAAGGAGTTCAAATCCCCAAGATTCAAGAGATCTACCCTCATTCTTTTTAAGTGGGGTAGTATTCCAGTAAGGTTCCTGCTATGGAGAAAAAGAAGAAGGCCTTAGTAAGCTTGTGGAGGACCAGATCATCGAAGCTTATAAGTTTCTGGATGAGAAGTGGTTACCCAAGTTTTGTTGATGAAGCACCAGAAGACCAATCAAGGAAGGAATCCATGTGGGAGTTCGCAAGAGAAAGGTTTGCGTGTTGGCATCGATGCTTCCTCAATAAGCTAGCTGCCAAGCGAAAGCTGAAGCCTGAAGATGATCTTTGAGTAGCCAGAATCAGCATTTGCAATCAGCAACCGGATGCTCCTCAAAGGCCGGATTTTGTTGAAGTTCCATCTCCTCGAAGAGTTGCAAAGTGAAGATATGTAGCTGAAGTAAAGCTATACCCATAACCCTTCTAAGCCAAATCTCGAGGACGAGATTCCTTTTAAGTGGGGTAGATTTGTAGCATCCCAAAAATTCAAATCCTGAATTTTTCTCAAACTCCCTCTAAATTCAAAATGAATTTCAAATTTCATTTCAAAATGTTTGTTTGCGAGTTGATATCAACAAATAAAATATAGTGGTCTATATTCTCTCCAAAATCCTCCTCAAATATCCTACAAATATTTCCCAGTGATCACCCTCAATTTGTTTCCAGAAATACCGCCCAGATATTTCCCGAGTAATCCCCTTCAAGTTCTTTCCA
This sequence comes from Zea luxurians, assembly GCA_029449295.1. Taxonomy (NCBI): domain Eukaryota; kingdom Viridiplantae; phylum Streptophyta; class Magnoliopsida; order Poales; family Poaceae; genus Zea; species Zea luxurians. The sequence goes on from JAOPSE010000023.1 coordinate 51,387,806, forward strand.
GAAATACTGCCCAAATATTCCACCGATATATCTCCAGGTATTTTCCTCTTGAGAAATACCTTCAGAATCATTTTTCAAGTCCCTACAAATATTTTCTTCATAACTTTCCTCATGCTCATACGTATATGTATGCCTCCAGTGTCATACGGTGAGCTCTACAAGCAAATCTCACTTATACAAGACAAATACATGCTAACCTCCCACTAATCATCTCATCCTCCCACTAATCCTCTCATCCCTCCCACTAATCCTCTCATCCCTCCCCCTAATCCCCCCACCATGGCTATAAATAGAGGGGCAAGGGCCTCCTCTCATCCCACCCCAAGCCATTTCATGGCAACTCTCTCTCCCCCCCCCACACACACACCCACTCCATGTTCCACACAAGCACACACTAGCACAAGGATCGTTCGATCGTTCTTCGATCGTTCGTCCCCTGTTCTTAGTTTGTTCGTTCGTTCGTCCGATCGTCCGATCGTTCGATCGTTCGTCCGATCGTTCATGGTTCGTTCGTCCGTTCGTCCGATCGTTCGATCGTTCGTCCGTTCGTTCGTCTAAATAATCTTTTTTCCTACCGTTATGCTGCCGAAATTCCGATCGTTCGTTCGTTCGATCATTCGATCGTTCATCGTTCGTTCATAGTTCCTATTCATCGTTCGTCGTTCGTTCATAGTCCCTATTCATCGTTCTTCCAGATAATCTTTGTCCTGGCGTTATGCTGCCGAAATTCTGATCGTTCGTTCGTTCGATCATTCGATCGTTCATCGTTCGCTCATAGTCCCTATTCATCGTTCATCGTTCGTTCATAGTACCTGATAGTCGCCTAGAGGGGGGGGTGAATAGGGCGAAACTGAAATTTACAAATATAAACACAACTACAAGCCGGGTTAGCGTTAGAAATATAAACGAGTCCGCGAGAGAGGGCGCAAAACAAATCGCAAGCAAATAAAAGTGTGACACGCGGATTTGTTTTACCGAGGTTCGGTTCTCGCAAACCTACTCCCCGTTGAGGAGGCCACAAAGGCCGGGTCTCTTTCAACCCTTCCCTCTCTCAAACGATCCCACGGATCGAGTGAGCTTTCTCTTCTTCTCAATCAAACGGGAACAAAGCTTCCCCGCAAGGGCCACCACACAATTGGTGCCTCTTGCCTTGGTTACAATTGAGTTTTGATTGCAAGAACAAATGAGAAAGAAAGAAAGCGATCCAAGCGCAAGAGCTCAAAAGAACACGGCAAATCTCTCTCGCTAGTCACTAAAGGCTTGAGTGGAAGTGGAGAGGATTTGATCTCTTTGTATGTGTCTAGAATTGAATGCCTAGCTCTTGTAAGTGGTTGAGAGTTGGAAAACTTGGATGCAATGAATGGTGGGGTGGTTGGGGTATTTATAGCCCCAACCACCAAAAGTGACCGTTGCTGGAAGCTGTCTGTTCGATGGCACACCAGACAGTCCGGTGCACCCGCCACGTCACCATTGCCGTTGGATTCTAACGTTTGGAGCTTCTGATTTCTGGGCCCTCCTGGGTGTCCGGTGCACACCGGACATGTACTGTTTGATGTCCGGTGCACCGGTATGGGCGTGCCTGACGTCTGCGCGCGCTGCGCGCGCATTAAATGCACCACAGGGAGCCGTTGGCGCCGCAGAGAGCCGTTGCTCCGCTGGCACACCGGACAGTCCGGTGCACACCGGACAGTCCGGTGAATTTTAGCGGAGCGGCTGCCGCGCGAACCCGAGGCTGGCGAGTTCCGGAGACCGCGCTTCCTTGGAGCACCGGACATGTCCGGTGCACACCGGACAGTCCGGTGAATTATAGCGCGCCGGCTTCCGAGAATTCCCGAAGGCGAAGAGTTTGAAGTCGGAGTCCTCTGGTGCACCGGTGGTGCACCGGACACTGTCCGGTGTACACCGGACAGTCCGGTGCCCCCAGACCAGAGGTGCCTTTGGTTGCCTCAATGCTCCTTAGTTGAATCCAACACTTGATCTTTTTATTGGCTAAGTGTGAACCTTTTGCACCTGTATAACTTATGCACTAGAGCAAACTAGTTAGTCCAATATTTGTGTTGGGCAATTCAACCACCAAAATTATTTGGGGACTAGGTGTAAGCCTAATTCCCTTTCAATCTCCCCCTTTTTGGTGATTGATGCCAACACAAACCAAAGCAAATGTAGAAGTGCATAATTGAACTAGTTTGCATGATGTAAGTGCAAAGGTTGCTTGGAATTGAGCCAATATAAATACTTTCATGATGCGCATGGATTGTTTTCTTGTTTTTGACATATTGGACCACATTTGCACCAAAAGTTTTGTTTTTGCAAATTCTTTTGTAAATTCCTTTCAAAGTCTTTTTGCAAGATAGTCAAAGGTAAATGAATAAGATTTGCAAAGCATTTTCAAGATTTGAAATTTTCTTCCTTTGTTCAAATGCTTTTCCTTTGACTAAACAAAACTCCCCCTCAAATAAGGTCTCCTCTTAGTGTTCAAGAGGGTTTTAAGACATCAATGTGAAAATACTAGTTGCTCCCCCTTTAGAACACAAAGAGATATCAATTTTGAAATTTACCAATTTAAAATCATCAAATTTATAAAATTAGGTGGTGGTGCGGTCCTTTTGCTTTGGGCTCATATTTTCTCCCCCTTTGGCATGAATCGCCAAAAACGGAATCATTAGAGCCCAATGAAGTACTTTCTCCCCCTTTGGTCATGAAATGAATGAGTGAAGGTTATACCAAAGTTGGAGAGATGATGCGGAGCGACGGCGAAGAATGAGTAGTAGAGTGGAGTGGAAGCCTTGTCTTCGCCGAAGACTCCAAGTCCCTTTCAATATACCTATGACTTGGTTTGAAATACACTTGAAAACACATTAGTCATAGCATATATAGAAGAGACATGATCAAAGGTATATTTATGAGCTATGTGTGCAAGACTAGCAAAAGAAATTCCTAGAATCAAGAATATCGAGCTCATGCCTAAGTCTGGTAAAAGATTGCTCATCAAGTGGCTTGGTAAAGATATCGGCTAATTGATCTTTAGTGTTAATGTAAGAAATCTCGATATCCCCCTTTTGTTGGTGATCCCGAAGAAAATGATACCGAATAGCTATGTGCTTAGTGCGGCTATGCTCAACGGGATTGTCGGCCATTTTGATTGCACTCTCATTGTCACATAGCAAAGGGACTTTGGTTAATTTGTAACCGTAGTCCCGCAGGGTTTGCCTCATCCAAAGCAATTGCGCGCAACAATGGCCTGCGGCAATGTACTCGGCTTCGGCGGTGGAAAGAGCGACCGAATTTTGCTTCTTTGAAGCCCAAGACACCAAGGATCTTCCCAAGAACTGGCAAGTCCCCGATGTGCTCTTCCTATTAATCTTACACCCCGCCCAATCGGCATCTGAATAACCAATCAAATCAAAAGTGGATCCCCGAGGGTACCAAAGCCCAAACTTAGGAGTATAAGCCAAATATCTCAAGATTCGTTTCACGGCCGTAAGGTGTGATTCCTTAGGGTCGGCTTGGAATCTTGCACACATGCAAACGGAAAGCATAATGTCCGGTCGAGATGCACATAAGTAAAGTAATGAACCAATCATCAACCGGTATACCTTTTGATCCACGGACTTACCTCCCGTGTCGAGGTCGAGATGCCCATTTGTTCCCATGGGAGTCTTGATGGGCTTGGCATCCTTCATTCCAAACTTGCTTAGAATGTCTTGAGTATACTTCGTTTGGCTAATGAAGGTGCCTTCTTGGAGTTGCTTGACTTGGAATCCTAGAAAATACTTCAACTCCCCCATCATAGACATCTCGAATTTTTGTGTCATGATCCTACTAAATTCTTCACATGTAGATTTGTTAGTAGACCCAAATATGATATCATCAACATAAATTTGGCATACAAACAAATCATTGTCAAGAGTCTTAGTGAATAGAGTAGGATCGGCCTTGCCGACTTTGAAGCCATTTGCAATAAGGAAATCTCTAAGGCATTCATACCATGCTCTTGGGGCTTGCTTGAGCCCATAAAGCGCCTTAGAGAGCCTATAAACATGGTTAGGGTACTCACTGTCTTCAAAGCCGGGAGGTTGCTCAACATAGACCTCCTCCTTGATCGGTCCATTTAGGAAGGCACTCTTCACGTCCATTTGATAAAGCTTGAAGCCATGGTAAGTAGCATAGGCTAATAATATGCGAATTGACTCAAGCCTAGCTACGGGTGCATAGGTTTCACCAAAATCCAAACCTTCGACTTGTGAATACCCCTTGGCCACGAGTCGAGCTTTGTTCCTAGTCACCACACCATGCTCGTCTTGCTTGTTGCGGAAGACCCACTTGGTCCCTACAACATTTTGATTAGGACGTGGAACTAAGTGCCATACCTCGTTCCTCGTGAAATTGTTGAGCTCCTCTTGCATCGCCATCACCCAATCCGAATCTTGAAGTGCTTCCTCTACCCTATGTGGCTCAATAGAGGAAACAAAAGAGTAATGTTCACAAAAATGTGCAACACGAGATCGAGTAGTTACCCCCTTATGAATGTCGCCAAGGATGGTGTCGACGGGGTGATCTCGTTGTATTGCTTGGTGGACTCTTGGGTGTGGCGGCCTTGGTTGTTCATCCTCCTTGTCTTCATCATTTGCATCTCCCCCTTGATCGTTGCCGTCATTTTGAGGTGGCTCATCTTCTTGATCTTCTTGTTCAACATCTTGAGCCTCATCCTCAATTTGAGTTGGTGGAGATGCTTGCATGGAGGAGGATGGTTGATCTTGTGCTTGTGAAGGCTCTTCGGATTCCTTAGGACACACATCCCCGATGGACATGTTCCTTAGCGCTATGCATGGAGCCTGTTCTTCACCTATCTCATCAAGATCAACTTGCTCTACTTGAGAGCCATTAGTCTCATCAAACACAACGTCACAAGAAACTTCAACAAGTCCTGAGGACTTGTTAAAGACTCTATATGCCCTTGTGTTTGAGTCATATCCTAGTAAAAAGCCTTCTACAGTTTTAGGAGCAAATTTAGATTTTCTACCTTTCTTAACAAGAATAAAACATTTGCTACCAAAAACTCTAAAATATGAAATATTTGGCTTTTTACCGGTAAGGAGTTCATAAGATGTCTTCTTGAGGATTCGATGAAGATATAACCGGTTGATGGCGTAGCAGGCAGTGTTGACCGCTTCGGCCCAAAACCGATCCGGTGTCTTGTATTCATCAAGCATGGTTCTTGCCATGTCCAATAGAGTTCGATTCTTCCTCTCCACTACACCATTTTGTTGTGGAGTGTAGGGAGAAGAGAACTCATGCTCGATGCCCTCCTCCTCAAGGAAGCCTTCGATTTGAGAGTTCTTGAACTCCGTCCCATTATCGCTTCTAATTTTCTTGATCCTTAAGCCGAACTCATTTTGAGCCCGTCTCAAGAATCCCTTTAAGGTTTCTTGGGTATAAGATTTGTCCTGTAAAAAGAACACCCAAGTGAAGCGAGAATAATCATCCACAATTACAAGACAATACTTACTACCGCCGATGCTTATGTAAGCGATCGGGCCGAACAAATCCATGTGAAGGAGCTCCAGTGGCTTGTCGGTAGTCATGATGTTTTTGTGTGGATGATGGACACCAACTTGCTTCCCGGCTTGGCACGCGCTACAAATCCTGTCTTTCTCAAAATGAACATTGGTTAGTCCTAAAATGTGTTCTCCCTTTAGAAGCTTGTGAAGATTCTTCATTCCAACATGGGCTAGTCGGCGGTGCCAGAGCCAACCCAAGTTAGTCTTAGCAACTAAGCAAGTGTCGAGTTCAGCTCTATCAAAATCAACCAGGTATAGCTGACCCTCTAACACTCCCTTAAATGCTATTGAATCATCACTTCTTCTAAAGACAGTAACACCTGTATCAGTAAATAGACAGTTGTAGCCCATTTGACATAATTGGGATACGGAAAGCAAATTGTAATCTAAAGAATCTACAAGAAAAACATTGGAAATGGTATGGTCAGGAGATATAGCAATTTTACCCAAACCTTTGACCAAACCTTGATTTCCATCCCCGAATGTGATAGCTCGTTGGGGATCTTGGTTTTTCTCATATGAGGAGAACATCCTTTTCTCCCCTGTCATGTGGTTTGTGCATCCGCTGTCGAGTATCCAACTTGAGCCCCCGGATGCATAAACCTGCAAAACAATTTTAGTTCTTGATTTTAGGTACCCAAACGGTTTTGGGTCCTTTAGCATTAGATACAAGAACTTTGGGTACCCAAACACAAGTCCTGGAGCCCTTGTGTTTGCCCCCAACAATTTTGGCAACTACCTTGCCTGATTTGCTAGTTAAAACATAAGATGCATCAAAAGTTTTAAATGAAATGGCATGATCATTTGATGCATTAGGAATTTTCTTTCTAGGCAACTTAGCATGGGTTGGTTGCCTAGAACTAGATGTCTCACCCTTATACATGAAAGCATGGTTAGGGCCAGAGTGAGACTTCCTAGAATGAATTTTCCTAATCTTGCTCTCAGGATAGCCGGCAGGGTACAAAATGTAACCTTCGTTATCCTGAGGCATGGGAGCCTTGCCCTTAACAAAGTTAGATAAGTTCTTTGGAGGGGCATTAATTTTGACATTGTCTCCCCTTTGGAAGCCAATGCCATCCTTGATGCCAGGGCGTCTCCCATTATAGAGCATGCTTCTAGCAAGTTTAAATTTTTCATTTTCTAAGTCATGCTCACTAATCTTAGCATTTAGTTGAGCTATGTGATCATTTTGTTTTTTAATTAAGGCTAGGTGATCATGAATAGCATCAACATTAATATCTCTACATCTAGTACAAATGGAAATGTGCTCAGTAGATGTAGAAGGTTTGCAAGATTTTAATTCAATGACCTTAGCATGCAACAAATCATTTTTAGTTCTAAGGTCGGAAATAGTAGCATTGCAAACATCAAAATCTTTAGTCTTAGCAATCAAATTTTTATTTTCTAATCTAAGACTAGCAAGAGAAATGTTTAATTCTTCAATCCTAGCAAGCAAATCATCATTATCATTTCTAGGATTTGGAATAGAAACATTGCAAATATGAGAATCAACCTTAGCTAACAAATTAGCATTTTCATTTCTAAGGTTGTCTATAATCTCATGGCAAGTGCTTAGCTCACTAGACAATTTTTCACATTTTTCTATTTCTAGAGCATAAGCATTTTTAACCTTAACATGCTTCTTATTTTCTTTAATAAGGAAGTCCTCTTGAGAATCCAAGAGATCATCCTTCTCATGTATAGCACTAATTAATTCATTTAATTTTTCCTTTTGTTGCATGTTGAGGTTAGCAAAAAGAGTACGCAAGTTTTCCTCCTCATTTTTATCATCCTCATCACTAGATGTTTCATATTTAGTGGAGGACCTTGATTTTACCTTCTTTTTGCCGTCCTTGGCCATGAGACATTTGTGGCCGACGTTGGGGAAGAGAAGGCCTTTGGTGACGGCGATGTTGGCGGCGTCCTCGTCGTCGGAGGAGTCGCTTGAGCTTTCGTCGGAGTCCCACTCCCGACAAACATGGGCATCGCCGCCCTTCTTCTTGTAGTACTTCTTCTTTTCTCTCCTCTTTCCCTTCTTGTCGTCGCCCCTGTCACTGTCACTAGACATAGGACATTTTGCAATAAAATGACTGGGCTTACCACACTTGTAGCAAACCTTCTTGGAACGGGATTTGTAATCCTTCCCCTTCCGTTGCTTGAGGATTTGCCGAAAGCTCTTGATGATTAGGGCCATCTCCTCGTTGTCGAGCTTGGAGGCGTCAATTGGTTGTCTACTTGGTGTAGACTCCTCCTTCTTCTCCTCCGTTGCCTTGAAGGCCACCGGTTGCGCCTCGGATGTGGAAGGCTCGTCAAGCTCGTTGATCTTCTTCGAGCCCTTAATCATGCATTCAAAGCTTACAAAATTCCCGATAACTTCCTCGGGGGTCATTAGTGGATATCTAGGATTACCACGAATTAATTGTACTTGAGTGGGGTTAAGGAAAATAAGTGCTCTTAGAATAACCTTAACCACCTCGTGGTCATCCCATTTTGCGCTCCCGAGGTTGCGCACTTGGTTCACCAAGGTTTTGAGCCGGTTGTACATGTCTTGTGGCTCCTCCCCTTGGCGAAGACGGAAGCGACCGAGCTCCCCCTCGATCGTTTCCCGCTTGGTGATCTTGGTGAGTTCATCACCCTCGTGCGCCGTCTTGAGTAGGTCCCAAATCTCCTTTGCGTTCTTCAACCCTTGCACTTTGTTGTATTCCTCCTTGCTTAGAGAGGCAAGGAGAATGGTTGCGGCTTGGGAGTTGAAGTGCTCGATTTGGGCTACTTCGTCCGTGTCGTAGTCCTCATCCCCTACGGATGGTACCTGTACACCATACTCAACAACATCCCATATACTTTTGTGGAGAGAGGTTAGATGAAATCGCATCAAATTACTCCACATAGCATAATCTTCACCATTAAAAGTTGGTGGTTTGCCTAATGGGACGGATAGTAAAGGTGTATGTTTAGGAGTGCGAGGGTAGCGTAGGGGGATCTTACTATACTTCTTACGCTCTTGGCGTTTAGAAGTGACGGACGCCGCGTCGGAGCCGGAGGTGGATGTCGATGAAGTGTCGGTCTCGTAGTAGACCACCTTCCTCATCCTCTTGTGCTTGTCCCCACTCCGATGCGGCTTGTGAGAAGAAGATTTTTCCTTCTTCTCCTTGTGGTGAGAAGAGGAAGATCTTTTCTCCTTCCGCTTGGAGGAGTTCTTCTTCTTCTCCCTTCTCTTGGTGCGGGACTCTTCCGATGAAGTGCTCCCTTGGCTTGTAGTGGGCTTGTTATCGCCGGTCTCCATCTCCCTCTTGGTGTGATCTCCCGACATCACTTCGAGCGGTTAGGCTCTAATGAAGCACCGCGCTTTGATACCAATTGATAGTCGCCTAGAGGGGGGGGTGAATAGGGCGAAACTGAAATTTACAAATATAAACACAACTACAAGCCGGGTTAGCGTTAGAAATATAAACGAGTCCGCGAGAGAGGGCGCAAAACAAATCGCAAGCAAATAAAAGTGTGACACGCGGATTTGTTTTACCGAGGTTCGGTTCTCGCAAACCTACTCCCCGTTGAGGAGGCCACAAAGGCCGGGTCTCTTTCAACCCTTCCCTCTCTCAAACGATCCCACGGATCGAGTGAGCTTTCTCTTCTTCTCAATCAAACGGGAACAAAGCTTTCCCGCAAGGGCCACCACACAATTGGTGCCTCTTGCCTTGGTTACAATTGAGTTTTGATTGCAAGAACAAATGAGAAAGAAAGAAAGCGATCCAAGCGCAAGAGCTCAAAAGAACACGGCAAATCTCTCTCGCTAGTCACTAAAGGCTTGAGTGGAAGTGGAGAGGATTTGATCTCTTTGTATGTGTCTAGAATTGAATGCCTAGCTCTTGTAAGTGGTTGAGAGTTGGAAAACTTGGATGCAATGAATGGTGGGGTGGTTGGGGTATTTATAGCCCCAACCACCAAAAGTGACCGTTGCTGGAAGCTGTCTGTTCGATGGCACACCGGACAGTCCGGTGCACACCGGACAGTCCGGTGCCCCCGCCACGTCACCATTGCCGTTGGATTCTGACGTTTGGAGCTTCTGATTTCTGGGCCCTCCTGGGTGTCCGGTGCACACCGGACATGTACTGTTTGATGTCCGGTGCACCGGTATGGGCGTGCCTGACGTCTGCGCGCGCTGCGCGCGCATTAAATGCACCGCAGGGAGCCGTTGGCGCCGCAGAGAGCCGTTGCTCCGCTGGCACACCGGACAGTCCGGTGCACACCGGACAGTCCGGTGAATTTTAGCGGAGCGGCTGCCGTGCGAACCCGAGGCTGGCGAGTTCCGGAGACCGCGCTTCCTTGGAGCACCGGACATGTCCGGTGCACACCGGACAGTCCGGTGAATTATAGCGCGCCGGCTTCCGAGAATTCCCGAAGGCGAAGAGTTTGAAGTCGGAGTCCTCTGGTGCACCGGTGGCGCACCGGACACTGTCCGGTGTACACCGGACAGTCCGGTGCCCCCAGACCAGAGGTGCCTTTGGTTGCCTCAATGCTCCTTAGTTGAATCCAACACTTGATCTTTTTATTGGCTAAGTGTGAACCTTTTGCACCTGTATAACTTATGCACTAGAGCAAATTAGTTAGTCCAATATTTGTGTTGGGCAATTCAACCACCAAAATTATTTGGGGACTAGGTGTAAGCCTAATTCCCTTTCAGTCCCTATTCATCGTTCTTCTAGATAATCTTTGTCCTGCCGTTATGCTGCCGAAATTCCGATCGTTCGTTCGTCTGATCATTCGATCGTTCGTCCGTTCGTTCGTCCAAATAATCTTTTTCCTGCCGTTATGCTGCCGAAATTTCGATCGTTCGTTCGTCCGTTCGTTCATAGTTCCTATTCATCGTTCATCGTTCGTTCATATGAACTATTCACTACCACTATTCACCATTACTATTTATCGTTACTATTCACATACACTATTCATCATCGTTACTATTTATCATTACTATTCATCATCGTTACTATTCATCGATGATATCTATAATTACTTTTCCATCGCCACTATTCATCGTTACTATTCATCGATTAGCCGATCACCCCAAATTTCAACTACTCATACATCATGCTGTCCAGTCCACCTAAGACCAGCCAGACCCATATTCCAGTCATACGAACTCCGGTGACTGTGATTTTCCTTCCAGTAGGGAACTTCCCATCTGATCACCCATCCCAGGTTTCTCCGAGTTGAGCACGCTTAACTTTGAGATTCCTTCGAACCAGGCTCCCAAACTCAGATTCCAATAATTCTCATTTCTAAATTTTTATCAAACTATTCCCTATCCAGCCATGTCACCCCTTAAGCATGGTTCATGTTCCAGAAAACTCCCAAAATACTCTTGTCCCATATTCTGCCTATAACTCTCATGTTCATACCAAGTCAGACGATTCATTCGTCACTATTCTCACCATCAGTGAACTTCACTGTGCTACACCACCTACACTCAGCTATAAATACACCCAGCTACCCTCTCCCTCTCCACACACACTCAACACCCTCAGCCAAGGCAAACACCCCACCCACTCAGTTACTCCGCTCTGCCGGCTACACGCATAGTGTCGCTTCGCCTCCAGTCCACCCTCCTGGTAAGCACCTCCGCTCCACCACCAGTAATATCACAACACCACATGACACAGATTCTACTCAAGACTCTACCCATCCATATATCGCTATTCTGACCACTATACTAAATATTTGTTGGTATACTTGCTGGTTTGTATGTTTGCTTGTTCATGTTGCATAGTTATTGGAGCGTTCGTGCCATCTCGTGGAGGCCAGATCTGCAAGTCTACGCCAGGCGGTGGAGCCAGAAGCCAGTTCCGTGAGCTCTCCTTCCCCCTTCGCCGAATAAGCACGGCAAGCTCACTGGATCCCTTTCATGCATAAATTACCTATGATTTTTCAACCACAACCCTTAGCCTGTTATTTTATGCATGATATGATTTTGAGACAAGTTATTATGGCCACCCAGCCGCTTGCCGCAATCAATCCCTGATATATATGTTCCAAATGATTTGAGAACAGGTGTGAGTTTTCAAAAGAAAATGCTTTTCAAAATGTGTGTGATGAAGGGTTTTCACCCTTATCACCTTGTGAGTGGGATAATCAGGGACTCCCTGGTTTAGGGGAGGGCCTAAGGTGATGGCTCAGCTGGTTTAGGCATGAGCAGAAGGATTGTCCCCTCGTATAAGGACCGGTTTGTCATCTTCACTACCTGTACTCTTTAATAGTACAACCACTCGAGACTGTGTGGGCAGTCACTCAATCTGAACTCGTACGGTCCAACCCCAGGGTTATGAAGGCTGGGGAGCACCAGGAGGATAAGGAGGGGGAAAGTTTTGTCCGGTTTGGACATGGTGGTGGCCTGACTCCTTCCGGATAACCGTTAAGGTTAGGACGTGCGGGGAAAGAAAGAGATTCGGATTCAGATCTCATTGATCATGAGATCGCAGAGCCGGACTAGTGGGTAAAGTGTACACCTCTGCGCAGAGTTTGAAAACCTATTCGAATAGTCTGTGTCCACAGGAATGGACGTGTCTGGTATGGTATGGCAATTAATGTTTTGTTTTCCAAAAAAAAGGGTGCGTTTGAGAAAAGTGGTTTTTAAAGGTTCGGCGGTTGAGCCGTGAGCTATGGTGGACGGGAAGTCCAGTAGCAGTTTTTGAAAAGGAAAACCAGTGGGAAACTGCTGAGATGCCTGGATGGTTTGGTCCAGGGGATTTTGTTATAATACTGAAAAACTTCCTGCTCCTTTTGGAGAGGATGCGCTTTGCAAAATACAAAATGTTTTTCAAAACAACACTGCATAAAATATTGCCGTTTCTGCAAAGTATCCTAAGCTCCATATATTCCATGCATTATATCTGATTTCCCCATTCCGCGGGTGAAGGTGGGCTGTTGAGTACGTTTGTACTCACCCTTGCTTATTTGTTGTTTTTCAGAAAAAAGGAGATCGGGTAAGAGTTACGACTGTTCCCAACCTTGCCTGTGGCTGTTGGACCACTGAATTGCTTCACTGCGTATATCGGGCTGCTTCAGCCCCACTTTGATGATATGTCCCGAGTTGTGGACCAACTCTTAAAGTTGTTCGCCACCTGTATAGGTTTGTCTTGTTTAAGCAGATCTGGAATCATCTGATGTATAAATGTGTTTACTAGCCTCCTGGGACTAGTAATTGTATCACATTTGAGTCCCAGAGGATCGGGACGCTTCATCCTCGCCCCCGCGTGGCCAACCTTCTCTAAGAAGGCCCTGGTCCTTCCTTTTATAGGCGTAAGGAGAGGATCCAGGTGTACAATGGGGGTGTAGCAGAGTGCTACGTGTCTAGCGGGGGAGAGCTAGCGCCCTAAGTACATGCCAATGTGGCAGCCGGAGAGATCTTGGCACCCAGCTGGTGTGGTGTCGTGGCTGTCGGAGGAGCGGCGGAGCCTGGCGGAGGGACAGCTGTCGGAGCGGTTGAGTCCTTGCTGACGTCCTCCTGCTTCCGTAAGAGAGCTGTGTGCCGCCATCGTCACAGGGCATGCGGGGCGCCATCATTGCCTATCTGGCGGAGCTAGCCAGATAGGACACCGGTCCTGTTCTCTGCGGCCCGAGTCAGCTCGGGGTAGGGTGATGATGGCGCTTCCTGTTGACGTGGCTGGCCTGCGCCCTAGGTTGGGCGACGTGGAGGCTCCTCCGAAGCCGAGGTAGAGTCTGTCTTCCATGGCCGAGGCCGAGTCCGAGCCCCTGGGTCGGGCGAGGCGGAGGTCGTTCGGCAGAGGCCAGGGCGGAGTCCGAGCCCTGGGGTCGGGCGAAGCGGAGTTCGTCGTCTTCTGGGGCTGAGCCCGAGTCCGAGCCCTGGGTCGGGCGGAGCGAAGTTCGTCGTCTTCCGGGACTTAGCCCGAGTCCGAGCCCTGGGGTCGGGCGGAGCGGAGTTCGCCGTCTTCCGGGACTTAGCCCGAGTCCGAGCCCTGGGTCGGGCGGAGCGGAGTTCGTCGTCTTCCGGGGCTTAGCCCGAGTCCGAGCCCTGGGTCGGGCGGAGCGGAGTTCGCCGTCTTCCGGGGCTTAGCCCGAGTCCGAGCCCTGGGTCGGGCGGAGCGGAGCTCCCTATGGCGCCTTTGGCAGGGCCTGACTGCCTGTCAGCCTCACTCTGTCAAGTGGCACTGCAGTCGGAGTGGCGCAGGCGGCGCTGTCCTTCTGTCAGACCGGTCAGTGGAGCGGCGAAGTGACGGCGGTCACTTCGGCTCTGCCGGGGGGCGCGCGTCAGGATAAAGGTGTCAGACCACCTTTGCGTTAAATGCTCCTGCGACTCGGTCGGTCGGCGCGGCGATTTAGTCAGGGTTGCTTCTTAGCGAAGGCAAGGCCTTGGGCGAGCCGGAGATGTGTCCACCGTTGGAGGGGGGCCTCGGGCGAGACGGAAATCCCTCGGGGTCGGCTGCCCTTGTCCGAGGCTAGGCTCGGGCGAGGCGTGATCGAGTCGCTCGTATGGACTGATCCCTGACTTAATCGTACCCATCAGACCTTTGCAGCTTTATGCTGATGGGGGTTACCAGCTGAGAATTAGGCGTCTTGAGGGTACCCCTAATTATGGTCCCCGACAAATGTCCTCCGGATTTGTGGCTTTCCAAAAACTAGTCGTAAGTATTGGAACAAAAATATAGCTTTTCTCTCTTCTAATAAAATATAAAACAATATGTTTTAAGCTAGGTCGTATCGGATCGGAGCTGGCCTAATGACATGTTCACTGCACGTCTGCGTCTCTGCGCTGGTGTACGTACCCGGCAGAAGGCAGCAACAAAGCAACACAGTTTCACTGAAAATAATGGACGACTGCATCAACAGTCGGCGTGAAAACTTTTTTCTTCAGAGTACTGGTCAGATCCCTCCCAGCAGAGTGCAGAGCCGCAAGAGGACAAGGAACAGCAAGCTGCTGCTGCTGATGAAGTGGATGCTAATTGAATTTCCTTAACAGCGCGATTCTTCATGGTTTAATGGTGCACATATACTGCGTTAGTCTGTTCCCCGCACCGCACCGCTCCCCCTTTGGTTCAAATAAGATAGGAGGCCACGCCAGACCTGCGTGTGCTTGATAGGATGATGGGCCGGGACATCAGGACCACATCGATGATAATAATAGGAAAACCGATTTTTACAAGGCTATAGCTAGACTTTATTAGAAATTACAGAAATTGTTTACACAAGGGTGCCATGCCACAGCCTTAGCACGATTATTAAATCACGCATGCTTTTTTGGTTTTTTTTATAAAGGAAACATTTTTATTAATAACCAATGGACAATAATATACATCAACATGATTGTAGAAAGGGCCATATGTACCGGCGGTTGGCGCGAGAATACAGTACCGAATTTTCAACCGGTACTCTACATCCAAGACCAAAGACCCGCAGTTCTAGTACCAAACCAGTTACACATACCGACACTAAAGATGACAATTTAGTACCGGTTTCTGGTTAGAACCGTTACTAAAAGTCCAATCTTTCGTACCACCGGTTTCTTTGCTAGAACCGGTAATAAAGATTTAAATTTAGTACCAGTTATTGACAAGAATCGGTACTAAAGTTAGACCTATAGTAAGGTTATATAAAAAAGAACCTGTACTAAAGAAGAGACGTTTTAAACAAGAACCGGTAATAAAGACGAGTTTTTAGTACCTATTATTTTGCTCGAACCGGTGCTAGCGTGTCCAGGGACGTTCTAGTCTCTTTCTCTCTCCCTGGCCTCTTTAAACGATTGATGCATATATAGTCTTGGTTTCAACTTCTGGCCTCTGTTAAACGATTGAATGACGCATGTGACGACGGTGCACCACTGCCGAGCGGGCGGCCGGAGCAGCGTTTGCGAAGAAGAAGGTTTTGTCGTCGTCTAGGGCGGCCGGTGCTGCAGCTAGCCGCGCGCAGATAGATGATGATGAGCGGTCAGCACCACCGGCTCTGTCTCGATCGCCGATCGGCACCTGTTTGCGCGGTGTGTTCTGCTGATCTTTCTTTCCCACCTAATGGAGAGACGTTTGGATCACGATCGTGCCAGACGCCACTAGTGAGGTTCTTAATTTTTTGAGAAACCACCGATGAGCTACCTGTGTCGCCCGCAGCCCACAGTAAAGGGACGACAAACCAGCGCGCCAGCTGGTTATAGATTTTCATGCACATGGCGCTTAGGCTCTCATACCCGGGCAGCAGACCTACTCTACTCTAGTTTATATATACTGCTGTATGAAAGGAGAAGTACGCTTGGGAGAGTAAAAGAATTCGTGCTGGGGGCGCTGACATGATCGAGACCGACCTGCATATCTTGTTTTTTAGGGGGAATGTCCTGAGAAAGTAACATTGTTTAATGGCAAGAAGTAACTCAACTTGCTCCAAGCATATGTGTTCATTTAATCATTTGTTATGGAGTTCTAATGTAGGCGCACTCTGTGTCTTGTTAGGTTGGGAGGCACATGACTGCCTTTGTCTTCATCTGGTTAAACATATACCATGCATCATCTCCTCCATACGCTTTTATCTGTTTCTGCAGGGATTTGGATATATCAAATTAATACTTGTTCTCTTTTAATTTGTGCATGGGAACTTGTATAGTTCTGATTGGACGTCGTCGTTGAAGAGAGACAAAGTGTTCTGCAGGTAGAACCACTTTAATTATGTCGCCACACTCGATCGTATGCAAAGGAAAGAATACAATAATAGTATGTGCTTGAAACCATCAAATTAATGATACGCATACGAGTATTTCAATTCCGTGATTAGACCTTTCATCGTATCCGTGATGCTTTATCTTGTTTTCATTTCCGTAGGTAGATGTAGATCCATGCATTTGCTGCAAAACACTTTGCCGTACATTTAATCATCAATAACGTGCAATCAGGTCCTTATTATGATTAATATAGAACACACACCAGCCAGCGCCCAGCTGTGAGCAGTGCCCGGCCTCCTCACATGCATGGACTGCTCGAAGCTCTGAGCACGCCAGCAGCTCTAACGACAAGTCTGACGAGCGAGCAAATGCGGCACTGTCGTCGTGTCTACCTACAGACGTGATGTAGTTTTCTTTGATATATGTATTAAAAAAGAGCTGTAAGCAGAAGGGAAAGAGCGAGTCATTTTCGAAAAGGCAAAGAAATTCAGTGAGAGTTGGTTAATAAATATCCTCTCCCTGAATAAAGTCGACGTGAGCAAATCGCATTTGTAGTAACTAACAGAGATGTAGGTCCAACCACCCGTGCTCTCTCTCGGCATCGACCGGCGCCTGCGCCATTTCTTCGTTTAGTTTCTGCAAGTGGCCGGCACCTCCGTCAGCGTCCCGGAGGGAGGGCCTGCGTCATTGCATACTCTACCACGGCTCTGGCGTCTTGGGGTTGGGGCTGGGACGACGGAAGGCCGGAACCAGATCGAGCTGAATGAAGTGAAGGCCCTCTCGTCAATCGTCATCATCTGCTTCTGCTAGAAAACACACCCTCGCTTTCTGCACGCTCTCGGCTCGGCGCAGAAAGCGAGGATATATTTACAACGTAGAAATGAGAAACACGGGAACAATTTTGAATGTAAAAAAAACATATAGATAAAAGTTCGAAGAACCAAGCTAGGGGATCAAAGAAGGATAAAAACTCTACGAGTAGCTCGAGTCAACTAGTGACCAATGCAAATACCCTCCAATATGATTATGACTCTGTTCCAATCTCGCGAGATAAACTTTAGCAGCTTTTTTAGCTACTTTTAGCCATTTGTAATCTAAACAGGAGAGTTAATGGTCGTAATTGAAGCTAAACTTTAACACTTTAATTCATATAGCTAAAGTTTAGCAGGAAGCTAAAGTTTATCCCGTGAGATTGAAACGGGGCCTATACTGAGTAGTGAAGCCCTTCCTCCAAACAATAAAAAAACAAAGCGCACACGCGAGGCCGTGCATGAGATTTTAGGGGGCTGGACGAAAATTTATACCAAGGTCTTTTTGACCTATTCATATATAATAACTATATATGTCCATATGTATAACTAGGTGTATGCCTGTGCTTTGCCACGGAGTCAACATATATTGATAACATACATTAAGATGCAGAAGCATTATTTATCGTTCTATGCTCCCGTTATTAAAAGGTTCTTATGTTTAGAGTTGTACTCGGATGCTTTGTCTAGCTGACGAAGATGACAGACGGGTCACAGCAGCACTCGTCGATCAAGCAGTAGCAGCACAACGCAGCCAGGTTGTTGATTAATCAATTCGATGACGCATGTGCAAGAGCAGAAGTGAGCGCCGTCACTTGGGAAATCAGAGAGATAGAGCCAACAATAAGCTTATGGCAGAGGAATAATAGAATCAGAGAGACAAAGGTGTACCAACAAATGAAAAGGGATCTGTCAGCACCGGATCGACCAAGCGATTCTATTCGATTCTTCACATGGATCGGATCAGATCGACAAGGACAATGGGTCAAGACGAGACGCGGGAGAGGCCAAGTCCTACAGGGCCGCACTCGGACCTGAGCTTCACGGCTTGGGTTCCTGGGAAGCGGAGCACGTCGGCAAAGGGGAGGGGCTAGGTCATGGATGCAGCTATCGACAAACTTGACAAGGACCAGGGATGAGGACACATAGTCGACGACCGACGAGGAGGGCGTGGTGGAGACGAGGGGCCAACCGAGAAGCTTGGCGATCTCCTTCTTTGCTATTGTGCGCTGGAGGCTAGAGTGGGGAGCTAGGATAGGAAGACACGGCGCGACGCGGGGACTCGCCGAGATGGGCATGCAACTAGGGTTTGGTTGGCCAGTTGGTCGGGCCTGGGCTGCGTGTATGTGGACGTGAGACCTTGGACTGTGGGTCGCGCCGCCTCATTCACCGACGTCGTGGCCTCGTCGTGCGAGGGCAGCCATTTTCGTGGCCTCGTCGTGCAGGGGAAGCCTAGTCTACGAGGGGTTAGGGAAGCACGCGGGTAGGACGGGGGGGGGGGCACGATATCGGCTCCCGGATGGGGCAGAAGGGTGGTTTGTGCGTGTGCAGAGGGCGAGGCAAGGGTGGGGTTGTGGAGAGTGAAGTCATGGTAGTGCCATTGTCTACACTATTGACTTAATATGTAGTAAAGATTATAGACATACATTTTGATAGGCCAAACGACAAAACACAATTAGCTATCTATTGCTTATGGTATACGCATACGTGTGAAGGTTGATCGTCGATGGCTGTCCTGGCGTTTGTAGTCCTATATGGACTCTCCAGTTCTTTGACGACGTGGTGGCAACACCGTGGTAGGAATTATGTTTTATGGATGTATTTTGTTCCGAGTCCTGACTTGGAAACTGGTTTACGTGAGGAGACCAGCAACAACTTTGGGCTTATGTTACGTAAGCAAGATGTTATAGACTAGACTGCCCGCTTAGCATTGGACAGTTGGGTCAACCAAACAAGCATTGTTTAGACAAATTAAATAACTAAGTACTACACTTAAGTATATACTTGAGGGGGACCCATTACTTTGGGGGCCATGGGTGGCCGCCCGGCTTGACCCCCACAGTTACGGTCCTGCACACAAGAACCATAATGGAATAGCAAAAATGTTACTCCCAACTCTAACTAAGGGTGTGTTTGGTTGGATGTACAAAGAAGGATGGAAGGGGTGGCCATATTTTCTGTAGTGTTTAGATAAGATTTCACGCGCGGGGGCGAGGTGAACACCGGAGTAATTTTTATTGGCGGCGTGATCCCAAAAAATCGAGGGACGGTGTTGCCCCCGTCTCATCCTACTTTGACCTCAAGCCAAACACATCCTAAGACGAAGTGACAGCTCACACAGAAATCATCCAAACCAACTAGTTGTTTGTGTTAGAGAATTTAGACTTGGCCTAATAATAATTCCTATAAATCCAAAAGGCCCACTCACACATGCATTATATGCTGGGAACTTTAGTACCACCTTACTACTCCAGATGGAGTGAGGCCAACTTAAGTAGTTGAGCTGTCTTCACTTGATTGAAGCCATTGAGGAGAGGAAAATAGAGAACCCACGCGCGCACTCGCTCGCCTCCCCGCCAGGTGGAGCAATAGACGCGGGCAACACAACAAGCGCGTGAATGGTCCAACGATTTCTCGCCTCCGACCTTGCGGGTGCACTGTTTTGGGCCTTAATTCTGATTAGTGTTGTGATTATGCAGCTATTTACTTGCCTTAGCTGCGTCGTGTGCATATAATGAGGGTGAGACGTCATCCTTGTTACAAACTTTCTTCTCACACCAGAGTGTTGTGCCCGTCGTGTCCCTGCACGGGGTAGGGGCAGTATCAGGTTTTTGGGAAGCACTGTCGCGACTGCTCACTGTTTGTCTGCTTCCTCTATGCTGATGTCGTCGTCCTCACCGGTCTGCAACGTCTACTTTTGCTTGTTCTAGCACCGACAACACCATTGTAAGGATGTTTATGCATATATTTATTCTGTCACTAGCACTAGTATATGAACTTCTAGTGAGTTATACATCTATAAAGCATGCCATTGTTTCTTGTATTATTATTATCAGAATCAATTTGTTCATCTCTAAATTACTATTATTTTCAACAGTTTGATGACTTGAAAAAGTTTCTTGCTAGATTAGGAAGCTAACGGAATAGACAGAAAAAGAAAGAGTTTTGGTGGTGTGCTCACCTATACCCTTAGTCGTGTTTTTTGCTCAGTTGTGCCCTTCTGTTCTATAGCACTGGAAGGGCACAGCTGAGCAAAAAACACGACTAAGGGTATAGGTGAGCACACCACCAAAACTAAGGGCACGAATTTAAAAAACCCAATAAGAAACGGAGAAGTGGAGCTTCAAAATGCCTTAAAACTATAGTAGCACAAGAACGAAAAGCCAGTCTAGCCGAGAATGAAGGCTGCCCTGGCCGAGTTGCTCCAAGGGCTCGTTTGGTTTTCACGGAATGGAGGCCTGAAATAAATCCTAGTGAGATTATTTCTCTAATTTGTATAAATTTTGATGAGTTGGAACTACTCCTTGTCCATTCTTAGACAAACGAAAAGGTTCTAACCTTGCCCAAAATGAGCTTGTCTAGGATGGGACAGTCTAGCCGAGTATGGCGGATGGCACCTCGAGCACCATCCAAAAATCTTCAAAATCTTTGTTTCAAATCAAATTTTGATGAAACTTGGCGCAAGGCTTATCAAGGATGTAAAATAAAATATCTAGAGAGTTTTAACCTTCACATACATCAAATTGGTGGGGAATTGATAAAACCATTCTCTAGATTGAAGTTTTCTCCACAACCGTCAAAAAGGCATAACTTGGTGCTCGTGTGAGATATATATGATCAAACAAACTTAGGATGTAATCTCAAGGAGTCATAGCACCTAGTGAAGGCCAAGAAATAAATCCAAAACACCCACACCAACCGAAGCACCAAAACACTAAAAAATAATTTATATGATCCGTAGAAGGGAAAACTTAAAAAACAATACAAGATCTTTAGACACTACGAATCTAGGAGGATAGGGCCCCCATTCCTACAAGATTCACAAAGTTTAAATCATATGTGGATCTCAAGAGCAGACTACAGGAGGGTAAAGCCTAATGTTGGCGTCGATCTGGTACCAAACACTAGGGCTGTACCACCTAGCGGTGCCCTCTACAGTGGCATGGCCGGTCCATGGCTCTGGGTTGGATGGTCCGCGACCTTGTTGCAGGAGCGACTCCTTCCCTGTTGTCGGGTACCATAATTAGGGGTACTCCCAACACTCCTAATCACGGCTGGTAAACACCCTCAGACCAACTGACGGGCGTGGTTCAAGTCAAGGCTTCGTCCACCCAAGGGACGCCACCTCACCCGAGCCCAGCCTCGGGCTGGAGCAGTAGTCCCAGACGAGTTCATGCCTCACCCGAGGGCCGTTTCAGGCAACGGGCACCCCCTCGGCTCTCCCGAAGCTCGGCTCGGGCAGGCTTTGTTGTGAAGCAACCTTGGCCAGACCGCCTCACCAACCGACCGCTTTGCAGGCGCATTCAATGCAGGGGATGCCTGACGCCGTATCCTGACACACGCGCCTCAGTCGGCCAGGTCGAAGTGACCGCAATCACTTCACCCCTCTCTTTTACTGTCCGATATGACAGGAAAATAGGGCCACTCGCCCCGCTCCGACTGCCGTGCCAACCACCCAGGCGAAGACTGACAACAAGTCACGATCAACCACCAAGTTCGGCCCCGGGCGCAACAGGAAGCTCCGCCTCGCCCGACCTCAGGCTCCGGCCTCGGGAGGAGGTCTCCACCTCGCCCGACCCCCGGACTCGGCCTTGACCTCAGGCTCCGGCCTCGAGAGGAGGTCTCCGCCTCGCCCGACCCCCGGACTCGGCCTCGACCTTGGTCTCAGGAGGAATCGCGTCCTAGCCCGACCCCGGCCTCGGCCTCAAGAGAAGTCTCCGCCTCGCTCGACCTTGGGCTCAAACTGACCGCACCAACAGGGGATACATCATTACCCTATTCCTAGCCTGCTCAGGCTACAAGGAACAAGATCGGCGTCCCATCTGGCTTACCCCGGCAACGGGTAATGATGGTGCCCCGCGTGCACCATGACGCCGGTGGCTCTCAGCCCCTTACGGCAGCAAGGAGACGTCAGCAGGACCCTTGCCGCACTGCCAGCTGTGCTCCTACAGGACTCAGGCGCTCCTCCGACGGCCACGCTATCACGTGTACAGGGCTCAAGCTCTCCCCCGACGGCCACGTTGGCATGTACACAAAGCTTAGGCACTTCTCTGCCGGACACGTTAGCGCATAGCTACGCCCCCGTTGTACGTCTGGACCCTCTCCTTGCGTATATAAAAGGGAGGTCCAGGGCCATCTTGGAGGGGGGTTCGCGGGGGGGAAGGAGCGGACGAACGGGCTCCCGTTCTCTATCTTTCTCTCTCCCTCACGTGACGCGCTTGTAACCCCTACTACAAGCGGCACCCCTGGTGCAGGATAATACAAGGCTTGTCCCACCTCTTGTGTTCCATCTCGCGCCAACCCATCTGGGCAGGGGCACGCAGCGATCTCACTCGTCGGTCCAGGGACCCCCCGGGTCCGAAACGTCGACAGTTGGCGCGCCAGGTAGGGGCCTGCTGCGTGCTAACGAACACCTTCCCGTTGAGTTCCAGATGGGGAGTCTTCATCAACCTCTTTAGCCCGGGACGGTGCTCCGCTTCGGGAGTCTCGAGTTCATGTCCCTCGACGGCAGCTACGACATGGTACTTCTCCCCCCGCGGTGCGACGACAACGACGGTCTCCGACTCGCCCGGCGGCGGCGAGCTCTACGATAGCATCTCCCCGCGGCAGAAGAGGAGCGCTCCGGTTGTCCCCGCCACCCTCCTTGCTAGAGGAGGCAGAGACGGGGCAACCATGGCCACGCAGGAGGCGGCACCTTGTCGGCTGTCGCACCAGAGCGAGTCAACGATGCCGGCACTCCCCCGGGGGACATGTCGGGCATTGTCCTTGCACCTGAGACGACGGCGGGTGTCACTTCCCCGCGACGTGTCAACCCCAAGCGGACTAATGACGCCAGCACCCTCGCAAAGGACCTACTGGGCGTTACCCTCGTACCTGAGATGACGGTGTGCTCCGCCTCGACGCGACTTCACCACCATCCATCGACCAAGAGGTACCATCCGTTTTCCATCCCGTACCTTTTCGGTTCAGCTTCGATCCACCTAGCGACCCCGCTACGGTGAGCGCCTTCATAAAGGCGTATCCAAACCTTCCGGGGTACCACATGTGGTCGACCTGGGACTGACTGACAGCCGTCTCAACCTTCGGACAGGCGGGTTCTGAGGAAGAGGATGACCCCGACTCCGGTTGGGATTTCTCTGGCCTCAATGACCTCGGAGCCATGCGGGACTTCATGTTCGCATATGACCACTGCCTCTCCGGTTGTTCTGACGATGGCCACGACCTTGACGACGAGGGTTACGACCCAAGTCGCGAATGTTTCCACCTCAATCTGGGAGATCACAACGAAGGCAACCACCTCAGTATGCCAGAGGTTGACGATCCCCCTAGGCCCGCATCTCGCGTTGACATCCTGCAGGAGCTAGCTATGGTCCCAGTCCCTGTGGGGGGGGGGTCAGGACATACAGCTCGAGCAAATCCGTGAGATGCAGGCCCGGGTCGACGGGGAAGCAGGTCGGCTTGTGCAGCTCCGACAGAACATCGAACAAGAGTGGCCAGGCTGAACACTTGCCGGAGAAGCCTGTCATCGGGCCCAAGACATTCGGTGCCGCATCATCGACAATGCCAGGGCAGCGCTGCCCCCGGCCGTCAGCGGGTCCAGCCAGGACCTAGCTGCAGCGGAGATGCTACTTCGAGCCATGCTGGAGCCATCCACCACCGAGGGACGGCGCATCCAGGGCGAACTCAAGGATCTCCTGGAAGGCGCCGTAGTTCGACGAGCCGAGAGCTCCGCCTCCCGAAGGCGAGCTGGCCCCTCGGAGCATCACGCGGTGTCCTCCCGACACATTCGGGAAGCCTCGGTCCATCCCGAGCGCACGTAGGACGAGGCGCCTACCGCCCGGGATCGCCTCGGCAACAAGCACCACCATCTTGACCATCGAGCCCGCCTCGACGAGAAGGTGTGCCGAGGCTACCATCCCAGGCGTGGGGGACGCTGCAACAGTGAGGAGGATCGCAGTCCTTCGCCCAAACCACTCAGTCCGCGGGTCTTCAGCCGGGCCATACGACGAGCGCTGTTCCCTGCCCGTTTCCGAGCCCCGACTACCATCACCAAGTACTCGGGGGAGACGAGACCGGAGCTGTGGCTCACGGACTACCAACTGGAATGCCAGTTGGGAGGGGCGGATGATGACAACCTCATCATCCGTAATCTACCCCTTTTCCTCTCCGACGCCGCCCGAGCCTGGCTGGAGCATCTGCCTCCTGCGCAGATCTTTGACTGGGACGATCTGGTCAAGGCTTTCGCGAGAAACTTCCAAGGCACGTACGTGCACCCTAGGAACTCGTGGGATCTTCGAAGCTGCCGCCAGCAGCCAGGGGAGTCCCTCTGAGAGTACATCCGGTGGTTTTCGAAGCAGCGCACCGAGCTGCCCAACGTTACCGACTCGGATGTCATCGGGGCTTTCCTCGCTGGCACCACTTGCCGAGACCTGGTGAGCAAACTGGGGCGCAAGACTCCCACCCGTGCGAGCGAACTGATGGATGTCGCCACCAAGTTCGCCTCGGGTCAAGAGGCGGTCGAATCCATCTTCCGAAAGGACAAGCAGCCTCAGGGAGAGCCAAAGAAAGATGCTCCCGAGGCGTCCGCCCAGCGGGGCACGAAGAACAAGGCCAAGAACAAGTTGCAAGAGAAGCGCGACGCCGCTGACGTGAATCTCGTCGCTGCGGCCGAGCACAGGAACCTTCGGAAACCTCCTGGAGGGGCCGACGCGTTCGACAAGATGCTCAAGGAGCCGTGCCCCTATCACCAGGGGCCTGTCAAGCACACCCTCGAAGAATGTGTCATGCTCCGGCGCTACTTCCATAAGACCGGGCCCCTGGCGGAAGATGGCAAGGGCCATGACAACGACAAGAAGGAGGGCGGCAAGGAAGAGGAGTTCCCGGAGGTCCACAACTGCTTCATGATCTACGGCAGGCAGGCGGCGAACGCCTCGGCTCGGCGCAAGCAGGAGCGCCGGGAGGTCTGCTTGGTGAAGGTGGCAGGGCCAGTCTACCTAGACTGGTCCGACAAGCCTATCACCTTCGACCGAGGCGACCACCCCGACTTCGTGCCAAGCCTAGGAAGGAACCCGCTCGTCGTTGATCCGATCATCAGCAACGTTAGGCTCTCCAAAGTCCTCATGGACGGAGGCAGCAGCCTTAACATCATCTACGCCAAGATCCTGGAACTCTTGGGGGTTGATAGGTCCGAGATCCGGGCCGGTGCGGCACCCTTCCACAGGATCGCGCCCGGGAAGCGAATCCTACCCCTCGGACGGATCGACTTACCCATCTGCTTCGGGACTCCCTCTATCTTCCGAAAGGAAGCTCTCACCTTCGAGGTCGTCGGGTTCCGAGGAACCTACCATGCGGTGTTGAGAAGACCATGCTACGCCAAGTTCATGGCCGTCCCCAACTACACCTACCTCAAGCTCAAGATGCCAGGCCCGAAATTAGACTGGGCTTTAGGGTTAATGATGGGCCTCGGCGTCAGAAGCCCACCATAACGCCTATATAATGAGGGGCGGGGGCGCGGTTAAGGGATAACCTAATTCGCCACCTGCAAACCAGCAGCCGCCGCTCGCCTCTCGCCCTCGCCAAGCCGCCGTCGCGAACCTAGCAGTTCGGTACGCGGCGCTTCCTCCCTGTACGTGTGGATACCTCGGAGGTGCTGCATCTGGAGCACTTGGACGAACCGTGCGAGGACGTGAAGGACGCCGACGACTGCACGACACTGCTCGACGCGTTCGTCTACATCGAGACGTCTTCCGCTGCTCTGCGCGTCTAGTGGTAATTCCATGACCTATAACCGCAGTAGTTCTTGGTATTATGGGGTTGAAAATTTTGTTTTGCGCTAGTGTAGCATCCCCGTAATCCTACAGGATCCACGTACCGCCACGCGTACGAATGCGACGTGGAGTGTGTGGAGTACGCTGAGGCCCTCGCCGAGTCCGAGGCCCTCATCGCTGACCTGGAACGCCTCTCCAAGGAGGCGCCCGACGCGAAGCGGCACGTCGGCAACTTCGAACCAGTTGAGGCGGTCAAGTCCGTCTCTCTCTCGACCCCAGCAACGACGCCAGCAAGAAAGTCCGGATCGGCTCCGAGCTCGACCCCAAACAGGAAGCAGTGCTCGTCGACTTTCTCCGTGCAAACGCCGAAGTCTTTGCATGGAGTCCCTCGGACATGCCCGACATACCGAGGGATGTCGCCGAGCACTCACTGGATATCAGAGCTGGAGCCCGACCCGTGAAGCAAACCTTGCACCGTTTTGACGAAGAAAAGCACAGGGCCATAGGCGAGGAGATCCACAAGCTACTCGCGACAGGGTTTATCAAAGAGTTATTCCATCCCGAATGGTTAGCTAACTCTGTTCTTGTAAGGAAGAAGGATGAGAAATGGAGGATGTGTGTAGACTACACTGGTCTAAACAAAGCATGTCCGAAAGTTCCCTACCCTCTACCTCGCATCGATCAAATTGTGGACTCCACTGCTGGGTGCGAAACCCTGTCATTCCTCGATGCCTACTCAGGCTATCACCAAATCAAGATGAAAGAGTCCGACCAGCTCGCGACTTCTTTCATCACACCTTTTGGCATGTACTGTTACACTACAATGCCATTTGGTTTGAGGAATGCAGGCGCCACCTACCAGAGGTGCATGAACCACGTGTTCAGAGAACACATCGGCGGAATGGTCGAGGCTTATGTCGATGACATCGTTGTCAAGACAAAGAGAGCCTCCAACCTCCTCTCTGACCTTGAAATGACATTCAAGTGTCTGAGAGCGAAAGGCGTGAAACTCAATCCCGAGAAGTGTGTCTTTGGAGTCCCCCGAGGCATGCTCCTTGGATTCATCGTCTCCGAGCGGGGCATCGAGGCCAATCCGGAGAAAATCGCGGCCATCACCAACATGGGACCAATCAAAGATTTGAAAGGAGTACACAGGGTCATGGGATGCCTTGTGGCTCTGAGCCGCTTCATCTCACGCCTTGGCAAGAAAGGCTTGCCTCTGTACCGCCTCTTAAGGAAGGCCGAGCGCTTCACTTGGACCCCCGAGGCCGAGGAAGCCCTCGGGAACCTTAAGGCGCTCCTTACAAATACACCCATCCTGGTGCCCCCTACTGCAGGAGAAGCCCTCTTGATCTACGTAGCCGTGACCACTCAGGTGGTCAGCGCCGCGATCGTAGTCGAGAGACGAGAAGAAGGGCATGCACTGCCCGTCCAGAGGCCAGTCTACTTCATCAGCGAAGTGCTTTCCGAGACCAAAGTCCGCTACCCATAGATCCAGAAGCTGCTCTACACAGTGATTCTGACATGGCGAAAGTTGCGACACTACTTCGAGTCTCATCCGGTGACTGTGGTGTCATCCTCCCCCTGGGGGAGATCATCTAGTGCCGTGAGTCCTCAGGTAGGATAGCAAAGTGGGCGGTGGAACTCATGGGCGAGACGCTATCATTTGCTCCTCGGAAGGCCATAAAATCCCAAGTCTTGGCAGACTTCCTGGCTGAGTGGACTGACACCCAGTTACCGATAACTCCAATCCAACCCGAGCTCTGGACCATGTACTTCGATGGGTCACTCATGAAAACAGGAGCAGGCGCTGGCTTGCTCTTCGTTTCACCCCTCAAAAAGCATCTTCGCTACGTCATTCGCCTCCATTTTCCGGCGTCAAACAACGTGGCTGAGTACGAGGCTCTGGTTAATGGGCTGCGCATCGACGTCGAGCTAGGGGTCCGGCGCCTCGACGCTCGTGGCAACTCACAGCTTGTCATCGACCAAGTCATGAAGAACTCCCATTGCCGCGACCGGAGGATGGAAGCCTACTGCGACGAAGTCTGGCGCCTGGAAGACAAGTTCTACGGGCTAGAGCTCAACCACATCGCCCGACAGTACAATGAGACTGCGGACGAGCCGGCGAAGATAGCCTCGGGGCGGACGACGGTTCCCCCGAACGTCTTCTCCAGAGACCTACATCAACCATCCGTCAAGATCGACGACGCGCCCGAGCCTGAGGAAGCCTCGGCCCAGCCCGAGGTACCCTCGGCCGAACCCGAGGTACCCTCGGCCATCGAGGAAGAGGCCTTGCCCGTCGAGGAGGAACAGAATGGGGTCACACCAGATCCGAATTGGCAGACCCCGTACCTGGAATATCTCCTCCGAGGAGAGCTTCCCCTCGACAAGGCCAAAGCTCGGCGGCTGGCTCGGCGCGCCAAATCATTCGTCTTGCTAGGTGATGAAAAGGGACTCTATCACCGCAGCCCCTCGGGCATCCTCCAACGATGCATCGCCCAAGGACAGGAGCTGTTGCGAGAAATACACTCGGGGGCTTGCGGCCACCATGCAGCACCTCGAGCCCTCGTGGGGAATGCCTTCCGATAAGGTTTCTACTGGCCAACCGTGGTGGCCGACGCCACTAGGATTGTACGCTCCTGCCGGGGGTGTCAATTCTACGCAAAGCAGACGCATCTGCCCGCTTAGGCCTTGTAGACGATACCCATCACCTGGCCGTTTGCTGTGTGGGTTCTAGACCTCGTCGGTCCCTTGCAGAAGGCACCCGGGGGCTTCTCGCACCTGCTGGTCGCCATCGACAAATTCTCCAAGTGGATCGAGGTCCGACCCTTGACCAGCATCAGGTCCAAGCAGGCGGTGGCATTCTTCACCAACATCATCCATCGATTCGGGGTCCCAAACTCCATCATCACCGACAATGGCACGCAGTTCACCGGAAAAAAGTTCATGGACTTCTGCGATGACCACCACATCTGTGTGGACTGGGTCGCCGTAGCTTATCCCATGACGAATGGGCAGGTGGAGCGTGCCAACGGTATGATTTTGCAGGGACTCAAACCGAGGATCTACAACGACCTCAACAAGTTCGACAAGTGGTGGATGAAAGAGCTACCCTCAGTGGTCTAGAGTCTGAGGACGACGCCGAGCTGCGCCATGGGTTTCTCGCCGTTTTTTCTAGTCTATGGGGCCAAGGCCATCCTCCCCACGGACTTAGAATACGGCTCCCCGAGGACCAGGGTGTACGACGACCGAAGCAACCAGACCAGCCGAGAGGACTCGCTGGACCAGCTCGAGGAGGCACGGGACGTCGCCTTACTACATTCGGCACGGTACCAGCAGTCGCTGCGGCGCTACCACGCCCGAAGCGTTTAGCCCCAAGGCTTCCAAGTGGGAGACCTGGTGCTTCGTCTGCGACAGGACGCCCGAGGGCGCCACAAGCTCAGTCCTCCCTGGGAAGGGCCCTTCATCATCGCCAAGATCTCGAAGCCCGGGACATACAAGCTGGCCAACGACCAAGGCGAGGTTTACAGCAACGCTTGGAACATCCAATAACTACGTCGCTTCTACCCTTAAGATGTTTTAGGTCATTCATGTACCTCGTTTACATACCCAAAGTCTAACCATCAAGGAAGGGTCGGCCTTGCCTCAGCAAAGCCCGACCCTCCCTCGGGGGCTAGAAGGGGGGAACTCCCTCTACGTTAAAATTTTCCTCGGAAAAATTTTCTACCAAAACGACATTTGTGCTTTTGACTTCCGTATCGATAGCGGGATCCTGAGAACGACGAGAGTACACGTAAGCGGCAAGGCCGACCGAGCCGAGGAACTCCTATGCCTCTGGGATACGGATACCTCACTCATCACCTTCCACGAGAAGTAACTCACGCTCGGATAAGCGATCCTGCTACCGAACAAGTCCAAACACTCGGGTAGAAAATGACTTTCGTGCCTTCTCGACTGTATCAATAACGGAATCCTACGACCAAATGAGAGTGCACGTAAGCGGCAAGGCCGACCAAGCTGAGGAACTCCTACGCCTCTGGGATACGGATACCTCACTCATCACCTTCCGCGAAAAGTAACTCTCGCTTGGATAAATGATTCTGCTACCGACAGGCAAGTCGTGATGCTCGAAACGAGAGGAAAGAAGACGCAGCTTTTTAACACGATGATAAAGTGTTTAGGCCTCGATGGCCGCGAAAAAGCATGCGCACGCTACAGACAAACTGTTCCTGCAGGTTCAAGCATCGGCAGGGGGAGCAGCAGCACCCTCGGCGTTGTTTCCACCCTCGGCGGAACCTGGTCCGGCCTCAGACGGCGACCCGGGCGAAAGGACCTCCACCTAAGGGAGGACGCCAGCACTGCGCCAGCGGATGTCTTGGCCAAGCTCCAGCGGCTGCTGCCACATCTTCCTCGGCCTGGGAAGCCGCCAGCTCCCAGGCCGACAAAGTCTCTTTCTGAGCCGACTCCGCCTCTACCCGCGCTAACACCGCTGCCTCCAGCTCCGGCTCATCGCAGAGCAGCCGAGGGTTCTAAAAAATAAGCAAGAGAGGCCTAGAGCGGCGAGGCCGACCGAGCCGAGGGACTCCTATGCCTCCGGGATACGGATACCTCACTCGTCACCTTTCGCGAAAGGCAACTCACGCTCGGTTAAGTGGTTCGGCTAGCCAACAGGCAAGTCCTAGTGCTCAGAATGAGGAAGAAACACAGTTTTATACTCAGAATACCCAAATGTTCAGGCCTCGACAGCCACAAAGAACAAAACATATACTTGGGGTAACTATGCTACACAGACTTAGACGTCGGCAGAACCCTCGACGGTTCTCCCGACCAACGATAAATGTCTAAGTACTTGAAGCGGTTACATTTTGCTCCAGAAAAAACCCGGTATATCTCCTCACGAACGGGACTCCGGTTCCGCTCCCGCGGGTATGAACTACCTCCACACCAGAGGGCCTGCGGGACAACAAACTCCGGGTGGCTCACCGGTAGCCGGTCCAGCAGCAGCGACAACGACCTCCGTCTCGGGCGGCTAGACAGCTACAGCAACGGCTTCAGGGCAAACGCTGCAGCGGAGGGGCCCTCGCCCGCGAAAGACGAGAACCAGCCATTAAAGCCAAAGAGACGGAGGTCCGGGGTATAGGCGGCGCTGGCGGTCTCGACGGTAGAGACAACCTCCTCCGGCTGTCACCACCTCAGCGCTGACGGTCACCTGCCCACCAACACCACACCGGCGTACGGCGTCCGCCCCAAAGCGCACCGGCAGGTCCTCCCTCCCGTCCTCGCCACAAGAACGAGAACGGGGCCGTCCCAGAACACGAACGCCACCCTCGCAGCGTACGACGTGTTCGGCGACCCCCCAGCAGCCGGCGGCGCAACAAGGACTAGCGGTGGGGGGCGGCATCGGAAGCAGCGCCAGGGTCGCTCATGCCGGGGAGCCAGACGCGTGGCGGCTGCCAGCGCCATAGGCGGCTAACGCCCTTCTCCCCAGATCACTGAGGGAAGGAGCGGGCCACTGCCTACGCAGAGGCGGGCCCCGGCTCTGCTCGCCCTCCGCCTCAACAAGGATGACGAAGATCCTTGAAGCTGAGGGCAGGGCAGAGGCTGCAGCCCGGCTTGCTTCTCCCCACCAAATTAAACATTGGTGAGGGAATGCAGCCGGGCTGCACGACGAAAATCCTTGAAGCCGAGCGATGGCTGAAGAGCGCCGATCTCCACGAGGCCGCGCTCCTCCAACGACAGCAAGAGCAAGGCGACGCTGGTGCACCCCATCCGGGGGCTCGAAAGGTGGTAGGGAGCAGTGCATGAGGGGATAACGAAGGCATGGCCACTACCTAGGGGATCGATCTCCCTTTTATAGGCAGACCTCATCACTTGCACCCCTTAGCATCACAGGCGAAGTCTCCACTGACATACTCTAGGGTTCTCCCCCTACGACACGGGGGCTAGGACCCACACGTCATACGAGATGATCCGAAGCGCGAAGAAGGCGAACCGCCGCACGCGAGGCATGTAACCGTCCCGCGGTTACAAGCGCTTTCCCATCTTTGCAGAAACCGGTGGTCGAAAGGGTGGACTGCCACGCGACAGGCATCCAAATGCACCGCAACTGTGCGCCCTTTTGGCTTCGACCACATCCGGTGGACCAGCGCAAAGGAAGCGGGCCCACATGTCATGTAACCGACGCGCCGGTTATGACGTACAAGAAGCTACACCGCCACTCACGCCAATGCTGCGCCTCCTCGACTGCGGAACCAGTACCGCGTCTCAAGGCAGCCCTGCGCATGACCCAATAGTGCCAACTAAAGGCGACGGCCACGGGTTAGTCGACTGCAGGGACAGGCGCGGCGGTCGGCATGGCCCAAAAGTGGGCCGGTAGTAACTGCAGCGGAAGCGGCGGTCAAATCACCCGCAGGCTCGCGTCCCCTCCTGAAGCGACAGGAGAGCCCTCTCCCACGGCGTGAAGACGACGCACCCGTGTCCCATTCCTCGAACGGCTCGTGTGCAATGGGCGCCACGCGAATCGCCCATCCCGTCGCATTAACTCCCCGGCGGAGCTGGCGACACCTCTGGCAGGCGAGGCGGGCGTCGCTTCGCCTTCGCCATAATGACCGCGTCAAAAAAGGTGCGCCACCTTATTTAAATTCATATACTTCCCCTCCTCCTCTCTCTCTCTTGCTATAGGGACCAGGAAAGGGGATGTTGTGGAAAGGATCCTTCTTGGCGAAGGAAGCGGGCCCCGAGCCCTCCTACTGATCAGGGGTTCGAAGGCTGGCCCCTCGGAAGGGTTTCGACAGCCGCCCCAGAGCACTCAGACTTCAAGCCCATTACTGATTAGGGGTTCGAAGGCTGGCCCCTCGGAAGGGTTCGACAGCCGCTCCAGAGTGCTCGGGCTCTGTGCCCATTACTGATCAGGGGTTCGTAGGCTGGCCCCTCGGAAGGGTTCGACAGTCGCCCTAGACCACGCAGAGTGAGGGATGACTCTGGGTACGTCCGATACATGGCCGAGGCTCGGGCTACGCTCCCAAGGTACCCTAGGACATTTCCGAGACCGGCGGGAATGATTTGTAACGGAATCCCACCGGAGGGAGGCATCGAGCCCTCAGACCCTGTCGAAAGGGTCTGGGTCCGGCGAATCACCCGCAAGTACTTTTGGAGCGCGCCTCTGGGCCACCAGCCGACCCCTAACGAATGGGGCATGGGCGTCCACTCGGATCACCCGTTAGCAGCTCACTGGAAACACCATGTTCGGCGCCCTCCGAGGGCAACATGGCGCTGTCCCCCGCTCCTCCTTGCGGAAAGGCGACGCAGGGGCGTATGATAAAAGTCAGGAAAGTCCTTGATCGTCCTCTCGCTCCGTGCAGAGGCTCGGGGGCTGCTCTCGCACCCGGCTACGGCCAAACTGTTGACAGCGTCAACAAACCAGCTTGATAACTTGGAACCTGACCATGCACCCGGGCTACGGCCAGGCCGCATGAGGGAATGATCAGACCGACCGAGGCACCATGAAAAGCATTCAGACCTTAGAGGAGTCAAACCACTCCTTCGAGGCCTCGGGGGCTACACCCGGCGGGTGCGCTCGCGTGCACCCACCAGAACAAAGCAAAACCGAGAAAGGCCGGTCCCCTCATCGAAAATGCGGCAAAAGCCTCCAAGCGAGTACCAACACTCCCTTCGAGGCTTGGGGGCTACTGTCGGGTACCATAATTAGGGGTGCCCCCAACACTCTTAATCACGACTGGTAAACACCCTCAGACCAACTGACGGGCACGGTTCAAGTCAAGGCTTCGTCCACCCAAGGGACGCCACCTCACCCGAGCCCAGCCTCGGGCTGGAGCAGTAGTCCCAGACGAGTTCACGCCTCGCCCGAGGGCCGTCTCAGGCAACGGGGACCCCCTCGGCTCTCTCGAAGCCTGGCTCGGGCAGGCTTTGTTGTGAAGCAACCTTGGCCAGACCACCTCACCAACCGACCGCTTCGCAGGCGCATTCAATGTAGGGGATGCCTGACGCCGTATCCTGACACACGCGCCTCAGTCGGCCAGGCCAAAGTGACCGCAGTCACTTCGCCCCTCTCTTTTACTGTCCAATATGATAGGAAAATAGCGCCGCTCGCCCCGCTCCGACTGCCATGCCAACCACCCAGGCGAAGACTGACAACAAGTCACGATCAACCACCGAGTTCGGCCTCGGGCGCAACAGGAAGCTCCGCCTCGCCCGACCTCAGGCTCCGGCCTCGGGAGGAGGTCTCCGCCTCGCCCGACCCCCGGACTCGGCCTCGACCTCAGGCTCCGGCCTTGGGAGGAGGTCTCCGCCTCGCCCGACCCCCGGACTCGGCCTCGACCTTGGTCTCAGGAGGAATCACGTCCTCGCCCGACCCCGGCCTTGGCCTCAAGAGAACTCTCCGCCTCGCCCGACCTTGGGCTCGGACCGACCGCGCCAACAGGGGATACATCATTACCCTATTCCTAACCTGCTCAGGCTACAAGGAACAAGACCAACATCCCATCTGGCTTACCCCGACGACGGGTAATGATGGTGCCCCGCGTGCACCATGACACCGGTGGCTCTCAGCCCCTTACGGCAGCAAGGAGACGTCAGCAGGACCCTTGCCGCACTGCCAGCTGTGCTCCTACAGGACTCAGGCGCTCCTCCGACGGCCACGCTATCACGTGTACAGGGCTCAAGCTCTCCCCCGACGACCACGTTGGCATGTACACAAGGCTTAGGCACTTCTCTGCCGGACACGTTAGCGCATAGCTACGCCCCCCATTGTACGTCTGGACCCTCTCCTTGCGTCTATAAAAGGGAGGTCCAGGGCCATCCTAGAGGGGGGTTCGCGTGGGGGAAGGAGTGGACGAACGGGCTCCCGCTCTCTATCTCTCTCTCTCTCCCTCACGCGACGCGCTTGTAACCCCTACTATGAGCGGCACCCCTGGTGCAGGATAATACAAGGCTTGTTCCACCTCTTGTGTTCCATCCCGCGCCAACCCATCTGGGCAGGGGCACGCAGCGATCTCACTCGTCGGTCCAGGGACCCCCCGAGTCCGAAACACCGACATCTGTGTCACTCCAGTCGGCCCACGATGGCCTAAAGTCGTCTTCCACCTCGCAGGAACCTATACCTCGCCTTCTGGGGGAGAGGTCTTAGGGTGCTCCAGGTTTGGCAGGCCACCTGGGGCGTCCCCATATGATGTAGAGTCACCTAGGGATTAAGAAATCCAGTTGAGGACGAGTATCTAGAATGAAGTGGATCTTGCCCCCGGGAGTGGTAAAATCCTGGTGTCGTCTTTGGGTCAGCAGACCACCCAAAATAAATCTAGACGACGTAGAGTTGAATATGGGTGGAGGTGGATATGCGGAAAGCTACAACTAGAGCTATGCTATATCTACTCCTAGGGCAGGAATGATAAAGGAATGATAAAGAAACTAATAGATTGGTTCGACTGGAATGTGTTCGGGTGTTTTTAATTGGTCGTACCCTTTTATATTTATACGGGAGGAGGTCTGGACCTGTGCCTAGGCTTGATCCAACAAAATCCTATGGATAGGTTAGGATAACCACACATGGGATAAGTACTCTCGCTTGTGTTAATATGGTCGCGAGGGCCAGATCGTCCGGCCGTGCACAGGTGCCAAATATGATGCTCAACACATGCTCCTGCCTTTTGGTGGAGCTTATTGAACTAAAAGCACATGTTACTACCAGACTCTTTCAGAAAACAATAGATTTCACAACTTGCCTTGTTCCCGAAATATGAACTCTAGCCCGATGTAAATCACCAGATCTTGTGATTGGATAATATAACTATTTGATAAACTCTAATGCATAGAGGCCGTTTCGGATCACATCCGGTTCAGCCATATTTATTTGATCAATATGTCAATATGTAAAAACTTGTGGTGCCCAACCGAATAAGCAAAATGATTGGGCCACTAATACAGATTCATCGCCATACCACCCACACTTGAATAGGACAACACATCAGCGATGAATAGACTACAAAGCACCATGACATCCCTGGAGGAGGATGACCAGTCAAAATTGGTTGCACCACTTCTTGGGCCAGTTTAGTCAGCCTCTGATTTTACACAGATCGCCATTTTGACTTTGTTGGTTTTATTGGCCAATCGTGTGGAACAACCTTCTTCTTTATATATTTAGCAAGCAACTGATCAAAAGTAGGGTCGACTCTGTTGAGCCAGCTAGACATCTTGGAAGTGTTTTTCTTTCTAGTACCTATTTTAGGATGGTGTGATCTAACGGTCTGAGGTCATTGCTGCTTCTGGTTGTCCGCGGACCGTCTGGCCTTCATAGCTGGATTGTTCGCGTATTGTATTATCCGGCCTTAGTGCCCAGACCGTTCATCGTACGCATGACAAATGATCGTGATTGGGTGTCCGATCGTGCTTGCCCCCCGACGCCTCTGGTCTTTCTTTTGTCTAAATCCTTTCGAATAACCACTTTGTGTGATATATTTGACGTGTGAGGGTCACCATTGATAATATTTTTATTTTTGCCTTTATGGGTCGAACCAAGACTTTTTTGCTCATCGGCCCTAATATGCTGACAGAGACAGGTGGTCTGTGAATCTTCATTTCTTGAAATCTCAACCGACCTTCATTTATAGCTGATTGTATTTGTCGATGGAAGACATTACAATCATTGGTGTTATGAAGAAAGGAGCCATGCCATTTAAATACACCCACCTTTTCAATTCTTTTATAGGGGGAATTGTATGCGACAATCTAATGTTACCATTCTTAAATAACTCATCAAATATTTTATCACACTTAGTAACATTAAATGTGAACTTAACTTTCTCCTTTTGTGCCGAGTGCAGGTGAGAGCGAGCAGAAGATTTGGCCGTAGCTGGCCAAACAAGCTCTTCGACATGTAACTTTTTCGGCTCATCCCATGAACTACTATCGGTGTGATATTCACCATAGGGCTCAGGTGGTCGGCTATCTCTATGCCAACCCTCTGCACTAGGACAATCACATGTGACTTCCGGTATTCTAGACGGTTCGACCTGTATGGTCAGACGGTTTGCGAAGGGACCAAACGATCCAGTACTATACCCAAACTGTCCGGTCGTGCCAGGCATTGCCTACGCGCCTTATAGTGGGCTCTGTGTGACTCTGGAATGTCTAGCGTAATGGTCCGAACGGTCCAAGATCGTGTGCGGACAGTCCGACTGTGCTCAGAGCCGATCCATCATATAGCGAAGATGACGACAGCGGTTGCCCCCGGATATGAGTTCATTGGGTACCATAGTATGGCTGGGACTGAGAAAACCCATTTGTTGTCGATGTGTTTTGCGCAGTTGTTTCGGTGCCCAATTCGAGTGACAAAAAAATTAGGCGTACGATTTTTTTCTAATTCATGTGTCATTTTCTCTATATCCTCCATCATACTTTTAAAACGATCATCAAAAGAAATTCTAATAGATTGAATATCGTCGAATGATGTGGTATCACTTACATTGGGGAGCTGTCGTAGCAAGGCTGACAGGGAATCATAGTTTATTTCCCTCTCTTGGATGACCCTCTGGTGGCGATCTACCCTGAAGTGCGAGAGGTACCACTTCTCCATCACCTCGCGTTTCTGAGCTTGTTGTCGCTAGAACTCTTCGTCCCATGTCTTCATGTAGTATTGCAATTTCTCATGCTCAGCGACCGATAAATTAGTCAACCTTGTGTTGTTGTCTGGAGAAACATCGTTGAGATCTTTAGAGTTGTCCATAGAAGCCGATTTTGTAGATCTATAACCTTCATCCCTGGAGAAGTCATCAAAAGTGTGTTGGCGCCGATCTGGTACCGAACACCAGGGGTGTAGCACCTGGCAGTGCCCTATGCGGCGACACGGATGGTTCGTGGCTCCAGAGCCCTGTTTGTTTTAGCTTTCGTCTGCCAGAAGCTGCTGCAAACTGCCAAACACCCAGCTTTTTAGCCCGCTTGTATGAGAATCACTTTAGTCAAAATTGTCCAAAATTAACCTGAACACATAATCGGTCGAGTTGTCGCGATAGCTGGAAACCATCACTTTCTACATCTTACATCCTATTGACTGTTTTATCTTCCTCCATATGTAATCTACATGATATTCAGATTCTCTCTGTAGCTAGATTATCCCCACAACCAGATTCTCAGAAAAGTTCCTCAGAAAAAGCTGAACCAAACATGCCCTAGGTCAGACGGTCCACGACCTCGTCGTAGGAGCGGCTCCTCCCCTGCATCGTTCCAGACGGTCTGCGCTCTGGGTCGGACAGTCCATGATGGCTTAGGGTCATCTTCCTCCTCATGGGAACCCAGACCTCGCCCCATGGGGGAGAGATCTTAGGGTGCTCTAAGGTTGACAGGCCACCTCGGGCATCCCAAGACAACATAGAGTTTCCTCAAGATTAAGAAATCTAGTCAAGGAACAGTATCTTGAATCAAGTGTATCTTGTCCCTAGGAGGGTGTCACACCCGGATTTAAGGGACAAAGCCGGGTGCATCTCATATATGCGCCAAAGAAGACAACACATATAATAACAGAGTGTATAGAGATAAATGTCATAATAACATTAGAGTACTTATTACATTGCGGAAGTCTTACAAAATAAAAGATAAATATAAAACGAACTAAGGATCATCCTTGGCGCCATAAGGTCAACTCGGAGACGCCACCTAGATCAGATCAAACTCCTCATTGTGTGGCTCCTCTAGAACCACCTGTTTTTCTCCTGTTGGGGGGTGTGAGACAGCAAGGGTGAGCTCACACATGATCATAGCTCAATAAGTTGTGGGGAACCAGTGTGCATGAACTCACCAAAGGTGGGAGTTCATGTGATGTGTAAGGCTGATCAACAATAGAGGTTAAAGCTAAGCATTGCTTTTAATAAGTTGGTCAAATTTTATCAGCAGTTACTAGATGTAAGTAAATACCAATCCATAATAAGAATAATTGAACAAAATTAATAAATAACCCATGCAATGCAAATGACAAATTGATTTTAGTTCCATACTTTAATCATGCGAGAGTCCTGAACTGCTCTTGACCGTGAGTTTGGCTAGTATACCAGTTTTACACTCTGTAGAGGTTGTACCCTGTACCCACAAGTCGTGTATCCCATGTCGCCAGGGTTTGCAAGGCCCTTAGACACTACCGAGGTGAATGGCTAGGGACCCACTATGAGGCCTTTACAAAGTTCCACTAGCTTCCAAAATCCTGCTACAGTTTATGGGAAGAGCACTTGCAAGAATCCCTCGTCTGACCGCCATCGCAGCAAAATCAACCCGAGAACCTCCCTGCATGCAACTTCCCTACTGCCCTTGCCCCTTTCGGATAAGGTAGTCTTCCACTAGCTTTCCTAATTAGTCAGCCAAGGGGTCCCATTCCTCCCTTGTTGTGGCACATGTTTCTCAGGTTAAGCTCCATGTTACAATTAACAATAATGATCTTGACATGAACATAAATAAAATAACATAATAATTGGAACATGGATATAATGAAATATTAACCCAAAACCAATAAAGCAATAGCAAACTACCCAAATGATTCAGGGATAACAAGGTAAAAAGGATAAACAGTTTAGGATGACCTATTGGGTCCCATCAAAATTAAACTTATGCATGAATAAGTGATATTAAATAACATTATTGGGTAATAAAAGTGGTCAAGGGGACAACTTGCCTTCAATGAGCTCCTGCTCAGCAACTTCTATCTGCTGGGCACCAGGATCCTTAGCCACTGGCTCCTCTACTCGCCACAATACAAACAAGCATACTATATAGAGAAAATTAACATCACACCAAACATGTAAACAAAATACATGATAATGATCTACGCATTAAAATAAGATTCTAGGAACATGAATCATTAATTTTGGAGTTATAGATTTTAAGTTATGAATTTCCAAAGGTTTTATGTGCTTGATATATGATTAATTGAGAAATCAATTTTATTATTGTTTTCATGTCAAAACAGAGACACTAGGTAATAAACAATAATATTACAAATTTTTAGAAACTGGAATGGATCAATTTGGAGTTCATATGAATTTTTTATGATTTATACAAATCCTAGGGGTTTATTTTCACATCAAAAATCCTTTTCTATATTTATTTCTGTGATTTTATAACTTTCTGGACTGGGCGTAGTAAAACAGAGAAAGGCAGGGGTCTCGGGGTAAAAATTCTTAAGACTCAGGACGCCCCACATATGGATGACGGGTTGATTCCTAGGTTTTCTAGGGTCTCTTGTGTAAACTGGAGCCGTGAAGAGGTATCGCTCGCCCTGAGCCGTTGGATTAGAGGCGGATGACTCAGATTTAATATGTTCTGTGGATGCATTGATGAACGCCCCAAAGCTCAGATTCCGATCTGACGGTCACAATAGACCCGACAACTACTCGAGCTCCCCACTCTCTGATCTAGGATCTACGGTGTGGATTTAAAACACTCAAGACCGCATCTGCACCAACTATGATAAATCCAGTGGCCCAGGTTACTTCTACACCGTGTCATGCTCTGGGCCATCGATCTGTCCATCGACCGCCCACAGTGTCTCTTCCTAACCGAAGTGCCCAGGCGGCAAAACTCCACCCAATCTCCGACGAGCTCGTCGGAGTTGAGCGATTCTCCCCCTACCAGCGACCCGCTACACCGACAACCAGTCCCGACTAACGCGACGACGATAGCGAAATAGAGGAACATCGTTTTACCTTGGTTCGCGGTGGTGACGACCCGATCCACGGTACAGGGCGGCGCGGACGGCGATGGAGATTCTGGTGAAGAGTTCCTGGGGTTGCAGAGGTCAATCCTGAACGCGATAATATGGAGGTCCTTCCCCCAGACCTAGTGGAGGCCACGGACACCTCACGAGGCGCGGACGGCGGCTTAACTGAGAATTCCACCGTGGCGGCACCCAACTTCTCTCCTCCACCCCCTCGGTTGCTGGTCGGTATGGCGGCGCTCGGCGATTCTCACGCACGGATAGGTAGGAGCGGGTGGATGCTTCCTGGGGCCTTATATCTAGGTCGAGGGGAGGAAAATCCCCAACCCCTTACACTTAGGATCCATCTCTTCGG
Source organism: Zea luxurians (assembly GCA_029449295.1). NCBI lineage: Eukaryota > Viridiplantae > Streptophyta > Magnoliopsida > Poales > Poaceae > Zea > Zea luxurians. The sequence goes on from JAOPSE010000023.1 coordinate 51,428,885, forward strand.
GCGGTTAGTCCCTTAAATGAAGAGTACGACTCTGATACCAATTGAGAGCACCTAGAGGGGGGGTGAATAGGTGATCCTGTAAAATCAAACACTAAAGAGCCACAAACTTGGTTATTAAAGTCTTAGTGTGACCAAGTTGCTATGGAGCGAGCTCTTGCGAACAAAACAATCACAGAAAAGCAACACAAGAGACACGCAATTTTTATCCCGTGGTTCGGCCAAGTAACACTTGCCTACTTCCACGTTGTGGCGTCCCAATGGACGAGGGTTGGACTCAACCCCTTTCAAGTGATCCAATGATTGACTTGAATACCACGGTATTTTCCTTTTGAGATCTTTTCCCATTTGCGAGGAATCTCCACAAGTTAGAGCCTCTCGCCCTTACAAAGTTATGATGACGAGAAAGCACTAGAGTAAGTATGGGAGAGCAACACACGCAAGACTCAAATCCGCATCACACCCATGCACACAAGCCAAGACTTGAGCTCGAAACACAGTACAAAGAGTTTGCAACTCAGATGAAGCTCAAATCACTAACACAATCGATCAAATGCGTGGAGACAGAGTCTGGGAGTCGTAGAATGCTTAGAGAAGGTTTGGTGTACTGCTCCATGCGCCTAAGGGTCCCTTTTATAGCCCCAAGGCAGCTAGGAGCCATTGGAGATCAACATGGAAGGCAATTCCTGCCTTCTGTCGAGTGGCGCACCGGACAGTCCGGTGCGCCATCGGACAGGTCCTGTAGCTGTCCGGTGCGCGATCTCTTTCCTTTTCTGGCGAAGCCGACCATTAGATCTTCAGATCTATTGGCGCACCGGACACTGTCCGATGCACACCAGATAGTTCGGTGCAACCATCTAATTGTTGGCTTCGCCACGTGTCGCCCGTTGATCGCGCAGGCGACCGTTGGCCGCGAGCGCCGTTGGCTCACCGGACAGTCCGGTGCACTATCGGATAGTCCGGTGAATTTTAGCCACGGCGCTTTATTCATTTCCCGAGATCGACGGGTTTGTCACCGTAGAGTTGGCCGTGGGCGCTGATGACGCATCGGACAGTCCGGTGGACCATCGGACAGTTAGGTGAATTTTAGTGAGGTCGTCCGGCCAATTCCTGAGAGCAGCTAGTTCACCTCGAGCAGCCTGGGGCACCGGACACTGTCCGGTGCACCACCGGACAGTCCGGTGTGCCAGGCTGGTGCTGGTATTTGGGTGCACCGGACAGTCCGTTGAATTTTAGTGAGCTCGTCCGGCCAATTCTCGAGAGCAGCTAGTTCACCTCGAGCAGCCTGGGGCATCGGACACTGTCCGGTGCACCACCGGATAGTCTGGTGTGCCAGGCTGGTGCTGGTATTTGGCTGACTTAGCCAGTTCTTCTCTAATTCCAATCTTCTTTTCTTCGCATTGTTTCTAGCACTTACCCAAAAACAATTTACTAAGTCTAGAAACATACCTTATTCTTTGATTTGCACTTCTCGCACATTTAGCACATAAGAACTCAATCAATATGTGTTGGGCATCTAATCACCAAAACACTTATAGAAATGGCCCAAGGGCATATTTCCCTTTCAATCTCCCCCTTTTTGGTTATTTATGCCAACACATTAAAAGGCAACAAAAGAAGTGCAACATCAATGCAAATGAAGACCAAATTCTTTTTACTTAGGATTTGGTATATTTGGATCGCTCTTTGCCACCACTTGGTTTGTTTTTGCAAATCAAATTCTTTTCCCTGTCTCTAAGTCAAACACGCTTGTTTGTGCAAATATAGAGATATTCCAAGAGTGAAATTGATCAAGTGCCCAAAACTCCCCCTTTTCCCATAATCAAATTCCTCCCCCATAAGAGACCAAATTTGCAATAGAAGTCATTTTGGCAAAACACAAATTCTAACTCTACTATTTTCAAAATTCTCAAGTGGTTGGCTGATCCATTTGCTTTGGCCTTAATTTCTCCCTCTTTGGCATCAAGCACCAAAACGGGATCATTTTTGGCCCTCTAACCCCATTGCCTCACCAAAATGTCAAATAAGAGCACAAAGGCAACGAGAGCATTAGTATGAACTTGGAATTAAATACACTAATACCGGAGTGCAGTGGAAGTCTTTTCATCGTCCAAGTTTATTTTCCCTTTCAATAGTCCTTCGAGGTTACTTCAAGTGTACTCAAGCAAACAAGTTAGTCTCAAAGGAGTCAAGTTGTAGCACATCTCCCCCTAAACATGTGCATCATTTGCATACGAACTTGTGAGGTCCGAGGAAGACTTGTACAACTTGAGCACCACAAACAAACAATAATTGATTTAAATGCTTAAATTGACATGATCAAAGGCATAAAACACATGTATGCTATAGATCAATCCAAGTTACGCGAATCTAAGACATTTAGCTCACTAAGCAACCTGCAAAACCTTTTCTCATCTAAAGGCTTAGTGAAGATATCGGCTAGCTGGTTCTCGGTGCCAATGTGGTACACATCGATATCTCCCTTTTGCTGGTGGTCTCTCAGGAAGTGATGCCGGATGTCTATGTGCTTAGTGCGGCTGTGTTCAACAGGATTATCCGCCAAGCAGATTGCACTCTCATTGTCACATAGGAGTGGGACTTTGCTCAGATTGTAGCCAAAGTCTCGGAGGGTTTGCCTCATCCAAAGTAGTTGCACGCAACACTGTCCTGCGGCAACATACTCGGCCTCAGCGGTGGATAGGGCAACAGATGTTTGTTTCTTGGAACTCCTGGACACCAGGGACCTTCCTAAAAATTGGCACGTCCCTAATGTGCTCTTCCTATCAACCTTGCACCCGGTATAGTCAGAGTCTGAGTATCCAATCAAGTCAAAGGTAGACCCCTTTGGATACCAGATCCCGAAGCAAGGCGTAGAAACTAAATACCTAAGAATTCGCTTAACAGCCACAAGGTGACATTCCTTAGGGTTGGATTGAAATCTAGCACACATGCATACACTAAGCATAATGTCCGGTCTACTAGCACAAAGGTAAAGTAATGAACCTATCATTGACTGGTATGCCTTTTGATCAACGGACTTACCTCCTTTGTTGAGGTCAATATGTCCGTCAGTCCCCATCAGTGTCTTCGTGGGCTTATCATCCTTCATTCCAAACCTCTTGAGAAGATCTTGGGTGTACTTCGTTTGGGAGATGAAGGTGTCGTCCTTGAGTTGCTTTACTTGGAATCCAAGGAAGTAGGTCAACTCGCCCATCATCGACATCTTGAACTTTTGCATTATCACCCTGCTAAACTCCTCATAAGACTTTTGGTTAGTAGAACCAAATATTATGTCATCGACATAAATTTGGCACACAAAAATATCATCATCACAAGTCTTTGTAAAAAGAGTGGGATCAGCTTTCCCAACCTTGAAAGCATTAGCAATTAAGAGATCTCTAAGGTATTCATATCATGCTCTTGGGGCTTGCTTAAGTCCATAGAGCGACTTAGAGAGCTTATATACATGGTTGGGATACCTATCGTCCTCAAAGCCAGGGGGTTGTTCCACGCATACCTCCTCCTTGATTGGCCCATTGAGGAAAGCGCTCTTTACATCCATTTGGAACAGCCTAAAAGAATGGTGAGCAGCATAGGCTAGTAATATCCGAATTGACTCTAGCCTAGCCATAGGAGCAAAAGTCTCCTCAAAGTCCAAACCTGCGACTTGGGCATAACCTTTTGCCACAAGTCGAGCCTCATTTATTGTCACCACTCCATGCTCGTCTTGTTTGTTGTGGAACACCCACTTGGTTCCCACAATGTTTTGCTTTGGACGTGGCACCAGGCTCCATACTTCATTCCGTTTGAAGTTGTTGAGTTCTTCCTGCATGGCCAACACCCAGTCCGGAACCTACAAGGCCTGTTCTACCCTGAAAGGCTCAATAGAAGAGACAAACGAGTAATGCTCACAAAAATTAGCTAATCGTGAGCGAGTAGTTACTCCCTTGCTGATGTCACCTAGAATCTGATCAACGGGGTGATGTCTTTGGATCGACGCTCGGACTTGAGTTGGAGGGACCCGTGGTGCTTCTTCCTCCATAACCTATTCTTCTTGTGCTCCCCCTTGATCCTGCCCCTCTTCTTGAGGTACCTGTACATCGTCTTGAGTTGAGGGATGCACCATTATTGAGGAAGAAGGTTGATCTTGTTCTTGTAGTTCCTGTGGTCGCACATCACCTATCGCCATCGTGCGCATTGCGGCCGTCGGAACTTCTTCATCTATATCATCAAGATCAACTCTCTCTCTTGGAGAGCCATTAGTCTCATCAAATACAACATCGCTAGAGACTTCAACTAATCCTGATGATTTGTTGAAGACTCTATACGCCATTGTATTTGAGTCATATCCTAGTAAAAACCCTTCTACTGCCTTGGGAGCAAATTTAGAATGTCTACCTTTCTTCACCATAATGTAGCATTGAAAGGGAAATGTGCCCTTGGGCCATTTCTAAGTATTTTGGTGATTTAGTGTCCAACACAAGTGCCTAAGTGTAAAAAGGTGGACAAAGTACAAATCAAGGATAAAGGTATGTTTCTCAGACTTAGTACATTGTTTTATGGACTAATGTATTGTGTCTAAGTGTTGGAAACAGGAAAAATCCAATTGAAAATGTCTTGGCTCGAGCAGCCAAGACTCTGCTCAGTCTGGGATCACCGGACAGTGTCCGGTGCGCCAGGCTCGCTCGAGCGAAGTGGCCGCTCTCGGGAATTCACCGGCGACGTACGGCTATAATTCACCGGACTGTCCGGTGAGCCAACGGTCGGCCGGGCCAACGGTTGGCCGCGCGATCTACGCAGGACACGTGGCCGAGCCAACGGCTAGAAGGAGGCACCGGACTGTCCGGTGTGCACCGGACATGTCCGGTGCGCCAACGGCTCTCAGGCTGCCAACGGTCGACTGCGCCATTTTTGGAAGGAAATCGGGCACCGGACTGTCCGGTGCGCCAGTCGACAGAAGGCAAGATCAGCCTTCCAAGATTGCTCTCAACGGCTCCTAGCTGCCTTGGGGCTATAAAAGGGACCCCTAGGCGCATGGAGGAGCACACCAAGCATTCCTACAACATTCCTAAGCACCAAGACATCGATTCCGCGCCTTTGATTCTTTGCGATAGCAATTAGAGCTCTAGTTGAGTGGTGAATTCATTGAGTTGTGTTGTGAGCTCTCGTTGCGACTTGTGTGCGTGGTGTTGCTATGATTTCTTGTCTTGAGTGCGTTGCTAATCCCTCCCTTGCTCTGTGCTTCTTTGTGAATTTCAAGTGTAAGGGCGAGAGGCTCCAAGTTGTGGAGATTCCTCACAAACGGGATTGAGAAAAGCAAGCAAAACACCGTGGTATTCAAGTGGGTCTTTGGACCGCTTGAGAGGGGTTGATTGCAACCCTCGTCCGTTGGGACGCCACAACGTGGAGTAGGCAAGCGTTGGTCTTGGCCGAACCACGGGATAACCACCGTGCCATCTCTGTGATTGATTTCTTGTGGTTATTGTGTTTTGTTGAGACTCCTCTCTAGCCACTTGGCATATACTGTGCTAACGCTTAACCAAGTTTTTGTGGCTTAAGTTTTCAAGTTTTACAGGATCACCTATTCACCCCCCCTCTAGGTGCTTTCAATTGGTATCGGAGACGTTCTCTTCACAAAGGGACTAACCGCCCGAAGAGATGGATCCTAAGGGGAAGGGTATCGTGATCAACGATAAAGAGAAGGAATCTTTCGTCAATGAGCCGAAGGATGACAAGCCTACCGACTCGGGCTCGGGCCATAGACGGAAAGATGGGAAGAATAAGAAGACGAGGCGCATCAAGGAGATTGTCTACTACGACGACAACGATGAGTCTACTTCTTCCCAAAAGGACGACGACCACAACGACTACGAGAGAAGAAAACCAGTTAATTCGAACTTTTCTTTTGACTACTCTCGTATTCCGCAAAGTTCAAATTCACATTTGCTCTCCATTCCTCTCGGCAAGCCTCCACACTTTGATGGGGAGGACTACGGATTTTGGAGCCACAAAATGCGTAGTCACCTATTCTCTCTCCATCCTAGTATATGGGAGATTGTAGAGAGTGGAATGCACTTTGATAGTACGGATAGTCCCATGTTCATTAATGAGCAAATTCATAAGAATGCACAAGCTACTACTGTTCTTCTAGCTTCATTGTGCAGGGATGAATACCACAAAGTGAGCGGCTTGGATAACGCCAAGCAGATCTGGGACACCCTCAAGATTTCTCATGAGGGGAACGACGTCACCTTGCTCACCAAGATGGAGTTGGTGGAGGGCGAGCTTGGACGGTTCGCGATGATAAGGGGCGAGGAGCCAACCCAAACATACAACCGGCTCAAGACCCTTATCAACAAAATAAGGAGCTACAGAAGCACGCGATGGACGGACCACGACGTCGTCCGACTGATGCTAAGGTCCTTTACCGTTCTTGATCCTCATTTGGTGAATAATATTCGTGAGAATCCCAAGTACACCAAAATGTCGCCCGAAGAAGTCCTTGGAAAATTCGTAAGCGGACGAATGATGATCAAGGAGGTGAGGTACGTGGACGATGCATTGAATGGTCCCATCAACGAGCCTCAACCCCTTGCTCTCAAGGCAACAAGAAGCAAGGAGGCGCTACCTAGCAAGGTGGCACAAATTGAGGTGGCCGGACTTAATGATGAAGAGATGGCCCTCATCATTAAGAGATTCAAGACGGCGCTAAAGGGTCGCAAGGGGCAGCCAAGCAAGACCAATACAAAGGGGAAGCGCTCATGCTTCAAATGTGGTAAGCTTGGTCATTTTATTGCTAACTGTCCCGACAATGATAGTGATCAGGATCAAGGGAACAAGAGGGAGAAGAAGAAGAACTATAAGAAGGCAAAGGGCGAGGCACATCTTGGCAAGGAGTGGGATTCGGATTGCTCCTCGTCCGACTCCGACAATGAAGGACTCGCCGCCACCGCCTTCAACAAGTCATCCCTCTTCCCCAACGAGCATCACACATGCCTTATGGCAAGGGAGAAGAAGGTATGTACTCGAAACTCTACTTATGCTTCTTCAAGTGAGGACGAATCTAGTGATGAGGATGAAATAGATTATTCATGTTTATTTAAGGGCCTAGATAGAACCAAGGTAGATAAAATTAATGAATTGATTGATGCCTTGAATGATAAGAATAGGCTCTTAGAAAAACAAGAGGACTTGTTGTATGAAGAACATGACAAATTTGTAGAAGCACAAAAATCTCATGCCTTAGAAGTTAAGAGAAATGAAATGCTTTCTTGTGAATTATCTTCTTGCCATGAGACGATTTCTAGCTTAAGGAGCATTAATGATGATTTGAATGCTAAGTTAGAAATAGCTAGTAAATCAACAACTTGTGTAGAAAATGTTGTTATTTGCAATAGATGTAAAGATTTTAATATTGACGCTTGTAGTGAACACATAGCTTCTATTGCAAAGTTAAATGATGAAATGGCTAGTCTTAATGCCCAACTTAAGGCTAGCAAAAGTGATTTTGATAAACTAAAATTTGCTAGGGATGCCTACACGATTGGTAGACACCCCTCAATTAAGGATGGGCTTGGCTTCAAGAGGGAAGCCAAGAACTTAACAAGCCATCAGGCTCCTGTCACACCCGGTTTTTAGAAGGCAAACCGAATGCGAACCATGTACGTGCCAGGATCAGTTATTCACGTACACAACAGTTACATAACATGGACATCATCACACAGTGCTCAAATAGTATTAAAAGGGGAAATAATAGTCGATTACATCATACGTCTGAGACGTCCATATAGTTCTTACAATAAATCAAAGTGCGGAAAAGAAACGTAGATAACACGGCCTTCACAGGCAGCCGACTGGGGGTTGCCGCTAACCCACACCTAGAACTCGTCGTAGTCTTGGAACTCCTGGAAGTCTCCTTCCACAGCTTCATCTTCTCCTGAGCAGTGGTTGCAATGCTGACAACCTGGGGGGGGGGGGGGTTTGGTGTGTAGAGCAAGGGTGAGTACACATCAACATACTCAGCAAGTATCCTGTTTGGCTGTAGTGGACTAGCTTTATGTGGGGATAAGTCAAGCAGTTGCTTTTAATTGGTCAGGTTATTACTTACTAGTAGAAAGCCAGGTTTTAACATTAACCCAAGTTATTAGCCCAATGTATCCTTTCCAAACGGAAAGAATACCACTTACCATTACCATAATCATAATCAGAATCATCAATCTCATTGCCACCTGTACCAAAATATCTCTGATCAAGTATCACTAATCGCTGGAGCTCCCTTGGCCGCTCATAACCGCGAGCACGGCTGATATATCAGTTTCATAACACTCTGCAGAGGTTGCGCACTTTACCCACAAGCCGTGATTCCCACTTGCCTCGGGCTGATCAAACCCTTAAACACTACCAAGGTGAATAGGCAGGGTCTCACTACGTAGCCTTTACAAAGATTCCCCGGGGCTGTAGCCACCCGTTAGGTTTCCTAAATGTACCACACTCCTCCCCAAGGGACAAATCAACCTTGGCAGAGCGAGCCGCATACACCGAGCCCCATTGACGGCACAACGGCTAAGCGAACTACACCCCGGTTCCTCTAATTATTCAGCTAAGGGCGTCCCATTCCACCCTCATGGTTGCACTGTTTTCCCGGGCGGTCATCCATTGAACAGGTCCTTACGGAGAGGCACTCGAGAAACCGCTCGAGTCCCCTTGAATGCCACAAATATAATCATAAATAAGAAGGGGAAAACAGCGTATCATAGATAATCACATCATGTTCATTGATTAGAGTTGAGCAATAGCATCAGACTAAGCAGTAATAATCCGACCCAAATAGGTAAACAAGGACATGGATAACAAAAGCTAGTAAATCCTTAGGTATAAATGTGTAATGCGGGAGGTGAATTAAAGAATGAATAGGACAAAGATGGGTCAAAGGACACTTGCCTCCACCAACCGACTGCTGCTCAGGGGCTTCTCCTGCGAATTCCTCGGGCTCTTCGACCGGATCGTTCTCTATGCGAGCGCAAACATACATACATCCACATATTTAATACAAAAGAACAGTACACCATACAAGGGAACAAGTAAGTGAATATGCATCAAGTATGACATTCGATATCACATTTGTTATGGTTAGAAAGAAACGGGAAAGATCTCGCAGGGGGTTAAAGTTTATGCGCTAATGATTAGTTACAATTGGTTCTTAACAAAAGAATTCTGTTATATATATACTAATGGAAACCTAATCATTTTTAGTTGATCAACATTGAATGAGATAAACAATTAACTGCGTGAATCAACTGGCATAACGGAATTTTAAATTAACCTTCCTATTTTCCATAGCATAAACAATGATTAGTCTACCTAACATAAGGTAATCATGATCACAGAAAGTAAATAAAATAAAATAAAAAAAATAAAAAAACAGAGGGGGGGGGGGGCGGTTGAACCGGCCCTAGGGCGGTTGAACCGGCCCTAGGCTGGGCGGCCGAGCTGGGCGGGCGCGCGGGGGAGGGCGGCCGAGCTGGGGGCCGGGGCGACCGAGCTGGGGGCCGGGGCCGGCCGAGCTGGCGGCCGAGGCCGGCCGAGCTGGCGGCCAAGGCCAGGCGGGCGAGGGGGCGCGGCCGGGGGGCTGGCCGGGGGGGGGGCTGGCCGGGGGGCTGGCTGGGCGCAGCCGGGGGCGGCCGTGGCCGGCTGGGGCTGGGGCTGGCCGGGCGGCGTGGCCAGGGCCGGCGCGGCCAGGGGCGGGCGGCTGAGCCATGGCCGGACGGGGGAAAGAGGAGGGGAGGGGGAAGGAGGGAGGAGGGAGGAGGGGGAGGGGGAGGGGGCTCACCGGCGGGGGTGGCCGACGGCGAGGGGCGGCGGCCGAGCAAGGGGCGGCGGCGGCGGCCTAGGGCAGGGAGTAGGGCGGCGGTGGGAGAGAGAGAGGGAGAGAATGAGGGAGAGGGAGAGGGGGTTTTGGGAAAAAAGAAAAAAAGGGGGGGGGGAATGGGGGGGGCGGCTGGGCCGGCCGAGCTGGCCCACGGCGCGGGAGAGAGAGAAAAAGAGGAGAGAGAAAGAGAGAGAAAGAAAAAGAAAAGATTATTTCCCTGTTTTCGAAATCCGATCTTTTAGATGAATGCGTTTGCACTTTCAAACAATCAAAAAAAATGCAAGGTTCGGCATGGTGCATCAAACAACACAAAGTATCTTTAGAGTTTTTCTTACACGGGAATTCCAAACCGAATCCCGCTAAAACTTTGGAAAAGGTCAAGGTTTAGCGAGGGAAAAAGAAAAAGAAAAGGTAACGCCCGAATTTTGGCGAGTAAAGAAAAGAAAAAATTCAACTGCAAAATTCGGGGCGTTACAGCTCCCATCTCCGCCAAGGAGAAAGGGAAGGCCCCTATGGCAAGTAGTACTAAAAAGAACCATGCTTTTATGTACAATGATAGAAGACAGTCTCATAGGAGTTGTAATGCTTTTGATTCACATGCCCATGATTCTTATGCTATGTTTGCTCCCAGTTCTTCCTATATGCATGATAGAGATATGCCTAGGAAAAATATTCATCATGTGCCTAGAAAGAATTTTGTTCATGCTCCTAGGAAAGTTATGAATGGACCCTCTACAATTTATCATGCTTTAAATGCTTCCTTTGCTATTTGTAGAAAGGATAGGAAGATAGTTGCTAGGAAATTAGGGGTAAAATGCAAGGGTGATAAAACTTGCATTTGGGTCCCTAAGGAAATTGTGACTAACCTTGTAGGACCCAACAAGAGTTGGGTACCTAAGACCCAAGCCTAAATTTGCCTTGCAGGTTTATGCATCCGGGGGTTCAAGCTGGATTATCGACAACGGATGCACGAACCATATGACGGGGGAAAAGAAGATGTTCACCTCCTACGTCAAGAATAAGGATTCCCAAGATTCAATCATATTCGGTGATGGGAACCAAGGCAAGGTGAAAGGTTTAGGCAAGATTGCAATATCAAATGAGCACTCTATCTCTAATGTGTTTTTAGTTGAGTCTCTTGGATATAATTTACTATCTGTTAGTCAATTATGTAATATGGGATATAATTGTTTATTTACAAATGTAGATGTGTCTGTCTTTAGAAGATGTGATGGTTCACTAGCTTTTAAGGGTGTACTAGACGACAAACTTTATTTAGTTGATTTTGCAAAAGAGGAGGCCGGTCTAGATGCATGCTTAATTGCTAAGACTAGCATGGGCTGGCTATGGCATCGCCGCTTAGCACATGTGGGGATGAAGAACCTTCACAAGCTTCTAAAGGGAGAACACGTGATAGGTTTGACTAACGTGCAATTCGAAAAAGATAGACCTTGTGCAGCTTGTCAAGCAGGGAAACAGGTGGGAGGCTCTCATCACACCAAAAATGTGATGACAACATCAAGACCCCTGGAGCTGCTACATATGGACCTCTTCGGACCCGTCGCCTATCTGAGCATAGGAGGAAGTAAGTATGGTCTAGTTATTGTTGATGACTTTTCCCGCTTCACTTGGGTGTTCTTTTTGCAGGATAAGTCTGAAACCCAAGGGACCCTCAAGCGCTTCCTCAGGAGAGCTCAAAATGAGTTTGAGCTCAAGGTGAAGAAGATAAGGAGCGACAACGGGTCTGAATTCAAGAATCTTCAAGTGGAGGAGTTCCTTGAGGAGGAGGGGATCAAGCACGAGTTCTCCGCTCCCTACACACCTCAGCAAAATGGTGTGGTAGAGAGGAAGAACAGGACGCTCATAGATATGGCGAGGACTATGCTTGGGGAGTTCAAGACCCCCGAGCGTTTTTGGTCGGAAGCCGTGAACACGGCTTGCCACGCCATCAACAGGGTCTACCTTCACCGCCTCCTCAAAAAGACTTCATATGAGCTGCTAACTGGTAACAAACCCAATGTGTCTTATTTTCGTGTATTTGGGAGCAAGTGTTATATTCTTGTGAAGAAAGGTAGATCGTCTAAATTTGCTCCCAAAGCTGTAGAAGGGTTTTTATTAGGTTATGATTCAAATACAAAGGCGTATAGGGTCTTCAACAAATCATCGGGTTTGGTTGAAGTCTCTAGCGATGTTGTATTTGATGAGACTAATGGCTCTCCAAGAGAGCAAGTTGTTGATCTTGATGATGTAGATGAAGAAGACGTTCCAACGGCCGCGATACGCACCATGACGATTGGAGATGTACGGCCTCAGGAACAATTGGAGCAAGATCAACCGTCTTCCTCAACTATGGTGCATCCCCCAACCCAAGATGACGAACAGGTACCTCAAGTGGAGGCGCTTGATCAAGGGGGAGCACAGGATGATCAAGTTGAAGAGGAAGAAGCACCTCAGGCACCTCCAACCCATGTTCGAGCGATGATCCAAAGGGATCATCCCGTCGACCAAATATTGGGTGATATTAGCAAGGGAGTAACTACTCGTTCAAGATTGGTTAATTTCTGTGAGCATTACTCCTTTGTCTCTTCTATTGAGCCTTTCAGGGTAGAAGAGGCCTTGCTAGATCCGGACTGGGTGCTGGCCATGCAGGAGGAACTCAACAATTTCAAGCGCAATGAAGTTTGGACACTGGTGCCTCGTCCCAAGCAAAATGTTGTGGGAACCAAGTGGGTGTTCCACAACAAACAGGACGAGCACGGGGTGGTGACGAGGAACAAGGCCCGACTTGTGGCAAAAGGTTATGCCCAAGTCGCAGGTTTGGACTTTGAGGAGACTTTTGCTCCTGTGGCGAGGCTAGAATCAATTCGTATCTTGCTAGCATATGCCGCTCACCATTCTTTCAGGTTGTACCAAATGGATGTGAAGAGCGCTTTCCTCAACGGGCCGATCAAGGAGGAGGTGTACGTAGAGCAACCCCTGGCTTCGAGGATGAACGGTACCCCGACCATGTGTGTAAGCTCTCTAAGGCGCTCTATGGACTTAAGCAAGCCCCAAGAGCATGGTATGAATGCCTTAGAGACTTTTTAATTGCTAATGCTTTCAAGGTTGGGAAAGCCAATCCAACTCTTTTCACTAAGACTTGTGATGGCGATCTTTTTGTGTGCCAAATTTATGTCGATGACATAATATTTGGTTCTACTAATCAAAAGTCTTGTGAAGAGTTTAGCGGGGTGATGACGCAGAAATTCGAGATGTCGATGATGGGCGAGTTGAACTACTTCCTTGGGTTCCAAGTGAAGCAACTCAAGGACGGCACTTTCATCTCCCAAACGAAGTACACGCAAGACTTGCTAAAGCGGTTTGGGATGAAGGACGCCAAGCCCGCAAAGACGCCGATGGGAACTGACGGACACACCGACCTCAACAAAGGAGGTAAGTCCGTTGATCAAAAAGCATACCGGTCCATGATAGGTTCTTTGCTCTATTTATGTGCTAGTAGACCGGATATTATGCTTAGCATATGCATGTGTGCTAGATTTCAATCCGATCCTAAGGAGTGTCACTTAGTGGCTGTGAAGCGAATTCTAAGATATTTAGTCGCTACGCCTTGCTTCGAGATCTGGTATCCAAAGGGGTCTAACTTTGACTTGATTGGATATTCAGATTTCGACTATGCTGGATGTAAGGTCGATAGGAAGAGTACATCGGGGACGTGCCAATTCTTAGGAAGGTCCCTGGTGTCATGGAACTCTAAGAAACAAACTTCCGTTGCCCTATCCACCGCTGAGGCCGAGTACGTTGCCGCAGGACAGTGTTGCGCGCAACTACTTTGGATGAGGCAAACCCTCAGGGACTTTGGCTACAATCTGAGCAAAGTCCCACTCCTATGTGACAATGAGAGTGCTATCCGAATAGCGAAAAATCCTGTTGAGCACAGTCGCACAAAGCACATTGACATCCAGCATCACTTTCTGAGAGACCACCAGCAAAAGGGAGATATCGAAGTGTTGCATGTTAGCACCGAGAACTAGCTAGCCGATATCTTCACTAAGCCTTTAGATGAAAAGACCTTTTGCAGGCTGCGTAGTGAGCTAAATGTCCTAGATTCGCGGAACTTGGATTGATTTATAGCATGCATGTGTTTATGCCTTTGATCATGTTTCTTATGCATTTTGTTGCTTACTATGGTGCTCAAGTTGTACAATCTCTCCCCGGACCTCACAAGTCCTTGTGCAAGTGATGCACATATTTAGGGGGAGTTGTGTTACAACTTGACCCTTTGAGACTAACCATATGCTTGAGTTTGCTTGTCTTAGTCTCAAAGGAGGTTTGAAAGGGAAAAGGTGGACTTGGACCATGAAAGACTTCCACTGCACTCCGATGAGAGGGTAACTTATTCCAAGTTCATCTCATGTACTCTTATTGCCTTTGTGTTCTTATTTTAAGATTTTGGTGAGGCAATGGGGTTTAAGGGCCAAGATTGTTCCCGTTTTGGTGCTTGATGCCAAAGGGGGAGAAAATAAAGGCCAAAGCGATAAATGGATCAGCTACCACTTGAGAGATTTTGAAAATAGTAGAATAGAGCTTTTGGTTTGTCAAACTCTTTTATTGTCTCTCTTGTCAAAAGTTGGCTTCTTGTGGGGAGAAGTATTGATTATGGGAAAAAGGGGAGTTTTTGAAATCTTGAATCAATTTCTCTTGGAATGACTCTCTTTATGTCTTAACATGTGTGTTTGACTTAGAGATAGAAATTTGAGTTTGATTTGCAAAAACAAACCGAGTGGTGGCAAAGGATGATCCATATATGTCAAAATTGAATCAAAACAATTTTGAGTTCTTATTTGAATTGATTTTGCACTTGTTCTACTTGCTTTATGTTGTGTTGGCATAAATCACCAAAAAGGGGGAGATTGAAAGGGAAATGTGCCCTTGGGCCATTTCTAAGTATTTTGGTGATTTAGTGTCCAACACAAGTGCCTAAGTGTAAAAAGGTGGACAAAGTACAAATCAAGGATAAAGGTATGTTTCTCAGACTTAGTACATTGTTTTATGGACTAATGTATTGTGTCTAAGTGCTGGAAACAGGAAAAATCCAATTGAAAATGTCTTGGCTCGAGCAGCCAAGACTCTGCTTAGTCTGGGATCACCGGACAGTGTCCGGTGCGCCAGGCTGGCTCGAGCGAAGTGGCCGCTCTCGGGAATTCACCGGCGACGTACGACTATAATTCACCGGACTGTCCGGTGAGCCAACGGTCGACCGAGCCAACGGTCGGCCGCGCGATCTGCGCGGGACACGTGGCCGAGCCAACGGCTAGAAGGAGGCACCGGACTGTCCGATGGGCACCGGACATGTCCGGTGCGCCAACGGCTCTCAGGCTGCCAACGGTCGACTGCGCCATTTTTGGAAGGAAATCGGGCACCGGACAGTGTCCGGTGTGCACCGGACTGTCCGGTGCGCCAGTAGACAGAAGGCAAGATCAGCCTTCCAAGATTGCTCTCAACGGCTCCTAGCTGCCTTGGGGCTATAAAAGGGACCCCTAGGCGCATGGAGGAGCACACCAAGCATTCCTACAACATTCCTAAGCACCAAGACATCGATTCCGTGCCTTTGATTCTTTGCGATAGCAATTAGAGCTCTAGTTGAGTGGTGAATTCATTGAGTTGTGTTGTGAGCTCTCGTTGCGACTTGTGTGCGTGGTGTTGCTGTGATTTCTTGTCTTGAGTGCGTTGCTAATCCCTCCCTTGCTCTGTGCTTCTTTGTGAATTTCAAGTGTAAGGGCGAGAGGCTCCAAGTTGTGGAGATTCCTCGCAAACGAGATTGAGAAAAGCAAGCAAAACACCGTGGTATTCAAGTGGGTCTTTGGACCGCTTGAGAGGGGTTGATTGCAACCCTCGTCCGTTGGGACGCCACAACGTGGAGTAGGCAAGCGTTGGTCTTGGCCGAACCACGGGATAACCACCGTGCCATCTCTGTGATTGATTTCTTGTGGTTATTGTGTTTTGTTGAGACTCCTCTCTAGCCACTTGGCATATACTGTGCTAACGGTTAACCAAGTTTTTGTGGCTTAAGTTTTCAAGTTTTACAGGATCACCTATTCACCCCCCTCTAGGTGCTCTCAAGCATTTGCTCCCAAATACACGAAAATAAGAGACATTGGGTTTGTTACCAGTAAGGAGTTTGTAGGAGGTCTTCTTGAGGAGACGATGCAGGTAGAGCCGATTTATGGCATGGCAAGCTGTGTTCACAGCTTCTGACCAAAACTGCTCAGGCATCTTGTACTCTCCAAGCATCATTCTCACCATGTCGATTAGCATCCTGTTCTTCCTCTCTACCACACTATTTTACTATGGTGTGTAGGGAGCGGAGAACTCATGCTTGATGCCTTCCTCCTCAAGAAACTCTTCAACTTGTAGATTTTTAAACTCAGACCCATTGTTGCTTCTTATCTTCTTCACCTTTAGATCAAATTCATTTTGAGCTCTCCTTAAGATGCGCTTTAGAGTCCCTTGGGTTTCTGACTTATCCTGTAAAAAGAATACCCAAGTGAAGCGAGAAAAATCATCAACAATTACAAGACCATAGTTACTTCCCCCGATGCTGAGATAGGCAACGGGTCCGAAGAGATCCATGTGAAGAAGCTCCAGTGGTCTTGATGTCGTCATCACATTCTTGCTATAATGAGTGCTTCCCACCTGTTTCCCTGCCTGACATGCTGCACAAGGTCTGCCTTTCTCAAAACAGACATCGGTTAGTCCTAACACATGATCTCCCTTTAGAAGCTTATGAAGGTTCTTCATCCCAACATGTGCTAGACGGTGATGCCACAGCCAGCCCATATTAGTCTTAGCAATTAAGTATGCATCTAGATCGACATTCTCTTTCAAAAAATCAACTAAGTAGAGCTTGCTGTCTAATACACCCTTAAAAGCTAATGAACCATCACTTCTTAGATACATCAATATTTGTAAACAAACAATTGTAACCCATGTGACACAATTGACTTACAGACAGAAGGTTGTACTCGAGCGACTCTACTAAAAATACATTTGATATTGAGTGCTTGTTAGTGATGGCTATCTTGCTCAAGCCTTTGACCTTGCCTTGGTTCCCATCTCCAAAGATGATCGTATCCTGGGAATCCTTGTTCTTGACGTAGGAGGTGAACATCTTCTTCTCGCCCGTCATGTGGTTCGTGCATCCGCTGTCGATAATCCAGCTTGAGCCCCCGGATGCATAAACCTGCAAGAAATTTAAGCTTGGGTTTTAGGTACCCAACTCTTGTTGGGTCCTACAAGGTTAGTCACAACAGTTTTTGGAACCCATATGCAAGTTTTGTCTCCCTTGCATTTGGATCCCAACTTCCTAGCAACTACTTTTGCATTCTTACATAAAAGTACAAAGTAAGCATTGCAAGTATGGAAAACAGTAGTAGGACCATTGCAAACTCTCCTAGGCGCATGAGACACAGCATGATTATGCCTAGACCCATTTCTTCCATAAGCATAAGTAGAGCTAGAAGCAACCATAGTATGAGAAGTATGATAACTAGGTAAAATAGCATGATCATAGCATCTATCATTATGAGCATGCCTAATAAATTTCCTATCATACATATAGGCATGGTTCTTTTGAGAACTACTAGCCATAGGGGCCTTCCCTTTCTCCTTGTTGAGAACGGGAGTCTTTTGGCTTGTTAAGTTCTTGGTTTTCTTGCGAAAACCAAGTCCATCCTTAATTGAGGGGTGTCTACCAACAGTGTAGGCATCCCTAGCAAATTTTAATTTATCAAAATCATCTTTGCAAGTCTTAAGTTGAGCATTAAGACTTGCAACCTCATTGTTTAATTTAGCAATAGTGACAGCATGTTCATCAAAATTAACATCTTTACACCTATTGCAAATAACTACATGTTCTACACATGAACTAGTTGCATTTGCTTTCTCTAGTTTAGCATTTAATTCGTCATTTAACTCCTTTAGACTAGAGACAGATTCATGACAAGCAGACAACTCAGAGGATAGCATTTCTTTTGTTTTAATTTCTAGAGCAAGAGATTTTTGAACACTAACAAATTTATCATGTTCCTCATACAAGATATCTTCTTGCTTCTCTAGCAATCTATCATTTTCATTAAGGGCATCAATTAGTTCATTTATTTTGTCTACTTTAGCTCTATCTAGTCCTTTAAATAAATCAGTGTAATCTACTTCATCATCAGATGATTCCTCATCGTTAGAAGAAGAGTACTTGGGGGTATCTTGAATACGTACCTTCTTCTCCTTAGCCATAAGGCAAGTATGGTGTTCGTTGGGGAAGAGCGAAGTTTTGTCGAAGGCCGAGGCAACCAGTCCTTCATCGTCAGTGTCGGATGAAGAGCAGTCAGAATCCCATTCCTTTCCTAGGTGTGCCTCGCCCTTCGCCTTCATGTAGTTCTTCTTCTTCTCCCTCTTCCTGTTCTTTTCTTATCCCTGGTCATTATCATTATTGGGACATTGAGCTATGAAATGACCAGCCTTACCGCATTTGAAGCAGGAGCGCTTTCCCCTTGTTTTATTCTTGTTGGGGTACTCCTTGCGTCCTTTTAGCGCGGTCTTGAAGCGCTTGATGATAAGCGCCATCTCATCCTCGTTGAGCCCGGCAGCCTCCACTTGTGCTACCTTTTTCGGTAGTGCCTCCCTACTGCTGGTTGCTTTGAGAGCAACGGGTTGCGGCTCATAGACGGGCAGTGGACCATTTAGGGCATCGTCCATGTATCGTGCCTCCTTCACCATCATGCGCCCGCTCACGAATTTTCCGAGAATCTCCTCGGGCGTCATTTTGGTGTACCTAGGATTTTCACAAATAAGGTTGACAAAATGGGGGTCAATAACAGTAAATGACCTGAGCATGAGTAGGACGACGTCATGATCCGTCCATCTTGTGCTTCCATAGCTTCGGATTTTGTTGACCAGGGTTTTGAGCCTGTTGTACGTCTGTGTTGGCCCTTCTCCCCTGATCATTATGAACCTCCCTAGCTCGCCCTCCACCAGTTCCATCTTCGTGATCATGGTGGCGTCGTTACCCTCATGTGATATCTTGAGGGTATCCTAGATTTGCTTAGCATTATCTAAGCCACTCACTTTATTGTACTCATCCCTGCAAAGTGACGCTAGCAAGACAATAGTAGCTTGGGAATTTTTATGAATTTATTCATTTATAAACACAGGATTATCCATATTATCAAAATGCATCCCATTTTCCGCAATTTCCTAAATGCTAGGATGGAGAGAAAATAGATGACTACACATTTTATGGCTCCAAAATGAGTAATCCTCTCCATCAAAGTGTGGGGGTTTTCTGAGAGGGATAGAAAGTAAATGTGCATTTAAGTTATACGAAATGCAGGAATAATCAAAGGAGTAGTTTTGATTAACCGTCTTTTTCTTGGACGAGGAGTCATCATCGTCCCTTGGTGAAGAAGATGAGGCATCGCTGTCGTAGTAGATGATCTTCTTGATGCGCCTCTTCTTCTTCCCGTCCCTCTTCTTGTGACTCGAGCCTGAGTCAGTGGGCTTGTCGTCTCTTGGCTCGTTGAAGAGGGACTCCTCCTTGTCGTTGACCACCATCCCCTTACCCTTAGGATCCATCTCTTCGGGCGGTTACTCCCTTAAATAAAGAGTACGGCTCCGATACCAATTGAGAGCACCTAGAGGGGGGTGAATAGGTGATCCTGTAAAATCAAACACTAAATAGCCACAAACTTGGTTATTAAAGTGTTAGTGTGACCAAGTTGCTATGGAGCAAGCTCTTGCGAACAAAACAATCACAGAAAAGCAACACAAGAGACATGCAATTTTTATCCCGTGGTTCGGCCAAGTAACACTTGCCTACTTCCACGTTGTGGTGTCCCAATGGATGAGGGTTGCACTCAACCCCTTTCAAGTGATCCAATGATCGACTTGAATACCACGGTATTTTCCTTTTGAGATCTTTTCCCGTTTGCGAGGAATCTCCACAAGTTGGAGCCTCTCGCCCTTACAAAGTTATGATCACAAGATAGCACAAGAGTAAGGATGGGAGAGCAACACACGCAAGACTCAAATCCGCAGCACACCCATGCACACAAGCTAAGACTTGAGCTCGAAACACAACACAGAGAGTTTGCAACTCAAACGGAGCTCAAATCACTAACACAATTAATCAAATGCGTGGAGACGGAGTCTGGGAGTCGTAGAATGCTTAGAGAAGGCTTGGTGTACTGCTCCATGTGCCTAGGGGTCCCTTTTATAGCCCCAAGGCAGCTAGGAGCCGTTGGAGATCAACATGGAAGGCAATTCCTGCCTTCTGTCGAGTGGCGCATCGGACAGTTCGGTGCGCCACCGGACAGGTCCTGTAGCTCTCCGGTGCGCGATCTCTTTCCTTTTCTGGCGAAGCCGACCGTTGGATCTTCAGATCTGTTGGCGCACCGGACACTGTCCGGTGCACACCGGACAGTCCGGTGCAACCATCCGACCGTTGGCTTCGCCACGTGTCGCCCGTTGATCGTTCAGGCGACCATTGGCCGCGAGCGCCGTTGGCTCACCAGACAGTCCGGTGCACCACCGGACAGTCCCGTGAATTTTAGCCACGGCGCTTTATTCATTTCCTGAGAGCGACGAGTTCGTCGCCGAAGAGTTGGGCGCGGGCGCTGATGATGCACCGGACAGTCCGATGCACCACCGGATAGTCCGGTGAATTTTAGTGAGGTCGCCCAGCCAATTCCCGAGAGCAGCTAGTTCACCTCGAGCAGCCTGCACCACCGGACACTGTTCGGTGCACCATCAGACAGTCCGGTGTGCCAGGCTGGTGCTGGTATTTGGCTGACTTAGCCAGTTCTTCTCTAATTCCAATCTTCTTTTCTTGGCACTATTTCTAGCACTTAGACAAACATGTTAGTACCCAAAAACAATTTACTAAATCTAGAAACATACCTTGTTCTTCGATTTGCACTTCTCACACATTTAACACATAAGAACTCAATCAATATGTGTTGGGCATCTAATCACCAAAACACTTATAGAAATGGCCCAAGGGCACATTTCCCTTTCAGACCTCACCAAGATGGCGACCTTACTGGGTGTCAAAGCCAACCTAGTAAGTTTTTGTTAACTGCACTTCCTCCAAAAATTCTCCAAATCCTCCGTTTCAAATCGATTATTGTGAAACTTAGAATAAGGCTTCTAAAGGAGGTAAGGAAGACATCTATAGAGTTTCAACTCATCCAATCCATTATATCGCTAAGAATTGACAAAACAGATATCTAGATTGAGTTTTCACCACAAACAATAAAAGGGTAAAACTTGGTGTTCGTGTGAAATTTGATGAAACCAACATACATATGTGATCTCAAGGAGTTAGCAACTAGTGAAGGCCAAGAAATGAATCTAAAATGCCCATATCAACTGAATCACCAAAACACTGAAAAACAATTGAAAATGAGTCATCAAAAGGGAAAACTCATAAAACAACACAAGATCTTGAGCCACCAAGAACCTATGAGGTTAGGACCTCCATTCCAATAAGATTCATAAGCTACAAGATTAGATTACATAGGTGAAAGATTATCATAGAACCCAAACCATGTATGGATCTCAATAATAGAATGGAGGAGAGAGAAAATTTTACAAGGATAAAAAAGGAAGTAATAGAGAGATAAGGTTAATTGGATTATATTCCCCTTATTTATAACTCTAATACACATTCAAACTTGACCTTAGATAATTAGAGTTGAACCACTTAACCACAGGGTGTTATGGTCCAACTCAAATCCTATAGATCTAATGCTTGCAAGCTCTTCACTACTTTTATTCGCATCATCGTAAGCTTCACGATGATGCCATGTGCCATCTTTAGTTCCCTCTGGAACTCCAATATGGGTTTGAGGTCCAAGCATGAGAAATCGACTATCTGATGGTTTTGAGGCCTAAACCATCAAATCATTCGTGAGTAGCGTATCCGATACACTCCCTCTATGATTGTGATCCATGTCATCTCTAGTCCTCGACCGCCCGATCACCAAGTTCTCTAGCGCCTTCGCTTGACTTGATTAATCGTTGTCTTGACTTGGTGAACACGGTCTACTACTCTATGTACTCTTGCACTTTTGTCAATATCTCTAGATGTCAGCCACCATGGTTAGACCTTTGGCTTGTCCAGTTCCTCATTCCAAGCATCAACATCTGTCCTTCGTTGCTTCTAGTTTATAGGCACAAACTCACTTGACCTACACCTTCATTGTAGATCACCATCTCTTTTCTACCCACCTGCACGCTACAAATAAAGAGACATGTTATACAATACCAATCACATCGTGCATAAACTCAACCAAAGTCAATCAATCCTTAATAACCACTCAACACACTTAAACGATGTGGCACATATGAACCATGTGTTCGCAAAGTTCAAGGAAGAGTTGTTTGGAACACATGAATTAGAATATAAGAAGTGTGGAGTATTATTAACTTTTTGTCAAAAGGCAGTGAACATGCATAATTAAGTTAGTCTAAATGGTATGAAAAAACAACAAAAAGCAAGATTTTAACCATTTTTATTAAATATTTTTCTACCGATGGTACCCATTTACTCACTATATAGTAAAAAGTCAGGCACTTCGCATTATTTAAACTCGACGCTTGCTTTTGGCTCTCTGTATTGGCTATTTTTTTAATGATTAACTTCTACTGCTCCATCAGCAGAGGAAAAAGAAAACCAGAGATCGGAGTGTACTTTTTGGCTTCCTATGAAATGAGCACCTTCCAACAGTGTTCCCAAGGAAAGGAATCTGCTCTTCTGTGTTTCAAACGCACACCATTCTGTGGTTTCTACAAAAAATCATTTGAAATTCCCTCGGTCCAAACGGCGCCTGAAAGTAATCGCGCCCGGGAAACGGTCAAGGCAGGCAGGTTTTGAGATTTCGTCATCGGCGTTATTGATTCTATAAATCCACAGTTTCGAGGAGGGCATACGTGAGGACGTTGAACCGCACGGCAAACCGGCCGGGATGACGTCGGCCAAACCCGAGACGCCGAGCACAGCTGGTAGAAGTAGTTATGCGTACGTACAAACTTGCTCTGAAGTTTTTTTAGCTGCGGCCTAGGAGGGCACACAGTCCGTTCTAAAATGACGACGTCCACGTTTTATTAGTTTTGTTGCAAGTCAACATTTTTTTCAACTTTTTATATTAAAGCATCAGTTTCAACGGTCGTTCCGCGTCATCTTTTTACAAATAATCTTTCACATCTATTTCAAATTAACCCACTACACATTCATCCCCTCCGCGTAACCAACCTCAACGTCCTAAAACACACCTCCGCATATAGATACCCAAACAGCGGCCCGACACGGGCCCGACGCCCGTGGGCCACAGCTCTAGCCCAAGCACAGCAATGCCGGCCTGCTGACTGCGTCGGACCGGTAAGTTAGCCCGTCCAGCCATTTGGTTAAATCAGCGTAAAATGTTAAAAACGGTGAGGTTCGAACCCACGCTCTGATGTAAGAAGAACGGGAGACACTGGGTGAAGGTGTCTATCCAGTAGAACATCATGATAAGGTGTTTTTAATAATGGATATAAATTGTACATATGTATATACGTTTTCTTGTAAAATAAATAATATAATCATGTCGGGTCGGGCCAACACCACGGGCCGAAACTACAACCCAAGCACGGCACGACGCTTATGCCGGGTTGGCCCAAACACTATTAAATGGGTCGTATCTCGGGCCGGCCCGTCAGACACGACCCATTTAGCCATCTATACCTCCGCATGATAATGATGGTCATCACCTCAGTTGCCGTCACTTTGTTCGCCATCTTACTTATTTTCTCTCTCCCCTCAGGCCTCCATCTCCGCGCCACCCCATTCTTGGCAGAGGGTGTGGGAGCATGCGTCTCCTCCCCGTATTCGTCCAACACCAACCTGACACCGATCCGCGTAGTGACTATTGCACGTCCACGAGGATGTTTCACAGTATGCGCACACCATCGTTTTCGCCATCGTCGGACGTCTCGTTCTTCTTCCCGGCCTTCGCCCTGTTCTTCCTCCCTAACCTATTGCCCTCGCCCATGGTCGCAGCCGCGAGCCGACCGATGCTCTTCGACACGGGTACGGTGCGAGTCGGTCTTGCCCCCAGCCTTTCTTCATGCGTGCCGCCGAGGAGGACACGATCTTCATGGGAAGGGACATAGGGGAGGAACAGTTCTGGCAAACAATATTATGACCAAACTGTTGAGCAGCAATTTAGCTACCAGATGGTCCGGACTGTCCGCGGCGGCAGCGTGAGCGGTCCGTGCGTGAACATAATCAGTTTGGGTTTCTGATTTCTTGCGGGATTTGTTAGCAAATTCTACAGGATATGTTTGGGAACCGACTTGTAACGGGTCCAAACATTTCCCCTTATATAAAGGATGGGGTATGACCGATTGAAGCCCCTACAATCGATCCAATCAAATCTATTTATCAAATTTATCTTATTTGCACTATTCTTTCCATTCCTTAGAAGTAGGAGTAATCTAGCCTTAGTCTAGCCCTAGTATTAGCCTTACTCGACCAATTTCTTCACCTCTCTTCGGCTCAACGTCGTCTATAGGCGTCTTGGATGGTATGTCGACCCCAAGGCAACCCTTGGATCTCTCCTCCCCGTCATGTCCCTCCCGGGAGGCAAGATTCAGGTTCTTCGTGAAGAAGAAGGCCCTATGCACGCGAGGACCGTCTGGCCTAGAGCGTGCACCGTCTGACAAGCACACAGTGAAGGAGCCACTCCTGCAGCGAGGTCTCTCAAAAAGAGCTGACTAGAAACCAGTTGAGCTGGTTTTGGGTAGAGTCAAACCTCGTCCAAAAAGTTCAGTTCAACTAGAAACCAACCAGCAAAAACCGGTTCAACCACGGTCAAAACTAGTTCAACCACTTGTGCCACAATCTGCTAGTTTGACTGGTAGACATTTGGCAGAATGGCTAGTTAGTGCTAAAACCTGTTGAACCGCCCTAGGGCCGGTTAAATCGGTTTTGAGCAGAGGGTTCGAGGATAAAACCATGGTTGAACCGCCCTGGGGGTCAGTTCAACTAGTTTTGAGTAGAGAGCCCCACTGCTCAAAACATGTTGAAATGCCCCTGAGAGCATGTTCAACTGGTTTTGACTAGGGAGGTACTCTAACTCACAAACCTCACTCCAATTGAACTCGCACAAGGCGTCCTAAGACTTGGTTTTTGAAATGAGCTTTTGAAATGGGAAAACTTGAGCATTACAGACACGTTTACCTTGGCAGATCCCTCTTAATTGTATAATGAAACCTACGACTCAAGAAATATAAAAGTTAAAGCGGTCGTCGCATGGAATCACATGAAGTTCACCATATGATGTGTATAAGTAAGCCCCAGCGTGTCCTTTTTCGCTTACAATTAGAGTTTGTGCTCCTTCCATCTTTTAAGCAACTGAGCATATTCTAGGAACAAACTTGTTAGAAACTTTATTCGTTCTGTCATTTAATCACTAAAGCCTTAATTGAGGTTGGTTGCACTTACATATTGTAAGTTTTCTAGATCCATCTTTTAAGGCTTTCATAGATCATCAGGGGATCAGTTAAAACAATATATAGATTAATCTGTTAAAGTATGGGCGTGTTCGTATGAAAAATCTACTGCACCTAGTTTTCCCTTGCATGAACCCAATACGGAGCCACCCACACATAACACATTGGTTACAAATGGGTCACCTTGTACCCAACCATTGTATGGTATGCTGATGAATGCATTTGTAGCATCACCACATTCGCCGCAGTCTAGCATGTGATAGGCTTTAGACACGGTCGTACCGTCCGAGGGTAATCTCGTACCGTTTGGCTACATTGCAGGTCGTCCGGTGTATTTTGTCGGATCGTTCGACCCTACACGGGCCCTTGCGCAGACCACCCAGGCATCGCCATATACAGTCAGACCATCCACGTATACCCTCGGACCGTTCGGCCCCTTACGCCAGACCGTCCGAGTACGCGTATGCAGAACCAGGGGTTGTATAATATACACAATTTTCGCAACCATCGCAACAACACTATGCTACCCCACATGCAACATATTATAACCATGCCATCCCACCTCATATGCAAAGGGCCAAATATTCTTCGGCGACCTGAGAGCCCGAGAGGTATAGGGCAGGAGCGGGTGGCATTAATAAGACACCTAACACGCAATTTGAACATCCCTGGGAAGAAAGCCGACAAAATAATGTCTGGCAACCTGAGGTTTTCACCACCAAATTAATGGATTGTCACCAGATGTGGTGGAAAAAATTAGGGATGAGGTAGCCAGGTTGTTTAGAGATAAGCTTGGTGTTAGTGTGTCAGGCACGGGCCAGTCGTATCGGAAACCTTATAATCATCGATTTGTTGCCGTGCCATATTTGCAAGGGACCAAATACCAGATTTCTCTAAATTTTTTGGTGAAGGCAAAAAAAACACACAAGCCAGTTCTCAGCGCATCTAGGAGAATTGGCTGATAGAGAAGCCTATCGTGTCCGTTTATTCTCGTTGTCCCATACTGGTACCACATTCGCGTGGTACGTAGCCCTGCCTCATAACTCTATTATAGCATAAATTTCATGAACACTTTTCTCAGAAGAGCATGAGTTAGAATTAGCTGATTTAGCTTCAGTCCGACAGGGGAATAGAAAATCAGTTAACTATATCTGGAGGTTTCAGGACACTAGAAACCGATGCTTCCAAATCCATGTCACGGACAGATAGCTAGTAGGGCTAGCTTTTAATGGGTTGTGATTTTATCTAAGAGAAAAATTAGATGGCACCTAGTTCTATTCATTAGTACACCTACACCAGTGAACGTTGGCCTGTGAAAGCCAAAATAAAGGGACATTAAAATCGGTTAGCCATAATGTACATCTAGTGGAGCGCGATAGCTCAAATGATGAATCCATGGGTGTATATACCTCTGAACTTATTTGGTCAACATAGGTCAAACCTTCAGCATGCTCTTCTTTACAGTTGGTTCAAAAGAACCGACAAGAAGAAGTTAAATTTACCTTTAATGTTGCCAAGTGTGACAGAATATTTGATGAGCTATTAAAAAGTGATAACATTAAATAACTCATATTATCCCTCCTCTAGATGAACTAAAGATACGTACTTATTGCAAGTGGCACAATTCTTTTTCTCAAGCCACCAGTGATTGTAATGTTTTCCATCAGTAGATACAATCGGCCATAAACACAGTAGGAAAGGTCAGTACTTATCTTTGAAAGAAAGACCTAGGCCTTATGATCGATCCTATGGTAAGATGTTTTCCCTTACTTAATTAATAAGCAGCCATAGTCTGTGCTAGGAAGACTTTCATTATAAGAATTCTAGCAGTCAGACTTTGAAACAGAAAAGGCCTTAGGAATGGAAACCCTAGGCCCAGCCTGACAAGGCTAGAGAGAAAAAGCAATAGCAAGAGATCAACAAACGAAGCGGAGAATGATCACAATTAGGTCGATCTTACCATAACCGAGTCTACATCCAGGACCTGACACGATGAAAAATAAGATTCTTTCTAAAAGAGCTAAGAAAAGGAGTATGAGGACTACTCAACGTATACCCACACGAAAGACTTGAAAGAGCTCACGCGTAGGGTCGGTTGAGTTTACAGGAGATGCAAATTTACAAACAACCAATTCTTGTTAATATAATGGAGCTGACGGCTAAAAAAGTCTTGGTTCGGGTAGATATGGCCGATAAAGACAAAGGAAAAAATATTATCATTGGTAGTCCTCGCACGTTAGAAATATCGCAGGGAGTAAATACACAAGAGGCTCTAGACAAAAGGACTAACAAGACCGGAGGCGCTGGGGCAAGCACGATCGGCAAACCGATTAAAGCTCCTTGTCCCACGCATCACAAACGTTTTGGTGCTTGCATGCAGACAGTCTGGAACCCACACGGACACTCTAGCTCATTTGGTCAGGCGATACGGCAGCGACCAGAGGCCGTAGCGTCCACACGCCTTCAAGCATTGACAACCAGAAATAGGTACGTCGAAGCAAAATTAATCTAGAAGTTTTAGATGGCTGGTTAAAGTTGTCCCTGCTTTTGAAAAGGTCGTCCCTTCCGATCGGTCAATGTAGCAACTCCGATCACCCGCAAAGTCAACACGGCCGAATAAAACAACCCAGAGAGCGACACAACAAGTGTTGCATGTTCATCCAGTGACGCCATGATACTTTTTACTAGCCTATTCATCGCCTATATATTTTCTTATCGAAACATGGGGTAGTACAGCGATGAACCCATATTACATGTATCATCTCTTTGCTTATTCGGGCTGGGGCACCATAATTTTGTACTTATTGATCTATTGATCAAGTAGTCATGGCCAGAAGCCTAGGAAAGATGCAATCCTAAACAGACTTTATGCATTAGAAATCTATTGAATAATCACCCTATTAGATTGAAAAGCCAGTGACTTGCATTGGGGTTAGTTCTTACTTCGGGAACAAATTGACTTGTGAGATCTATTGTTTCTCGAAGGGTGTTGATAGTGCAGATGCTTTTGGTTTGTCAACCTCCACCAAAATACAGGGGCATGTATTGAGAACCAATTTGGCCACCGGACGGTCCGGCTGTTGGAACTTGCTCTCCTGAGCAAGTTGATCCAACGGGAAAGTGGAAAGAGTGTTTGCAAAGTTTAACATGGGATGACAATAGCTCTGTTAATCTTGCCTCTCAAGGGCACCGTACGGGGGTATTTATAGGCACTCGAGTGACCACCCGTCCCTTATCAAAGACGTTTATACCCTCGAGTAACCGGTCTATCCCCAGAATATTCTCATGAGAGGAGGTTACAGATTATCATTACAGAAAGGGCTATTACAAACGCGGCCCGTAATATGCTCATCCACGCGGGGCCAGTTATAGTGGGCCAAATCCCACTCGGGCCTCCCGACGCAGTGAGGACGTGGGACCAGTAGACTTCGACAGAGCCCTCATCTTGCAACAGAGACGACGAAGGGGGACCACACCGATCTTCATCCAATCGGTGCTTTCGGCTTGTTCGGGTGTGCTCTGTGGATGTGGTCTTCGTCGTTGTAGGTAGGCGACAAAGACATCGAGCGAAAGGTAGCGTGTTCGCCTTCGCCCCAACATTTGCCCTCCGAGGGACCAGTTCGACTAAGTCATCTGGTGCCGAGGACGTCGCTAGATGGTGGAGACGCTGCCCTCGCTCGAAGTGGTCTCACGGGGTTTTTGAAATGTGACCGTTGATGGACGTGTTACTGTTTGACTGCATGTTTCCGGAAGCGCCGCGTCCTGTCTATAAAAGGGCAGGCGCGGTCGGGATTGTTTCTTACCCTTGTGTGTGTCGTGAAAACCCTAACTTTTTCAAACCGCTCGTCTGTCCTCCTTGCTCTTCTGCTCCAGAAATCTGGCCCGCGTCAAGCAGACTGCACGCCGCCGCCGACGGTACGTAGCAATGTCTTCTTCCTCATCTGCTGCGAGTGCGTCGTCGGCCGATCCGTCGTCCGAGGATACCCTGAGTGATTTGGTGGCGACAGAGTTGCAGCCGGGCCACACCGTGGAGTTCAACACTTCAAGGATATCCTCGGTTCGCGTGCACGAGATGCAACAGCTTGGATACTTCGGTGGCGGTGTCGGGTGGGTTCCGGGCACCAAGGAGATCCTTGAGCCTGTGGGCGAATTGGTGGTGTTTGAGGCATTTTTCAATGCCGGCCTTCGTCTCCCGGCACATCGTTTCGTGGTGGAGGTTTTGTGGAGGTTCGACGTGCAGGTTCACCAGTTGACACCTAACGCCGTGGTTGCCCTGACAAAGTATGTTTGGGCGGTTGCTTCGTACGGCAGTCAGCCGTCTGTGGAAGTCTTTGCTAAGAACTATTGTCTGTACTGGCAAAAGAGGAAAATTGGAAATAAGATTGCACAATTTGGATCGTGCACCTTCACACCGAGGACTAGAAAGACTTCGACAGAAGTTGTGGAAATAGTCCCTTGCGCTCAGAACAAGTGGGGCAACTGGTGGGACTTTTGGTTTTATGTCACTGGTGGGGAAGTCGAAGATCTCCCTGGGCTCCCTGCAGCCATTATGTGCTCTCACTGCTACGTGGCGTTCCCACCGTTCGAGGTGGTGGAGGACGATGAGGACGAAGGGGCCCTTCGGTATGTTGCCCGCATGAGCAGCGGGCACGATCTTGTTGAGGAATTCATTGGATATGGAGTATGGCCCTTGGCGCACGGGCTCTGGGAATCTTCTGCGCGAATGCTGAAGGTTACCGGGGGTCGGTGGCCTGGGAATGTTCCAATCCCCGGGCGGCCGGCGAGGACATTTGTACTTCTCGATCAGCTCATGAGATGAGGATTTTCCTTACGAGTGGAATGTTGCTACTGTTATGTCAGCAGTGATGGAAAAGGATCGCCAAGACGTATCGCGGAAGCGTCGAGCGTTTGCTAGGGTCGGGGACCCACGCCGCGAGGTCAAGATGGCTCGGAGTGTTGCGAAGTCTGCCGCCCCTGGCACTAGCAAGCCTCCGCTGGGTGCGAAGTCCGCCGCCCCGGCCCCAGCAAGTCGCTCCTTGCCGTGCCCGTGCAGGAGCGAAGGCCTCCGTCGCCACCGTGTGCCGCTGAGGCGGAGGTGGGCAAGGTCGAGGCCTCCATGGATATTTCCATGGAGGACTATCTTCTGGGCGGCATCTCGATATTCGACATGCATACAGGGCAAGGACTTGTTGGTGAGTTTTTTGTGATTGGGTTTCTGACGAGATTGGTGCAGGGTCGGAGGCTGGGCAGCTGGCTGTTGCCCCGACATCTGTGGCGGCTGGGTCGGTCGCCGTGGCGACTGGTGTGACGGGGTCTGCGCAGGACCTGTGGGCCCAGTTTTGCGCCAGCAGCGAGATCTCTTCGACCATCGCCGCTAAGTACGTGGCGGGCTCAGTTGCGCAGCAGCTGAAGCATGTAAGTTATCTTCGGTAGTGTGCCTTTTTTTACTATTATTATTTTTTATTTTTTAATGATTTCAAATTTGACGGTGGTTGATGCCAGGCGACCACCTTCACCGAACGGATTGCGTCCGGGGCCCTGACCTCGGACTTTGCTGCCGAAAGGCGGTGACTCGAAGGGAGGAATGAGCGTCTCCGGACGCAGCTCACTGAGGCTATGTGGGACAAGTCAGCCGCGGAAAGCAAGAGCCGCAATCTGATGGACAAGCTGTCGGCAGCGGAGGCCGCAAAGGAGGAACTTGGCTGCCGGCTGGCCGCAGAGAAGGAGGTCGCTGACAAGGCCTGCGCGGAGGCTCAGGCTGCGCGCGCCGAGGCTAGCCTTGCCCTCCAACGTGCTGCGGAGGCGGAGGCGAACCACAGGAGCCTTCGCAGCCATCTAGACAAGGCAGAGGCCTCTACCCGCACAGGGGTGGACCGAGCGAGTGCATTTCTCGTGGACGCGTACCGGCAACTTGGTGCGCGTACGGCCCCTTTGATGCATCTGGCAAGGAGGTGGGCCTCTGCTTTCTTGGGTGGTTGCAGGAGGAGCTGGAGGTGCTTTCGTCGATCGTGATGGGTCTCATGTCCTTCGCTTTGCTCATCACCTGTGAGGGGGCCGCGAACGCCTTGTCCCATGAGGGATGCAGGCACTTCGAAGTCTTCGATCGGTCCGATGAAGACTTCGACCGCGAGATCTTCCAGATTGAAGATGCGGTGCTAAAGCGCTCCGCTGGGGCACCTTACGATAGGATGTGGGGCCCTCACGGCCGCGACACCGTCCGGGAAAGGTCTGACCGGGCAATGGAGCAGGTATGGATTGTTGTTATTTTATTTGATTTTTAAGAAAATGTATTGATGTTTGGTGCTATTTTTGTAGATGGCGAATGATGAGGAGGTCGAAGACTTGGGTGGCCTGGAGAGTGTGGGCGCGAGGGCGGGGGCTGAGGACCAGCCGGCGCCGCCAACTGGCGTTGGCGAGGATGACCCTATGGCCGTCGTCGCATTGCCTGAAGATACTTCGGGGGCAGCCACGCCGGTTTTCGAAGACCCTCCAGCGTCGGCCGGCCCTGCGCAGGTGACGAAATAGACTTAGAGGCGTTGGGAGTAGGGTTTTGTTTTTGTAATACTGAAACTCGGTTGCTGCGCAGGTTCCGACGTCTAGGCCTGCGCAAGCAACCCCTACTAATGGTATTAATTTTGTGGCGGCCGCGAACGCAGTGCCTGCTAATGATAGTTTTTCTGGTTCTGAATCTGGGTCTTTTTCGTCTGATGGTGGCGGGTTTGAGAACCCGTTTTCCCTGATTGAGCAGTCTTCGGATGAAGATTTAGATTATTTTGCTGCGTTAGATGTGGCCACGGTGGAGTCTTCGCCGCGGCTAGAGATGGGCGAAACGTTGGATCCCCTAGCTGGGGCGAGGATCGAACGCCGTCAGCGAAAAGTGATGGCGAAGTATAGTGTTGGTGAGGGCTCACGAAGTGGTAGGCGCCGTCGGATGGGGTTGGAGCGAACTCGTCTTCGTGTAGATTGGGATAATCAAAGTGACATGCTGTCTTCGTCGGTTGGGACGAGTATTGGTGAGGGGGACCTACGGAATTTATTTGTGGGTGAGGAATTGAGAATAATGTTGTTTAATTATCGAGAGGCGGGCATTATCCTGAAGGTTGAGCCAATGTAGAATGTGTGATGCCCTCGCTTGTCGTGCGGTAGAAGAGGGCACAATTGTGTTTATTTGTGCGGTGGGTCTGTTGCCCTTCGCTTGACGGTATGATGTAAATGTCCGGCGACACCCTTTGGCTTTTTTTGCACGGGGTTGTCTTGTGGGAAAGACTTCGTATCGCACACTTGTTGTGCTTATCCGGCTGCACCCTTAGGCGACTTTTGCACTGAGTTGTTTTTTAGTAAAAAGACTTCGTATCGCGCACTTGGTGTGCTTGTCCGGCTGCACCCTTAGGCGACTTTTTCATGGAGTGTCTTTTAGTAAAAAGACTTCGTATCGCGCACTTGTTGTGCTTGTCTGGCTGCACCCTTAGGCGACTTTTGCATGGAGTGTCTTTTAGTAAAAAGACTTCGTATCGCGCACTTGTTGTGCTTGTCCGGCTGCACCCTTAGGCGACTTTTGCACGGAGTGTCTTTTAGTAAGACTTCGTATCACGCACTTGTTGTGCTTGTCTGGCTGCACCCTTAGGCGACTTTTGCATGGAGTGTCTTTTAGTAAAAAGACTTCGTATCGCACACTTGTTGTGCTTGTCCGACTGCACCCTTAGGCGACTTTTGCATGGAGTTTGTCGCACGCGAGGGCAGTCTATGCTACCTGTCGCGGTGACTTTGAATCGGTCGAATGCCGAAGACTGTCGAAGCGGTCTTTTTCGACATGGTGATACTTGGATATTTTTGTGGGGGCTTTTCACTGGTATATTATATGACTCCGCCTCATTAAAAACCTCACCCTCGGGAGGAAAAGAGCGTGGGCCTGAGCAACATTGTTTGCAGAATTACATAGGCGCGTAGGCCCTGAGGCTTAAACAAAAAATTTCCGGAGATTATCGATGTTCCAGGAATGCTCTAAGTCTTCACCGGATGATGTTGTCAGCCTGTACGCGCTGGGGGATGCCTTCAACTTGACAATGAATGGACCTTCCCATTTCGGCTCCAGCTTGCCCCGTGATTCTGTCTGGGTGGTATGGACGAGTACGAGATTTCCTTTGTTGAATTCTCTTGGGACGACTGCGTTGTCGCGCCAGGCCTTGGTTTGAGCCTGATATCTGTCGAGGGCCTGTAGGGCGAGGATGCGGTCTCCATCGATGAGATCTTTGGAAGTTGGTTCGTCGACGTCAGGGATTGCTGATGTGTTTGTTTTGGGCGACCCATGCTTTATCTCTTGCAGTGTCATGGCCTCGGACCCATACAGTAGGCAGAAAGGTGTGAACCCGGTTGCCCGGCATTTTGTCGTGTTTAGGGCCCATACCACTTCAGGTAGTTGGTCGGCCCATTTGCCCTTTTGCCCTTTTTATCGTCGAGAAGTCTTTTCTTGATGGTAGTAAAAATCTTGCCATTGGCACGCTCAACGATGCCGTTGGATTGTGGGTGGTACACCGAGGCGAAGACAAGCTTGGTGCCGATGGAAAAGTAGAAATCCCTGAAATCTTGGCTGTTGAACTGTTTGCCGTTGTCGACTGTGAGTTCGGACAGGACTCCGAAGCGGCAGACAATGTTTTGCTAGAAGATTTTTTGAGCGGTCTTCGATGTTATTGTGGATACTGCTCTGGCCTTGATCCACTTTGTGAAATATTCAACGGCGACGAAGGTGAATTTGAGGTTCCCTTGAGCCGTAGGCAGTGGTCCAACGATGTCCAGTCCCCAGCGTTGAAGCAGCCATGTATGGGCGATGAGCTTGGTGAATTGCGAAGGGCTGCCTGAGCGAGGGGAGAACTTTTGGCATGCTTCGCATGACCTCGTGACTCGATTGGCAGTGCAAATTATTGCCGGCCATTAAAATCCTTGATGAATCACCTTGGTAGCGAGGGCCCTGGGTCCTGAGTGGGAGCCACAAGTTTCGCTGTGGACTTCGTGAAGGATTTTATGCTTTCGATTTCAGTTATGCACTTCAGCATGGGCTGACTGATCCCCTTTTTGTACAGCTAACCCTTGACTAATGCGAAGTCTCGGCTTCTGTGCTTTAGTCGTTTGGCCTCATTGCTATCGCTTGGATGGTAGTGGCCTTGCAGATACATGGCGATTGGGGGCCACCAATCTTCGACCATGATGAGATTGACGATGAGGTGGCCTTTGGCATCCTGAGTTATTTGTAAACCTTCTGGGTTGCGGACAGCTGGTGTGCCGATGTCATGGTAGAAAACGTCAGAGGGCAAGGCCTCGCCCTTGGCCGCTGTTTTAGCCAACGCGTTGGCCTCTTCGTTCCTAGCGCGGTCAACATGCTGTAGGGTGAAACCCTTGAAATGTCTCTCGAGACTGTGGATGGCTGTGAGATATAACATGAGCACGGGGTCTTTGGCTGAGTATTCCTTTTCGACCTGGCCTACAACTACTTTGGAATCTGTCCTGACTATGCACATGGTGACACCGAGTGCTCGTAGTTTGCGGAGTCCCAGGATGACGGCTTCATACTCTGCTATATTGTTAGTGCATCTGTCGGACTCCAAGGCGAAGCTGAGGCGTGCTGCGTATCTGTACTTGACGCCTGTCGGTGATGTGATAATTGCCGCGGCGCATGCCCCTGCATGGCACCACGCGCCGTCGCAGTGGATGGTCCACACTTTCTTTGGAGACTCTTCTTACTGCCATGTTGGTCCTATCCAATCAACGATGAAGTCTGCCAGGACTTATGACTTAATCGTTGTCCTGGGTTCGAAGGTAATGTGGTACCCGGAGAGTTCGGTAGCCCATTTGGCAATTCAGACGGATGCCTCCGGGTTCCTGAACAGCTCCCCCAGACCTCTGTCCGAAGTGCCCATACCTTGAATGCTTCGAAGTAGTGGCGCAGCTTGCGCGATGCCATGACAACTGCGTATGAAATTTTTTCGAGCTCAGTCATGTTACACTTAGAAGTCGTGAGGACTTCGGAGACGTAGTACACTAGGCACTGCTGGGTCGTGCCCTCTCTGTCCTACTCTTGGATTAACGCTGCGCTGACTGCACATGGTGAGGCTGCAATGTAGAGAAGAAGAGGCAGCGAAGGGTCGAGGCTAGCAAGAGTTGCTAAGTCTGAGAGGTGTTGCTTGAGCGATTCGAAGGCTATCGCCTGCTCTGGTCCCCAAGCGAAGTCTTTTGCACCACGCAATGTCTTGAGGAAGGGTAGACTGTGCTCTACAGATTTGGAAATGAATCTGTTCAAGGCGGCCAATCTGCCTGTCAGTCGCTGGACATCCCTGGCTGACTGCGGGGGTGTGATGCTGATGATGGCCTGGATCTTCGTTGGATTGGCCTCGATCCCTCGGTGCGACACCAGGTAGCCAAGTATCTTCCCCTGGAGAACACCGAAGTCACACTTCTCGGGGTTGAGCCGAAGTCGTGCGTCCCGAATATTAGCGAATGTCTCTACGAGGTTGACTAGGTGATCCTCTTTGTTTTTGCTCGCGACGACGATGTCGTCCACGTAGGTGAAAATGTTGCGGCCTACTTGGCTTTCGAGCACCCTTTTGATGAGGCGAGAGAAGGTTGACCCAGCGTTTTTGAGTCCCTCTGGCATCCTGATGAAGCAGTACGTGCCAAAGGGTGTGATAAAGCTTGTGCTAGCCTTGTCTTCCCCTTTCATGTATATCTAGTGGTAACCGGAGAAGCAATCGAGGAGGGACATGACTTCGCATCCTGTTGCGCTATCGACTATTTTGTCGATCCATGGCAGCGGGAAATTGTCCTTAGGACAAGCCTTATTGAGGCTGGTGAAGTCGATATACATGCGCCACTTGCCGCTTTTCTTTTGCACCATGACCACCTTGGCGAGCCATGTAGGATAAGCAATTGGCTCGATGAAGTTGGCTTCCAACAGGCAGTGCACCATGGCTTTGGCAGCTTTGGTCTTCTCGTCGGACATTTTGCGCAGTCGTTGCTTTTTTGGGCGCACCTGCCTAGGCCGTGCTCTATGATGGTGCGGCTGACCCCGACTAGGTCGAGGGCGGACCAAGCGAAGACGTCCTTGTTTCGGGAGAGGCAGGAGATGAGTTTTTCCTCGTCTCGCGAGGTTAGGTCTTCTCTTATTACGACCGTTTGCTTAGGCATGGCCGGGTCGAGGGGTACCGTCTTTGTTCCGTCGTTGCTTTGTAGCTGTGCCTTTACTTTTTCGTCGGCGACTGGGCGGGTCCCTTCAAAACCTTCGCGTTGTGCTGTAAGGCAGTGTATGTTCCGTTGCCCTGGAATGAAGTCTCTTTCAATATTGCACGCAGTCTGCTAGTTGCCATAAACTGTGATCACACCTTGCGGACCCAGGATTTTCATGCAAAGGTAAAGTCCGTGAATGGCCGCTTCAAACTTGTTGATGGAGCCCCAGCCCATTATGGCGTTGTACGGGTATACCTTGTCAACGATGTCGAAGGTGACCTGCTCGCTTCATGCATTGGGTGCTACACCGAATGACATGGGTAGCTTTATCTTGTCGACGGGAAAGGTGCCCTTGCCGCCAAAGCCATATAGAGGGTTGTCCGAAGGTTTGAGTAAACTGTGGCTGATGCCCATGCGATCGAAGGCGTGCAGGAAGATGATGTCAGCTTGGCTGCCGTTGTCGACCAGGACTTTGTGTAGGTCCCAGCCTGCTACGCTGCAGTTGATCACCATGGTGTCGACGTGAGGGGCGCTGCGCAGATCAACGTCCCTAGCGTCGAAGGTGAGTGGCACATGAGACCACCATGTTTGTACCACTGGGGCGGTGAGGGTGACGTGGTTAACACTTCGGTAGTGGTCCCTCTTCTGCTGCTTTGTTTCGAAGTCCACGCTAGACCCTCTGGTGATCATGTGGATGACTCTGCGATATGGTTGTTCGGCGAAGTCTTTCTGCTTTGGTGCTTGGGGTGATTATGGTGGTGTGGATTTGGGTGATGCGGAGGCGGAGGCGGGGGTGGAAGAACTTGCACTTCATGACGGTGTTGGTACGTGTGGTTGGGTGGGTGCTGGACGTGCTCGTTGTTGTAAGGTTGTTGTTGTTGGTGGTGGTATGTGTGCATGATGATTCTCTGGTTGTCGGCTGGTTGTGCTCTAGACATACTGTCCCTGGTGGCCTTCGTTTCTGGACAGTCTCTTGTTGGGTGCGCGAGTCCTCGCCATGAAACAGGCAGTAGAATCTGCGCGGCTACTGTGTTCGTCCCCGGCCTCTCCCTCTGGTGCCATTACCGCGACCTTGGGGGGGATATTCCTGACGGCGAGTGGTTTCTCCGGCTGGGTGCTGATTGGCTATGTTGTGCACCTGTTATTGACTTCGGCTGTCCCGCTTGGAGTCTGGCTGTGAAGGCCTGGTCTAGGTTCTACTGGACTGCGGAGGGTCCTTAGGCTTCCTCTGAGATTCGACCTTTCGTTGATGTAGCTCTTCGGACCTAGCATACTTCTCGAATAGCTGGTATAGCTCTTGGAGATTTTTGGGTGGGTCCCTAATACAGTGACTGTACAGGATGCCAGCCCGAAGGCCGCTGATGGCATAATGGATCGCGATGTGGTCGTCGACCGATGGCAGTTGCGATTTGAGGGTTAGGAACTTTCTGTAGTACTCCCGAAGGGTTTCCTTCTCTTGCTACTTGCAGAGTGATAGCTCGGCCAGGGCGTCAGTATCGGGTCGATACCCTTGAAAGTTGAGCAGGAACTTGTCCCAGAGTCCTTTCCAGGAATCGATGGACAGTGGCGGTAACTTGGTGTACCAGGTCAGGACCGGGCCTTCGAGCGTGATGATGAAAGATTTGGCCATTGTGGCATCATCCCCTCCGGACGATGCGACGGCAACTTGGTAGCTCATGATGTATTGTGCTGGGTCAGTGCTGCCGTTGTACTTGGGGTAGGTGCCTGCCCTGAAGTTAGCGGGCCAAGGTGATGCTTGGAGTTGCGAAGCCAGGGGCTTCGCTCATCGAGGTAGTTGATCCCTTGGAAAGCTGTGACATGCGGAATGAAGGGCCCGCGCTGTGGTATGAATAGATCTCCGGCTGGGACGCGCTGCTGTAGGGGCGGTCCATGCTGCAGACTGTGCTGGCCTTCGCTCCGCATGAGCGTGATTTCTTGCTCAAGCTCCCGAGCTCTCTGCTCCTCGTCCCATATCATCTGGCGCACCTTGGCCTGGGCGGTGACACGTTGGCGCTTGGCCTCGAGGATATCTTTCTGCTTTTGTAGGTTGTGGTTCTTGATGCGCAGGGCCCGCAGCTGTAGCTGGTCTTCGGCTGAGATGCCGATGACTTCGTCATCCTCTATTGCGTCTTCGCCCTCTGGTGGAGCGAAGCCTGGAGGTGGTGCTTGTGGTATGCCTCCGGAGCTGCAGGTGCGTAGGGTGCCTTCGAGGGTGGGGTGGTCTTGGCGTTGTCTTTTGCTGACAGCTTCATCTTCGAAGGCCTCTTGGGGGTGTTATACGCGAGGGCCTTGCCTTTTTTCTCAGCCAGCAGCGCTGCCTTCGCTGCTTCGTCGATGGATGGGGCTGCCTTTGAACTAGCTCGCTTGGGGGCCATCGCGGGTTGTTTGTCGTAGCACGAACAGTGGGCGCCAACTGTTGGAACTTGCTCTCTTGAGCAAGTTAATCCAACGGGAAA
The DNA here is from genome assembly GCA_029449295.1 of Zea luxurians. NCBI lineage: Eukaryota > Viridiplantae > Streptophyta > Magnoliopsida > Poales > Poaceae > Zea > Zea luxurians. The sequence continues at coordinate 51,467,966 of JAOPSE010000023.1, forward strand.
GTGGAAAGAGGGTTTGCAAAGTTTAACGTGGGATGGCAATAGCTCTGTTAATCTTGCCTCTCAAGGGCACCGTACGGGGGTATTTATAGGCACTCAAGTGACCACCCGTCCCTTGTCAAAGACATTTATGCCCTCGAGTACTCGGTCTATCCCTAGAATATTCTCATGAGAGGAGGTTACAGATTGTCATTACAGAAAGGGCTATTACAGACGCGACCCGTAATATGCTCATCTGCGCGGGGCCCATTATAGTGGGCTGAATCCCACCTGGGCCTCACGACGCAGTGAGGACGTGGGACCAGTAGACTTCGATAGAGCCCTCGTCTTGCAACGGAGAGGACGAAGGGGGACCGCGCCAGTCTTCATCCAATCGGCGCTTTCGGCTTGTTCGGGCATGCTCTGTGGATGTGGTCTTCGTCGGTGTAGGGAGGCGACGAAGGCATTGAGCGAAGGGTAGCGTGTTCGCCTTCGCCCCAACACCGGCCTCCGTGGTGGAAGCGCGGATGGTCCACGCGTGAACAAAATCAATTAGGGTTCCAGATTTCTTATCTTCAGGATTTGTTTGGGAACTGACTTGAAGCCCCCACAATCGATCCAATCAAATCTATTTATCAAATTTGCCTTATTTGCAATGTTATTTCTATTCCTTAGGAGTAGGAGTAATTTAGTCTTAGTATAGCCTAAGTACTAGCCTTCATCGACCTATTTCTTCACCTCTCTTCGGCTCTACGTCGTCTAGAGGCATATTGGATGGACTGTCGACCCCAAGTCAACCCTTAGATCTCTCCTCCCCGACGGGGCCCTCTCGGGAGGTGAGATTTAGGTTCTTCGCGAAGAAGACCCTGCGCATGCGCGGACTGTCTAGCCTAGAGCACAGACTGTCCGGCTACGTACATGGAAGGATCCGCTCTTGCAACGAGATCGTGGACTGTCCTACCCTAGGCTGCGGACGTCCATGCGAGCATGCTCCCGCAGAGAGCACCGCCAGATGGTTCATCCTACTTTTTGGTATCAGATCAGCGTCAACATAAACCATAAAAGACATATCAATTTTTGATATTATGACCTATACTAGTGTTAGTGAGTGACATGGAAATGGCTTTACTGAGAATGAATCTCACCAAAAGGAAAACTAAATGCTACCTTGATTTGGCACATGTAGAAATGGCATTACCACACATAGGAGTAGAAAATGGAAGAGGTTAGAGGTTAGAGAGACGACAATAGGTTGAGGCCAAAAATTTATTGACGAGAGCTTTATGGAGTTTATGTTGGTGGATGCAATGGAGGCACATGGAAAGATGACCAATATAATCAGTCAAAAAAACTGACTCTTTGTAAAAAATATTTTGAAGCTAGAAAAATAAGAATTTAATAATGAGAAAACTAATTACACACGCTATTTGCACATGCCATCTTTCCTAATTAAATATATTTTGATAATGCATTTATCTGCTATTGTAGATGTTAATATATCAATAATATACTAATATATGCATGACTGGATGCATGGAGACAGTATAAAAATATATAGAAGTTTTCAAAGTACAAGACATATACAGAAGCATTACACCTTGAAAAACATATAAAATTATAAAAAGACTAGATTTTAGTGAATTAGACTTGTTATGTACATATATTTATTAGCATGTAGATAAATATGTGCATAGCTGAAAGGTACTTCAAATTTATATTCCTTTGATTAATTTCCCAACCGTACAAACGACAGGGCAATAAGTTTCCGAAAACAACCGTCCATGTCGGCAACAGGGCCTGGAACCGGAATAATGGCGTGTGTTGACATTGCATGTACGGTATGTCGATCCAGAAACTGAAGGTCAATCCGCATATATATATAGTACGTACTATATATTGCTAAGCTTCTAACAGAAATTTGACTTCGATACGAACAAGAAAAGTCCAAGGTAATAAGGATCCCAATGATCATCAGTTATGTTTTCTAGAACTTCGACAGCTGCGCAATGCGAGGAATCTTTTATGATAGATTATATAATTGCCTCCTGAAAAGTTTTTTGATTTATAGTAGTTTTATTTTTTAAAAAAATGAATGAAAAAATTTACTCACGCGAGCTAACTAGTAGTTATATGAACTCAAGCCAACACCACACACCCACTCGAGCCAAGTGGAAAACAATCCGAGACAAAAAAAAACGCAGACTATAAGGCCAGTGGTATACATTTCGACGCCATACAAATCATCAACTAGAAGTCACCATCGGACGGTCCAGTGGTCACGGTCGGGTGATTTTTTCCGGATAGTCTAACACCCTCAAAATCAGCCTGCTAGAGAATAAAAATGAGCATAACTCAACAGATCCAGAACATATTGAGACCAAATATGGCAGAGGGTTGTCTAGGGTGTAGAAGACACACTGAAAATCACCACATAAAACAAGGGTTTTCTAAACACACAACCGATCAGCAGATCTTTGATCTCATGAGAGAATAGAAAAAATCCACTTCATAGAAGTGTTTCTTAGGTGTCCTTGCTTAAGTTGATCCAACCAAAACTACCCCCAAAAATTCAGATTGAAAAGATATCATAAAAACCAAAGATCAAGAGACCAAAAGAGAGAAGAACGATGTGAAACACAACAAACCAGACATTACCTTGAGCCATCACGAATTGAACCTAGAAGGTTAGAGCCTCCATTCTCACAAGATTCATAGACTACAAGATCATAATACACATATAAAAGATTACCACAATGCCTAAATCATTTGTAGATATCAACAGCAGACTAGCGGGAGGAGAAAACCTAACAATGATAAAATAAATGAAATGCTAGCAAGATGAGGCTGGTTAGATCAACCCTCTTATTTATAGAGCTACACATTCTCAACTTACCCCTAGGTAACTAGAGCCAAACTAGTTAACCCTAGGGTGTTATGGCACAACTCAAACTCTATAGATCTGACGATTATGGGCTCTTCGTGACTTTGCTTTGCATAAATGCAAGCTTCATGATGACGCCACATGCCACCTCAAGTTCCCACCAAAACTCCACCTAGGCTTTGAGGCCCAAACCTTAAAATCATTAGTCAATAATTTTGAGGCCTAAACCACCAAACCACTCCAGATAGCGTATCATGTATGCTCCCTCCCTGATCTCGACATGTGTCACCTCTAGTCCTCGATCGCTCGATCACCAAGTCCTCCAGCACCTTTTCGCCTTCGGTTGACTTGATCAACCATTTTTTTGACTTGGTCAACATGGTATACTCCTCCATGTACTCTTGCACATGTTATGACCTATGTGTCACTCAAACCATGGTATATACTCTAGCTTCTCTAGTCCTTTAGTGTCGGGGATCAAATCTCTAGACCCCTAGGGGTCCACAGGTAAGAAGGAAGAGGGCAATAAGTCTGCCAACCCGAGTAAAATCTGCCCGCTACCGAACGACCCATGCACATCGAGCCAGGGGTCGAACGAGATGGAGGCTAGAGCGAGGGGTCGAGAAGATCAATCTAGGGCCCACCTAGGTGGGCACCACGTGCACGTCAGACTGCTCTCATTGGTCGCCTCGCGCACGCCACAATAATTACGCCTGACAACAGGATGAAGCATGGGTGAACCTCGGTCTTCCTCGCACTTATGACATACAAAACCTAGGTCTACGAGCACTCGAGACCCATGGATACCAGGTCTGATGAGCCCCCTGATGCCCTACGAAACCTAGGGCCGAGCCCCACTCATGACTTACGGACTCTAGGTCTAGATCCCCCAATGCCCTACTGAAAGTCGCCTAGAGGGGGTGAATAGGCAGAATCTAAAATTTATAACTTTAAAGCACAACTACAAGCCAGGGTTAGCGTTAGAATTAAATCTGAGTCCGAAAGAGAGGGCGAAAATAAATCAACCAAGAAATAAAGTGAGTGACACGGTGATTTGTTTTAACGAGGTTCGGTTCTTGAGAACCTACTCCCCGTTGAGGTGGTCACAAAGACCGGGTCTCTTTCAACCCTTTCCCTCTCTCAAACGGTCACTTAGACCGAGTGAGCTTTCTTCCTTGATTTCTCGGGTCACTTAGACCCCACAAGGACCACCACACAATTGGTGTCTCTTGCTTCGCTTACAAGGCTTTGAGAGTAAAAATGAGAGAAAGAAGAAAGCCAACCAAGCAACAAGAGCAATAAAAGAACACAAGTCGATCTTCTCACAAGTCCTAAAAACTAGAGTTGAATTGTGGACTTTGATTTGATCGGAGGCTTTGATTTGTGTCTTGGAGTGTTGTATATTGCTCTTGTATTGAATGAGGAGTAGTGAATGCTTGGATGGTTGGAATGGAGGTGGTTGTGGGAGCCCCCAACCACCAATTCAACCGTTGGGGAAGGCTACTGTCGATGGGCGCACCGAACAGTCCGGTGTGCTAGCTACGTCACCCAACCGTTAGGGTTCTGACGGTTTCGACCGTTGGAGCTCTGACTTCTTGGGGCACCGGACAGTCCGGTGCCGCACCGGACAGTCCGGTGCCGCACCGGACTGCCACTGTTCACTATGCGGTGCGTCTTCTGCGCCTGCTTTGACTTCTGCCGTGATTTGTAGCTCTGTCAGGGCATTGTGCAGTTGACCGTTGCGCTGATAGCCGTTGCTCTGCTTGGTTCACCGGACTGTGCGGTGGCACACCGGACTGTGCGGTGGCACACCGGACAGTCTGGTGAATTATAGCGGAGTGCGCCTGGAGAAACCCGAAGCTGAGGAGTTCAGACCGTACGGTCCCTAGCGCACCAGACACTGTCCGGTGCGCCAGACCAGGGCAGCCTTCGATTTATTTTACTCCTTTCTTTTGAACCCTAACTTGATATTTTTATTGGTTTGTGTTGAACCTTTAGCACCTGTAGAACATATAATCTAGAGCAAACTAGTTAGTCCAATTATTTGTGTTGGGCAATTCAACCACCAAAATCATTTAGGAAAAGGTTTGACCCTATTTCCCTTTCAATCTCCCCCTTTTTGGTGATTGATGCCAACACAAACCAAAGCAAATATATAAGTGCAGAATTGAACTAGTTTGCAAAAGGTAAGTGCAAAGGTTGCTTGGAATTAAACCAATTTATACTTTCACTAGATATGCATGGATTGCTTTCTTTTTATTTAACATTTCGGACCACGCTTGCACCACTTGCTTTGTTTTGCAAATTCTTTTGGAAATTCTTTTCAATATTCTTTTGCAAATAGTCAAAGGCATATGAGTAAGATTGTGCGAAGCATTTTTATGATTTGAAATTTCTCTCCCTGTTTCAAATGCTTTTCCTTTGACTAACCAAAACTCCCCCTAAATGAAATTCTCCCCTTAGTGTTCAAGAGGGTTTTACTAATTTTTGAAAATACTAAAAACTTTCTCCCCTTTGAAAACACATTGAGATACCAATTTGAAAACTTCTTTTGAAAATTTTGGGTGGTGGTACGGTCCTTTTGCTTTGGGCTATTATTCTCTCCCCCTTTGGCATTAGGCCAAAAACGGGGATGTTTGAGAGCCCTTTTAAATTCTCTCCCCCTTTGGTAAACAATATATGAGTGAAAGATTATACCAATGTGGAGAGTGGTGTGGAGTGACGGCGAAGGGTAAATAATACCCATAGAGTGGAGTGGAAGCCTTGTCTTCGCCGAATACTCCATTTCCCTTTCAATCTATGACTTAGTAGAAATTCACTTGAAAACACATTTGTCATAGCTTTGGTACTTAAATAACAAGAATTATGCATTTGTACCAAAGAGATATGATCAAAGCTATATAAATGAGCTATGTGTGCAAAGTATCAATCAAAATTCCGAGAATCAAGAATGTTTAGCTCATTCCTAAGTTTGATAAAGGTTTTCTCATCTAATGGTTTGATAAAAATATCAGCTAGTTGTTCTTTGGTGCTAACATAAGGAATCTCGATATCCCCCTTTGTTGGTGATCCCTCAGAAAGTGATACTGAATGGCTATGTGCTTAGTGTGGATGTGTTCAACGGGATTATCTGCCATGCGGATTGCACTCTCATTGTCACATAGGAGAGGGACTTTGCTCAATTTGTAGCCATAGTCCCGGAGGGTTTACCTCATCCAAAGCAATTGCGCACAACAATAGCCTGCGGCAATATACTCGGCTTCGGCGGTAGAAAGCGCTACTGAGTTTTGTTTCTTTGAAGCCCAAGACACTAGGGATCTCCCCAGAAACTGACAAGTCCTTGATGTGCTCTTCCTATCAATTTTACACCCTGCCCAATCAGCATATGAATATCCTATTAAGTCAAAAGTGGATCCCCTAGGGTACCAAAGTCCAAACTTAGGTGTATAAACTAAATATCTCATGATTCTTTTCATGGCCCTAAGGTGAACTTCCTTAGGATCGGTTTGGAACCTTGCACACATGCATACGGAAAGCATAATATCCGGTCGAGATGCACATAAATATAGTAAAAATCCTATCGTCCACGGATTTACCTCCCGTGTCGAGGTCGAGATGCCCATTGGTTCCCATGGGTGTCTTGATGGGCTTGGCATCCTTCATTCCAAACTTGTTAAGAATGTCTTGGGTATACTTTGTTTGGCTGATGAAGGTGCCTTCTTGGAGTTGCTTGACTTGAAATCCTAGGAAATACTTCAACTCCCCCATCATAGACATCTCGAATTTTTGAACCATGATCCTACTGAACTCTTCACAAATAGATTTGTTAGTAGACCTAAATATGATATCATCAACATAAATTTGGCATACAAACAAATCTTTTGCAATAGCTTTAGTAAAGAGAGTAGGATCGGCTTTGCTGACTTTGAAGCCATTAGTGATAAGAAAATCTCTTAGGCATTCATACCATGCTCTTGGGGCTTGCTTGAGTCCATAAAGCGCCTTAGAGCGTCTATACACATGGTTAGGGTACTCACTATCTTCAAAGCCGGGAGGTTGCTCAACATAGACCTCTTCCTTGATTGGTCCATTGAGGAAGGCACTTTTCACGTCCATTTGATAAAGCTTAAAGCCATGGTTAGTAGCATAGGTAAGTAATATGTGAATTGACTCAAGCCTAGCTACGGGTGCATAGGTTTCACCGAAATCCAAAACTTCGACTTGTGAATATCCCTTGGCTACAAGTCGGGCTTTGTTCCTTGTCACCACACCATGCTCATCTTGCTTGTTGCGGAAAACCCACTTGGTTCCTACAACATTTTGGTTAGGACGTGGAACCAAATGCCATACCACATTTCTTATGAAGTTGTTGAGTTCCCCTTGCATTGCCAACACCCAATCCGAATCTCTTAATGCATCTTCCACCCTGTATGGCTCAATAGAAGACACAAAAGAGTAATGTTCACAAAAATGTGCGACTCGAGATCGAGTAGTTACCCCCTTATGGATATCACCAAGAATGGAGTTCATGGGGTGATCTCTTTGAATCGCCTGGTGGACTCTTGGGTGTGGCGGTCTTTGACCCTGAATTTCTTGTTCATCTTCCTTGTCTTGATTTTCTTCATCTCCCCCTTGATCATTGCCTTCTTATTGAGGTGGCTCATCTTCTTGATCTTCTTCTTCATCATCTTGAGCCTGTTCCTCATCTTGAGTTGGTGGAGATGCTTGCATGGAAGATGACAGTTGATCTTGTGCTTGTGGAGGCTCTTCAGATTCCTTAGGACACACATCCCCAATGGACATGTTCCTTAGTGCGACGCATGGAGCCTCTTCATCATCTAGTTCATCAAGATCAACTTGCTCCACTTGGGAGCCATTAGTCTCATCAAACACAATGTTACAAGAAACCTCAACTAATCCAGTGGATTTGTTGAAGACTCTATATGCCCTTGTGTTTAAGTCATAACCAAGTAAAAAGCCTTCTACAGCCTTAGGAGCAAATTTAGATTTTCTACCTCTTTTGACAAGAATAAAACATTTGCTACCAAAGACTCTAAAATATGAAACATTAGGCTTTTTACTAGTGAGGAGTTCATAAGATGTCTTCTTGTGGATTCGGTGAAGGTAGAGCCGGTTGATGGAGTAGCAGGCGGTGTTAATCGCCTCGGCCCAAAACCGGTCCGGAGTCTTGTACTCATCAAGCATGGTCCTCGCCATGTCCAATAGAGTTCTATTCTTCCTCTCCACTACACCATTTTGCTGAGGTGTGTAGGGAGAAGAGAACTCATGCTTGATGCCCTCCTCCTTGAGGAAGCCTTCAATTTGTGAATTCTTGAACTCTGTCCTGTTGTCGCTTCTTATTTTCTTGATCCTTAATCCGAACTCATTTTGAGCCCGTCTCAAGAATCCCTTTAAGGTCTCTTGGGTTTGTGATTTTTCCTGCAAAAAGAACACCCAAGTGAAGCAAGAATAATCATCCACAATTACAAGACAATACTTACTCTCGCCGATGCTTATGTAAGCAATCGGGCCGAATAAATCCATGTGGAGTAGCTCAAGCGGCCTGTTGGTCGTCATGATGTTCTTGTGTGGATGGTGGACACCAACTTGCTTCCCTGCTTGACATGCGCTACAAATCATGTCTTTCTCAAAATGAACATTTGTTAGTCCCAAAATGTATTCTCCCTTTAGAAGCTTGTGAAGATTCTTCATCCCAACATGAACTAGTCGGCGATGCCAGAGCCAACCTATATTAGTCTTAGCAATTAAGCAAGTGTCGAGTTTAGCTCTATTGAAATCAACTAAGTATAGCTGACCCTCTAACACTCCCTTAAATGCTACTGAATCATCACTTCTTCTAAGGACAGTAACACCTATATCTGTAAGAAGATAGTTGTAACCCATTTTGCATAATTGAGAATCTGAAAGCAAGTTATAATCTAAAGAATCTACAAGAAAAACATTGGAAATAGAGTGGTCAGGAGATATTGCAATTTTACCAAGTCCTTTGACCAAACCTTGATTTCCATCCCCAAATGTGATAGCTCTTTGGGGATCTTCGTTTTTCTCGTAGGAGGAGAACATTCTTTTCTCCTCTGTCATGTGGTTTGTGCACCCGCTATCAATTATCCAACTTGAGCCCCCGGATGCATAAACCTACAAAACAAGTTTAGGCCTTGTTCTTAGGTACCCAAATGGTCTTGGGTCCTTTCACATTAGAAACAAGCACCTTGGGCACCCAAACACAAGTCTTTGAGCCCTTGTGTTTGGCCCCAACATATTTGGCAACTACTTTGCCTGATTTGTTAGTCAGCACATAAGATGCATCAAAAGTCTTAAATGAAATAATTGGCTCATTTGGTGCAGTAGGAGATTTCTTTTTAGACAATTTAACATGGGTTGATTGCCTAGAGCTAGAAGCCTCATTCTTATACATAAAACATGATGGGAAACAGAATGAGATTTCCTAGCATGAATTCTCCTAATCTTATGTTCGGGATAACCAGCAGGATATAAAATATAGCCCTCGTTATCCTAAACCATGGGAGCCTTGCCCTTAACAAAATTAGACAATTTCTTAGGGGCATTAAGCTTGACATTGTCTCCTTGTTGGAAGCCAATTACATCCTTAATGCCAGGGCATCTCACATTATAGAGCATGCTCCTAGCAAATTTAAATTTTTTATTTTCTATGTCATGCTCATTAATTTAGTAGTAAGTTGAGCTATGTGATCATTTTGTTGTTTAATTAAAGCAAGGTGATCATGAATAGCATTAACATTAATATCTCTACATCTAGTACAAATAGTGACATGATCAACAGTAGATGTAGAGGGTTTGCAAGCATCAATTCATCAATCTTAGCATGTAAAATAACATTCTCATTTCTAAGATTGGAAATAGCATCATTGCAAACATTTAAATCTTTAGCCTTAGAAATTAATTTATCATTCTCAACTTTAAGGCTAGAAATTGATTCATTCAATTTATCAATCTTAGCAATTAATCTAGCATTTTCATTCTTAAGATTGAAAATTGAATCATCACAAACATTTAATTTTTCAACCTTAGCATTTAAACTAGCATTCTTAGTTCTAAGATTAGAAATAGTGTCATGGCAAATGCTAAGCTCCTTAGTTAAGTTTTCATTTTTCTCTACTTCCTGAGCATAAGCATTCTTTACCTTAACATGCCTTTTGTTTTCCTTAATAAGGAATTCCTCTTGGCTATCCAAGAGTTCATCCTTCTCATGAATAGTACCTATCAATTCATTCAATTTTTCTTTTTGTTGCATGTTAAGATTGGTAAAAACTGTAAGCAAATCATCCTCATCCTCACTAGAGCTAGCCGCATCACTAGATGTTGTATATTTAGTGGAAGCTCTAGTTTTTACCTTCTTCTTTTTGCCATCCTTTGCCATGAAGCATCTGTGGCCGACGTTGGGGAAGAGTAGGCCCTTGTTGACGGCGATGTTGGCGGCGTCCTCGTCGGAGGAGGAGTCGGTGGAGCTCTCATCGGAGTCCCATTCCTGACATACATGGGCATCGCCGCCCTTCTTCTTGTAGTATCTTTTCTTTTCCTTCCTCTTTCCCTTCTTATCATCGCCCCTGTCACTGTCACTAGACATAGGACATTTTGCAATAAAATGACCGGGCTTACCACACTTGTAGCACAACCTTTTGGAACGGGGCTTGTAATCCTTCCCCTTCCTTTGCTTGAGGATTTGACAAAAGCTTTTGATGATTAGCGCCATTTCCTCGTTGTCAAGCTTGGAGGCATCAATTGGAATCCTACTTGGTGTAGATTCCTTCTTTTCTTGCTCCGTCGCCTTGAATGCGACGGGTTGCACCTCGGGTGTGGAGGTGTCGCCTTGCTCCAAGTTGATGATTTGTTTGGAGCCTTTGATCATCAATTCAAATCTCACAAACTTTCCTATAACCTCCTCGGGAGATATTAACTTATATCTAGGATCACCACGATTTAATTGAACTTGCGTAGGATTACGAAATACAAGTGATCTTAGAATAACCTTGACCATTTCATGGTCATCCCATTTGGTACTCCCTAGGTTGCGCACTTGGTTGACCAAGGTCTTGAGCCGGTTGTACATCGCTTGTGGCTCCTCTCCTTGGTTGAGGATGAATCGACGAGCTCCCCCTCGATTGTCTCCCGCTTGGTGATCTTGGTCACCTCATCCCCCTCGTGCGTGGTCTTTAGTACGTCCCAAATCTCCTTAGGACTTTTCAACCCTTGCACCTTATTATACTCCTCTTGACATAGAGAGACGAGGAGTATAGTAGTTGCTTGGGAATCAAAGTGCTTGATTTGGACGACCTCATCCAAATCATAGCCTTCGTCCCCCGGCGATGGTACCTACGCTCCAAACTCAACAATGTCCCATATGCTAGCGTGGAGTGAGGTTAGGTGATGCCTCATTTTATCACTACACATACAATAATCTTCATCAAAAACCGGTGGTTTGCCTAGTGTGACGGAAAGTAAAGGAGTGTGTCTAGAAATGCGGGGATAACAAAGTGGCATCTTACTATACTTCTTGCGCTCATGGCGCTTAGAAGTGATGGACGGCGCGTCAGAGCCAGAGGTAGATGGCGATGAAGAGTCGGTCTCGTAGTATACCACCTTCTTCATCTTTTTTTCTTGTCACCACTCCGATGCGACTTGTGAGGAGGTGATCCCTCCTTTAGCTTGTTGCCAGACTCCCTTGATGGAGCCTTTCCGTGGCTTGTATACTTGTCACCGCCGATCACAATCTCCTTCTTGGTGTGATCTCTCGACATCACTTCGAGTGGTTAAACTCTAATGAAGTACCGGCCTCTGATACCAATTGAAAGTCACCTAGAGGGGGGGGTGAATAGGCGGAATCTAAAATTTATAACTTTAAAGCACAACTACAAGCCGGGGTAAGCGTTAGAATTAAATCCGAGTCCAAAAGAGAGGGCGAAAACAAATCAACCAAGAAATAAAGTGAGTGACACGGTGATTTGTTTTACCGAGGTTCGGTTCTTGAGAACCTACTCCCCGTTGAGGTGGTCACAAAGATCGGGTCTCTTTCAACCCTTTCCCTCTCTCAAACGGTCACTTAGACCGAGTGAGCTTTCGTCCTTGATTTCTCGGGTCACTTAGACCCCGCAAGGACCACCACACAATTGGTGTCTCTTGCTTCGCTTACAAGGCTTTGAGAGTAAGAATGAGAGAAAGAAGAAAGCCAACCAAGCAACAAGAGCAACAAAAGAACACAAGTCGATCTTCTCACAAGTCCTAAAAACTAGAGTTGAATTGTGGACTTTGATTTGATCGGAGGCTTTGATTTGTGTCTTGGAGTGTTGTATATTGCTCTTGTATTGAATGAGGAGTAGTGAATGCTTGGATGGTTGGAGTGGAGGTGGTTGTGGGGTATTTATAGCCCCCAACCACCAATTCAACTGTTGGGATAGGCTACTGTCGATGGGCGCATCGGATAGTCCGGTGCGCCACCGGACACTGTCCGATGCGCCAGCCACATCATCCAACCGTTAGGGTTCTAACGGTTTCGACCGTTGGAGCTCTGACTTCTTGGGGCACCAGACAGTCCGGTGCCGCACCGGACTGCCACTGTTCACTGTCCGGTGCGTCTTCTGCGCCTGCTCTGACTTCTACCGCGAACTGTAGCTCTGTCAGGGCACTGTGCAGTTGACCGTTGCGCTAATAGTCGTTGCTCCGCTTGGTTCACCGGATAGTCCGGTGGCACACCGGACAGTCAGGTGAATTATAGCGGAGTGCGCCTGGAGAAACCCGAAGCTAAGGAGTTCATACTGTACGGTCCCTGGTGCACCGGACACTGTCCGGTGGCACACCGGACACTGTCCGGTGGCACACCGGACAGTCCGGTGCGCCAGACCAGGGCAGCCTTCGGTTTCTTTTGCTCCTTTCTTTTGAACCCTAACTTGATATTTTTATTGGTTTGTGTTGAACCTTTAGCACCTGTAGAACATATAATCTAGAGCAAACTAGTTAGTCCAATTATTTGTGTTGGGCAATTCAACCACCAAAATCATTTAGGAAAAGGTTTGATCCTATTTCCCTTTCACCTACCAAACCTAGGACTAAGTACCACTCATGACCTACGGACCCCAAGTTTGAGTCCCCCGACGTCCTATGAGCTCACTCTACGACAAAAAAGACCGACGGTCATGCCACGAAGGCAAAAGGTTGACATGGGGAGATGAGAGCACCTAGAGGGGGGGTGAATAGGTGATCCTGTAAAAACTTCAAACTTAAGCCACAAAAACTTGTTAAGTGTTAGCACGATTATTGCCAAGTGGCTAAGGTGAAGTCTCAACAAAACACAATACCACAAGAGATCAAGCACAGAGGTGACACAGTGGTTTATCCCGTGGTTCGGCCAAGACCAACGCTTGCCTACTCCACGTTGTGGCGTCCCAACGGACGAGGGTTGCAATCAACCCCTCTCAAGCGGTCCAAAGACCCACTTGAATACCACGGTGTTTTGTTTTGCCTTTCACTATCCCGTTTGCAAGGAATCTCCACAAATTGGAGTCTCTTGCCCTTACAAGTATATGATCACAAAGAAACACAGAGTAAGGGAGGGAAGCAACACACACAAATCCACAGCGAAACGCGCACACACACGGCCAAGAATCGAGCTCACAAGAGTATCACAAAGTTCTCACTAGAACGGAGCTCGAAACACTTAGAATGACAAACAAATGCGCAAAGACTGAGTGTGGATGATCAAGAATGCTCAAAGGTTGCTTGTGTATCTCCTCCATGCGCCTAGGGGCCCCTTTTATAGCCCCAAGGCAGCTAGGAGCCGTTGAGAGCAAATCCGGAAGGCCATCCTTGCCTTCTGTCGTCGGGCGTGATAGTCGCCTAGAGGGGGGGTGAATAGGGCGAAACTGAAATTTACAAAAAATAATCACAACTACAAGCCGGGTTAGCGTTAGTAATAAAGAAACGAGTCCGCGAGAGAGAGGGTGCAAAACAAATCGCAAGCAAATAAGAGTGTGACACAAGGATTTGTTTTACCGAGGTTCGGTTCTCGCAAACCTACTCCCCGTTGAGGAGGCCACAAAGGCCGGGTCTCTTTCAACCCTTCCCTCTCTCAAACGATCCCACGGATCGAGTGAGCTTTCTCTTCTTCTCAATCAACCGGGAACAAAACTTCCCGCAAGGGCCACCACACACTTGGTGCCTCTTGCCTTGGTTACAATTGAGTGATGATCTCAAGAACAAATGAGAAAGAAAGAAAGCGATCCAAGCGCAAGAGCTCAAAAGAACACGGCAAATCTCTCTCGCTAGTCACTAAGGGCTTGAGTGGAATTGGAGAGGATTTGATCTCTTTGTATGTGTCTAGAATTGAATGCCTAGCTCTTGTAAGTGGTTGAGAGTTGGAAAACTTGGATTGCAATGAATGTGGGGTGGTTGGGGTATTTATAGCCCCAACCACCACAAGTGACCGTTGGCTGGAGTCCTCTGTTCGATGGCGCACCGGACAGTCCGGTGCACACCGGACAGTCCGGTGCCCTGCCACGTCACAGTTGCCGTTGGATTCTGACCGTTGGAGCTTCTGACTTGTGGGCCCTCCTGGGTGTCCGGTGCACACCGGACATGTACTGTTTGATGTCCGGTGCACCGGCATGGGCGTGCCTGACGACTGCGCGCGCTGCGCGCGCATTTAATGCACTGCAGAGAGCCGTTGGCGCCGCAGGGAGCCGTTGCTCCGCTGGTACACCGGACAGTCCGGTGCACACCGGACAGTCCGGTGAATTTTAGCGGAGCGGCTGCCGAGCAAACCCGAGGCTGGCGAGTTCCGGAGGCCGCGTTTCCTTGGAGCACCGGACATGTCCGGTGCACACCGGACAGTCCGGTGAATTATAGCGCGCCGGCTTCCGAGAAATCCCGAGGGCGAATAGTTTGAAGTCGAAGTCCTCTGGTCGCACCGGACAGTCCGGTGCACACCGGACAGTCCGGTGCCTTTGGCCAGAGGAGCCCTCGGTTGCCTTGCTGCTCCTTTGTTGAATCCAACACTTGGTCTTTTTATTGGCTGATTGTGAACCTTTTGCACCTGTATAACTTATGCACTAGAGTAAACTAGTTAGTCCAATGTTTATGTTGGGCAATTCAATCACCAAAATTATTTAGGAACTAGGTCTAAGCCTAATTCCCTTTCAATCTCCCCCTTTTTGGTGATTGATGCCAACACAAACCAAAGCAAATATAGAAGTGCATAATTGAACTAGTTTACATAATGTAAGTGCAAAGGTTGCTTGGAATTGAGCCAATATAAACTTATATGATGCGCATGGATGGTTTCTTTGTTTTTGACATATTGGACCATATTTGCACCACGAGTATTGTTTTTGCAAATTCTTTTGTGAATACTTTTCAAAGTCTTTTTGAAAGATAGTCAAAGGTAAATGAATAAGATTTGTAAAGCATTTTCAAGATTTGAAATTTTCTCCCCCTGTTTCAAATGCTTTTCCTTTGACTAAGCAAAACTCCCCCTCAAATAAGGTCTCCTCTTAGTGTTCAAGAGGGTTTTAAGACATCAATTTTGAAAATACTAGTTGCTCCCCCTTTAGAACACCAAGAGACACCAATTTTGAATTTTACCAATAAAATCATCAAATTTATAAATTAGGTGGTGGTGCGGTCCTTTTGCTTTGGGCTCATATTTTCTCCCCCTTTGGCATGAATCGCCAAAAACGGAATCATTAGAGCCCAAGAAGTGCTTTCTCCCCCTTTGGTCATAAAATGAATGAGTGAAGATTATACCAAAGTTGGAGAGGTGATGCGGAGCGACGGCGAAGGATGAGTAGTGGAGTGGAGTGGAAGCCTTGTCTTCGCCGAAGACTCCAATTCCCTTTCAATACACCTATGACTTGGTTGAAATACACTTGAACACACATTAGTCATAGCATATATAAAAGAGACATGATCAAAGGTATGTTTATGAGCTATGTGTGCAAGACTTAACAAAAGAAATTCCTAGAATCAAGAATATTAAGCTCATGCCTAAGTCGGGTAAAAGATTGTTCATCAAGTGGTTTGGTAAAGATATCGGCTAATTGATCTTTAGTATTAATATAAGAAATCTCGATATCCCCCTTTTGTTGGTGATCCCGAAGAAAATGATACCGAATGGCTATGTGCTTAGTGCGGCTGTGCTCGACGGGATTGTCGGCCATTTTGATTGCACTCTCATTGTCACATAGCAGAGGGACTTTGGTTAATTTGTAACCGTAGTCCCGCAGGGTTTGCCTCATCCAAAGCAATTGCGCGCAACAATGGCCTGCGGCAATATACTCGGCTTCGGCGGTAGAAAGAGCGACCGAATTTTGCTTCTTTGAAGCCCAAGACACCAAGGATCTTCCCAAGAACTGGCAAGTCCCCGATGTGCTCTTCCTATTAATCCTACACCCCGCCCAATCGGCATCCGAATAACCAATCAAATCAAATGTGGATCCCCGAGGGTACCAAAGCCCAAACTTAGGAGTAAAAGCCAAATATCTCAAGATTCGTTTTACGGCCGTAAGGTGTGATTCCTTAGGGTCGGCTTGGAATCTTGCACACATGCAAACGGAAAGCATAATGTCCGGTCGAGATGCACATAAGTAAAGCAATGAACCAATCATCGACCGGTATACCTTTTGATCCACGGACTTACCTCCCGTGTCGAGGTCGAGATGCCCATTGGTTCCCATGGGTGTCTTGATGGGCTTGGCATCCTTCATTCCAAACTTGCTTAAAATGTCTTGAGTATACTTGGTTTGGCTGATGAAGGTGCCTTCTTGGAGTTGCTTGACTTGAAATCCTAAGAAATATTTCAACTCCCCCATCATCGACATCTCGAATTTTTGTGTCATGATCCTACTAAATTCTTCACATGTAGATTTGTTAGTAGACCCAAATATGATATCATCAACATAAATTTGGCATACAAACAAATCATTATCAAGAGTCTTAGTGAATAAAGTAGGATCGGCCTTGCCGACTTTGAAGCCATTTGCAATAAGGAAATCTCTAAGGCATTCATACCATGCTCTTGGGGCTTGCTTGAGCCCATAAAGCGCCTTAGAGAGCCTATAAACATGGTTAGGGTACTCACTGTCTTCAAAGCCGGGAGGTTGCTCAACATAGACCTCCTCCTTGATTGGTCCATTGAGGAAGGCACTCTTCACGTCCATTTGATAAAGCTTGAAGCCATGGTAAGTAGCATAGGCTAATAATATACGAATTGACTCAAGCCTAGCTACGGGTGCATAGGTTTCACCAAAATCCAAACCTTCGACTTGTGAATACCCTTTGGCCACGAGTCGAGCTTTGTTCCTTGTCACCACACCATGCTCGTCTTGCTTGTTGCGGAAGACCCACTTGGTTCCTACAACATTTTGGTTAGGACGTGGAACTAAGTGCCATACCTCGTTCCTTGTGAAATTGTTGAGCTCCTCTTGCATCGCCATCACCCAATCCGAATCTTGAAGTGCCTCCTCTACCCTGGTTGGCTCAATAGAGGAAACAAACGAGTAATGTTCACAAAAATGAGCAACACGAGATCGAGTAGTTACCCCCTTATGAATGTCGCCGAGGATGGTGTCGACGGGGTGATCTCGTTGTATTGCTTGGTGGACTCTTGGGTGTGGCGGCCTTGGTTGTTCATCCTCCTTATCTTCATCATTTGCATCTCCCCCTTGATCGTTGCCGTCATTTTGAGGTGGCTCATCTTCTTGATCTTCTTGTTCAACATCTTGAGCCTCATCCTCATCTTGAGTTGGTGGAGACACTTGCGTGGAGGAGGATGGTTGATCTTGTGTGTTTGAAGGCTCTTCGGATTCCTTAGGACACACATCCCCAATGGACATGTTCCTTAGTGCTATGCATGGAGCCTGTTCTTCACCTATATCATCAAGATCAACTTGCTCTACTTGAGAGCCGTTAGTTTCATCAAACACAACGTCACAAGAAACTTCAACAAGTCCTGAGGACTTGTTAAAGACTCTATATGCCCTTGTGTTTGAGTCATATCCTAGTAAAAAGCCTTCTACAGTTTTAGGAGCAAATTTAGATTTTCTACCTCTTTTGACAAGTATAAAACATTTGCTACCAAAAACTCTAAAATATGAAATATTGGGCTTTTTACCGGTTAGGAGTTCATAAGATGTCTTCTTGAGGATTCGATGAAGATATAATCGGTTGATGG
This sequence comes from Zea luxurians, assembly GCA_029449295.1. NCBI lineage: Eukaryota > Viridiplantae > Streptophyta > Magnoliopsida > Poales > Poaceae > Zea > Zea luxurians. The sequence goes on from JAOPSE010000023.1 coordinate 51,486,043, forward strand.
CGTAGCAGGCGGTGTTGACCGCCTCGGCCCAAAACCGATCCGGTGTCTTGTACTCATCAAGCATGGTTCTTGCCATGTCCAATAGAGTTCGATTCTTCCTCTCCACTACACCATTTTGTTGAGGAGTGTAGGGAGAAGAGAACTCATGCTTGATGCCCTCATCCTCAAGAAAGCCTTCTATTTGAGAGTTCTTGAACTCCGTTCCATTGTCGCTTCTAATTTTCTTAATCCTTAAGCCGAACTCATTTTGAGCCCGTCTCAAGAATCCCTTTAAGGTCTCTTGGGTTTGTGATTTTTCCTGCAAAAAGAATACCCAAGTGAAGCGAGAATAATCATCCACAATTACAAGGCAATACTTACTACCGCCGATGCTTATGTAAGCAATCGGGCCGAACAAATCCATGTGAAGAAGCTCCAGTGGCCTGTCGGTAGTCATGATGTTTTTGTGTGGATGATGGACACCAACTTGCTTCCCGGCTTGGCAAGCGCTACAAATCCTGTCTTTCTCAAAATGAACATCGGTTAGTCCCAAAATGTGTTCTCCCTTTAGAAGTTTGTGCAGATTCTTCATTCCAACATGGGCTAGTCGACGGTGCCAGAGCCAACCCAAGTTAGTCTTAGCAATTAAGCATGTGTCGAGTTCAGCCCTTTCAAAATCTACTAAGTATAGCTGACCCTCTAACACACCCTTAAATGCTATTGAATCATCACTCCTTCTAAAGACAGTTACACCAGTATCAGTAAAAAGACAGTTGTAGCCCATTTGACATAATTGGGATACGGAAAGCAAATTGTAATCTAAGGAATCTACAAGAAAAACATTGGAAATAGTATGGTCAGGAGATATAGCAATTTTACCCAAACCTTTGACCAAACCTTGATTTCCATCCCCGAATGTGATAGCTCGTTGGGAATCTTGGTTTTTCTCATATGAGGAGAACATCCTTTTCTCCCCGGTCATGTGATTTGTGCACCCGCTGTCGAGTATCCAACTTGTGCCCCCGGATGCATAAACCTACAAAACAAGTTTAGTTCTTTGTTTTAGGTACCCAAACGGTTTTGGGTCCTTTGGCATTAGATACAAGAACTTTGGGTACCCAAACACAAGTCTTGGAACCCTTGTGTTTGCCCCCAACAATTTTGGCAACCACCTTGCCAGATTTGCTAGTCAACACATAAGATGCATCAAAAGTTTTAAATGAAATGGCATGATCATTTGATGCATTAATAGTTTTCTTTCTAGGCAACTTGGCATGGGTTGGTTGCCTAGATCTAGATGTCTCACCCTTATACATAAAAGCATAATTAGGGCCAGAGTGAGACTTCCTAGAATGAATTTTCTTAATTTTACTCTCAGGATACCCGGCAGGGTACAAAATGTAACCCTCGTTATCCTGAGGCATGGGAGCCTTGCCCTTAACAAAGTTAGATAAGTTCTTTGGAGAGGCATTAATTTTGACATTGTCTCCCCTTTGGAAGCCAATGCCATCCTTAATGCCAGGGCGTCTCCCATTATAGAGCATGCTTCTAGCAAGTTTAAATTTTTCATTTTCTAAGTCATGCTCTCTAATTTTAGCATTAAGTTGTGCTATGTGATCATTTTGTTTTTTAATTAAGGCAAGGTGATCATGGATAGCATCAACATTAATGTCTCTACATCTAGTACAAATAGAAACATGTTCAACATTAGATGTAGAGGGTTTGCAAGAATTTAGTTCAATGACCTTAGCATGCAACAAATCATTCTTAGTTCTAAGGTCCGAGATAGTAGCATTGCAAACATCAAAATCTTTAGCCTTGGCAATTAATTTCTCATTCTCATTTTTAAGGCTAGTAAGAGAAATGTTCAATTTTTCAATCCTAGCAAGCAAATCATTATTATCATTTCTAGGAATTGAAATATTGCAAGTGTGAGAATCAACCTTAGCTAGCAAATTGGCATTTTCATTTCTAAGGTTGTCTAAAGTCTCATGACAAATACTTAGCTCACTAGACAATTTTTCACATTTTTCTCTTTCTAGAGCATAAGCATTTTTAACCTTAACATGCTTCTTATTTTCTTTAATAAGGAAGTCCTCTTGAGAATCCAAGAGATCATCCTTCTCATGTATAGCACTAATCAATTCATTTAATTTTTCCTTTTGTTGCATGTTGAGGTTAGCAAAAAGAGTACGCAAGTTTTCTTCCTCATTTTTATCATCCTCATCACTAGATGTTTCATATTTAGAGGAGGACCTTGATTTTACCTTCTTTTTGCCGTCCTTGGCCATGAGACACTTGTGGCCGACGTTGGGGAAGAGGAGGCCCTTGGTGACGGCGATGTTGGCGGCGTCCTCGTCGTCGGAGGAGTCGCTTGAGCTTTCGTCGGAGTCCCACTCCCGACAAACATGGGCATCGCCGCCCTTCTTCTTGTAATATCTCTTCTTCTCCTTCCTCTTGCCCTTCTTGTCGTCGCCCCTGTCACTATCACTGGACATAGGACATTTTGCAATGAAATGACCGGGCTTACCACATTTGTAGCAAACCTTCTTGGAACGGGATTTGTAGTCCTTCCCCTTCCGTTGCTTGAGGATTTGCCGGAAACTTTTGATGATTAGGGCCATCTCCTCGTTGTCGAGCTTGGAGGCGTCAATTGGTTGTCTACTTGGTGTAGACTCCTCCTTCTTCTCCTCCGTTGCCTTGAAGGCCACCGGTTGCGCCTCGGATGTGGAGGGTTCATCAAGCTCGTTGATCTTCTTGGAGCCCTTAATCATACATTCAAAACTAACAAAATTCCCGATGACTTCCTCGGGGGTCATTTGTGTATATCTAGGATTGCCACGGATTAATTGAACTTGTGTGGGGTTAAGGAAAATAAGGGCTCTTAGAATAACCTTAACCACTTCGTGGTCATCCCATTTTGCGCTCCCGAGGTTGCGCACTTGGTTCACCAAGGTCTTGAGCCGGTTGTACATGTCTTGTGGCTCCTCCCCTTGGCGAAGACGGAAGCGACCGAGCTCCCCCTCGATCGTTTCCCGCTTGGTGATCTTGGTGAGTTCATCACCCTCGTGCGCCGTCTTGAGTAGGTCCCAAATCTCCTTGGCGTTCTTCAACCCTTGTACTTTGTTGTATTCCTCCTTGCTTAGTGAGGCAAGGAGAATGGTTGTGGCTTGGGAGTTGAAGTGCTCGATTTGGGCCACTTCGTCCGTGTCATAGTCTTCATCCCCTACGGATGGTACCTGTACACCATACTCAACAACATCCCATAATCTTTTGTGGAGAGAGGTTAGATGAAATCGCATCAAATTACTCCACATAGCATAATCTTCACCATTAAAAGTTGGTGGTTTGCCTAAAGGGACGGAAAGTAAAGGTGTATGTTTAGGAATGCGAGGGTAGCGTAGGGGGATCTTACTATACTTCTTACGCTCTTGGCGTTTAGAAGTGACGGACGCCGCGTCGGAGCCGGAGGTAGATGTTGATGAAGTGTCGGTCTCGTAGAAGACCACCTTCCTCATCCTTTTGTGCTTGTCCCCACTCCGATGCGGCTTGTGAGAAGAAGATTTTTCCTTCTTCTCCTTGTGGTGAGAAGAGGAAGATCTTTTCTCCTTCCGCTTGGAGGATCTCTTCTTCTTCTCCCTTCTCTTGGTGCGGGACTCTTCCGATGAAGATGAGGTGCTCCCTTGGCTTGTAGTGGGCTTGTTATCGCCGGTCTCCATCTCCTTCTTGGCGGGATCTCCCGACATCACTTCGAGCGGTTAGGCTCTAATGAAGTACCGGGCTCTGATACCAATTGATAGTCGCCTAGAGGGGGGGTGAATAGGGCGAAACTGAAATTTACAAAAAATAATCACAACTACAAGCCGGGTTAGCGTTAGTAATAAAGAAACGAGTCCGCGAGAGAGAGGGTGCAAAACAAATCGCAAGCAAATAAGAGTGTGACACAAGGATTTGTTTTACCGAGGTTCGGTTCTCGCAAACCTACTCCCCGTTGAGGAGGCCACAAAGGCCGGGTCTCTTTCAACCCTTCCCTCTCTCAAACGATCCCACGGATCGAGTGAGCTTTCTCTTCTTCTCAATCAACCGGGAACAAAACTTCCCGCAAGGGCCACCACACACTTGGTGCCTCTTGCCTTGGTTACAATTGAGTGATGATCTCAAGAACAAATGAGAAAGAAAGAAAGCGATCCAAGCGCAAGAGCTCAAAAGAACACGGCAAATCTCTCTCGCTAGTCACTAAGGGCTTGAGTGGAATTGGAGAGGATTTGATCTCTTTGTATGTGTCTAGAATTGAATGCCTAGCTCTTGTAAGTGGTTGAGAGTTGGAAAACTTGGATTGCAATGAATGTGGGGTGGTTGGGGTATTTATAGCCCCAACCACCACAAGTGACCGTTGGCTGGAGTCCTCTGTTCGATGGCGCACCGGACAGTCCGGTGCACACCGGACAGTCCGGTGCCCTGCCACGTCACAGTTGCCGTTGGATTCTGACCGTTGGAGCTTCTGACTTGTGGGCCCTCCTGGGTGTCCGGTGCACACCGGACATGTACTGTTTGATGTCCGGTGCACCGGCATGGGCGTGCCTGACGACTGCGCGCGCTGCGCGCGCATTTAATGCACTGCAGAGAGCCGTTGGCGCCGCAGGGAGCCGTTGCTCCGCTGGTACACCGGACAGTCCGGTGCACACCGGACAGTCCGGTGAATTTTAGCGGAGCGGCTGCCGAGCAAACCCGAGGCTGGCGAGTTCCGGAGGCCGCGTTTCCTTGGAGCACCGGACATGTCCGGTGCACACCGGACAGTCCGGTGAATTATAGCGCGCCGGCTTCCGAGAAATCCCGAGGGCGAATAGTTTGAAGTCGAAGTCCTCTGGTCGCACCGGACAGTCCGGTGCACACCGGACAGTCCGGTGCCTTTGGCCAGAGGAGCCCTCGGTTGCCTTGCTGCTCCTTTGTTGAATCCAACACTTGGTCTTTTTATTGGCTGATTGTGAACCTTTTGCACCTGTATAACTTATGCACTAGAGTAAACTAGTTAGTCCAATGTTTATGTTGGGCAATTCAATCACCAAAATTATTTAGGAACTAGGTCTAAGCCTAATTCCCTTTCAGGGCGCACCGGACAGTCCGGTGCACACCGGACACTGTCCGGTGCCCGATTTCTTTCCTTAACTGGCGCTGCCGACCGTTGCAGACCGTTGGTAGATCTGGAGCCGTTGGCGCACCGGACATGTCCGGTGCACACCGGACAGTCCGGTGCCGTCTTCCGACCGTTGGCTCGGCCACGTGTCCCGCGCAGATTGCGCGGCCGACCGTTGGCCTGACCGACCGTTGGCTCACCGGACAGTCCGGTGCACACCGGACAGTCCGGTGAATTTTAGCCGTACGCCGTCGGCGAATTCCCGAGAGCGGCCACTTCGCGCGGAGTCAGCCTGGCGCACCGGACACTGTCCGGTGCACACCGGACAGTCCGGTGCTCCAGACCGAGCAGGGTCTTGGCTGCACACAGCCAAGTCTTTTTCCCTCTTTTCTTTTCTTCTTCTTTCTGTTTCTAACACTTAGACAAGTATATTAGTATACCAAACCAATGTACTAAGGCTTAGAAACATACCTTTACTTCATGTTTTGCACCTTGTTCATCCAGGGACATAAATTCACAATTAAGCACATGTGTTGGCACTCAATCACCAAAATACTTAGAAATGGCCCAAGGGCACATTTCCCTTTCAATCTCCCCCTTTTTGGTGATTTATGCCAACACAACATAAAGCAACTAGAACAAGTGCAAACTTACTTCAAATAAAACTCAAATTTATTTTGAATCAATTTTGGCATATATGGATCATCCTTTGCCACCACTTGGTTTGTTTTTGCAAATCAAACTCAAATCTCTAACTCTAAGTTAAACACACATGTTGAAGCATAAAGAGAGTCATTCCAAAAGAGATTGATCAAAGATTTCAAAAACTCCCCCTTTTTCCCATAATCAATACTTCTCCCCACAAGAAGCCAAAAGAGATAATAAAAGGGTTTTGACAAACTAAAAACTCTACTCTACTATTTTCAAATTTCTCAAGTGGTAGCTGATCCATTTATTGCTTTGGCCCTTTATTTTCTCCCCCTTTGGCATGAAGCACCAAAACGGGATCAATCTTGGCCCTTTAACCCCATTGCCTCACCAAAATCTTCAATTAAGAGCAAATGGCAATAAGAGTTCATGAGATGGACTTGGAATAAGTTACCCTCTCATCGGAGTGCAGTGGAAGTCTTTCATGGTCCAAGTCCACCTTTTCCCTTTCAATTCTCCTTTGTGACTAAAACAAGCAAACTCAAACATATGGTTAGTCTCAAAGGGTCAAGTTGTAACACATCTCCCCCTAAACAAGTGCATCACTTTGCAACGGACTTGTGAGGTCCAGGGAGTGTTTGTACAACTTGAGCACCATAATAAGCAACAAAATGCAGAATGAACATGATCAAAGGCATAAATACATGTATGCTACAATTCAATCCAAGTTCCGCGAATCTAGGACATTTAGCTCACTACGCAACCTGCAAAAGGTCTTCTTATCTAAAGGCTTGGTAAAGATATCGGCTAGCTGGTTCTCGGTGCTTACATAAAACACTTCGATATCTCCCTTTTGCTGGTGGTCTCTCAAAAAGTGATGCCGGATGTCAATGTGCTTTGTGCGGCTGTGCTCAACAGGATTTTCCGCTATTCGGATAGCACTCTCATTATCACATAGGAGTGGGACTTTGCTCAGATTGTAGCCAAAGTCCCTGAGGGTTTGCCTCATCCAAAGTAGTTGCGCACAACACTGTCCTGCGGCAACGTACTCGGCCTCAGCGGTGGATAGGGCAACGGATGTTTGTTTCTTAGAGTTCCATGACACCAGGGACCTTCCTAAGAATTGGCACGTCCCCGATGTACTCTTCCTATCGACCTTACATCCAGCATAGTCGGAATCTGAGTACCCAATCAAGTCAAAGTTAGACCCCTTTGGATACCAGATCCCGAAGCAAGGCGTAGCGACTAAATATCTAAGAATTCGCTTCACCGCCACCAAGTGACACTCCTTAGGATCGGATTGAAATCTAGCACACATGCATACGCTAAGCATAATATCCGGTCTACTAGCACATAAATAAAGCAAAGAACCTATCATGGACCGGTATGCTTTTTGATCAACGGACTTACCTCCTTTGTTGAGGTCGGTGTGTCCGTCGGTTCCCATCGGTGTCTTTGCGGGCTTGGCGTCCCTCATCCCAAACCTCTTTAGCAGATCTTGCGTGTACTTTGTTTGGGAGATGAAGGTGCCGTCCTTGAGTTGCTTCACTTGGAACCCAAGGAAGTAGTTCAACTCGCCCATCATCGACATCTCGAATTTCTGCGTCATCACCCTGCTAAACTCTTCACAAGACTTTTGGTTAGTAGAACCAAATATTATGTCATCGACATAAATTTGGCACACAAACAAATCACCATCGCAAGTCTTAGTAAAAAGAGTTGGATCGGCTTTCCCAACCTTGAAAGCATTGGTAATTAAGAAATCTCTAAGGCATTCATACCATGCTCTTGGGGCTTGTTTAAGTCCATAGAGCGCCTTAGAGAGCTTACACACGTGGTCGGGGTACCGTTCATCCTCGAAGCCAGGGGGTTGCTCCACGTACACCTCCTCCTTGATTGGCCCGTTGAGGAAAGCGCTCTTCACATCCATTTGGTACAACCTGAAAGAATGGTGAGCGGCATATGCTAGCAAGATACGAATGGACTCTAGCCTAGCCACAGGAGCAAAAGTCTCCTCAAAGTCCAAACCTGCGACTTGGGCATAACCTTTTGCCACAAGTCGAGCCTTGTTCCTTGTCACCACTCCGTGCTCGTCTTGTTTGTTGCGGAACACCCACTTGGTTCCCACAACATTTTGCTTGGGACGAGGCACCAGCGTCCAAACTTCATTGCGCTTGAAGTTGTTAAGTTCCTCCTGCATGGCCAACACCCAATCCGGATCTAGCAAGGCCTCCTCTACCCTGAAAGGCTCAATAGAGGAGACAAAAGAGTAATGTTCACAAAAATTAACTAGTCGAGACCGAGTAGTTACTCCCTTGCTAATGTCACCCAGAATTTGGTCGACGGGATGATCCCTTTGAATCATCGCTCGAACTTGGGTTGGAGGTGCCGGTTGCGCTTCTTCCTCCATCACATGATCATCTTGTGCTCCCCCTTGATCACACGCCTCCTTTTGATGAACCTGTTCATCGTCTTGAGTTGGGGGATGCACCGTTGTTGAGGAAGAAGGTTGACCTTGTTCATCTTGTTCCTGTGGCCGAACGTCTCCAATCGCCATGGTTCGTATAGCGGCCGTTGGAACATCTTCTTCATCTACATCATCACAATCAACAACTTGCTCTCTTGGAGAGCCATTAGTCTCATCAAATACAACGTCGCTAGAGACTTCAACCAAACCCGATGATTTGTTGAAGACCCTATACGCCTTTGTATTTGAATCATAACCTAATAAAAACCCTTCTACAGCTTTGGGAGCAAACTTAGAATTTCTACCCTTCTTCACTAGAATGTAGCACTTGCTCCCAAAAACACGAAAGTAAGATACATTGGGTTTGTTACCGGTTAGTAGCTCATACGAAGTCTTCTTGAGGAGTCGATGAAGGTAGACCCTGTTGATGGCGTGGCAAGCCGTGTTCACGGCTTCCGACCAAAAGCACTCGGGGGTCTTGACTTCTCCAAGCATAGTCCTCGCCATGTCTATGAGCGTCCTGTTCTTCCTCTCTACCACACCATTTTGTTGTGGTGTGTAGGGAGCGGAGAACTCGTGCTTGATCCCTTCCTCCTCAAGAAACTCCTCCACTTGAAGGTTCTTGAACTCGGACCCGTTGTCGCTCCTAATCTTCTTCACCTTGAGCTCAAACTCATTTTGAGCTCTCCTGAGGAAGCGCTTGAGGGTCCCTTGGGTTTCAGACTTATCCTGCAAAAAGAACACCCAAGTGAAGCGGGAAAAGTCATCAACAATAACTAAACCATACTTACTTCCTCCTATGCTTAGATAGGCGACGGGTCCGAAGAGGTCCATATGCAGCAGCTCTAGAGGTCTTGACGTGGTCATCACATTCTTGCTGTGATGTGCTCCTCCCACTTGTTTACCTGCCTGACAAGCTGCACAAGGTCTATCTTTTTCGAAATAAACATTTGTTAGACCTATCACGTGTTCTCCCTTTAGAAGCTTGTGGAGGTTCTTCATCCCCACATGTGCTAAGCGGCGATGCCACAGCCAGCCCATGCAAGTCTTAGCCATTAAGCATGCATCTAGACCGGCCTCTTCTTTTGCAAAATCAACTAAGTAAAGCTTGCCGTCTAGTACACCCTTAAAAGCTAGTGAACCATCACATCTTCTAAAGACAGACACATCTATATTAGTAAAAAGACAATTATATCCCATGTTACATAATTGACTAACAGATAGCAAATTATATCCAAGAGACTCAACTAAAAACACATTTGATATTGAGTGCTCATTAGAAATTGCAATTTTACCTAGCCCTTTTACCTTGCCTTGATTCCCATCACCGAATATAATTGAATCTTGGGAATCCTTATTTTTGACGTAGGAGGTGAACATCTTCTTCTCCCCCGTCATATGGTTTGTGCATCCGCTGTCGATAATCCAGCTTGAACCCCCGGATGCATAAACCTGCAAGGCAAATTTAGGCTTGGGTCTTAGGTACCCAACTCATGTTGGGTCCTGCAAGGTTAGCACAAATATCCTTAGGGACCCAAATGCAAGTTTTATCTCCCTTGCATCTTGCCCCTAACTTCCTAGCAATTACCTTCTTACCCTTTCTACAAATAGCAAAGGGAGCATTGCAAGCATAATAAATGGTAGAAGGTTTGTTCACAACTTTTCTAGGAACATGAGCAATATTTCTCCTAGGCATATGTACAACATTTCTCCTATACATATCTCTATCATGCTTATAGGAAGAACTAGAAGCAAACATGGCATGAGAATCATAAACATGTAAATCAAAATCATTATAAGCATTTCTAGCATGTCTCCTATCATTATACATAAAAGCATGGTTCCTTTTAGCACTACTAGCCATAGGGGCCTTCCCTTTCTCCTTGACGAAGATGGGAGCCTTATGGCTTGTTAAGTTCTTGGCCTCTCTCTTGAAGCCCAGACCATCCTTAATTGAGGGGTGTCTACCAACCGTGTAGGCATCCCTTGCAAATTTTATTTTATCAACTTCACTCTTGCTAGTCTTAAGTTGGGCATTAAGACTAGCCAATTCCTCATTTAATTTGGAAATTAAAACTAGGTGTTCACTACAAGCATCAACATCGAAATCCTTACACCTAGTGCAGATCATAACATGTTCTACACAAGAATTAGATTTATTTGCTGCTTCTAACTTAGCATTTAAATCATTGTTAACACCTTGTAAAGTAGAAATGGTTTCATGACAAGTAGATAGTTCATAAGAAAGCATTTCATTTCTTTTCACTTCTAAAGCATATGATTTTTGTGCCTCTACAAATTTATCATGTTCATCATACAATAAATCCTCTTGCTTTTCTAAAAGCCTATCCTTTTCATTCAATGCATCAATCAATTCATTGATTTTATCTATCTTAGATCTATCTAAGCCCTTGAACAAGCATGAATAATCTATGTCATCATCATCACTAGACTCATTATCACTAGAAGAAGCATAAGTGGAGTCTTGAGTACTCACCTTCTTCTCCCTTGCCATAAGGCATGTGAGACGCTCGTTGGGGAAGAGGGAAGACTTGTTGAAGGCAGTGGCAGCGAGTCCTTCATTGTCGGAGTCGGAGGAGGAGCAATCCGAGTCCCACTCCTTTCCTAGATGCGCCTCGCCCTTTGCCTTCTTGTATTGCTTCTTCTTCTCTCTTTTGTTCCCCTTTTCCTGGTCACTTTCATTATCGGGACAGTTAGCGATAAAATGACCAAGCTTACTGCATTTGAAGCATGAGCGCTTCCCCTTTGTCTTGGTCTTGCTTGGCTGCCCCTTGCGACCATTTAGCGCTGTCTTGAATCTCTTGATGATGAGAGCCATCTCTTCATCATTGAGTCCGGCCGCCTCAATCTGTGCCACCTTGCTAGGTAGCGCCTCCTTGCTTCGTGTTGCCTTGAGAGCAAGGGGTTGCGGCTCATTGATTGGACCATTCAAGGCGTCGTCCACATACCTTGCCTCCTTGATCATCATTCGCCCGCTAACGAATTTCCCAAGAACTTCTTCGGGCGACATCTTGGTGTACCTGGGATTTTCACGTATATTGTTCACCAAATGAGGATCAAGAACGGTAAATGACCTTAGCATTAGGCGGACGACGTCGTGGTCCGTCCATCGTGTGCTTCCGTAGCTCCTTATCTTGTTGATAAGGGTCTTGAGCCGGTTGTATGTTTGCGTCGGCTCCTCGCCCCTTATCATTGCAAACCGTCCAAGCTCACCCTCCACCAACTCCATCTTGGTGAGCAAGGTGACGTCGTTCCCCTCATGAGAAATCTTGAGGGTGTCCCAGATTTGCTTGGCGTTATCCAAGCCGCTCACTTTATGGTATTCATCCCTGCACAAGGAAGCTAGAAGAACAGTAGTAGCTTGTGCATTCTTATGAATTTGTTCATTAATGAACATGGGACTATCCGAACTATCAAAGTGCATTCCACTCTCTACAATCTCCCATATACTAGGATGGAGAGAGAATAGGTGACTACGCATTTTGTGGCTCCAAAATCCGTAGTCCTCTCCATCAAAGTGTGGGGGCTTGCCGAGTGGAATGGAGAGCAAATGTGAATGTGAACTTTGCGGAATACGAGAGTAATCAAAAGAAAAGTTCGAATTAACCGGTTTCCTTCTCTCGTAGTCGTTGTGGTCCTCGTCCTTTTGGGAAGAAGTAGATTCATCGCTGTCGTCGTAGTAGACGATCTCCTTGATGCGCCTTGTCTTCTTCTTCTTCCCTTCCTTCCGTCTATGGCCCGAGCCGGAGTCGGTAGGCTTGTCGTCCTTCGGCTCGTTGACGAAGGTCTCCTTTTCTTTGTCGTTGATCACTATACCCTTCCCCTTAGGATCCATCTCTTCGGGCGGTTAGTCCCTTTGTGAAGAGAACGGCTCTGATACCAATTGAGAGCACCTAGAGGGGGGGTGAATAGGTGATCCTGTAAAAACTTCAAACTTAAGCCACAAAAACTTGTTAAGTGTTAGCACGATTATTGCCAAGTGGCTAAGGTGAAGTCTCAACAAAACACAATACCACAAGAGATCAAGCACAGAGGTGACACAGTGGTTTATCCCGTGGTTCGGCCAAGACCAACGCTTGCCTACTCCACGTTGTGGCGTCCCAACGGACGAGGGTTGCAATCAACCCCTCTCAAGCGGTCCAAAGACCCACTTGAATACCAAGGTGTTTTGTTTTGCCTTTCACTATCCCGTTTGCAAGGAATCTCCACAAATTGGAGTCTCTTGCCCTTACAAGTATATGATCACAAAGAAACACAGAGTAAGGGAGGGAAGCAACACACACAAATCCACAGCGAAACGCGCACACACACGGCCAAGAATCGAGCTCACAAGAGTATCACAAAGTTCTCACTAGAACGGAGCTCGAAACACTTAGAATGACAAACAAATGCGCAAAGACTGAGTATGGATGATCAAGAATGCTCAAAGGTTGCTTGTGTATCTCCTCCATGCGCCTAGGGGCCCCTTTTATAGCCCCAAGGCAGCTAGGAGCCGTTGAGAGCAAATCCGGAAGGCCATCCTTGCCTTCTATCGTCGGGCGCACCGGACAGTCCGGTGCACACCGGACACTGTCCGGTGCCCGATTTCTTTCCTTAACTGGCGCTGCCGACCGTTGCAGACCGTTGGCAGATCTGGAGCCGTTGGCGCACCGGACATGTCCGGTGCACACCGGACAGTCCGGTGCCGTCTTCCGACCGTTGGCTCGGCCACGTGTCCCGCGCAGATTGCGCGGCCGACCGTTGGCTCGATCGACCGTTGGCTCACCGGACAGTCCGGTGCACACCGGACAGTCCGGTGAATTTTAGCCGTACGCCGTCGGCGAATTCCCGAGAGCGGCCACTTCGCGCGGAGTCAGCCTGGCGCACCGGACACTGTCCGGTGCACACCGGACACTGTCCGGTGCACACCGGACAGTCCGGTGCTCCAGACCGAGCAGGGTCTTGGCTGCACACAGCCAAGTCTTTTTCCCTCTTTTCTTTTCTTCTTCTTTCTGTTTCTAACACTTAGACAAGTATATTAGTATACCAAACCAATGTACTAAGGCTTAGAAACATACCTTTACTTCATGTTTTGCACCTTGTTCATCCAGGGACATAAATTCACAATTAAGCACATGTGTTGGCACTCAATCACCAAAATACTTAGAAATGGCCCAAGGGCACATTTCCCTTTCAGGAGAAGAGGACACATAATGGTGATGCCTAAGCTTCGTTCACCAACACAGATCATGAGCTCCCCTGGTAGGTTCAGAGGCACTAAAGGCTACTCACGCGAGAAGAGATATCAACACACGACAATACTTTTACTAGGGGTGAAACTATTCCTTTTACCCTAATGTTATGCTCCCTTTTAGGAGAGGGTATCTGTAAGCTGCCCTCCCCTTGGCCTATAAAAAGAAGAGGGTTAGCCTCCAGCGAGAGGGGGACAGCCGAAAAACCCTGACTCCCGAGAGCACAAATGAGTGACTCAGAGCCTCTACCAATCAGGTCATACCTTAGACAAACGACTCACAAAGACTTAAGATCCTTCCCTCTTTCGCCCGCTTGTAGCCCCTAGTACGAGCAACCAGGTGCCGGTAGGGAAAGGCCACCGAATACTAGAAGTTGGGACATTTTGCCCGAACTAGTATAACTCTTGTGTCCACTAAGCACACCATCCGGGCCTAAAACGCCATTACACAAATTTACTCGTTGGTGCTAGTTTGAAACACCGACACTTAGTCCTAGTGTTAATGGTTGTCCTTCATCGCTCCCAATCTATTCACACAAATCTGATTTACCTTCACCTTCGCTATCGATCACCGCCTTTGTGCTCCACTCTTGCGCACCACAAGCCAAGAGACATGTTGATAACACACTCATGGCATGGTTGGTTAAACAATTAAACCTAAGGTCATAAATTCTCCTTGATAATCACTCATCATTTATAAACACAATGGGCACATATGAACCATGTGTTCAAATATCCCCCTTGATGAGTGCATTATCAACACCAAACACAAAGAGATGGATCAAAATTAAAAATGGACCAAGACTTCCAAATGAACAAAAGCAAATAAAAAGCCAAAAATGAGGTCATTTAAAATAACCAAAGTTTGGTTCCCAAATACATGGGCAATGACTCAGTAGAACCAAGGGGACAAAAGGGGCTCAACACCACTAGCTAAGAGATCAGAGCAACACCAAAAACTTTTGAAACATTTCTTGTCCCTTTAGAAGAGGTAAAGGCTCAACACAACTAGCAAAAGCAACTCAAAACCAAAAATAAGCTCAAGTGCAACTACCCCTGAATAAATGCAATATCTTAAATGAATGCATTCCCTTTTGTTTGTATGAACATTTATCCCCATTGTTGGCACATTGAGAGCACCTAAAGGGGGTGAATAAGTGATCCTGCAAAAATCAACTCTAAACAACACAAACTTGGTTTATAATGAGTGTTAGTGAAAACTATAACCAAGTTAGGATGAGAAGATAGATGGAGAAAGAACTCTTTTTTTATTGCTCCGTTAAGCTGAGTATTAAACTTAGGAGCAATATTACAAGAGAGTAGAAAACTTAAGAAGATATTAATCGCAATAAGTAAATGGACAAATGACACAATGATTTTTACCGTGGTTCGGCCAATGCCTACTCCACGTTGTGGTGACCTCCTTTGGTTAAGGGTTGCACTCAACCCCTATCAAGTGATCCAAAGATTAAACTTGAGTTGTAACACCCCAGGTGTTTGTCGTCTTCTCGACCACGAGTGCGGACGTTAACACGTGATAGCGGTGAATGTAAATGTCACTAAATTTTTAATCATCTTTGTCTATCACGATTTTGATATCGTGTTTGTCTCCATATGTTTAAATTGTCCTAATTTAGTTTGCAAAAATTCAGACTTTAGTAATCTTCCGAAACATCAGATCCAATGTCGTTTGGGTTGAGCCATCGACGTCTTGCCCAAACTCTAACCTTTGAAATCGGATCTGGTTCTGTAGAATCCATTTTTTTAATTCCCTCGCGCCTGCGTCGTGCGCGTCCCTCTGTGGCCTGACATCGTGACACGGGTGGCAGGTGCTAACCGGTGTCTGGATAGCGCACAACCTCTCGCCCACGTGAACGTTGCGTGACGTCGATTTTGAAAGGATCACAATTTCGATGTTGTATCGATCTCGCGTATTTATTTCGCGAAATGTTGAATCTTTTGTCTGTTTAAAATTCATGGATTAAGAGAATATGAATTTGGAATCTCGACCCACTCTTGTGATTCTTGTCCCAGACAAATTAAGTGGATCTCGACAACTAAAGTTTTTGGTGCAAAATAATTATGTCTCCTCTCGTCAGCTGAGAGATCACGTCCGAGGATTTATAATCATGTTTGGTTTCTAGCAAATTATCCTCGACAGGGAGATTAGGAGTCGAGTTACATATGAAATTATCTGATCTTAAATCATATCAAACACAATTTTTAAATAGCATGACCGATGTTGTGGAGCGATCCGATCGTATCTCACCCAGATCCAAACGTGCGGGTATAAATATCTAGTAAAAATTTTATTTGATTTTTTTGAACGTCTACCAAAATGAGCATCGTCTAAATACTGAAGTCAATCTCCTTTTGGTCCAATCCATTTATGCCTATGTTAAACCTTAATCCGAGCATCATATTTATCCATAAGTTATAACAAAAAAAAAGTGGAAAATCCCATTTCTATTATCTATTCCATCGGCCTTATCCAGATACCATCCATGGCTTATCCTCACGTACGTAGCTCCTGGAATTCTCAAGAAGCCACTGTTCACAGATCTTGTCATTATTTAAAATTTAAGTGGACCAAAGTAATTAGAACTGAACCAAATAATTGCTAATCAGTTTGTGGTTCGGTTTCATAATCTGAAAAGCGAAATAGGGGTCCCAAATACATTTTGGGGTGGCTCATTTGAACTCTTCCCAAACCATAGAAACTAGATACGTGCTTATGATTTTGTAAACAATGGGAGAAGAAATATCTGATTTCTTATCCTTCTCACCGCTCAACTCCTATCCCTTATCCTTCCACGATGTGCTGTCGGCCTCATCTCCCAAGTCCAAGCCATTCTTGTTCCTTCTCTGCTCGTTCTCATGGCCGAGCTCCCCACGTCCGCCGCTCCTCCCTGGCGCCCTCACCTCCACTGGAGCTCGCCCCTGTTGAGCTCACCTGTGCTCGTCGGCTGCCCTGCAGTTCCCCCATGGACGCCTCCTTTCTAATCTGTGTGCAGGGGTTTCCTTCCCATGGTCGCCCTCAACCCCATGGTCGACCTCGCCTAGCCCTTCCCCCATCTCCTCCCCAAGCTCGGCTCGGCATGGAGGCTGGCCACAGGACGCAGCACACCAACCTCACCGGCCATACCCTCTGCTTTTCCCCACTGTCCGCAGCCCCGGTGTCGTCGTCGTGATTAGACATGGTGATTCCTAACTCATTTCTTTTTATTTCACTAATTTTCTAGTGCGAGCAGATTTTGTTAGCGTATGTTGATATGAGGTTATGTGTATTTGTGTGCAAGTGTGGCGAAAAGAAAGATTCTAGAGTTTGGTGGGAAAGGAAAGCTCTATCACGACGACCACCAGGTGTTTGATGAAATGAATAAATTGATGCTTGTTGTTATTGCGAAGTTTTGGGGCCAGATAAAATTGTTAGTCAGTCGTTTCCTTGTGCTTATCATTTGGTTCAAGATGTGTATTGCATAGGTGTGGATAGGTCAATGATTCCCTTGTGTTTAGCAAATCCTTTGTGTTGATTATCGTCGGATCCTTTGCTACTGTTTGGGTGATGAAGTAGAAGGTTTTAGCTCTGAACAATAATAAGGTGTTAGAATATTTGAAGTATTAAACACCTAAAAATTATAGAAACCAAATAGGAGCGAAATGGAATGCTTGCTGTTTGGGACTGTATGTCCAGTTTTAGTAAGCAGGTAGTTCAATAAAGTAAACCATGTTTTCTGTAGAAGTGTTATATAGAAAAGTTGTAGCTAACCCCTTCATCTTACTTGTGTAAAAATTTCATGACCATAGGTTCAGTAGTTTAGGAGTTATGATTTTTCTAAGTCTAGTTTCAGAATCTGTCCAGATTCTGTACAGATTTCGAAAATGACCTTGTTTGCCCAAGTTAAACTGAGAATAAGCTCTTAGTAATTATAGGAGAATTGTAGTACTTTGCTTAAGCTTTCCAACAAATTTTGGAGCACCATTTTTGGTGGTCTAGAGACCAAGTTACAGCTGTTCAAACTATAGAGTCTGAATCTGTCCAAATCTGGACAGCAATGTTTGTTTGTATTAACTGACTTTGATCCACATTGAATCGACCTGAAATGTTTATAAACAAATTGTAGACAATTGTATTAGCTTTCTAAAAAGTCTAGGATCACCTGTTTTGGATACCTAAATCTCCAGTTATGGAGTTTTGAAGTGAATAATCGAATTCTGTCCAAATCTGGACAGCATTATTGTTTTGTACTGTTTGACCTTTCTAAGTGTCAAATTTCGTTGTGATGAAAATACCAAAGTTGTAGAGGACTTCTTATGCTTTCCAGAAAGTCCTAGTTCATTATTTTTGGATGAATACCTTGTGAGTTATGAGCAAAACCGTTGACTGCTGAATGCTGTCCAGAAAATCTGCAATGGGGTATTTGGTTTGATTCCTGTTTGGCTAAGTAGGAGTAATCAGTTTTTGATTCTTGAGTGATGAAGACTTATGACATGTGAAATGTTTATCCAAATGTTTTGGTGCACATGGTTGAGTTTTTATTTCTTAATGTGTGCTCTAAACCTATTAGTTTGGGAATTAATACTTTGATGAATGTATTGGAACTAGTAGCTAATTTGACCTTGTGTGGTTATAATGAACTCAATAATGCGAAGAAGGTTTAGTAGACATACATATCTAGATCTATGAATTAATTTGGTCGCCTTATAGTTATAAGCATGATGTTAATGCCGGATGATTGAGGAGTAAAGTTTAGAATTGAAGTGCTTGTTATGCATAGAAGTATTTTAGATCTATAGGTTGAGATAAGTTTTGCTCCATAGGATTTTATGCTAGTTAATAGTGGGTTATTCATTAGTGCTAAGAATGATGTTAATCCTTTGATAGTGTACTCTAATCCATAAAGTTAAGGTTCATGTATAGCCTTTTGTTGATCGATGCTTGAGTTAGATCTATGTAAATGTAAAAAAAATGTACCTATGATACTTAGTAATATCTTGACATCTAGTGTGCTCCTAGGTGTTGTGATGACTTGTTTTAAATATTTATCCTCTTTAACATAGATTATCTATCTTATGCTCTTCGTGCTCATGCTCATGTGCATCATACATATCATTTAGGTACGTTAATTGATCACGTGCTATGGAAGACGAGTGGAATTGATCTCCAAGTGATGCTGATGGACGAAGCTAAAATGGATGAATCAACCAAGTGCCAGGATAGAAGATGCTCACCAAGTGGTCGTCAATTAACAACACTAACTTAGTGTTATCCCAGGCAAGCCCCGGTGCATTTGCCACCCCCTTGTTGTTATAAAACTTTTATCACTTACCTGCTGCATTAGGTGATAGGAGTTGTGTGAATAAACAATTGATGCATTACCATTCCTTGGAATTTGATTATCCTCCTTGATACCTCTTTTACAAAAAGAACTAATGAGGCTTAGACCTGCCTAGAAAATTAAAACTTGTTCCTTTTTAAAAGAATATTGTGTAACACTGGATATGGGTTTTATGAAAAAGAAACTTGCAGTAATGAAGGCATCACTCGCGATGATGAATTCATTATTCAAGTATTGTACCTCTGTCAGGTACATGGTTTGGGTGTTAAATAATAAGATGAGACCAGACGTTGAGCAGGAAAGGTCGCCCGTCTGTGTCGATTAAGGACCGTACCGAAAGTAGGCTTGCTGATCTAGGACCCTTTAACTGGCCACATGCCTCGTCATGGGTAAGCTTAGCCTCGGTCGGACCAATACCAGAACAGCTCGCACGCACTGGGAGTGGAGAGATGGCGAGAGTAGCTTGTACCCTCCGTGGCAAGAGACTGGAAGGTGGGGTGCTGTACTCTCGGAAACATGGCGGGCACCATGGCGAGAGTAACGTGTACCAACCAGGCCAATGGCTGGACGGTGGAGTGCTGTGCTCTCGGGTCGCGTGAACCCGTTCTGGTCTTGAGAAACCCGGTGGCGAGTTGACATATGCAAGGGTTAAGTGCTACATATGTCGTGTGGTTGGAGATCCCCAGCTGGGTATTAATCGATTCGGATCGCCGTTACTTCTCGGATATGAAGACTGGATCACTGCCCTGCATCGTAGATAACAAGTGAAACTAAAGATGCTAAAATAAAGTTAGTGTAGGACAAGTGAATGCTCTAGATTAGGAAAATCTAGATTCAGGTAAAGTACTTAACCTGTGAAGTAAAATTTTAGCATAAGGATCCACTACTAGTAAGCTCTTCTGCAAAATGAGTCTTTGAAATTTGATAAGCTTTACCTTGATTCCCAATAAACCAGCATACCCTTGAGAGTCTTTTCTTTAGTCGGGTAAGTCTTGCTGAGTAATTGCGTACTCAGGGTTTTATTCCCTGTTGTTTTTCAGGTTATAATTTTATTCTGTTGTGGATGCTGCTAAGTGCCGGTGGGCTCGGCCTTCTTATATAGGTGTATCCCATCTTTAGCTTCTTTATTGAGGATTGTCACTTAAGCTAGCATGTATTTTAAAAACCTATAAATATTTTATACATGTTAAATTGTAATTCTTTTGAATCACTTCCTTTTGTAATCACTCCGATAATTGTATAATGTAAACTTATTGTAACATGTAATCATTTTGCAATAAAGAATTTATTTTCGCTGCAAATGTTGGTGTGTGATTTGTGTTTACTTAATCCTGCGATCTTGGCGGTAAGTCGTTTATCCGGGGTCCTCGGGGCACTCGGACAGATCCTGTTAAGTTGTTTGGTGCACACGCATAGCTGTCTGAGGTCTTTGAGACAAGGACAGGTGCATGTGGGCCCGATAACTTGGGAGGTTCTGCGACAGCTGGTATCGGAGCTTGATTAAGTATATACGGTCACATACGTATTTTCAAAACAAAAGTCTTGGTTTTGGAAAACCTATTTTCAACTAAACACATTGTTTGGTTTTGAAAAACATATTAAAAAAACTATAATGCTAGCGACATCCTCTGTTAAGCCCTAAGTTAAGGACTACTAGGTGGCTTAGTTGAGAATACTAACCCACAACCAGGGAAGGGTATTGCATACATGTGTATTGTTATTTTTGAGGCCATTCAGTCTTGATTGGATCGACGCTCAAGGTAAGGTGAGATGTGAGAGCGTGATCGGACAAACGTCGGTCTAGGGAAGAGTATAAAAAGCGCTTGATTATATACATGTTACACATATGTATATATGAAGGCTGCGATGTGGAGTAATTAATTTTCCGGGATTCAGTACCCCATGGATGTGTATGGGTATACAGACATGGGAATACTGAGAAGTGTAATGTATTTGTAACGACGCACCTACGCTCAGGTAAGAAGGTGAGTTACCATAATGAGTTGCCCTATGGTTAAAGTGTAGCAACGGCGCCTATGCTTGGCTCGGCGCTTAATGAGGAGCTGGCCTCCATATAGCAATATATGGAGTATAAACTGTGATAAACTGTCATGTGTGAATTGCATCATTGGAAATTGGGTTGTGATGGAATTTTCTGCAGGTACACTAACTTCGAACTCGTATGTGTAGCTGACGACTAGCAACATATTGAGAGAGAACGTAGATATGCCACCGATATAGAACGCTATTGCCACGTTATGTTGGCAAAATTGGTGAGGCCGAATAGGACGAACATGCATCCTGATTGCTGCATTGTGTTTGTTGTTTGCGCATAGAGATGCTTCCCTCACCTTTATTCTAATAATAGGTGATGGTGAACGAACATGCCTTTCTCATCTTTATTCTGATAATAAATAATTGGAAACTTTAGGAAGTATTACTGTTCTATAAGCAATTCCTAGTTTTGTTTGTTGTGCCCTTTAGACATGTCTTTATGTGATTTGTGGTTCTTCTTAATTTGATCGCTAGTTCAATTTTTTTTGTTCTGGTGTGTTTGTGCCGGTAGAATGTTGGTGGTATGTTTGTGTAAACTAAAAAAAATTGGCCATGTCCTCATCTAGGAGCCATGACCCAAATCGATGTTAATTCCCCGAAGTTTTTTTCCCCAGTTTCCAAAAGTGGACGAGTCTAAATTTCTATCGTTACTTTAGGGCCAAGCTTATCTAAATAGGTGTTTAGGTAATCTTGTCGTAGAAAATAAATGGACCGAAGCTTAAGATAAGAATCTCAGGTCTGTGATCTTGACAATTCACTTGTAGCTCTCTTATGGTCATATTTTCATCCTAAACCATACCCTTGTTTGGTTGGTGCAAGCTGATGGTTCTATTCTGCTTTGCCTCTCCATGAGAATCACATTGTTGATTCCTCAATCTAACCTAGGAAAGGAATGCCCAATAGTTTTCTTGAATTTAATGCCTTTGGTTTTCTCATATCTCTCGAAGGCATACCAATTTGGTCTTCTGATCGTTTTCCCCTCTATCTCTAATTGGACGCTAATTATTGACCTTGAAATTTCTGCGATGGGCATAGAAATATGCTTGGGGTTGAAATAATAGTCTCCCATCGTACTCTCTCATCAACCATTTTAGGTTTTGGCAATCTCGTATTCCTTTCATCGGGCCAGGACCTATTTGGCTCTCTACCTGTAACCATTCTTATCGGTGTAGTCTCTTTTCTCTTGACTTTGGTAGTGACGGCACACATACAAGTTCCCTTTACGTCCTTTGTGTAAAGGTGAAGCCTTGGAGCTTTTTAGTGTTGGAAAACAACTGGTTAGCTCTCAGAATGGAGATTGATTTTTTTCCTGCCACTGAGATGCAGGAGTTTGTTCATTCGCTCCCTTAATTAATCCATGTAGTCCCGAACCAAGTCAATTCATCTCGCATGAGGAAACAGATGAACAATTTGACCAAATATATTTTTTACCCACATACATAATCTTTTGCTAACAAATGTGAACTCTCAACCCTTGGCTTACCGATGGTATTGAGAGGACCTGCTCAATGTCAAAAGTAGTTCAACAAGTTGGTTTTACTAACTTGTAACTGCCCAATGAACGAAGGTTGAGTTTAGAGATCGTTTTGTCGAGTTGTCTAAACTCACTTTGGTTCAACTCACCCTAAAGAAAACACTTACAAGGATCAAGTTAAAATCGACTGATAATCACCTAATTATCGCTCTAGTCATGCCTCGATCGTATCACATGTGATTTTCTAACATGTGTGATCATGTCGAGCCGTGCTAAGTATTTGATGAAATGGGTTGGTTGCGAAGTCAGCATCAATGGATCTTTTCATTGATATTTTCTCAAGTCTCTACTATCTTTTGTGGACTTGAATTCTCGGGTTAGCCACATGTTAACCGCGACAGTATTCACATCCACACCCTTCTCATGTGCTACGGATTTACCGTGACCCCTTGTTGGTAAACCTCTTTCTGTGTGATTTATCCAAGAGGTTGCATCTGGTTCTGTTTGGGTAAAGTCGTATATCTACCGCTCGCCCACCAGACTCAGATAGTACAGTGTTATCAGGAAAAGCAAATTGCACACATGGAACCTTAGGTGTTCTTCTGTCAATCATCGTCTCTATTGTTGTCATCTCTAATTAGCATAAAGATGATACATGCTACACTCACTTGAGATCTTGAGATAATTGTCTTTGCTTGGAATTAGTTTATGCTATCACTATTATGGATAGGGTTATATGCCTCTCTACTCTTAGAAGTCTTTCGTTCGGAATCTCGGGACGAGATTCTTTTAAGGGGGGAAGGCTGTAACACCCCAGGTGTTTGTCGTCTTCTCGACCACGAGTGCGGACGTTAACACGTGATAGCGGTGAATGTAAATGTCACTAAATTTTTAATCATCTTTGTCTATCACGATTTTGATATCGTGTTTGTCTCCATATGTTTAAATTGTCCTAATTTAGTTTGCAAAAATTCAGACTTTAGTAATCTTCCGAAACATCAGATCCAATGTCGTTTGGGTTGAGCCATCGACGTCTTGCCCAAACTCTAACCTTTGAAATCGGATCTGGTTCTGTAGAATCCATTTTTTTAATTCCCTCGCGCCTGCGTCGTGCGCGTCCCTCTGCGGCCTGACATCGTGACACGGGTGGCAGGTGCTAACCGGTGTCTGGATAGCGCACAACCTCTCGCCCACGTGAACGTTGCGTGACGTCGATTTTGAAAGGATCACAATTTCGATGTTGTATCGATCTCGCGTATTTATTTCGCGAAATGTTGAATCTTTTGTCTGTTTAAAATTCATGGATTAAGAGAATATGAATTTGGAATCTCGACCCACTCTTGTGATTCTTGTCCCAGACAAATTAAGTGGATCTCGACAACTAAAGTTTTTGGTGCAAAATAATTATGTCTCCTCTCGTCAGCTGAGAGATCACGTCCGAGGATTTATAATCATGTTTGGTTTCTAGCAAATTATCCTCGACAGGGAGATTAGGAGTCGAGTTACATATGAAATTATCTGATCTTAAATCATATCAAACACAATTTTTAAATAGCATGACCGATGTTGTGGAGCGATCCGATCGTATCTCACCCAGATCCAAACGTGCGGGTATAAATATCTAGTAAAAATTTTATTTGATTTTTTTGAACGTCTACCAAAATGAGCATCGTCTAAATACTGAAGTCAATCTCCTTTTGGTCCAATCCATTTATGCCTATGTTAAACCTTAATCCGAGCATCATATTTATCCATAAGTTATAACAAAAAAAAAGTGGAAAATCCCATTTCTATTATCTATTCCATCGGCCTTATCCAGATACCATCCATGGCTTATCCTCACGTACGTAGCTCCTGGAATTCTCAAGAAGCCACTGTTCACAGATCTTGTCATTATTTAAAATTTAAGTGGACCAAAGTAATTAGAACTGAACCAAATAATTGCTAATCAGTTTGTGGTTCGGTTTCATAATCTGAAAAGCGAAATAGGGGTCCCAAATACATTTTGGGGTGGCTCATTTGAACTCTTCCCAAACCATAGAAACTAGATACGTGCTTATGATTTTGTAAACAATGGGAGAAGAAATATCTGATTTCTTATCCTTCTCACCGCTCAACTCCTATCCCTTATCCTTCCACGATGTGCTGTCGGCCTCATCTCCCAAGTCCAAGCCATTCTTGTTCCTTCTCTGCTCGTTCTCATGGCCGAGCTCCCCACGTCCGCCGCTCCTCCCTGGCGCCCTCACCTCCACTGGAGCTCGCCCCTGTTGAGCTCACCTGTGCTCGTCGGCTGCCCTGCAGTTCCCCCATGGACGCCTCCTTTCTAATCTGTGTGCAGGGGTTTCCTTCCCATGGTCGCCCTCAACCCCATGGTCGACCTCGCCTAGCCCTTCCCCCATCTCCTCCCCAAGCTCGGCTCGGCATGGAGGCTGGCCACAGGACGCAGCACACCAACCTCACCGGCCATACCCTCTGCTTTTCCCCACTGTCCGCAGCCCCGGTGTCGTCGTCGTGATTAGACATGGTGATTCCTAACTCATTTCTTTTTATTTCACTAATTTTCTAGTGCGAGCAGATTTTGTTAGCGTATGTTGATATGAGGTTATGTGTATTTGTGTGCAAGTGTGGCGAAAAGAAAGATTCTAGAGTTTGGTGGGAAAGGAAAGCTCTATCACGACGACCACCAGGTGTTTGATGAAATTAATAAATTGATGCTTGTTGTTATTGCGAAGTTTTGGGGCCAGATAAAATTGTTAGTCAGTCGTTTCCTTGTGCTTATCATTTGGTTCAAGATGTGTATTGCATAGGTGTGGATAGGTCAATGATTCCCTTGTGTTTAGCAAATCCTTTGTGTTGATTATCGTCGGATCCTTTGCTACTGTTTGGGTGATGAAGTAGAAGGTTTTAGCTCTGAACAATAATAAGGTGTTAGAATATTTGAAGTATTAAACACCTAAAAATTATAGAAACCAAATAGGAGCGAAATGGAATGCTTGCTGTTTGGGACTGTATGTCCAGTTTTAGTAAGCAGGTAGTTCAATAAAGTAAACCATGTTTTCTGTAGAAGTGTTATATAGAAAAGTTGTAGCTAACCCCTTCATCTTACTTGTGTAAAAATTTCATGACCATAGGTTCAGTAGTTTAGGAGTTATGATTTTTCTAAGTCTAGTTTCAGAATCTGTCCAGATTCTGTACAGATTTCGAAAATGACCTTGTTTGCCCAAGTTAAACTGAGAATAAGCTCTTAGTAATTATAGGAGAATTGTAGTACTTTGCTTAAGCTTTCCAACAAATTTTGGAGCACCATTTTTGGTGGTCTAGAGACCAAGTTACAGCTGTTCAAACTATAGAGTCTGAATCTGTCCAAATCTGGACAGCAATGTTTGTTTGTATTAACTGACTTTGATCCACATTGAATCGACCTGAAATGTTTATAAACGAATTGTAGACAATTGTATTAGCTTTCTAAAAAGTCTAGGATCACCTGTTTTGGATACCTAAATCTCCAGTTATGGAGTTTTGAAGTGAATAATCGAATTCTGTCCAAATCTGGACAGCATTATTGTTTTGTACTGTTTGACCTTTCTAAGTGTCAAATTTCGTTGTGATGAAAATACCAAAGTTGTAGAGGACTTCTTATGCTTTCCAGAAAGTCCTAGTTCATTATTTTTGGATGAATACCTTGTGAGTTATGAGCAAAACCGTTGACTGCTGAATGCTGTCCAGAAAATCTGCAATGGGGTATTTGGTTTGATTCCTGTTTGGCTAAGTAGGAGTAATCAGTTTTTGATTCTTGAGTGATGAAGACTTATGACATGTGAAATGTTTATCCAAATGTTTTGGTGCACATGGTTGAGTTTTTATTTCTTAATGTGTGCTCTAAACCTATTAGTTTGGGAATTAATACTTTGATGAATGTATTGGAACTAGTAGCTAATTTGACCTTGTGTGGTTATAATGAACTCAATAATGCGAAGAAGGTTTAGTAGACATACATATCTAGATCTATGAATTAATTTGGTCGCCTTATAGTTATAAGCATGATGTTAATGCCGGATGATTGAGGAGTAAAGTTTAGAATTGAAGTGCTTGTTATGCATAGAAGTATTTTAGATCTATAGGTTGAGATAAGTTTTGCTCCATAGGATTTTATGCTAGTTAATAGTGGGTTATTCATTAGTGCTAAGAATGATGTTAATCCTTTGATAGTGTACTCTAATCCATAAAGTTAAGGTTCATGTATAGCCTTTTGTTGATCGATGCTTGAGTTAGATCTATGTAAATGTAAAAAAATGTACCTATGATACTTAGTAATATCTTGACATCTAGTGTGCTCCTAGGTGTTGTGATGACTTGTTTTAAATATTTATCCTCTTTAACATAGATTATCTATCTTATGCTCTTCGTGCTCATGCTCATGTGCATCATACATATCATTTAGGTACGTTAATTGATCACGTGCTATGGAAGACGAGTGGAATTGATCTCCAAGTGATGCTGATGGACGAAGCTAAAATGGATGAATCAACCAAGTGCCAGGATAGAAGATGCTCACCAAGTGGTCGTCAATTAACAACACTAACTTAGTGTTATCCCAGGCAAGCCCCGGTGCATTTGCCACCCCCTTGTTGTTATAAAACTTTTATCACTTACCTGCTGCATTAGGTGATAGGAGTTGTGTGAATAAACAATTGATGCATTACCATTCCTTGGAATTTGATTATCCTCCTTGATACCTCTTTTACAAAAAGAACTAATGAGGCTTAGACCTGCCTAGAAAATTAAAACTTGTTCCTTTTTAAAAGAATATTGTGTAACACTGGATATGGGTTTTATGAAAAAGAAACTTGCAGTAATGAAGGCATCACTCGCGATGATGAATTCATTATTCAAGTATTGTACCTCTGTCAGGTACATGGTTTGGGTGTTAAATAATAAGATGAGACCAGACGTTGAGCAGGAAAGGTCGCCCGTCTGTGTCGATTAAGGACCGTACCGAAAGTAGGCTTGCTGATCTAGGACCCTTTAACTGGCCACATGCCTCGTCATGGGTAAGCTTAGCCTCGGTCGGACCAATACCAGAACAGCTCGCACGCACTGGGAGTGGAGAGATGGCGAGAGTAGCTTGTACCCTCCGTGGCAAGAGACTGGAAGGTGGGGTGCTGTACTCTCGGAAACATGGCGGGCACCATGGCGAGAGTAACGTGTACCAACCAGGCCAATGGCTGGACGGTGGAGTGCTGTGCTCTCGGGTCGCGTGAACCCGTTCTGGTCTTGAGAAACCCGGTGGCGAGTTGACATATGCAAGGGTTAAGTGCTACATATGTCGTGTGGTTGGAGATCCCCAGCTGGGTATTAATCGATTCGGATCGCCGTTACTTCTCGGATATGAAGACTGGATCACTGCCCTGCATCGTAGATAACAAGTGAAACTAAAGATGCTAAAATAAAGTTAGTGTAGGACAAGTGAATGCTCTAGATTAGGAAAATCTAGATTCAGGTAAAGTACTTAACCTGTGAAGTAAAATTTTAGCATAAGGATCCACTACTAGTAAGCTCTTCTGCAAAATGAGTCTTTGAAATTTGATAAGCTTTACCTTGATTCCCAATAAACCAGCATACCCTTGAGAGTCTTTTCTTTAGTCGGGTAAGTCTTGCTGAGTAATTGCGTACTCAGGGTTTTATTCCCTGTTGTTTTTCAGGTTATAATTTTATTCTGTTGTGGATGCTGCTAAGTGCCGGTGGGCTCGGCCTTCTTATATAGGTGTATCCCATCTTTAGCTTCTTTATTGAGGATTGTCACTTAAGCTAGCATGTATTTTAAAAACCTATAAATATTTTATACATGTTAAATTGTAATTCTTTTGAATCACTTCCTTTTGTAATCACTCCGATAATTGTATAATGTAAACTTATTGTAACATGTAATCATTTTGCAATAAAGAATTTATTTCCGCTGCAAATGTTGGTGTGTGATTTGTGTTTACTTAATCCTGCGATCTTGGCGGTAAGTCGTTTATCCGGGGTCCTCGGGGCACTCGGACAGATCCTGTTAAGTTGTTTGGTGCACACGCATAGCTGTCTGAGGTCTTTGAGACAAGGACAGGTGCATGTGGGCCCGATAACTTGGGAGGTTCTGCGACAGCTGGTATCGGAGCTTGATTAAGTATATACGGTCACATACGTATTTTCAAAACAAAAGTCTTGGTTTTGGAAAACCTATTTTCAACTAAACACATTGTTTGGTTTTGAAAAACATATTAAAAAAACTATAATGCTAGCGACATCCTCTGTTAAGCCCTAAGTTAAGGACTACTAGGTGGCTTAGTTGAGAATACTAACCCACAACCAGGGAAGGGTATTGCATACATGTGTATTGTTATTTTTGAGGCCATTCAGTCTTGATTGGATCGACGCTCAAGGTAAGGTGAGATGTGAGAGCGTGATCGGACAAACGTCGGTCTAGGGAAGAGTATAAAAAGCGCTTGATTATATACATGTTACACATATGTATATATGAAGGCTGCGATGTGGAGTAATTAATTTTCCGGGATTCAGTACCCCATGGATGTGTATGGGTATACAGACATGGGAATACTGAGAAGTGTAATGTATTTGTAACGACGCACCTACGCTCAGGTAAGAAGGTGAGTTACCATAATGAGTTGCCCTATGGTTAAAGTGTAGCAACGGCGCCTATGCTTGGCTCGGCGCTTAATGAGGAGCTGGCCTCCATATAGCAATATATGGAGTATAAACTGTGATAAACTGTCATGTGTGAATTGCATCATTGGAAATTGGGCTGTGATGGAATTTTCTGCAGGTACACTAACTTCGAACTCGTATGTGTAGCTGACGACTAGCAACATATCGAGAGAGAACGTAGATATGCCACCGATATAGAACGCTATTGCCACGTTATGTTGGCAAAATTGGTGAGGCCGAATAGGACGAACATGCATCCTGATTGCTGCATTGTGTTTGTTGTTTGCGCATAGAGATGCTTCCCTCACCTTTATTCTAATAATAGGTGATGGTGAACGAACATGCCTTTCTCATCTTTATTCTGATAATAAATAATTGGAAACTTTAGGAAGTATTACTGTTCTATAAGCAATTCCTAGTTTTGTTTGTTGTGCCCTTTAGACATGTCTTTATGTGATTTGTGGTTCTTCTTAATTTGATCGCTAGTTCAATTTTTTTTGTTCTGGTGTGTTTGTGCCGGTAGAATGTTGGTGGTATGTTTGTGTAAACTAAAAAAAATTGGCCATGTCCTCATCTAGGAGCCATGACCCAAATCGATGTTAATTCCCCGAAGTTTTTTTTCCCCAGTTTCCAAAAGTGGACGAGTCTAAATTTCTATCGTTACTTTAGGGCCAAGCTTATCTAAATAGGTGTTTAGGTAATCTTGTCGTAGAAAATAAATGGACCGAAGCTTAAGATAAGAATCTCAGGTCTGTGATCTTGACAATTCACTTGTAGCTCTCTTATGGTCATATTTTCATCCTAAACCATACCCTTGTTTGGTTGGTGCAAGCTGATGGTTCTATTCTGCTTTGCCTCTCCATGAGAATCACATTGTTGATTCCTCAATCTAACCTAGGAAAGGAATGCCCAATAGTTTTCTTGAATTTAATGCCTTTGGTTTTCTCATATCTCTCGAAGGCATACCAATTTGGTCTTCTGATCGTTTTCCCCTCTATCTCTAATTGGACGCTAATTATTGACCTTGAAATTTCTGCGATGGGCATAGAAATATGCTTGGGGTTGAAATAATAGTCTCCCATCGTACTCTCTCATCAACCATTTTAGGTTTTGGCAATCTCGTATTCCTTTCATCGGGCCAGGACCTATTTGGCTCTCTACCTGTAACCATTCTTATCGGTGTAGTCTCTTTTCTCTTGACTTTGGTAGTGACGGCACACATACAAGTTCCCTTTACGTCCTTTGTGTAAAGGTGAAGCCATGGAGCTTTTTAGTGTTGGAAAACAACTGGTTAGCTCTCAGAATGGAGATTGATTTTTTTCCTGCCACTGAGATGCAGGAGTTTGTTCATTCGCTCCCTTAATTAATCCATGTAGTCCCAAACCAAGTCAATTCATCTCGCATGAGGAAACAGATGAACAATTTGACCAAATATATTTTTTACCCACATACATAATCTTTTGCTAACAAATATGAACTCTCAACCCTTGGCTTACCGATGGTATTGAGAGGACCTGCTCAATGTCAAAAGTAGTTCAACAAGTTGGTTTTACTAACTTGTAACTGCCCAATGAACGAAGGTTGAGTTTAGAGATCGTTTTGTCGAGTTGTCTAAACTCACTTTGGTTCAACTCACCCTAAAGAAAACACTTACAAGGATCAAGTTAAAATCGACTGATAATCACCTAATTATCGCTCTAGTCATGCCTCGATCGTATCACATGTGATTTTCTAACATGTGTGATCATGTCGAGCCGTGCTAAGTATTTGATGAAATGGGTTGGTTGCGAAGTCAGCATCAATGGATCTTTTCATTGATATTTTCTCAAGTCTCTACTATCTTTTGTGGACTTGAATTCTCGGGTTAGCCACATGTTAACCGCGACAGTATTCACATCCACACCCTTCTCATGTGCTACGGATTTACCGTGACCCCTTGTTGGTAAACCTCTTTCTGTGTGATTTATCCAAGAGGTTGCATCTGGTTCTGTTTGGGTAAAGTCGTATATCTACTGCTCGCCCACCAGACTCAGATAGTACAGTGTTATCAGGAAAAGCAAATTGCACACATGGAACCTTAGGTGTTCTTCTGTCAATCATCGTCTCTATTGTTGTCATCTCTAATTAGCATAAAGATGATACATGCTACACTCACTTGAGATCTTGAGATAATTGTCTTTGCTTGGAATTAGTTTATGCTATCACTATTATGGATAGGGTTATATGCCTCTCTACTCTTAGAAGTCTTTCGTTCGGAATCTCGGGACGAGATTCTTTTAAGGGGGGAAGGCTGTAACACCCCAGGTGTTTGTCGTCTTCTCGACCACGAGTGCGGACGTTAACACGTGATAGCGGTGAATGTAAATGTCACTAAATTTTTAATCATCTTTGTCTATCACGATTTTGATATCGTGTTTGTCTCCATATGTTTAAATTGTCCTAATTTAGTTTGCAAAAATTCAGACTTTAGTAATCTTCCGAAACATCAGATCCAATGTCGTTTGGGTTGAGCCATCGACGTCTTGCCCAAACTCTAACCTTTGAAATCGGATCTGGTTCTGTAGAATCCATTTTTTTAATTCCCTCGCGCCTGCGTCGTGCGCGTCCCTCTGCGGCCTGACATCGTGACACGGGTGGCAGGTGCTAACCGGTGTCTGGATAGCGCACAACCTCTCGCCCACGTGAACGTTGCGTGACGTCGATTTTGAAAGGATCACAATTTCGATGTTGTATCGATCTCGCGTATTTATTTCGCGAAATGTTGAATCTTTTGTCTGTTTAAAATTCATGGATTAAGAGAATATGAATTTGGAATCTCGACCCACTCTTGTGATTCTTGTCCCAGACAAATTAAGTGGATCTCGACAACTAAAGTTTTTGGTGCAAAATAATTATGTCTCCTCTCGTCAGCTGAGAGATCACGTCCGAGGATTTATAATCATGTTTGGTTTCTAGCAAATTATCCTCGACAGGGAGATTAGGAGTCGAGTTACATATGAAATTATCTGATCTTAAATCATATCAAACACAATTTTTAAATAGCATGACCGATGTTGTGGAGCGATCCGATCGTATCTCACCCAGATCCAAACGTGCGGGTATAAATATCTAGTAAAAATTTTATTTGATTTTTTTGAACGTCTACCAAAATGAGCATCGTCTAAATACTGAAGTCAATCTCCTTTTGGTCCAATCCATTTATGCCTATGTTAAACCTTAATCCGAGCATCATATTTATCCATAAGTTATAACAAAAAAAAGTGGAAAATCCCATTTCTATTATCTATTCCATCGGCCTTATCCAGATACCATCCATGGCTTATCCTCACGTACGTAGCTCCTGGAATTCTCAAGAAGCCACTGTTCACAGATCTTGTCATTATTTAAAATTTAAGTGGACCAAAGTAATTAGAACTGAACCAAATAATTGCTAATCAGTTTGTGGTTCGGTTTCATAATCTGAAAAGCGAAATAGGGGTCCCAAATACATTTTGGGGTGGCTCATTTGAACTCTTCCCAAACCATAGAAACTAGATACGTGCTTATGATTTTGTAAACAATGGGAGAAGAAATATCTGATTTCTTATCCTTCTCACCGCTCAACTCCTATCCCTTATCCTTCCACGATGTGCTGTCGGCCTCATCTCCCAAGTCCAAGCCATTCTTGTTCCTTCTCTGCTCGTTCTCATGGCCGAGCTCCCCACGTCCGCCGCTCCTCCCTGGCGCCCTCACCTCCACTGGAGCTCGCCCCTGTTGAGCTCACCTGTGCTCGTCGGCTGCCCTGCAGTTCCCCCATGGACGCCTCCTTTCTAATCTGTGTGCAGGGGTTTCCTTCCCATGGTCGCCCTCAACCCCATGGTCGACCTCGCCTAGCCCTTCCCCCATCTCCTCCCCAAGCTCGGCTCGGCATGGAGGCTGGCCACAGGACGCAGCACACCAACCTCACCGGCCATACCCTCTGCTTTTCCCCACTGTCCGCAGCCCCGGTGTCGTCGTCGTGATTAGACATGGTGATTCCTAACTCATTTCTTTTTATTTCACTAATTTTCTAGTGCGAGCAGATTTTGTTAGCGTATGTTGATATGAGGTTATGTGTATTTGTGTGCAAGTGTGGCGAAAAGAAAGATTCTAGAGTTTGGTGGGAAAGGAAAGCTCTATCACGACGACCACCAGGTGTTTGATGAAATGAATAAATTGATGCTTGTTGTTATTGCGAAGTTTTGGGGCCAGATAAAATTGTTAGTCAGTCGTTTCCTTGTGCTTATCATTTGGTTCAAGATGTGTATTGCATAGGTGTGGATAGGTCAATGATTCCCTTGTGTTTAGCAAATCCTTTGTGTTGATTATCGTCGGATCCTTTGCTACTGTTTGGGTGATGAAGTAGAAGGTTTTAGCTCTGAACAATAATAAGGTGTTAGAATATTTGAAGTATTAAACACCTAAAAATTATAGAAACCAAATAGGAGCGAAATGGAATGCTTGCTGTTTGGGACTGTATGTCCAGTTTTAGTAAGCAGGTAGTTCAATAAAGTAAACCATGTTTTCTGTAGAAGTGTTATATAGAAAAGTTGTAGCTAACCCCTTCATCTTACTTGTGTAAAAATTTCATGACCATAGATTCAGTAGTTTAGGAGTTATGATTTTTCTAAGTCTAGTTTCAGAATCTGTCCAGATTCTGTACAGATTTCGAAAATGACCTTGTTTGCCCAAGTTAAACTGAGAATAAGCTCTTAGTAATTATAGGAGAATTGTAGTACTTTGCTTAAGCTTTCCAACAAATTTTGGAGCACCATTTTTGGTGGTCTAGAGACCAAGTTACAGCTGTTCAAACTATAGAGTCTGAATCTGTCCAAATCTGGACAGCAATGTTTGTTTGTATTAACTGACTTTGATCCACATTGAATCGACCTGAAATGTTTATAAACGAATTGTAGACAATTGTATTAGCTTTCTAAAAAGTCTAGGATCACCTGTTTTAGATACCTAAATCTCCAGTTATGGAGTTTTGAAGTGAGTAATCGAATTCTGTCCAAATCTGGACAGCATTATTGTTTTGTACTGTTTGACCTTTCTAAGTGTCAAATTTCGTTGTGATGAAAATACCAAAGTTGTAGAGGACTTCTTATGCTTTCCAGAAAGTCCTAGTTCATTATTTTTGGATGAATACCTTGTGAGTTATGAGCAAAACCGTTGACTGCTGAATGCTGTCCAGAAAATCTGCAATGGGGTATTTGGTTTGATTCCTGTTTGGCTAAGTAGGAGTAATCAGTTTTTGATTCTTGAGTGATGAAGACTTATGACATGTGAAATGTTTATCCAAATGTTTTGGTGCACATGGTTGAGTTTTTATTTCTTAATGTGTGCTCTAAACCTATTAGTTTGGGAATTAATACTTTGATGAATGTATTGGAACTAGTAGCTAATTTGACCTTGTGTGGTTATAATGAACTCAATAATGCGAAGAAGGTTTAGTAGACATACATATCTAGATCTATGAATTAATTTGGTCGCCTTATAGTTATAAGCATGATGTTAATGCCGGATGATTGAGGAGTAAAGTTTAGAATTGAAGTGCTTGTTATGCATAGAAGTATTTTAGATCTATAGGTTGAGATAAGTTTTGCTCCATAGGATTTTATGCTAGTTAATAGTGGGTTATTCATTAGTGCTAAGAATGATGTTAATCCTTTGATAGTGTACTCTAATCCATAAAGTTAAGGTTCATGTATAGCCTTTTGTTGATCGATGCTTGAGTTAGATCTATGTAAATGTAAAAAAAATGTACCTATGATACTTAGTAATATCTTGACATCTAGTGTGCTCCTAGGTGTTGTGATGACTTGTTTTAAATATTTATCCTCTTTAACATAGATTATCTATCTTATGCTCTTCGTGCTCATGCTCATGTGCATCATACATATCATTTAGGTACGTTAATTGATCACGTGCTATGGAAGACGAGTGGAATTGATCTCCAAGTGATGCTGATGGACGAAGCTAAAATGGATGAATCAACCAAGTGCCAGGATAGAAGATGCTCACCAAGTGGTCGTCAATTAACAACACTAACTTAGTGTTATCCCAGGCAAGCCCCGGTGCATTTGCCACCCCCTTGTTGTTATAAAACTTTTATCACTTACCTGCTGCATTAGGTGATAGGAGTTGTGTGAATAAACAATTGATGCATTACCATTCCTTGGAATTTGATTATCCTCCTTGATACCTCTTTTACAAAAAGAACTAATGAGGCTTAGACCTGCCTAGAAAATTAAAACTTGTTCCTTTTTAAAAGAATATTGTGTAACACTGGATATGGGTTTTATGAAAAAGAAACTTGCAGTAATGAAGGCATCACTCGCGATGATGAATTCATTATTCAAGTATTGTACCTCTGTCAGGTACATGGTTTGGGTGTTAAATAATAAGATGAGACCAGACGTTGAGCAGGAAAGGTCGCCCGTCTGTGTCGATTAAGGACCGTACCGAAAGTAGGCTTGCTGATCTAGGACCCTTTAACTGGCCACATGCCTCGTCATGGGTAAGCTTAGCCTCGGTCGGACCAATACCAGAACAGCTCGCACGCACTGGGAGTGGAGAGATGGCGAGAGTAGCTTGTACCCTCCGTGGCAAGAGACTGGAAGGTGGGGTGCTGTACTCTCGGAAACATGGCGGGCACCATGGCGAGAGTAACGTGTACCAACCAGGCCAATGGCTGGACGGTGGAGTGCTGTGCTCTCGGGTCGCGTGAACCCGTTCTGGTCTTGAGAAACCCGGTGGCGAGTTGACATATGCAAGGGTTAAGTGCTACATATGTCGTGTGGTTGGAGATCCCCAGCTGGGTATTAATCGATTCGGATCGCCGTTACTTCTCGGATATGAAGACTGGATCACTGCCCTGCATCGTAGATAACAAGTGAAACTAAAGATGCTAAAATAAAGTTAGTGTAGGACAAGTGAATGCTCTAGATTAGGAAAATCTAGATTCAGGTAAAGTACTTAACCTGTGAAGTAAAATTTTAGCATAAGGATCCACTACTAGTAAGCTCTTCTGCAAAATGAGTCTTTGAAATTTGATAAGCTTTACCTTGATTCCCAATAAACCAGCATACCCTTGAGAGTCTTTTCTTTAGTCGGGTAAGTCTTGCTGAGTAATTGCGTACTCAGGGTTTTATTCCCTGTTGTTTTTCAGGTTATAATTTTATTCTGTTGTGGATGCTGCTAAGTGCCGGTGGGCTCGGCCTTCTTATATAGGTGTATCCCATCTTTAGCTTCTTTATTGAGGATTGTCACTTAAGCTAGCATGTATTTTAAAAACCTATAAATATTTTATACATGTTAAATTGTAATTCTTTTGAATCACTTCCTTTTGTAATCACTCCGATAATTGTATAATGTAAACTTATTGTAACATGTAATCATTTTGCAATAAAGAATTTATTTCCGCTGCAAATGTTGGTGTGTGATTTGTGTTTACTTAATCCTGCGATCTTGGCGGTAAGTCGTTTATCCGGGGTCCTCGGGGCACTCGGACAGATCCTGTTAAGTTGTTTGGTGCACACGCATAGCTGTCTGAGGTCTTTGAGACAAGGACAGGTGCATGTGGGCCCGATAACTTGGGAGGTTCTGCGACATGAGTGCCACAAATATCTTCCTTATACCAAAATACCATTGTGAGGAATCTTCACAAATTGTAGTCTCTCACCCCTTACACAATTGATTACAAACAAAATTGAAGTAAGAATGTGAGTAGAAACACACATAAGAGCACAACACAACAACAACATGCACACAAGTGAAAAGTGAGAGCGCACGAAACACAACGACAGAGTTACAGCTCAAGAACACGCTCAAATCTCTCTCTAGCAAAACAATAGTGTGGTCACAAGGATTCAGAGTTGTAGTGTGCTCAAAGAGTGCTTGGGTTACTACTCCATGAGCCTAGAGGGTCCTTTTATAGCCCCAAGGGACCTAGGAGCCGTTTGATCTTTGTTTGGAAGGCCTTGATTGCCTTCTGTTCATGGGTGCACCGGACAGTTCGGTGCACACCAGACACTCAGCAGTCAATGATCTCCTGCATTTAACAGTCGAGGTGACCATTGGTCACTTAGCACACCGGATAGTTCGGTGCAGCCTGGTGACCGTTGACTGGGCTAACATGGCATGCATAGATTGCGTGGCCGACCGTTGGCCAGACATGCGACTGACACATAGGACAGTCCGGTGCACACCGGATAGTCCGTTGATTTATAGCCGTAGCACCTCAGCAGAAACCCAAGAGCGGCTTGTTCACGTCCTTTGATTTGGAAACCCTTAGGATAGTCCTCTGGCGATGAACTATCTGATTTATGTTTATATCATCGATGATTATGTTTTATACCTACTACTTACACTATTTATATATTCTAGTGATGATTTTTACGATGAGGAATACGATTTTTATGTTAGTTGAACTGATATTATGTTTTTATCAATTATGCTACACGGTGTATGTATTTATGCGACCTTGAATAAGAATTTATGCTCTGCGTGAATCATGTCATCCTTTTTTTACATGCGTGCAATGGAAACGAGAATATCATCCAAATTTTGTGCACATGCAATGGAAACTATCACGATGTGTCATAATTTTGGATCTGCATAGAAATAGAAACTGCATGCATTCGACGCCCATAATTTTTAGATCTACCATAAAAATAAGATCATGAATACAATGCACCAGAGTTATCAACCTCTCTCACATGGCTCGGTATTTACGCACATAACTGAGGGGTTTTATGCTCAAAATTTAAGGTTTTTATGCTCGAATCTGTAGATGCGTCTACCAGTGTACCACGTGACATTTTTTATGCATCGTTCCGTATTGCATAAATACCAATACCGTGTATCATAATTAGTGTTAGTAGTATTTATCATAAACTGACTTTAACGAGACTAGCTTCATGGCTGTTAGAGCAATCCTATATTTATGGAAATACAACATCTAAAACAAGATTTTATTGTTTCCATGCATGTCAATCAATTTCCTTTCATCGCACATTCCTGTCATCCTAAATTTATGCGCATGTAGTAGGAAACTGATTTTTATGCAGTGTACCGAATTGCATAAATATCTACACAATGTAGCATAATTAGTATCAGCAAATATCATAAACTGGTTCTAACGAGCCTAATCGCATGGCTGTTGTAGCGATCCTATATTTATGGAGCCATCCAATTTTTTGCGCGTATGCAATAGAAACGAAACTATTATCCAAAATTTGCGTACATGCAATGAAAACTCCCACGATCTGCCCTAATTATCGGATCTACCATAAAAATAGGATTTGCACGTGCACGTGGTTCAGTGGCTGGGCGGGACTATTTACGCTATTTGCGCAAAAAAAAAGACAGAACCACAATTTATGGCTTGTGTCTCACGCGGGATGTTAGTTGTTAGACCGGGAGTTTGACTGATGCAAATGGGGGAGGTTGACCTGGTGTATGGACGGGGTAACACACCTAGGCGCGCTGGTGCGGTCCAGCCAGGTTAGGGGTGGTCGGCCCGGCCTTGCTCTAACATTTGGAAGCTAAGTGTGTGTATATATATGTTAACGGCTAAATTATGTATTTAGACTAGATTTGTCTCTTGGGTTGGACCCACTTTGTCAGACACAACAAGTTAGATGCATCATGATCCGCTGACATGCATGGCCTCCTGGGTTGTAGTTGCCGATGATACTAGATTTGTTTGTCTCGTGGAAGATGTTTTAAGACATCTTACAATGATTGGAGCTGTGCAAGGATCTCCATTAGTTTTTTCTGCAGTTTCCTGTTTCGTAGTGCGTATGTATAGGTAGGGTGTGGTTGGACTTGGACAGCGATCAGGACGTGTATGATCAGTAATGTGCCAATACTGAGATGTACATGCATGTACTCCATTTGAGTACAAACTGAAACTATTACAGATTTATAGCATACAGTTGGATCTCGAGCTGTATCGGGACTAGAGATTGGTTGAAATCTTATCAGGTTAGCCCCAAAAAAATGAGCTGTGGAACGGCGCCCTTGCGATGTTAGACACTGTTTGGTTACCGGCTAACTGTGTCACAACTTATAATATAAGTTTAATTAGTCGATGGAATTGAAAACTAATTTTAGACAGAAAAAATTAGATAAATTGTGACAAGTTATGCAGCGAATCAAACGTGTCCGATCCGTATGTTTGGAGCCTTAAGCAGAGCTAACATTTAGTAGCTACTTCGATCGTCAGCATATTTGTATAGACTTGTCTTCCTGCTTTCGATGACTATTTTGAGGCTATCGATCTGTATATCTTTCGACGTATAATATGATCGCATTGTTCTGTTAGTTTATCCGATAGGATGTGCGCTATACGCAACGTTATGCAAGATGTAGGCGACGGGCCGATTTTATGTAGTCTGGCAGATAAAGCAGGTTGCCCGTGGAAAAATTAATATGGTGATTGTGATCGTTGTCGTTGTGTGGCAATTTTAATTATGCGTTATCTTTAGTCCTCATTTGCGCTATATATGATTCTGCTTCTGCGTTACACTGTTGCATTAACGTTACTACTAGTACACGAACACGACAAGCAACATTACGCTGGCATCCGTTGGTCAGATCCCTCCATCCAGAGTCACCCACCGGCGCGGTCGGAGAGATCCGGCGGATCCCCGTTCTTAATTGATCACCGCCGGCGTGTCATGACTCGTGTGTGTGAGCGTCGCAGATGCAGACAAAGGAGGAGGCCTGACGTGTGCTGTGCTGTGCTGCTCATGGCTCTCGGATCCTCTCGCTCGCTCGCTCGCCCGTTCTATCCAATTAATGGAGGCACTGCACGGGCAGTGACAAAGCTCGCAGGCCAACAGCGTGGAATCTGCACGGCGCGGATATGGATGGAGGGGGGGTCGTCGTCCATCTGCCGATGAGCTCGACGGACGACGGCGGGCAGACAGGGACGGCAACGACGGCGACGCGGCTGCGTGATCGTTATTCGTCGTCGATGATATGCAGCTCAGCTCAGACGACGGCGACCAGTCCAAGAGCGGCGCGTGCTCATTCAAGTACGTCCGCGCTACAGCTCCAACCGATCCGATCCGCGACAGTGCACTGCACCCACCAGGGCAGGAGGCGGCCTCGATCGATAGCATCTCGATTCTCGACACGCGTCCGCGCGATCTGCGTTGATGGGAGCGTCGGAGGAAGAGCGGAGATCCACGGGCCGAGAGGCGAGGCGGCTACGTACGTGCAGTGAACAATGTCGAGACGCAAGACGAACTGGCCGTGTGCTTAGATTTACGAGTTAATTAATGAAGGCAAGTACACTAATCACACGTCTATGCAGGCGTCGTCCACGTACGCCGCGCAAGTATACGTACAAAGAAGTCGCCCTATTCGATCATCCGTCGCCCAGTTGGGGGAGGGAGTGGCTGTGCCAACATCAACATGGCATTGTTTTTGGGGGGGCGGAAAGGCTGGCCGGGGAAGCAAGCTAAGATATTCCCGACGACCGGCGGGCTGGAGATCGTATCCCGCCCGCGCGTCTGGAGAGGATCGGGTTGTTGTTAATTGTGTCAGTCGCAAGCATATGGTTGGTTCCGATTCCCCAGAGAGTGCTGGAACGAACCACTTGATTCCCAAATCCCAAGCAGGATCGGAGAGCAGGTAGACGACGGTCCGAGGATGCGGCTCGCCGGTGGACTACTACTATAAACCTGTTCGTCGTACTCGCCATCGAATATAGAGTAATTCAGCAAATATACACACCGTGCTTTGTTTTTCTACTACCTTGCTCCGAAAAGGTTTGGTGTCTGGCCTAACGGAAGTAGTGCAATCATTGCCCCCCACCCCCTGTTTCCCCAACCAGATCAACGACTCGGCCCGGAATTAAAAACTGGGGGGCGGGGGTGTTTTATGGTCGGGTTCAGTGCACCATGCGTGCAAAATCCCCGCCATTTATGCGCGCTGATCCGGCGATCGCAGTTCGTACTAATTGCTAGCTCGCGGTACGGCCGCCTGTAGCGCACCGGTCGGGCAGGTGTCCTGCGCGTGTCACCGGTAAGCTAGGGCCTCGCTCTTACCGCCATAGATATAACTCAATTATTGTCGGTACTTAATTGTTTATACCTAAATTATTTAAGTACAAAATACATGGATGACCCAACACCCGACAGGTTCCGTGCGGGTTTGAAATTGCACCCGTGGATCCTATCACGGGTGGGTTTAGGTAGACATCATAGGTGCAATCGTATGCGGGGTTTTACTCCACCCGACTTAAACACCGATCTATTCCCATCCCTAATCCTTGATCTTGACGTCTACTTCAAATAGGGAAAGTTATTTTTTCATTAATAATTTATTTAGAAAGTAAGTTAGTTAGTAACGTAGTTAGGGCATGTTTGGTTCAATGTGACTCAACTCTAGTCCCTCGTTTTTAGTCCCTAAATTATCAAACACATGTGTTTGTCAATTTAGAAGACTAAAAGGGAGAGACTAAAATTTAATCTCATGGAACCAATCAGACCCTTAATAGTTTAGTTACTTATTAGTAGTTGATGTTTACTTAGGTAGTTATTAATTATATAAGTAGATAGTTAATTGCAATTAGTTACCTAGATAGTTATTATTTAATAACTTAGTTAGTTGTCCTCCTATTGCTCCAACAGGTAGTGTCAACAAGGGCTCTAATAGCATGGATGTCAAAATTGTGGATAAGAAGGAGGCTTACGGGTTTGCAAGAGCTATTGATTTTGATGATGGTCGCTCTATTGCAGCTCTAAGTTAACGAGACATTGAGTTGATCAGATTTTGTTGCACTGATCGAGGTCAACAGTCCATGAGTTCAGCGATCTAAGGATTAAATCCAAGCTTTTAAACTTGAATCAACAAATTAGAGAAGGTTGAAGGGACTAAGACTCTCCGCAACGCCTCCCCCTCCTCTGTCCATGTTCACGGTATAGGGGCAACAATTGCCCCCTAAATCCCACCTTAGTTGCCCCTAAATCGCTCCCTAAACAGGGGTATCCTTCCCTAAATGTTGATATGTGTATAGAAAATAATATCTTAATGGTTTTAGGGTGGGGTATAAGAGGAGAATTTAGATAGAACTGCTGCTGCGAGAGAAGAAAATATGGGTTAAATCTTTATACAGTGGGACATAGGAGGGAAATTTAGGAGGAACTGATGCGGACAATCTGAGAATAAGAATATGAGGAGATTGATGAAAAATAAATGGAGGTCAAAAATGAGAAACGTGGCCCGAGGGAAAGGAGATATTGCGGCTCGGATGCCGGACCTCGGCGTCATGATCTATAGCATTGAAGTGTTGTCACATCATTTCTGTAATATTATAGTGTTGGTATTTTAGTGTCGTAACTTATGCTTCATTGCCATAGGTCATGACGCCAACCTAAGAGTTTTAAACGGCCTTAGTTCCACCACGTCTAAATACGAAATTTGTTTTGTTTGAAAAGGACT
This sequence comes from Zea luxurians, assembly GCA_029449295.1. Lineage (NCBI taxonomy): Eukaryota > Viridiplantae > Streptophyta > Magnoliopsida > Poales > Poaceae > Zea > Zea luxurians. The sequence continues at coordinate 51,528,571 of JAOPSE010000023.1, forward strand.
AAAATAAAAGAACGGCAAAAAAATGTTATCATGACCAGGTATGATCCATCTAGTCAACTGTCACTGCTAAATTGATTCAAAAAATAGCTGCAACAGTAATTCATCGAGCTAGCTGGTGCATGATAGAGGTATATGGTGGACCAGACCACAAGGGTCGGTGTCCGGCCAGGACAGGAGGCGTCGCCAAAGCAGCCAAGCCGAAGTGCGCTCTGCGGTGACACATGCCGCCATACCGCTCGGCGTCGCGCGTCGGCGGGCGCGCGCACGAACGCACCGAGCAGGCATGCGTTTCTGACAGCAGAGAGACCCCGCCCCGGGAGGCAGATCTTATCTCATCCGGCCCGACACATCTCCCTGCTCCTGTAGCAACAAGCTACTAAGCTAGGCTGGGCGAAGCGTACAGCAGATCGATCGATCGATCCATCATCCATCGGGATCGGGCACGGCCACTCTGCTGTCTGCTCCCAGTTCGCCCCCATTTACTCGATCGGTATGGACGTGCCGGTGCCGTGTCCGCGCGCGGGAGGGCTGCCGGAGATGGGCGCCCGCGCACGGCGTGCGGGCGCGGTCGCCGCGCGTCACGTCCCTTTCCCCCGTCGCGCGCCGGAGCCGGACCACCGAGGCCGCTGCAGGTCGCCCCCCAATTATGCCCCCGACCAGTCAGTTCAGCGTACGCGCCTGCCGCCCTCCCTCCCCATGGCTCCAAAACCGGGCCCTGTGCATGCACGCGGCGCTGTCCCGATCCCAATCCCCAACCCAAACCCGGCTCAACGCTGCGCTGGCTCCCCGCCCGCCCCGCATGGCCGTCGCTCTCGCATGCACTGGTCGCCGTCGCGGGAATCCCGTTGCCGGCAGTGGGCTTCTGCGCCACAGGTTCTGCGGCCGCTCGCTACCTTCCTCTTTTCATCTTTTTGTCACGACAAGGATCGACGACATCGGGACGTGTCCGTGGCCGCCCGCCTGGATGCGCGAATTGACGCACCAACCTCTCCCGCCCCGCCCGGCGGCACGGGTACAGTGCCAAGCCTCGGAATGTAGCAGGGATCACCAGTTCGGGTTCTGCCATTGCGGACACCACCCATGACGCCACTTGTTGCACGCAAAACTTGAACCAGGAAATGCACTGTGATGCATCCAGTTATGAGGCAGCAGAAGTGTACTACGAACCTCAGTGACAGTCATACAAACACACCAGTTTTTGCCACAGATCGAGGCCCGCCAATTGAAACCAAAAACAAAGGAGAGACGTGATGATCGACATACTCGCTCGATCTGTGGCGTTGCGTTGCATGGCCCTGTGTACGGCCCAACGTAGCCATCCCATTCGTCTGTGCCACATGCCGCGCGGGGACTCGCCCGTGTGTGGTGCCGGCCAACAAGCTCACGTACGCGTGGTGCCGACCTCGTAATAAACTCCGGCGCCGCGTGGACTGTAGTTACCCCGGGCCGGGATCGTTGCGTTTGGAGGACAGGCCAGGCCCAACAGGATTAGTTAGCACTTAGCAGCAGCCAGCTGGCTGAAAGTAACAAGTCAGCGCAACGGACCTGGCGTAATTAACATTCTCCGATCCTCTCACAAATTCAAGATGAGAAAATATCATTTGCGGCTAGCTCACTCACTCCTCGTTCCAGATTCTCTATATATGTTACTCCAGCTTTGTTCTTAAGTTAAACTTTTAAAATTTCAAGTAATAGATCTACAGCAGGAAAAACATAGTGCACCACCACCAACATCTATAACGTTAAATTGGTTTTTTTTTAATTAAATTCTCTATAAAATTATTGCTAACTAGAGGCATTGGAGGAAGATTCTTCACCAAATCGAGAATTTTTTTTATCTACACGCATGATGGAAGATCAGGCCAAATTTCCTCACCATATATGTGGTACTGCATCAGAAAATGAACATAGATATATAACACACAAATTAAGATAAGCAATTTTGATTATTTGGTTGTAGGTACTAAGCAACGACTTTTAATATATCTATGTCCCACAAAGACTTTTTCTCCAAATCACAGGAAATACACATGTGCTCTCACACATGCATGCATAATTAACTTGTGAACACATGAGACAAAGACTGAGCCAATTTATATATACATACATACATACATACATACCTCTATCTCTATGAGGAGCACACGGAGAAAGACTGAGCCAACAAATCTCAAGATTGACAAAGTCATCACATGAATCTCACAGCAGGCATGTCACCTCTAGCAACATATATAGGCGGCATCATATCCTTTGAGAACTTGATCAACTTGTGCTGTCGATCGAGTTAACTACTGCAGATTTATATATATGCAGTACCTACGCGCCGCAATGTTAGCTTCAAAAATCTGCCCCGGCCCGATGGGTGGATCGACCACTACTACATAGCTCTGACCAGAAACGGCAGGGGCATACATCTCATCAAACGCACAATTAACGACCTACAGTTCCAAGGTGGTCCAAGCGACGACCTTGCGAATCGAGAAGAACTCATCAAAGACCAGAGCAGACCACCTATCAAGCTCTAGCTAGCTAGCCTGCGAGACCACCACACACATCAGCTGCAACGTTAGGTTACGTACTAGTAGAGGGTGTCCGTCCGGTCGCGCGCCCCACCAGACCTAATCGAATCGAATTGAATCGCTAGCTCTCGATGCCACCGGCGGCGGCCGCTAGCTGTCACCGACCACGACGACTTCGGCCGGGCCGGGCCGCCGCGCTTTAGTTTCGCCAAACGTGTCACTGCTGAGTTTTACTCCTCGGTGCTTGAATAATAAGCACACTTGTACGGTTTGAAATTTAACTCTAAAACAAAGTATACTTCTAGATAGTCCATCTAGTCCCTGATGATCGATCTTTTTTCTTTTCCTTTTCTGCTAGTACTTGTTTTGATCTCAAAGTACAATCATTACCTCCGGAATAGCTTTTGCACTACGCCGGAACTGATATTCATTCACTGTCGGGTTGGAATCCCATCGTTACTAAAATTCATGCTGGTAGAGGTTAGCTAGTCGACAATGATGAATGGAAGATGACCTATCACTGCTAGTTTGATGACCCGATAGCAATGATAATCACAATATTGTTGGGTCAAAGCATCATCTGGTAATGATACTACTACTGTCTGGTTGGCTCATCAACCGACAGTGATACTCCTGATGGATAAGGTGATAGGATCTTGATGGCTAGAGAGGGGTAAATAACCTATAGTTTTTTTTTCTCTAACAAAAACTTTTTACAAGGACTAAGTTACAACTTATATGCGGAAGTGTAATAAAAAATAAAGAATGGCTGTCCAGGCTTAGTTTGTCTTAACTGCCATGACTATCTACTTCAGCGTGGCAGTAGACTCCTACGGTGGGCAATTAAAGTAATTGATAAGATCAGAAGATGTTTTTTGTGGCGAGGAATATTGGATGCAAAAAAGAAGGTCATTGTATTATTGCTTAGGATAAGATCCAAAGGCCAAAAGAATTGGGTGGTCTAGGAATTTAAAATCTGCAAAACCTTGATTGGGCCCTTAGATTGAGATGACTTTGGCTCCAAAAAAACTGACCCGAGCCGACCTTGGGCTAACTTTCCACTCAAATTTCAAAACTTTGTACACGCTTTCTTCTCTATGGCTGTTGAAACCTCAATTGGAAATAGAAAGGAGACCCTATTCTTAAAAGATAGATGGCTGCAAGGACACATGTTGGAGGATCTTGCATCCAACATTGTTGTCGTTGTTTCAAAAAGAAAAGCCAACCAGCATACTGTTGAGGAAGCTCTCTCAAACAATCGCTGGATCCAAGATGTACAAGGATGATTTTCTATGAACATACTAACTGAATATCTACACTTATGGATCGGCTTTTAGATGTGGGGCTGATGCTCAGGATATTCATCGTTGATGGCTCTCTTCTTCTGGGCAATATTCGAGCAAATCGGCCTATTCTAATCTCTTCCATGGCTCCATAAAATTTGAGGCCTAGGAGCGTGTTTGGAAATCTTGGGCGTCCAACAAATGCAGATTTTTATGTGGCTAGTCATACATAAGAAAACTTGGCCAGCAGATCGACTAGCTCGACGCAACTTGCCACACCCAACAACTTGCCTTTTATGTGACCAGCATGAGGAGACAATTGATCATTTGTTTACTGGTTGTGTGTTCGCTAGAGATTTCTGGTTCGGGCTCCTCGGCCATTTCTCCCTGCAAGACGTGGCGCCTTCTCCTGGAGTGGATTCTTTTGATATCTGGTGGCAGACCGACAATGAGAGAGTGGCGAGTGAATCTCGAAAAGGCTTCAACTTCTTAGTTCTCCTTGGCTCCTGGTGCATTTGGAAGCATCCTAGTAGTCGTGTCTTTGATGGTGCTTCTCCTTGATGCTAAGGAAGAGGCTAATTTTTGGGTACTTGCAGGGGCGTGAGGAATCTTTTTCCTTTTTGCCTTTCAGTAGGAGTACTTGTTACTTTATGCACTCAGTTTTCTTTGACTGATCGTGCAAAGTGTTTCTTCTTTTAAATTAGTTTGACTTCGCTTTCAATTAGTAGAATGGTGATTTCGCTTACTAAAATGTGCATATAGTGGTGTTTTTGCTTTCAATTGCAATACATATGCACTAGTTGAGGAATTTAATTCATATATATATCGATCTGCTACTATTTAAGTTGGTATATTCAAGATCCTATGGTTGTGTGTGACATGCCATCTTGTATTTGGTTTCTTTAATTGGTATCTTGTGTATGGCATGCCTCGTATTTCACTAGGCTTAGTTTAAATTCTTTTGATTGGTGTTTTTATGCCGTGACCAAGATATATGCTGCATCCCTCTAGTTCTCTTAATTACTAGAATATTCATGGAACAAGTCATTCGAGTACTTGATGCACAAATTAAGGGATAACACATATACCTTATGTCATTTGAGACTAACATTTCTTTTAGTGATTCCATATAGTCTTAATGGTGGAAAATAGGGTTGAGCAAGCTAATCGAGGCTTGGCACCTTCATGGTTAACTAAATTGGTATCTTTAATTGCTACATTTAATTGGTGCCTTGAGTTTTAATGTGAATATCTTGACTTGCTCCTGCTTGTGTAATATAGCTGCTCTCATGTGTCTTTGTTTCTTCCATGATCATAATTGCTATTAGTGCATTAGGATCTCATTTAGATGAATGGTTTTCCTATGTGATTTAATTTGGTATTCTTTGGGCATTCATCTCATTTAGATGCACTATCAATGATAGGAAGTTTCAAATATGTTTTTCTATAATTGCAGTGATTCAATGCTTGCTTGGCCTTGTGTGGATCACCATATTGTATGGCGCATGCAATTAGTATTCACAATGTGCTCGTGTAGCATCAATTGGTATTTTTCAATTAGTATGTTAAGGTGATCACTAGTTGTAGGAGTGTTCTCTTGTGTCGTTAATGCTATAACTTGTCTTAAGCCTATTGGTTAAGTTACAAGTATAGATCGTAATGGAGAGGATTAGACACAAGGAAATGGAATCTCATTTGAAAAGACCCTAAATTGAGATAATGAAAGAGGAGTCTTCGATTGGTATCAACAAAAAGGTATGGAAGAGGTAAATCACATGTGGAATTTACCTTGTGCTTAGTTTCCCTATGAAGTTTGTATGGTTTTATGTTGCATATCCTTGCTTCTGCCATGTTTGTCCCTTGATATCATTCTCTTACTGTTTGTCGGGGACCATAATTAGGGGTACCCTCAAGACCCCTAAATCTCAGCTGGTAACCCCCATCAGCACAAAGCTGCAAAGGCCTGATGGGTGCGATTAAGCCAAGGATCGGTCCATTCAAGGGACATGATCGTGCCTCGTCCGAGCCTAGCCTCGGGCAAGGGAAGCCGACCCCGGAGAACCTACATCTCGCCCGAGGACCCCCCTCCAGCAACGGGCACATTATCGGCTCGCCCGAGGCCCAGTCTTCACCGAGAAGCAACCTTGGCCACATCGTCACGCCGACCGACCAAATTGCAGGGGCATTTAATGCAAAGGTGGCCTGACACCTTTATCCTGACGCACGCCCTCCAGTCGACAGAGCCGAAGTGACCGCAGTCACTTCGCCGCTCTACTGACCAGTCTGACAAGAGGACAGCGCCGCCTGCGCCGCTCCGACTGCTGAGCCACCCGACAGAGTGAGGCTGACAGCAGCCAAGGCCGGCCTCGGGCGTCATAGGAAACTCCGCCTCGCCCGACCCAGGGCTCGGACTCGGGCTCAGCCCGACCCAGGGCTCGGACTCGGGCTCAGCCCGACCTAGGGCTCGGACTCGGGCTCAGCCCCGGAAGACGGCGAACTCCGCTCCGCCCGACCCAGGGCTCGGACTCGGGCTCAGCCCCGGAAGATGGCGAACTCCGCTCCGCCCGACCCAGGGCTCGGACATGGGCTCAACCCCGGAAGACGACGGACTCCGCTTCGTCCGACCCCAGGGCTCGAACTCAGCCCTGGCCTCAGCCGACGGTCTCCGCCTCGCCCGACCCAGGGGCTCGGGCTCGACCACAGTCATGGAAGACAGACTCGACCTCGACCTTGGAGGAGCCTCCACGTCACCCAACCTAGGGCGCGGACCGACCACGTCGACAGGAGGCGCCATCATTACCCTACCCCGAGCTGACTCAGGCTACGGGGAACAAGACCGGCGTCCCATCTGGCTCGCTCCGCCAGATAAGCAATGATGGCGCCCCGCACGCTCTGTGACGATGGCGGCTCTCGGCCCCCTTACGGAAGCAAGAGGACATCAGCAAGGGCTCGACAGCCCCGACAGCTGCCCTCTCGCCAGGCTCCAGCACTCCTCCGACGGCCACGACACCACACGAACCGGGTGCCAAAACCTCTCCGGCTGCCACGATGGCATGTACTTAGGGCGCTAGCTCTCCTCCGCTAGACATGTAGCACTCTGCTACACCCCCCATTGTACACCTGGATCCTCTCCTTACGCCTATAAAAGGAAGGACCAGGGCCCTCTTATAGAGTGTTGGCCCGCGCGGAGAAGGACGGGACGACGCTCACTCAAGGCCGCTCGCTCCCACTCCCGCGTGGACGCTTGTATCCCCCTACTGCAAGCGCACTCGACTCAGGCGCGGGGCTAACACGAAGGCCGCGGGATCCACTCTCTCACGCCTGCCTCCCTCCGGTTGCTTCCTTTCCCCCCTTCGCGTTCCGCCTTGCGTCGACCCATCTGGGCTGGGGCACGCGGCGACATTTCACTCGTCGGTCCAGGGACCCCCCGGGTTTCGAAACACCGACAGTTGGCGCGCCAGGTAGGGGCCTGCTGCGTGTTGACGAACAGCTTCCCGTCAAGCTCCAGATGGGCAGTCTCCAGCAACCTTTCCAGCCCGGGACGGTGCTCCGTTTCGGGAATCTTGAGTTCATGTCCCTCGACAGCAGCTACGACATTATACTCCTTCCCCCGCCGTGCGACAGCGACAATGGCGGTCGACAACCCGCTCGCCGGCGGGGAAATCGACGACGCCTTCCCCACGTGGTGGAAGGACGACATTCGGGCTTGTCTCGACCCCTCCCCTGTCGACGGAGGAGGAGGCGGGGCAACCAAGGCCAAGCGGGAAGCGGCACCTCGTTGGCTGTCGAGCGAGTCGACGGCGCCGGCGCCCCAACGGAGGGCGCGTCGGGCATCGATCTCGCGTCTGAGACGAAGACGAGCGCCGCCTCTCCGCAACACGCCGATCTCAAGCAAACGCACGACGCCAGCACGCTCGCGAAGGACTTGCTGTGCGTCACCCTCGTACCCGAGGCAACGGTGCAGTCAGTCCCAGACGCGACCTCGTCACCGACCGTCGACCGAAAGGTACCGACCGACTCCCATCTCGTGTCTTTTGGATTCAGCCTCGACCCACCGAGCGACTCCGCTTCGGTGAGCACTTTCATAGAGGCGAGCCCAAACCCTCTGGGGTATCGTGTGCGGTCACCCTGGGACTGACTGACGGCCGACTCGACCTACAAGCCCTCAGGGTCCGAGGAAGACGGCGAGCCCAACCTCTGTTGGGATTTCTCCGGACTTGGTAACCCCAGTGTCGTGCGGGACTTCATGACCGCATGTGACTACTGCCTTTCCGACTGATCCGACGGCAGCCATGGCCTCGACGACGAGGACCGCGGCCCAAGTCGTGAATGTTTCCACGTCGATCTAGGGGGTCCCGGCGAAGGCAACCATCTTGGTATGCCGGAAAACGGTGATCCCCCTAGGCCCGCGCCTCGCGTTGACATCCCTCGGGAGCTAGCTGTGGTCCCCGTCCCAGCGGGGGGTCCTGACCCACAGCTCGAGCAAATCCGCGAGAGGCAGGCCAGGCTCGACGAGGGAGCAGGAACGCTTGTGCCGATCCGCCGGGACATCGGGCAGGAATGGGCGGTCCAACCCCCGGCCGGAGAAGCGCGTCATCTCCCCCAGGACATCCAGCACAGCATCACCGACGACGTCAGGGTGAGGCCGCCGCCGGATTCTAGCGGAGTCGGCCAAAACTTGGCTGCAGCAGCAATGCTTCTCCGCGCGATGCCGGAGCCATCAACCACCGAGGGGCGGCGTATCCAGGGAGAGCTCAAGATCCTCCTGGAGGACGCCGCGGTCCGACGGGCCGAAAGCTCTGCCTCCCGAAGGCAGGGGTTCCACCCGGAACATCGCGCCGCGACTTCCCGATTCATGTGGGAAGCCTCGGTCCACTCCGGGCGCACACGCAACACGGCGCCTGCGGCCCCGGGTCGCCTCAGCAACGAGCACCATCATCACGGCCGTCGGGCCCACCTCGACGATAGGACGCGCCGAGGCTACCACCCCAGGCGTGGGGGACGCTACGACAGCGGGGAGGATCGGAGTCCTTCGCCCGAACCACCCGGTCCGCAGGCTTTCAGCCGTGCCATACGACGGGCACCGTTCCCGACCCGGTTCCGAACCCCGACTACTATCACAAAGTACTCGGGGGAGACGAGATCGGAACTGTGGCTCACGGACTATCGGCTGGCCTGCCAACTGGGTGGAACGGACGATGACAACCTCATCATCCGCAACCTCCCCCTGTTCCTCTCTGACACCGCTCGAGCCCGGCTGGAGCATCTGCCCCCGGGGCAGATCTCCAACTGGGACGACCTGGTCCAAGCTTTCGCCGGCAGTTTCCAGGGCACATACGTGCGCCCTGGGAACTCCTGGGATCTCCAAAGCTGCTGCCAGCAGCCGAGAGAGCCTCTCCGGGACTACATCCGGCGATTCTCGAAGCAGCGCACAGAGCTGCCCAACGTCACCGATTCAGATGTCATCGGCGCGTTCCTCGCCGGCACCACCTGCCACGACCTGGTGAGCAGCTGGGTCGCAAGACCCCCACCAGGGCGAGCGAGCTGATGGACATCGCCACCAAGTTCGCCTCTAGCCAGGAGGCGGTTGAGGCCATTTTCCGGAAGGACAAGCAGCCCTAGGGCCACCCACCGGAAGATGCTCCCGAGGCGTCAACTCAGCGCAGCGCCAAGAAGAAGGGCATGCATTGCCCGTCCAAAGGCCAGTCTACTTCATCAGTGAGGTACTGACCGAGACCAAGATCCGCTACCCACAAATCCAGAAGCTGCTGTACGCGGTGATCCTGACACGGCGGAAGTTGCGACACTACTTCGAGTCTCATCCGGTGACTGTGGTGTCCTCCTTCCCCTTGGGAGAGATCATCTAGTCCCGAGAGGCCTCGGGTAGGATTGCGAAGTGGGCGGTGGAGATCATGGGCGAGGCGATCTCTTTCGCCCCTCGGAAGGCCATCAAGTCCCAGGTCTTGGCGGACTTCGTGGCTGAATGGGCCGACACCCAGCTCCCGACGGCTCCGATCCAACCGGAGCTCTAGACCATGTTTTTCGATGGGTCGCTGATGAAGACGGGGGCCGGTGCAGCCCTCCTCTTCGTCTCGCCCCTCGGAAAGCACCTACGCTACGTGCTACGCCTCCACTTCCCGACGTCCAACAATGTGGCGGAGTACGAGGCTCTGGTAAACGGGTTGCGAATCGCCATCGAGCTAGGGGTCCGACGCCTCGATGCTCGCGGTGACTCGCAGCTCGTCATCGACCAAGTCATGAAGAACTCCCTTTGCCATGACCCAAAGATGGAAGCCTACTGCGATGAGGTTCGGCGCCTGGGAGACAAGTTCTACGGGCTCGAGCTCAACCACATCGCCCGACGCTACAACGAGACCGCGGACGAGCTGGCTAAAATAGGCTCTTGACGAACAACAGTTCCCCCGGACGTATTCTCCCGAGACCTGCATCAACCCTCCGTCAAGACCGAGGACACGCCCGAGCCCGAGGCACCTTCGGCTCCGCCTGAGGCACCTTCGGCTCCACCCGAGGCACCTTCGGCTCCACCCGAGGCACCCTCGGCACAGTCCGAGGTACCCTCGGCCCAGTCCAAGGTACCCTCGGCACGGTCCGAGGTACCCTCGGCCCCCGAGGGTGAGGCACTGCGCGTCGAGGGGGAGCCGAGCGAGGTCACGCCTAATCAAAACTGGCAGACCCCGTACCTACAATATCTCCACCGAGGGGAGCTACCCCTCGACCAAGCCGAAGCTCGGCGGTTGGCACGGCGCGCCAAGTCTTTCGTCTTGCTGGGAGATGGGAAGGAGCTCTACCACCACAGCCCCTCAGGCATCCTCCAGCGATGCATTTCCATCGCCGAAGGCCAGCAACTCTTGCAAGAGATACACTCGGGGGCTTGCGGCCATCACGCAGCACCTCGAACCCTCGTTGGAAATGCCTTCCGACAAGGATTCTACTGGCCGACGGCGGTGGCCGACGCTACTAGAATTGTCCGCACCTGCGAAGGGTGTCAGTTCTACGCGAGGCAGACCCACCTGCCCGCTCAGGCTCTGCAGACCATACCCATCACCTGGCCGTTTGCTGTGTGGGGTCTGGACCTCGTTGGCCCCTTGCAGAAGGCACCCGGGGGCTACACGCACCTGTTGGTCGCCATCGACAAATTCTCCAAGTGGATCGAGGTCCGACCCCTAAACAGCATCAGGTCCGAACAGGCGGTGGCGTTCTTCACCAACATCATCCATCGTTTTGGGGTCCCGAACTCCATCATCACTGACAACGGCACCCAGTTCACCGGCAGAAAGTTCTTGGACTTCTGCGAGGATCACCACATCCGGGTGGACTGGGCTGCCGTAGCTCACCCCATGACGAATGGGCAAGTAGAGCGTGCCAACGGCATGATTCTACAAGGACTCAAGCCTCGGATCTACAACGACCTCAACAAGTTCGGCAAGCGGTGGACGAAGGAACTCCCCTCGGTGGTCTGGAGTCTGAGGACAACGCCGAGCCGAGCCACGGGCTTCACACCGTTCTTTCTAGTCTATAGGGCTGAGGCCATCTTGCCCACAGACTCGGAATACGGTTCCCCGAGGGCGAGGGCCTACACCGACCAAAGCAACTGAGCCAACCGAGAAGACTCACTGGACCAGCTGGAGGAGGCTCGGGACGTGGCCTTACTACACTCGGCGCGGTACCAGCAGTCCCTGCGACGCTACCACGCCCGAGGGGTTCGGTCCCGAGACCTCCAGGTGGGCGACCTGGTGCTTCGGCTGCGACAAGACACCCGAGGGCGGCACAAACTCATGCCTCCCTGGGAAGGGCCGTTCGTCATCGCCAAGGTTCTGAAGCCCGGAACGTATAAGCTAGCCAACAGTCAAGGCGAGGTCTACAACAACGCTTGGAACATCCAACAACTACGTCGCTTCTACCCTTAAGATGCTTTCAAGTTGCTCGTATACCTCATTCACACACCAAGTCTGGTCGTCAAGGAAGGGTCGGCCTTGCCTCAGCGAAGCCCGACCCTCCCTCGGGGGCTAGAAGGGGGCAACCCCCTCTGCGTCAAAATTTTCCTCGAAAAAAAGAAAAAAATCTTTTCTGCCAGAATGCCTTTCGTGCTCTTCGACTACTTCAAAAGTGGATCCTGAAAACGACGAAGTACACGTAAGCAGCCAAGGCTGACCGAGCCAAGGGACTCTTATGCCTCCGGGATACAGATACCTCACTCATCACCTTCTGCGATAAGTAACTCGCGCTCAGATAAGTGACTCCGCGGACCGAACAAGTCTTCATGCTCGAGAGCTCCTCTGCCGAAATGATTTTTCGGACCTTCTCGACTGCGTCGGTAACAGAACCCTATGGACGAGTAAGAGCGCGCGTAAGCGGCAAGGCCGACCGAGCCGAGGGATTCCTACGCCTCCGGGATACGGATACCTCACTCATCGCCTTCCGTGAAAAGCAACTCTCGCCCGCACAAACAATTCTGTTACCGACAAATGAGTCCAGATACTCGAAACAAGAGGAAAAGAAACGCAGCTTTACAACACGACGACAGTGTGTTTAGGCCTCGGCGGCCGCAAAAAATATACACACACTACAAGACAACCTGATCCTGCAGGCTCGGACGTCGACAGCCGAAGGGGGGCAGCAGCACCCTCGGCATCAACTACACCTTCGGTGGGGTCTGACCTAGCCTCGGACGGCGACACGGTCGGAGGGCCCCCACTCTGAAGGACGACATCAGCACCACGCCCGGGCCATCGTCGCCAGGGTCTTCTTCGAGAATCCGGCCCGAGCATGCGGCTCGGCCGGCCACCCCGAGGCCTCGGCCAGCTGACCCCCAAAAACATCATCTCGGCTTGTGGCCTCGGCAGCTCAACTCCAGCGTCGGCTCCGCCAGTGGACGACCCGGCCAGGCTCTGGCCAACTACACCTCCTTTTCGAAGCCAACTCTACCTCCGTCCGTGCTGACACCGCTACCTCCGGCTTCGGTTCATCGAAGGGCGGCCGAGGGGTTCCTTTAACTAAGCAAGAGGGGCCTCGGACTGCAAGGCCGACTGAGCCGAGGGACTCCTACGCCTCTGGGATACATATACCTCACTCGTCACCTTTGCACGAGGCAACTCACGCTCGGTGAAGCGGTTCGGATAATCGACAAGGCGAGTCTTAGTGCTCGAAATGGAGAAAAAACACGGCTCCGTGCCGAAAATACATACATGTTCAGGCCTCGACAGCCACAATGAACAAAGCACCGGCACTCAAGGTGCCATTACAAACGGAGCTCCGATTCCGTCTCCGTGGGAACAAACAACCCCCCAAGGTTGGGGGACCCACGGAGCAATTGAGGGCCGACGGGTGGCTCGCCGCCGCCCGATCCGGCAACACCGACAACGACCCCCGCCCCGAGCGATGAAGCAGCTTCAGCAACGGCTTCGGGGCGGGTGCTACGGCAGGAGGGCTCTCGTTCACCGAGGACGAGAACCAGCCATTCAAGCCGGGAGACGGAGGCCCAGGGGTGCGGGCGGAGTTGGCAATCTCGTCGGTAGAGAAGCCTTCTCCGGCTGCCACCGCCTCAACACCGCGCCAGCGGGCGCCGGACGCCTCAAAGCGCACCGGTAGGTCCTCGCCCTCGCCGGAGCCGCCCAGAACATGAGCGCCGCCCTCGCGGCACACGACGCGCTAGGTGACCTACTGACGCGGCTGTCGGCGTGAGGAAGGCCTGGACGTGGCCGGCCCGCACGCGGCGCGACCATCGTCCGGACGGAGGACGAAATGCTGCACCCTGGCTGAGCAGCGGCGGTCCGCCTACCCTGGCGTGGCTGAGGGGAGCCTCCGCGGAGCTGGAAGGTGCCTTTCTCCCCAGACGCCGGGGGAAGAAAAAGGTTACCGACCCACGCGGAGGCGGCCCCCCCGACTCGCCTCACCCTCCGCCCCAGCAAGGATGATGAAGATCCTTGAAGCTGGGGGCGGGGCGGAGGCCGCAGCCCGGTTCGCTTCTCCCCACCATCAAGCTGGTGGTCACCGTCTTGGGTGACCACCGGCGAGGGGATGCAACCGGGCTGCATGATGAAAATCCTTGAAGCCGAACGATGGCTGAAAGGTACCGACTTCCCCGAAGTTGTGTTCCTCCGACGACAAGACGGAAGGATTCCGGGCGTCCCCCGCCCGGGGGCTCGGAAGGTGGAAATACACGATGCATGAGGGGAGCGCGAAGACATGGTTGCCCTCCAAGGGGGTCACCCCCCTTTTAAAGGCGACTCTCTCCACTTTCGTCCTCAACCGTTGCGGGTTGAGTCTTCTCCAACACGCTCCAAGATTCTCCCTCCCACGGCGCGGGGGCTGGGCCCCACACGCCATGCAAGCCGATCCAGGGGAGAAGAAGCCAAACCGCCACGCGCGCGTGGTGCATGCAACCCCCCGGCGGTTACAAGCACTCCTCCACTTTCGCCTAGACCAGCGGGTGAAAGGGCGGACAACCATGCAGGCGGCATGCAACCGTGCCAAGTGGGCGCGCCCCCTCGACTCCAACGAGCCCAGCATGGAGGTCCAGGCCCACGCGTCATGCAACCGGCGCGCCGGTTGCTACGTGTGAGCAACTGCATTGCCACTCACGCCACTACCGCGCCCCCTCGACTGCGGAGTCAATACCGCGACTCGAGGCAACCCTGCAGTGCCAGCCAAGCGCGACGGTCAAATGCGGTCGACAATGGGCCGACAATAATGGCGGTGACAGGCGGGCAGAAGCAGCGGTCACGTCGCCAGCCAAGCTCACGTCCCATCCAGGGGCAGCGGGGGAGCCCTCTCTCACGGCGTGAAGACGGTGCGCCCGCGATCCATTCCTTGAACGGCTCGCGCACGCGCAACGGCCGCCCCACGAACCGCTCGCCCCGTCGCATTAACTCCACGGCGGGACAGGCGGCGTCTCTGGCAGGGGAAGCAAGCGACGCTTCGCCTTCGCTATAATGACCGCGTCAAAAAAGGTACGCCACGTCATTCGACTTCGTGTCCTTTTCCTTTTCCTCTTTCTCTCTCTTACAACAGGGACCAGGAAAGGGGGATACCCCAAAAAGGACCCTTCTCTGTGAAGGAAACAGGCTCCGAGCCTCCCTACTGATCAGAGGTTCAAAGGCTGGCCCCTCGGAGGGGTTCAACAGCCGCCTCAGAGCATGTGGGCTCCGCACCCACTACTGGTCAGAGGTTCGATGGCCGGCCCCTCGAAGGGTTCAACGGCCGCCTCAGGCCACTCGGGCTCCGCGCCCACTACTGATCAGGGGTTCATAGGCTGGCCCCCGAAGGGTTCACAGTTGCCTCAGACACAGAGCGAGGGATGACCATGGGTATGTTCGATACATAACCAAGGCTCGGGCTATGCTCCCGAGGTACCCTAGGACATTTCCGAGACCAGCGGGAGCGATCTTGTAACGGAATCCCATCAGAGGGAGGCATCGAGCCCTCGGACCCCGTCGGCAGGGGACCGGGTCCGGCAGATCACCCGCAGGTACTTTTGGGCGCGCCTCTGGGCCTCTAGCCGACCCCTAACAAATGGGGCACGGACGTCCGCTCGGATTACCCGCCAGCAGCTCATCGGAGACACCATGTTCGACGCCACCCGAGGGCAACATGGCGCTTTCCCCCCTCCTCCTTGCGGAAAGGCGACGCAAGGGCGTATGTAAAAAAGTCGAGTCTGTCCCTGATCGTCCTCTCGCCCTGTGCAGAGGCTCGAGGGCTGCTCTCACAAACCCGGCTCCGGCCAAACCGTTGACAGCGTCAACATACCAGCCCGAGAACTTGGGACCCGACCGTGCACTCGGGCTACGGCCAGCTCGCATGAGGGGACGACTAGTCCAGCCGAAGTGTTGCGAAGCACACTAAGACCTCGAAGGAGTAAAATTACTCCTCCGAGGCCTCGGGGGCTACACCCGGCGGGTGCGCTCGCGCGCACCCACCGGAACAAAATGCAACCGAAAAAGGCTGGTCCCCTTGCAAAAAAGTGCGACAAAAGCCTCCAAGCGAGTATTAGTACTCCCTTGGAGGCTCGGGGGCTACTGTCAGGGACCATAATTAGGGGTACCCTCAAGACCCCTAAATCTCAGCTGGTAACCCCCATCAGCACAAAGCTGCAAAGGCCTGATGGGTGCGATTAAGCCAAGTATCGGTCCATTCAAGGGACATGATCGTGCCTCGTCCGAGCCTAGCCTCGGGCAAGGGAAGCCGACCCCGGAGAACCTACGTCTCGCCTAAGGACCCCCCTCCAGCAACGGGCACACTATCGGCTCACCCGAGGCTCAGTCTTCACCGAGAAGCAACCTTGGCCACATCGCCATGCCGACCGACCAAATCGCAGGGGCATTTAATGCAAAGGTGGCCTGACACCTTTATCCTGACGCACGCCCTCCAGTCGACAGAGCCGAAGTGACCGCAGTCACTTCGCCGCTCTACTGACCAGTCTGATAAGAGGACAGCGCCGCCTGCGCCGCTCCGACTGCTGAGCCACCCGACAGAGTGAGGCCGACAGCAGCCAAGGCCGGCCTCGGGCGTCATAGGAAACTCCGCCTCGCCCGACCCAGGGCTCGGACTCGGGCTCAGCCCCGGAAGACGGCGAACTCCGCTCCGCCCGACCCAGGGCTCGGACTCGGGCTCAGCCCCAGAAGATGGTGAACTCCGCTCCGCCTGACCCAGGGCTCGGACTCGGGCTCAGCCCCGGAAGACGGCGAACTCCGCTCCGCCCGACTCAGGGCTCGGACTCGGGCTCAGCCCCGGAAGACGGCGAACTCCGCTCCGCCCGACCCAGGGCTCGGACTCAGGCTCAGCCCTGGAAGACGGCGAACTCCGCTCCACCCGACCCAGGGCTCGGACTCGGGCTCAGCCCCGGAAGACGGCGAACTCTGCTCTGCCCAACCTAGGGCTCGGACTCGGGCTCAGCCCCGGAAGACGGCGAACTCCGCTCCACCCGACCCAGGGCTCGGACATGGGCTCAACCCCGGAAGACGACGGACTCCGCTTCGTCCGGCCCCAGGGCTCGGACTCAGCCCTGGCCTCAGCCAACGGTCTCCGCCTCGCTCGACCTAGGGGCTCGGGCTCGACCACAGTCACAGAAGACAGACTCGACCTCGACCTCGGAGGAGCCTCCACATCGCCCAACCTAGGGCGCGGACCGACCACGTCGACAGGAGGCGCCATCATTACCCTACCCCGAGCTGACTCAGGCTACGGGGAACAAGACCGGCGTCCCATCTGGCTCGCTCCGCCAGATAAGCAATGATGGCACCCCGCACGCTCTGTGACGACGGCGGCTCTCGGCCCCCTTACGGAAGCAAGAGGACGTCAGCAAGGGCTCGACAGCCCCGACAGCTGCCCTCTCGCCAGGCTCCAGCACTCCTCCGACGGCCACGACACCACACGAATCGGGTGCCAAAACCTCTCCGGCTGCCACGATGGCATGTACTTAGGGCGCTAGCTCTCCTCCGCTAGACACGTAGCACTCTGCTACACCCCCCATTGTACACCTGGATCCTCTCCTTACGCCTATAAAAGGAAGGACCAGGGCCCTCTTACAGAGGGTTGGCCCACGCGGAGAAGGACGGGACGGCACTCGCTCAAGGCCGCTCGCTCCCACTCCCGCGTGGACGCTTGTATCCCCCTACTGCAAGCGCACCCGACTCAGGCGCGGGGCTAACACGAAGGCCACGGGATCCACTCTCTCACGCCTGCCTCCCTCCGGCTGCTTCCATTCCCCCTTCGCTTTCCGCCTTGCGTCGACCCATCTGGGCTGGGGCACGCTGCGACATTTTACTCGTCGGTCCAGGGACCCCCCCGGGTTTCGAAACACCGACACTGTTTAATTGTGAGATATTGTGTTTTGGTGTTTTATGTCAAAGGGGAGAATGTTTTGTGCTTAAAGCTTACCTCGGCCTAAGAGAGAAGCTTATCTTAAGGGTGAAGTGTTTTATGTGCTTAAGAGCTCAAACCTCAACCTTGTGATGAAGATGAGCTCCTTTTTTAAAAAGGGGAAAGTTTCCATGAGTTTCTTTTGATCTTAAGGGGGAGAATGGTTTAGTTGTGTGTTGATATTATGTATCATGCTCCTATAGTGTTGATATTGCATATCATGCTCCTACTGATCATACTTTGATGATAATGCATTTGTCTTGTTTATAATGCTGAGATTTTTTGATATATTGATAATGGTGCTTCATTTGATATCTTTATGGTGTAGATTGATTTTGTATTGAATTGGTGAAATATTGGTTTAATTGGTATCAATATGGTGTTATGGTGTTTAATGTTAAGTTCGTATTCTAAGGATTCTATGTTGTAATGTGTGCATATGTGTGTCATGAGCATCATGGTTTGTTTTGACACTATGCACCCCATGGATGCTAGAAATGCTTCGCACTTTATCCTAAGTATGTTCAAATTGGCATTTGAGACCAAAGTTGATATTTTTAAGAAAGCGTAAATTTAGGAGGAGCATTATATAGCTTAGAATTCAAATTGTTCTTTAATTTGTATCTTTTGTAAGCTTTAATTGTGTTGCCATCCATCACCAAAAAGGAGGAGATTGAAAGGTCCCTTATGGGTTTTGGTGTTTTGGATGACAACACAATTAAAGGTCTAATTAGGGTGTTAAGTGTTGAATATGTACTTAGTGAAAAGCTTACAAGGCTCAATACATGGATAAAGGTGTGATAGTCCAATAAGCTGAGTGACTACGGATTATGGACAACACAAGTCAAGTTGAAGGATGGACATTGTCTAAGTGGGACTCAATGTGCATGACTTGGAGACATGTGATTGAACTAAGGACAAAGGCAATAAGGACTTCGAGGTACCAAGAGCAAGGGATAAGGTCAAGAAGACTGAGGTACCTAAGGCCATGGAGAAGAAGAGGTCCTTGCAAGAGGTCAAGGTTTATCACGCTGAGAAGAGTCATGATGCATTGAAGACCATGATATATGGATGTGCTTACAACCATTAAGGTAATGCTTATGGTTTTATGGTTTAAATCATAAGACTCAAGATCTAGCTCAAGGTGGAGTCACGATCACAAGAAGTGCAGAAGTATCAAAGTCAGGACCTAGAAGTGCACAAAGAGCTAAGTATACTTTCACTTGTAGTACGGGTCTTTCCTATGTTTAGAAATGTTCTTTGTTGGGGGCCTTCGTCTTCCGAAGGTCCTCAAAAACACGACTAACATGTTTCCCAAGTTCAAATATATATACAGGGACCTTCGGCCTCGGGATGAAGCTGTACACGATATAAAAAGCACGGATCGGGAGAAGGATGAACCAGTTTCGAAGCTACCTATGGAGAAGCTTCGGCTTAGCGGCGAAAAATGGAACCGACCTAAAGGGGAAAAGGCTGTCTAGTCCTTGATAGATTATCCCTGGGTCAATAGTAAATGTCAAGGGCATGAATGTAATTTACACAGGCTACGTCATGTGCCTATAAATAGATGAAGTAGCACTGTACTGTTCACGCTGACTTGTACTCACTCGTGCGTCACACTCGAACTTTTGCCTTCTATCAAGCCGAAGGTACAAATGTAATTCAATATTGTTCATCTTCATTCATGATGATATAAAAAAGATATATTAATGATGTCATAATATTGTTCATGTCATTTCTCATGTTTCATACGCTTCTTTCATTAATATATACTGCGATGATGAAGGTACGTCCTTCATGACCTTCGTCTGAAGATCATTATATCCTAAGGGAGATAATGCTTCGAAGGACGAAGGACTTTAACCATTAACATTTTGTGTTGCCTTGTTCTTAACTCATAGCATTTGAGAACAAGTTCCCAACATTGGCGCCCACCTCCGGTGAACTCATTTGACCACCTTCGGCAAGCTGTGACCTTCGTCATGCCGCCGAAGAAAGCTTCAGGGCTAGGGGCTGCACTGCAACCACTAGATGTCAACCAAGACACATTGCGTGAAGCACGAAGCCAAAAAAGGAAGGCTACAAATCTGACGCCTCACGACGAAGAGTTGGACCAAGAAATCAGGGATCTCGAAGCCATTCACCAGTAGGTCCAAAGGAAGAAGGAGAAGAGCTTCGCCTTGCTGATCTTTAGAGGAAGATCGACGAAGCCACTGAGGAAATGCGTCATCTCACCCAAGATGACCAGGACCGGTGGCCTCAATGAACAGAGCTTCGCCAGGACAGTTCCCATGACGATGATGTTTGGTATGATGATTTCCACCAAGGAAATTTTACTTTTGATGATGCTTCTCCTCTGTCAGCAGAGCTGCAGGCTACACCATGGCCTTCATCATTCAAGCCACCCTAGCTTCCCATGTATGATGAGTACTCGAACCCCAAGCAATTCTTGATAAGCTATGAAGCAACAATATCCTCATATGGAGGCAACACTGCTGTTATGGCAAAGTCCTTCATCATGGCAGTCCGAAGTGTGGCCCAGACATGGTACTCTTCTCTCCGGCCAGGGACAATCATGTCATGGCAGAAGCTTAAGGATATGCTGGTCACCAGTTTTCAAGGGTTCTAGATGAAGCCAGTTACTGCTCAGGCCTTGTTCCAGTGCACACAATACCATGAGGAGTACCTTCAGACATATGTCTGAAGGTTCTTGCGCTTGATGGCATAAGCGCCTACAGTTCCTAATGAAATCGTTATTGAGGCCATGATTAAGGGTCTTCGGCCAGGACCCACGGCTCAATACTTCGCTAGAAAACCTCCCGGACTCTAGAGAAGCTGCTTTAGAAGATGGATGAGTACATCCAGGCGGATAATGATTTCCGCCAAAGAAGGGAAGAAGCTTATAGGTTTTCTGAGATAACTAGGGGCTTCAGAGGGAGAGTCCACCCTAGGCATGTCAGATCAATCCACAGCTCTAGTCAGAATGATGACAAAGGAAGCCAGTTTTAGAGACCACAACACAGTTCACAGTCTTCAGGACAGCAGCAAAGCTCCTTCAGGCCACCAGGTCCAAGAGGCAGAGGCGATAGGAGCTTCGGAGGAAGATATGGGGATCAGCCTAGGAAAATTTATTGCTTATTCTATGGTGAACACAAGGGCCACACTATAGGAACGTGTCAGATAACCATTCAGAAGCAAAAAGAGATTGCCGAAGCAGAAGCTCGGCAGAATCAGCCGAAGCAGGTCTTACATACTGCTTTGTGCTACTCTCCCTACATACCAGAATATGTGGGTAATCAACCTGCAACTTATGTTGCTTCGGCAAGCCATTCACAAGCTTCCTGGCCTTAGCTTCCACCGCCACCACCACTGCCACCGACTCAAGGCCAGCAGCCAAAAGGGCGCCAGCACTCCCAACAACGTGATTTCAGGGAGGAGTCCGAAGCTCGTACAGTCAATAGCACTGTACCAGAATCAAAGCACATATATTAAGGAATATCCTACTTCTGAAGTACTTTTATCTTTTATGCCATTTTTACTTTTTGTATGAGAAACAAGTAGTGGAAAACTCAGTTTCAATTTCTTGTAATTACGCTGCCTACACCAGAATGAAATATATCTTCTTCACAAGTTTACGAAGCTTGAAAGACGACTCTTGAAGAAACGAAATAATTCTCGAAGCTCAAAACTCGTTCCTAAGGGAATCCAGAGCTAAAATTGATGAAGCTACAAAAAGTCGTTCCTAAGGGAGCGCAGCGTAAGTTTTCTGCTCAAAAGTCGTTCCAAAGGGAATGCAGAGCCAAATACCGCCGAAATATAAGGCGAAGAAGTTCAAAAGTCGTTCCTAAGGCGATCCAGAACTTATATCGCCAAAATAGAAGGCGAAGAAGTTCAAAAGTTGTTCCTAAGGGGATGCAGAACTTACATCACCGAAATACAAGGTGAAGAAGCTCAAAAGACGTTCCTAAGGGAATGCAGAGCTTAGTCTCAAAAGATGTTCCTAAGGGGATGCAGTCTGCCATGTACTAGTGTGGGCGCGTGTGTGGGTGTTAAAGCATTATCATATTGCATCATACCATCGCATCATTCAGTATAGCATCACATCATACATCATATGGCATCAACAGAAAGATTGGATATGAAGAAAACCTTCGGAAATACCTCGATTGAATAAAAATGTGCTAAGGCACGAAGTAAGCTTCAGTAAATACAGTTTTACTAGCCTTGTCATAAGGGATCTCTTTCTTTACGAAGCATGAAAAGAAGGGAAGGTGTTTTTTGCCGAAGGCTCAAAACGGTATGTGTGTAAATTTCATGCATCGCAAAGAAATAAATTACAATAATTTACATAATCGATTCAATGTTACATACATCAAATGTTACATAGATTCATTACAAAAGAGGTCTAATCTTCCTTCATTAGTTCTATACATCAAGCTTTTCAAAATGATTATTACAATAAAACTTATTTCTCTCTAAGGACTTTCTCTGCAACTTCGTTCAGTAATTTGTTAATGACTTCGTCGATAATGGATTCAACCATGTTTATGATGTCCAATGATTCCTTCATCTCTAGATCAGCTTGGGGATTGTACGACTCCGGTGGCGGGGATAGTTCAGCTGAAATAGGTAAACAGATTAGTTTGAAGCCATAAAGCAAGTACCGAAGCTAAATAATCAAGAAACGGTACCTATACGCCTTTCGCGTTCTGCAGCTTCTTCAGCTCGCTTTGCTTCTGCCTGGGCATCGTGGGTGTCTTTTTCACTCTTTTTTATAATCTCGTGGGCCAGCTCTCGACCACCGTTCACCCAAACATCGTTATAAAATTTCCCGCCCATTAAAGTTTCTTCGGCTGAAGGATCCTTCGTATCATCTATGGAGAAGGCAGCTTCGGCCTGGGCTATGGCCTTAACGTGATCACATCCGGCCTTCTCCAGAATAGTTGAAATTCCCCGCGCACCGGAAAACGCGCAAATATCTCTGTGATCACTCAAAATTTCCTCGAAAGCTTCGGCTTCTCCACATCCATTCAACAACGCCTTCAGGGTTGCCTCGTATGAAGTTTTCTTCAGCAGAGTAGGCGCCCACTTTGGTGAAGCTAGTTTTTAATTTCTTCACGCAATCCAAGGATTTCCCAAAGCACCTTTCCATGGATTCGCGAAGTTCTTTAACATTTTTCTCTAGCTTATTTTTCCAGTATTCACTGATCTCTTGATTAGCATGTGCGAGCGCGCAGTTCTCCTTATCTTCGGCTAGTTGTCTCCAAAGGTCTTCAATTTCGGTTTTCTGGGCTTCGGCCTGAGCTTTGTAATTTGCTTCATCTTCCTTTGCTTTGTTCATCAATGAAATCAAAATTTTGTCTTTCTCTAGACCTTCGTTTCTCAATTCAATCACCTCAGAGCGAAGGTTGTTAAGAGCCATCGTACAACCTTCGTCTTCGGCGCTTTTCTGAGCCCTCAAGGTATTACTAAGAATTAAGCCCTGCAAAGAAGAAGAAAGACTTGAGCATGGCAATAAAATACTTCATTTTCTAGCTTTAAAGTTAACCTTTATACCTTTAAACTGTTGTACGTGAGGCTATCAGCAAGATCATCCTTCGACAAGACCGAAAGGCCTTCTTCAAGCTTAGGAAATCCCATACTCTTAGCTATCTCCTGGCAAACGGATATTTCTTTGTTATCTAGGAGACAGTACAGGAAATCATCTTCGTTAGTACCGTTGAACACTAAGGCCCCCTTCGGATATTTCAGTCTTCGGGCATAGTGTTTGGCTTCCAAGATTTCTTCTTCAGATAATTTTTTCCCCGAAGCATGTCGAACAATGTAATCAATATCTTCAACTAAGGCTTCGGGGACAGGGGATTTTGCTTTTTCTGCCATGTCTTGCTCTGTCGTCTTGCCGATATCTAAAATTTGCTGACTCACCTTATCTTCAGGCACGGCGGCCTTCGTCTCAGTGGGCGCTGAAGGCCCAGCTTTGGCCTCTTCTTGGATTTTGGCAACTTTGGCAGCTTTCTTGGTAGGAGCAAGAGTTAAGGCCTTCGTAGTCTCTATAACAGCGTCTAGCACGCTGGCCATCCTCCTCCTCTTGGGAGTTACAACATGAGTTTTTTGCATCTTCGGCAAATCTGCCTCAGCCGGTGGGCTCAGGATTGCTGGCACTTTTATCACTTTTTCCACCTGTGGCTCTTCGGCCTTAT
Source organism: Zea luxurians (assembly GCA_029449295.1). Lineage (NCBI taxonomy): Eukaryota > Viridiplantae > Streptophyta > Magnoliopsida > Poales > Poaceae > Zea > Zea luxurians. The sequence continues at coordinate 51,552,451 of JAOPSE010000023.1, forward strand.
CATCTTTAGCTTTGGTTGGCCCGACTGTAGGCACCTTTGGCACTACAATCGGCTCTTCAGCGCTCTGCACAATCGGAGTAGTTTATTTTGCTTCGGCAGCTGAAGAGGCCCCTTCACCGAATTCAGGTACTACGACCGGTTTAATATAACACGACTGGTGGGTTAGAACCTTCACCTTTTTACTCTTCGGCTCAGCTGGGGTGGCCGAAACGGCAGTCTTTCTCTTTTTCCCTTGCCCTCATAGTGGGTAGTGGTAATCAGGGTATACAAAGCCAATCACATCAAATACCATGTTCAATCTTTTCTTGCCCCGACCCCCGAAACTGCGGACAAAGCATTATCTTCGGCCTTGGAGTATGCCTCAAGTAACTCATCGCTAGTAGCTTCAATACACTTCAGCTAGTCATCGTCTAGCTCATCAAACTTCTTCCTAAATCTGAAGGTATACTTCAATCGGACCAGACCACCCTCACTGGAATCGGCGGTGGTCTCCTTCGGCATATCCCAGCTCTCCACAAGTGGCCATACCCTAAAGGCTTTATGCTCTTGAATCAAATCCCTCATGCCAATGAAAGCACACACAGTGCTAAAAGCCTTCTGACATGCTTCAACATTGCTATCAATTTCCACCTTAGGCCTTCGGAGGCCGAAGCAAGACCAGATGGGGCGCTGAATGATTTCTTTGATGTCTTCCCTTGTCTTTAAATCATTTTAACGTAAAACCATTCCTCCATCCATGCTCCTGGCCATCTTTTCTGGAATGTTGGCTGTTGGGGACTTGTTCTCAAGTGCTATGAATGAAGAACAAGGCAACACAAAATGTTAAAAACTAATGCCCTTCGTCCTTCGAAGCATTATTTCCCATGGGATATAATGATCTTCAGACGAAGGCGATGAAGGACATACCTTCATCGTCACAGCGTATATTAATGTAAGAAGAAGCATATGAAATACGAAAGACTACATGGATAATCATGAATAATCATATGATGTTATTAATATATCTTTATTGTCATGGATAAACAAAAACGATATTGAATTACATTTATACTTTCAGCTTGATAGAAAGCAAAAGTCCAAGTGTGATGCACGAGCAAGTACAAATCAGTGTGAACAGTACAAGGGTATTATTCATCTATTTATAGGCACGGGACGCAGCCCGGACAAAATTACATTTGTGCCCTTGATAACTAATCATAACCATGACACAAGTTATCATGGACTAAACGGTCTTTTACTCTTTAAGTCGGTGCTGCCCTTCGTCTCAAGGCGCGTCGTCATGCCGAAGCACCCTGGATTGTAGCTTCGGCACCGCTTCTGCTTTGATCTTCCGAAGGTGTTTCTTCTCACAGGACCTTCGGCGACGAAGCAGACCCCTAACAGTAGCCCCTTCACGGTGCCAGATCGTTTTTCGTAACGAGCTCGACCCGTGAAAAATTCTCTTAGGCTTCGGAATGTCGAAGGTCCGAAAAACACCTTCCCTGAGCTCGTTGCCGAGAAACGATTAAAATATTCCAAGCGCGAGAGATGGTCCACCATGCAGCGGGTATGCACGGTCTGGCAGTTCTCCTCCCAAGCATCGGTTGGTCCACCGTTCAGCGGGTGTGAGTAACTGTTCAACGGGTGCGGTCATCTTGGCGATTCACCTTCCCACCTGCAGCACTATATAAACAGACGGGTAGATGTGAAGTTACCACAACATTTATTACTATTGCACTGTTATGCTGTTGAAAAATTTGACCATAGCCGAAGCTTATTCATCGTATTCTCAATCAAAGCATCATCTTATTTTAGCTTCGTCATAAGAGGGAGCTTCGGCAAAATTGCAAAAAGTCATCAACTTCGTCAAAACCATGAGAAATTCAGTATCAAATGGCCAGAGTGTGTTCAACAGCTAGAATTACGCGCGACGGAAAGGAGGCCGAAGCTGCTGAAACTGCCCCAATCTCCGAAGTAATGAGGCAATCGGGACTAGTTGTAACAGAGGGTGCCTCTGACGAAGGTGCACCTGCTTCTGAAGCTGAACAGGCTAACATTGAAGAGGGTAATGCTGATAAATAAGAGATAGATTATAATGCCATCCAAACCTAGCCACTTGGACTTTGGAAAGTCTACTGTCTTTGCGGCTGATATGCCAATGATGTTAAAGCTAGGCTACTTCGGGGAAGCCGAGAAGAAGCTGATTTGTTTCGGCGGGGAAGAAACCACTCTGAAGCCAGAAAATGATGAGGTAGTAGTTTTCAGAAGTTTCTTCAAAGCAGGATTGGGGTTTTCTTTGCATGAAATGATTGGGGATGTTTTGGAAGATTTCGAAATTTATCTTCATCAGCTGACTCCTAACACCATATTAGGCTCAGTGTCTTTATCTGGGCTCTTCGAAGCCAAGGAGTGGAGCCGCTTGCCGAAGCTTTCTGTCGGGTGCATGAGCTTCATTATTAGACGAAGGCTAGAGAAGACGGGCTTCACGAGAATTTCGGTTGTTACAACTTTGCTTATCGCAAAGATATGAAGACTCCAGTGGTCAGCTATCACACCAAATGGCCAACCGGTTCGAAGAATGAGTGGTTTTATGTTAAGGTTGATGAGAAGAAGGAGAAGATATTTCAGAGCCCACTGGTCCTAACCTTCGGGTTAACCAGGCCCCTGTGCAATATGCTGCAAGGGTCACCATGCCGAGAAGCTGTGGGCGAATTCCGAGTTGTGTCTGAGCATATCGGTACTAGAGATTTGGTGCAGGAATACTTAGCCAATAGAGTATTTCCGACGTTATAGGAATGGAATATGCCGAAGCTTAAAGGAGAAAAGAAAAAGAATGAACTTGTTCGACTGCCCTATCACTTCAAGTTCAAGAAACATTTCAAAGAGCCTTGCCAAGAATGGTTGGAAATGATTGAAGCTATGTGCAATGAAATTTTGGGCAACTATACTAAGAAAGAAGATCAATTGATGATCGCGGCCTTCGGCACTCGACCAAAACGAAGGCTGAACCGAGTAATGGATGCCCTAAAATTTGAATACCCTGACTCTGAACAATTAAGCAAGGGTGCCGAAGGGCCAAAGCAAAAAAGAGTTGTCAGTGTTATGAAGAGACAAGCTGCTAGAATGATAGAAGAAGATGAGAAAGCTTTAAAGAAGAAAAAAATCCAGCCCTGAGCCGAAGGTCTGTTCCAAAGAAAAGAAAAGTTGCGGCTGTGAAGCCAAGAACAACTGATATAGAAGAAGAAGTTCCTTCACGCCTCCTGCTGCTGACGTGGAGGAAATTTTAAAGGTAATGACCGAATCTTTACCTCTCAAGCTAAGTCCACTAGGGCCACAACTGATGAAGCTTTCACAGAAGAGGGAGGAGCCTGCAGCAATCAAGAAGCCTGCTGAAAAAAGGCGAAGGATTATTACTGTTATTGATGCTATTGAAGAAACGCCACCATCGGCTTCGGCGTTAAAAACATCGGTTACCGAAGACACTGCAGCTACCGAGGCTGCCCCCGCCGAAGCTGCAACTGTCGAAGCTGAGACGACCGAAGATACAAATCTAGAGAGCACTTATTCTGATATTGATAAGATGCTTTTGAACATGGCTACAGAAGAAGCTGATGCAGCTACCAAAGAGACTCTGGCCCCAGCGCCTGGGAAAGAGAAGGGGAACGAGAAGGAGATTGTTGAAGATACTTCGGAGGAAAAGGATTTTAATTTTCAAAACATACTTGGGCAAAAGCTGTCTAAGGCTGAGAAGGAAGAGCTGAGGGATTATGCAATATCAGGCGGCTATCAACCAGGAGCATTGCTCTTCGGTGGCGTTGACGAAGAGAGCTTAGGATGTCTCCGGGACCGAACTGGAGCGAAGGTTGTCAGCACTCTATCGAAGAGTGTTGGCTTTCCGAAGCTTGAGGCCGATCTCAGCAGATATCGGCGGCAACATATCGCCGGTAGCTTGTTTTATTCTAATTTTAAGGTAAAATTCCTACCTTAACTTTTTTATTATTTTCGAGATGAAGGTTGCTTCTGATGAAGGTTATTTTTTCAGAGTCTATTACTAAGTAAAACCTTGAGGATGCAACAAGACCTCGAGGACAAGAAAAATGAGATTATAATTGAGGGCTTAGATGCCAAAATTAAAGGTCACGAAGCTGCTCTGGAGAAGAAAGATTTCGTTATTCAAACAATGGAGGGTTCGCTAGCAGAAGCCCAAGCCGAGATCGCTAAATTAAATAGTGAACTCTCCATGAAATCAAAAAGCTTCGAACAAGAGAAGAAGGATTTTGATGCAAAGCTTGAAGCTGAAGTTGCAAAGAGTTCGAACTTACAAAAATCATTGAAGGAACTTCAAGATAAATGTCTGAACTTCGGCAACCATTGCGTGCAACGACTGAAGCAGGTCTTCAATTCAGTTGGAGCAGTTCTGAAAAGTTTAAACCTTCAGCTGAAGACCTACCAGGCATCTTCGATCATATGGAAGGCGAAGTTGATGCTCTTGATGAAGTCATAGTTGGGCATGGTGACTTCTGCGCTCTGCTAGCTTCTCATGGCATAGCTGTTGCTTTTATGAAGGCTGGTTGCACACACAGGAATATTGTAAATAGGTCGAACTTTAGCTTATCACCAGCGGACTTGAATAACATCCCCGGCCTGGCCCAAAGCATTAGGAACAGATTCGTAACTCAAATTTGGGCGAAGGGTGGACGAAGCTTGGCTGGTGACGAAGCTCGACGTCACCTCAAACCGGTAATAAACTCATACCTTGTGCTTACCTTTTCCTTGAAACTTGAATTTACCTTATAACGCTTCGTTATGTACAGGATGACGAAGCCAAAGAGCAATGACCCGAAGCTTGGTGGATGCTCCAAAGCTTAGCGGATGCTGTTGAATCTGAAGACATTGCTATGGAAAAACTTTTAGAGAAATTTTTGAATAATTCTTGTAAAAAAATATTGTAATTTAAGAATCAGTTACTACTTTGTAAATTTGTCCATACCTTGTAATATATTTTTACCTTTATGTCCATGTATGAACTGCTTTGATATGGACAAAACTTGTATTTTTTGAGTCGAAGGCGAAAAACACCTTCCCTTCTTTTCGTACACAACGAAGCATAAATCTGCTTCTTTTCCTTTCGCCGAAGCCTTATCATTAGAGCCAAAACAACTGTCTGTATTTGTATGATATGATGATGATGATCCTATGTATGTCTAAATGAATGTATATGAATGAAATGAATGATGTGATGTATTGTGCAAATGAATGTCCAGACACATGCTTGTGAAGCCATATCAAAACTCTTCATTCCCTTAGGAATAGTTGAAATCTCTTTGTTGTTTATTTTTCGGCTGCACCGCTTATTTTTCGGTGTAAGTTTTGCATCCCCTTAGGAACGTCTTTTGAACTTCTTCGCCTTCTATTTCGACGGTATCACCGTTGACTTCTCGGTGTAAGTTCTGCATTCCCTTAGGAACGTCTTTTGAACTTCTTCGCCTTATATTTCGTGGTATTTGGCTCTGCATTCCCTTAGGAACGACTTTTGAGCAGAAAACTTACGCTGCGCTCCCTTAGGAACGACTTTTTGTAGCTTCGTCGTGCTCTGCATCCCCTTGGGGACGACTTTCGAGCTTTTCTCTGTTTTTTTCTTTTTTTGCACTCGATGGTGCATGCTCAGATTTTACATTTTACATATTTTTGGGGGATTTTGCTCTCGTAGAGCTGGATAAGAAAGGAAAAATTACAAACTATGGCCCCATTAAAAACCTTTCTCCCCCTTTGGAAAGGAAAAGGGTACCATAGAAAAAATGAAAAAAGATTACATCAAGTTACACATAATATCGTCGAAGCTCATCCGCATTCCAAGATCTAGGAATGTCGTTGCCGTCCATATCCTTCAATCTATAAGAACTAGGTCTTGACGAAGATACCACCAGAAAGGGTCCTTCCCACTTCAGTTGTAGCGTGCCCACTGTGTCTGGATTAGCCACTCTCCGAAGTACCAAATGCCCTGGCTTAATGTTTTTCAGTCGAACTTTTCTGTCACACCATTTTATTGTTTCGGCTTGATATTTATTGATATTCTCCACAATCTGAAGTCTGGTCCCTTCTATAGCATCTTTTGCCACAGAATAATCAGCTTTGTCTTCTGCCGAAGCTACTGTTCTTATTGACCCTGCCTTGGCTTCTTCTGCGGTTATAGCTTCGTCACCAAACAATAACTTGAACGGTGTAAAACCTGTTGACCTTGATATAGTTGTATTGTGGCTCCACACCACTTTAATCAACTCATCTAGCCACTTTCCTCTAGGTTGATTGAAGATTAACTTCATTATTCCTGTCATTATAATACCATTTGCTCTTTCGACCAGCCCATTTGACTCCGGGTGCCTGACTGATGTAAAATGAATCTTCGTGCCAATCTGGTTGCAAAATTTTTTGAAAGTTTCGGCATCAAACTATGTTCTATTGTCCACAGTTATAGCCTTCGGCACGCCGAAGCGACAAACGATATTTTGCCAGAAGAATTTCTGGACTGCAACCGAAGTTTTTGTAGCTAAAGGCTTTGCTTCAATCCACTTAGAAAAATATTCTACAGCCACCACGACATATTTCAAATTACCTTGCACTGGTGGAAGTGGTCCTAACAAGTCTAGGCCCCATCTTTGCAATGGCCATGTTGGTTGTATTAACTGAGTTAATGACGAAGGTTGTTTTTGGTCTCTTGCACATTTTTGACAATTTTCGCACTTTTGGACCAGATCAGCTGTATCCGAAGTTGCCTTCGGCCATAAAATCCTTGTCTAAAAACCTTTCCCAACAAAGGCCTAGACCCAATATGAGATCCACACAATCCTGCATGTATCTCCTTCATTAGTTCTATACCTTCAGTTCTGGATAAACACTTGAGAAGGGGGAGCAAACTCCATGTTTGTATAATTCCCCTTCTATTATGATATACGGTCTTGTTCTTGCTTCCATTATTTTATTATAGACTTCGTCATCCGAGAGGCAGTTACCCTGGAGGAAAGATATGATTTCAGTCCTCCAATCTTCACTATGTACTGGAGAAATGGCGAGCACTGCTCTCTCCATGAGTTCAACTGAAGGTGCCTTTATTGTTTCAAAAATATTTCCGAAGGTAGAGGGAGCCTCTGAGCCGCTGATTTGGCTAACAGATCTGCATGCTCATTTTTGCCTCTTGGAATGTTCTTGATAGAGAAACCTTCGAAGGAAGCCTCCAACCTTCGGACTGTATCCAGATATTTTTCAAGTTTTGGATCTCTTGCCTTGCTACTTTTGTCTATATGGCCAGAAATGACTTGAGAATTAGTTTTCAGAATAGACCTTCTTATTCCCATCGCCCTTAACTTCCGAAGCCCCAACAGGAGTGCTTCGTATTCGGCAATATTATTTGTACAACTGAAGTCTAGCTTGGCTGCATAACATGTTCTGACTTTCAAAGGTGCTACTAGAACTGCAGCTGCTCCTGCGTCGAAGGCTCCCCAAGAACCATCGCAGAACACTGTCCAAGCTTCGGCATCTATATTTATCTCTTCTTCCTAAGCCCCTGGCGTCTAGTCAGCGATGAAGTCTGCTAACGCTTGGGACTGAATTGAAGATCTATGCACATAATCAATGATGAATTCATTAAGCTCTGCAGCCCATTTTCCAATCCTTCCAGTAGCCTCTTTGTTCCTCATGATGTCCTTTAGAGGTTGTGACGAAGGAACAATTATGTGGTATGCTTGAAAATAATGCTGAAGCTTTCTAGAAGCCATTAACACAGCATATAATACCTTCTCCAATTCTGTGTAATTTTTATTTGATGGACTTAGAACTTTAGAAACGAAGTATATTGGAGCTTGCTTTTTAGCCTGACCATCTAGCTTCTCCTATACCAGTGCTGCACTCACTGCAGAATGCGAAGCTGCCACATATAAGAGCGATGGAGCCCCTGGTGCGGGTGGAGTTAATGTTGTTAAATCAATCAAATATTGTTTCAACTCTTCAAAAGCTTTTTGTTGTGCTGGGCCCCATTGAAAGATTTTGGCTGACTTCAGTATTTCAAAAAATGGCAGATTTCTTTCCGCTGATCTAAATATGAATCTGTTTAATGATGCTAGTCTTCCTGCCAGCCGTTGTGCGCCTTTCTTCGTGCTTGGTGGTTCCATCCGAAGGATAGCTTCGATCTTGCTTGGGTTAGCTTCAATTCCTTTCGTTGATACCAGACAGCCAAGGAACTTGCCTTTCTTCACTCCAAAAACACATTTTTCTGGATTTAATTTCAGGCCAGCTTGCCTAAAATTGGCAAATGTTTCTTGCAAATCAGCAATATGATTTTCTTGCTTCGTGTTTTTCACTATGATATCATCAACATAGGCCAACACATTTCTGCCTATCTGAGAATGAAGGACCTTGGCTGCCATTCTGCTGAAGCTTCCTCCAGCATTCTTGAGCCCCTCAGGCATCCGAAGACAGCAATAGGTGCCACTAGGAGTTATGAAGCTAGTCTTCGGCTCATCTTCCTTCTTCATCCAGATTTGATGATAGCCTGAATAACAATCCAATAGACTCATGAGCTCTGAAGAAGCTACTGCGTCTATAAGAGAGTCTATTCTTGGCAGCGGGAATTCGTCTTTTGGGCATGCCTTGTTAAGATCTGTGAAGTCAATGCACATTCTCCATTTGCCATTGGCCTTCTTCACCATGACAGTATTGGCTAACCACTCTGGGTATTTTACCTCTCTGATGACACCAGCACTGAGAAGCCTTTTCACTTCATTCCGAGCACCTTCGACTTTATCATCAGACATTTTCCGAAGCCTTTGCTTTCTTGGCCTGAAGGATGGGTCCACATTGAGTGAATGTTCAATGACATCTCTATTGACACCACAGAGATCATTGGCTGACCAAGCAAAGACATCTTTGTTGTTGAATACAAATCCATAACAACCGAAGTTGTTGTGGTACTGTTCTTTGCCAGTAACCTTCGTCTCATATAAAAGCTCGTGCATACTGTAGAAGCACTTCGCGCTTGGCTCTAGCCCCTGACTCCTTACAGCCTAGACAAAAATCCCCATCCTAATTATAGCTTCGGGGGTAATCTGATGAAGGAAGATCTGGTATATCTTCAGCACTTCAACCACAAACTTGCTCAGCGAGAACCGAAGACCTGCCTTTAAGAAGCTTCGGTATATAACAACTTCGTTTTCCTCCGGAGCAGGGGCAGTACTGTCTCCTCCAACTCTGACAATAGACATATCACGAAAATATCTCCCCCTCATGGCATCAATATGGTTTTGCTTGATAGTCGATTTTCCGAAGATAGTATGGCTTGGGCGCCCCGGCCGATCCTCAGAGTCTTCATCCCCACTTTCCATGTCATAACTATCACTGTCATCAAAATCTTCGGATAAACCCTCCATGATCTCCTTAGTAATTTTCTATGTATTTGTTTTTGCCATGGACTCAATAAATCCAGCAATGAAAGGATACACAACTTTTTTCTCTTCATACAGCTTCGTCTCCCCGGTCGTTTTTTTCTCTTCAGTCATCTTCTTCTCTCCACTCATCTTCTTCTTTTCAAATTTGGAGCAAACGTGTCTTTAAACCAAAGCTCTAAAAACTCGAAAATCAGGCAAGAGCTAATGAGCAAGAGCTAAAAGTTTGAGAGAATAACGCGGATGGCAGAAATGACGTATCAAATGCTGCCGATGTGGGTTCCTATTTATATGCCTAGCGCTTTGCAACTTGGCAGGGCCCGTCTGTCATTGACTATTGCTAATCTAGCAAAGGGAAGGTGTTTTTTCGGACCTTCGGCTTAAGGCCTTCGTCCATGTCGCAGTTTAAATCCATCATTATAACGAATTAATACTGTGAGGGGCTACTGTTGGGGGCCTTCATCTTTTGAAGGTCCTCAAAAACATGACTAACATGTTTCCCAAGTTCAAATATATATACAGGGACCTTTGGCCTTGGGATGAAGCTGTACACGATATAAAAAGCACGGATTGGGAGAAGGATGAACCAGTTCCGAAGCTACCTGTGGAGAAGCTTCGGCTTAGCGGCGAAAAATGGAACCGACCTAAAGGGGAAAAGGCTGTCTAGTCCTTGATAGATTATCCCTAGGTCAATAGTAAATGTCAAGGGCATGAATGTAATTTACACAGGCTGCGTCCTGTGCCTATAAATAGATGAACAGTAGCACCGTACTGTTCACGCTGACTTGTACTCACTCGTGCGTCTTGCTCGGACTTTTGCCTTCTATCAAGCCGAAGGTACAAATGTAATTCAATATTGTTCATGTTCATTCATGATGATATAAAAAAGATATATTAATGATGTCATAAATTTATTCTTGTCATTTCTCATGTTTCATACGCTTCTTCTTTCATTAATATATACTGCAATGATGAAGGTACGTCCTTCATGACCTTCGTCTGAAGATCATTATATCCTAAGGGAGATAATGCTTCGAAGGATGAAGGACTTTAACCATTAACATTTTGTGTTGCCTTGTTCTTAACTCATAGCATTTGAGAACAAGTCCCCAACATTCTCGTTGACCATTGCAGGGTGTTGGAGCTCAAAGATGGCTAATGAGATCAAGTTTGGTAGACTTGGAGTTTTGGAGTCCAACCTCGAGCTCAAACAGACTAAAAGGAGTAAAATGACAAAAAAGGTTAAGTATGAGAGGTTTGATTACACAAACTTGTTGCATACACCTTTTACTATGTGTTTGGCACTTTGGTTTGCAATCTAACTTGTTTTAAAGCAAAATTGTCACTTTGGTCCTTGATTGACGAGAAATAAAAAATGGATAAGGAGATGAGAAAAGGGTGAGTTTCCAGGACTTAGTTGTCACACCCGGATTTAAGGGACAAAGCTGGGTGCATCTCATATATGCGCCAAAGAAGACAACACATATAATAACAGAGTGTATAGAGATTAATGTCACAATATAATCAGAGTACTTATTATATAGCGGAAGTCTTACAAAATAAAATATAAATATAGATCGAACTAAAATCCATCCTTGGCGCCAGAAAGTCAACTGGGAGACGCCACCTAGATCGAATCGAACTCCTCGTTGTGTAGCTCCTCTTGAACCACTTGTTCTTCTCCTATGGGGGTGTGAGACAGCAAGGGTGAGCTCACACATGATCATAGCTCAACAAGTTGTGGGGAAACCAGTGTGCATAAACTCACCAAAGATGGGAGTTCATGTGATGTGTAAGGCTGATCAACAATAGGGGTTAAAGCTGAGCATTGCTTTTAATAAGTTGGTCAAAATTTTATTAGCAGTTACTAAATGTAAGTAAATACCAAACCAAAATAAATAATAATAGAACAAAATTAATAAATAATCCCATGCAATGCATATGACAAATTGAATTTAAGTTCCATATTTAATCATGCGAGAGTCCTGAGCTGCTCTTGACCGTGAGCTCGGCTAGTATACCAGTTTTACACTCTGCAGAGGTTGTACCCTTTACCCACAAGTCATGTTACCATCTGCCAAGGGGTCATGAATCCCATACACCTCTACCTAGGAAGCGAGGCAGGGTAACACTACAAGGCCTTTACAAAGTTGAAAGCTCTCGTGTGAGTTTTGGTGTTTGGATGACAACTCAATTAAAGGACTAACAAGTGTACTAAGTGTTGAACAGGTGCTTAATGTAAAGCTAACAGGGTTCAACACAAGTGAACAAGTGTGATGGTCCAAGGACTAGATGATGGATAGATAATGGGCATCACAAATAAGATGGACATTGCATAAAGTGAGACTTGGGTGCGTAGCTCGGAGACAACTGATCAAGCCAAGGATGGAGGCAAGAAGAGCTTCGAGGTACCAAGTGCACGGGAGAAGGTCAAAGAGGCTGAGGAACCCAAAGCCAAGGGTGAAGAAGAAGACTTGCAAAGTCAAGGGTGATCGAGTTGAGAAGAGCTATGGCACATCAAGGATCACTAAATAAGGACGTGACTTACAACCAATGAGGAAACATCTATAGTTATGTGGTGTAAGCCATAAGGCTCAAGATCAAGCTCTAAGAAGGGAACAAAGTCACTAGAAGGAGAACAAATGTCAAAATAAGAACTGGAAGCAGCCTAAAAGAGCTAAGTGCACTCTGACCTTTAGTTTGGGTTGTTCCCTTGTTTGGAGATATTCTATGTGACCTTTGCAGGATGTTGGAGCTCAGAAATGTTAGTCTAGATCAAGTTAAGCTGACTTGATGATTTATGAGTCCACCATCAATCTTAAGCATGTCAAATGATAGAGAGGTGAAAGTCCAAGAGAAGGTATATTCCTAGACTTAGTACATTGGTTTTTGTGTACTAACATATTTGTCTAAGTGTTAGAGACAGAGAAAAGAAGAAAAGAAAAGAGATGCAAAAGGCTTGGCTGTGTACAGCCAAGACTCAGCACAGTCCGGCACACTGGACTGTCCGGTGGTGCACCGGACAGTGTCCGGTGCGCCAGGCTGAACTCTGGTGAACAGGTCGCTCTCGGGAGAAGTCCGGCGGCGTATGGCTATAAATCACCGGACTATCCGGTGGTGCACCGGACTGTCCGGTGAGTCGGATGAGGCGAAGTCGCCGCTCTCGGGAATCAAGTCAACAACGTACGGCTATAAATTCACCGGACTGTCCGGTGGTTCACCGGACTGTCCGGTGAGCCAACGGTCGGCCAGGCCAACGGTCGGCCGCGCAATCCGCGCGTGACGCGTGGCCGAGCCAACGGTCAGATGGGGGCACCAGACTGTCCAGTGTGCACCGGACAGTGTCCGGTGCGCCAACGGCTCCTAGTCTACAACGGTCGACTGCGCCAAGTTTGGAAGGAGATCCACACCAGACCGTGAATAGTGGATGTCCGGTGGTGCACCGGACTGTCCGGTGCGCCACCCGACAGAAAGCAAGTATTGCCTTCCAAATGGGATTCCAACGGCTCCTAGGCCCCTTGGGCCTATAAAAGGGACTCCTAGGCGCCTCCAACAAACGAATAAGTGCAGCCAACAAGTGTAGACATCACTCTGATCAATTCTCACTCTCCCTCTTGTGTGTAACTCTCTAGTTTGTGTAGAAGGCAAAGCTATAAGCCTTTAGAGAGTGGAGAAGAGCTGCTAAGAGCTAGAGCAAGGTCTTGAGCATATCGTTACTCTGCCGGAGTGCTGCCAAGAAGATTGTAAGCGGCCGCGGTTTCGTTGTAACCAACTCAACATAGTGGAAGGCTCTATCTGTCTGACTGATAGATCTGAGCAAACGGAGGAAGGAGTTGAAATAGACTCCAAGCCCAGGTGTGGCTAACTCCAACGAGGACTAGGCAAGCATTTCAGGCTTGGCCGAACCTCGGGATAAATTCCTGTGTCCATGTGCTCTGCTCTGTGTTGTGTGCTGATTCTGTCTTATTCAGTTCTTACATCTGCACTTCACTGCTTACTTGTGGTACTAGCTTTCTTTGAAGTGTAGGATATTCTTAAGATCGGAATTTCAAATCCGCTGCAACCTACTCGAAGGGTTCTGCACTTCACTGCTTACTTGTGGTACTAGCTTTCTTTGAAGTGCAGGATATTCTTAAGACCGGAATTTCAAATCCGCTGCAACCTACTCGAAGGGTTCTTCACTCCACTGCGTTCTAGTCTTCGAGTAGAGTAAGAATTTAAGTTTTAAAGTGATAATTTTTATTCGCCTATTCACCCCCCTCTAGGCGACATCCAGATCCTGTTTCCGGGCCAAAGGGAACTTTCAATTGGTATCGGAGCTAGGCCTCTCCAATGTGGGCTTAGCCGTCCGGAGATGACGATGTCGTCACAAGAGGTAACTGTAGAACTTCTTTTAGGCGATGGTTCTAATTACAAATCTTGGTCTGTTTCTATTTATAATGCTTTCATGCATGTTGATCCTAATTTGAGACAGATCTTTAGTAGAAGTATTTTTTCCTATGATATTAGTAAAAATCCTTCTAATGCTGAACTAAGATGTTTATCTCTCAATCACCGTGCTTGCAACATCTTAGTCTACTCTCTTTCTAGAAGTGCTTATTTTGCCATCATGAGTAGTGATAGTGATTTGTTTGTTGATGCTCATGATTTATGGAGTATAATTAAAGGAAAATATTCTGTGGCAAATTGTAATGCTCCTACTCCCTATGTTACTTGTGATACTAACCCTTCAAAGGGAGAAGAAAAGTGTTGGGCACCAAACGATGAATCCACCTCGTCAACAGGTTTGTTCTCCACTAGTAATAAATGTCTTATTGCTAACAATGACGGTGGAGACGAAAGCCGTGATGAGGAGAAATATGAGGATGATAGCGAGGATGAATCTTCATCACCACAAGGTACATTTTCCTATATTGCTTCCACTGACATTAATGATAGGGAAAATGAGACCGATGATGTGGAAGAAGAGGAGATTCGCCGTTTCTATATCCATCTCAACAAAGAGGACAAAACACTCTTGGTTAAGCTGTTGAGAAGGAACAAGGAACAAGGCGGGATGCTTCTCAGGCTAGAGGAGTCCCTCATCAAAACCAACAACAGCCTGGAGAAGATGACCAAAGAACATGAGGAGCTAAAGTGCTCTCATGATGATTTGGTCCAACAGTATGAATCTGTTTTAATTGAGCAAAAAAATAATCATGATGCATTATCTAATGTTGCTCAACTTAAAACTGAAAATTTCATGCTTATGAGTCAAGTAGAAATGATAAATTTAGAAAAACTTGCTCTAGGTGAAAAGTATGATAGGTTGTCATATTCTCATAGTAAACTAGTTGATGACCATATCATGCTTAATGTTGCTCATGAGGTTGTAATTACAAACTTAAATTCATGTGAACCTCATTCTTGCACAAGTACACATCTAGATAATATATCGTCATGTGCTAACCCCTGTCACTCAAAAGAAAGCGAATGTTTGAATGAGCAACAAGTTGTAGGGTCAAAAAGGAAATTTCTTGGGAACAAGAAACAAAGACAATTAAGGAGAAGACGCCATGCTCAACTTCCTCAAGATATCTGCGAAAACGTTGTGAAGAAGCTTGAGGAAGGAGAAACCGCAGCAAGGGTCAAACTCCTTGAAAAAGATGTTCCTAAAGCAATAAGTGAAGCAATCAACATGATACAAGAAAAAGGTAATGATTCAATTAATCATGTTATTTGCACTAATAATTTCACTATGTCATCTAAAAGTAGCAAGAGAAGAGGAAAATAGAGATGCTTCAAGTGCAAGGCATTAGGCCACCTCATCGCATTTTGTCCATACAAAGACAAGGACGAAGGGATAAGGAGATGTTTTGAATGCAACAACAAGGACCACATGATCATTTCATGTCCGGTCATGAAGAATCAAAGATGTGCATTCTCCAAGATGACTCTCACCAAGGAAAATGACAAACAGCAAGCGTCATGTCAGGTTGAGCAACGTTTCTGCTACAAGTGTGGTGAGCAGGGTCATCTATCCAAGGTATCACTAGTAGAAAAGAGCTCATAGCCTGCGGCACCCATAAATTATCACTGGCGGTTTCAGTTATCACGCGCCAGTAAAAAAACAAGGTGGACCCGACTTAGGAACCGCCAGTGGAAACCTATTTTCACTGGCGGTTATCTTAACACAACCGCCAGTGGAAATAGGGTATTTACATTGGCGGTTGGTGTAACAGAACCGCCAGTAGAAACCAATTTCCACTAGCGGTTGGTGTAACAGAACCGCCAGTGTAAATACCCTATTTCCACTGGCGGTTGTGTTAAGATAACCGCCAGTGGAAATAGGTTTCCACTGGCGGTTTTTCAAGCCAACCGCTAGTGAACTGTCTGTTATAAATACCCCTCTTCTTCCCCGCGACAGTGAACTGTATGCTCGCAGCCAGCTTCCATTGGAGGCGATTTTGGAGGTCCAGATTTCACAAAAATATAAGGGGGGAGGTTTTGGTCTTCATTTCTTGGAAGAAGGTGGATAAGAAAGGTTGGTTTATGTTTCTTTGTCAATTTTTGTTCATTCTTGCTCAATTTTAGCCACATTTTGGATCTAGGGTTTTACATGTGAGAGAGAAGAGTATAGCTAGGTAATTTTCTCTATTTCCTCAAATGAGGTTGCATAAGATGGTTAGTTTTTGTCTATTCCCTCTCCTTTTTCATGTTTAGTTCTCAAATAAGTTTATCCATAACACATATTTAGTTGCTTAATGAATGGTGAATGTGTTGTATGGAAGGTTGGTTTAATTATGTTTCAATTGTCAGTTATTGTTTATTTTTGCTCAATTTTAACTACATTTTGAAACTAGGCTTTCACCATGTGTTAAAGATAGGTTTGGGTATTAATTTTTTTTGTTTATTAGTTGCTAGGAAAGTTTGGCTTATGTTTCTTTTGCCAAATTTTGTTCATTTTTCCTCCATTTTAGCCACATTTTGGATATAGGGTTTCACCATGTGTTAGAGATAAAGTAGTCTAACTACTTTTATTGGAAGAGATAAAGTAGTCTAACTACATTTTGTTAGCGACAAACCGAAGCATGTAATTTTACACGACTTTCTAGAGAGGAGAGGGAGAGGGAGAGAGAGCTATTGTTGCCAATGCGCTCGGAGCAGGTGCAGCACTTACCGTCCGTGCGGATGCAGCACTTTGCACATCCAGAATGCCCGTTCTTGCACTGATTTTACACAGAGCAGAGCATCATGCTGGAGTCTACCGATCAATATGTACTGTATATATACATGCATGGTAATCTGACTTGCCATGAAAACTTCGGACTGGAAGGGTAGGCAGCAGATGTCGCACTCCAACGCGTCCTTCTCCATGGATAGTGTCACAGTCGCCTCTTCCTCATCCTCCAACCCCGACTCTTCCTCATCCTCCATGTGCAGCATGTAATTTTACACGACTTTCTAGAGAGGAGAGGGAGAGGGAGAGAGAGCTATTGTTGCCAATGCGCTCGGAGCAGGTGCAGCACTTACCGTCCGTGCGGATGCAGCACTTTGCACATCCAGAATGCCCGTTCTTGCACTGATTTTACACAGAGCAGAGCATCATGCTGGAGTCTACCGATCAATATGTACTGTATATATACATGCATGGTAATCTGACTTGCCATGAAAACTTCGGACTGGAAGGGTAGGCAGCAGATGTCGCACTCCAACGCGTCCTTCTCCATGGATAGTGTCACAGTCGCCTCTTCCTCATCCTCCAACCCCGACTCTTCCTCATCCTCCATGTGCAGCATGTAATTTTACACGACTTTCTAGAGAGGAGAGAGAGAGAGGGAGAGAGAGCTATTGTTGCCAATGCGCTCGGAGCAGGTGCAGCACTTACCGTCCGTGCGGATGCAGCACTTTGCACATCCAGAATGCCCGTTCTTGCACTGATTTTACACAGAGCAGAGCATCATGCTGTAGTCTACTGATCAATATGTACTGTATATATACATGCATGGTAATCTGACTTGCCATGAAAACTTCGGACTGGAAGGGTAGGCAGCAGATGTCGCACTCCAACGCGTCCTTCTCCATGGATAGTGTCACAGTCGCCTCTTCCTCATCCTCCAACCCCGACTCTTCCTCATCCTCCATGTGCAGCATGTAATTTTACACGACTTTCTAGAGAGGAGAGGGAGAGGGAGAGAGAGCTATTGTTGCCAATGCGCTCGGAGCAGGTGCAGCACTTACCGTCCGTGCGGATGCAGCACTTTGCACATCCAGAATGCCCGTTCTTGCACTGATTTTACACAGAGCAGAGCATCATGCTAGAGTCTACCGATCAATATGTACTGTATATATACATGCATGGTAATCTGACTTGCCATGAAAACTTCGGACTGGAAGGGTAGGCAGCAGATGTCGCACTCCAACGCGTCCTTCTCCATGGATAGTGTCACAGTCGCCTCTTCCTCATCCTCCAACCCCGACTCTTCCTCATCCTCCATGTGCAGCATGTAATTTTACACGACTTTCTAGAGAGGAGAGGGAGAGGGAGAGAGAGCTATTGTTGCCAATGCGCTCGGAGTAGGTGCAGCACTTACCGTCCGTGCGGATGCAGCACTTTGCACATCCAGAATGCCCGTTCTTGCACTGATTTTACACAGAGCAGAGCATCATGCTGGAGTCTATATAGAGAGAGAGAGAGATAGATAGAGGAGAGAGAGAGATAGAGGAGAGAGAGAGATAGAGGAGAGAGAGAGGAGAGAGAGAGAGGATAGAGAGAGAGAGGAGAGAGAGAGAGAGGGTTTCACATTTTAGCCACATTTTTGGATATAGGGTTTCACCATGTGTTTTATGTTACTTTTTTACAGGTGGTGATGGAGAGGACATCCTGGATGTATAACTTATCAAGGCTAGATCCATCATACATATCCGAGGTCCATAGGTTTATTGATGTCGCTACGAACCATGCTTGGAGAACAAAGACAAAACACATATATTGTACATGCATGGACTGCAAAAATGCTGCTGTATTTAATGACACAGAACAAATCATATCTCATCTGGTATGCCGAGGATTTATGAAGGATTACACAATTTGGACAAAGCATGGAGAGGGTAGCTCTTCGCCTTATACGACTGGAAACCCTGAGAACATCGACGACAGATTTCAGTTCGTTCACGAGACACACCAACCTCTTCCACAGAGCGAACATGTAGTGCAAAATGTTACTGATCATGGTTACGCTGGAGGAAATGAACATGATAGACCTCATGTTCTGCCAAGTGTTATGGATGAGGAAGATGCAGAGTTGCTAGAGGCAATGTTGCGTCGTCATACAGATCAATCGATGTTCTTAATGAAAGGTATGGAGTCCCTGAAGAAGGCAGCAGAAGAGCCTTTGTACGACGAGTCTAAGGGTTGTACCAAAGAGTTCACGACGCTCCGGTCTGTGCTAAAGCTGTTGATGTTAAAAGCTAAATATGGTGTGTCTGATGCTGGCTTCGATGCGTTCTTGAGTATTATCGCAGACATGCTTCCAAAGGAGAACAATGTGCCTGCTAACACGTACTATGCAAAGAAACTAATCAGTCCGCTCACTATGGGTGTGGAGAAGATCCACGCGTGTAGAAATCACTGTATCCTTTATCGAGGTGATGATTATAAAGACTTGGAGAGCTGCCCAAAGTGCGGTGCAAGTAGGTACAAGACGAATAAAGACTATCGAGAGGACGAAGAGTGTGTTGCATCCGTGTCTAAAGGGAAGAAGCGAAAGAAAGCCCAAAAAAAGACTTCAAAATCCACGAGCAAAGAAAAAGAAGAAGTAGACTATTATGCGCTCAAAAAGATTCCTGCATTGGTGATGTGGTACCTCCCCGTCGTCGATCGATTGAGGTGTTTGTTCGCTAATCCTGAGGATGCCAGACTTATGAGCTGGCATGCTTCTGATGAGCACAAAAACGATGGGAAGCTTCGACATCCAGCCGATGGGAAGCAGTGGCAAGATTTCAATGACAACCACCGAGACTTTGCCGATGAACCGAGAAATGTTAGGTTCGCACTGAGTACTGATGGAATGAACCCATTTGCTGAGAGGAGCAGCAAGCATAGCACATGGCCGGTGATCCTCACCATATACAACCTTCCTCCATGGTTGATGCAGAAACGGAAGTACATTTTGCTAACCATCCTTATTTCTGGACCTACACAACCTGGAGTTGACATGGATGTATTTTTTGGAGCCCTTAATGGAGGATATGAAAATATTGTGGGAAACGGGTGTTCAAATGTTGGATGAGTATCGTAAAGGTTCATTCACGCTGAGAGCAATTCTTTTTGTTACGATCAACGATTACCCTGCTCTCTTCACATTATCAGGCCAGTTTAAGGGAAAGGTTGGTTGCACAGTATGCATTGATGGAACTGCTTACGTATCCCTTGCTGCATCTAGGAAGATAGTTTACATGAGGCACAGACGCTTTTTATTGGAAGGACACAGGTACCGCATGCGAAAGATGGATAAGTACTTCGACAATAATGGTGAACTACATTCTACTGCTCCATCGGGTAACAATAGAGGTCATAGAGTTTTTGAAATAGTCGGGAATATCAAGTTTGTTTTCGGGAAGAAGACAAAAGACAGAAAAACAAGGAAGGATGTCAAACCAGGGGGCTATATTCAAGAAGAAGTCTATTTTCTTCGAGTACTTGCCTTACTGGAAAGAGTTAGATGTGCGGCATGCGATCGATGGTATGCACGTTCAGAAGAACGTGTTTGAAAGCATAATGGGCACCTTGCTAGACATAAAGGGCAAAACAAAAGAAGGGCTCAATTCACGCATGGACTTGGTAGATTTAGGCATAAAAAAGGAACTACATCCCGTTCTTCAAGAAAATGGGAAGTACCATCTCCCAGCAGCAAGCTACAATCTCAATGTAGATGAGAAACATGCGATGTGTGTTTGGCTCAAGAATTTGAAAGTCCCATCCGGATTCTGCTCTAGCATACGGAGTATTGTGTCAATGAAAGACCTGACAATCACCAACTACAACTCACATGATTGCCATGTCATGCTGACTACATTCCTACCTATTGCCATCAGGGCTATAAATCCTTTGTTTTTAAAGATGGCAATCACACGGTTGTGCTACTTTTTCAACAGGATTTCACAAAAGGTAATTGGCCATGATGAGTTGGCATCTCTTCAGGAATTCGTAGTGGAGACAATATCACAGTTTGAGATGTGTTTCCCTCCATCGTTCTTTGATATTATGGTGCACCTTGTGGTGCACTTGGTGCCACAAATAGAGGCATTGGGTCCTATGTACTTGCATGAAATGTGGACGTATGAGCGTTTCATGTCAATACTGAATGGCTATGTATCAACCCATGCTCGTCCCGAGGCATCCATGATAGAGGGGTACTGTACCGAAGAGGCCATTGAGTCTGGAGGTCCATTCTGCAATAGTATCCTAAAAGACCAGGTTGCAATAGGTCTGCCTCCGTCACGACACGAGGGTAGACTGTATGGAAGCGGGAGGATGGGACGGAAATCTTTCATCCCACCGGATTACGATATAGTACTTGAGGCACATCAGAGCATCCTACATCAGCTAACGATAATGGAGCCATTTATCCAACAACACATCAATGAGCTTCGCGAGCAAAATCCTGGGCATACGGATGATTGGGTAATGAAGCAACATAAGAGATAGAGAGAGGGAGAGAGATAGAGGGAGAGGAGATAGATAGAGGGAGGGAGAGGAGGGTGAGAGAGAGAGAGGAGGGAGAGGAGAGAGATAGAGAGAGGAGGGAGAGGGAGAGAGAGCAGAGGAGATGAGAGTATTCATACAATACTTATTTTTATTCATATGTGTGTTCATATGTGTTCAAATGTATGTGTTCAATATATATATGTGTTCATATGTGTTCAAATGTATGTGTTCAATATATATGTGTGTTCATATGTGTTCAAATGTATGTGTTCAATATATATATATGTGTGTTCATATGTGTTCAAATGTATGTTGAATATATACATTGTAATTTTATCCGTCACAACTCGATAATATACGTATCCGATCCGATCCGAATTCGATCTGAACTCGATAATTTCCGTACGACTCTCCCTCTCTCCCTCTCTATACGTCCTATGCGACTCTCCCTCTCTCCCTCTCCTCGTTCTATACGACTCTCCCTCTCTCCCTCTCTATACGTAACTCGATAATATCCATACGATTCTCCCTCTCTCCCTCTTTATACGTCCTATGCGACTCTCTCCCCGTCCTACACGATACTATACGACTATACGATACTATATGGTTAGGGTTTAGGGTTAGGGTTATGGTTAAGGGTTAGGGTTAAGGGTTATAGTTAGGGTTAGGGTTAGGGTTAAGGGTTAGGGTTTAGGGTTAGGGTTAGGGTTAAGGGTTCGGGTTTTGGGTTAAGGGTTCGGGTTTTGGGTTAGGGTTAGGGTTAGGGTTAAGGGTTATAGTTAGGGTTAGGGTTTAGGGTTAAGGGTTCGGGTTTTGGGTTAAGGGTTCGGGTTTTGGGTTAGGGTTAGGGTTAAGGGTTTAGGGTTAGGGTTAAGGGTTATAGTTAGGGTTAGGGTTAGGGTTAAGGGTTAGGGTTTAGGGTTAGGGTTAGGGTTAGGGTTAAGGGTTCGGGTTTTGGGTTAAGGGTTCGGGTTTTGGGTTAGGGTTAGGGTTAGGGTTAAGGGTTATAGTTAGGGTTAGGGTTAGGGTTTAGGGTTAAGGGTTCGGGTTTTGGGTTAAGGGTTCGGGTTTTGGGTTAGGGTTAGGGTTAAGGGTTTAGGGTTAGGGTTAGGGTTAAGGGTTTAGGGTTAGGGTTAAGGGTTTAGTGCCCGAGGATGTATTTAATTATACTATTTGTTAATATGAATTTAATTATTGCTTACGTTAATATGTGTTAATATGTATTTAATTATTGCTTATGTATTTGTATATATATAGCTCAATGAGTTCTCCGATCAAGGACCAAGGATTAGTGCCCGAGCACATGGACAAGAGTGTTGCTCAAGAACAATCCAGCAGTGAAGGATATGAAACGCCTAGCGACCCTTTTCCTACCACTAGCATAGATAGGGCCGCTCTCCGTGAGTTGCAACGTGACCCTACTTATGATCCACGAGAAGCTGAGGTAAAAGTACGCATCTTTAGCTTCGTATGTGTACCCTACTGATTTCACATGCATGATCTCTTGTGCATTTTATTACATGAATAGGAGGTCGTGTCTGAATTTTGTGCGATACTCGAAGAAGCCGTGGCACGAAACGAAGACGTACCGGAGCCGACCCAAGATGCACCGGAACAGACCAAGACAACAACCGAGACGTCAAGGAAAAGGAAGCAGAGCTATCGAAAAAGAGGTGACAGGGGGCTGAACAAGTTTCCCGACAAAACATACAAAATCTCAGACGTGAGCCCGAAAGGTCAGCCCCTAGCTCCAGAAGAGGCACTACCTAAGTTCCGGAATGCACTTGGGTTTTTAGTTAGAGATAATCTTGACATAACAATACGACAGTGGAGAGATGTGTCAGATGATGTCAAGAATCAAATATGGAATAAGCTATTAATGAGGTTCGTTCTGCCTCGGGGTTCAGAAGAACTCGTGAAGGAATACACGATGAAGCAGCTTGCAATCAATTTCCGAAACTGGAGGTCTGAGATGAACACAAAGTTTGCAAAGAAAGGTCTGGACCCGACCAAAAAATATAAAATCTCAGCAGGTCAGTGGGCAGTATTTCTAGAGCAGAGGAGCAGCCCTGATTTCATATCTCTAAGTGAGGCAAATTCGGAACTATCAAAGAAGAACAAGTACCGCCACCACCTAGGCACAGGTGGTTACAAGCGTCAGGTTCCTAAATGGAGACAAGAAGACGCCGAGAAGAAGGCCGCAGGGTTGCCGACGCTGTCCGAGCAACTTGGTGAAAGGGCGGCAAATTGGCTCCGTGCTAGAAAACCAAGGGAAACCGAGACCGGTGTATCTTTTGATGATCCCATTGTCGAAGAAGCGGCAAAAAACATATATACAATGGCAGCTAAGCAGAGCCAACGAACTTTTAAGCCACAAAGGGAAAGAGACATCCTAACGGCTGGTCTCGGTAACCCTGAGCATCCTGGCCGTGTACGAGGAATCTCGTCTAAGGAAGGATGGAAGGAAGGATTCGGACCACAGTGGGAAGGTCTGTACAGGAAACGTGATCGATACAAGGAAGAGATGGCAGATTATTTTAAGGAGGAGGCCAAGAAAGAGTTCAAAGCCATGATGTCTCAAATGCTATCGAATCCTCCTCCAGAATTGATGCAACAGTTGGCGAGTGCGATGTCTGTTCAACAGATGACCACTCCACAGATACAAATAATTCCAGCAGCTCAACCGCCGGCTTCCACAGATTGTACGACATTACCAAGCTCTGTTGCTTCAACGGGAAATAAGGACCGTTATCCAGTTGATGACATCACAAGGCCTGTGGCGTGCACACTGGTTATAAGATATGGTATTAACAATAAACGTACAAAGAAAGTAGCCACAGGCCTTGCGATCCCAGGACGCAAGTTCCATGGAAACGATATTCCAGATGATTATTGCAAAGTAGAAGTGACGACGGTCGTCCAAGGATCCGAGGACGACATGCTAGACATCCCTGGGCCCGAAGGTATCGAGAAACTTGGACAAGCTATCAAGAATTTTATCCTTTGGCCTCGAAGGGATGTCGAATTGCTTGATTGGTCGAATTCGTCGTAGGCGTCGCAGGCCCAACCGTCTCCGCCTTCTCAAATTGTTGTTCCTATTGTACATCCATCATCACCTCCTCAAACTTCACATGCTGCTCCTCATCCTTTTTCTGACCCACCGTCTCCGCCACAAGCATCACCATTCAGGGCTCCACCACCTTCTCCTCCCCATCCTCTTGGTGACCCACTGTCTACGCCACCATCAAGGGATCCACCTTCTCCATAACCATCAAAGGATCCAAGGCCATCAAAGAAATCTAAACTTCCTATTCCAAAATTGGTGTCCCCGTATCAGAAAAAGAAGAGTAAAGCTACTACTGCTGGCACAGCTCGGTTTTTGAAAGGGATTGGACGGAGCCTCACATCACAAACTGTTGATTTGGCCAAGCACGAGGAGTCTGCAAAAAAGGCTGAGGCAATGGCCGCAAAGATAAAGAAGCCAACTAAGGCAGATTACAAAAACGTGCCTAAAAAATATGTGCCGGGCAGACCTCTGCTACCTCTTGAGAAACTAAGAAAGGTCCCGGCTGGTGTTAAAAGGTTGCATGACTGGTACATGCGGGCATCATCGGTTGGCATCGACACCATCAGTGTGCATATACCAGACCATGCTTTTATTGGTTCGGACCAAAAGGCCGTTGTTACATTCGAGGACATGTGGTTAATGATGAACCTTCAGAGACTCGACGTGCAACTTGTAACGATGTTTGCATTGTAAGTGTCGCTCATACTTCCACATATGTGTGTTATTATTAGTGAGCTGTATAAAATTTCAATATCTGACATGCACGTGTGACTTGCAGAATGCAACATGATCAGCAGGAGATCCTTTACGGTACCAAGCCCAATGCTAGTGCTAGTAAAAGGGTTGGGTATCTCAACCCAATACTTATATCCGAGGAAAGCCACACTTTTAGAATCGGGAAAGACAACGATGAATTACGGGGAAAGACGGACGAAGAAGTTGAGAAGCGTATAAAGGATATGAAGAAGGATTTTGAAGCTCGATACGCCACCTACATAGGACATGCAATGCTTCAATTTCAAGACAGGGAAGCCATAATGGCCCCGTACAACTTTAAGTAAGTGTGATTTTGCATAAATAAAATTAATAATTTCAATACACATGCATCACAAATTTGATTCGTACAGGGACCACTGGATATGCTTCCTCATTTATCCTAAGGTTGGAAAGGTGCTGGTGCTCGACTCCTTGAACTTCGACCCTTCGACATATGCAGAATTCCTCAGCATCTTAGAGCTGTAAGCCTTTTCTATGCATGCATACTTTTATCGATTAAAATTTGAGAATAACATGGTGATTCTATTTGAGATCACAGGGCTTATAGATTCTATAAGATGAGAGGTGGAAAGTATGACCTGTCGAAAAAATGCATGCCACTAGACATCCATCATCACTGGCCGGTAAGTATGTGATTTTATGAATACATATCATACACAATGTTGCAACTAAATAACCAATCTCCCGTTATGTAGTGCCACAAGCAACCACAAGGATCGGTCCTATGTGGATTCTATGCGTGCGAGTTCATGAGAGTGAACGGACGATACATCCCGAACCCTGACAAGGTATTATTAGTAATAGTCAAGTATGTATTTATGTCATTAAAGATGCAAATGTGTTATTATTGAGTATAAATAGATGATGTTTATAAAATTCCTTTACAGCAATTTCAACGAGGAAACCCGGAGAACTTGACCGAAGCTGCATTGTATGGCATAGTCGAGGACCTCTGCACATTCATATTGAAAGAGGTCATTCCCGCAGAAGGAAAATATCACGATGCTTCCGGAACATTAGCTTTGCCAGAGTTTAGAATACTAACAGAAATTAGTAGATTATCTCTTAGCCGAGATAGTTATTAGAGCTTAGGTGAAAACTTATGATGTATAGAATGCATGAAGCATATATGGTTGTAAACAGAATACTTTGATGTATATAAATGTATGATAGAATTTAATTTCATGTTGCTTTCAATATCAATATAGATCTATATATATATGTTTGTGTGTGTGTAAATAAATATATATATAATTCAGTATTGTTTGAAATTTTGAAAAAAGGCGGGAAAACTTCCACTGGCGGCTAAATAAAGAAAACCGCCAGTGAAAAGTGCATTTCCACTGGCGGTTTGCTTTATAAAACCGCCAGTGGAAATGCATTTTCACTGGCGGTTTTCTTTATTCAGCCGCCAGTGGAAATGCACTTTTCACTGGCGGTTCCAAAATAACCGCCAGTGGAAATGCTGATTTCCACTAACCCCTAGCACTGGCGGTACTAAAAAACGCCTGTGTAAATAGGTTTAGAACCGCCACTATAGAGCTTCTGTGTACTAGTGTATGTAATAAAGGTAAGGTTCCTAAGCAAGTGAATTTGTCTCAATCTCATTCACTTAGGAGACCCAAATCATACACTTGTGCTAGATCTATAACGAGATCACCTAGAACTAGCACAAAGACTATTTGGGTACCAAAGGCACTTTTAGTTGAACGTCATGGACCCATCCCGAGGTGGGTACCAAACTGTGCTAACTAGACCATGCAGGTGCCTTGAGATGGACTGGAGACCATGGGAGAGCTTAAGACGGTTAACTCAAACTCTATGCTTAAGCTGTTAATTGTTTTGGTGTTTATTCATTGACCCAAGGTTGAATTATTGTGAGACACTAATCCCGTGTTCATCTCAAGTGAAATAAGTTGTAGAGGTCCTTAATCATTATTGGTGAATCAAGCAAAGGACCTTGATTGCGCATCTGGCTCTCCAAAGGACGATACCTATACTTCTTAAGTGCATTATCAGTATTACTCTTAAAAGTTGATTGTCGTGCTATCTGTCCTTGGAGTAGTTACACTTTTAAGATTGCTCGTGTTGAACCTTGTTAATAATTGATTCATGATTTCAAAGATCACATTCATGGTTGCTTAATCATGACTGGGTTCTCTATAAGTCATATCTTTTGAATCATTCATTGGGTAGCTTATCATTTGAGATATTTACCATGATTAATCCTTTATGTGTTCATGGATAAACCTGTATCCTTTTGTAAATCATGCTATACGTGTGTAATGAGTAACCTATGTGTGCAAGCATGACATCTTGTTTAGTCCATGTTCACATGATTACCCTATTTTGGCACTATGTGTTATGTCTCTAATGCATCCTCTCGAGCTATGAAGTGCATAAACAATAGGGAACTTGTGGTAATAACTGGTGCTCTCATGGCCATACAGGTAAAAGGCAAAGGTATGGAAAATGGAACTATGCAATTTCATTAAATATCTTGAAGTTCCATTGATTGTGATCATAGCTATGTTCTTGCATTTCATTAATAGTATCTTGGCTTAGGTGACTTATGCCTTAAAATGTTGTTTCTCTTGGTGTACCTAAGAAAATTTTTCTTAATCTTGATGTGATTAGACATTGTGCTTTATTTGCATGATCTTGTCGTTTTCAATTGGCATATATGGTGAAATGATTATCATGTATGAAGCATGCCTAGGTTGCTTGTAAAATGTTATACTTCTTGAGGCATGCATTGTTGTATTAAGTCAACCTTTCATTTGGTATTCAATTGGTATCTCTTTGTGATGAAATTGAGAGTATGCCTTGACCAAGATATGTTGTGATCCCCTCTAGTTCTGAGAAAGCTAGAATGTGCAAAGCGCAAGTTATTCAAATACTTGATGCACAAGTTTAGGGGGAGCACACATAACTTGTGTCTTTTGAGACTAATTGTTTCTTGAGCGATCTTGTATAGTCTCAAGGTGGAAAAGAGAAGATGAGCAAGAAATGGAGCAATCAGGACTTGGGTACCTCTATAAGCCAAGAAATTGGTATCTTAAGTCGTGAGTACTTGCATATTTTTAGATTGCTCATGCTCTATAATATTTGGTGATACTAGATTCTTATCCTTAAATATCATGGAGCTATGATAATAAATGACCTTTCAGTTGGTAGCCGTGATAGTTTGCTTCAATTGACATCTTTTGATAATCACTAGAATAGAAGCTTCATCTTGTGCCACAATACTATAACTTGCTCTAAGCTTGGTGTCTTAGCAACAAGAAAAGGTTAGGATAAAGGATCAGGCACAAGTGTGGAGAAGCTCCCGAGAGATTAATACTTTCAAGATGGGAAGTACATCACAACATGGTAAAGGTACAAAAGGAAGTATTGATATTTTGCATAAATGTATCTTAATATCTCTGGTGCATATGTTTAATGAATAAGGGGGAGTTTTGATAGTGTGTTTTTCCTCCTTAACACCCTGCTGTCCTTTGACATCATCCTATGTTCTTGCTTGAGTATGGTTTTTGGTGTTTGATGTCAAAGGGGGAGAAGTTGTGCATTAAAGCTTATCTCAACCTGAGAGGAAAGCTTATCCTAAGGGGTGATGTGTTAGTTTATCCTAAGGGGTGATGTGTTAGTTTGAGCTTTGCTAGTGTGTTATTGTGTTATTGATAATTCTTATCATATGCTTCTTGCAGTATTATATGTGTTGCATCATATGGACTAGTGCTTCCGTTGCTATGAATTAATTGGCATCTATTGTGTTCATTCTATAATAGATATTCATATGGGTAATGGTGCATGTGGTTAATGGGTTAATGGTGCTTTAAGATGCTTTAATTTGGTATCTTAGTTTAAATTGGTATCTTAATGGTGAATAGTGGTAGGTTGATATTCCTGTGATATATCCACTCAATTGAATGGTGTTTAACTCTGATTCTGTGCATTTGTGTGTTATACGCATCCCACAGGTGCTAAGGTGTAGCAATGCTTCGGTTTAGCCTAAGTATGTGCATTTTGGCATTTAAGGCCAAAGCTAAGATTTTAATGTAGGCACATATTTAAGGGGAGCATTCTACAATCTTAGAGCTCAAAATTTGTGCTTTAAATTTCACTCTTATGTAAGCTTTAATTGTGTTTCCATCAATCACCAAAAAGGGGGAGATTGAAAGCTCTCTTGTGGGTTTTGGTGTTTGGATGACAACTCAATTAAAGGACTAACAAGTGTACTAAATGTTGAATAAGTGCTTAATGTAAAGCTAACAGGGTTCAACACAAGTGAACAAGTGTGATGGTCCAAGGACTAGATGATGGATAGATAATGGGCATCACAAGTAAGATGGACATTGCATAAAGTGAGACTCTGGTGCGTAGCTCGGAGACAACTGATCAAGCCAAGGATGGAGGCAAGAAGAGCTTCGAGGTACCAAGTGCACGGGAGAAGGTCAAAGAGGCTGAGGAACCCAAAGCCAAGGGTGAAGAAGAAGACTTGCAAGTTGCAAAGTCAAGGGTGATCGAGTTGAGAAGAGCTATGGCACATCAAGGATCACTAAATAAGGACGTGGCTTACAACCAATGAGGAAACATCTATAGTTATGTGGTGTAAGTCATAAGGCTCAAGATCAAGCTCTAAGAAGGGAACAAAGTCACTAGAAGGAGAACAAATGTCAAAATAAGAACTGGAAGCAGCCTAAAAGAGCTAAGTGCACTCTGGCCTTTAGTTTGGGTTGTTCCCATGTTTGGAGATATTCTATGTGACCTTTGCAGGATGTTGGAGCTCAGAAATGTTAGTCTAGATCAAGTTAAGCTGACTTGATGATTTATGAGTCCAACATCAATCTTAAGCATGTCAAATCATAGAGAGGTGAAAGTCCAAGAGAAGGTATATTCCTAGACTTAGTATATTGGTTTTTGTGTACTAACATATTTGTCTAAGTGTTAGAGACAGAGAAATGAAGAAAAGAAAAGAGATGCAAAAGGCTTGGCTGTGTACAGCCAAGACTCAGCACAGTCTGGCACACCGGACTATCTGACGGTTCTCTCGGGAGAAGTCCGGCGACGTACGGCTATAAATCACCGGACTGTCCGGTGGTGCACCGGACTGTCCTGTGAGTCAGATGAGGCGAAGTCGCCGCTCTCGGGAATCAAGTCAACAGCGTACGACTATAAATTCACCGGACTGTCCGGTGGTTCACCGGACTGTCTGGTGAGCCAACGGTCGGCCGGGCCAACGGTCGGCCGCGCAATCCGCGTGTGACGCGTGGCCGAGCCAACGGTCAGATGGGGGCACCGGACTGTCCGGTGCGCCAACGGCTCCTAGTCTACAACGGTCGACTGCGCCAAGTTTGGAAGGAGATCCGCACCGGACCATGAATAGTGGATGTCCGGTGGTGCACCGGATTGTCCGGTGCGCCACCCGACAGAAAGCAAGTATTGCCTTCCAAATGGGATTCCAACGGCTCCTAGGCGCCTCCAACAAACGAATAAGTGCAGCCAACAAGTGTAGACATCACTCTGATCAATTCTCACTGTCCCTCTTGTGTGTAACTCTCTAGTTTGTGTAGAAGGCAAAGTTATAAGCCTTTAGAGAGTGGAGAAGAGCTGCTAAGAGCTAGAGCAAGGTCTTGAGCATATCGTTACTCTGCCGGAGTGCTGCCAAGAAGATTGTAAGCAGCCGCGGTTTCGTTGTAACCAACTCAACATAGTGGAAGGCTCTATCTGTCTGATTGACAGATCTGAGCAAACGGAGGAAGGAGTTGAAATAGACTCCAAGCCCAGGTGTGGCTAACTCCAACGAGGACTAGGCAAGCATTTCAGGCTTGGCCGAACCTCGGGATAAATTCCTGTGTCCACGTGCTCTGCTCTGTGTTGTGTGCTGATTCTGTCTTATTCAGTTCTTACATCTGCACTTCTCTGCTTACTTGTGGTACTAGCTTTCTTTGAAGTGCAGGATATTCTTAAGATCAGAATTTCAAATCCACTGCAAACTACTCGAAGGGTTCCGCACTTCACTGCTTATTTGTGGTACTAGCTTTCTCTGAAGTGCAGGATATTCTTAAGACCGGAATTTCAAATCCGCTGCAACCTACTCGAACGGTTCTTCACTCCACTGCGTTCTAGTCTTTGAGTAGAGTAAGAATTTAAGTTTTAAAGTGATAATTTTTATTCGCCTATTCACCCCCCCTCTAGGCGACATCCAGATCCTGTTTCTGGGCCAAAGGGAACTTTCAAAAGTTCCACTAGCTTCCGAAAACCCGCTATAGTTTATGGGAAGAGCACTTACAAGAATCCCTCGTCTGCCGCCATCGCAGCAAAATCAACCCGAGAACCTCCCTGCATGCAACTCACCTACTGCCCTTGCCCCTTTCGGGTAAGGTAGTCTTCCACTAGCTTTCCTAATTAGTCAGCCAAGGGGTCCCATTCCTCCCTTATGGTGGCACGTGTTTCTCAAGTTAAGCTCCATGTTCCAATTAAAATAATATAATGATCTTGACATGAACATAAATAACATAACATAATAATTGGAACATGGATATAATGAAATATTAACCCAAAACCTTATAAAGCAATAGCATAACTACCCAAATGATTCAAGGGAAAACAAGGTAAAAGATAATCAGACTAGGGTGACCTATTGGGTCCCATCAAAATTAAACCTATGCATGAATGAGTGATATTAATGAACATTTTTTGGTAATAAATGTGGTCAAGGGCACAACTTGCCTGGCACTTGAGAATCCAGGTACCAGGGTTTCTTCTTCAGATCCTCGTGACCGCAGTGCTAGTCGTAGCAATACAAAAAGACATGGTATAGACAAAATTAACATCACACCAAACATAAGATCATACTGCATAATAATGATCTACGTGTTGCTACGAGATCGGGGGATCGAGAACTACTAAGATCAAAGTTACGGTTAAGGAGTTATGATTTTATAAAGGATCTATGTGATTAAAATATCAGTCTATATTATAAATTGGTTAATATAAATCATATGAGAGGTTATTCTATAAATAATTATCCCAACTTTAATCTAAGTTATAAATTGACCATAGATCATATTCTAGTAGATTATAAGGATAAGCAGTTTAACCAGACTAACCAATATAAATTAAATAAAGATCTAATTAGAAAAGAATGAGACATGGTATAATAAATGTTTTCACTGCGTAGTAAACACTTGTACGAGACTAACACAACTTGAATGGATCAAATCAGAGTTATAGATTTTAAGTTATGAATTTCTAAAGATTCTATGTGTTTTGTACAAGATCAAATAGGATATAAATTTTATTGTGACTTTCATGTCAAAATATAGGTACTATGTGATAAACAATAATATTATAGAATTATAGAAGTTGGAATAGACTCATTTGGACTTAATATGAATTTTCTATGGATTTAAGATTCTGGAATTGTTTTTATATAAGAAATTCATTTTATAAATTAATTTCTCTGATTTTCCATTTCTCTGGACTGCGCCTCAATTATCAGAGAAGACAGGGTCTCAGGCGCAAAATAAACTGAGACACAATCAGCACCTCCCCTTGGACGGCAGGTTTAATCCCTAGAAACTCACGAGTTCTTTTGTAAATGTACGAGGCCGAAGGGTTACGGTTAACTCTCGTCCACTCGATCCGCTACGGACGGCCCAGATTAGATTGGATCACATCTGAACCAGTATCTAACCTCCACCATCCGATCTAAAATCTACGACGCTAGGCGCTCCACTCCAACTTCTAATCTGGAGCACCCAGACACAATCCAACGGTCAAAAACGAATCGGTAAGCCACTTCTAATCTCGCCCGTTCGGATCGAGATCGACGACCATGCACGCTTCTTCCCTAACCTGCTAACCCAGGGCGACGCCACCGATTCCCCGTGGTGGCGCAACATACCGACGACCAACGCCCCAGCAGATGCCCCGATGCCCAAATCCATGACCAACGAGTGCTATGCAATGAGAAGGACAAGACGACTTGGCAACATCGACGTACCCACAATAAAGCGGTGAATGGACGATGACCACGACGCTCTGTGGATCACTGGCGCCCCCAAAACTCTGGTGAGAAATTCCTAGAGCTTCAGCTGGCCACCCAGCGATTAACCCTCTGAAGAGCATCCACAGGTCCTAACCGACACCTAGGTAACTGCGCTGTAGCACGAATCCCGTCGCCGATGAGAAACACCGGTGGCGGTCGGCTCTCCTGTGTTTCTTTCCCACCTATTCTGTGGTCAGTGGCCGCAGCAGGATGGGGAGAGGAGAACAAGGTCCCGGCGCACTGGTATTATACCCCCGGAGCTGGTGTAACAACCTGAGTGAAGATCGGGCTGGCGCGCGGCGATCTTGGTGGCAATCCGGCCATCTCCAACAAACCCGCTACCCGTTTGCTATCCGTGGTGACGGGATGATGGGCGTGCGCGAGGTAGAGTGGCTCAGGTCAGCGGGCCCGCACCGTTCGTGAGTGGACACCCGCATGCGCGACCGAGTCCAACGCGAATGAATCGACCGGCGAGATCCACGGCGGAAGAGCTGCGCGGCCCGTGCAGGAGCAGGAGCGCGTGTAGGGAGAAGAACACGCTGACTCGGTGGCCCCACATGCCATCGTGAGAGCGAGGAGGGATGGGTCGGCGCGTGCAGTTCGTGGGAGAAGTGGGTCGCGCGGGTACAAACGAGTAAATGGGTCGAATGGTGATTGTGGCCCAAACCGAGTCCTTTCTTCTTTTTTTCTTTTACAATTTATGGTTTGAATTCCCCTTTTTAAATTCAAAAATCTAGTGTTTGAATTCAAATGTGTTGTGAGTTTCACACCCAGATTAAGTGGTCAAATAAAAGTGCCCTCATGAAAAGTATATTTACTCATCTATTTTTGTTTCTTTATAGTATATTGTTTTCCTTTTCTTCTCTCTTCTTTTCCTTATTCATTTTCAAATTCTAGATTTTGAAGTAGATTTAATCCCCAATTTCAATCCTTAATATATTTTTATTTTATTTAAATGCACAAACAAATAAACTCTAACATGATGCAATAGATATATGTTTATTTTAATTATTTTATTTATTTGGTGGATGCTTGAAGTATGAAACACACTCATATTGTTTTCTCTCTTTTTAGAAAAATAGTATTTTGAATGTGGGATAAAAGTAAAGGTTACTTTGGAATTAAATATTCATGTAAATAAAAGCTTATGGTGCACCATTTAATGTAATGCATGATCATTTAGTTGAATAGCAAACTTTTCTATTACTCCTTTTCTAAAATAATTCTTGGCTTTCAAAATTCTGTTCTCAAATTTCGACTCTCAAGTATAATTTGAGATATCTGTACTTGCTATTTTATTTCTTCATGTATTTATTTTATTATTATTTTATTTTTTATATAGATTTTGGGCCTTACATTAGTCAATTGGATTATACTCTAATCATCTTTGTCTAAGTCATAGAAAGTCCTCCAAGAAGTCCAAGTGAATTGGAGAAGAGTTGGAGAAGAAATGAACTCACTACGGCCTATCTAGGTGCACCGGACCATCTAATGTAAGGGTCCAATGGTGCATCGGACCAACTGAGCAGTGGGGTCAAACTTGGGCTCGAGCAACCTAGTGCACCGAATCGGGTCAGTGTATACTGAACCGCCTATATGGAGGAACAAGCCACTCTCGCGATTTTATTTATAAAATCACTAGACCATGAACAGTGTGGTCTGGTGGTGCACTGACCGCCCTATAATGGCTACATAGCGGGCGCGCCAGCTGCCCAATGTCTAGCTGACATGGCGCCCGACCCGATGGTGCACCGGACCGGTCCGGTAACCACCCGAAGAAGAAAGCTTCAATTAGGATCCTGGACTCGGGACTAATGGACCTGGCCTGGTGGCACACTGGACTACTTCAATGCCCCCAACGCAGATCAGTTTTTTGATTTATTCACCAATGTCCATTTGAGGCTTGGGGATATAAAAAGGAGCCTCACATTCCTCTAACTAGCACATCAAGGCACCAAACAAGTGGAGTAACATTGCATAGCCATTCTCTATCCCTCTCTTGTATATTTCTCTCCAGATTTAGTGTTTTGGCATGTTTGTGTTAGAAAAAAGAGAGAGACATAGTAATGATGTGATAAATAGCTAGTGGGAAATGACTTGAGGAAGCTTTTGTGTTGAGTTCATCTATCATTGAGCTATCGAGTTGTGATAGTCGCGGTTCTGCTATACTGCAACATCGACCAGATATAAGGGGATACTTTGTTTATCACCTAGGTGATAAACAAAGAGCAAATGGAGGAAGGAGTTGAAATAGACTCCAATCTAGGTTGGCTAACTCCAATGTGGATCTAGGTAAGCATTTTAGAGTTGGCCGAACCACGAGATAAATCTTCGTGTCTCGTGTCTCTTATCTGCTTTCTTATTTGTACTTCTGCTCTCATCTTGGTATAAGTTGTTCTGGAAGTGCAAGATCTTTTGAGAGAAGGACTTGTATTTCACTATGATCTACTTGACTCGACTTCATTCCCCTGCAATCAACGCTTTGAGTAGAGTAAGAAAAGTTCTATTTTGGTGTAAATTTTTATTCACCTATTCACCTCCTCTCTAGGAGACATCTAGATATGTGTTCCTCCCAAAGAAAAATTTCAATAAGACTAACGACTCTCAAAGAGAGCAAGTTGATCTTGATGAGCTAGATGACAAGGAGGCTCCAACAATTGCTCTAAGGAACATGGCGATTGGAGATGTGTGACCACAGGAGCCACCACAAGAACTAGATCAACCATCATCCTGTACACAAGCGCAACCTCCTACTCAAGACAAGGAGAAAGTAGCTCAAGACGGTGGTAGTGATCAAGGGGGAGCTGATGAAGAATAGGACAAGGAGGGTAAAGATGAAGGTCCACAAGTGCCACACCCATGAGTCCATCAAACAGTACAAAGATATAATTCAGTGGATAGGAACCTAGGAGACATCAACAAGGGAGTAACCACTCGTTCTCGCATTGCTATGTTTTGTGATGTCTTTTATTGAGACTTTCAAGGTTGAAGATGATTCGAAGGATCCAAATTGGGTGATGGTCATGTAGGAAGATCTCAACAACTTTAAGAGGAATGAAGTGTGGAGCCTGGTGCCATGCCCGAAATAGAATGTTGTTGGAACCAAGTGGGTGTTCTGCAATAAACAAGATAGGCAACAAGGAACAAGGCTCAACTTGTGGCAAAAGCTTATACCCAAGTCGTAGGTTTGGATTTTGATGAGACTTTTGCTCTTGTAGTTAGGCTAGAGCCAATTCGTATTTTACAGGCCTAAGCTACTCATCATTGTTTTAAGCTGTTTCAAATGAACGTAAAGAGTACCTTCCTGAACAGACCCATCAAGGAGGAAGTCTATGTAGGGCAACTTTTTTCCTTCAAGGACGATAAGTATACTGACTATGTCCTTAAACTCAATAAGGCGCTCTATGGACTTAATCAAGAACCTAGAGCATGGTATGAATGCCTTATAGATTTCCTTATTGCAAATTCATTTAAAGTCAGGAAGGCCAATCCTACTTTATTTACAAAGACTATTGACGAAGATTTATTTGTGTGCCAAATTTATGTCGATGACATCATCTTTGGTTCTACTAATCAAAAGCCTTATGAAGAATTTAGTAGGATAATGATCTATAAGTTTGAGATGTCTATGATGAGCGAGTTGTATTACGTCATTGGATTTCAAGTCAAGCAGCTCAAGGACGACATCTTCATCTCCCAAACTAAGTAGTAAGTACACACAGGACAGACTTAAGAAGTTTTGGATGAAGGTTGCAAAGCCTATCAAAACGTCCATGGGAACAAACAGCCATCTCGATCATGACATTGGAGGTAAGTCCATAGATCAAAAGGTATATTGGTCTATGATAGGACCCTTGCTTTGTTTTTTGCATCTAGACTGAATATTATATTATCTAGACCGAATATTATATTATCTATTCCAATCTAACCCTAAGGAATGTCACCTTAGGGCCATGAAGAGAAACTTAAGGTATTTAGTTCATACACCTCATTTTGGGCTTTGGTATCCAAAGGGGTCTACCGCTGACCTAATTGGATATTCTGATGTGGATTATGCTGGATGTAAGGTAGATAGGAAGATTACAACCGGGACTTGCCAAATTCTAAGATGATCGCTAGTCTCCTAGAGTTTAAAGAAACAAAATTTTGTTGCCCTATCGACCGCTAAGGCCAAGTACATTACTGTAGGACACTGTTGTGTGCAATTACTTTGGATGAGGCAAACCCTCAGGGACTTTGGCAACAATTTGAGCATAGTCCCACTGCTATGTGATAATGAGAGCGATATCCACATGGTGGAGAATCCTGTTGAACACAACCTAAAAGCTCCCTTGTGGGTTTTGGCAGTTTGTATGAAAACCCAATTAAAGGACTGATATGTTTGGCTAAGTCTTGAACATGTGCTTAGTGCAAAGATTATAGGGTTGAACACAAGTGGTCAAGTGTGATGGTCTTGAGAGCACCTAGAGGGGGTGAATAGGTGATCCTGCAAAACTTGATTAAGACAACACAAACTTGGTCCACTTTACGGGTTAGAGAGACTAACCACCAAGTTCGAATGAGAAGAGGAGAGAAAGAAAGACTGTTCACTTGATTTCTCACTTGAGATGTGTATTAAACTAGGAGCAATATGTAAGTGAAGCTTATGTTCAAGGAAGATAAAAATCACAGTAAAGTAAATGGATAAGAAACACAACAATTTTTCACGTGGTTCAGCCAAAGCCTACTCCATGTTGTGGTGACCTCCTTCGATGAAGGGTTGCACTCAACCCCTCTTAATTGATCCAAAGATCAAACTTGAATGTCACTGTATTATTCCATATATCAATCTTGTTTGTGAGGAATCGCCACAAATTGGAGTCTCTCACGCCTTACACAAGTGATCAATATCAAAACCAGAGTAAGGGGGAGTAAGAACACACACACAAGAGCACAATCGCAGCAACAACACGCACACAAGCGAAGAAAAGAGCGCAAGGACAACAACGACAGAGTTACAGCTTAGAAACGCGCTCAAATCTCTCAAACACTTCAAACAGCATGTCGCAGAGTCTCTAAGTTGTAGTGTGCTCTTAGAATGCTTGGTGTATTTATCCATGGCGCCTAGAGGGTTCTTTTATATCCCCAAGGGGCCTAGGAGTCGTTGGAGCCTCATTTGGAAACTCCTAGCCTTCTTTGTCTGCGTGTGTATCGGACTGTTTGGTGGCACACTAGACATCTACTGTGCAACGGCTACAAAATCGCTGATTGGGTGATTTTCTTCTCGGGTGGGCACTAAAATGTCCGGTGGAGTGCATCAGGCTGTCTGGTGACCCACCTAGCCTTGGAACATTATGACTTGGCTGATATACGTTGGCTATTCATCACACCGGGCTGTCCAGCACTCTCCCCTGACTGTCTGGTGATTTATAGCCAAGGGTGTCTAGCCGAACCCCAGAGCAGCCTCTTTGGTCGTACAATCGTGCGGACTGTCCGGTGCTGCCCAGACCAACCCATCTTCTCCTCTTTTGTGCCAAATTTCTTTGGATTCTTTTAGCTTGACTTGAGGTGATCTCTAGCACTTAGATAAATATAGTTAGCAACTAATCAATTGACTAAGTAATAGAATCATACCTTTTTCTCATCTTTTCACAGGGGTTTGCAATATGTGGAAACTCAAGTCCAAATGCCACTTTACTTGCACATAGAAGTTAGTAGCCAAATAGCAATGCAAGAAATATAGTATAAAGTAAGTGCAACTTATTTAAACACTTAAACCTCCTGTTTTTGTGGTTTTGCCCAAGCTTGCACTTTTTGGTCTTTTAATCCAATTCATTTGGACTTTGCATCTTCAATTTGCTTAATTAGAACCTGTGCTCACACTCATACCAAGATAGATAGTTCATAGTGGTGCGTTGGGCAGTTAATCACCAAAATACTTAAAAATAGCCCAAAGTCACATTTCCCTTTCAATCTCCCCCTTTTGGTTGATTTGTGCCAACACACCTTAAAGCAACTCGAAATTTCCAACTTAACCAAATATGAACCAAGTTTTGCAAATTGAAGTCAAATCAAACACCATTAGAATAAGAATAGGATTTGTCATATTCGATCATTTTCCACCACTTGGTTTGTTTTCGCAAAACAAATTCATTTCCTTACTTCTGAGTAAAAACACTTTAGTTTTGCAAATCAAACATTTTTCAAGACTAGTTTTGATCAAAATCCAAAAGCTTCCCCCTTTCCCATAAGAAAGGTTTCTCCCCCACAAGAGAGTAGTTTTGCAATCAAAGGGCTCTTCTTGTAGTTAAGATGGTTTTGATCAAAAAGGACATGTTCAAAACACATTACTTTTAGATTCATAAGTGGTGGTTGATACAGTTGCTTTGGCCTTAATTTCTCCCCCTTTGGCATTAAGCACCAAAACAGAGGAACTAGTGGCCTTAAACCTCATTGCCTCACCAAAAATAGAAAATTAAG
Source organism: Zea luxurians (assembly GCA_029449295.1). NCBI lineage: Eukaryota > Viridiplantae > Streptophyta > Magnoliopsida > Poales > Poaceae > Zea > Zea luxurians. The sequence goes on from JAOPSE010000023.1 coordinate 51,591,909, forward strand.
AGCAAAGAGACAACGAAACACTAAGGGAAACTTGAACAAAGTATATTGATACATTATACAGTGGAAGCTTTTTCCTTTGTCCAAGTCTAGCTTTTCCCTTCCAATCCACCTTTGAGACTATATCAAAAACACTTCAAGCAGACACATTAGTCTCAAAGGGTCAAGTTGTAGCATATCCTCCCCTAAACATATGCATCAATGCACAAGGACTTGTGAGGTCTTGGTATGACATTTTACAACTTGATCACCAAAATTAGCAATAAAGCACAATCAAGCTTAAAGAAACATGATCAAAAGCATAAAGATACATGTGAAAGTAGCCTAGAGGGGGTGAATAGGCTAATCTAAAAATTTTCAAAACAAACTTTGAAAGATTGTTAAATGCACAGTTCAACTGGTGCAGGCCGGTTCAACTGCTACGCGGGCAAGTTGAACCACTCTAAACCAATCCAACTGTTTTGCAAACTTTAGACTATAATCTAAGCAAAAATGTATGTTGTGAATCCTTTCGAGAAGAGGAATGTAACTAAGTCAAAGTGTGGAGAATGAATATATGAAAGCTATTTCACCACAAGATCCACACTACGAGAAAATCTGTATGTCGATCTTGCTAACAAAAAATATCTTAAGTTCAAAGCGAGCAAGAATACGAGACACAAGATTTAACCTGAGGTTCGGCCACACCACAAAGGTGTCCTACTCCCCGTTGAGGAGCCCACAAAGGGCCGGGTCTTTTTCAACCCTAATCCTCCAAAACTCGACCACCAAGGTCAAGGGATTCCTTATCTCAAATGTTGCTCACAAGAGAGGAATTACAAACTTCATGGGGTCGTCCACAAATTTGGAGACTCCCAAGAAATCTCAAACCGTCTTGAAACCTAGGGTTTCAAGAACACAAAGAATGCACAAGAGGTGTTTGCAACAAGCTCAAGATCTTAAATGAGATGGGAGAGGAAAACCGAAATCGTGAGCACAAGCACAAACGTCACACCCAAGAGCTCCTCCAACAAAGTTGAATCTAGAGCAAGATTTAAGTGTGTGAGAGAGGGGGAGAGGAGTGCTTTTGTCTCAAGTTAGGTGAGCAATAAATGTGTAGGTGTTCAACAGCATTGAAGAAGGGGGTGTGGGGTTCTATTTATATCCACGGCTCAAAAACTAGTCGTTTGACCTAGAACCCCGCTAAAAACCGGTTGAACCGCCCACTGGTAGGTCAGGCAGACTGTCTGCCAGTCTGACTGTCAGACTGGCTGGCAGACAGGCCTGCAGTCTGACCAAGTTGACTAGATCGGTTGAACCGCCCTATAGGGGCGGTTGAACCTTTCCTGACATCTCTGGCGACCTGTCTACCAGTCTGACTGGCAGACTGTTGGTCATAGGTCAGAGGGGTCAGAGACCAGTTGAATTGCCCATCAGGACCAGTTCAGCTGGTCTTGACCAGAGAGTTTAGGAGAGAAAACCCCAGCTCAACTGCCTAGAGGCAAGTTCAGCTGGTGAATGGTCAAAGAGGTTCGCAGCTAAAGTTGAAGTTCAGCTAGAGTTGAGAAAGCTCAGCTCAGCTAAAGTTCAGCATAGCTAAAAAGCTCAGCTATAGCTGAAGAAGCTCAACTCAGCTAAAGTTTAGTTCAGCTAAAAAGCTCAGCTGCAGTTGAAGAAGTTCCATTGCTTTTCAACAAGAACACTCTAGGTTTCTCAAACCTAACCACGGTCAACCATAGAATGATAAAGAGATTTTTAGTTTTCAAAAATAGCTTTTGGATTTGAAGGCTTGAGCTATAGCAAACACCATTACCTGTGTGAAAAATACTAAGGAAGAATTACATCATGCAACTCAAGATATACATAGAATTTTATACGTCCGTCGCATGAAGTCCTTGCAAGGAAACTGTATAGTGTTTCTTTTTGTCCTTGTTGCTTCCTTAAGTTCCTGTACTTTTTAAACATATACTGGGTACCAAAATTGTTTTTACCCTTATTTGTTTTGCCATTAAATCACCAAAACCCTCACTTGGGGTTGATTGCACTTATAATCTCCCCCTTTTTGGTGATTGATGCCAAAACAATTAAGGTCAAAAAGATAAACATTTGAAAAATAGTAAGGTTCTTTTGAACGATTGTATGTAGATGGCTCCCCCTAAATGTGTGCACGAATTTTGAATCAAGTGTGTTGACATAATATGTCAAATAAGCAACACATTTAGAGGTAGTGATCAAGTCTACACTAAATACAATCATCCGAGGGGTGCAAGAGAGTCATAAAGAGAGTTGTGATGCATATGACTATCTCTAAACACACATCATTTGTACTTCATAGCAATATAATTATTACAAACAGATGGGGCAAAAGATGATGGCCGGAAGACCATCATAACACAGTGAATAATATGCCAGTTGTTTTATTACACCATTAATAAAAGGATACAAGCCACAACAGTGGCAAAAAACAAAACAATAAACAAGAGAGAAATAAAGAACCAAAAGAACCACAAAAATGACTTGGCTAGAAATTTTAGTCTTTCTCCCCCTTTTTGGCAACAAGTACCAAAAAAGAGGAGAGATAGAAAAAAGGCACAGGGATCAATACCCTCCAGGAGGAGGATAGGATGGAGGATAAGAAGGATAGTCGGGAAAGAAGGTCCGCATCATGTCTTCCTTGAATGACGAGTCCCAAGGGGGCTCATCGCTAGAGGAAAAACCAGATGCGGAAGACGTACCCTGATGAGGAGGAGGAGGAGGAGGAGGATGGTGGTAACCGGAGCCAGAAGGCCTCGGGTCACCAGGAATGGGTCCCTGACCCGGGTAGGTGGGAGGAGGAAAGTGACCGGAGCCGGATGGCCTAGGGTCACCAGGAATGGGTCCCTGACCCAAATAGGGAGGAGGGGGAGGAGTCGAAGTATAGTAGGAATCATCAAACTCCTCGGCCTCATCCTCAGGAGTAATGAATGTCACACCAAATTCCTATTGGTGCCACTCATTAAGGTCCACAGGGAAGGTGGGTCGGAGGTGGAGGGAACCCAGGAGGCAGGGGATGACCTGTGGCGGTGGCATAACGACAAAAGTCCTCATGCAGCTTGTCAGTCCTATGTCGATGCACGGACTCCTCGATCGCCCGGTCGCGGCACGTGGCGAAGGCACCAAAAATGCCCTTGGCCAGACGAATGAACAGTCCCCAGCCTCGACCCCGTCCCTAGCCCTGACCACTTCCTCTCCCGTTGTGGTCCATCGGACGTGAGGCAGCGGCGGCGCGAGAGGAGGACACATGATGAGGAGGCTGAGGAGGTGGCTCATCAGAAGAAGCAGGGCCTCCAGACCCTGAGGGAGCCCGCTTTGTACGAGCAGCTGGGTTGCTGGAATCAACCCAGTAGGGTACATAGCGGGAGTGTTTGACAGGCTTTTCGAAGCGAGTCTAGGTGACCACTTCGATCATCTCCATAACAAAGGGTGCATGGAGACACCCCTTGAGTGGAGACAAGGAAGCACGAAGGATCTCTTTCCAGATCATGTCAAACACGTTTATGCGGGCAAGACTATTTGGAGCAAGGAGAAGAAGGAAAACCCGACTCTCCCTAAGGACATTCATCTGATTTCCGCCCTTCGGGAGAACGGTCATCCTGGACAAAGAGTTAATGTACATGTAGTACCTATGCATGTTGGCAGTGATCCAAAACTCCCGCTCCATAGAAATATGAATAAATTCAGTTTCTTCCCGCAATGGCAGCCTAATGTCATGGACTTTCATGTTGCTGCCCTAAATATCTTCATCAGAGAAGCCCAAGATATGGGCAAAACGACAGTAGCTAACTTTATGCTAGATCCCCTGGATAAAGAAATACATGACTGGGTAGTCATACCCATCAGCTTCTTCATCAACTTTCTTTACCCAGAGAGTGGCATAGAACTGAGCCACTACTTTGTCGTTCCAGGGGTATTCCATAGTCATTATGTTTTTCAACCCCTTTCTCTCCAAGTTACGGAGAGCTGACGTCATGTCAGCATCTCCCATATTCTCACACCCCTCCCAGTCAATAAAATGATATCTAACGACTGGGTGCTTCTTAGCCAAGATGATAGAATTATAAAAGTCAGCCTAAAAAAGGTTCCAGAACTGAGGGTCTTGGACACCAGGATAACGAGGTGTGAGAGTGGGGTTTGTGAACCTTAAGCGTTGAAGGGCGTCCACCCCCTTCATAGAGAAGTCGACCGAAGGTTCATTTGGTCCCCGTGAAACATTCGCCGGATGCATGTGCAGACCGGTGATGAAGAGAGCATCGGACGGCGGAGGATTGACCTCGTTATCGAACGCTCCATCCTCCTCCTGGCAAGGAGCGTATCCTACGGAGGAGGTACTTCTGCAAGGACGAGTGGTGCCAATCTTTCGGCGCCCCCGCATGCAGGTTGTGAGGGCATCGAGGATCCCTCTCCTTCCAATCGGCCAGAGCCTCGTCCTCTCTTGGAGAGAGAACGACGAGGCGGAGGAGAGGGAATCAGCGATTCCTCCTGGATTTCGTCGGAGTCGCTGCTGAACTCCACCACCGAGGGATTGCGGTGTCGCACCATCTTGATGAGTAGCTTCAAGAAGATGAGTTTCAAAAGGAACGAGAGGAAATGCGAGTGGTTGGAGAGAGCTTAAGTGGCTGGAGGACTGAGTGCTTTCAAGTGTGAGAGACTTGAGGTGAGGAGGGGCCCTATAAATAGGCAGTTGAGCTGGTCAGCTAAGGACCGGTTCAATCGCCTCTAGAGACTGGTTCAACCGGTATTGCGCAGTCGAGGAGAGCAGGTGCAGTCAAAAAGTGAAAAAGTAGATTCTGCAAAAAAAATAAAGCTGAAAAAGGTAAAAAAAGTGACTGACGCAGACTGAAAAGGTCTGAAAAAGTCTGAAAAGGCGTCGTCAGAAAAAGTGATGGTAGAAAAAGTGACGTCTGAAAAAGTGACTGACGTCAGAAAAAGTGACTGACGTCTGAAAATGCGACTGACGTGGTCTGAAAAAGCGATTGACGCGGCCTGAAAAAGTTCTAAAAAGGTGACTAATGCGTGTCAGTCAAATGGTCAGACTGACCAATGCCAGGCGGGTCAGACTGCGCCAGACTGGTTCAACCGGTTTCAGCTAGGGAGCTTTCTGGGGAACACCAGCTGAGCTGAAGTTGAACTCTGAAGTTCAGCTATTTTCCCCAGTTGAAGTTGAAAGTTTAGCTTGTTTCTCCAGTTGAACTAGAAAGTTCAGCTGGCCAAACCAGTTGAGCTTGGAATAAATTTTTAAACTTATTTGCCACAATGAACTTCATTTCAATTTAAAAAACTACGCACATTTTGAATGAACAAAACTAATGCATGAACCTTTCAAACTAAGATCATTGAATCAATTAGGAATTCAAGCAGTTTTATGTGTCCATTTTCAAGTTAAGTTACGAGAATCCAAGATATTTAGTTCACTCCTAAGAAAGCAAAATCTAGTCTCATCGAGGGGTTTTGTGAAGATATCGGCTAGTTGATTTTTTGTGTTCACATGACATAATTTGATATCTCCTTTTGCTTCGTGGTCCCTCAAAAAATGATGTCTTATGTCTATGTGTTCGGTTCTAGAGTGTTGCACTGGATTATTAGCTAGTTTGATGGCGCTCTCATTGTCACACAGTAATGGAATTCTCTTAAACTCATAGTCAAAATCTCTTAAGGTTTGCTTCATCCATAGCAACTGAGCACAGCAAGCACCAGCAGCTATGTATTCAGCCTCGGCAGTGGAAAGTGCAACACAGTTTTGCTTCTTGGAGCTCCATGACACCAGGGACCGCCCAAGGAATTGGCAAGTCCCCGAGGTGCTTTTTCGATCTACTTTGCAACCGGCATAATCTGAGTCAGAGTAGCTTAATAAATCGAAAAATGAGCCTTTAGGATACCAGAGACCTAGGTTTTGGGTGTGAACTAGATATCTCAAAATTCTCTTAACAGCCACTAGGTGACACTCTTTCGGGTTAGCTTGAAAACAGGCACACATGCACACACTAAGCATGAAATCTGGTCTAGATGCACATAAATACAGTAGAGATCCTATCATAGATCTATAAAGCTTTTGATCTACTGATTTACCTTCTTCATTTAAATTGAGATGCCCATTTGATGCCATTGGTGTCTTAGCGTGCTTTGCCTTTTCCATGCCAAACTTCTTGAGCATGTCTTGTGTGTACTTGGTTTGGCACAGAAAGGTTCCTTCCTTGAGTTGTTTAACTTGAAATCCCAGGAAGTACTTGAGTTCGCCCATCATAGACATCTCAAACCTATTTGTCATAACCCTACTAAATTCCTCACAAAACGTTTCATCACTACTGCCAAATATAATGTCATCGACATATATTTGACATACAAATAATTGATTGTCAACTTTGCGAGTAAATAAAGTAGAATCTACTTTTCCTATTTCAAAACCATTTTAAAGCAAGAGCGCTTTATGAAGAAGGTAGACATGGTTTGGCTTCTTAAGATCTTCAAAGCCCGGCAGTTGCTCCACATAGACCAACTCTTGCAGTGGTCCATTTAGGAATGCACTTTTGACGTTCATTTGATACAACTTAAAATCATGGTTAGTAGCATAGGCAATTAATATTCTTATGGATTCTAACCTTGCTACTGGTGCATAGGTTTCTCTAAAGTCAAGTTCTTCCACTTGAGTGAAACCTTGGGCAACCAGCCACGCCTTGTTCCTTGTTACCACACCATTTTCATCTTGCTTGTTGCAGAAGACCCATTTGGTTCCAATGACATTTTGCTTGGGTCTTGATACTAAGGACCAGACTTCATTTCTTGTGAAGTTGTTAAGCTCTTCTTGCATAGCAATGATCCAGTCTAGATCGCTTAGTGCTTCTTCTACCTTAAGTGGTTCAAGAGAGGAGACAAACGAGTAAAATTCACAAAAATTTGCTAAACGAGATTGAGTTATTACCCCTCTCCTGATGCTACCCAGGATGTTGTCCACAGATGATCTCTTTGAATGCCCTGGTGCACTCGAGGATGGGGCACCAAAGAATGCCTCTGAATTTGATCATCACTTTCATCTTGTTCAATGGGTTCTTCACTAGCAACTTCTTCTTGCTCATTTTCCATAATGGTCGGCATATCTTGTGGTAGAATCACTTCTTCAAGGATTGGATGACTCGAGGTAGATGAGTTTGCTTGAATGGAAGGATTTTCACCAACCACTTTAGCACCCCCATCAACGATCCTATTTGTCATCCAAATTCTCCCTTCATCATCATCCTTTTCTTGTGGCTTCACTTCACCTATTGCAAGCTTTTTGATAGCTTCATTAGGTGGAATTTCATTTCCTGCAATATCACTAGAGATATTCCCTTGCGAGCCATTAGATTCATCAAATATCACGTCTACCGCTTTTTCAACAAGACCAGTGGTATTGTTGAAAACACGATATCCATGCGCATTTGATGCATAGCCAAGCAACAAACCCTCGTCCACTCTAGGAGCAAACTTCAAGCTCTTGACTTTCTTGTTAAGAATGAAGCATTTGCAACCAAAAACTCTAAAGTAATCAACTTTAGGTTTCTTACCGGTGATAAGCTCATAGGCAGTTGTTGGGGGCCTTCGTCCTCCGAAGGTCCTCAAAAACATGATTTGACAATGTTTTCCAAGTGGATTATATGAACAGGTATTTTCGGATTCAGAATTATGGATATGGAGCACGACCAGGACGAAGCCTGAACCAGACGAAGGTCGAGGGCAGCCGAAGCTGTGCGCAGGGAAGCTTCGGCGCGATGGCATAAGGGGGAACCGACTTAAAGATGAAAAGACTTCGGGGGCCTCGACAGATTTCCATAAACCGTTAACAAATGTAATGGACATGGATGTAATTTTACGTGGGCTGCGTCCCGCGTCTATAAATAGATGAACAGTACTCCCGTACTGTTCACGCTGACTTGGCATTGGCTTTTGCGTCACGCTTGTACTTCTACCTTCTCTCAGGACCGAAGGTACATTGGTAATTTGAAATCATTTCTATTTCTCCATGTTAATAAAATAGAAATGATCTTATGATCTACATTTCATGTTTTATATGAGTCCTTCGTTATTACTTGTTGAATTTACGAAGGTATGTCTCTTGTGACCTTCGTCCGGAACTCATTATTCCCGAAGGGGAATAATGTTCAATAGGACGAAGGGCCTTAACGTTTAACACTTTTTATGTTGCCTTGTTCTTAATCCGAAGCATTTGAGAACAAGTCCCCAACATTGGCGCCCACCTCCGGTGAACTCACTTCCACTTCGAGCTTTTTTGAACACCTTCGGAAGCTATGGCGCCGAAGAAAGCTTCAGCGACTGGGGCTTCAGCACTGCAACCGCTGGACCACAACCAGGAGACCGTCTCTCTTCGGGAGGCCCGAAGCCAGAAGAGAAAGGCTGTCAGCCCGACACTTCAGGAAGAAGAGCTAGACCAAGAAATCAGGGATATGGAGATGCTACACCAACAAGTACAAAGGAAGAAGGAGAAGATGGCCCGCCTAGCTGAGTTGCAAAGGCAGATAGACGAAGCCTCTGAGGAAGTCCGCCATCTTACTCACGATGAGCAGAACAGAAGGCCTCATCAGAAAGACCTTCATCAGGAGGGCTTCGTCAACGAAGATGACTGGTATGATAATTTCCATCAGGGAAATTTTGTTTTTGATGATGCTTCTCCTCTGTCTGCTGAGCTGCAGGCTACACCTTGGCCTCCATCCTATAAGCCACCCCAGCTCCCCATGTTTGATGGTCACTCCGACCCGAAGCAATTCTTGATGAGCTACGAAGCAACGGTGTCTTCGTACGGGGGCAATGCTGCAGTCATGGCGAAGTCTTTCGTCATGGCCGTCAGGAATGTTGCTCAGACCTGGTATTCCTCCCTTCGGCCAGGAACAATAACTTCATGGCAGAAGCTGAAGGATATGTTACTGACCAGCTTTCAAGGATTTCAGACGAAGCCGGTCACAGCTCAAGCCCTGTTCCAGTGTATTCAGGATCACGAAGAGTACCTTCAGGCGTATGTCCGAAGGTTTTTACGATTGAGGGCGCAGGCACCAACGGTGCCCAATGAAATTGTTATCGAAGCCATGATCAAGGGGCTTCGTCCTGGGCCTGCAGCTCAATACTTTGCTAGAAAGCCTCCTCAGACCTTGGAGAAATTGCTCCAAAAGATGGATGAGTACATTCGTGCTGACAATGACTTTCGTCAAAGAAGGGAGGAGGCCTTCAGATTTTCTGAAATGACCAGGGGCTTCGGAGGAAGATACTACCCGAGACATGTCCGTTCCATCCACAACACTCAGAATGATGATAAGGGGAGTCAGAGCAGACCGCAATGCTCCTCACAGGCTTCGGGGCAACAACAAACTTCCTTCCGGCCACCAGCTCCAAGAGGCAGAGGCGCCAGGGGCTTCGGCGGAAGATTCGGAGATCAGCCAAGGAGACTGTTTTGCTTGTTCTGTGGAGAAGGCAAGGGCCATACCACTAGGTCGTGCCATATTACAATCCAGAAGCAAAAGGAAATTGCCGAAGCTGCATCTCAACAAGCTCAGCCGAAGCAGGTCATGCATACTGCTTCGTATCATCCGCCTTATATCCCACAATACATAGACAACCACCCTGCAGCTTCTGTAGCTTCGGCAAGTCAACCTCAAGCTTCCTGGCAACAGCTTCCGCCCCCACCTCCATTGCAGCAAGGTCAACAGCCAGAAGGGAGTCAATACGCTCCACATCAGAGGGACTTCAGAGAGCAGTCCGAAGCTCGCACAGTCAACAGCACTGTGCCAGAGTCGAAGCACATTTATTGACACATATCCTACCTTTGATAGCAGTCTTTCCTATTCAGTTTTATTTTTTGTGAAGCAAAAAACATTGATAGTTTTCATGTAATAATTTCGTTGTTTTCCACGAGGAAGATCTATTTGCTCCACAAGCTTAAGTTGCTGAAGCTTAAAATTTTTTCCGTTACCAAGGAGGACCTTCGAATTAAAAATCCTTCGGAGTAACAGAAAGTCGTTCTAAGGAACGCAGAGTAAGTTTGTGAAGTCACAAAAAGCCGTTCCAAAGGGAGCGCAGTGTAAGTTTTCTGCTCAGAAGTCGTTCCTAAAGGAATGCAGAGCCTACAGCGAAAAGTCAACGCTGATACCGCCTAAGTAAAGGGCGAAGAAGCTCCTAAGGGAGGCTTACAGCGAAAAGTCAACGCTGATACCGCCTAAGTAAAGGGCGAAGAAGCTCCTAAGGGAGGCTTACAGCGAAAAGTCAACGCTGAGATCGTCTAAGTAAAAGACGAAGAAGCTCCAAAGACGTTCCTAAGGGAATGCAGAGCTTACGAATGTGTTTTGTGTGTATCTTCGGAACAGACGTCATTTGCATAACATAACATCATCACATCATTTCGCATAGCATAAGCATCATACATCATGTTGCATACGGCAAAAGAAGGGCACACAGTATTAACCTTCGAAAGAATGATTTGAGAAAGTGCAAATCGTGCAAAGTCACGAGGGAATATGATGATGATCTTCGGAAAATAGCTTCGGAGGCTGTTTTTACGAAGCATGGATGAGCTTCATCAGAGCAATATCAAAATTGTTTAGCTTCGGAGAGTGCTTTCACGAAGCGTGGATGTGGCTTATCAGAACAGTTTTAACGAAGAATGTTTTCTTCACGAAGCATGAAAAGAAGGGAAGGTGTTTTTTTTCGCCGAAGGCTCAAAAATGGTATGTATGTACAGTTTCATGCATCGTAAAGAATTGAATAATGGAAAGAAACTTGTATATTACATTCAAATGTACAAATGTTACATAGATCACAATTTAACTGTTTTTCTAAATAGCATCTACTCTTCTCTTAATACTGCTTCGGCGACTTCATTTAAAAGTTGATCAACAACTTTGTCCATGATAGCTTCGGCCATTTGTTTAATTTCATCATCCCCTTTTGTGTGGGGATCGACAGTCGATTCAGCAGCTTCTGAGGCAAAAGAACATTTTTTCATTACTATTACAAACTGTGAGCAGAGTTTGAAACAAAAATTACAACACAATAAGAACGACTAATTAATACCTAATTGTCTTTCGGGCTCCGTACTTTTTTCGGCAGTTTCTGCCACTTTTCTAGCATCATGAATGCCTTTTTCGCTTCTTTGGATGATCTCTTGCGCCATTCCTCGGCCGCCGTCGTTCCAGATATCAGTAAAAAATTTGCCACCAACCACGCTTGCTTCGGCCGAGGGGTCCTTGATATCTTCGGAAGATAAGGTAGCTTCGGACTGAGCTAAAAACTTTACATGATCGCAACCTTTTTTCTCTAAGACAGAAACAATTCCTCTGGCGCCCGAAAAAGCGCAGATATCACCGCGACTGTTCAGAATCTCTTCGAAGGCCTCTGCTTCGTGGCTAATCCATTCCAATGGACCTTCGGGATTGCCTCGAGAGAAATTCTCTTCGCTGGAAAAGGCGCCTACGCTGGCGAAGCTGGTTTTAATTTTATTCACACACTCTATAGATTTAACATAACATTTTCCCTGAGATGCACGAAGCTCTTTAACTCTTAACTCCAATTTATTGACCATATGATCACTGAGTTCTCGTTTTGTTTCCTCAAGGACGCGCTCCTCTCTAGCTCTAGTCAGCTGTTTCTGAAGATCTTTAATTTCACGCTTTTGGGCTTCGGCCTGGGTTTTTGAGGCAGCCTCATCCTTCTTTACTTTGTCTATCAGCGTAAGAAGAATTTTATCCTTTTCTAGAGCTTCGTTTCTCAGCTTGATAACTTCGGAGCGCAAATTGTTGAACGCAATCTCATAACTCTCATCTTCGGCACTTTTTTGCGCTCTCAATGCGTTGCTCAGGATTAAACCCTATAAAAAAAGAGAGTCTATATAAGAATAAAGGAATGAATTAAGTATTATAGAAATTTTTTCAAAAAGTCTAATCCTTAAACCTTTAGGCTATTGTATGCAAGACTGTCTGCGAGATCTTCTTTCGTCATGGCGCTTAATCCAGCTTCCAGCTTCGGGAATCCTATACTCCTGGCCATCTCTCGGCAGACGGATAATTCTTTATTGTCTGGGAGGCAGTACAGGAAATCATCTTCGTTTGTCCCATTGAATATCACTGCCCCCTTCGGATATTTTAGCTCCCTCGCATAATGGTTAGCTTCATGAGTTTCTTCTTCAGATAATTTTTTCCCCGAAGCATGTCGAATGATGTAATCACATATGCTGGCAGGCGCTTCGGGGATGGCAGTGTTAGTTTCTTCAACTAAAATTGGTTCTGGTATTTTTATTGCTTCGGCTTCCAAAGTTTGCTCCTTCAAGGGCTCCGAAGGCCCAGCTTCAGCTTCAGCCTGTTGCGTCGAAACTTCAGCAGAAGCTTCAGCAACTTCAACACTATTTTTTGGAGTTGTACTTGAAGACTTAATTGTCTCCAAGACATCTAGTACGTTTACCATTCTTTTCCTTTTTGGGGTCACCGTTGGACCCTTTTGGATTTTTGCTGTTTCGACATTTGCTACAGGACTCAAAACTTCTGATGCTTTTTCCTTAGTCGGATTTTTTGCTTCTTCCATTTTTTCTGTGGATGGCGCTGCGGCCATCTCTGCGATTTCTGGTAGCAAGGTTGGCTGTTCAGCTTCGGCGGCCGAAGAAGTTTCTCCGGTGAACTCAGGCACCGAAGCTGGTTCAATATGGCGTGGTCGGTGTGTGAGGACCTTCAACCTTTTTCCTTTCGGTTCTGGCTCGCTAGGAGCAGTTGCAGCTTCTTCTTTTTCAGAGGTTATGTTTTTCCTTTTTTGCCTTCGGATGGGATAACGATAATCAGGGTAGAAGAACCCGACTGCATCAAACACTCGGTTGAGTCTCTTCTTTTTTCGGCCTCCGAAGGCTGCTGATAGTGCAGTATTTTCAGCCTTCGAATATGCCCCAAGTAATTCATCACTTAATGTTTCAATGCTTTTCAGCCAGTCATCATCAGGTTCAACAAATTTATCTGCATATTTGAATGTGTACTTTAATCTGACTAGTCCGCCTTCGTCGGACTCTTTGATGGTTTCCTTCGGCATTTCCCACTTTTCTGCAAGTGGCCATACCCTGAAGGCAATGTGCTCTTGGACTAAGTCCCTTGTCCCAATAAAGGAGCAAACTACGCCGAAGGCTCTTTGGCACTCTTCGGCTGCCTCATCCATTTCGACCTTCGGCCTTCGAAGACCGAAGCGTTGCCAGATTGGGTGCATAATGATACTCTTCACGTTCTCTTGAGCTGTTAGATCATTCTTTACATAAAACCATTCAGTCATCCAGGCTCCGGGCCATCTCTTCCGAAAGGTCGGCATAGGGCAGCTTGACCCGGAGCGGGCGCCGAAGCTGTAGCACCCAAAGTTGTTGTGGTATTGCTCCTTTCCCCAGGGCTTCGTCTCGTATAATAACTCATGAATGTTGCAGAAGCTTTTAGCGTTCGGTTCCAAACCTTGGCTCCTCGCAGCCCAGACAAACACTCCCATTCTTATGATGGCTTCGGGAGTGATTTGATGCAGATAGACTTGAAATGTCTTTAGTACCTCAACAACAAAGTTGCTCAGGGGGAATCGAAGACCAGCCTTGAGGAAGCTTCGGAAAATCACAACTTCATCTTCTTCGGGGGTGGGAGAAGTTTTTTCCCGGCATCGGCTCTCATAATAGATATGTCTCGGAAATATCGCCCCCTCATATTATCAATGTGACTCTGCTTGATGGTCGTTTTCCCAAAAACTGTGTGGCTTGGTCGCCACGGTCGATCTTCGGCCTCTTCCCCACCACTTTCCACATCATAGCTGTCGCTGTCGTCAGTATCTTCGGACAAACCTTCGAGAATCTCCTTCGTGATTTTCTCTGTATTGGTCTCTGCCATCGCTATCAGGAACCCCAGATTCTTCTCCTCCTCGAGACTCAGCTTCGTCTCAGCATGGATCTTCAGCTTCGTCTCAGCAGGGATCTTCTTGCCTTCAGACATCTTCGGAAACGCTAAAAAATTGTTCCCGAGGCCGAAGCTTCGAAATCAAAAAGACCAGCAAATCTTAATGAACAAGAGCTAAAAATTTTAGTGGGCCGAAGCAAAAGGCAAGTGTGCGTACCAAATGAGTTCGCGATGTGATCTTATTTATACGCCTAGGGCGTTGAAAATTGAAAGGCCCCGCTTGTCAATGAATGTTGCTATTCTAGCAAAGGGAAGGTGTTTTTTCGGACCTTCGGCTCAAGGCCTTCGTCCATATCGCAATCTGAATTTATTATTTACAAATTAATATTGCGAGGGGCTACTGTTGGGGGCCTTCGTCCTCCGAAGGTCCTCAAAAACATGATTTGACAATGTTTTCCAAGTGGATTATATGAACAGGTATTTTCGGATTCAGAATTATGGATATGGAGCACGACCAGGACGAAGCCTGAACTAGACGAAGGTCGAGGGCAGCCGAAGCTGTGCGCAGGGAAGCTTCGGCGCGATGGCATAAGGGGGAACCGACTTAAAGATGAAAAGACTTCGGGGGCCTCGACAGATTTCCATAAACCGTTAACAAATGTAATGGACATGGATGTAATTTTACGTGGGCTGCGTCCCGCGTCTATAAATAGATGAACAGTACTCCCGTACTGTTCACGCTGACTTGGCATTGGCTTTTGCGTCACGCTTGTACTTCTACCTTCTCTCAGGACCGAAGGTACATTGGTAATTTGAAATCATTTCTATTTCTCCATGTTAATAAAATAGAAATGATCTTATGATCTACATTTCATGTTTTATATGAGTCCTTCGTTATTACTTGTTGAATTTACGAAGGTATGTCTCTTGTGACCTTCGTCCGGAACTCATTATTCCCGAAGGGGAATAATGTTCAATAGGACGAAGGGCCTTAACGTTTAACACTTTTTATGTTGCCTTGTTCTTAATCCGAAGCATTTGAGAACAAGTCCCCAACAGCAGTCTTCTTATAAATCTTATGAAGATAAAGACAGTTGATTGCATGACAGGCGGTGTTGACTGCCTCTGCCCAGAAGTTGTCAGGTGTCTTGTATTCATCCAACATGGTTCTAGCGGCTTCAATAAGTGTTTGATTCTTTCTTTCCACCACCCCATTTTGTTGTGGAGTGTAGGGGACTGAGAACTAATGTTTGATTCCTTCTTCGCCTAAGAACTCTTCAACACCTGTATTTTCGAAATCTGTTCCATTGTCGCTTCTCACCCTTTTGATTTTTAACTCAAACTCATTTTTAGCTCTTCTCATTAACTTCTTTAACATTTCTTGGGTTTCACCTTTATCACTCAAAAAGAAAACCCAGGTGAAGCGAGAAAAATCATCAACAATAACTAATCCATACTTACTACCACCAATACTAATGTAGGCCACAGGTCCGAAGAGGTCCATATGAAGAAGCTCCAAAGGTCTCTTAGTTGTGACCACATTCTTTGATTGATGTGGAACGCCATGTTGCTTCCCTGCTTGACATGCGCCACATATCCTATCTTTCTCAAACACAACGTTTGTTAGTCCAATAATGTGATTATCCTTTTGAAGTTTGGCCAAGTTTCTCATGCCAACATGAGCTAGTCGGCGATGCCAAAGCCAACCCTTGTCGGATTTTACCACTAAACAAGTCTCAGGCGTCACCCTACTTGTTGTGAAATCAACAAGATAGAGTTTGCCCTTCAAGCGACCTGTAAAAGCAACAGAGGAATCCTCCCTTCTAAGGATCTTCACATCAACATCAGTAAATAGGCAATCATAACCCATTCCACAAAGTTGTGAAACGGACATCAAGTTATAGCTTAATGAATCAACCAACAAAACATTTGAGAGTGACTGGTGGTCAGAGATAGGGATGTTACCAACACCAATCACTTCACTCTTGCCACTATCTCCAAACACAATTTCTTGTGCTTCTTGAGTTAGTTGCAAAGAGTGAAACATGTCTTTCTCCCTGACCATGTGATTTGCGCATCCACTGTCAAGCACCTAGCTTGATCCACCAGAGGAGTAGACCTGCAAAACAAGTTTAGGCTATGCTTTTAGGTACCCAAATTGAATTGGGTCCTGTAGTGTTAGTTATTGCCTTGGGTACCCACACACTCCTTTTCATAACTTTTCTCATTGTGTAGGCACCCACATATTTCACAACTAGTTTACCTGAATCCCAGGTTAACATATAATCACAAAGGTAAGAGTGAGAAATGGGAGTTCTATACTTTTCTCCATTTGTGGAGACAACATCCTTGATCTTATCCTTTGTGTGACTCAAGTTTACCTTTACTTGAGTTGACTTGTCATTTGAGGAGTGAATCCTCCCCAAGGCATCATATGGGGTAGTTACCTCTATGAACTTGGGGGATCTCCACCCCTTATGCTCTATGCTAGGGTTTACCTTGTATGAGTTGTACCCAAGCCCCCTTTTCCCATTGTTGGGAATCAAGACTTGTACTTGGGTTCAACTTTCTTTAACCCATCATTGCTAGAGCATTTCTTCAATATTTCCTTGACCTTAACCTGTGATCTTTCCTTCCTTGCATGGTTAGTCAAACAACAAGAACCATGATATTTTGTACAATGTTTGCAAATATTATTATTTGAGGAGCTAGCCTTAGACTTTGCCACTAAAGATGAAGTGTTGAAGTTCTTGCAGCTTTCAAGTTGCACTTGGAGTTCTTGATTTTGAACTGTTAGGCTTAACAAGCTTGATTCAAGTGCATCCTTTTCATTTGCAAGACTAACTATAGAGGTTTTTACATTTGCCATTTCTTTCTCTTTATCCTCTATAGTTATTTTGGCTAAAGATATTTCCTTAGTCAAAACTTCGAGCATCTCATCTTTATTGGATAGCAATTCTTGAAGCTCTAGGTTTCCCTCCTTTTCAAGGATGAGCAAGTCTTCTTGAGCATCATGAGTTGCTTTTCTTTTATCTAGCTTCTCCATTAGTTTAGTGATTACATTGTATCCATTTAAGCCAAATTCTTTAATCATTTTATTTTTCATAGAAAGTTGTTCTTCTTCATCATTGATAAAGTCATCATTAAACAAATGTACCTTGTCTCCTTTTGCCATGAGGCAAGTAGGAGTGTAGGAATCGTCATGGAGGTTGGTGAAGAGTTGCGAGCTTGAAGTAGATTGGATGGCGATGTTTGTCACCTCTTCCTCTTCTTTGGAGCTAGAACTCTCTTCATCGGAGTTCCATTCTTCACCAATGTGGACTTGGCCATATTTCTTCTTCTTGAAGTATCCCTTGTTCTTGCCTCCCTTTTTGAACTTATCCTTTTTGTATTCCTTCTTGGCTTCTTGTCCCTTTTTGTTTGGACAATCCGCTATGAAATGACCGGTTTGGCCACATTCATAACATGCCCTCTTCTTTCCTTTTCTTTGATGCTTATCATTTTTCCTCACAAACTTCTTGAAGGTTTTGATGAACATAGCTATGTCTTCATCACTTGAACTATCTTCATCACTTGATGTTTCGACCACTTTCTTTGTCTTGTGATCTTTGTTCTTCTTGGAGGAATCTTGTTCATTTGAAATCAAGGCATGAGTGTATCTTGTCTTGATTGGGGCTTCTTCTGACTCATGTTGTTGAATCTTTGCAAATAGTTGATGAGGAGTCATTTCCTCATAGTCATCATGGTCCCTTATCATTCTTGCTAGACTCTTATCCTTTTCTTTATATGCTCTCATAAATAGTCTAGTGACATTGGAGTCACTCAAATCTTCACTCCAAGCACTCTTATTTTGTTGACCAACACCATTAACCGGTCAAAGAGTGATTGGAGTGACTCACCCTTAGTCCAATCATATCATGCAAGCTCGCTCTCCAAAGCTTCAATTCTATGTCTCTTAGCTTTGGGGTCTCCTTCATGTGACATTTTGAGAATGTTCCAAATGTCACGAGCATCCTCTCTTCCTTGGACTTTCTGGTACTCTTCCAGACAAAGGCTTCCTTTTATTATGCTCACCGCTTGAGCATTGCAATGCACTTCTTGCATCATTTCCGGTGTCATCTCTTCTCCTTGGGCAGGCTTATTCATACCTATATTGACAATCTCCCAAAGACTAGGATGTACACCGATTAAATGTGACTTCATCTTATCCGCCCACTCGTCATAGTTCTACTCACTAAGAGTTGGTAACTTTCCAAGTGGAGCGGAAGAGAAGTTGGGAATAAAATTTCTAGAATAATCAAATTGAACTTTATTGAACTCGTTACCTTTACTTTTGGTGGATGATCCTACAGTGGTGAGACTTACCTTGCTCATCACCCTTGACACCAAAAGTTCTACCAAATCATCATTGTATTCAATTTGTCCTTTTCCTTTGTCTTCTTTAGCCTTTCTTCTTGATTCTTCTTCTTCGACCCTTTTCTTTGCATCTTCCTCTTTCATTTTGAGGAACATCTTCTCGGCAATCTTCATGGCGAGGTCGAGGACCTTGGGGTCCATTTCCTCACCGGAAGAAGTGACGGGGATTTCCTCGAGGAGAGGATCCACATGGTCCCTTTGAGTAGACATGATCGTTTCCTCACGCGGTTAAGCGTAAAACGAGGTACGAAGCTTTGATACCAATTGAAAGTAGCCTAGAGGGGGTGAATAGGCTAATCTAAAAATTTTCAAAACAAACTTCGAAATATTGTTAAATACACAGTTCAACTGGTGTAGGCCGGTTCAACTGCTACGCGGGCAAGTTGAACCACTCTGAACCAATCCAACTGTTTTGCAAACTTTAGACTATAATTTAAGCAAAAATGTATGTTGTGAATCCTTTCGAGAAGAGGAATGTAACTAAGTCAAAGTGTGGAGAATGAATATATGAAAGCTATTTCACCATAAGATCTACACTACGAGGAAATCTATATGTCGATCTTGCTAACAAAAAAATATCTTAAGTTCAAAGCAAGCAATAATACGAGACACAAGATTTAACCCGAGGTTCGGCCACACCACAAAGGTGTCCTACTCCCTGTTGAGGAGCCCACAAAGGGCCGGGTCTTTTTTCAACCCTAATCCTCCAAAACCCGACCACCAAGGTCAAGGGATTCCTTATCTCAAATGTTGCTCACAAGAGCGGAATTAAAAACTTCCTGGGGTCGTCCACAAATTTGGAGACTCCCAAGAAACCTCAAACCATCTTGAAACCAAGGGTTTCAAGAACACAAAGAATGCACAAGAGGTGTTTGCAACAAGCTCAAGATCTTAAATGAGATGGGAGAGGAAAACCGAAATCGTGAGCACAAGCACAAACCTCACACCCAAGAGCTCCTCCAACAAAGTTGAATCTAGAGCAAGATTTAAGTGTGAGAGAGAGGGGAGAGGAGTGCTTTTGTCTCAAGTTAGGTGAGCAATAAATGTGTAGGTGTTTAGCAGCATTGAAGAAGGGGGTGTGGGGTTCTATTTATAGCCACGGCTCAAAAACAAGCCGTTTGACCTAGAACCCCGCTAAAAACCGATTGAACCGCCCCCTAGGGCGGTTGAACCGCCCCTGGTAGGTCAGGTAGACTATCTGCCAGTCTGACTGTCAGACTGACTGGCAGACAGGCCTGCAGTCTGACCAGGTTGAATGGACCGGTTGAACTGCCCTATAGGGGCGGTTGAATCGCCCCTAACATCTCTAGCGACCTGTCTGCCAGTCTGACTGGCAGACTGTTGGTCAGAGGTCAGAGGGGTCAGAGACCAGTTGAACTGCCCCTCAGGACCAGTTCAGCTGGTCTTGACCAGAGAGTTTAGGAGAGAAAACTCCATCTCAACTGCCTAGAGGCAGGTTCAGCAGGTGTATGGTCAAAGAGGTTCACAGCTAAAGTTGAAGTTCAGCTGGAGTTGAGAAAGCTCAACTATAGTTGAGAAAGCTCAGCTCAGCTGAAAAGCTCAGCTGCAGCTGAAGAAGCTCAACTCAGCTGAAGTTTAGTTCAGCTGAAAACCTCAGCTGCAGTTGAAGAAGTTCAACTGCTTTTCAACAAGAACACTCTAGGTTTCTCAAACCTAACCACGGTCAACCATAGAATGATAAAGAGATTTTTGGTTTTCAAAAATTGCTTTTGAATTTGAAGGCTTGAGCTATAGCAAACACCATTAGCTGTGCAAAAAATACAAAGGAAGAATTACATCGTGCAACTCAAGATATACATAGAATTTTATACGTCCGTCGCATGAAGTCCTTGCAAGGAAACTGTATAGTGTTTCTTTTTGTCCTTGTTGCTTCCTTAAGTTTCTATACTTTCTAAACATATACTGGGAACAACAACTGTTAGTACCCTTATTTGTTTTGTCATTAAATCACCAAAACTCTCACTTGGGGTTGATTGCACTTACAACATGTATGCTCACTACGCAGCTCACAGAACCTTCTTTCATCTAAAGGCGTGGTGAACATATCGGTTAGCTGGTGATCGGTGCTAACATGACAAATATTGATATCTCCCCATTGCTGGTGGTTTCTCAGAAAGTGATGTATGATGTCTATGTGCTTAGTGCAGCTGTGTTCAATGGGATTATCTGCCAAGCGGATTGCACTCACACTATCACATATAAGTGGGACTTTGCTTAGACTGTAGCCAAAGTCACAGAGGGTTTGCCTCATCCAAACTAGTTGTGTGCAACACTAGCCTGCAGCAACATAGTCGGCTTTAGCAGTGGATAGGGCAACAGAATTTCGTTTCTTAGAGCTCCAAGACACTAGGGACCTTCCCAGAAACTGACAAGTCCCTGATATGCTCTTCCTATCACCCTTGCACCCAACATAATCAGAGTCTGAGTATCCAATCAAGTCAATGGTAGACCCCTTAGGATACCAGAGCCCGAAGTGAGGTGTATGAACTACATAACGAAGAATTCACTTCACGGACACAAGGTAACATTCCTTGGGGTCGGATTGAATTCTAGCACAAATGAAAACAGAAATCATAATATCTAGTCTACTTTCACATAAATAAAATAAGGATCCTATCATAGACCGGTATACCTTTTGGTCTACGGACTTACCACCCGCATTGAGGTCCAAATGTCTGTTTGTTCCCATCGGTGTCCCGATGGGCTTTGCGTCCTTCATCCCAAACTTTTTGAGCAAATCTTACGTGTACTTTGTTTGGGAGATGAAGATGCCTATATTAGGCATATAAACAAATCACCATCACAATTCTTAGTGAATAGAGTAGGATCCTCTTTGACGGCCTTAAAAGAATTGGAAATAAGAAAGTCTATAGGTCATTCATACCATGCTCTTGGTGCTTGATTAAGCCCATAGAGCGCCTTAGAGAGCTTATACACATGGTCAGGATATCTGTCATCCTCGAAGCCAGGGGGTTGCTCCACGTACATATTGAGGAAGGCGCTCTTCACGTCCATTTGGTAAAGCTTAAAAGAATGGTGAACAACATAGGCTAATAAAATTCGAATGGACTCAAGCCTAGCTACAAGAGCAAAAGTCTCCTCAAAATCCAAACCTGCGACTTGGGCATAAACTTTTGCCACAAGTCTCACCTTGTTTCTTGTCACCACTCCATACTCATCTTGCTTGTTGCGGAACACCCACTTGGTTCCCACAACATTTTGCTTTGGACGTGGCATTGGGCTCCAGACTTCATTTCTCTTGAAGTTGTTGAGCTCTTCCTGCATGGCTATCACCTAGTCCAGATAATGCAAGGCTTCTTCTATCATGAAAGGCTCAATAGAAGAAACAAAGGAGTAGTGCTCACAAAAAGTAGAAATATGTGAACGCGTAGTAACTCCCTTGCTGATGTCACCAAGGATTTGATCCATCAGATGATCCTTTTGAATGTTGGTGCGGACTAGAGTGGGAGGTGAAGCAGTTCAAAGATAGCTTGTACCACAAATAAGTATTGAAGTACACGTATAAAAAGCAATTCAGACAGAGAGACAACACACAACATAGAGCAGAGCACACATACATAGAGATTTATCCCGAGGTTCAGCCAAACCTGAAATGCTTGTCTAGTCCTCGTTGGAGTTAGCCACACCTTGGCTTGGAGGCTATTTCAACTCCTTCCTCCGTTTGCTCAGATCTATCAGTGCGATAGATAGAGCATTCCACTATGTTCATGTTGGTTACAACGATGCCATGCCTGCTTACAATCTTCTCGATAGCACTCCGGCAGAGTAACAATGCACTCAAGATTTTGCTCTAGCTCTCAGCAGCACTTCCCCTCTCTCTAAAGGCTTATAACTTCGCCTCTACACAAACTAGAGAGATACACAAGAGAGGGAGAGAAAGAATTGATCACACTAATGTATGGACTTGTTGGCTACACTTGTATAGTTTTGGAGACGCCTACGGGTCCCTTTTATAGTCCCAAGGGGCCTAGGAGCCATTGGAGCTTCATTTGGAAGCTCCTAGCCTTCCCTGTCTACGGGTGCACCAGACTGTCCAGTGCGCCACCGGACATTGCATAGTAATGGATCTGATTGGCAGTTTCATTCTTTGAAAGGACTAGCCGTTGGTGCACCGGACATGTTACTATTCACTATCCTGTGCACCGGACAAAGTACTATTCACTTTCCTATGTGCACCGGATAGGTTACTATTCACTGTCTTGTGCACTGGACATGTTTCTATTTACTGTCATGTGCACCAGTCAACAACACTCTAAGTGTTTTTTCCTCCATTCTTTCTCCATTTGACTTCAACTTTTGGGAGGATTTTTGTGAGACTTAGACAAATACATTTAGAGTATAATCCAATTGGCTTAGTGTAACACCTGAATTTGGGGGTATAAAATTTCTTCTCTAATATCTACCAAATCCAGGTGTTACCTCTTTTCCTCTTTCTATAGACTTCCTTTCTCTTCCTTTTAATGGAGTTTTGTTTATATTTGGGAGATGTATTATTTCTTTAGTATATCAAAACCTAGGGGAGACATGAAATATTGCATCATGTTGAGCCTAAACTTTGTTTTTGGTTGATGCACATGTTTGAAATATTCAAATTCGAATATGTGTTTGGTTGCATATGAATTCAAAAGAGAAAATAAAAAGAAGAGGAATTAGAAATTCAGAATAAAAGAAAAATAAAAGCAGCCCAGCTCCCTCCCTCTCTCAGCCATTCGGCCCATTAGGCCCAACTGACCCCGTCCGCGCGCCCGCTCTCCTCCCTCTCTGCCAGGCGGGCCCGACATGTCGGCACCGCTCCCCTCAGCCGCGCATGCTCTCGCTCTCTGCACAGCGAGCCCAACCCATCAGCGCTATACTGTTTCCCTGTGTGCGCTCGTGCCTCTGTCCTGCGGGCCCTGCTCGCCAGCCACCCGCACGCGTAGTCGCTGGCGCTCCGACCCTGCCTATCAGCCCCGTCTTCCCCGCAACCGCCACTAACCCGCACGCGCACGCACGCCGAGAAGTCTAGTCACGTTGCACCCCCACGTCCCCTAGCTCCCTTTTAAGCCCCGCCCATATCCGCTCTCTCACCCCTGCCTCATTTCACAGAAATAGGTTTAATTTAGTGTTTTGAATTCCAAAACTTGTAAATTTTATAACTTTTGCATATGGACTCCAAATTGGGTGGTTCAAATTGCAAAATATTCATAATGTTATTCTCTATCTGTTTAAATTATATTCATTCACTATTTCCATGTCTCATATTTGTGGTTAGTCTCTAGGTTAGTGTAAGGTTATAGAATATTTATTAAAGGTAAAATAAAAGATAAAACCCTAGTAAATATTTATGTGCCTAACTTTGTAGGCTAATCCTATTTAATGTATAATCCCATCCTTGGAATGAGTTTACTTAAGTAACTAATTTACTGAGATAGATGTAGTTAGAGAACAATATACCACTAGGTATAGTGATCTACCTCGAAGCCTTTAGTGCACCTGTGTCTTTATCTGCTATTGAGCCTGTGTTCACTCTATTTCATATGTTTGGTGTATTGTTGTTTTATCATTCTCCAAGTGTGTTGAATGAATGATTGCATTGCGTAGACAATGAGCAGTTCGAAGTTCCCGAGTGTGTTGCAGGAGACTTCCCTGAATAGCAACCTAGTGAAGGCAAGTGTCCTCTAACCTATTATGTCCCACATACCTTATAATTCATTGTCTTGCATACCATGATCAAACTAAGGATTGACTAGTGTTCTGTTTTCTTGTCCTTGGTTACCCTTTGGGAATTGGTTATTATGATTAGTATCATGCTACCGCTTTACTTTAATCAATGAACATGATGAGAATATTTATGATACGATGATGATATATTGATTATGATGATGATCATGTGATAATTTAGGGGACTCAGGCTATCTACCGAGTACCTCTTCATAAGGATCTGTTCGCTGGATGACCACCCGGGAAAACAGTACAACCATGAGGGTGGAATGGGACGCCGTTAGCTGATTAATTGGAGGAACTTGGGGGGTGTAGTTTGCTTCGCCATCGTGCCGTTAATGGGACCAGGGCATAGTTCTTACTTTGCTAAGGGTGGGTGCCGAGGTTCATTCAATGTGGTTTTGTTAGTCACCCACCTTAGGGAGGAGTACTGTGTTTGTACGACTGGTGAAACCTAACGGGAAACTACACACCAGGGGAATCTTTGTAAATGCTACGTAGTGAAACCTTACCGACTCACCTTGGTAGTGTTTGAGGGTTTGATCGACCCGAGGCAAAAAGGGATCATGACTCGTGGGTAAAGTGTGCAACCTCCGCAGGGTGTTAAAAACTGGTATATGAGCCGTGCTCACGGTCATGAGCAGCCTTGAGAGCTCCTTTGATTAGAGTTACTCTAGATGCCTTTATGATGATGCCTAATGATGATGATTATATTTAAGTTACTTGGTATTTCCTCTGGGAGGGAGTACTATTTGGGTTAATAACTTGGGATTATTGCTAAAACTTCGCTTTCTACTAGTAATAAATACCTAACTAACTAAAAGCAACTACTCTAAGCTTAACCCCACATACAGCTAGTCTACTTTAGCCAAACGGGACATTTGCGGGGTACGTTGATGTGTACTCACTCTTGCTTTAAAACACCAAAACCCTAGGTTGTCCCCATTGCAACCAGTGCTCAGGAGAAGATGAAGGCAGTGTGGAGGTCTTTCAGGAGTTTCAGGACTTCGACGAGTTCTAGAATAGTTTAGTGGCAAATTCCCCAGTCAGCTATCTGTGAAGGCCTTATCTTACTGTGTTTCGTTCGGCACTTTAATGATGGTTTAATTTAATGACTCCGTGGATGTTTCGGACATCATGATGTAATAAAGTACTTATTTTCGCTATTATTTTAAGCAATGTGTGATGATGTCCAATTATGTAATCGTTGTGTACGTGAATTTCTGATTCTGGCACGTACATGGTTCGCATTTGGTTTATCTTCTAAAACCAGGTGTGACACTTAGTCCTAGAAACTTACCTCTTTTCCGTTCTTCTCCCAGCTTTTCTGTTTCTCCTCAAATAGAGCTCAGAATGACACTTTCTCTACTGAAAGAGTTAGAGAGCAAACATAAGTACCAAACATGTAGTAATAGGTGTATGCATTATAGTTGAACACTCAAACCTTACATACTTAACCTTTTTCATCGTTTTACCCATTTTGGTCTGTTTGGGGTCGATGTTGAACTCTAAACCATCAAGTCAACTTGACTTGATCTAGATTGACATATATGAGCTCCAACACCCCACGAAGGTCACATAGAACATATCCAAACATAGGAACTGTTGGGAACTTGTTCTCAAATGCTATGATTAAGAACAAGGCAACACAGAAAAGGTTAATGGTTAATGCCCTTCGTCCTTTGAAACATTATTTCCCTCAGGATATAATGATCTTCAGACGAAGGTCATGAAGGACGCACCTTCATCATCATAGTATATATTAATGAAAGGAGAAGCATATGAAACACGAGAAATAACATAAATGATCACATGACATCATTAATATTTCTTCATTATATCGTTATGAATGAACATGAACAATATTGAATTACATTTATACCTTTGGCTTAACAGAAGGCAAAAGTCCAAGCGTAACACACGAGCGAGTACAGGTCAATGTGAACAGTACGGGAGTACTGTTCATCTATTTATAGGCACAGGGCACAGCCTATGTAAAATTACATTTATGTTCTTCACATTTACTACTATATTATGGACAACTCATCAAGGACTGGATGGCCTTTTCCCCTTTAAGTCGGTTCCTTTTTCCGCTGTTGAGCCGAAGGTATTCCGCCCGTAGCTTCGGAGCAACATCATCCTTCATTCTGACCATGCTTCTTACGCCGTGTACGACTTTGATCTATATCTGAAGGTACCTGTTTACATGTTACACTTGGAAAACATTGTTAAACCACGTTTTTGAGGACCTTCAGAGGACGAAGGCCCCCAACAGTAGCCCCTCGCGGTATTAATTCGTTTAAGATAACGAATTCAGACTGCAACTTAGACGAAGGCCTTAAGCCAAAGGTCCGAAAAAACACCTTCCATTTGCTAGAATAGCAACAGTCAATGACAGACGAGACCCTCCGACTCGGGGCGCGTCGAGCATATAAATAAGAACTCACCCTGACCACATTTGGTACGCTATTTGTGCCGGTTGCTTTATTTGCTCAATTTTACAGCTCTTGCTCACCAACGTTTGCTTAGTTTTTCAAGTTCTTTAAGCTTTGTCTTGAAGAGCACGTTTTTGTTATTTTCGAAGAGAAGATGTCTCAAGACAAGAAAGTTGTTGGTGAGATGAAGCTAACTGAAGAGGAGAAGCTCTTTGAACAGAAGAAGGTTGCGGATCCTTATATAGCTAGGTTTCTGGAATCAATGGCAAAATCAAATACAGAGAAGATTACAAAATAAATGTTGGAGGGCTTGTCTGAGGATACTAGTGACAGTGACAGCTATGATGCAGAGAGTGGGGGTGAGGATTCTGAAGATCGGCCGTGGAGGCCAAGCCATACAATTTTCGGAAAGTCGACCATCAAGCAAAGTCACCTTGGGAGCATGAAGGGAAGGTACTTTCGGGATTCATCTATTGTGAGGGCTGGCGAAAACAATACCACTCCTGCACCTGAGAAGGATGAAGTTGTGATCTTTCGAAGCTTTTTTAAAGCTGGGCTTCGGTTCCCACTGAGTAGGTTCGTGGTGGAAGTGTTGAAAACCTTCCAAATTTTCCTTCATCAACTGACCCCCGAAGCCATATTGAGGATGGGAGTCTTCGTCTGGGCAGTAAGGAGCCAAGGGATAGAGCCAAGCGCAAAATGTTTCTGCAACATGCATGAACTTACGTATGAGACGAAGGCTACGGGAAAGGAACAGTATCACAACAACTTTGGTTGTTATGGATTTACCGCCCGTCCCAACTCAAGCTACCCAGTACCAACATTTAGGAAAAGATGGCTGGGAAATTGGATGGAGGAATGGTTCTATGTGAAGAATGACTTAGCAGAGAGAGAGAGGATGTTAAGGAGGTCATTATGCGTCCCATATGGTCCCGCTTCGGCCTCCAAAGGTCGAAGGTTGAAATCGATGAGGCCGCCGAAGCATGCCAGAAGGCCTTTGGTACTGTATGCTTCTTCATTGGTACAACAGACCTAATTCAAGAACATATAGCATTCAGAGTATGGCCTCTTGTAGAGAATTCGGAGATGCCAAAGGAGACTGTCACCGAGTCTGGCGAAGGTGGCCTGGTTTGACTAAAATACACCTTCAAATATGGAGATAAATTTGATGAACCAAATGACGACTGGCTGAAATGTATCGAATCTATAAGTGATGAATTGCTTGGATCATATTCCAAAGCAGAAGATGATGCATTATTCGCATCCTTCAGGGGCCGAGGAAAAAAGAGATTGAATAGAGTTTTTGATGCCATTGGTTTTGTTTACCCCGATTACTGCTACCCGCTACGGGGACAAGGAAGAAAGAGGAAAACCGCCGCTTCGGCCAAGACTGCTGCTTCGGCCACTCCAGATGAGCCCGCACTGAAGAGCAGAAGGTTGAAAGTTCTCACCCACCGGCCGTGCTATATCGAGCCGGCCGTGATACCCGAGTTTGGTGGGGAAACTTCTTCAGCTGCTGAACCAAAGGAGCCTATTCCTCCTACACAGAAAGCTGTGGATCCGGCTATGATGCCGAAGGTACCTTCATCCGTGCTAGATGAGTCAAAAGTCGATAAAAATAAGGTGGAAAAACCAAAAATTAAAGAAACAGAAGTGTTAGGAATTTTAAGCCATTCGACAGAAGTAACCATGCCGAAGGTTGGAAAAAGTCTTGTAGCAACTCCCAAAAGAAGAAGGATGGCAAATGTACTAGATGTGTTAGAATCAGTAAAGGCTTTAAGCTCTACTCCTTCAGGAAAAACCACCGGGGTTTCGAAACTGCAAGCCGAATCTGAATCAAAACCGGCTGAAATTGAAGCTGCAGCAAGCCAAGCTAGTGTCGAAGCTGGGCCTTCAGAGCTTGCCAAGAAAAAACCTTCGAAAACTGAAGACAAAGTAGCAGAAGAAAAAACCTCAGAGCAAACTTCGCCTGAAAAGGTTGCTACTTGTTGGGGACTTGTTCTCAAGTGCTATGAGTTAAGAACAAGGCAACACAGAAAACGTTAAACGTTAAAGCCCTTCATCCTTCGAAGAATTTTTTCCCTTAGGATATAATGATTTTCGGACGAAGGTAATGAAGGACATACCTTCGTCGACATAACATATAAGGATGAAGAAAGAATCATATAAAGCATAAAAAATAATATAAGCGGTCATATATCATCATTATCTCATTTTTATTTTATTACTATGGAAAAATAGAAACAATATCAAATTACAAGTGTACCTTCGACTTGAAAGAAGTTAAAAGTACCAGCGTGACGCAAGGATCAATGCCAAGTCAACGTGAACAGTACGGAGTTATTGTTCATCTATTTATAGGCACGGGACGCAGCCCATTAAAATTACACTCATGCCCTTTACATTTGCTAATAACTCTATAGTAGTCCATCGAGGTCTAAATAACCTTTTCATCTTTAAGTCGGTTTCCCTTTTCTGCTATCATGCCGAAGCTCTCCTGCGCACAACTTCGGCTTCGCGCTATCCTTCGTACTCCTTCTCGTGCTTCTTCACGCTGTGGTTTCAACTTAAGTCCGAAGGTACCTGTTCATGCATTATACTTCCAGAAACATTGTTAAATCATGGTTTTGAGGACCTTCGGAAGCCAAAGGCCCCCAACAGTAGCCCCTCGCAATATTAATTTGTTAGAATGATAAATTCAGATTGCGACAAGGACGAAGGCCCTGAGCCGAAGGTCCGAAAAAACACCTTCCCTTTGCTAGAATAGCAACAGCCACTGACAAGCGGGCCCTCCAGCACGCAACGCACCAGGCGTATAAATAAGAGCACACCACGAGCTCATTTGGCACGCTTTCTTGCCATCTGCTCTTGCTTAGTCAATTTTTAGCTCTTGCGCATCAACACTTGCTTAGCTTTTTTAAATTTTTAAGCTTCGGCTTTGAGAGCACTTTTCTCAGCACTTTCGAAGATGTCTGAGGATAAGAAGCTATCTCTGAACCGAAGCTGAGCCTTTCTGAGGAGATGAATCTTGGCTTTATTGAATCAATAGCGAGGACAAATGCAGAGAAGATTGCTAGGGAAACTTTGGAGGGTTTGTCTGAAGACACCAGTGATAGTGACAGCTATGATGTGGAGAGCGGCGGGGAAGACTCCGAAGATCGACCCTGGCGACCGAGCCACGCAGTTTTTGGAAAATCAACTATTAAACAAAGCCATCTTGACAACATGAGGGGGAGATACTTTCGAGATATGTCTGTTGTGAGGGCTGACGACAGAGAGAAGACTTGTCCTACTCCAGAGGAGAATGAATTCGTGATCTTCCGAAGCTTTTTGAAGGCTAGGCTTCGGCTTCCTCTGAGCAGCTTTGTAGTCGAGGTTTTGAAGATATTTCAGATTTACCTTCACCAGATTACCCCCGAGGCTATTATAAGAATGGGAATCTTCGTGTGGGCTTTAAGGAGTCAGGGCTTGGAGCCAAATGCAAAAAGTTTCTGCAGTATGCATGAACTGTTATATGAGACGAAGCCCTAGGGTAAAGAATAGTATCATAACAATTTCGGCTGCTATAGCTTCGTTGCTCGTTCTGGCTCAAGCTCCCCAGTACCGACTTTTCGGAAGAGATGGCCCGGAGACTGGACGAAAGAATGGTTTTATGTAAAAAATGATTTAAAGGCACGAGTAGACATTAAAGATATAATCATGTGCCCTATCTGGCAACGCTTCGGGCTCCGGAAACCGAAGGT
Source organism: Zea luxurians (assembly GCA_029449295.1). Lineage (NCBI taxonomy): Eukaryota > Viridiplantae > Streptophyta > Magnoliopsida > Poales > Poaceae > Zea > Zea luxurians. The sequence goes on from JAOPSE010000023.1 coordinate 51,622,134, forward strand.
GGAAATTGACGAAGCGGCCGAAGAATGTCGCAAGGCCTTCGGCTTAGTCTGCTCTTTCATCGGGATAAGGGAATTAGTTCAAGAGCACGTGGCCTATAGGATATGGCCATTGTTAGCCGACTGGGAGATGCCAAAAGAATCCATCAGCAATCCCCACGAAGGTGGTTTAGTTCGACTAAAATATACCTTTAGGTTTAGAGACCAGTTTATCGAGCCAGACGACGACTGGCTGAAAAGCGTCGAAGCTACAATCGATGATCTGCTTGGGCTGTACTCCAGAGTAGAAGATAACGTATTATCTGCGGCCTTCGGGAACCGGAAAAAGAAGAGACTAAACAGAGTTTTTGATGCTCTTGGGTTCATGTATCCTGACTACCGTTACCCGCCCCGGGGGCAAAAAAGAAAAAGTGGGGGTTCCGGGAGAGATGATGCTTCAGCTGCTCCGAGCGAGCCCGCGCCGAAGAGGAAAAGGGTGAAGGTCCTTACTCATCAACCACGCTATATTGAACCGGCCATAGTGCCTGAATTTGGCGGTGAGACCTCTTCGGAGACCGAAGGTAAGAAACCTACGATTACGTAGAAAATTGAACCGTCTGTATCGCCGAAGGCATCGTCAGCCAAATCAGATAAGCCGAAGGCCATTAACATTGAAGAGATGAAGGTTGAGAAAACGAGAATATTGGAAGTAACAAGTCCTTCGGCAGAGGTGACAATGCCGAAGGCACAGAAGGATCTTTCGACGACCCCCAAGAGGAAGAGAATGGTCAACGTATTAGATGTGCTAGAAACAATAAAAACTTCAAGCTCTACTCCAAAGAAAGCTGTCAAAGCTTCGGAAACACACATTGAGGTCGAAGCTGCCAAGGTCCGAGTCGAGACCGAAGCTGGGCCTTCAGAGCCCGCCAAGGAGAAATCCTTGGAAATTGGAGAAAAGATGGAGAAGGAAGCTGCAGAAGTAATTCTGACTGGAAAGACCGCCATTCCTATTCCCGAAGCATCATCTGAAGCTCCTGATTATATTATACGACATGCTTCGGGAACAAGATTATCTGAAAAAGAAAAGCAAGAGGCTCAATTCTATGCTTAAAGATTGAAATATCCAAAGGGGGCACTGGTATTCAACGGCAGCGGGGAAGCAGACTTCTTGTATTGTCTCCCAGACAGCAAAGAGATTTCTGTCTGCCGAGAGATGGGCAAGAGCTTCGGTTTCCCTACACTAGAAGATGGGCTCTCAGTGTTATCAAAAGATGAGTTGGCCGACAGCTTAGCATACAATAGTTTAAAAGTGAGAAAATTAGATTTTTGTATTTAAAAACAAAATTTTCCATTTGCTTACACTTAATACCGCATTTTTTGCAGGGCCTTATTCTTAGCAACGCCCTCAGGGCACAAAAAAGTGCCGAAGATGAAGGGTATACCATAGCCTTGAACAACCTTCGTTCCGAAGTGATTGAACTAAGGAACGAAGGTCTTGAAAAAGATAAAATATTACACTCATTGTTGAACAAAATAAGAGAAGACGAAGTTGCTTCCAAAGCCCAAGCTGAAGCTCAAAAACATGAAATCGAAGATCTTCGAAAACAGCTATTCGAAGCTAAAGAAAAATGCGGTGTTGCAGAGGCTGATCGAGATATTAGTGTATATTGGAGGAACCACTTACAAAAAACAGTTGATGAACTTCATACATCCAAGGATAGGTGCTATGAAAAGTCTATAGAGTGTGTTAAGAAAATAAAAACTAGTTTCGCCAATGTTGGCGCATTTTCTAACGAAGACAACTTCGTAAGGGGTGATCCTGAAGGCCCAATTGATTGGATCAATAATGAAGCTGAAGCTTTTGAAGAAGTTTTGAGTGGTCGTGGGGATATCTGCGCTTTCTTGGGTGTCAGGGGAATTGCAGCTATTTTAGAGAAATCAGGCTGCGACCATGTGAAAGCTTTGGCTCAAGCCGAAGCTACTTTATCTATTGAAGATACAAAAGATCCCTCGGCCGAAGCAAGCTTAATTGGCAGAAAATTCTTTAATGATATCTGGGAGAATGGCGGCCGAGGGATGGCGCACGAGATGATAAAAAAGAGTGAAAAAGATTCCCATGATTCAAAAGAAGCGACGAAGGCAGCTGAGAAAGCGGCGGAACTTGAGAGGCGAATAGGTATTACTTAATAACTTTTTAACTTTATTTACTAAATTTGCGACTTCGGACTTATTTACATTTTATATCGCAGCTGAACTATCTCCTCCTCCAGAGCCCCTCGAGTTGACGGCCATCCCAGAAGCAGAAAAAGAAGATGAAGTTACTAAAGTGGCCGAAGCTATTCTGGACGAAGCTGTTAATCGACTGCTGAATGAAGCTGCAAAAGCAGTTTTAAAAGAAGAATAGCTTCTATTGTAAAAACATTTGTAATGTAATATTTGCTGAACAAAGTGCGTAATATTTTTATAATTTTGTATGCAATATTTAAGCTGCTTGTAACTGAATTCTTTACGATGCATGAAACCTTACGTACATACCGTTTTTGAGCCTTCGGCAAAAAAACACCTTCCCTTCTTTTCATGCGTTGTGAAGAACATCCATATTTCGTAAAAACATCCGATCTTCGTAAAATCATTATGCTTCGTAAGCAATAGATCACCTTTTCATTTTAGAGTTTGATGAAGCTGTACTTTTTCAATACTTATGTTGTGCCTTGGCACTGCTTTTTCGAATCAATCCCCGAAGATCAACATTGAATCCCCTTCTCGCGCCATTGATGCAAGATGATGTATGATGTTATGCTATGCAAAATGATGTAATGATGTTATGCTATGCAAAATGGTATTTGTGCCGAAGATACACACCCATTCCCTCAATGAAGCACACAATCTTTTCGCCGTTTATTTTTCGGCTTCACCGCTTATTTTTCGGTGTATCAGTGCTGACTTTTCGCTGTAAGCCTCCCTTAGGAGCTTCTTCGCCTTTTACTTCAGCGGAATCAGCGTTTATTTTTCGCTGTAAGCCTCCCTTAGGAGCTTCTTCGCCTTTTACTTCAGCGGTATTCGCGTTGACTTTTCACGCTTCGCCTTTTACTTCGGCGGAATCAGCGTTTATTTTTCACTGTAAGCTCTGCATTCACTTTGGAACGACTTTTGAGCAGAAAACTTACACTGCGCTCCCTTAGGAATGACTTTTTGTTGCTTCGAGAGACTTACACTGCGTTCCTTAGAACGACTTTCTATTGCTTCGGCAAAACTTGTAATGTGATTATGAACCCGCACCCTCTTGAGAGCAACTTTCGTGCTTTGCCAATTTTTTGGATTTCGTGAGTCTGTAAAAGAGATATATTTCCACTATGACCAAAACGAAGCTATTACAAGGAATTGAAAACGACAGGAAAAATTTAAGCCTTTAACGATTGTTCTCTATTAAAAAAGAAAAATGATAACGAATGTCAGAACTATTTCAGAAGTAGGATATCTTCTAGTAGATGTGCTTCGATTCTGGCACAGTACTGTTGACTGTGCGAGCTTCGGACTCCTCTCGAAGTCTCGTTGCTGATGAACGTGCTGGCTCCCTTCTGGCTGCTGGCCTCGTTGCAATGGTGGTGGGGGTGGAGGTTGGCTTGCCGAAGCAACAGAGGCTGCAGGATGGTTACCCACGTACTCTGGAATGTACGGCGAGTGGTACAAAGCAGTATGCATGACTTGCTTCGGGTGGCTCTGTTGGGCTGCAGCTTCTGCTATCTCTTTCTGTTTCTGGATGGTGATGTGGCACATCCTGGTAGTGTGGCCCTTGTCCTCACCGTAGAATAGACAATAAATTTTTCTAGGCTGATCCCCAAACCTTCCTCCGAAGCCCCTGGTGCCTCTACCCCTTGGGGCTGGAGGCCGAGGATAGCTCTGTTGCTGCCCCAAAGCCTGGGAAGAATATTGTGGCCTCTGTTGTTGACTTCCCCTGTCGTCATTCTGAGTGGAATGAATTGATCTGACGTGCCTAGGGTGGATCCTCCCTCCGAAGCCCCTGACCATTTCGGAGAACCTGTAAGCTTCCTCCCTTCTCTGTCGAAAATCATTGTCAGCACAGATGTATTCATCCATTTTCTGAAGCAGTTTCTCCAGGGTTTGAGGGGGTTTCCTGGCGAAGTACTGGGCTGAAGGTCCTAGCCGAAGCCCTTTAATCATGGCCTCAATGATAATTTCATTGGGCACTATTGGCGCTTGTGCCCTCAGACGCAAGAACCTTCGGACATACGCCTGGAGGTATTCCTCTTGGTCTTGCGTGCACTGGAACAAGGCTTGAGCGGTAACTGGCTTTGTCTGAAACCCTTGAAAACTGGTGATCAGCATGTCCTTCAGCTTCTACCATGATGTGATTGTTCCTGGCCGAAGAGAGGAGTACCAAGTTTGTGCAACATTTTTTACTGCCATGACGAAGGATTCTGCCATGACAGCAGTGTTGCCACCATACGAAGATATAGTTGCTTCGTAGCTCATCAGAAACTGCTTCGAATCTGAGTGTCCGTCATACATGGGGAGCTGGGGTGGCTTGTAAGACGGGGCCAGGGCGTAGCCTGCAGTTCTGCTAACAGAGGAGAAGCATCATCAAAAGCAAAATTTCCATGATGGAAATCCTCATACCAGTCATCCTCGTTGAAGAAGCCCTCTTGGTGCAATTCTCTGTGGTATGGCCTTCGATTCTGCTCATCTTGAGCAAGATGACGCACTTCTTCGGTAGCTTCGTCAATCTGCCTTTGCAGGTCAACTAACCGAGCCATCTTCTCCTTCTTCTTCTGGACCTGCTGATGAAGCATCTCCATATTCCTGATTTCCTGGTCCAACTCATCCTCTTGTGGTGTTGGACTAGTGGCCTTCCTCTTCTGGCTTCGGGCTTCCCAAAGAGAAAGGGTCTCCTGGTTCGGGTCCAGCGGCTGCAGAACGGCAGCCCCTGTTGCCGAAGCTTTCTTTGGTGGCATGACGAAGGTCGATGCTTGCTGAAGGTGGTCGAAAAAGGGTTCACCGGAGGTGGGCGCCAATTTTGGGGACTTGTTCTCAAGTGCTATGAGTTAAGAACAAGGCAACACAGAAAACGTTAAACGTTAAAGCCCTTTGTCCTTCGAAGCATTATTTCCCTTAGGATATAATGATTTTCGGACGAAGGTAATGAAGGACATACCTTCGTGAACATAACATATAAGGATGAAGAAAGAATCATATAAAGCATAAAAAATAATATAAGCGATCATATATCATCATTATCTCATTTTTATTTTATTACTATGGAAAAATAGAAACAATATCAAATTACAAGTGTACCTTCGACTTGAGAGAAGTTAAAAGTACAAGCGTGACGCAAGGATCAATGCCAAGTCAACGTGAACAGTACGGAGTTACTGTTCATCTATTTATAGGCACGGGACGCAGCCCATGTAAAATTACACTCATGCCCTTTACATTTGCTAATAACTCTATAGTAGTCCATCGAGGTCTAAATAGCCTTTTCATCTTTAAGTCGGTTTCCCTTTTCTGCTATCATGCCGAAGCTCTCCTGCGCACAGCTTCGGCTTCGCGCTATCCTTCGTACTCCTTCTCGTGCTTCTTCATGCTGTGGTTTCAACTTAAGTTCGAAGGTACCTGTTCATGCATTATACTTCCAGAAACATTGTTAAATCATGTTTTTGAGGACCTTCGGAAGCCGAAGGCCCCCAACACTACTCCTGCTCCCGAAGCTTTGGAAGAGAGCATTGATTACATCATCCACCATGCTTTGGGAAAGACACTTACTTCAGAAGAAAAACGAGAAGCTCATCATTATGCCCAAAGACTGAAATACCCGAAAGGGGCACTGGTGTTTAATGGCAGCGGAGAAGAAGACTTTTTATACTGTCTCCCGGATAACAAAGAGATATCCGTCAGCCGGGAGATAGGAAGAAGCTTCGGATTTCCGAAGCTAGAAGACGGCCTCTCTGTATTGTCAAAGGATGAGCTAGCCGACAATTTAGCATATAATAGCATAAAGGTACGAAAATCAATTCTTATATTTGAAAACAAATTATTTTATTTATTTATACTTAACTTTGTACTCCTCTTGCAGGGCTTGATCCTTAGTAATGCCCTCAGGGCACAGAAAAATATCGAAGATGAAGGGTATAGAATGGCTCTGGACAACCTTCGCTCAGAGGTGATTGAGTTAAGAAACGAAGGCCTTGAAAAAGATAAAATATTAATTTCATTGATAAACAAAATAAAAGAAGACGAAGCTAATTCGAAAGTTCAAGTTGAGGCCCAGAAGAGTGAAATTGAAGATCTTCGGAAACAATTGGCTGAGGCCAAATTAAAATATGCTGTCGCTGAAGCTGATCGAGATGCCAGTGAGTACTGGAAAAATTATTTTGAAAAGATAGTTGCAGAGCTTCGCGCATCAAAGGAAAGGTGTTTCGAAAAATCTGTGGAGTGCGTGAAAAAGATGAAGACTAGCTTCGCTAACGTGGGCGCCTACTCTAACGAAGACAATTTCATACGAGGCGACCCTAAGGGCGTTATTGAGTGGATCAGTTGTGAAGCCGAAGCTTTTGAGGAAATCCTAAGCGATCGTGGGGACGTCTGCGCCTTCTCTGGCACGAGAGGAGTTGCCGCTGTCCTGGAGAAGGCGAGTTGCGAACATGTTAAAACCTTGGTCCAGGCCGAAAGTGCCTTCTCTGTTGACGATACAAAAGACCCCTCAGCCGAAGCAAGTCTAATAGGCGGAAAATTTTTCACTGATATCTGGGAAAATGGCGGCCGAAAGATGGCTCATGAAATAATGAAGAAGAGCAAAAAAAGATATTCATGACGCTCAGAAAGCAACGAAAGAAGCTGAGAAAGCTGCGGAACTCGAAAGACGGATAGGTATTTCTTAATAGTTTTTAGCTTTGTCATTTATTTTCGTGACTTCGAGCTAATTGATGCTTTCTACCGTATCTGAACTACCTCCTCCTCCAGAGCCGTTCGACCCATTGGCTGACCCAGAAACGAGGAAAGCAGTAGAAGTCATTAATGTGGCTGAAGCCATTGTCGACGAAGTTTTTACCAAACTGCTTAACGAAGTCGCAGAGAAAGTTCTGAAGGAAGAATAGGAGTTATTGTAAAAAATATTTTCTAGGGTGTTAATGTAATATTTGCTGAACTAAGTTTGTAATTTTTTATGTTTATATTTCTCAATGTAATATGTAAGTTATTTGTAGGTCAACTCTTTGCGATGCATGAAATTTTATGTACATACCATTTTTGTGCCGTTGGCGAAAAAACACCTTTCCTTCTTTTCATGCTTCGCAAAGAAGAATTTTATCCTTCGTAAGATCATCCAGACTTCGTAAAATCGTCGATGCTTCGTAATCAATAGATCATTTCTTCCATATCAGAATTGATGAAGTCGTGATTCTTAGCTTGCTTTTGTCTTAGCACCTTTTCATTTTTGTAAGGGAATCTCCGAAGATGGGCATTGTTTTTAATTGATGTCATTGGTGTGGTATGATGTATGATGAGATGCTATGCAATATGATGTGATGATATGATGTAAAGAATGATGCTAATGCCGAAGACACATACTCCCACTGAAACACAATCTTTGCGTCCCCTTAGGAACGATCAAAATCTCTTTGCCGTTTATTTTTCGGCTTCACCGCTTATTTTTCGGTGTAAGTTCTGCATCCCCTTAGGAACGTCTTTTGAACTTCTTCGCCTTCTATTTCGGCGGTATTCGCGTTGACTTTTCGCGCTTCGCCTTATATTTCGGTGATATTTGGCTCTGTATTCCCTTTGGAACGACTTTTGAGCAGAAAACTTACACTGCACTCCCTTAGGAACGACTTTTTGTAGCTTCGGCGAACTTACTCTGCGTTCCTTTGGAACGACTTTCTATAGCTTCAGTAAAAGTTACAATGCAATTTTTAGCTCTGCATTCCCTTAGGAACGACTTTTGAGCTTCGGCAATTTAGGGCTTCGTAAATCTATGAAAAGATATATTTCTCAAGAACGAAGCTATTTGAAAATGACAAGAAGACTAGATTTACATTGATTGTTCTTTATCAAAAAAGAAAATGACAAGGAATACAAAAGTGCTCCAGAGGTAGGATATGTCTCAATAGATGTGTTTTGATTCTGGCACAGTACTGTTGACTGTGCAGGCTTCGGATTCCTCCCTGAGGTTTCGCTGCTGAAGGGTCTGTTGGCTCCCTTCTAGCTGCTGGCCTTGTGAATAGGCAGGTTGTAGTAGCGGCGGAGGTGGAAGCTATGGCCATGAAGCCTATGGCTGACTAGCCGAAGCAACAGAGGCTGCAGAATGGTTGCCCACATACTCTAGTATGTAGGGTGAGTGACACGAAGCAGTGTGTAGAACCTGCTTCGGTTGGCTTTGCCGAGCTTCGGCTTCTGCGATCTCCTTCTGCTTTTGGATAGTAATTTGGCACATTCTTGTAGTATGGCCCTTGTCTTCTCCACAAAATAAGTAGTAGATCTTTCTGGGCTGATCCCCATATCTTCCTCCGAAGCCCCTGACACCTCTGCCTCTTGGAGCTGGCGGCCGGAAAGAGCTTTGTTGATGCCCCGAATATTGTGAAGTATACTGCGGCCTCTGCGGCTGACTTCCTCTATCGTCACTCTGAGTGGAGTTGTGAATTGACCTGACATGCCTTGGGTGGATTCTTCCTCTGAAGCCCCTGGTCATCTTAGAGAACCTGTAAGCCTCCGCCCTTCTTTGGCGGAAGTTGTCGGTGTTTTGGGTCCGACCGCACACCCGGGGTTGCCCCTCAAGGTGTTTTAGGAGTAGGACGGTGTCGACAACTGTAGCAAAATGGTTCGTGCCGATCGCACGAGGGACAGTGGACAAGGTTTACAGGTTCGGGCCGCTTAGAGATGCGTAACACCCTACGTCCTGGTGAGTATGCTTGGTGGATGTGGTTACAAGAGAGCTCTCTGGATTGAGAATACAGAGAGTTGACGCGGGTGGCTAAGTAAAGGGTCGATCGTTCTGAAGGGGTGCCCCCTAGGCCTTATATACTCGACCGTAGGGCAGTACACGTGGATAAGATAACAATAAGTAGCTAAAAGATAGTGAACCTCTTGAGATTATCCCTACGTAACCCTCGCTGACTTATCCTCGCATGGCTTCGTTGCATGGAGGCTCCAGCGCGGGAGAGTCGGATCTCTGTTGCGGTCATTCGCTCGACGCTGTGGGCCGTCCGGGTTTGCACCAATCCGGCCTCATGTCATTCTGCTTTGCTGGTTGTTTCTCCCCAGGCCCACGAAAGAATGACCTTACGATTTATTGGGCCCTTGGGCCTTTCGTGAGGTCCTTTACTCTTTTAGTGGACCCGGGGGATATCTATCCCCCACAAGCCCCCGATCTTTGGGTTAATTTAGAGGTAATCAACCCGAAGATCCCAGGTCCAGCTTGCAGGTGATTTGAAGAAAGATGGCTTCCTGTTGTCTTCTCCTGCTCCGATCACTCGTTGACCAAAGCCTAGTTTCGTGTCTGTGCCTTAGAGGTCGCCATTCCAATTTGTAGGATTCTGAACTTCATTGGGTGCACCTCTGCACCGGAGGTGCACCCAATGGGTGTAGCCCCCGAGCTTCGAGTAGATTTTAGAAAATAATCTACTCGAAGGTCTTCAATAGAGATTATTTCCATTTGTGTTCCTTCATTTTGGTTGAGGGTTGGCTTTTTTAATCTTGTCCCACGCTTTAGAAATCGGCACTATCTTGGCTTGGAATGATAATCCATGGGGTGCACCAGAGGTGCACCCAATGGGTGTAGCCCCCGACCTTCAAGTGGATTTTTGAGGATAATCCACTCGAAGGTCTTCCTTTTGTGTCCTTTTGCTGAAGATTATCCTTTCTGCTTGTAAAAAATTGGCATGATGTCATCCGCACTATGTCATCAATATTATGCTTCAGAGGTCAGCATGTATTTTGTCTTTTGCAGCCGAGTTCGCAATCCATCCATATCTTGCTAGGTAGTGCAATTTATTTGCTCTGTGACTGATTGGACATTTGATGGACGTTCTCTGTCTAGTCTTCAAGTCGTTTCTGTCGACCTTATTTTGTACTCCACTGGCTATATTTGGCTTCCCTCTAACTCTCACTGATATCTCATTTTTGTCTTGAGGCATTCACTGCGCGCCCTGCACAGATGTGACCATTTTGAAAAATATACTGATAATTCCTGGGCGTCCCCCCCCAATGGGTGTGGGCAAGGGACGTCTTGGTACGCTGAGTGTTTTAGCCGGGTGCTTCTGAGTAGTAATGTGATGTGACGGCGAGTGTAATCATATCCTTTGCGCTGTTGACTGGAGTCCCAATGGGTGTAGAGTTGCATGAAACGGCGTCAGCCGCCTGACGTGTCTTCAGACGGGTGGAAGTGCTTATTGAATGCTTTGCGACTGTTCAGTGACCGCGGTTGGAGGTGAGCGGTTGCCTTCTCCCTTTATAAATAACGTTGTTGCCTTTCTGGTTTTTTCACATCTCCTCGCTGTTCTTTACTGCTTCCTTCTCTTCTCTCCCATCTGCTTCCGCCATGGGCAAGAGTAACAAGCGCAAGCGCGAACCGACTCCTCCATCGGAGGATTTCGGTGACTCGGAATACTCGGAGGAGGAGTTCTCCTCCGAGTCCGAGGGATCTCCGGCTCCCGTCTCTCCCCCGGCGTCGTCCGATGACTCGGACGACTCCCAGGGGATAGCCGCGGAAGTCTGGACATACATCCGGGCCGTCGAGCACTCCGGGCTCGAGGGCTCGGATGAGTCGGAGTACTCCTCGGATGAGGAGGACTCGGACGGCGGCGGCGAGGACGAGGACGACGACGACGACGACGACGGCGACGACGACGACGGTGGCGACGGCGACGGCAGCGGCAGCGGCAGGGGCAGCGGTGACGGCGGCAGGGACGGTGACGGCGGTGGCAGCAGGGGCAGCACCAAAGGCGGCAGCAGCAAGGGCAGCACCAAGGGCGGCGGCGGCGGCAGGGGCAGGGCCAGTGGCTAGACGCCACTGGTCTTCTTAGATATTAGTATAGTATAGTATAGTTAGAATAATGTAGTAGTAATGTAGAGTAGTATAGCGTAGTGTAGTAGTAGTAATGTAATGTAGTAATAGTAGGGGAGTATCAACTCGCGAAGAGTTGATTTGTAAGTTTATTAACTTCCCTTTGAATGAAAGAATGACGTTTGGCTTCTCTTTTGATGACTGTCCTGCTTACTTGTGAGTCTAATTCCTTTGAAAGAGTAAGTGAAATACTCGGGCATTGAACTGATGTTTTCTAAAATGGTTGCCGAGTAACTTTGTAGGTGGTGTCGGCGCTTGTAGAAGTAACTGCCGAGTAACTGAAGATTGTGTCAGCGTTTTTAGAAACAACGTCGAGCAACTGATCATTGTATCAGCGTTTTAGAGGCAACGCCGAGTGACTGAATATGATATCAACGTTTTAGAAGTAACATCGAGTGACTGGAGGTCGGCATCGGCATTTTAGAAGTAATGCCAAGCAACTGAACATGAAAACAGCGTTTTTAGAGGCAACGCCGAATGACTGGAGGTTGACGTCGTCATTTTAGAAGTAATGTCGAGCGACTGAATACAAAATCAGCGTTTTAGAGGCAACGCCAAGTGACTAGAGGTCGACGTTGGCATTTTAGAAGTAATGCCGAGCAACTGAATACGAAATCAGCGTTTTAGAGGCAACGCCGAGTGACTGGAGGTCGACGTCGGCATTTTAGAAGTAATGCCGAGCAACTGAATACGAAATCAGCGTTTTAGAAGCAACGCCGAGTGACGGCAGGCTGCCCGAGCCACTTTGAGGATGGTGGCCGAGTGATGAGGTGGCGCATCGGTGTTCTGGGGATAACTGCCGGGTGACCACGTGGCACGCTGGTTTTGGAAATAACCGCCGGGTGATGACTGGGCACTTTTTGAAACGGTATCTAGCTCGAGAATATCCAATAAGAGCTGCGCTTTTAGCCGTCTTTGCTTTTCGTGCCCTAGTTCTTGCATTCCTGCTTCCGAATCCTCTCTGCCGCTCGCCTCCACTTTGCTCGCTGGTAGAATTGAGATGGCGCCCAAGAGGAAAACCGCGAGCTCGTCTGCTGTGGTGATTCCTCCAATCGATCCCAACAGCCAGTTGCCTTTTGCAGGTGTTGGGGCCATGCTTCGTTGCGCCGAAGGTCTTACGGGAAGAAGCAGCTTCGGCTGAAGTTGTCCCCAGGAGATGACCGAAGGTTCCTTTTCATGAAGCTTCGGCATTACAAACCGACATAGAGATAGAATGACCTTTTAATCCATAAAGGTCTGAGTCAATGTTGTAAACTTTTATGAGGGGCATAATTGTAATTCGTCACAGGCTGTGTCCTGTGTCTATAAATAGATGAACAGTACCCCCGTACTGTTCACGCTGACTTGTATTCACTCGCGCGTCACGCTTGGACTTTTGTCTTCTGTCAAGCCGAAGGTAAAAATGTAACTCAATATTGTTCAAGTGCATTCATGACTATGTGATTAAATGATATTAATGATGACATATGATTATTTATGTTATTTCTCATGTCTCGTATGCTTCTCCTTTCATTGAAATATACTGTAATGTCGAAGGTACGTCCTTCAAGACCTTCGTCTGAAGATCATTATATCCTAAGGGAAATAATGCTCCGAAGGACGAAGGGCATTAATCATTAACCTTTTTGTGTTGCCTTGTTCTTAATTCATAGCACTTGAGAACAAGTCCCCAACATTGGCGCCCACCTCCGGTGAACTCACTTCCACTTTTCTGAGCTGATGGCTTCGTTCAACAATCAAGCTGAAGCTGCTTCGGCTTCGAAGCTGGTGCTCCCGATAATAGGCGGTTCTTGCTCAGAGCCGGCTAACAAGAAGCAAAAGAAGGAGGCTCAGAGAAGGGTGCAGCATGTTGGAGTACAGGGACCCTTCATCAAGTCAAAATGGTCCCACATTCCAATCACTTTCTCTCAGGAAGACCTTCAGCTTAAGGATTATCCTCACAATGATGCCATGGTTATCTCTTGTGTGATCAAAGGATTTCTAGTCCACATTGTCTTAGTTGATACAGGCAGTGCAGCTGATATCATATTTGCTAAGGCCTTCAGACAAATGCAAGAGCCCGAAGACAAGGTCCATGATGCTACGCACCCTCTTTGTGGCTTCGGAGGACGGCAGATTGCAGCACTTGGGAAGATTACCATGCCAGTAACCTTCGGATTTGTTAACAACACAAGGACTGAGCAAATTGTGTTTGATATTGTTGACATGGAGTATCCTTACAATGCTATCATTGGTCGCGGTACTCTCAATGCCTTCGAAGCAATTCTTCACCCAGCTTACCTCTGCATGAAGATACCTTCGGACCAAGGGCCTATCGCTATTCATGGAAGCCAGGAAGCTGCTAGAAGGGCCGAAGGAAGCTGGACTGACTCCAAAGCAATCCATAACATAGATGGAGCTGAAGCTTGTGAACAGTACAAATTCAGAAGGGAGAAAGCAGCTTCAGCAGATCAGCCGAAGCCCATGCTCTTGTGTGAGGACATAGCAGAGCAGAAGGTGCTGTTGGGTTCTCAATTATCCGAAGAGCAGGAGAAAACCTTGATAAGGTTTTTGTTCAACAACAAAGATGTTTTTGCATGGTCAGCTAATGATCTCTGTGGAGTAAATCGGGATGTTATTGAACACTCGCTCAATGTTGACCCATCCTTCAGACCCCGAAAGCAGAGGCTTCGGAAAATGTCTGATGACAAGGCCGAAGGGGCTCGCAATGAAGTAAAAAGACTCCTCAGTGCAGGAGTTATCAGAGAAGTAAAGTATCCAGAATGGCTAGCTAACACTGTTATGGTAAAGAAAGCCAATGGCAAGTGGAGAATGTGTATCGATTTCACAGATCTCAACAAGGCTTGTCCGAAGGACGAATTCCCATTGCCAAGAATAGACTCTTTAGTTGATGCAGCAGCTTCTTCAGAGCTCATGAGTCTGCTAGATTGTTACTCAGGCTATCACCAAATCTGGATGAAGAAGGAAGATGAGCCGAAGACTAGCTTCATAACCCCAAGTGGCACATATTGCTATCTCCGGATGCCTGAGGGGCTCAAAAACGCTGGAGGAAGTTTCAGCAGAATGACTGCGAAGGTCCTCCAGTCTCAGATAGGCAGAAATGTGCTAACTTATGTCGATGACATCATTGTAAAAAGCACGAAGCAGGAAAATCATATTGCTGATTTGCAGGAGACCTTCGCCAGTTTCAGGCAAGCTGGTTTGAAGCTGAATCCAGAAAAATGTGTCTTCGGAGTAAAGAAGGGGAAATTTCTTGGATGCTTGGTTTCAACAAAGGGAATTGAAGCTAATCCAAATAAAATTGAAGCTATACTCCGAATGGAGCCACCAACTACAAGAAAGGGGGCCCAAAGATTGACAGGAAGGCTGGCATCTCTCAATAGATTCATATCCAGATCAGCGGAAAGAAATTTACCATTCTTCGAGGTGCTGAAGTCAGCTGAAGTCTTTCAATGGGGACCAAGCGAACAAAAAGCCTTCGAAGAGCTGAAGCAATATTTAATAGATCTAACAACATTAACTCCACCAACGCCAGGGGCTCCTTTGTTGTTATATGTGGCAGCTTCGCACTCGGCAGTAAGTGCAGCACTTGTCCAGGAGAAGCTTGATGGCCAAGTCAAGAAGCAGGTTCCAGTATATTTTGTATCTGAAGTCCTTAGTGTATCAAAGAAAAATTATACGGAACTGGAGAAGGTATTATATGCCGTCTTAATGGCATCCAGGAAGCTTCGGCATTATTTTCAAGCATACAATATTGTTGTTCCTTCTTCGCAGCCGTTGAAGGATATCATGAGAAATAGAGAAGCTACTGGACGGATTGGAAAATGGGCTGCAGAGCTCAATGAATTTTACATTGATTATGTGCATAGATCCTCGATCCAGTCTCAAGCGTTGGCAGATTTCATTGCCGATTGGACGCCAGGGGCTCAGGACGAAGAAGCAAATAAAGATGCCGAAGTGTGGACAGTATTCTGTGATGGCTCTTGGGGAACCTTCGGAGCAGGAGCGGCTGCTGTGTTGATCTCACCTTCCAAGGTTAAAACTTGTTATGCGGCAAGACTTGATTTCAACTGTACAAACAATATTACTGAGTACGAAGCCCTGCTCCTGGGCCTTCGGAAATTAAAGGCAATGGGGATCAGAAGGGCGATTCTTAAAACTGATTCCCAGGTTGTTTCAGGCCATATCGACAAAAGTTGCAAGGCTAAAGATCCGAAGCTTGAAAAATATCTAGACACGGTCCGAAGAATCGAAGCTTCCTTCGAAGGATTTTCTGTCAAAAATATCCCTCGAGGACAAAATGAGCATGCTGATTTGTTAGCTAAGTCAGCAGCACAGGGGCTGCCATTACCTTCGGATGTATTCTTCGAAACAATAAAGGCACCTTCAGTGGAGCTTCTTGAAAGAGCAGTCCTCAACATATCTCCTGTTTATAGCGAAGATTGGAGAACTGAGATCATCTCTTACCTTCAGGGTAAGTTCCTTTCAGATGACGAAGCTTATAATAAAAGGATAGAGGCAAGAGCTCGTCCATATGTCATGATAGAAGGGGAGTTATACAAACATGGAGTTTGCGCTCCGCTGCTCAAGTGTTTATCTAGAACCGAAGGTATAGAGTTGATGAAAGAAATACATGCAGGCCTGTGTGGATCCCACATTGGATCTAGGCCGCTACTTGGAAAAGTTTTCCGCCAAGGGTTTTATTGGCCGAAGGCAGCTTCGGATGCAGCGGAGTTAGTTCAAAAGTGCGAAGGTTGTCAGAAATGTGCAAGAGATCAAAAGCAACCTTCGTCTTTGACACAGCTGATACAACCCATCTGGCCATTGCAAAGGTGGGGCCTTGACTTGCTAGGTCCATTACCACCGGCTCAAGGGAATCTAAAATATGTTATAGTGGCTGTGGAGTATTTTTCTAAATGGATTGAGGCGAAGCCATTAGCCACAATAACTTCGGCCACTGTCCAAAAGTTTTTCTGGCAGAATATTGTTTGTCGTTTCGGGGTACCGAAGGCCATCACTGTGGATAATGGAACGCAGTTCGACTCCGAAGCTTTCAGAAATTTCTGTGATCAAATTGGTATGAAGATCCATTTTGCATCAGTCAGGCATCCGGAGTCAAATGGGCTCGTTGAAAGGGCCAACGGCATTATAATGACAGGAATAATGAAGTTAATCTTCAATCAACCCAGGGGAAAGTGGCCAGATCAGTTAACCAAAGTGGTGTGGAGCCACAATACAACAACATCAAGGTCTACAGGCTTTACTCCATTCAAGTTATTGTTCGGTGACGAAGCAATAACTCCGGAAGAAGCTAAAGCTGGATCAATAAGAGTAGTAGCTTCGGCAGAATCAGGTCCTGAAGATGCCTGTTTTGTGGAAAAAGATGCTTTAGAAGGGATCAGGCTTCAGGCTGTGGAGAATATCAATAAATACCAAGCTGAGACAGTCAAATGGCGAGATAGAAAGGTCCGGCTAAAAAATATTGAGCCGGGACACTTGGTGCTTCGGAGAGTGGCCAACCCAGACACAGTGGGCAAGTTGTAGTTGAAATGGGAAGGACCTTTCTTAGTAGCATCTTCGTCAAGACCTGGTTCATACAGATTGAAGGACATGGACGGCAACGAAATTCCAAGATCTTGGAATGCGGATGAGCTTCGGCGATATTATGTATAACTTGATGTAACTTTTTATGTTTTTTTCTTTTCTTTTTCATGGCACCCTTTTCCTTTCTAAAGGGGGAGAAAGGTTTTTAATGGGGCCATCATATGTAATTTCCTTTTTAGTTTTATAAGAGCAAAATCCCCCAAAGAATGCAAATGTAAAAGCTGAGAACGCACCATCGAGTGTCGAAACTGAAAAAGCGAAGAAGCTCCAAAGACGTTCCTAAGGGAATGCAGAGCTTACAGCGAAAAGTCAACGCTGATACCGCCGAAAGTAAAAGGCGAAGAAGCTCCAAAGACGTTCCTAAGGGAATGCAGAGCTTACAGCGAAAAGTCAACGCTGATTCCGCTGAAAGTAAAAGGCGAAGAAGCTCCAAAGTCGTTCCTAAGGGAATGCAGAGCTAATGTGTGATTGTTTCTAAGGAAATAATGGCTGAGGGTATGGCTTCGGATATGTGTTTGGACATTCATTCGCACATCACATTGCATCATAGCATTTGCATTCATAAACATTCATTCATGGCATAAGTGGAGGTTTCGGTAAAAAAAGAAGAAGCGGTCTTTTATGCTTCGTTGTGTACGAAAAGAAGGGAAGGTGTTTTTTTCGCCTTCAGCTCAAAATACTAATTTCGTCCACATCAAAGCACCTCAATGGAGGGGTAAGGATATATTACAAGGTATGGACATAATTCATTAAGAACGGTTCAGCTATATTTACAAAAGTTGTTACAAAAGTCTCTTGAGTTTTTTCTACAGTGTACTCCTACTGATCTTCACCGAGCTTCAGCTTCGGCGGCATATTTTTTAAGCATCACCTTCAGCTTCGTCATCCTACATGAATCAAGGTATTGCGAGTAAAAATCAAGTGTGAAGGAGAAGGTAAGCACAAGGTATGATTTCTTACTGGTTCAAGATGACTTCGAGCTTCGTCTCCAGCCTTCTCTCGCCCGCCTTTTGTCCATAACATTTTTATAAATCTGTTTGAAATGCTTCGGGCGAGGTCAGGAATATCGTCTAGAATTGATGGAGACAGAGTGAAATTCGGCCTGTTGACGATTTTTCCATGATCACAGCCGGCCTTCAGGAACGCTGCAGCAGTGCCCCGAGAAGCTACCTAGGCACAGAAGTCACCGTGCCCGGCTATAACTTCGTCAAGCTCATCAATTTCAGCTTCAATATGTTCGAAGGCTCTTGGCAAATTTTCAGCTGCAGGGGTGAACTTTCCACTGCTGGCTCCAACTGAGTAAAAGATCTTCTTTAATTGTTGAATACAGTTGTTACTAAATTTCAAACATTTGTCTTGAAGGCTTGTTAATGATCTCTTCAAATCTGAGTTGGTTTGGACTTCGGCCTCAAGTTTTGAATTAAGCTCTAGCTTCTCTTGTTCAAATTGTTTTGATTGGCAGATAAGCTTCGAATTCAATTCTGCTACTTTAGCTTCAGTTTCTGCCAGCAAGCCTTCAGTTGTTTGGAGTTCGAAGTCTTTCTTTTCAATAATAGCTGATTGCTCTTTTATTTTGCTCTCCAAATTTTCAATTATAGCTTCATGTTTTTTATCCTCTAGATCTTGCTGCATCTTCAAAGCTTTGCTTAGTAGCATGCTCTGCACATAAACAACCTTTGTCAGAAATATTTCCATTATTAAAAACAATAGAAGTCAGAGAAAAGTTGTTCACCTTGAAATTGGAATAAAATAAGCTACCGACGATATGTTGTCGTCGGTAGCGGCTGATATCTGTTTCTAGCTTCGGAAAACCGATACTCTTTGATAGAGTACCGATGACCTTAGCCCCAGTTTGATCCCGGATGCAGCTCAATTTCTCGTCGTCAATGCCTCCGAATAGAAGAGCTCCTGGCTTGTATCCGCAAGATTTGGCATAGTCCTTAAGCTCTTCTATTTCGGCCTTCGACAGTTCTTGCCCAATTAAATTTTGAAATATGTAGGCTTCGTCTTCCGAAGTATCTTCGGCTATTTCCTTTCCCTTTCCAGGCACTGTGGCCATGGTTTTTTCAGCAGCGGTGGCAGCTTCTTCTGCGGCCATGTCTAGCAAAATTTTGTCGATGTCTTCAATCATAGTTTCCAAGTTCACATCTTTGGCTGAAGCGGCTTCGGTAGCCGCGACCTCCGAAGGTGCGACTTCGACATTTGTTGTGCCCCCAACCGCTGGCGTTTTCCGAGCTGAGGCCCTCGGTGGCGTCTTGTCAATAACTTCGGTCACTGCAATAATTCTTTGCCTCTTTGTTCTGGTTATCTTCGTTTTTTCCGGCTTCTCCACCTTTCGAAAAAGCTTCGTCAGTTGAGGCCCTAATGGACTTAGCTTCGCGGGTAGGGGTTCAGTCATTACCTTTAAGATCTCCTCCACGTCGCTGGTAGAGGGTGGTGCAGGAGTCCCCTCTTCGTCGGATAATTTTCGCTTTGGAGATGATATTTTTCTCTTCTTTGGAATTTTCTTCTCTCTTGGTGGTTCTTCCTCATCTTTGTTCAAAGTTTCGGCCACTCTTTTCCTTTTTTGGCCCTCAGCACCCTTATTCAACCGTTCATAGTCAGGGTACTCGAAGCCCAGGGCATCAAACACTCGGTTTAGTCTTCGCTTCGGACGGGTGCCGAAGGCCGCAGTCATTAGCTGATCTTCTTTTTTGGAATAATTCCCAAGAATTTCATTGCACATTACTTCAACTGTGTCCAGCCACTCTTGGCAAGGTTTTTTAAAGTATTTCTTGAACTTGAAATGGTAAGGAAGCCGGACAAGTTCCCCCTCCTTCTTCTCCCCCTCTAGCTTTGGCATTTCCCATTCTTTTAGAGTAGGGAAAACCCTGAACGCCAAGAACTCTTGAACCAGATCCCTGGTACTGATATGCTCTGAAATAATTTTAAACTCACCCAGTGCAGCCCAGGTGGGACCTTCTAATGTCATGTGGCATCGCGGCCTTGTTTCTCCGAAGATCAATTCAAGTGGGCTTTGTACCAACTTCTCTTCGTCTTCGTCAACCTTCACATAAAACCACTCTGACTTCCAGCCTGCCGGCCATTTGCTTCGGTAGCTAATAACAGGAAACTTTGTGGTCTTCCGATAGGCAAAATTGTAGCAACCAAAGTTATCATGTAATCCATCTTTTCTGGCCTTCGTTTGGTAATGTAACTCATGAACTCGACAAAAACTGTCGGCAAACGGTTCCACCGCCTGGCTTCGGAGGGCCCAGATGCAAACACTAAGCCTAACGATAGCGTTAGGAGTCAACTGATGAAAGTAGATTCCAAACTTCTTCAATACATCTGCAATAATCCCATGAAGGGGGAATCTTAACCCAGCCTTTAGAAAGCTCTTGAAAATAACTATCTCATCCTTCTCTGGCTTCGGGGTAGTTTCTTCTCCCCCGAAGCGAAGTAGCTTCTTCTGATTTTCACTGAAATAACCTGATTTTACCATCTTGGAGAGATCAGCCTTCGAAACGGTCGACTTTTCGAAGTCTAAGTGGCTGGGCTTGCTTGGCATGGCAATGTGATAATCATCTTCGGGATTAGTTTCTTCAATATTTTCCTCTTCTGCTTCGGCATTTGCTTGTTCTGCTTCAGCAGCGGGAATTTCTTCCGCAGTTACCAGTCCGGATCGTTGCATTGCTTCGGAGATGGGAACAGTCTCCGAACCTTCAGCTTCGTCTCCTTCATGCTCAACCCTGGCGGTAGATCGCACTCTGGCCATTAATTCTGAGTCTGTGAAAATTGAATACTTTTTTGAATACTTTTTTCTCCCGAAGCCCTTCCTTCTGACGAAGCAGACTTCGAGTTGGACCTTCGTTCAATTCCGAGAGTCAAGCTTCGGCTATGGTTAAAAATTTTGGCAGCAAAACGGTGCAAATAGCAATGAATGCTGTGGTAACTTCACACCTACCCGTCTGTTTATATAGTACTGCAGGTAAGAAGGCGAAGCGCCAGGATTTTTACACCAGGCGGACAGTCACTAGCACTCGCTGCGCGGTGGACCGCAGAGACCAAACAGTAACTCTGCAAAGTGGGCCTGGCACGCGCTCGGAAACTGGATCGTTTCTCGACAACGAGCTCAGGGAAGGTGTTTTTTGGACCTTCGGCTTCCCGAAGCTTGAGAGGCTTTTTTCACGGATCAAGCTCGTTATGAAAAACGATCTAGCACCGCGAAAGGGGCTACTGTTGGGGCCATGCTTCGTTGCGCCGAAGGTCTTACGGGAAGAAGCAGCTTCGGCTGAAGTTGTCCCCAGGAGATGACCGAAGGTTCCTTTTCATGAAGCTTCGGCATTACAAACCGACATAGAGATAGAATGACCTTTTAATCCATAAAGGTCTGAGTCAATGTTGTAAACTTTTATGAGGGGCATAATTGTAATTCGTCACAGGCTGTGTCCTGTGTCTATAAATAGATGAACAGTACCCCCGTACTGTTCACGCTGACTTGTATTCACTCGCGCGTCACGCTTGGACTTTTGCCTTCTGTCAAGCCGAAGGTAAAAATGTAACTCAATATTGTTCAAGTGCATTCATGACTATGTGATTAAATGATATTAATGATGACATATGATTATTTCTCATGTCTCGTATGCTTCTCCTTTCATTGAAATATACTGTAATGTCGAAGGTACGTCCTTCAAGACCTTCGTCTGAAGATCATTATATCCTAAGGGAAATAATGCTCCGAAGGACGAAGGGCATTAATCATTAACCTTTTTGTGTTGCCTTGTTCTTAATTCATAGCACTTGAGAACAAGTCCCCAAAAGCAGGTAACCACATGTCCATCATTTCCGAAGCTGAACTCCTCCACCTCGTGTCCATCGGGGTTCTTCCTCCGCGGGAACTCTGTTCTTGGCGGATTTGCCACGGGACTACTGTCCCGACAGAGGATACCCACGAGTCTGTAGTTTACGCCCCTTTTCTTCTCCGCGGCCTTGGCCTTCCCATCTCTCCCTTTTTCCGCGGTCTCCTTGATTTCTACCACATTAACCTGACCCATCTGAACCCTAACTCAATTCTGCAAATCTCTATCTTCGTTCACTTATGCGAAGCCTTTCTTGGCGTGCTGCCGCATTTCGGCTTATGGAAATACCTGTATCATTGTCGCCCTGGGATGGCCGGGGGACAACATCAGTTGGTCGGAGGTGCCAGTTTGGAGATGCGCCGCGGGCGGAAGACTGAGTATCTTGAGATTCCCCTTAAAGACAGTATTAAGGGGTGGCGTCTAGAGTGGTTCATAGTTGATAATTATGGAAATTCTCTCCCCTCCCGGTCGGGAAGACAGCCATACGTTCGCACCCCAAGCTGGACCGAGTCTCCCACAGATGAGGAGGTAGCTGAGGCGGGTGTGTTGCTAGCTGAAGTTGGACTGCTGAAAGAGAGAGGTCTAACTGCTGAAGCTGTGGTCACTGACTTTGTTTTCAAGAACATTCAGCCACTGAAAGATAGGGCCTACCCAGCTTATCTGTATCGAGGGCTAGCCGACTCAACTCGGGTTACCAACAGGAGAATCCCTTCTGCAGACTTGGTGAGCCGACTTGAAATGATTCTCAGGGGCAAGGTGTCCAATGTTGGTGCTCCAGTGGCATACTCGGCCTTGAACTTGCCTCCCCCCAAAGCCTTCACCCTTTTCGTGTCAAATCCACCTGTGACTGATGGCAATTTGGGCCTTAGAGTGCGACCCTCTGCTGAAGAAGTCAGTGCTTTGGTTGCTTCGCTTGGGGAGATTCCTGATGATGAACGGCAAGTCCATTTTGAGGTGCCCCTGAACCCTAGTGATGCAGATATAAATGCCATGCTTGATCTGCTAGCTGAGGATTCTTCTGACGCTGCTCCTGCTAGTACATTGGCAGTGGTGCCCCTCCCAGAGGTTGATACAACTTTGGATGTTCAGAAACCTGTCAGTACTCGCCCGAGGCGCCCTAGCCGAACCAATCAGCCTGAGCCTTCTGCTGATGAGCAAAAGAAGAAAAGAAGACGCCTCCGGCGAGTATCCAGTTTTGATGAGGACGCTGGTACCTCAGTTCCCGCTGCTGAAGAAGTGCCTGCGACTGGACTTACTGACGCTGACCCCAATGGGTGTACCCAAACTGCTACTGATCCCAATGTGGGTGCTCCACCTGTTGCTGATCCTAATGGGGGTGCTGCTTGTGTTGTCGGTGTGGATGACGAGGGGGAAGAGAATGAGGTTCCTTTGACTCGAAAGAACAGTCGGCAGTTCATCACCAGTGGTGAGAGTAGTGGAGTTCCCTCTCCTGCTTTGTCTGCCCTCATTGGTCTACAAGAACTGTCTCTGGCCAACTTTGATCAAACTCTTGAGGATATGGTCCCAGAGGACTTGTTATCGGAGCCAGTGGATGATGGTGTAATGGAGGCTTGTGCTGACGTGCCCGATGCTGGGTTGAGGTCATCCCGTGCCTCGTCGACCTTAGAGCGCGATCTTGAGGGCCGGGAGACTGACTTGAATCGTCCTGGTCCTATGGAGGTAGATGAGGGCCCATCAACCTTAGAAGTGGTTACTGCAGAGAGCTTGGACCTCAAGAGTGGTGCTGTCACATGCCTAGCCCCCGAGGGTGTCGCCGGGGATGACTTAGCTCGGGTGGAGAGTGTAAGCCACTGCCCAGCCCCCGAGGGTGCTGCCGGGGATGATCCGGCTCAAATGGGCAGTGCCAACTATGACCCAGCCCCCGAGGGTGCCCGAGCAGGGTCTCCTTCCTGTACCTCCATGGACGTTCACGCAGGATCTCCTCCACACTCTGGCTGTACGGTGGTAGCCCAGAATTTGGATCAGGGAGTCGCTTTAGAGGGCAACGCCCCTGCTGACCGAGTGTTGGGCTCTGTTGAAGGTGCTGAGTTGATCTCTGCTGATTCGTTGCAAACTGCTCCGGGTGGTGGCCTTACATCTGCTTATCAACTGATCTCTCCTGATCTGGGGATCCCTTCGTTCTTCTCCAACCTCCAGGTACTATGATGTATTTTAACTTGACTTTTACATTGCCTAAACTGCTGTCGTCACACTCGTCTGTTTTCCTCATCAGGCTTTGGTGGATGGAATGGCTAGCCAGCTGAGGCTTCAGGGCGCTTCCACCCTAGAGGTAGCTTCATCTCTTGCATGTTGGAATCCAGTGTCACTTCAACGTCGCGTCTCTGAATTGGAGGCAACCAACGCTGGTTAGTGCTTTTTTGCTTCTCTCTGCCTTCGCTGTGGACTGCCTTACCTTCTGACCCCATTTTGTTTGATTATCTCTCGTTAGGAGTGACTCGGCAGATTTCAATTCTTGAGGAAAAACACTCCCGAGATCTGGCTGAATTGGCTCAGCGGTGCACTGGCTTTGAGGAGAAGTACTCTCAGGGCCAAATTGAACTGGGTCAAGTCTCTGCTGCCTTGGATGACGCCAATGCCCTGAATTCTTCCCTTCATGCTCAGCTTGATTCTGAAAAGGTAATATACAAAACTGTGCCTTGCCTTGCTGTGCTCCTATTACTTGCTTGGTTTTTGAAGGGGCTGACTTTTGCTCGCAGGAAGAAAAGCGTATCCTTGCTGCTTCTCGTGACAATCTTGACAGGTTGTATCGTGATTCTAGCAATTCGCTGACTATCTTGGAGAGAAGTCATCGCTTCACCATGGAAGAATTAGACCTCCAACGTTGTAAGCTGCAGGAATCCATGGATGAGGTAACCCGGCTCAAGCAGTTGATATCAGCAAAGGATGCTACTATCAAAGAACTCCGAGCTTCCAAAAAATCTATTGCCCGGGAGTTAGAGACTGCTCGACTGGCTGCTAAAGTCACTGAAGAAACTTCTGTTACTCTCAAGGCCCAGCGTGACAGAGCCATGGATAAGGCTATTCGGGCAGGACGAATATTGATGAGGAGACCCGGCGTGGTTGTTCCTGAAGACATAAGAGCTGATGTGAATGCTGCTCCTGATTCCTCGAGTTGCCCTTCTTCGTCGGTCGCTCCTGAGAAAGACTTTGCAAAATAAAGAAAAACTTTTGCGTGCTTTGAGTGCGCGGTTAGCATAATCGAGTATTTGTCAGAGGACATTAGTTCAGCACTCGAATGATATAATGACTTTCTTATTGTATCAGAATTCATCAGTTCGTAAATTTATAGTAATGAAATGACGCATGATGATTATGAAATTCGTTTGTGGGATATGGAAGTCATCCCCTGAATTGTAAAGGCACGTTGCATCGGCTTAAATTGCCACTGACTTTTAGCCGATGGCTCCATTAGTAGGGCATAGTGGTCACCCCAAGTTAAGTAGGCGTGAGCATGTTGCACTGCCTTAAATCGTTGCCGACTTAAGTCGATTGCTCCGTTAGCAGGGCATAGTGGTCACCCTGAGTTAAGTAAGCGTGAGCATGTTGCACCGCCTTAAGTCGTCGCCGACTTAAGTCGATTGCTCCGTTAGCAGGGCATAGTGGTCACCCTAAGTTAAGTAAGCGTGAGCATGTTGCACCGCCTTAAGTCGTCGCCGACTTAAGTCGATTGCTCCGTTAGTAGGGCATAGTGGTCACCCTGAGTTAAGTAAGCGTGAGCATGTTGCACCACCTTAAGTCGTCGCCGACTTAAGTCGATTGCTCCGTTAGTAGGGCATAGTGGTCACCCTGAGTTAAGTAAGCGTGAGCATGTTGCACCGCCTTAAGTCGTCGCCGACTTAAGTCGATTGCTCCGTTAGTAGGGCATAGTGGTCACCCTGAGTTAAGTAAGCGTGCAAGTCAATCGTAAATGAACTGAGTATCCTTGAAACCTCTTTTTTATTGATGACATATTTCCACTTTACAGAGTACATCATCATCCCAGCAGTTTTGAGATACAGCTAGGGATAAAACTTTCTGAGGTGTTCTATGTTCCAGGAGTTCCCAACTTCTGTGTCGTCCATCTGAGTGAGGCGATACGATCCGGGCCGAGTGGCTTCTGCTACCACGAAGGGCCCTTCCCATAAGGGTGATAACTTGTGTCGTCCCTCCCCCGTTAGAATTCGGCGGAGGACGAGATCTCCTGCTGAGAAGAATCGTTGTCGCACAGCCTTGTCGTGATAGCGCCTTAGAGTCTGCTGGTACCTTGCTGATTGGATTACTGCGTTTAGCCGTTCTTCCTCAAGTACATCTATGTCCTCCAGCCTGGTGGCCTCAGCTTCTGCTATGCTTTCGAAGATCAACCTTGGCGCCCCAAACTTGAGATCAGCAGGTAGCACTGCCTCCGACCCATAGACCATGAAGAAAGGAGTGTTTCCATGCAAGGCTCGGCTAGGTTGGGTTCTTAGGCTCCAAACGACATAGGGCAATTCCCTTATCCACTTTCCTGCGAATTTTTCATTCTTATCAAAGACCTTTTTCCTGAGTGCTTCCAATATCATCCCGTTGGCTTGCTCAACCTGCCCGTTGGCTCTTGGATGGGCTACAGATGCATACTTGATCTGAATGCTCTTTTGCTCGCAGAAGTCAAAGAATTCTGAACTTGTGAAGTTGGATCCTAAATCAGTTATGATGCTGTTTGGTATCCCGAATCTGAATATTATGTCTTGTATGAATTCCACGGCCTTAGCAGAGGTTAAAGAGGCAATGGGCTTGAACTCTATCCATTTAGTGAATTTGTCGATTGCTACCAATACATGAGTGTATCCCCCTTGAGCTTTCTTGAAAGGTCCAATCATATCCAGTCCCCAGCATGCGAAAGGCCAAGTTACTGGTATGGTCTGCAGTTGCTGTGCTGGCATGTGTTGTTGCTTTGACAAGTATTGGCAGGCTTCGCACCTCTGAACTAACTCGGCTGCATCGTTCTTTGCTATTGGCCAATAGAATCCTGACCTGAAGACCTTCCCGACTAGTGTTCTGGAGGCTGCATGTATTCCACATTGCCCAGCATGGACCTCCTCCAGAAGTTGCTTCCCAGTGGACGGGAGAATGCACCTCATGAGGACGCCTGATGCACCCCTTCTGTATAATGTCTCCCCAATAAGTGTATAGTGAGCCGACTGTCTTGCAATGCGCTCTGCCGAATTCTTGTCGTCTGGTTCTTCTTCATTCTTTATATACTTAATGATCGGCCTTCTCCAGTCATCAGGGTCTGACTCGGGTTGATCTATGATGTTGCACTCTTCTGTTTGATCCATTGAGATACTCGGCTACAGAATTTCTTGCACGAAAACTCCGGGTGGGACCTGAGTTCGACTGGACCCTAGCTTGGACAGTACATCGGCTGCTGTGTTCCGATCTCTTTCTACATGATGAAATTCCAGACCCTCGAATTTATCTTCCAGCTTTCGGATGGCAGTGCAGTATTTTCCCATTGAATCGCTTGAGCAATCCCACTCCTTATTTATCTGGCTGATGACTACCAGAGAGTCTCCGTATACCATTAATCTTTTGACGCCCAACGATATGGCAATGTTCAATCCATGGATCAAAGCTTCATACTCGGCTGCATTGTTGGAGGCCGGGAATAGCAACTGGAGGGCGTACTTGAGGTGTTCGCCTCCAGGTGCAGTGAAGAGAATCCCTGCTCCTGCTCCCTGCAGCTTCAGTGAGCCATCAAAATACATTTGCCATACTTCTGCAGTCTCCGGGTTGTCTAGTACTTGTTGTTCGGTCCACTCTGATACGAAATCAACCAGTGCTTGAGTTTTGATGGCAGTGCGAGGTCGGAACTCGATGTCATGAGATCCCAGCTCACAAGCCCACTTGGCTATTCGACCGATGGCTTCCTTGTTGTGAAGAATATCCCCTATTGGAAAACTTGTAACTACTATGACTTTGTGGTCGTCAAAGTAGTGACGCAGCTTGCGGGCAGTTAGAAGTACTGCGTATAATAGCTTCTGAACTTGAGGGTACTTCTTCTTTGAGGGGCCTAGGACTTCACTAATGAAGTAAACAGGATGTTGTACTGGATAGGCATGTCCTTCTTCTACTCGCTCGACTACCAACGCGGTGCTTACCACATGAGTCGTGCAAGAGATATACAGTAGCAAATCTTCAGCTGGTTGAGTTGACGTAGCTCGCCGGGGTGGTTTCAGTACTAGTGGTGTTGTCAAGAATTTTTTCAGAGCATCTAGAGCTTCTTGTGCTTCTGAAGTCCATTGAAACTTATCCACCTTCTTGAGTAACTTGTAAAATGGCAAACCTTTTTCTCCTAGCCTGGATATGAATCTGCTCAGAGCTGCCATACATCCAGTAAGTCGCTGAACCTTCTTTTGCGATCGAGGTGCTTCCATCTTCATGATAGCTTCAATCTTATCTGGATTAGCCTCAATTCCCC
The DNA here is from genome assembly GCA_029449295.1 of Zea luxurians. Classification (NCBI taxonomy): domain Eukaryota; kingdom Viridiplantae; phylum Streptophyta; class Magnoliopsida; order Poales; family Poaceae; genus Zea; species Zea luxurians. The sequence goes on from JAOPSE010000023.1 coordinate 51,650,086, forward strand.
GGTGGCTGACGATAAACCCGAGCAACTTTCCTGCTGGTACCCCAAAAACACATTTCTCGGGATTAAGCTTCCATCTATACCGCCTCAGACTGTTGAAAACCAGTTGTAAGTCTTCGATGAAGTTTTTTGAGTCCTGTGTTTTGATTACCACATCATCCACGTAGGCCTCCACACGCTTGCCCCAGTGATCGGCTAAGCATGTTTGAATGGCTCTCTGGTAAGTTGCTCCAGCGTTTTTGAGGCCAAACGGCATGGAGGTATAACAGAAAGCACCAAACGGAGTAATGAATGCCGTTTTTTCTTCATCTTCCTTTGCCAGACTAATCTGATGGTATCCAGAATAGCAATCCAGGAAAGACAGCATAGAACATCCAGCGGTGGAGTCCACCACCTGATCTATCCTTGGGAGCCCAAAAGGATCCTTCGGACAGTGTTTGTTGAGATCAGTATAATCAACACACATGCGCCAATCCACTTTATTCTTTTTGAGTACAAGAACAGGGTTGGCTAACCACTCGGGATGTAACACTTCTCTAATGAATCCAGCCGCGACCAAGCGAGCTAACTCGGTGCGAATGGCCTCTCTTTTGTCGGGCGTGAAACGACGTAGTTTTTGCCGAATCGGCCTTGCCTGGGGATAGACCTTCAGTTTGTGCTCGGCCAGTTCTCTTGGGACTCCCGGCATATCCGCAGGTTGCCATGCGAATACATCTCGGTTATCTTGCAGAAACCGGACGAGCGCGCTTTCCTATTTGTCATCCAAGCTGGAGCTGATGATAGCCGTCTTGCGCTCATCAGCGAACCCCAGGTTGATTCTCTTGGTTTCTTCAGTCGGCCGCATAGAGGTCGCGGTCTGAGCTTCGCTTGCCGGTACTGCGAGGTCCTCCTCAGGCTTAGAGTTCGCCAGCGTGGAGGGAACCGTCGATGGCTTGGCGGTGAGGGCTGCTTGAATAGCCACTCGGAAACACTCTGCGGCGCCTTGGAAGTCGGCGCGCACAGTTATGATCCCTTGCGGTCCTGGCATCTTCAGTATCATGTATGTGTAATGCGGAATGGCCATGAACTTGGCCAATCCAGGCCTCCCGATGATGGCGTTGTACCCGCAATCGAAGTTCGCCACTTCAAACCTCAGGAACTCGGTTCTGTAGTTCTCCGGAGTTCCGAAGGTGACTGGCATGTAGATGTGGCCCAGCGGGTATTCCCCTTCTGTTGCCACGATGCCGAAGAAAGGAGTGTCCGACTCGTGGAGCTCTTTGAGGTGAACTCCCAAGCCTTGGAGTGTCCGGGGGAAGGTGACGTTGATGCTGCTCCCCCCGTCCACTAACACCTTCTTCACCCGGCTCTCTCGGATCACCGGATTGACGAGAAGCGGGTATTTGCCCGGATGGTCGAAGTTGAGCCATTGATCTGCCCGAGTGAAGGCGATCGGGTGCTCCGACCACCGGTATGGGGCGGGAGGGCCGGTGGTCGCCACCAGTATCTGGCGATCGTTGAGCTTTTGCTGTCTTCTGTTCTCCTGCGATCCGTGTCCACCGAAGATGACGTTGACCTCCCTGTCAACGCGTGGGAAAGCTCCTCCTCCTCCCTCCTCCTGCTGATGGGGTTGTCGTGGTTCATCTGGTCCTCCCCTCGGCGGAGGAGGAGGTAGAGGTTGGAAGGGTCGGCCGTGTCCGACGGAATGCTTGAAGTCTCGGCAGTTACGAAGAGTGTGGCGCATGTCCTTGTGGTACGGGCACTGGGCGTCGAGGATGTCGTCCAACGTGCGTTCGCCTCCACGAGGTCCTCCTCGGGCGCGAGAGGCAGGTGGTCCGGCGGCGTGCACTTCTTCGCGAGGCCTCTTCTCCCATCGTTTGTCGGGTTGCTAGTTCGTGTCGCGTCGTGGTGCTGCCGGTGCGGGCTTTGCTCCTCCGATGAGGTCCTGGGCCCGCTCGTCGGCGGTGATGTAGAGGTCGGCTTCTCGGAACAGCTCCTCGGAGGTAGTCGGTGCCTTCTGTAGTATGGCTCGGACGAAAGCCGAGTCATTGGATCCTCTGTAGAAGTCCTCGATCACGGCCGCCTCCGTGACCTCGGGGATACGATTCCTCATGGTCTGAAACCTTTTGAGGTACGACCGGAGAGTCTCGTCCCCCCGGCGCTTGATGGATTTGAGGTCCCACGGTTGCGCCGGCTTGTCGGAGAGGGACTGGAAATTGGCGATGAAGCATCGACTGAAGTCGCCCCAGACGTCGATGCAGTGTCGGGGTAGATGTCGTAGCCATTGCAGCGCGTCTTGCCCAAGGACAATGGGTAAGTACGCGGTCATCACGTCTTCGGACGCCCCGGCAGCTCGAGCAGCGGTGGTGTAGACGGCTAGCCAACCCCCTGGATCCTGCTTAGGTTCATATTTGTCTACATTGGATACCTTGAAGTTGGGAGGCCATTGGATGGCCCTAAGGCGCGGAGTAAGAGCGGACACTCCGCACGTGTCCTCCTGTCGTCGGGGACGATGTCTGTCCCGGGGAGGGGAATTGTGATTGTGGTTCCTCGACCATCCCCGGGTGGTTCCGCCAGTTGAGGCCGTTGCCGACTCAGTTCCGGTGGCTTGGCTCTGAGTCGGGATGCCATGATCCCTGTCGTACTCCTCCCGATGGCGAATCTCGTTCTCATGTCTCCGCTCCCGCGAAGCATTGATGGAGCTTCGCGCGTCTCGGCGACTGTTGATGGCGTGTCATAGATCGTTCGGCGGGTGAGCAAGCGGTAGAAGATGGTTGGCCGCCTGGGTGAACAGTCGTCGGTAGCCCTCGGCGTCAGGAGTCCGAGGGAGTCCATCAGCTATCCGAGCTAATACCCCTCCGACTTCGCTCGGCGTGTTCATAGCTCGGGCGAAGTCGGGATTCAGGTTGCGCCCGAAGAATGGATTCTCCCGGTGCTGCCTTGCATCTTGCTCAGCCTGTTCCTGAGCTCGTCGGCGATCACGTCGTCGGGAGTTCCTTTGTTCTCTGAAGACGCGTTCTTCCAGAGTTTCTCCTATCTCCGAGACCTCGTCTCGCGAGACAGGCTGCTCCGGATTCCGCTCTCCGGCCGCATGATGTCGTCGAACGTTCCTACGCCGGTTCCTCCGTCGTCGGGACTCTCGTTGAGGCGGTTCTTCCCCGGGTACGGTCGGCTCGTCGTCGGAGACGATAGGCGACTCCACTCTCCCGATGAAGAGGATGTCGGGGTAGAATGGTGCTGCTGTCGTGGTGACCTTCTTCCCGTTCTCCTTTGAGGCATGGGGAACGGAAAGAGTGACTCGCTTCTCCCCGGTTACCTTCTTCCTTGCGATCTGTGTCCACTCTTTTGTCGGAGACGTAGGCAGTGGAGTTCTCCGGGTCAGCGAGCCCTCGGCCCCCGACTTTCCGGAGACGATCTTCTTCCGGAAAGCTGGAGGTTGTGCTTCTCCGGTATTTTTGGAGTTCGTTGGGGGAGACTTCTTTTCCGGTGGATCCGCGATACGGTGCAGAATTCCTTCTTTATCCGCTACAGATGAGATTGTTCCGAAGCAGAATACGGATCCGGGACGCAGGGTGATCTTGCTGTAGAAGGTGACGGCCATTGAGCTAGCTTGGATCGTCGACACACCCCCTACCTGGCGCGCCAGCTGTCGGTGTTTTGGGTCCGACCGCACACCCGGGGTTGCCCCTCAAGGTGTTTTAGGAGTAGGACGGTGTCGACAACTGTAGCAAAATGGTTCGTGTCGATCGCACGAGGGACAGTGGACAAGGTTTACAGGTTCGGGCCGCTTAGAGATGCGTAACACCCTACGTCCTGGTGAGTATGCTTGGTGGATGTGGTTACAAGAGAGCTCTCTGGATTGAGAATACAGAGAGTTGACGCGGGTGGCTAAGTAAAGGGTCGATCGTTCTGAAGGGGTGCCCCCTAGGCCTTATATACTCGACCGTAGGGCAGTACACGTGGATAAGATAACAACAAGTAGCTAAAAGATAGTGAACCTCTTGAGATTATCCCTACGTAACCCTCACCGACTTATCCTCGCATGGCTTCGTTGCATGGAGGCTCCAGCGTGGGAGAGTCGGATCTCTGTTGCGGTCATTCGCTCGACGTTGTGGGCCGTCCGGGTTTGCACCAATCTGGCCTCATGTCATTCTGCTTTGCTGGTTGTTTCTCCCCAGGCCCACGAAAGAATGACCTTACGATTTATTGGGCCCTTGGGCCTTTCGTGAGGTCCTTTACTCTTTTAGTGGACCCGGGGGATATCTATCCCCCACAGAAGTCGTTGTCAGCTTGGATGCATTCATCCATCTTTTGAAGCAACTTCTCCAAAGTCTGCGGAGGCTTTCTAGCGAAATACTGAGCAGTAGGTCATGGACGAAGCCCCTTGATCATGGCCTCAATGACAATTTCATTGGGCACTGTAGGTGCTTGTGCTCTCAGACGCAAGAACCTTCGGACATATGCCTGTAGATACTCCTCATGGTCTTGCATGCATTGAAATAGGGCCTGAGCTGTGACCGGCTTTGTCTGAAAACCTTGGAAACTTGTCAGTAGCATATCCTTGAGCTTCTGCCACGAAGTAATAGTCCCTGGCCGAAGAGAAGAATACCATGTCTGGGCCACATTGCGAACTGCCATGACGAAGGACTTGGCCATGACAGCTGCATTGCCTCCATATGAAGATATAGTTGCTTCATAACTCATCAAAAACTGCTTCGGATCCGAATGCCCGTCATACATAGGGAGCTGAGGTGGCTTGTATGATGAAGGCCATGGGATAGCTTGCAGTTCTGCTGCCAAAGGAGAAGCAGCATCAAAGGTAAAGGTATCATGATTAAAATCATCATACCATCCATCCTCGTTGAATAGGCCTTCTTGATGAAGCTCCCTGTGCTGGGGCCTTCGATCTTGTTCGTCTTGAGCAAGATGGTGTACTTCTTCAGTGGCTTCGTTGATCTGCCTTTGAAGATCGGCCAGTCGGGCCAACTTCTCCTTCTTCCTTTGTACTTGCTGATGGATTATCTCCATGTTTCTGATTTCTTGGTCCAACTCTTCCTCCTGGAGTGTTGGACTAGTGGCCTTCCTCTTCTAGCTTCGGGCCTCTCGGAGATAAAGGGTCTCTTGATTTGGGTCCAGTGGCTGTAGTGCGGCAGCCCCTGGCGCTGAAGTTTTCTTCGGCGGCATGACGAAGGTTGGTGCTTGCCGAAGGTGGTCGAAAAAAGGGTTCACTGGAGGTGGGCGCCAATGTTGGGAACTTGTTCTCAAATGCTATGGATTAAGAACAAGGCAACACAGAAAAGGTTAATGGTTAATGCCCTTCGTCCTTTGAAACATTATTTCCCTCAGGATATAATGATCTTCAGACGAAGGTCATGAAGGACGTACCTTCATCATCACAGTATATATTAATGAAAGGAGAAGCATATGAAACACGAGAAATAACATAAATGATCACATGACATCATTAATATTTCTTCATTATATCATTATGAATGAACATGAACAATATTGAATTACATTTATCTTGCAAAAAGAATATCCAAGTGATACGGGAATAGTCATCAATAATAATGAGACCATACTTATTTCCCACAATGCTAAGATAAGAAATGGGCTCGAAGAGATCCGTATGTAGCAACTCCAGTGGTCTTGATGTCGTCATTATGTTCTTGCTCGGGTGACTTGTTCCCATCTGTTTCCCTGCCTGATATGCTACACAAGGTCTGTATTTCTTAAAACAGACATCAGTTAGTCCAAACACATGTTCTACTTTTAGAAGCTTATGAAGGTTTCTTCTTCCCAACATGTGTTAGATGGCGATGCCAGAACCAACCCATGTAAGTCTTAATAAGTAAATATGCATCTTATGAGCCCCACCATGAATAGTATTTCCCATCTTATGAGCTCCAAAGAATAACTAGAGACATTTTTTCTATTCTAGCATTTAAATCATCATTTGCATTTTTGAGTCTAGAAATAGAAGCATGACATGAAGATAAATCACAAGCAAGCCTTTCATTCTTCTTTACTTCTAAAGCAAGGGATTTTTCAACTTCAACAACTTTATCATGTTGCTCATAAAGCAAATCCTCTTGTTTTACTAGCAATCTATCCTTTTCATTAAGAGCATCAACTAATTTATTAATTTTATCTACTTTAGATCTATCCAAGCCCTTAAAAAGATCAATTAATCTACATCATCATCAAAATACTCATCAGTAGAAGTGTACTTAGGAGTGTCACATGTACGTACCTTCTTTTCCTTAGCCATGAGGTATGTGTGTCGCTCGTTGGGGAAGAGAGAAGACTTGTTAAAGGCAGAGGTGGCAAGTCCTTCGTTGTCAGAGTCAGATGAAGAGCAGTCCGAGTCCCATGTCTTGCCAATGTGTGCCTTGCCCTTCTTCTTTCTATAGAACTTCTTCTTCTCCTTCTTCCCTTTCTTGTCTTGGTCCTGGTCATTTTCATTATTGGGACATTGAGCAATAAAATGATCAGACTTACCACACTTGAAGCATGAACGCTTCCCCTTAATTTGTTCTTGTTGGGGTAGTCCTTGTGTCCCTTCAAAATGATCTTGAAGCGCTTGATTACAAGTGTCATCTCATCCTCATTAAGGTTGGCTGCCTCAACTTGTGCCACCTTGTCGGAGAGTGCCTCCTTGTTGGTCGTCGCTTTGAGAGCAATGACTTGTGGCTCGTAGTGAGGAAGAGGTTTGTTGGCGATGTTGTCGACATATCTTGCCTCCTTTGCCATCATGTGTCCGCTCACAAATTTACCAAGAATTTCTTCAGGCGACATTTTGGTATAATAGGGATTCTCGCGAATAAGATTTACAAGATTAGCTTTGGATCTTGTGCACCAGGGTCTTGAGCCTGTTGTACATGTCGGTTGGCTCTTCAAGCCTCTTCATGGCGAAGCTCCCTAGCTCGTCTTCCACCAACTCCATCTTGGTGATCATTGTGATGTCTTTCCTTCATGAGAAATTTTGAGGGTGTCCTATATCTCCTTGGCATTGTCCAAGCCACTAAACTTGTTATATTCATCCCTGCATAGAGATGTTAAAAGCATAGTAGTAGCTTGGGCATTTCTATAAATTTGCTCATGAATATGAATAGCATCATCATTGTTATCATAATGCATTCCATTCTCTATTATATCCCAAATGCTAAGGTGGAGTGAAAATAAATGACTACACATCTTATGAGCCTCACCATGAATAGTATTCCCCATCAAAGTGAGGAGGCCTGTAGAAAGCAAATTGTAACCAAGCGATTCTACTAAAAATACATTTGAAATGGAATGCTCGGTAGTAATTGATATTTTACCTATCCACTCTACCTTGCCTTGGTTCCCATCTCCAAAGATGATCGTGATATGGGAATCCTTATTCTAGACGTAGGAAGTGAACATCTTCTCCCCTGTCATATGGCTCATGTATCCACTATCTATAATCCAACTTGAGCCCCTGGATGCATAAACCTGCAATGATTTTAGGCTTGGGTTTAGGACCCCCAACTTGTGTTGGGTTTTGTCAGGTTAGTTGCATAGGATTTTGGAATCCAAATGCAAGTCTTTGCATTTTGGTCCCACATTGGTAGCAACAGTTCTATCATTCTTACAATAAATAACATAGGAAGCATCAAAAGTACGAAATAGAATAGAAGGACCATGCGATGCATTCCTATCCTTAGGCGTGTGAGAAACAACATGATATGCACGACGCCTAGGTCTACTCCTACTGTGAGCATAAGAACCTCTAGATGAAGCAATCATAGTGCGAGGAGTAAAAACAACATCATGACACTTTGGTAAAACAGAACGATCATTACAAGTATCACGATAGGCATTCTTGGCATTCTTAACATGAGTATAAATGAAAGCATGGTTCTTCTTATCATGAAAAGAATACGAGCTACTAGCCATAGGTGCTTTCCCTTTCTCCTTAGTGAAGTTGGGGTCGTATGGCTCTTTATGTTCTTGGCTTTCCCATGGAAACCAAGACCATCCTTAATGTAGGGATGTCTACCAATGGTGAAGGCATCCCTAGCGAATTTAACTTTTAAATTCATTCTTGCAAGTTTTAAGTTGAACATTTAATTGAAAGTTTTCATCATTAAACTTTGCAATAGTAGAAGCATGATCAATACAAGCATCAAGATCATGATCTTTACATTTAGTATAAATTGAAACATGTTCCAAAGAATAACTAGAGACATTTTTTTCTATTCTAGCATTTAAATCATCATTTGCATTTTTGAGTCTAGAAATAGAAGCATGACATGAAGATAAATCACAAGCAAGCCTTTCATTCTTCTTTACTTCTAAAGCAAGGGATTTTTCAACTTCAACAACTTTATCATGTTGCTCATAAAGCAAATCCTCTTGTTTTACTAGCAATCTATCCTTTTCATTAAGAGCATCAACTAATTTATTAATTTTATCTACTTTAGATCTATCCAAGCCCTTAAAAAGATCAATTAATCTACATCATCATCAGAATACTCATCACTAGAAGTGTACTTAGGAGTGTCACCTATACGTACCTTCTTTTCCTTACCCATGAGGTATGTGTGTCGCTCGTTGGGGAAGAGAGAAGACTTGTTAAAGGCAGAGGTGGCAAGTCCTTCGTTGTCAGAGTCAGATGAAGAGCAGTCTAAGTCCCATGTCTTGCTAATGTGTGCCTTGCCCTTCTTCTTTCTATAGAACTTCTTCTTCTCCTTCTTCCCTTTCTTGTCTTGGTCCTGGCCATTTTCATTATTGGGACATTGAGCAATAAAATGATCGGACTTACCACACTTGAAGCATGAACGCTCTCCCCTTGATTTTTTCTTGTTGGGGTAGTTCTTGTGTCCCTCAAAACGGTCTTGAAGCGCTTGATTACAAGTGTCATCTCATCCTCATTAAGGTCAGCTGCCTCAACTTGTGCCACATTGTCGGGGAGCGCCTCCTTGTTGGTCATCGCTTTGACAGCAATGACTTGCGGTTTGTAGTGAGGAAGAGGTTCGTTGGCGATGTTGTCGACATATCTTGCCTCCTTTGCCATCATGTGCCTGCTCACAAATTTACCAAGAATTTCTCCGGGCGACATTTTGGTATAACAGGGATTCTCGCAAATAAGATTTACAAGATTAGCTTTGGATCTTGTGCACCAGGGTCTTAAGCCTGTTGTACATGTCGGTTGGCTCTTTAGCCCTCTTCATGGCGAAGCTCCCTAGCTCGTCTTCCACCAACTCCATCTTGGTGATCATTGTGATGTATTTCCCTTCGTGAGAAATTTTGAGGGTGTCTATATCTCCTTGGCATTATCCAAGCCACTGACCTTGTTATATTCATCCCTGCATATAGATGCTAAAAGCATAGTAGTAGCTTGGGCATTTCTATAAATTTGCTCATGAATATGAATAGCATCATCATTGTTATCATAATGCATTCCATTCTCTGTTATATCCCAAATACTAAGGTGGAGTGAAAATAAATGACTACGCATCTTATGACCCCCACCATGAATAGTATTCCCCATTATAGTGAGGAGGCTTGCCAAACAGAATGGACAATAAATAAGCATTTGAACCATAAGGGATGCGAGAGTAATTAAAAGACGTCTTAGAGTAAATTCGTTTGACCGTCTTTTTCTTGAAGTCGTCATCATCCTTTGGTGAAGACGAAGAAGCGTCGATGTCGTAGTACATTATCTTCTTGATGTGCTTCTTCTTCTTCCCATCCTTTTTGTTCTTGTCGGTCTCTCCTCCCTTGGGCGTGTCGCTGGAGACTACTTCCTTCTCCTTCTCATCGGTCAACTTTCCCTTGCCTTTAGCATCCATATCTTTGGGTGATTAGCCCCTTTATGAAGAGAACGACTCTGATACCAATTGAGAGCACCTAGAGGGGGAATAATGGTCCTGCAAAACTTGATTAAAATAACACAAACTTGGTCCAATTTATGGGTTAGAGAGACTAAACACCAAGTTCGGATGAGAAGAGGAGAAAAAGAAATACTCTTCACTTGATTGCTCACTTGAGATGTGTATTAAAGTAGGAGCAATATGTAAGTGAAGCTTATGCTCAAGGAAGGTAGAAATCGCATTAAAGTAAATGGATAAGAGACACAACGATTTTTCCTATGGTTCGGCCAAAGCCTACTCCATGTTGTGGTGACCTCCTTCGGTCAAGGGTTGCACTCAACCCCTCTCAAGTGATCCAAAGTTTAAACTTGAGTGTCACTGTATTATTCTTTATATCAATCCCATTTGTGAGGAATCTCTACAAATTGGAATCTCTCATGCCTTACACAAGTGATCAATATCAAAACTGGAGTAAGGGGGAGTAAGAACACGCACACAAGAGCACAATCACAGCAACAACATGCACACAAGCGAAGAAAAGAGTGCAAGAACAAGAATGATAGAGTTACAGCTTAGAAACACGCTCTAATCTCTCAAACACTTCAAACAGCATGGTCACGGAGTCTTGGAGTTGTAGTGTGCTCTTAGAATGCTTGATGTATTTCTCCATGGCGCCTAGAGGGTACTTTTATAGCCTCAAGGGGCCTACGAGCCGTTGGAGCTTCATTTGGAAGCTCCCAACCTTCCCTATCTGCGTGTGCACCAGACTATCTAGTGGCACACCGGACAACTACTGTGCAATGGCTACAGAATCGCTGACTGGGTAATTTCCTTCTTGGATGGGCATCAGACTGTCTGGTGGGGTGCACTGGTGTGAGACCTTCTTTGGTTTTGGTAATTGATTAACATCTTAGGTGGACTAATGAGTGTTTATGTTGAGATACACATGTGATTAGTCCATAGATACACTAGTGCGAGCTATTTGAGCCATGGTGGGAGTATATGATAAATGAAGAGGTATAGGATATGAGAAACAAACGAATCATCATTTGTAGGTCACATGGACATGAAGTAAAATCCTTAGTGCATAGCTTCAGAAGAAGAATATGCACCTTTTAGCATTTAAAACCAACATAGGAATTTTATTCTTCATACTGATGTTTCTCCACACATGATTGATTAATATAACTTAGAAGCATATCAATATGAGAACAACTATGAATTAGATTCTATTGGACTAGTGCACATATGAAAGCAATCGATATTATATACACTTTTAGTAGTTTTAAGCCAACTAAGCAATCTAATCTTCACATTAGTAGTTTTTAAATAAAAGATATTATGACAGTTCGATAGAAATACCAATTGATAGGAACTATTATTGATTGGATATTGCTAAGGAGATGAGTTACCATACTTTTGATTTTACCTTTCTTCCTTTTAGGTGAAGAGCAACCTTCAGGCTTGTGTCTTTTAATAAATTGAACATGCACACACTCGCTTGCAAATTTTCATAAATATACTCAAGAGAGATGTCATAAGTAACACAAGCTCTAGTTTCCTATTTAGTAATCATTTTTAGTAGGAATGACAGGTAGATTACTAAAACAGGGAAACTTTATGACATGAACTAGACTATCCCTTAAATGATATTATACAGTCTTAACTCATAAAACAAGCATAGTTAATCTTTCAAGTTCATGGGGACAAATCTAATTCATAACATGGAGAATGACTAATGTAGAAGAATCATATCCAATTTAAGCAAGAAGAAATACATCACATATTATTGGATTGATTTTACTTTTATGTTAGATTACACATTCCATAGAGAAACTCATTCTCTTGATGTGAGACTACCCAAGTCACTTAGACAAAAGCATTAGTCTCATGATTCTAGTCATAAAGAGAACTTCTCTTTTATAAGTGTGCTAAGGATTTGAATTCCTTATATGACACATTATTCTTTTAAGAACTTGGAATATATCTCTCTATATCTATAATATTGCAACAATAGGATAATTAATGTAAAACATGTCATGAGGTACTTACAACCATTTAAAGCATGTAGATTGCCATAATATAGAAATGATAAATATGCAATCTATCAAATGAGAGGAACTTTCTCCAAAGAATGGTGACATAATTTAAAAACATTCTTAAGTGCTTCATTTTTCTATGTGACTACACAAGACATGAGAGAAAAGGTAATTAAAGATATTTGCATTTAAAGACATAAGTGTTACTGTCCTTTGGCTTTCCTCCATGTTGTAGGCTTTGATTTTCCACAAAGGATAATCCTTTATTCCCTACAACATCAATATCTTGCTCGAGATGATATGAGTTTTAGATATATTAATTCAACACAACTTCGGGTCAATCTTAGAGATAAAAACATTGTAAGATTGATAGCTTTAGTTAATAAGAATTGAATTAACGCGCTCAAGCACCTCCAAAGCTTCATATCATCTCCTTTTCCATGCAAAGCCTATTAAGCATATTTTGGTCCCCATCTCTTGGTGGGTCCATCAAGGTTAGTCAACAAAGATCTAGGAACCCAAATGTCCTTTGTGCTAGCACTTGGTAAACACATTATCTTTCTAGCACAAGTTGCAATTTTGGGTTGTCTAGTTATATATGAATCAATTGATAAGCTAGGAGCAGAATAATTACCAATGGGACAATCCTTGCATAGATGTCCCTTCCTTCAGCATATGTATCAAAGACGATCTTCATTTTTTGAAGATTTCTTCTTTCCTTGTCTCTTGCTTGATCCATGGTTAGTAAATATTTTCTTTTCTAAAACTATGCCTTTTTGTTTTACATAGGGACATGACTTAACCATGTGTCCCTTCTCAGAGCATCTAAAACATTTTTATCATCCTCGTTAATTACCATGCCATTTCTTTAATATAGGGACATGACTTAATCAAGTGGCCCTCTTCAAAGCATTCACTACACTTCTTATTTTTCTTTGTGTGAAGTGTGGCTTGATCATTACCTTGGATGTTACCTTGTATGGAGATATGGTTGAGGCTTTTGGTAGAGGTATTGATTTTCTCCTTTTGTTCCTTCCTCTCGACATTCCTCAAGTCCTTGACATTTTCCTCGAGGGATTTTGCGTATGCTATGGTTGTTCTCGTCTCAAGCTTCTTCACCATGTCATCACGGTTATCTTAAGAAGGTTGAGCAGTGCACTTCCCTTTTAGTTATGTCAAGCTCGTTCTTAGCCTCTCATTTTCTTCCTTGAGCTCTTGATATACAGTATCATCTATTTCTAGAAATTCTAGATCAAATAAAGATTTGATTGCTGGCGAGCAACAAGCATTAGCACATTCCAATATATTTAATTTGAACACATGTTGTTGAGATTTTAAGTTTGCTATCATAACCTCATGAGCAATATTTAACATGATATGATCATCCATAAGATTTTCATGAGAACATAGAAGCATATCATGTTTTTCAACTTTTAGCCTTTCTACTTGGTCCTTAAACAAGGTATTCTTACTTACTAATTGAGCGATACATGATAAAGAATTGTCTTGCTCAATTGAAATGATTTCATACCTCTGGAAATCAACATGAGAGCACCTAAGCTCCTCATGTTCTTTAGTCAACTCTTCCAAGCTTTTGATTTTTTCGACGAGGACATCTTCTAGCTTGTGAAGAGCTTCGATTTGCTCTCTTGCTCTTTTTAGAAGTTTGAGCATGACCGCCTTATCTTCTAGGCTTAGGTGAGCGTAGAGTTGCATAAAGCTTCTTTCATCCTATTCATCCTCATTTGTGCTTCCGCTATCATTTTCATTAGCCGCACAACATATGTGGGAGTCGAAATGGGAAGACAAACCTTTTAGAGAGGTAGATTCATCGTTTGGTCTCCAACGTTCATTTTCTTCTTCTTCCTTCAAAGGGTTAGTTTCACAAGGAGTAGAGGAAGTAGAAGCATCATATGAACTAACATGTTTGGACTCATCAAATTTATCTTTAATTCTAGTCCAAATATCATGCGCATCATGAAATAAATTCATCATGTCTAATTGTGAAGGCATGATAATCTTCTTTGCTAAGAGAATTACCTAAGATGCCATAAGAAAGATAATTTAAACATAAACATCTTCGATCTTCCTCGAAAGCATTTTTCTTATCATAACTAGAAGATATAATACTTTTGTCTAAAATTTGTTATAATTGTGGGTCTATGGTTCTAAAAACATTTATCACACTAGTAGAACATGAAGAATATTTAGAACAATTGGAAAGTAATATCTCAAGAGTTACCTCATTGTTCTCCTTCAATGGTGTCTTCTTGTTCTTTTGGGATTCTCTCCAAGCCATCACTTCGAGTTGTTAGACTCAATATGAAGTGCCTAGCTCTGATACCAATTGATAGTCGCCTAGATGGAGTGAATAGGCGAAACCTGAAATTTACAACTTTAACACAAAATTTGATCCCTCGATTAGAGGTTAGAATAAGATGAACAATTATTGGAGTATAAAACTAAATCCTTAGCTTGCAAAAATGTTGCTATCAAAGAATGCAGAATTAACACAAATCAACACAACAAAAATATCTATGGAAAATAAAGCAAAAGGGCTTAGATAAGAAGAGGAACAATCACAAGTTCTTTCTTGCAAGGCATTGCTTCTATATATGAGAATTTAACTTGAAGCAACACAAAGTATTATCAACAAAGAATAGTGCAAGACAAATAAGAGAGGGAGAAGACAAATAAATCACAAGCAATAAACACAAGTGACATGGGTGATTTGTTTTACCGAGGTTCAGTTCACCAAGAACGTAATCCCCATTGAGGAGTCCACAAAGGATGAGTCTTTTTCAACCCTTTCCCTCTCTTAAATGGTCACTAAGACCGGCGAGTGTTCCTTCTTCTTTGTCAACAAAAGACCAAAGTCACCGTAAGTCCAACCATAAACATAAGGGGCTCTTGCTAGCTTTACAAAATAATGGGAGTCAATACTCCACGCTCAAATTATCACAAGAGGTAGCACACACTTTCTCTCAATGATCCACACAAGACACTATTGTTAAACACACACGAGTAGCTCTTATTTTCTTGATCTCTCTTTTGTGGTACTTGTGAGGCTTTGAAGTGTATAGAAGTGTTGCTCTAGTAGATAGGAGTGAATACCCAACTCTTGTCTATGATATGGATCAATGAATGAATGTGAATGGGCTAGCTGGGGTGGCTTTTATAGCCCTCAACCACCCATATAGCCGTTATGGCACATCTGCCAAAATCTGCACTGGTAGACGGTCCATGGCTAGGGCCCGGACGGTCCGTGATCCTCCAACAGTTAGATCTAACATTGCAATGGTTATGTCTGACAACCTAACGGCTAGATTAATGGTTGTCTTCCCATGGTGATGACTCGCAGACAGTTTGCCCTTGATCCTAGACGGTCCGTGCTAGCTCTAAAAATCTTTTTACTCAACTTGTCACCTTCGGGCTGAAGCAAATCAACACAAGCAGACAGTCCCCAAAATATAGCTGGACGGTCCGTGGTTTATAACCGGACGGTCTGCAAGAAGGGACTGGACGGTCCATACATACTTGGCGATTTCAGAAATTGAGTTTCTGACCTGTTGTTGATCTTTGAACTATCTTCTCCAAGTTGCTTTGGCTGAACTCTAAGAGAGATCCTATGGTTTGGACAAATAGATCTAGTGGCTTTCCAACTAGTCTAAGTTATGGATCTTGGACATTTCAATTCTCTTACTCATATTTCATGTTTTGCTCAAACTAGCTCCAAAATAGTGAATTGTTGATTCCGAGCTTTCTAATCTCTCTAGATGTAATGAATAGGTTCCTAGAGGTATTTAGAACTTATCCAAAGAGTAGAACAATTGGTAGTTTATCTATTCCATGTATATCCATATATGGTTGGATCTAAGCTGATTCTAACTTAGAAACTAAATTGTTGAACTTATGAACCTATGAATCAAAGACTAGGCAGACTAGTTAGTCCGAATGGTTGATGGAATAAGTCTTGAGCATCTAGAGGACAACAGTTGCTTTTTGACTGTCCTCTATAGTCTCTTTAGCATCTAGAGGACAGCAATCGCTTTTTGATTGTCCTCTGTAGTCTCTTTAGCATCTAGAGGACAACAGTCGCTTTTGACTGTCCTCTGTAGTCTCTTTAGCATCTAGAGGACAATCCTGTTGTGTAGTGTGTGTGTGAGAAGGTGTGGTAGTGCAGCCTCTAGGGCTATAAATATATGTCTCCAACCCTTAGATGGGTATGGCATTGTGTAGTGTTTGAGGAAATAAACAGAAAAATGCCACAACTCATAGTGTCATCCTCTTGATGAGAGTTAGAATCCCTCTACTTACAATTGGTATCAGAGCCAAGTTATCCTGCAGCCTAAACATCTCATGCTAATCTCCTTCCCGCGCCTCTCCCCACACTCAGTCGGCAGCAAGAGCTCCAACTGTTCCTTCCTCTCCTGCTTAGACGAGCAGTTTTTCGTCTGAGACAGCCTCTTCCACATGCATCGACCCCTCACTAGCCCACCATGTCTCTATGCTCGGTCACTTCGAGTGCGTGGCGCCAGCAGGAGGCCGAGGTCGCCGCGACACAAGAACGCGAGCGAGCAGTAGCGGCAGCTGCAGCGACAGCGGCAAGGGCAGCACGGCTAGCGGCGGTGGAACTGGCAGCAGTAAGAGCGGAAGTAGAAGCAGCGGAGGCGGCGGATGTTGCACGTGCGGCAGCGGCAGCAGAGATTGAGGCTCTGCGCGGCAGTAGAGCCGGCAGCTCTGCTTCTGTTGATGACAACACCGACGAAGAGCTCAGGCTGGCGAGGGAAGCAGCGTGAGAGCAGGCGGCACAGTGGGCAGCCGCGCATCCCCATGGGGGCACGCATGGCGGCAGCCCAGATAGGCGCCGACGTGCCGACGGCGCTCCGGGCGAGGGCACACGCGGCGGCAGCCCAGACGGGCGTAGACACGCCGGCGGTGCTCCCGGCGGCGACTGAGTCGATGGAGATCGCGGCCTCTACAGGCAGCACGGCACTCCCTCCCTAGATCGATACCATGGTCACTGCATGGCCCAGGCCATTGTCAGGGACATCGGTCCCGGGGGTGGGTGGCCTACCCTCACCAAGACCAACTACATCGAGTGGGCCGCGGTGATGAGGGTACGGCTCCGGGTTCGCCACATGTGGGAAGAAGTTCGGTACGACGACGTCGACTACCACGAGGATCGACGGGCGCTGGATGCCCTCATTGCTGCAGTCCCGCCTGAGATGCAGTTTTCGCTTTCCTAGAAGCGGACTGCCAAGGAGGCCTGGGATGCCATTGCTACAACCCGCATCGGCAGCGACCGTGCCCGCAAGACCACACTTCAGGCACTTCGCAAGGAGTGGGAGAACCTGGCCTTCAAGCCAGGTGAGGATGTTGATGACTTTGCTCTCCGCCTCAACACTCTGTTGCAGAAGACGGTGCAGTTCGGCGACGACACCTACGATGAGGAGAGAGCTATTGAGAAGCTCTTCCGTTGCATCCCCGAGAAGTACAAGCAGATTGCTCGCTCGATCGAGTCTCTGCTAGACCTCTCCATGATGACAATCGAAGAGGCGATAGGTCATCTCAAGGTGGTCGACGGTGATGAACCACAAGCTCCCTCTAGGCCTATCACTATCGGCGGGAAGCTACATCTCACTCGGGAGCAGTGGGAGGCCTGCCAGGGTGACAAGAAGGGGGGAGTCCTCCTCGACACGAGGCCGCAAACGCAGCAAGCCGCGCAAGGCGCGTGGAGGCGCCCAGGCCGGGGCGCGAGGACATGCTGAGGGTGGTGCCCGTGGAGGTGCCCAAGGTGGCGCTGTCGGCAACAAGAAGCCGGCACGAGACGACGGTTGTCACAACTACGGCAAGCTTGGCCACTGGGCCAGGTACTGTCGACAGCCACGACGTGGCCAGGCCAACATCGCACAGGCGGAGGCATAGGAGGAGGCTCTGCTCCTAGCACATGCAAGCATCGAGCTGTCCTAGCGACACCGGCCACAGCGGCACTCCTCCACCTTAATGAGTCGAAAGCACGCACTTTCCTCTGCGACGGCTCCAGCAAAGACATGATCGAAGGATGGTGCCTTGACACTGGCACCACTCATCACATGACTGGCCGATGGGAGTTCTTCACCGAGCTTGACTCTAGCGCCCGAGGCTCCGTCAAGTTTGGGGACGCCTTCGGCGTAGAGATCAAGGGCGTCGGCTCAGTCATCTTCACCACCGCGTCTGGTGAGCACAGGCTGCTCACCGGAGTCTACTATATCCCCGCGTTGAGGAACTCTATCATCAGCTTGAGACAGCTAGATGAGAACGGTTTGCGCGTGGAGGTCGAGCACAGAGTCATGAGGATCTGGGATCCCTCTTGTCGCCTTCTTGCCAAGGTACACAGGAGTCCAAATCGGCTATACATCCTCAATGTGAAGGTGGCACAACCTTGCTGCCTTGCTGCTCGTCGAGACGACGGGGCATGGCAGTGGCACGAGTGCTTCGGGCACCTTAACTTCGAGGCCCTGAAGCGGCTCAGTGCCAAGGAGATGGTATGAGGCCTGTCGTGCCTTGACCATGTGGAGCAATTCTGTGATGTCTGCGTGTTGACAAAGCAGAGACGGCTCCCCTTTCCCTAGCAGTCGAGCTTCCGAGCCAAGGAGAGGCTCGAGCTCGTGTATGGGGACCTGTGTGGCCCGATGACACCAGCCACACCAGGAGGACGACACTACTTCTTGCTGCTCATCGATAATCTCTCCCGCTACATGTGGGTGATGATCCTTGGCAGCAAGGGAGAGGCTACGAATGCCATCAGGCGTGTGCAGGTCGCTGCAGAGGTGGAGTGCGGCCGCAAGCTGCGCTGCGTGTGCTGCGCACCGACAACGGTGGCGAATTCACGACGGCTGAGTGCGCGTCGTACTGCGCGGATGAGGGCGTTCAGCGCCACTACTCTGTGCCGTACAGCCCGCAGCAGAACGGCGTCGTCGAGCGGCGCAACCAGACGGTTGTGGAGATGGCTCGGGCTCTCCTCAAACAAAGGGGAATGTCGGCTATCTTCTGGCGAGAGGCGGTGGTGATAGCGGTTTACATCTTCAACCGCTCGCCCACCAAGGCACTCAATGGGATAACACTGTACGAGGCTTGGCATGGGTGCAAGCCGGCGGTCTCTCACCTATGGGTCTTCAGCTGCCTCGCGTTCACCAAGGAGCTTGGCCACATCAGCAAGCTCGGCGATATGAGCACCCCGATGGTGTTTATTGGCTACGCGGAGGGCTTGAAGGCCTACCGCATCCTTGACCCAGGAACACAGCGTGTGTGCACCGCGCACGACGTAGTGTTCGACGAAGGGCAAGGATGGGCGTGGGACAAGGCGGTGGACAACGACACGACTCCGACGTACGACGACTTCACCATCGAGTACGTCCACTTTGAGGGAGCTAGGAGAGTAGGCAACTCTTCTCCGAGCAGGTCTACCCAGCCCCCAAGTCTCCACCAACTCCAATGCCACGCTCTCCAGCTCCATCTACAACGAGCTCTTCACCACTATGCACTCCAGCCACGACTCCGGCTACAGCGAGCTCTTCGCCACCACGTACTCTAGCACTGACAGTACCTTCTCTAGGAACGTTCTCTCTGACACCAGCTCGTGTCGAGCATGACCCAGTGGAGCTCGTGACCCTGCTCTCCCACGACGAGGAGCGCGTCGACACGTGCTATGACAGCGAGCCGTTGCAGTATCGAAGGGTGGAGGGCCTTCTCATCGACCCGTCGGTGTCGAGCCCGGCGTCTCGCATTCTGGCAGGAGAGTTGCATCTTGCATGCGACGATGGTGAGCCTCGGTCTTTCTCGAAGGCCGAGAAACATGCGGCTTGGCGTGCCGCGATGCAGTCGGAGATGGACGCGGTTGAGACGAACCGCACTTGGGAGCTCGCTAATCTCCCTCATGGTCATCGCACAATCACCCTTAAGTGGGTGTTCAAACTGAAGAGGGATGAAGCCGACGCCATCGTCAAGCATAAGGCTCGCTTGGTGGCACGTGGTTTCTTGCAGCAGGAGGGGATCGACTTCGACGATGCCTTTGCCCCTGTGGCACGGATGGAATCCGTGCGACTCCTCCTCGCGCTGGCAGCCCAGGAGGGCTAGCATGTACATCACATGGATGTCAAGTCGGTGTTTCTTAACGGCGACTTAAAGGAGGAGGTCTATATACACCAACCGCCAGGTTTTGCGATCCCTGGCAAGGAGGTCAAGGTGTTGCGCCTGTGGAAGGCCCTCTACGGCTTGCGATAGGCATCGAGGGCGTGGAATGCCAAGCTGGATTCCATGCTCAAAGGAATGGGCTTCACACCAAGCCCGCACGAGGCGGCCATCTATCGGCGGGGCAATGGAGGAAGTGCCCTGCTGGTGGGTGTCTACGTCGACGACTTGGTGATCACCGACGCCAAGGATGCAGAGGTGGCAGCGTTCAAGGAAGAGATGAAGGCCACCTTCCAAATGAGTGACCTGGGGCATCTCTCCTTCTACCTAGGGATTGAGCTGCACCAGGAGACTCTAGGATCAAACTTTGCCAGACCGCCTATGCCAAGCGCATTGTTGAGCTGGCTGGGCTCACCGACTGCAACCCAGCTCTCACTCCGATGGAGGAGAGACTGAAGCTGAGTCGCGACAGCACGACAGAGGAGGTGGATGCTACACAGTACCAGCGTCTTGTGGGGAGCCTTCGCTACCTCGTCCACACACGGCCTGGCTTGGCATACTCCATCGGCTACGTTAGTCGGTTCCTGCAGCGACCGACGATGGAGCATGAGCAGGATGTGAAGAGGATCATCCACTATGTTGTGGGGACTCTCGATCACGGTCTCTACTACCCGAGGTGCCCTGGGGAGGCACACCTTGTCGGGTACAGCGACAGCGACCATGCTAGTGACATCGACACTAGCAAGAGCACAAGTGGGATCCTCTTCTTCCTCGGCAAGTGCCTCATTAGCTGGCAGTCGGTCAAGCAGCAGGTGGTGGCCATGTCCAGCTGCGAGGCCGAGTACATAGCGGCCTCCACTGCTTCGACTCAGGCGCTCTGGCTAGCTCGACTGCTCGGTGATCTCCTCGGGAGAGACACTGGAGCGGTGGAACTCAGGGTAGACAGCCAGTCCGCTCTGGCATTGGCCAAGAACCCCGTGTTCCATGAACAGAGCAAGCACATCCAGCTGAGATACCACTTCATCCGAGACTGCTTGGCAGAAGGGAGCATCAAGGCACGCTACATCAGCACCAAGGATCAGCTTGCAGACCTGCTCACCAAGCCCCTTGGGAAGATCAAGTTTCTTGAGCTTTACTCCAGGTCTGGGATGACCCAACTTTCCCACAAGACGACGCCCAAGACTTAGGGGGAGAATGATGGAATAAGTCTTGAGCATCTAGAGAACAACAGTTGCTTTTTGACTGTCCTCTGTAGTCTCTTTAGCATCTAGAGGACAGCAATCGCTTTTTGACTGTCCTCTGTAGTCTCTTTAGCATCTAGAGGACAACAGTCGCTTTTGACTGTCCTCTGTAGTCTCTTTAGCATCTAGAGGACAATCCTGTTATGTAGTGTGTGAGAGAAGGTGTGGTAGTGCAGCCTCTAGGGCTATAAATATGTGTCTCCAACCCTTAGATGGGTATGACATTGTGCAGTGTTTGAGGAAATAAACAGAAAATTGCCCCAACTCATAGTGTCATCCTCTTGATGAGAGTTAGAGTCCCTCTACTTACAATCGTTGTGATGGTCATCAAGCACCAAAATCAATATAAGAAATGGTTCAAGGCTTTTTCCTTTCAATCTCTTGCCCGAGGTTGGCCTCGGGCGAGTCGTGACTGCTTCTCCCGCCCAAAGCTGGCCTCGGGCGAGCTAGAACAGCGTCTCCCGTTCGAGGTTGGCCTCGGGCGAGACGGAATAGTGTTTCTATGCCCGTAAGGACTTAGGGGATATCTACCTGGCGCACCAGCTATCAGTGTTTATGATCCGACAGCGCACCATGGGGTTCCCCATGTGATGCTTTTGAGTAGGACGACATCGTTGATTGTGGCTCGATGCTACGTGCGGGTGCACGTCGGATCACGTAAGAGTTTATATAGGTTCAGGCCGCTAGAATGTGTAACACCCTACTCCCTGTCGAGGTTGAATATTACTGGTGTACATGGGTTATAGATGAGTTGTGGGTTGTGGAGTGTGAGTTCTCCTGTCGATCTAGTAGTGGCGTAGTTGATATGAGAGAACTGATGAGCTATGAGGTGGTGATGGGATGTCTTGATATGAGATATATGTTCATAGGGGTACCCTCTTAGCCTTATATAGATGACCAGAGGGTTATCCCTCTATAAGACGTGATGACTATCTAACTCTATCTGAATCTATCCTTTAACGCGACATGCACTCTTGTTTATCCGAAGTTTAGTTGCCCTTCATTCAAGTTATCTCTGAGTATCTAGCTCTTTGGGTATGCTCAACATCCTTGCCCAAGGTATCAGTGCTCCTTCTGCGCATGACTCGGTTGTCCAGTCTTCACCTCCCTAGGTCGAGCTTATCTAGCCTAGTTGCGGCCCGAGGGCATGTCTCGCTAGGCAAACCATCGGGAGGCCCATAAGCGGCCCATGAAGCATTTCTGTGCTCCCGCTCGAGGTCAGCCTTAGGCGAGTCACGACTGCATCTCTCGCCTGAGGTTGGCCTCAGGCAAGTTGTGACAGCTTCTCCTGCCCAGAGCTGGCCCCAGGCAAGTCGTGACTGCTTCTACCACCAGACCTGCCTTGGGCGAGTCGAAACACCATCTCCCACCCAAAGCTAGCCTCAGGTGAGTCAGAATAGCGTCTCCCATCCAAGGGTGGCCTCGGGTGAGCCGAAACAACGTCTCTTGTCTGAAGTTGGCCTCGGGCAAGTCATGACTGCTTCTTCCACCTAGAGCTAGCCTCAGGAGAGTCGGAACAACGTCTCCCACCTAGAGCCAGCCTCGGGCAAGTTGGAACAACGTCTCCCGTTCGAGGTTGGCCTCGGGTGATACGGAACAGCCTCCCCCATCCGAGGTTGGCCTCGGGCGAGACGGGACAATGTCTCCTCTTTTGTGCCAAACTTCTTTGGCTTCTTTTAGCTTGACTTGAGGTGATCCCTAGCACTTAGATAAATATAGTTAGCAACTAAATCAATTGACTAAGTGATAGAATCATACCTTTTTCTCATCTTTTCACAGGTGTTGCAATATGTGGAAACTCAAGTCCAAATGCCACTTTACTTGTACATAGAAGTTAGTAGCCAAATAGCAATGCAAGAAACATATTATAAAGTAAGTGCAACTTATTTAAACACTTAAACCTCCCATTTTGTGGTTTTACCCAAGGTTGCACTTTTTGGTCTTTAAATCCAACTCATTTGGGCTTTGCATCTTCAATTTGCTTAATTAGAACATGTGCTCATGCTCATACCAAGATGGTTAGTTCATTGTGGCGTGTTGGGCAGTTAATCACCAAAACACTTAGAAATAGCTCAAAGGCACATTTCCCTTTCAGGTCTAAAGGCTGAGATGACTATGGACAATGGACATCACAAGTTATGTGAGCTCATAGATGGCTATAATAATCAAGTCATGGAGACTTGGAGTTTTGGATTCCAAAGTTGACCTTAAATAGGTGAAAAAGGGCAAAACGATGAAAAGGGTTAAGTATATAAGGTTTGAGTGTTTAACTATGTTGCATACACCTTTTACTTTGCATATGGCACTTTGGTTTGGTTTCTAACCTTGGTTGTAGAGAAAGTGTCATTCGAGGCTCTGTTTGAGGAGAAACAGAGAAGCTGACAAGAGATTGAGAAAGAGGTAACTTTCTGGGACTAAGTCAGTTGGATTATACTTTAATTATGTGTGTCTAAGTCACAGCAAAGTCCCCTAAAGAGTTGAATTCAAATGGATAAAGAATGGAGGAAAGAGCACTTAGAGTGCTGCTGACCCTCTATAGGGTCGGTCCGGTGTGCACCGGACCATTTGCAAGGAATTGTACGGTATTAGGATTTTTGGTTAAAAATCACCAGACCATGTACAGTACCACCGGATCGCCTCGTCCAGTGGTTAGTTTGAGGTGACCACCAAAAAAGGAAGGCAGCTGATAAGGATCCCGGGTGCAACGCTACATGACCCGGTCTGGTGTGCACTGGACCGTTCCGGTGACCTCGAAGGCAGTGTAGTTTTCAATAGCTTTAAGAAGGAAAGGGCAACGATTATGGGGCCTTTTGGGGCTATAAAAGGACTCCATAGAATCCTCTTTTAGTACATAAGTGCAGCACACAAGTGTTGACTCTTTGTGAATCATTTCTATCTCCCTCTCTCATGTATTTATCTCTAGATTGTGTATTGGCGCAATTATAAGCCAAGAGAGAGTAGAGGAGTGTTGCTACAAGTTAGAGCGAGGAAGCTCTTGAGTAAGGGAGTAGTGTTACTTTGCCGGAGTGCTGTGAAGACTTGTAAGCAGTCGCGACTCTGCTGCAACCGACCTCGATATAGTGGAAGCCTTGATCTACCACCTGGTGAAAGATCTGGGCAAACGAAGGAAGGACTTGAAATAGTCTCCAAGCCAGGTTGGCTAACTCCAACGTGGATGTAGGTAAATATTTCGGGCTTAATCGAACCACAAGATAAACCTTGTGTAACTTGTCTCTGCTCTGCTCTGTTTGATTATCTGTCTCTCTGTTCTGTTTCTATGTTGCTTTACTCTTTACACTTCACTACTTATCTATAGTATAAGTTGTTGTTGAAGTGCAGCCTATATTGAGACAGAGATTACAATTTTGTTGCGTTCTACTCGACTTGATCATTCCGTCGTGATCCATACTTCGTGTAGAGTAAGAAGTTCTAAGTTTTTTGTGCTAATTTTTATTTGCCTATTCACCCCCGTCTAGGTGAGATCCCGATCCTGTTTTCGGGCAAAGTGAACCTTCAATTGGTATCAGAGCCATGTTTCTCCAGTGTGGGCTTAACCTTACAGAGATGACGATGTCGTCACAAGAGGTAACTCTAGAACTTCTACTAGGCGATGGTTCAAATTATAAATCTTGGCATGTCTCTATTCTTAATGCTTTCATGAGTATTGATCCTGATTTAAGACAAATTTTTAATAAGAGCAATGTTCATATTAATATGAGTAAAAATCCCTTTCAAAATGAACTAAGATGTTTATCTCTCAATCATCATGCTTGCAACATCCTAGTTGACAACCTTACTAGAGATGCTTACTTTGCTATCATGAGTAGTGATCATGATCTATTTGTTGATGCTCATGAATTGTGGACTAGAATTAAATTGACATATTTTAAATCCAAATGTATTGCTTCCACTTCCTTGATTTCTTGTGAGACTAACTTGTTAAAGGAAGAAGAAGAGAGTGATCGATGGAGACCAAACGATGAATCCACCTCATTGTTAGGTTCGTTTTCTACTAGTTATAAATGTCTTGCTGCTAACAATGATCGTGGAGAGGAAAGTGACGATGAGGAGGAATGCAAGGATGATAACGAGGATGAAAATAAGAATGACAAATCCACAACATCGCTAGGTACATTTTCTCATATTGCTTTGCATGCTTCCATTTATAATGATGTTAGGGATATGAGACCGAGGATGTGGAAGAAGAAAAGATTCATCAGTTCTACACCCATCTCAACAAAGAGAACAAGATGATCTTTATGAAGTTGTTGAGAAGGAATAAGGAAAAGGCGAGACACTTCTTAAGATGGAGAAAGTACTCATCAAGACCAACGACAACTTGAAGAAGAAGAAATTCGGCACATGTTTTTCGACGAAATTCATTGTTTTTATTTTTTAACAAAGAACACATGTTTTTGTTTTTTTTTAAAAAATAAAATTCAGCGAGAAACATAATAAATGGAGTTTTCGACGAAATTCATTATTTTTTACCGAAAATGATGGCTACTTTTTTAAAAAACTAAAAAAATTAAATATGAAATATATAAGAATACTAAAAA
Source organism: Zea luxurians (assembly GCA_029449295.1). Taxonomy (NCBI): domain Eukaryota; kingdom Viridiplantae; phylum Streptophyta; class Magnoliopsida; order Poales; family Poaceae; genus Zea; species Zea luxurians. The sequence continues at coordinate 51,675,912 of JAOPSE010000023.1, forward strand.
ATAGTTAGTCACTTATCCTATTTTTTCTTATTTTTATAAAATTTAAACGGTCTCGGACCGACCGACTTCGAAAAACCGACCTGAAAACGAGTAGTTTGCAACCCTCACACATTTGAAGACGAGATGTAAAAACACATTATTAAATAAAATAAAAGGCTAATAGCGAAAAATAGAAATGTTATTTATTGAAGACAGCTTTCTTAAGTGGATCGTGTAAAATAATGGACGTAATAATGTAGATAATAATGTTTGACACTGTTGGTAGAGAGATGTTTGAAATAGTGGATTGGATAGGAGAGCTGCTGGAAACAGACTTATGGAGTGTTTGATTTGAAGAGTTAATCCATTCTAAATGAGGTGGTGCATCATGAGTCCATTCTACAAATTTGGTAGAATAAACTCATTCCTTACATTATTACTCCCTTCGTTTCTTTTTAGTTGTCGCTGGATAGTTTAATTTTGCACTATGCAGCGACAACTAAAACGAAACGGAGGGAATACTAATTATGAGCATATGAGAAATGAAATGGTGATGGATTAACCTATTCCATTCCACAAACCAAATAAGAAAGTGAGGAATAATAGATGATAGACTAACTCATTCCTCAAACCAAACTTGCTATTAGGCTATCTCCAGCAGATCACCTATCTTATCATCTATCTTATACCCTATTTTAAACTTTTTCCGCAGACAGTCCTTAAGTACAAGAGTGGAAGCATACTATCTCATCCTTTAGATTGTGATCCAACCATAGATCACATTTAACATTTAAATCTTTCCACCATCAACTCTATTATCTTTATAAAAACCTAACAAATTATGATTGTATCTATGGTTAGATCATAATCTAACGGATTATATAGTTCGCTCGCACGTTTGCATATAGAGACTTCTTTCATAGCAGTTGTTCTCTTTTTCTACCCTCTACTGAAGACATGGGTTAGGGTTTCCGCGTCGGCTAGTTTGGACTTTGGACGCATGGCTGCAGGAGAGTAGACCACAGCGCGCGAGGCGAGGAGATAAGCTATGGGCGCGCCGAAGCAGAAATGGACGTCGGAAGAGGAGGATGCGCTCCGCGCCGGCGTGCGCAAGCACGGCGCCGGCAAATGGCGGACCATCCAGAAGGACCCCGAGTTCAGCCCGGTCCTCTCCTCCCGCTCCAACATCGACCTCAAGGTATCTTCCCCGCCGCTCCCCATCTACCTGGCCGCGACGGAACTAGCCGTGCGCCGTGCGCCGTGCGCGTCCCTAAGGGACTGTTTGGTTGTGGAGCAAAGAAGCCTGACCAAAATTAGGTAAGTGACCAAAGCTAGGCTATCAACCAGAATTTTGCAAATGTCGTGATGTTTCGTACCGTCGTGTGCTTCTAAGCGTGTGGTGATTATTCCCTGCATAGCTCACTCTCTATAGTGCGGTGCAGTTTCGTCGGTAGTACCGTAGTAGATTTGGGTCGTCGAAGGCGAGATTTTGGGTTTTGGGGAACTGATAATAAATGTAGGTGAAGGTTGAAATGGTCGTGTTCTGCTGCTGAGGGATGCTGTGATGTGATATTTTGCTCAAGGACAATGATGCTGTGGTGGTCATGGACACCGTTGTGAGATTACACATAGCAGTGTGAATGTTTTATGATCTGGGCTGTATGGTGTGCTTAATCTGTTTTCATACTTGTGAACAATTGATTATTGAATTCAATAGTGTTGCTGATCACATGTTAAACAGATTTTCTGAAGAAGCAAATCACAGACAGATTACTTGTGATGTCCTCTTGCCCATGGATGTTGCCCTTGTGCCATTGATTATCAGGAATTTACTTTAACGGATGGGACTCATTTCCTTGTTTCTTAACATTGTTTTGATTGGTTTGAGTTCCTGATCATGTGATGATGATTCATGAGTAGGTGATTTCTTAAATCACATTCTTTTTGTTTGATGACAAATGCAAGCATGCCAGTGGAGAGACACTCTAGTCAGTGACTCAGCATGCTCATCTGTTATTGCTGTTGGGCTAGGATTCAGTGTGATAAATTTGATGGATATCCTGGTAATGCTACCATATTGTACACTCAAGAAGTTGCTTAGGGTTTTCAACCTTAGCAATTAAGGGCCATAATATTTTAATGAAATCTGCAAAAACATTCTTTTTCTGCTATCCCCTCTGATTCCAAATTAAGTCATTTTATGATCCTAGCTGGTCAAACTTCTTTGACTTGACCTATCAATATATGAAAATTGGCATAAATTAATAACACATGGTCGATGTTACTAGAAGGATAGGCTTGACGCAGTGGTGAGAAGCCTTTCCACTAAGCAAAAAGGTCCTGGGTTCGACGTGGCCTCTCTACAAAATGCAGGGATAAGGCTTGCCTCGGTTATTTCTTCCCTAGACCCAACACATGTGGGAGCCACCAACACTAGGTCTGTCCTTTTTTATTTCAAGTTGTATACTTCTAGAATAAAAACTGCAAGTCAAAATTTCATATCGGGGAGACAGTATCACAATCCTAAGCAACTTAAGTTTGGAATCAGAGGGAGCCAATGGCCTTCATGTTACCCTCTATCTCCATTGAACCAATGGTGTTGCAACATATATTAAGAAACATAAGGAACACATCAATCTTCCTAACTAATTGCTTGTGTGCATCCTGCTTGTATAGGTATTGGCAATTGCTATCACACATCCGTTCACCTTGACCCTCCAGTACTCGCGCGGCATTACCGAGTAGTGCAAGAGTACATCTATTTTAGCAAAAAACATCAAATAAGTGTCGCAACACCTTTCCTTCAAGACATGAATTGTTAGTTTATTACATGTGTCTATATAGACTATGAAACTATTGTGAGACAACATATATGATTTTACTTGTCTCCTGGAATAAAGGGAAGTGCTACCTGTCCCATATTCCTTAGGTGAGCATATGTTTGAGGAACGGAATCAGTGCACTCCACACGTGTTTAGCGACTGTGCAGCTGCAAAAATGTATGAATTGGTATCGTTCTCTTGATTATAATTCACATCTCTTGTCTCTTGCTCCCATCGCCTCGTCTTCCCAAGAAGAAATCTAGTAACAATAGCCTTCCTGTTAATGTTCTACATGAAGTTTCACCTGGATGCCTGAAACATCATCATTCTTTGCAACGAGAATTTATCCAAAATGTCATCTCTCTTAAGATGGAGAAATGTTTTTATGTCTGAAAATGAATATGCTGTTAATACAGAGTTATCATGCTGTTGTTCTCCAAAGCTATTTTCTAGGTAGTTTTGCCAGAACGGTTCAATTCTTTTCACTGAATCATATGTTTGTATGGTGACAATGTACATTGGATAAGTCAAACTGCAGTAGAGGATAAATTTGAGTGCTACATTCAATGGTAACTGCCTATCTTTCATGTTCCTTGGTTAAAAATGTGGTTCATCAATTACCGTGTCAATTTTACCATGTGCAGATTACATGGTATAAGGTAGCTCTGCCCTTGTGGCATTCTGGTTGCTGACTTATACTTATTCTTCAGGTCCAGAACTGGTAACCTTCTTGGGCTGAAGAATGTCATATATTGCTGGTCTTGTTATTCTTCCTGAAACATCATTTTAGTGACACTGCAATTTTCTTTTTCCCCCTCGAACGACGGAGCAGAGCTGTGTTTCATGTCATTTAGAGGAACAAAAAAGGGTACAAGGAGAGATTAGATGCCTCTCCCTGACCAACACTGTATTCACGCCATTTATTTCTTAACAAATGTGACAACAACATAATCACCTATTCAGGTCAGGGATACTGGGATTAACAACCTAGTGAGCAGAGGGCGGAGCTTCCCATACGGCAGGGTGGGGCAGCTACTCCACCTACCGCCGGCAGGTAGTCCCTAGTACCCTCGCTTCTTCCTCCCATCCGGCATCTTTGACTCTAAGCAGAGCGGCGGTATGCGGTGCAGCTGGTAGCAGAAAACCAAGGGGCACGAGGGAAGGCTGAAGAGCCCAATAGCTGAAGGCCCAAGTGGCCAACTGTTGCACATCAGGTGCAGCTGGCCCTAGGCTCGTTTCTTTCTCCCCCGATCCCCAATTCCATATCACCGAGGGAAGCACTGCTGTCTGCCCGTTCGCCATGGTGCCATGCACCCACACCATCCTAGCATGCTGCTGGCGTCCCTAGCTGCTGCTACCGGCTTGCCGCCACACCCCTATCTGCTGGAGCAGCTCAGGACAGGAGCAGGTACAGGGGCGCAGGTCTTGGAGGACAAGTTGGGAGATGGTGGCGACGTTGATGCTGACCGCTGGCATGTCCATGTGCGGGTTCTTGGAGCCAGGAATGAGCTTGAAGCCGAGGGAAAGAAGGCTGGAGTCCCCTGTGTTCCCCACCTAAATTTCTGTCTGAGCTCCGCTGCTGCTAGTGAGGAGCTCACTAAGAGCCAAGGATCCAACCGAGTACCAAAGGCCACACTCATGTGCCACCATTTGCTGTACTACCTGAACATTTGGTCTGACCTTTTCAAACACAAGAATTTCTTTGTTTCCAAATTTCCAAGACTACCAAAATGATCAAAATTTTTAAAGTTTCAAACCCTTCCTCAAATCCTTGGGAACTTCTTTTATAGCATTGTATCACCACCTGGAGAAATGAGAGACAGAAGGTTAGGGGTAATAGGAAGCAGCCCCATGTGTTGGAGGATCATTGTCCAAACCTGTCTGGAGGACACACAGGAGATGAGGATGTGCTGAATTGTCTCATCAGCCTGTTCACATAAAGAGACACAGCAAATCCAGTATTTATTTTCTTGCAGCAACATGTTTGCACTATGTTGGATTTGGAAAGATAACTTTTCTCACCCTTCATTTTTACCTTTCCCTGAGTCGATAACTGGAGCAAAGGCATAGCATGTTTTTCAAGTGATTAATAACTATCCCACTGGCCACTGGTTTGTGAATATGTTTGTAACTATCCCATTGTTTTGATACTATCTTGCCCAATTGATCAGCATGATTTGTCATGTAGCATGTTATGCTAAAGAAATATGCATGTCTCTTGTGGTTTCACTTTGAAGTGGATAAACATTGTAATTGTTCTTCATCCATACAATCCAATGTAAAAGGTGTGAAAAGTAAGACAGTTTGTTATAGCAGCTCTATCATATGTAAAAGATGTGAAAGGCGCGTCAATTCAGTTGTGCCAGTGAAGCTTGCACCATGGTCATAGGTTTTTCATTTTGGTCTTCTATGTGATATTCTGTTTGGTATTTCCAGGACAAATGGAGGAATTTAAGTTTCAGTGCAAGTGGACTGGGATCAAGTAAACTGCGGGTTCCAAAGATAACTGGACCCTCATCTTCCCCATCATCTAGCTCGCAGCCTCTGCTTCTCCCAGCGGCAAACAAATTTACTGAAGCTACACTGCCTGCAGATGCTGAGAAAAAGCCACAGGATGGGAAAACTCTGCCAAAGTTGGTCTCTCTTTAATCAGAAATTCTAACTTTAAATGCATAGTTGTTTGTAACCTAGATATAAATTCTGATTAAAAAGCACGTTGATTCAAGGGTGATTGCATGGTCACACCCACACTATGCTTATACTTATGGGTGAAATGAAGGTTGTCTCTATTCATCCCGTTCCAGATAGTTGCCTCCTTTATTCTTGGTCTGATCTTTAAGAGGATATATATATAACCATATAAGCTTTTGAATGATATATTACTTCAACTTCCGTTGGGTTGAAGGACATCTGAGTTGAAGCAGCACTTGCTGCTTCAGGAATGCAAACTGAAAAGTGGACGTGGTTTAGCAGGAATATTTGTAGATAAGCCAACTGGTGTCTAGAAATGCCTTAAATATGATTATCAAGATTCAAACCTTTAAACTGATCATATGGTGTGAGAGTTGACAGATGTAGCATGGATTTCCATTCCATTTTGTTTTAAAATTATTGCCCTCGTTAATATTTGAATTACAACATCAAATTTGTTTGCTAGGTATGGTGCCATGATCATGGAAGCTCTTTTGGAATTGAATGAGCCGAATGGTTCAGATATTGCTGCAATCTTCAGCTTCATAGAGGTTGGGTATCTGCACTATCGTTTGATTTCACTGTTTTGAATCAGTTATTTAACATCAAGCTTTGGAGATCATTCAAGTTTTGGTTGTTTTAACTATATACTTACATTTGACTGTTGTGATGTGATAAGAGTCATAGCTCACAGGAATTTTCTGTTGCATGATCTGTCCATAGGGAAACTATTATTTCACATTTGAAGTTTCTGTTTCGAGAATTTTGTTGGTTATAATAGCTAACCTGAATGATGAAAAACAAACATTTTTTGCACATGAATCTTGAATGTTTTGTAATAAATTTGTGGCCATCTTGATGTGCAGTATGCCAGTATGTGTGAACTGCATGCTCAATTCTGGTGACTCATTTGATAGATGACATGCATGTGTTTTTTCTTTGTATAAGCTTAAGGAATAAGGAAGCTTTTTTTAATTGTGTTTTCTACAAGATCTGTTTTGTACTTACACAGCACATATGGTGAGGGTGTTTGATGCATTTGATTAGGTTTCCATATGATCCATGCTTATCATGTGTTTATATTTCCTTTCCACACTTGATGTATCTGGTTTAACACCATGCTGTATTTAGATCTTGCTTAATATATTCCTAAACAATGATAAGTTGCTTATGCTATCATTGGTACCATATGCAGCAAAGGTATGCGGTACAACCGACTTTCAGAAGATTTCTAGCCTCAAAGTTACGGAGACTTGCAGACTCAAACAAAATTGAAAAGGCAAATCTCCCTTTTCTTAAATTAGACTACATTTATTTTTTCCCGTTCTTTTCATCTTAGTGAGACTTGTGTTTTCCCCTTCACAATCTGTTTGGATATGCAATCTATAGCTTATCCCATGGATTTGGCTGAACTAATCCAATCGAACCATCTGTGCTCCATTGGTTGTCAAGGTATGCACTGCATTTCAGCGAAAGGGCCTCTAACTGAGTTGGTTAGGTGGTCTGAGTAGCACTCCTTAGGTCCTGAGTTCGAATTCCAGTGGGAGCGAATTTGAGGCTGAGGTTAAAAAAGGTCACTCGCTTGTTACCCTGGTTGTGTGCACATGAGATGGACTGGCCTATGAGGGGACGGATCCTTGTCTAGGGGCTGGGAGGGCTCAAAGCACGAGTAAAGATCCGGCCTATAGCGAATCCTTGTGTAGGGGCTGCGAATGCTAAAAGATTAGCTGGGTTTGAATGTCGCTATCATGTATTCAGTCTGGTATCATTAAACAGAATATATTGGTAGTTAGGATTAATGCCATGCTTCTGTGGAGCCTTTGCATGAAGTTTCTTTTAAGAAATTGTAGTGTTGTAGTTGCATATGTTATATGTAGATTACTCATTTGCAAGTGACAATATGAGAAAGCTCGTTATTTTAACCTTCCCAACCACTAATAGTCACATGCCAGATTTCTGTTTTGTCATGCAATTAATCAGTCTGTTTATTTTCATAGCTTGTGGCCGTATCAACGAACTTGCTTTTATAATTGTATATATCCACCAGGTTTTGCTGACCTTGGCAGAATATGCCATCAAGTCACATGCCCATATAAAAAAGTGGTTTTGAGCTTAATATAAAGTCTGCAATTCTCATGAGTGCAAATTCTGTCGTGGAAAGTATCTTGAGAGCTGTATTGGCAGAATTTTAAATTTCAAGCAAGAAATGTTTGAGCTGTAGATGCAACTAGTGCCAATCTAATTCCAATATTCCATCCTTTTATCTAAATACAGATCGATAAGTCCTATAGGCTCCCAGACTCCCTTGCAACAAGGACTCCAGCTCCAATGAAAGCTTCAGCTCCAAAACAGAAGGATCCATCAAAGCCATCGAAGGTGTCAAAGCCCATAGGATTGTTTTCTGCCTCCAGCCCTGCACTAGAGGCTGCGATGGCAGCTGCTGTCAAGGTGGCTGACGCGGAGGCAAAAGCACATGATGCACATGATCAGACGATGGAGGCAGAAAGGATCCTCAAGATGGCCGAGGATACCGAGTCTCTCCTCATAATTGCAGCAGAGATCTATGATCGATGTACTTCATCTTCTTCATTGCCCACCTTTATATCACCTTAAACTCTCCTATTGTTTTTCTTGTATCGTCTAACTTGATGCTGATGGTTCAGGTTCAAGGGGAGAGATAACCACGTTAGTTCCAGTGGCACAAAGGGGGATTTGAGAGTCTCTCTTGTGTTGTTGTACATGGATAGGTTCTGGAATCCAGTGGCCCGGATTGCTCCTGTTGTATGATGTAACCATTTGTGTTGTGCTATCTCTGTTCTCGAATATTTGTCTCGAATATTTATCGTACCCTAGTTTATTTTTGAAATAAAATGCGACAAATAAAAAAGACTGAGTGAGTACTTAGTATGCGCCGTAGGGTTAACAAAATAACATCAGCGCACCGCTTGCCTTAAAACTTCTGTAATATGTAACCCCGTCTTTCCCAGCCTGTCACTGCAAGCTGCGATCGTGTATCCTGATGTCAGTATTGTATTTTTTTCCTTGGCATGATGAGAGAATAGGGAAGTGTTCTAAACAGATGGAGTAGGGTAGGAAGGTGAAGTGTTCTTGGTATGCGATAACAATAATCTGTGCCGCACTTGTACTTGTACCTTTCAATTTGAGAATGTTGTGTTAGACCCTTGTTCATCACGACTGTGAGAATTGTTTTTTTAGAGTACTCTTTTTTTGATAGGTACTCTTTTTTTTATTATTGCGACATTGTCGATGGCCTATTGGCCTTTACCAAAGAAAGCTCCAAAGGTGGATTCGACCCTAACAGCCTTCTCTGCATTTCTCTTTTGGTACAGTGATCTCAACTTGCTAGTTACAGTGTTTCACTGGTGCATTGCCCAGGGCTATAAATGGATCTGAACTAAATTCTGATGAGATGGCGCTAGATTGAAAATACTATGTTTGGCCTGCTTAAAAATCTCATGTTTTTATTGGTGGATCGATCCACCATGGTTTATTTTTAACTAAATCGTGATAAATAAAAAAAACTGATAAATAAAAAAACGGAGGGGAAAAAGAACTAAAATAGTAACGCATCTTTACTGCTGGTGCCTGGTGGAGGGCTTTGCTAATTGCTCGAGGAGAGCATACCACGACCACGATAGATCTCTTGTCTCCAAATTGCCCGCTGCCCCCTGGCGTTCCCCTCCCCCGCGTCGTCGTCTCTTCTGTCCCCAAAAGGATCCCCCAAACCCTACCGCCGATCCGGGCCCAGATCGCCATGGCCGCCCCCAACAGCAACGACGCGGCCAGCGCCAGTGGTACCGGCCCGGCTGGTGAGGAGGACATCTCCATCGAGGCGTTGGCGCGGCGCGTGCAGGAGCACATGACCCTCAGTTCCAACCCCGCCGCTCGCCGCCACAAGTTCTGGGAAACGCAGCCCGTCGGCCAGTTCCGCGACGTCGCCGACACATCGCTACCGGACGGCCCCATCGAGCCGCCCACGCCACTCTCCGAGGTGCGCGCCGACCCCTACCCGCTACCCGCCGCCTTCGAGTGGCTCACCTGCGACCTCGATGACGACGCGCTCCTCGCCGACCTCTACTCGCTGCTTGCCCACAACTACGTCGAGGACGATGAGAACATGTTCCGCTTCAACTACTCTCCGGCCTTCCTCCGCTGGGCGCTCAAGCCGCCGTCCTTCTTCCGGGCCTGGCACATCGGCGTTCGCGCCAAGGAGTCCAAGAAGCTCGTCGCCTTCATCTCGGGCATCCCGGCCCGCATCCGCGCTCGGGACGACGTCGTCCGCATGGCCGAGATCAACTTCCTCTGCGTCCACAAGAAGCTCCGATCCAAGCGCCTGGCGCCCGTGCTCATCCGGGAGGTCACCCGCCGCGTCCACCAGGAGAACATTTGGCAGGCTGCATACACCGCGGGGGTCGTCCTCCCAACTCCCATCACCACCTGTCGCTACTGGCACCGATCCCTCAACCCCAAGAAGCTTATCGATGTTGGGTTCTCTCGCCTTGGTCCACGCATGACAATGAGCCGCACGGTCCGGCTATACAAGCTGCCTGACGCGCCGCTCACCCCTGGGTTCCGCAGAATGGAACTGCGGGATGTTGCTGCGGTCACACGGCTGCTGAGGGCTTACCTTGCGAGGTTCGTGGTGGCACCGGATTTTGATGAGGTGGATGTGGAGCACTGGCTGCTGCCGCAAGAGGATGTCGTGGACAGCTACCTTGTGGAGAGCCCTGAGACGCATGAGGTCACGGATTTCTGCAGCTTTTACACGCTGCCCTCGTCGGTGCTGAACAATGCTAACTATGCAACACTCAAAGCCGCATACTCATATTACAACGTCTCTACCAAAACTGCATTGCAGCAGCTGATGAATGATGCTCTGATTGTTGCCAAGCAGAAGAATTACGATGTGTTCAATGCTCTCGATGTCATGGAGAATGAGTCGTTCCTCAAGGAGCTCAAGTTTGGTCCTGGAGATGGGCAGCTCCACTATTACCTCTACAACTACCGTATTCGCAATGGCATCAAGCCCTCTGAGCTTGGTCTTGTGCTACTATAGGGCAGTCTAATCAGGACAGTCCTGAGTTTACACCTTCCCTTCCGCAGCAGGTAATCGTTGTGTCGCTGGCTTAGTATTTGAATTTTATGATTGCTAGAGGTGATGATTCGGTTCCCTTAATGCTGTAGGTCTCATTGTGCAATCCCAGTGGTTTCTCATTTTGTTTACTGTGGTAGTGGTTCTCCTTGATATGATTGCCATGGTCACTGATAGGAGTCCCAAGATGATTTGCAAACAAGGGAGACTGGAATTAGAGATATCCTTTCCTCAATTTAAGGTTACTGTTCCCATTAGTGACATTTCGCGTGCATCGTCCACAATGTGTATGCTGGCACCGATTTTACCGAGAAATTTTGATGTGTATTCGAAGTTGTTTGTGTGCTGTTGTGCTATGTCTGCACATGTATGGATGTCTTGATGCTAGAACTGCTGCCACAGCTCCTTCAGCCCTACCCAAATTTTGATGGTTTCTTTTTATTATGAACTAGTTCTATTAGTTTGCCATTTGATTTGCTTTGTCCACGTTCCAAAATAACCAGAAATGTACTTATCGTGTCCTTCTGGGATATCTCAGCTTATTCGTCCTTTTCTAGGTTATAACATGTTTTAAAAAGTACAACTACTTGAACGCCTTATTGCTTGGACATTACCTAAAATAGACCCCAGATATGGCCTTGTGTATGTCACAATGCATTTATTATCCTTTTTCCAGGTTATGACATGTTTCTAACAGTAATAACTCCTTGTTGATACTTGCAGCACCGATGCATTTCACCAACTCAAGGCGCCGTTTGGTTTGAAGGACTAAAGATTAGTCTCTCCATTTTAGTCTCATTTAGTCCCTAAATTACTAAACGGTGGAACTAAAACTCGGACTAAACTGTTTTAGTCTCTAGTCCCTCAAGGGGTTATTAAAAGGGACTAAACCATATAAATTTCACTTTTTACCCCTCCTTTATTTCAGTTGCACTAATAACGGGAGAATGCTAAGGAGAATTTTAGTTCTCTTATGATTTATTTAATGTGTTTTGAATAGTTTTAGTCCCTAGAACTAAATAGGATAGGGACTAAATTTTAGTCCCTGGACTAAAGAAACCAAACGGGGTCTCAATCTGTTGTATCCTCTATATAAATTGATATTCTAGAATTGAAGCTTTCTCTGTTTGGAGTATGCATCAGACTTGTGGTGAACATGAATGATAAGGTCATTCTGAGATAATATTAGCTGCTTACAAAGAGCCAATTGGTGGCGTACCCAAATAACTCGCTGTACTTCCTAAAAATTTGCATGCAACAATCGTTTGAAATTTTAAGGGCCTATGTGATTGGTGGTTAAATGTGACACACTTTGTCTAAAGTTAGACGTCTGAATTGAATAACTAATTTTAAGCAGAAAAGTTAGACAAAGTGTGGCAAGTTAGGCATTAAACCAAACATGTCCTAAATGTGCTCTTGTTTGCAATTGTAGTTCCATTTTGTAACTACTCGGGATAATTATATAAAATAATGCCATATAAGAGTGGCAAACGGTTATTTTGCCACTGAAAGCATCTAGGCCTCTGGTTGGTTTTAGTGATTAATAACAATGTAATGTTATATGTGACTAACGTGTGTTTTGCAGAGACAAATGGTAAGTTAGGTCGCATTACAGGTAGAAGCACTACAATGTGAAAACAATCCCGGAGATAAGAACTCGAAGCGACGGCTAAATCGACGAATCGAAAAGTGAAGGTCTACGTAGTCCGAGTGTCAAGGAGTTGCGGACACTCGTGATTTAGTTAGGTCTTTTATTTTGTTTTAGTCGTACTATAAAGAGGGGTTGTCGATGAGTAGTTTGACCAAGAGAGTTCTAGTGTAGTGTTGGTGCATATTCACACTCACATATAGTGCTAGGTGACACTCTAGAACACACTCACAAGTTAGAACGAAAACCGATTTGAAAAACAGCGAAAAACAGAAAATAGGGTTTCTGGCCTTAGGGCATCGGACTGTCCGGTGCGCCCTCTGCCAGGTGGGCCAGGCGGGCCCAGGGGAAGGCTTTCCCCACGCAGAAACTCGAGAGCGCAAGGTTCCCGAGTGGAATTTTAGTGGCGCACCGGACAGTGCACCGGACTGTCCGGTGTGCACCGGACAGTGGCTGTTCACTGTCCGGTGTGCCATCAGCCCAACGGCTAGCTGTCAGAACTAGCCGTTGGAGTCGACCGTTGGCGCACCGGATTGTCCGGTGCGCCCATGCGCAGAACACTGCTTGCAACGACTAGTTGGTGGGTGAGGGCTATTTATACCCTCTCCACCCACCATATTCAATGTCTTGCTGCCCACATTAATTCCTGCACATTGGAAGAGCATTGCCGTCACACCCGGTTTTAGAAGGCAAGCCGAATGTGAACCATGTACGTGCCAGGATCAGTAATTCACGTACACAGCAGTTACATAACATGGACATCATCACACATTACTCAAATATTATTAAAAAGGGAAATAATAGTCGTTTACATCATATGTCTGAGACATCCACATAGTCTTTACAATAAATCAAAGTGCGAAAACGAAACGTAGATAAACGCGGCCTTCATAGGCAGCCGACTGGGGTTGCCGCTAACTCACGTCTAGAACTCGTCGTAGTCTTGGAACTCCTGGAAGTCTCCTTCCATGACTTCATCTTCTCCTAAGCAGTGGTTGCAATGCGGACAACCTGGGGAAGGGGGGTTGGTGTGTAGAGCAAGGGTGAGTACACATCAACATACTCAGCAAGTATCCTGTTTGGCTGTAGTGGACTAGCTTTATGTGGGGTTAAGTCAAGCAGTTGCTTTTAGTTGGTCAGATTGTTATTACTAGTAGAGAAAGCCAAGTTTTAGAATTAACCCACGTTATTAACCCAAACGTACTCTTTCCGAACGGAAAGAATACCACTTACCATTACCATAGTCAATACCAAAAACCATCGATCTCATTGCCACCTGCAAATCCGAACATCTCTGATCAAGTACCACTAATCACTGGAGCTCCCTTGGCCGCTCATAACCGCGAGGACGGCAGATATATCAGTTTTCAAACACTCTGTAGAGGTTGTGCACTTTACCCACAAGCTGTGATTCCCTTTCTGTCCGGAGATCATGAATCTCCATTGGTCACTACCAAGGTGACCCAGCAGGGCATCACTACGTAGCCTTTACAAAGATTCCCCGAGGCTGTAGCCGCCCGTTAGGTTTCCTAAATGTACCGCACTCCTCCCCAAGGGACAAATCAACCTTGGCAGAGCGAGCCACATACACCGAGCCCCATTGACGGCATAACGGCTAAGCGAACTACACCCCGGTTCCTCTAATTACTCAGCTAAGGGCGTCCCACTCCACCCTCATGGTTGCACTGTTTTCCCGGGCGGTCATCCAACGAACAGGTCCTTACGGAGAGGCACTCGAGAAAACCGCTCGAGCCCCCTTGAAGGTCACGAGTATAACATCATAATAAAAGAGGGGAAAACAGCGTATCATTGATAATTCTCATCATGTTCATTGATTAGAGTTGAACAATAGCATAAGACTAAGCAATAATAATCCGACCCAAATAGGTAAACAAGGACATGGACAACAAAAGCTAGTCAATCCTTAGGTATAAATGTGTAATGCGGGAAGTGAATTAAAGAATATATAGGACAGAGATAGGTCAAGGGACACTTGCCTCCACCAACCGACTGCTGCTCAGGGGCTTCTCCTGCGAGTTCTTCGGGTTCTCCGACTGGATCGTTCTCTATGCGAGCGCAAACATACATACATCCATATATTTAATACAAAAGAACAGTACACCATATAATAGAATGCAGCAAGTAAACAGACATTCCACGCGGGCTCGCAATTACGGTTAAGAGAGAAAGAGGAAAAGACAGTCGAGAAACGATCACGTTACATTATTATGGATTAAACCACTCGCTCAATTGAAAGACATTAATGTAGACACTACGTTTAGCATAAAGTAAAGTCATGTTTCATGTCTAATCATTATAAGCAGATGAAGATAAACTAAAAGGATTGTCGCGCGGCGAGACGCGCGACATAGCACTTTAAATTGAATTAAGGAAATCAACGACTCGTCGCGTGACCGAGCGCATAACGAGACACTTTGCATTAATTATAAAGAGACGTTAAGCTTCGCGCGACGAAACGCACGACGGCATACGTCAACTGAACTGAGTCTAAAGTGGAACGTCGCGTGAATACACGCGCGACGTTACACATTAAACAACTTGAAATTAAAATGGATCGTCGCGCGACGAAGCGCACGACGCAACACATTCATAGAATCTGAAATTAGATAAATTCGTCGCGCGACGAAGCGCGCGACACAGCACGCTAACTAACGGAGTTTGAAACTAACTAAAAACCAAGAATAATCACTGCACGCGTGGGTTTGCGCACGCAGGAACGCGTTAGGGGGTAAACGGGGCTATGCGAGTCGCGCCGGGGCCGCGCCCGCGCCGAGCCGCGCCCGCGCAGGGGGAGAGAGGAGGGAGAGGGAGAGAGGGAGAGAGAGAGGAGAAGGGAGGGGAGGGGAGCTCACCTCGGGGTCCAAATTCCGGTGATCGCCGTCTCCAAAACATAGGGCACCACGGGGAGAGAGAGGTGGAAGAGGGAGAGGGAGGTTGCTGCGCGGAAAATCCAAATGAGAGAGGGAGGAGATGAGGGGGGCGCATGGGGGTGTGGGGCGTCGGGGGCGCAGGGCCGAGCCGGGCCGGGCTGGGTTGGGCCGAGCCACTTCGCGGATCGAAACCTACGACACGCACGACCCTCAAGCGGGCTCCAATCGCGAATCGAAATCCGAGACGGAACGAGACGAACACGCGACACCAAACAAAGAAATGCGCTTCGGCATGATGCAACACCCATGACACTTAGGTTTTGGTTTATACATGACACGGACACCTGTCACTATACTGGTTTGAAATTGGGAGGAAGGAGCGAAACGGGAAGAGAAAAGAGAGTAACGCCCGAATTTGGTGAGAGAAAAGAAGAAAAAATTCTACCCCCAAATTCAGGGCATTACAAACCTATCCCCCTTAAAAGAATCTCGCCCTCGAGATTCAGGGTTGGCTAGCAAAGAGCTTAGGGTATTTAGCCATCAGATCGTCTTCACGCTCCTAGGTTGCTTCTTCCTCAGAGTGATGACTCCATCTGACTTTGCACATTCTGATGGTCTTCCTTCGGGTGACTCTGTCTGCGGTCTCAAGGATTTGCGCTGGTTTCTCTGTGTAGGTCAAGTCCTCTTGGACCCCCAGACCTTCCACTGGCAACTGCTCTTCTGGCACACACAAACACTTCTTCAACTGAGACACATGAAAGACATCATGCACTGTGGACAAGCCCTCTGGCAAACTGAGCTGATAGGCTACTTCTCCACGCTTCGCGAGAATCTGATACAGACCGATGTAGCGGGGTGCTAGCTTGCCTTTGACTCCGAATCTTCTGACTCCTCTGATCGGTGACACTTTCAGATAGACGAAGTCTCCAACTTCGAAACTCAGCTCTCTTCTTCTTGTGTCTGCACAGCTTCGCTGCCTTGATTGCGCTATCTTCAGATTCTCTCGGGCCATCTTGATGTTCTCTTCAGCCTCAAGCAAAATGTCTGGCCCGAACACTTGCTTTTCTCCAGGCTGATCCCATTGCAACGGAGTTCTACAACTCCTCCCATAGAGCGCCTGAAATGGTGACATCTTCAAGCTGGCCTGGTAACTGTTGTTATAGGAGAACTCTGCATAAGGCAACTTCTTGTCCCATCCGGACTGGTCTTGCAACGCACAGGCTCTCAACATGTCTTCAAGGATTTGATTGGTTCTTTCAGTCTGACCATCTGTCTGTGGATGATAAGCTGAACTGAAATTCAGATGTGTGCCCAAGGCTTCATGCAACTGCTGCCAGAAATGAGAGGTGAACTGCGTTCCTCTGTCTGACACTATCTTCTTTGGCACACCATGAAGACAAACGATCCGAGACATGTACAATTCTGCCAATACTGCACTGCTGTAGTTGGTCTTGACAGGTATGAAGTGGGCTGACTTGGTTAAGCGATCCACCACTACCCAAATGGAATCGTAGCCGGCTCGAGTGCGAGGCAATCCGACTATGAAATCCATACTGATTTCATCCCATTTTCGTTGAGGAATTTGCAACGGTTGCAACAATCCAGCTGTTCTCTGATGCTCTGCCTTGATCCGTCGACAACTATCACACATAGCCACATGCTCTGCGATTTCCCTCTTCATTCCGTACCACCAGAACTTCTTCTTCAGATCCTGATACATCTTCTCACTACCAGGGTGAATCGAATAAGCTGTCTCATGAGCTTCCTTGAGGATCAATTCTCGAATAGACTGGACATTGGGAACACACAAGCGGTCTTCGAACCATACCACACCTTCTGCATCTTCCCGAAAATCTTTGCCTCTGCCATCTAGAATCAGTCGCCGGATCTCACTGATCTTCTCATCATTCTTCTGTGCTTCTTTGATTTCCCGCTCCAGGGTAGGTTCCAACTCAATTGTGACTCCTCGCGTGTTGTTCAGAAATCCAAGACTCAACCTGTCAAACTCTTTGGCCAACTCATAAGGCATCAGACGAGCGACCATCAGATTGACTTGACTCTTCCTGCTCAAAGCATCTGCCACTACGTTCGCTTTGCCTGGATGGTAGTGAATCTCTAACTCATAGTCTTTGATCAACTCTAATCATCTTCTTTGCCTCATATTCAACTCTGATGAGTGAATATGTACTTCAGACTCTTGTGGTTTGTGTAAACATCACATTTCTGCCCATACAGATAGTGCCTCCATGTCTTCAATGCATGAACCACTGCTGCCAACTCTAGGTCGTGGATTGGGTAATTCTTCTCATGAACTTTCAGCTGTCGGGACGAGTAAGCCACCACTCTTCCCTCTTGCATCAACACACATCCCAAACCAGTGTAACAAGCATCACAATACACCGAGAAGGGCTTGTGCACATCAGGTAAGACTAAGACAGGCGCTGTAGTCAACTTCTCTTTCAGCGCTTCAAAGGCCTCTTGACATTTCTGGGTCCACTTGAACTCAACTTTGTTGCCTAGTAACGCTGTCATTGGTTTCGCAATCTTCGAAAACCCTTCAATGAATCGCCGATAATATCCGGCCATTCCAATGAAGCTCTTGATTCCTCGAGCATCTGTTGGCGCTTTCCAGTTCAGAATATCTGCCACTTTCTTCGGATCCACAGTCAATCCTTCTTTGTTGATTATATGACCCAAGAACAGGACTTCACTGATCCAGAACTCACACTTGCTCAACTTTGCATACAGCTGGTGCTCTCGCAATCTCTGCAATACCATCCTTAAATGACTTGCATGCTCTTTTTCGCTTTGAGAATATATCAGAATGTTATCAATAAATACCACCACAAACTTATCAAGATAGTCCATGAATACACTGTTCATTAAGTTCATAAAGAAGGCCGGTGCATTGGTTAGACCGAAAGACATCACTGTGAACTCATACAACCCATACTTGGTAATGAATGCCGTCTTCGGAATGTCTGAAGGTCGAATCCTGAGCTGATGATAACCTGACCTCAGATCTATCTTGGAGAACACGCTGGCTCCTCTCAACTGGTCGAACAGATCTTCTATTCTGGCAAAGGGTACTTGTTCTTGATGGTGACCTCATTCAGAGTTCGATAATCGATACACATCCTTCTGGTGCCATCTTTCTTTTCCACAAATAGGACAGGGGCGGCCCAAGGCGAGGTGCTTGGCCGAATGTAACCTTTCTCTGACAACTCATCGATCCGCTTCTTAAGTTCAACCAACTCTGGTCCTGATACTCTGTAAGCTCTCTTAAAGATGGGGGCGGTTCCAGGAAGAAGCTCTATGGCAAACTCAACTTTTCGCTCTGGTGGCATACCTGGCAAGTCCTTTGGAAACACATCTGGAAACTCAGACACAACCTTGATACTCTCAATTGGGTCTGCTTCACTGCTATCGACAACCATCTGATAACAACTTCCTTTCTTCGGTTCAGGTGGGACTAACTCTGTCACCACTTCCTCTCCTAGTGGGGACACCAACTTGATTGTCCTCTTATCACAACTGATAACTGCCTAATACTTATCTAGCCAATTCATCCCTAAGATGACATCTATTCCCTGAGTACCCATTACTATGAGGTTGGCGGGAAACGCTATCCCCCTTATTTCCACACTTACATTCAAATAAATGCTATCGGCTCGAATTCTACCACCGGCTGAGTCAATTTGAATGGGGGTTGACATGGTAGTAATTGGAAGATTATGTACTTCTACCCATGATGCAGTAATGAATGAATGCGTTGCTCCAGTATCAAATAACACTTCTGCAGTATGGGAGTTGACTGGAAACATACCTACTATCATGCCGGGGGTCTCCTGAACTGCTTCAGCCTCTAAGTGGTTCAGTCTCCCATGATTATAGCGCGGCTGAGAGCGGTTGCCTGCTCCAGGCTAAGACACATTCTGCTTCGCTGGGGCATTGGGGCCTGACTGCTGCTGGGCTGCCTTCTTCGGACATTGCATCACCCAATGGCCTTGCTCTCCACAGTGGAAACATGCCGTGTTTCCCACTTGAGCCGGTGCTGCCTGACTGTTCTGCTGGCTTGCTGGGGCAGGAAGGCAAGGTGTCTGCTGATTCTGCCTCTGGAACTGACCTCCTCCTGACTGATTGTTCTGACGATTCTGATACTGGTGATGAGGATACTGCCTTTGGAACTGCTGGTGCTGAGGTGGACGCTGGTTCTGCCTAAACTGCTGAGGTTGATTGCCTGAGAAACGAGGACGATTGCTGCTTCCAGGCTGGGGTCCACTGATCTTGCGCTTGCGATCCTCCATCTCTTTACGCTTCCTCTCTGTCATAATTGCTCTATCAATCAGGTGCTGGAATGTCGGGAAGGTATGATTCATCAGCTGATACTGCAGAGGGTCAACCAAGCCTCTCAGGAAACGATACTGTCTCTTGGCGTCGGTGTTGACATCTTCAGGAGCATAGCGAGACAGCTGCAGAAACCTGTCACGGTACTCACTGACAGACGATGACCCTTGCTTGAGAGCCAGGAACTCCTCCTTCTTTACTGTCATCAGACCTGCAGGAACATGGTACTGACGAAAGCTTCCTCTGAACTCTTCCCAGGTGATGGTGTCGGGGTTGGCATGGGTGGCGAGATAAGACTCCCACCATGACTGAGTTGCTCCTCTCAACAGACGGGGACCATACATGACTTTCTCCCTGTCATCACACTGAGCGGTATGCAACTCCCGCTCCACTGTGCGCAGCTAGTCTTCAGTATCCATGGGGTCAGAAGAGTGAGCAAACGTTGGGGGATGACCTCTCATGAATTCAGCACGCTTGTCCCTGGGCATCTGAGGCATCTGAGGCTGAGGTGGTGGCTGCTGCTGCTGCTGCTGAATAGCGGCCAGAGTCTGACCAATAGCTTGAATTGCCTGAGTCTGCATCAAAAACATCTGCTCGATGGACATCGGGGGCGGGGGCGGCAGCTGCTGCTGCTGGGGTGCCTCATCCTGCTGAGCTGCTTGCTCCTGCTGAGCACGCCTTCCTCCTCTGCGCCTGTTTTCTGACATCTGCAGAACACAACCACACATCAGAACTAACCTTGCAAATCTTGCAGCATAAGAAAAGAGTATAGAATTCTCGACAACACTGAGCAGATGAGCATCTTCACTGATCTCCAACACAGACCAACACAGCTTCTCACATAAAGAGGAAAGTGGAATAAAAGGCTTCCTAACTAAATAGCTAACTCCTGTAACATATAACAGGTAAACCAAAATGCAGGGGATACCCACATCCTGGTGACAGTCATTACAAAGATCCAAATCAAACATAATTCATCATGACAAACATAAATGCACAGAATATAGCAAACTACCCTGTCTAACTAAGACTAACTAAAAGCGAGACTAATGCTAAGACTGTAGCTTCTATGTATATATTTCGTATTAATTACAAGATCCGACTCTAACGATCTATGGTTCTAAATTTATCTTGGTCTTGCAGTCGGGGTTGCCATAAGACTGGTGTCCACACCGAGGTGAGCGGTACGGGTGCTGAGTCCCGATGGGAGCGGGGGAACCATCATCCAGGTGATGACGTTCCGCGCGCTCAGCCCGCAGCTGGGCGATCTCAGCACGAGCCCTACTCAGCTCATCTAATGCATGGTCCAGCTCCATGTTTAGCACGGCAGCTAAGTTGACTGTGCTGCTCAACCTAGGATTGTCCTCACCAACAGGTGAGACAATCACACCTCCTGTGCTGCCAGATGGACGACGGAGGTAATACTTCAGGTTGAGACCATCAGCTACCCCACCGAGCACTGAACAGTAGTGCGAAAGCGCACGCCGTGCGGCATCTTGCATGGCCGCCTCAGCTGAGTCTCGCTCAGAGATAGAATAGTGCTCTGAGCAGACCTCCGCACCCCGGAGACTGTTCTCCGGACGGCGCACCAAGCAGGTCGCCTCCCAGTGGTCCGGGTAGACCCCGCGACTATGCTGGAAGACCACACAGCGATACTCGATAGACCAAGTACGTCGGTCAAGTGCCCGACGTAGCAGGGTGTCGAGCGCATCGTGGAAGTGACACCCGCGAGCAGCGTCGCGAGTGATGGGTCGAGCAACCCATCCTTCTGGCTCCTGGTCAGTAGAAAAGTCGGTGTCGTGGCTCGAGCTGTCGTCGCCACCTCCGTCGTCTGGGTCTCCTCCAGCAGCTACTCCAGGGGCTAGGACGTCCAGTGGTGGTGTAGGGGGTGCCTCCAGGGGAAGCACAGGGGAGCAGCTCCTCACAGACTCTATCTCCTGCTGGAGCGAGAAAGAAGAGCCCTGCTGCTCCTGCCGTCGACGTTCCTGCTTCTCGTGTAGACGGTGGTGCAGCCTCTCCAAGTGACTGGACTGACCGGCCACGGGACGACGAAGCGGACGCTCCGTGAGACGAGAGGGTAAGAAGGGGATGACAGACTTCCATGCAGTGTGTCTAAGACGAGCCATCTACAAAAGACACCGTAAGCATAAGAGTGAGAACAGAACTAGTATGACCAGCAAGTAATAAACCATAAGTAAATGAAGGATTGGAATAAAACACCATTTTCAGCAAGGTATAATATATAGTAGAACATAGTTTTGGTCGTTATGACCAACTTTTGAAGGGATGCCAAAGTCAAGGCAGGGACAGAGGTCTATAATCCTTAGAACGACCATTCTACTCTAGGTTAGCGGGCCTACAGTCAGCACGGCTTTGATACCACCTATGTCACACCCGGTTTTAGAAGGCAAACCAAATGCGAACCATGTACGTGCCAGGATCAGCAATTCACGTACACAACAGTTACATAACATGGATATCATCCCACAGTGCTCAAATATTATTAAAAAGGGAAATAATAGTCGATTGCATCATATGTCTGAGACATCCACATAGTCTTTACAATAAATCAAAGTGCGAAAACGAAACGTAGATAAACGCGGCCTTCACAGGTAGCCGACTGGGGGTTGCCGCTTACCCATGCCTAGAACTCGTCGTAGTTTTGGAACTCTTGGAAGTCTCCTTCCATGGCTGCAATGCCTAGAACTTCATCTTCTCCTGAGCAGTGGTTGCAATGCGGACAACGTGGGGAAGGGGGGTTGGTGTGTAGAGCAAGGGTGAGTACACATCAACATACTCAGCAAGTATCCTGTTTAGCTGTAGTGGACTAGCTTTATGTGGGGTTAAGTCAAGCAGTTGCTTTTAGTTGGTCAGATTGTTATTACTAGTAGAGAAAGCCAAGTTGTAGAATTAACCCATGTTATTAACCCAAACGCACTCTTTCCGAACGGAAAGAATACCACTTACCATTACCATAGTCAATACCAAAAACCATCGATCTCATTGCCACCTGCAAATCTGAACATCTCTGATCAAGTACCACTAATCACTGGAGCTCCCTTGGCCGCTCATAACCGCGAGCACGACTGATATATCAGTTTTCAAACACTCTGCAGAGGTTGTGCACTTTACCCACAAGTTGTGATTCCCTTTCTGCCCGGAGATCATGACTCTCCATTGGTCACTACCAAGGTGACCCAGCAGGGCATCACTACGTAGCCTTTACAAATATTCCCCGACGCTGTAGCCGCCCGTTAGGTTTCCTAAATGTACCGCACTCCTCCCCAAGGGACAAATCAACCTTGGTAGAGCGAGCCGCATACACCGAGCCCCATTGACGGCAAAACGGCTAAGCGAACTACACCCCGGTTCCTCTAATTACTCAGCTAAGGGCGTCCCACTCCACCCTCATGGTTGCACTGTTTTCCCGGGCGGTCATCCAACGAACAGGTCCTTACGGAGAGGCACTCGAGAAAACCGCTCGAGCCCCCTTGAAGGTCACCAGTATAACATCATAATAAAAGAGGGGAAAACAGTGTATCATTGATAATTCTCATCATGTTCATTGATTAGAGTTGAGCAATAGCATAAGACTAAGCAATAATAATCCGACCCAAATAGGTAAACAAGGACATGGACAACAAAAGCTAGTCAATCCTTAGGTATAAATGTGTAATGCGGGAGGTGAATTAAAGAATATATAGGACAGAGATAGGTCAAGGGACACTTGCCTCCACCAACCGACTGCTGCTCAGGGGCTTCTCCTACGAGTTCTTCGGGTTCTCCGACCGGATCGTTCTCTATGCGAGCGCAAACATACATACATCCACATATTTAATACAAAAGAACAGTACACCATATAATAGAATGCAGCAAGTAAACAGACGTTCCACGGGGGCTCGCAATTACGGTTAAGAGAGAAAGAGGAAAAGACAGTCGAGAAACGATCACGTTACATTATTATGGATTAAACCACTCGCTCAATTGAAAGGCATTAATGTAGACACTACGTTTAGCATAAAGTAAAGTCATGTTTTATGTCTAATCATTATAAGCAGATGAAGATAAACTAAAAGGATTGTCGCGCGGCGAGACACGCGACATAGCACTTTAAATTGAATTAAGGAAATCAATGACTCGTCGCGCGACCGAGCGCGGAACGAGACACTTTGCATTAATTATAAAGAGACGTTAAGCTTCGCGCGACGAAACGCACGACGGCAAACGTCAAATGAACTGAGTCTAAAGTGGAACGTCGCGTGAATACATGCGCGATGTTACACATTAAACAACCTGAAATTAAAATGGATCGTCGCGCGACGAAGCGCACGACGCAACACATTCATAAAATCTGAAATTAGATAAATTCGTCGCGCGACGAAGCGCGCGACACAGCACGCTAACTAACGGAGTTTGAAACAAACTAAAAACCAAGAATAATCACCGCACGCGTGGGTTTGCGCACACGGGAACGCGTTAGGGGGTAAACGGGGCTACGCGAGTCGCGCCGGGGCCGGGACGCCGCGCGCAGGGGGCCGAGGACCGCGCGCAGGGGCCGAGGCCGCACGCACGCGCCGAGCCGCGCCCGCGCAGGGGCCGCGCCGGGCCGCGCTCGCGCTGGGGCCGTGCCCGCGCCGAGCCGCGCCCGCGCAGGGGGAGAGAGGAGGGAGAGGGAGAGAGGGAGAGAGAGAGGAGAAGGGAGGAGAGGGGAGCTCACCTCGGGGTCCAAATTCCGGTGATCGTCGTCTCCAAAACCTAGGGCACCACGGGGAGAGAGAGGTGGAAGAGGGAGAGGGAGGTTGCTGCGCGGGAAATCCAAATGAGAGAGGGAGGAGAGGAGGGGGGCGCATGGGAGGTGTGGGGCACCGGGGGCGCGCAGGGCCGAGCTGGGCCGGGCTAGGTTGGGTTGGGTTGGGCCGAGCCACTTCGTGGATCGAAACCTACGACACGCACGACCCTCAAACGGGCTCCAATCGCTAATCGAAATCCGAGATAGAACGAGACGAACACGCGACACCAAACAAAGAAATGCGCTTCGGCATGATGCAACACCCATGACACTTAGGTTTTGGTTTATACATGACACGGACACCTGTCACTATACTGGTTTGAAATTGGGAGGAAGGAGCGAAACGGGAAGAGAAAAGAGAGTAACGCCCGAATTTGGTGAGAGAAAAGAAGAAAAAATTCTACCCCCAAATTCAGGGCGTTACAATTGCAAGCACCAAAAGCCTAGTGAGGAGATTAGAGAATCTTAATCCCGCATTTGGACCTCATTAGCGCTAGCGAGAGCCACCTAGAGCACACACCACTTGCATTAGGCTTCTCTTGGTCAAGCGAAAGTCTACGACTTGTTACTCTTGGTGATCGGCATCACCTAGACGGCTTGGTGGCGTTAGGAGCTCGGTGATCACCGTGGAGATCTTGTTGGTGACCCGACTCAAGTTTCTAAGCGGTCGTGAGGGATCCACCGCACCGGAGTGGCAAAGGATCATCTCGTAGTGAGCACTTGGTTCTTGCGAGGACCAAGGGGGAGCGATACCCTTGCGCAGGTGCTCCAACGAGGACTAGTGGAGAGTGCCGACTCTTCGATACCTCGGGAAAAATTGGAGGAGTCTTCTAAACTTTGCTTTACATTCCACACTTAATTCAAGCATTTTACATTGTGTATTTGTTTAGCAAGTATTTGAAGTATTGCCTTACCATTGTTGTATTTCTAGTATTATTCTCTTAATGCTAGTTGTTGGGGTGAAGTTGGGCTCTTGCTTAGGTTTTAATTAGTGTTGATTTTTAGAAAAGCCCAATTCACCCCCCTCTTGGGCATCGTGATCCTTTCAATTGGTATCAGAGCCTTGTTGCTCTTAGATTAGCCTAACCGCTAGAGTAACGATGTCCGGTGGGGATGGACCTCCTCCCGTTTTTTATGGTGACGATTTTCCATATTGGAAAATTCGTATGGAAGCATATTTAGAGGCTATAGACATTGGTGTCTACAAAGCCGCCACACAAGGATTCCCTGCACCTAGAGATCCCACAAATCTTGTAGGTGATGAGTTTAATTATGAGAAATGGAATGCTAAGGCCAAAAACACCCTTTTTAGAGGCCTTTGCAAAGATGTGTTTAATAGAGTTAGAAATCATAAAAATGCTCATGATTTGTGGATGGACATTTGTGCTCTACATGAAGGAACTAGAAGCGAGCGTGAGGAGAGATATCACATTGCTATGAGAAAGTTGAATTCTTTTGAAATGCTTGCTAATGAAAATGCCAATGTTATGTACTCACGTCTCAATATTCTTGTAGAGGAAGTAAATGGATTGGGGCTTACATAAATTTCATAACCGGATGTTGTGAGGAAGATTCTCAGTGTCCTCCCAATTGACAAATATGGACACATTGTCACTGTACTGCATCAAATGGATCTTTCAGTTACCACACCTACACAGATATTGGGAAAGATCAATGCTCATGAGATGTACATGCACATCAATGACAAAGATGAGTCATCTTCCAAGAGAAAGGATTTGGCTCTCAAAGCAAATCAAGAAAGAAAAGGAAAAGCTAAAGTACAAATTGAGGAAGAATCCTCAAGTGATGATGACCTTGATGCTAACATTGCCTTGATTGTGAGGAAGACCACCAAGATGTTAAAGAAGCTCAACAAAGAAGGTATCAAATTTGATTCAAGAAAGAAGAAATTCTTTTCCAGCAAAAGAAAGCCCATTTCTGAGATGGATTGCTACAACTGTGGAGAGTTTTGTCATCTTGCTCATCAATGTAACAAGCCCAAGAAGAACAAGTTAAAGGACAAGAAAGAAGATGACAGCGATTATGAGAAAAAGGAAAAGAGATTCTTCAAGAGGAAGGATGGGAAGCAAAAGAGGTTCCACAAAAAGAAAAATGGAAAGGCATATATTGTTGGTGTCTGGCTCATTGACATTGAGTCATCAAGTGGATCTTCTTCAAGTGAAGAAGAGAATGATGAAAAGGTTGCCACCATCGCCGGGGACTTCTCTTCACCACCACCATCGCCATCATCGACTTCCCACCTATGCCTCATGGCTAGAGGTGAACAGAAGGTACAAAATGATATTGATATTCCTGATGATAGTGATAGTGATAGTGATGAGGAATTTGCTTCACCTTCCTATGATGAACTAGCTGACTTGCTTAAAGAATACACTCAAATCATTAGGAAGTCAAAAGCTAAATGTGATAAGTTGAAAAATGAAAATGAATCTTTGAATGCCAAATATGACATAGTTATGAAAGCTAGTGATGAAATGAAAGAAGAAAACAAAACTATGCCATCCACTGTAAATGAGCTCACATCCTCCCTAAAAGATGCTAAAGATAAATGTGGCAAGTTAAATGAAGCTAATAGGGAGTTGAAAGATAGACTAGTGAAAATCAAGGAAGACTATACTAAGATTAAATTTGATCATGATAATCTTCTTGTTGAAAATGAACTTTTATCTTGCAATACACATGAGGCTATTAACCTTGTTGTTAAGATTGATGTAGCAACCTCATGTGATGATTTGAGTCAAGGAGAGCAAACTAGTCTACATGATGAATTGACCGAAAAAGTTGAAGTCTTGACTTTAGACAACTAAAATTGAAGAGATACTTGACTGATGCAACTACTAGAGGAAAGGTTGCCATTGAGAACAATGATTTCAACAATGAGTTGGCAGTGGATAATGAAAGGCTTAAAAATGAGGTCAAGAAACTTAAGAGTGAAAATGAACATCTTGCAACAAGTGTGCAAAAGTTCAACAAGGGCCAATATCTCCAAAATGAGTTGCTCATGAACACTGTCATGAAAAACAACAAGAGTGGTATTGGATACAATGCTTTTGTGCAAAAGAAAGCTACTACTCAATACAAGCCAAAGCAGACTCACAAGCCTATCAAATGCTTTGAGTGTGGAAAAGAAGGTCACTTTGCCCACAACTGCAAAGCTAAACCACCAACTCCCTTGCCTAAGCACTCAAGACCATTTGCTTTCAATGCTCATTATGTTCTAAGAAAAGTTGCAAATGGAAAGGTCAAAGTTACATTCCTAGGTCCACCAAGCAAGAGTAGACCTAGACAAATTTGGGTTGTAAAGTCCTTGATTGAGAGAGTCACTAGTCCTATGCAATATAGGGCCCTCAAAACTCAAGCTTGATTTGTCTGTGGATGTAGGTGAACTACAAGACCGGTGGGAGCCATTGGGTTATTGACAGTGGATGCTGAAAGGGAAATGTGCCCTTGGGCCATTTCTAAAGTGTTTTGGTGATTAAGTGTCCAACACATTCTCTCTAAGTGTTTATTTGTGCCAAAGATTGAAGAAGTGCAAATCATAAAACAAGGTACGTTTCTAGACTTAGTACATTTATTTGGGTACTAATGTATTGTGTCTAAGTGCTAGAAACATGGAAAAAGCAATTGGAAAAGAGTTGGCAACTCCTGCTCGGTCTGGGTGCACCGGAGTGTCCGGTGCGCCAGGCCAGCCTCCGGTGAACAAGCCACTCTCGGGACTCGACGGCTGCATATGGCTATAATTCACCAGACTGTCCGGTGGTGCACCGGACTATCTGGTGAGTCGTTTGCGGCGAAGTCGTCGCTCTCGGGAGGAGTTCAACGGCGTACGACTAAAATTCACCGGACTGTCCGGTGAGCCAACGGTCGACTGCGCCAACGGTCGGCCGCGCAATCTTCGCGCGACGCGTGGGCGCGCCAACGGTCGGCAGGGGGCACCGGACTGTCCAGTGTGCACCGGATAGTGTCCGGTGTGCCAACTGCCGCAAATCTGCAACGGTCGGATGCGCCAGAAAAGAAAGGAGATCGTGCACCGGACAGCTACAGGGACTGTCCGGTGGCACACCGGACTATCCGGTGCGCCACCCGACAGAAGGCAAGATTAGCCTTCTAAGAATGCCTCCAATGGCTCCTAGCTACCTTGGGGCTATAAAAGGGACCCCTAGGCGCATGGAGGAGTCACCCAAGCATATTTTGAGCATTCTAAGTCTTCCACACTCCGTCTCCGCGCACTTGATCGACTGTGTTATTGATTTGAGCTCCGTTCTAGTGGTGAAATCGTTGTGCTTCATTTTGAGCTCAAGTCTTGCTTGTGTGCGTGTGTATTGCTGCGGATTTGAGTGTGTTGCTTCCCACCCTTACTCTTTTGCTTTCACTGTGATCTTGGTTGTAAGGGCGAGAGACTCCAACTTGTGGAGATTTCTCGCAAACGGGAAAAAGAGATAAGCAAAGAAAAGTCGTGGTATTCAAGTTGATCATTGGATCACTTGAAAGGGGTTGAGTGCAACCCTCGTCCGTTGGGATGCCACAACATGGAGGTAGACGAGTGTTATACTTGGCCGAACCACGGGATAAACACTGTGTCTCTTGTGATTGTTTTTCTGTGATTACTTGTGTGTTCGCAAGAGCTCTTCTCTAGCCACTTAGTTCTATTGCACTAACACTTAACCAAGTTTTGTGGCTATTTAGTGTTGAAATTTTACAGGATCACCTATTCACCCCCCCTCTAGGTGCTCTCAATTGGTATTAGAGCCGTTCTCTTTCACGAAAGGGACTAATCGCCCGAAGAGATGGATCCTAAGGGAAAGGGGATGGTGGTCAACGATAAGTAGAAGGAGTCCATCTTCAACGAGCCAAGGGACGACAAGCCCACTGACTCTGGCTCGAGTCATAAGAAGAAGGACGGGAAGAAGAAGAGGCGCATCAAGAAGATCGTCTACTACGACAGCGATGAGTCTTCTTCTTCCCCAAGAGACGACGATGAGAAAAGGAAACCGGTTAATTCAAAATTTTCATTTGATTATTCTCGTATTCCTTATAATTCCAATGCTCATTTTCTTTCCATTCATCTTGGTAAACCTCCACACTTTGATGGAGATGACTACGCTTTTTGGAGTCACAAAATGCGTAGCCACTTATTTTATCTCCATCCTAGTATATGGGAGATAGCTGAAAATGGAATGCAATTTGATAGTACCGATAACCCTGTGTTTATCAACGAACAAATTCACAATAATGCACAAGCTACCACTGTTTTGTTAGCATCGTTGTGCAGGGATGAATATAACAAGGTGAGCGGCTTGGACAACGCCAAGCAAATATGGGACACCCTCAAGATATCGCATGAGGGGAACGATGCCACCATGATCACCCAAATGTAGTTGGTGGAAGGCGAGCTGGGAAGGTTTGCCATGATTAGGGGAGAGGAGCCAACGCAAACGTACAACAGGCTCAAGACCCTGGTCAACAAGATCAGGAGCTATGGAAGCACGAGATGGACGGACCACGACGTCGTCCGACTTATGCTCAGGTCTTTCACTATTATTGACCCTCATCTTGTGAACCTCATCCGTGAAAATCCCAGGTACACAAAGATGACGCCCGAGGAGATACTCGGAAAGTTTGTGAGCAGGCATATGATGGTCAAGGAAGCAAGATATGTATATGATGCATTGAACGGTCCAATGCCCATCTATGAGCCCCAGCCCGTTGCACTAAAGGCAACAAGCAGCAGCAGGGAGGCGCTACCTAGCAAGGTGGCACAAGTTGAAGCTGTCGGGCTAAATGAAGATGAGATGGCCCTCATCATCAAGCGCTTCAAGACCGCGCTAAAAGGACGCAAGGAGCACCCCAACAAGAGCAAAGCAAAGGGAAAGCGCTCCTGTTTTAAATGTGGTAAGACTGGTCATTTTATAGCAAATTGTCTCGATAATGCTAATGACCAGGAACAAGAAAAGAGCGGGAAGAGGGAGAAGAAGAAGGCCTACAAGAAGGCGAAGGGCGAGGCGCACCTTGGCAAAGAATGGGATTTGGATTGCTCTTCTTCCGACTCCGACGATGAAGGACTCGCCGCCTCGGCCTTCAACAAGTTATCTCTCTTCCCCAACGAGCACCATACTTGCCTCATGGCAAAGGAGAAAAAGGTAAGCGCTCGAGATACCCCTAAGTATACTATTTCAAGTGATGATGACTCTAGTGATGATGAAGTAGATTACACAAGCTTATTCAAAGGTTTAGATAGAACTAAAGTAGATAAAATCAATGAATTGATTGATGCTTTAAATGAAAAGAATAGACTCTTAGAAAAGCAAGAGTATATTTTATATGAAGAGCATGATAAGTTTGTAAGTGTGCAAAAGTCTCTTGCTTTAGAGGTTAAAAGGAATGAAATGCTATCATCTGAATTATCTGCTTGTCATGAAACTATGTCTAGCTTAAAGAGTATTAATGATGATTTAAATGCTAAGCTAGAAGTAGTTAATAAATCTAGTTCTTGTGTAGAGCATGTTGTCATTTGTAATAGGTGTAAGGATTTTGATGTTGATGCATGTGTTGAGCACCTTACTTCTATTACAAAATTAAATGGTGAAGTGGCAAGTCTTAATGCCCAATTTAAGACTTGCAAAAATGACTTTGATAAGTTAAAATTTGCTAGGGATGCCTACACCGTTGGTAGACATCCCTCAATTAAGGATGGACTTGGCTTTCAAAAAGAAGCCAAGAACTTAACAAGCCAAAGGGCACCCATTCCCAACAAGGAGAAAGGAAAGGCCCCTATGGCTAGTAGTAATCAAAAGAATCATGCTTTCATGTACAACGATAGAAAATTTTCTAGAACTTCTCATTATAATAGGAGTTATAATGCTTTTGACTCACATGCTATGATTGCTTCAAGTTCTAATCGTAATGGTAGGCCTAGGAGAAATTTTGTGTCTCATGCTCCTAGGAAAATGTGTAATAAACCTACCACTGTCTTTCATGCTTGCAACACTACGTTTGTTCTTTCATGTAAAAATGAAAAAGTGGTTGCTAGAAAGATGGGGTCCAAATGCAAGGGAGACAAGACTAGCATTTGGGTCCCAAAGGCTATTGTAACTAACCTTGTAGGACCCAACAAGAGTTGGGTACCTAAAACCCAAGCCTAATTTGCTTTGCAGGTTTATGCATCCGGGGGCTCAAGCTGGATTATCGACAGCGGATGCACAAACCACATGACGGGGGAGAAGAAGATGTTCACCTCCTACGTCAAGAACAAAGATTCCCAAGATTCGATCATCTTTGGAGATGGGAACCAAGGCAAGGTTAAAGGACTAGGAAAGATAGCCATTTCATCCGAGCATTCCATATCTAATGTGTTCTTAGTTGAATCGCTCGGGTATAACTTGTTGTCCGTTAGTCAACTTTGTAATATGGGTTATAATTGTCTATTTACCAATGTAGATGTGTCTGTCTTTAGAAGGAGTGATGGTTCATTAGCTTTTAAGGGTGTACTAGACGACAAACTCTACTTAGTTGATTTTTTGAAAGAGGAGGCCGATCTAGATGCATGCTTAATTGCCAAGACTAGCATGGGCTGGCTGTGGCATCGCCGTCTAGCACATGTTGGGATGAAGAACCTCCATAAACTTCTAAAGGGAAAACATGTGTTAGGTCTAACCAATGTATTTTTCGAAAAAGATAGACCTTGTGCAGCTTGTCAAGCAGGTAAACAAGTGGGAAGCGCTCATCACAGCAAGAATGTGATGACCACATCAAGACCTCTGGAGCTACTTCATATGGATCTCTTCGAACCCGTCGCCTACCTTAGCATCAGGGGAAGTAAGTATGGTCTAGTTATTATTGATGATTTTTCCCGCTTCACTTGGGTGTTCTTTTTGCAGGATAAATTAGAAACCCGAGGGACCCTAAAGCGCTTTCTAAGGAGAGCTCAAAACGAATTTGAGCTCACGGTGAAAAAGATAAGAAGCGACAACGGGTCCGAGTTCAAGAACTTACAAGTAGAGGAGTACCTTGAGGAGGAAGGAATCAAGCACGAGTTCTCCGCTCCCTACACACCACAACAAAACGGTGTGGTAGAGAGGAAGAACAGGACGCTTATCGACATGGCGAGGACGATGCTTGGAGAATTCAAGACGCCCGAGCGGTTTTGGTCGGAAGCTGTGAACACAGCTTGCCACGCCATAAACCGGGTCTACCTTCATCGCCTCCTCAAGAAGACCTCGTATGAACTTCTAACCGGTAACAAACCCAAAGTTTCATACTTTCGTGTATTTGGGAGTAAATGTTACATTCTAGTAAAGGAAGGTAGAAATTCCAAATTTGCTCCCAAAGCTGTAGAAGGGTTTTTGCTAGGTTATGACTCAAATACAAAGGCGTATAGAGTCTTCAACAAATCATCGGGTTTGGTTGAAGTCTCTAGCGACGTTGTATTTGATGAAACTAATGGCTCTCCAAGAGAGCAAGTTGATCTTGATGATGTAGATGAAGATGATGTTCCAACAGACGCAATTCGCACCATGGCGATTGGAGATGTGCGACCACAGGAACACCAAGAGCAAGATCAACCTTCTTCCTCAACAATGGTGCACCCCCCAACTCAAGATGATGAACAGGTTCCTCAAGAGAAGGCATGTGATCAAGGGGGAGCACAAGAAGACCAAGTTATGGAAGAAGAAGCACCACGAGCCCCTCCAACTCAAGTCCGAGCGACGATTCAAAGGAATCATCCTGTCGACCAGATGTTGGGTGATATAAGCAAGGGAGTAACCACTCACTCAAGATTAGCTAACTTTTGTGAGCATTACTCGTTTGTCTCTTCTATTGAGCCTTTCAGGGTAGAAGAGGCCTTGCTAGATCCGGACTGGGTGTTGGCCATGCAGGAAGAGCTCAACAACTTCAAGCGAAATGAAGTTTGGACCTTGGTGCCACGTCCCAAGCAAAACGTTGTGGGAACCAAGTGGGTGTTCCACAACAAGCAAGACGGGCACGGGGTGGTGACATGAAACAAGGCTCGACTTGTGGCAAAAGGTTATGCCCAAGTCGTAGGTTTGGATTTCGAGGAGACTTTTGCTCCTGTGGCTAGGCTAGAGTCTATTCGCATTCTATTAGCCTATGCCGCTCATCACTCTTTCAGGTTGTTCCAAATGGATGTGAAGAGCGCTTTCCTCAACGGGCCAATCAAGAAGGAGGTGTACGTGGAGCAACCCCCTGGCTTTGAGGATGAACGGTTCCCCGACCATGTGTGTAAGCTCTCTAAGGCGCTCTATGGACTTAAGCAAGCCCTAAGAGCATGGTATGAATGCCTTAGAGATTTCCTAATTGCTAATGATTTCAAGGTTGGCAAGGCCGATCCAACTCTTTTCACTAAGACTTGTGATGGTAACCTATTTGTGTGCCAAATTTATGTCGATGACATAATATTTGGTTCTACTAACCAAAAGACTGTGAGAAGTTTAGCAGGGTGATGACATAGAAATTTGAGATGTCGATGATGGGCGAGTTGAACTACTTCCTTGGGTTCCAAGTGAAGCAACTCAAGGACGGCACCTTCATCTCCCAAACGAAGTACATGCAATACTTGCTCAAGCGGTTCGGGATGAAGGACGCCAAGACCGCGAAGACACCAATGGGAACCGACGGACATGTTGACCTCAACAAAGGTGGTAAGTTCGTTGATCAAAAGGCATACCGGTCTATGATAGGTTCTTTGCTTTATTTATGTGCTAGTAGACCGGATATTATGTTTAGCGTATGCATGTGTGCTAGATATCAATACGACCCAAGGGAATGTCACCTTGTGGCCGTTAAGCGGATTCTTAGATATTTAGTTGCTACGCCTTGCTTCGGGATCTGGTATCCAAAGGGTTCTACCTTTGACTTGATTGGATATTCAGACTCCGATTATGCTGGGTGCAAGGTTGATAGGAAGAGTACATCAGGGACGTGCCAATTCCTAGGAAGGTCCCTAGTGTCTTGGAGCTCAAAGAAACAAACTTCTGTTGCCCTATCCACCGCTGAGGCCGAGTATGTTGCCGCAGGACAGTGTTGCACGCAACTACTTTGGATGACGCAAACCTTCTGGGACTTTGGCTACAATCTAAGCAAAGTCCCACTCCTATGTGATAATGAGAGTGCAATCCGCATGGCGGATAATCCTGTTGAACATAGCCGCACTAAGCACATAGACATCCGGTATCACTTCCTGAGAGACCACCAGCAAAAGAGGGATATCGAGGTGTACCATATTAACACCGAGAACCAGCTAGCCGATATCTTCACCAAGCCTTTAGATGAGAAAAGGTTTTGCAGGTTGCGTAGTGAGCTAAATGTCTTAGATTCGCGTAACTTGGATTGATCTATAGCATACATGTGTTTTATGCCTTTGATCATGTAATTTATGCATTTCAATCTTGTTTTGTTCATTTGTGGTGCTCGAGTTGTAAACATGATCCCTGGACCTCACAAGTTCATTTGCAAGTTATGCACTTATTTAGGGGGAGGCATGCTACAACTTGACCCTTTGAGACTAACCTTGTGTTTGATTTTACTTGTTTTAGTCTCAAAAGTGAATTGAAAGGGAAAGGTGAACTTGGACCATGCAAAGACTTCCACTGCACTCTGGTATTCACTCCAAGTTCATATCTATGCTCTTATTGCCTTTTTGCTCTTAATTGACAATTTTGGTGAGGCAATGGGGTTAAAGGGCCAAGAATGATCCTGTTTTGGTGCTTAATGCCAAAGGGGGAGAAATTAAGGCCAAAGCAAATGGATCAGCTACCACTTGTGAAATTTCAAAAAGAGTAGAGTTAGAACTTTTGATTTATCAAAACACTCATATTGTCAAAATTTTGCCTCTTGTGGGGAGAATCTATGATTATGGGGAAAAGGGGGAGTTTTTGAATCTTGATCAATTTCACTCTTAAAATATCTCTCTTTATGCCTAAACAAGTGCGTTTGACTTAGAGATAGGAAATGAATTTGATTTGCAAAAACAAACCAAGTGGCGGCAAAAGATGATCCAAATATGCCAAATTTGAATCAAAAACAATTTTTGTTCTCAATTGCATTGATATTGCACTTCTTTTAGTTTCTTTTGGATGTGTTGGCATGAATCACCAAAAAGGGGGAGATTGAAAGGGAAATGTGCCCTTGGGCCATTTCTAAAGTGTTTTGGTGATTAAGTGCCCAACACATTCTCTCTAAGTGTTAATTTGTGCCAAAGATTGAAGAAGTGCAAATCATAAAACAAGGCACGTTTCTAGACTTAGTACATTGATTTGGGTACTAATGTATTTTGTCTAAGTGCTAGAAACAGGGAAAAAGCAATTGGAAAAGAGTTGGCTGTGACAGCCAACTCCTGCTCGGTCTGGGTGCACCGGACTGTCCGGTGGTGCACCGGACAGTGTCCGGTGCGCCAGGCCAGCCTCCGGTGAACATGCCACTCTCGGGACTCGACGACGGCGTACGGCTATAATTCACCGTATTGTATGGTGGTGCACCGGACTGTCCGCTGAGTCATTTGCGGCGAAGTCGTGGCTCTCGGGAGGAGTTCAACGACGTACGACTAAAATTCACCGGACTGTCCGGTGAGCCAACGGTCGACTGCGCCCACAGTCGGCCGCGCAATCTTCGCGCGACGCGTGGGCGCGCCAACGGTCGGCAGGGGGCACCGAACTATCCGGTGTGCACCGGACAGTGTCCGGTGTGCCAACAGCCGCAAATCTGCAACGGTCGGATGTGCCAGAAAAGGAAGGAGATCGCGCACCGGACAGCTACAGGGACTGTCCGGTGGCACACCGGACTGTCCGGTGTGCCACCCGACAGAAGGCAAGATTAGCCTTCCAAGAATGCCTCCACGGCTCCTAGCTACTTTGGGGCTATAAAAGGGACCCTAGGCACATGGAGGAGTCACCCAAGCATACTTTGAGCATTCTAAGTCTTCCACACTCCGTCTCCGTGCACTTGATCGACTGTGTTATTGATTTGAGCTCCGTTCTAGTGGTGAACTCGTTGTGCTTCATTTTGAGCTCAAGTCTTGGCTTGTGTGCGTGTGTATTGCTGCGGATTTGTGTGTGTTTCTTCCCACCCTTACTCTTTTTCTTTCACTGTGATCTTGGTTGTAAGGGCGAGAGACTCCAACTTGTGGAGATTCCTCGCAAACGGGAAAAAGAGATAAGAAAAGAAAAGTCGTGGTATTCAAGTTGATCATTGGATCACTTGAAAGGGGTTGAGTGCAACCCTCGTCTGTTGGGACGCCACAACATGGAGGTAGGCGAGTGTTATACTTGGCCGAACCACGGGATAAACATTGTGTCTCTTGTGATTGTTTTTCTGTGATTACTTGTGTGTTCGCAAGAGCTCTTCTCTAGCCACTTAGTTCTATTGCACTAACACTTAACCAAGTTTTGTGGCTATTTAGTGTTGAAATTTTACAGGATCACCTATTCACCCCCCCCCTCTAGGTGCTCTTAGATGCACACAACATATGACAGGCAACCCACGAATGTTCACCTCACTTGATGAGAATGTTGATGGACAAGACAAAATCACATTTGGAGACATTTCAAAAGGGAAAGTTCAAGGACTTGGCAAGGTGGCAATTTCAAATGATTTATCAATTTCAAATGTTCTCTTGGTTGCACCTTTGAGCTTCAATTTATTATCAGTGGGTCAACTCTGTGATCTTGGACTTCAATGCTTATTCACTCCAATAGAGGTTATTGTATCAAAAATGGATGATGAATCAATGGTGTTCAAAGGATTTAGATACAACAATCTCTACTTAGTGGATTTCACTTCAGAAGATGCAGACTTAAGAACTTGCCTCTTCACCAAAGCTTCACTTGGATGGCTTTGGCATAGGAGGCTTGCACATGTTGGGATGAGCACACTCAAGAAGGTATTAAAGAAGGACATGGTTAGAGGATTAAAGGATGTTGTATTTGAAAAGGACAAGCCTTGTAGTGCATGTCAAGCTAGGAAGCAAGTTGCCAACACACATCCTACAAAAGCTTTCATGTCAACATCAAGGCCACTGGAACTACTTCATATGGATTTATTTGGACCTACAAATTATGTAAGTGCTGGTGGCAACCTCTACTGTCTAGTGATTGTTGATGATTTCTCAAGATACACTTGGGTGTTCTTTCTTCATGATAAATCTGAAGTTGCATCTATATTCAAGAAGTTTGCCAAGAAAGCTCAAAATGAATTTGATTGCAAGATCAAGAAGATTAGAAGTGATAATGGGAAAGAATTTGACAACACCAACATTCATGAGTACTGTGATGAAATTGGGATCAAGCATGAAGTATCTGCAACATATACACCTCAACAAAATGGAGTTGTTGAAAGGAAAAATAGGACCTTGATCACACTTGCAAGAACAATGATTGATGAGTATAACACAACAGAGAGGTTTTGGGCTGAAGCTGTCAACACTGCATGTTATGCATCAAACAGGCTATTTCCTCACCGGCTACTTGCGAAGACTCCCTATGAACTGCTAAATGAGAAAAAGTCAGACGTCTCCTTCTTTCGGGTGTTTGGAAGCAAATGCTACATTTACAAGAAACGCCATCACCTAGAGAAGTTTTAAAGACGTTGTGATATTGGTTTTCTATTGAGTTATTCATTAAAGTCCAAAGCATATCGAGTATTCAATCATGCCACTGGCGTGGCAGAAGAAACATATGATGTGGAATTTGATGAGACTAATGGCTCCCAAGGAGCACTTGAAAATCTTGATGATGTAGGTGATGAGCCACTTAGGGAAGCAATGAAGAACATGCCAATTGGAGCTATCAAACCAAAAGAAGATGAAGAAGAGGTGCAAAACATTGACAGGCCTTCTTCATCAAATGTACCACAAGATGATGAAAAATATGAGAGGCATGCAAATGAAGATACATTTGTCTCTCATGAACAAGCAAGGGTACAAGCCGAAGATGTTGATGCTCCAGGATCTTCTTCCCAAGTGGTTAACAGAAGAAACTCATCACTACTTCAAGCGCATCCTCAAAACCAAATCATTGGGAGTCCTTCACAAGGGGTTATTACTCGATCACATAGACATGCTTCTTTTATTGAACATCACTCCTTTGTTTCTTGTGTTGAGCCTACATGTATAGATGAGGCGCTACAGGATCCAGACTGGGTGAACGCCATGCATGAAGAACTTAACAACTTCACCCGTAACCAAGTTTAGACCCTGGAGAAGCCCCCACAAGATGCAAGAATCATTGGAACAAAGTGGGTGTTCAGGAACAAACAAGATGATCAAGGCGTGATTGTAAGGAACAAGGCAAGACTTGTTGCAAAAGGATTCTCTCAAGTTGAAGGCTTAGATTTTGGAGAGACCTTTGCACCGGTTGCTCGACTGGAAGCCATCCGTATCCTACTCACATATGCATCATGCTATGATATAAAGCTTTATCAAATGGATGTAAAAAGTGCATTTTTAAATGGCTTCATAAATGAACTTGTATATGTTGAGCAACCACCTGGATTTGAAGACCCTAGATATCCTAACCATGCTTATAGGTTGTCCAAGGCGCTATATGGGCTAAAGCAAGCTCCAAGGGCTTGGTATGAGCGTCTTTGCGACTTCCTCATCGAAAAGGGCTTCAAGATCGGGACAGTCGACACAACTCTATTCACAAAGAAACATAACGGTGATATTTTCATTTGTCAAGTATATGTTGATGACATAATCTTTGGCTCGACAAATGACTATCATTGCAAGGAATTTGGTGAGTTCATGTCGAAGGAGTTCGAGATGTCAATGATTGGTGAGCTAACGTACTTCCTCGGCTTTCAAGTCAAGCAAATGAAAGATGGTAACTTTCTCTCATAAGAAAAGTATACCAAAGACTTGTTGAAAAGGTTCAACATGGAGAAGTGCAAACCAATCAAGACACCTATGCCAACAAATGGACATCTCAACCTAGATGAGGGAGCTAACCCGGTTGATCAAACTCTCTACCGTTCTATGATTGGTAGTTTATTGTACCTTACCGTATCTAGGCCCGATATCATGTCTAGTATCTGCATGTGTGCTAGATTTCAATCTAATCCTAAGAAAGCTCATCTTCGCGCTGTTAAAAGAATTCTTAGGTATCTCAAGCACACCCCAAGTGTTGGTTTGTGGTATCCCAAAGGTGCTACTTTTGATCTAATTGGCTATTCCGATTCAGATTATGTCGGTTGCAAAATTGATAAAAAAAAGTACCTCTGGGGGTGCCATTTGCTTGGGAGATCACTAGTATCATGGACATCCAAAAAGCAAAATAGTGTTGCCTTGTCAACCGCCGAAGCGGAATATATTGCCGCGGGTGCTTGTTGCACACAAATTTTATATATGAAACAAACTCTTCTAGACTATGGCGTAGTTCTAGAAAAGGTACCTTTATTGTGTGACAATGAGAGTGCTATTAAAATTGCTAATAATCATGTTCAACACTCCCGCACCAAGCACATTGCATTCCGTCATCACTTCCTTAGAGATCATGTTAAAAAAGGAGATATCATTTTAGAAGGAGTGAGGTCGGAAGATCAATATGGATATTTTCACTAAGCCACTTGATAAGACCCGCTTTTGCATGTTGAGGAATGAATTAAATATATTGAAAGGGAAATGTGCCCTTGGGCCATTTCTAAGTATTTTGGTGATTGAGTGCCAACACAAGTGCTTAAGTGAAAATATATGCCAAATGTTGGACAAAGTGCAAATCAAGAGTAAAGGTATGTTTCTAAGACTTAGTACATTGTTTTGAAGACTAATGCTCTGTGTCTAAGTGCTGGAAACAGAAAAAAACGAATTGGAAAAGAGATGGCTTTGTACAGCCAAAGTCTGCTCGGTCTGGGTGCACCGGACTGTCCGGTGGTGCACCGGACAGTGTCCGGTGCACCAGGCTGGCTCTGGCGAACTTGCTGCTCTCGGGACTTCGACGGTGGTGTACGGCTATAAATCACCGGACTGTCCGGTGAGCCATTCACCGACGAACTCGTCGCTCTCGGGAGATGATTAACGGCGTACGGCTATAATTCACCGGACTGTCCGGTGAGGCACCGGACTGTCCGGTGAGCCAACGGTCGGCCGGGCCAACGGTCGGCCGCGCGATCTGCGCTGGACACGTGGCCGAGCCAACGGTTAGAAGGGGGCACCGGACTGTCCGGTGTGTACCGGACAGTGTCTGGTGCGCCAACGGCTCTGAATCCTCAACGGTCGGCTTCGCCAAATAAGGAAAGAAATCCGCACCGGACAGTGTCCGGTGGTGCACCGGACTGTCCGGTGCGCCAGGCGACAGAAGGCAAGATCTGCTTTCCTGGAATGCTCTCAACGGCTCCTAGCTGCCTTGGGGCTATAAAAGGGGCCCCTAGGCGCATGGAGGAGTATACCAAGCATCCTTAGAGCATTGTTGA
Organism: Zea luxurians; assembly: GCA_029449295.1. NCBI lineage: Eukaryota > Viridiplantae > Streptophyta > Magnoliopsida > Poales > Poaceae > Zea > Zea luxurians. Next base: position 51,716,632 of record JAOPSE010000023.1, read on the forward strand.
TCACTCACACTTCATTCTTGCGCACTTGTTCGACATTCCTAGTGATTTGAGCTCCGTTCTAGTGAGAACCTCGTGATAGTCTTTTGAGCTCAAGTCTGGGTCTTGTGTGTGCATATTTGCTGTGATTTTTGTGTCTTGTGTGAGTTGCTCATCCCTCCCTTACTCCGTGCTTCTTTGTGAACATCTTTGTAAGGGCGAGAGACTCCAAGTTGTGGAGATTCCTCGCAAGCGGGATATAGTAAAGCTAAGCAAAACACCATGGTATTCAAGTGGGTCTTTGGACCGCTTGAGAGGGGTTGATTGCAACCCTCGTCCGTTGGGATGCCACAACGTGGAGTAGGCAAGTTTTGTACTTGGCCGAACCACGGGATAAACCACTGTGTCTATCTATGTTGATCCTCTTGTGGTTGTTGTGTTTTGCTAAGACTCTTCTCTAAGCCACTTGGCATTATTGTGCTAACGCCTAATCAAGTTTTGTGGCATTAAGTCTCAAGTTTTACAGGATCACCTATTCACCCCCTCTCTAGGTGCTCTCAATTGGTATCAGAGTCGTTCTCTTCAAGAAAGGGACTAATCGCCCGAAGAGATGGATCCTAAGGGGAAGGGAATTGTGATCAATGATAAAGAGAAGGAGTCCTTCGTCAACAAGCCGAAAGACGACAAGCCTACCGACTCGGGCTCGGGCCACAAACGAAAAGATGGGAAGAAGAAGAAGACGAGGCGCATCAAGGAGATCGTCTACTACGACGACAGCGATGAGTCCTCTTCTTCCCAAAAGGACGACTACGACTACGAGAAAAAGAAAACGGTCAATTCAAACTTTTCTTTCGATTACTCTCGTATTCCGCAAAGTACAAATGCTCATTTGCTCTCCATTCCACTTGGTAAACCTCCTCACTTTGATGGAGAGGACTACGGATTTTGGAGCCACAAAATGCGTAGTCACTTGTTCTCTCTCCATCCTAGCATATGGGAGATAGTAGAGAGTGGAATGAAATTTGATAGCTCGGATAGTCCTATGTTTATCAATGAACAGATTCATAAAAATGCACAAGCTACTACTGTGTTGTTAGCCTCTTTGTGTAGGGATGAGTATCATAAGGTGAGCGGCTTAGACAATGCCAAGCAAAATCTGGGACACCCTCAAGATCTCTCATGAGGGGAACGACGTCACCATGCTCACCAAGATGGAATTGGTGGAGGGCGAACTCGGGAGATTCGCGATGATAAGGGGCGAGGAGCCAACCCAAACGTACAACCCGCTCAAGACCCTCGTTAACAAAATAAGGAGCTACGGAAGCACGCGATGGATGGACCACGACGTTGTCCGCCTAATGCTAAGGTCCTTTACTGTTCTTGATCCACATCTTGTGAACAATATTCATGAGAATCCTAGGTACACCAAGATGTCGCCCGAAGAAATTCTTGGGAAATTTGTAAGCGGGCAGATGATGATCAAGGAGGCAAGATACGTCGACGATGCACTAAATGGACCAATCCAAGAGCCTCAAACTATTGCTCTCAAGGCAACGAGGAGCAAGGAGGCGCTACCTAGCAAGGTGGCGCAAGTTGAGGCGGCGGGGCTCAATGATGAAGAGATGGCCCTCATCATCAAGCGCTTCAAGACGGCGCTAAAGGGTCGCAAGGGGTAGCCAAGCAAGACCAAGACAAAGGGGAAGCGCTCATGCTTCAAATGTGGTAAGATTGGTCATTTTATCGCTAATTGTCCCGATAATGATAGTGACCAGGAACAAGGGAACAAAAGGGAGACGAAGAAAGCTTACAAGAAGGCTAAGGGCGAGGCACACCTTGGCAAGGAGTGGGACTCGGATTATTCGTCGTCCGACTCCGACAACGAAGGACTCGCCGCCACCGCCTTCAACAAATCGGCCCTCTTCCCAAACGAGCGTCACACATGTCTCATGGCGAAGGAGAAGAAGGTATGTACTCGAAATACTACTTATGCTTCTTCAAGTGAGGACAAGTCTAGTGATGATGATGAAATAGATTATTCATGTTTATTCAAGGGCCTAGATAGAACCAAGGTTGATAAAATTAATGAATTAATTGATGCCTTGAATGATAAGAATAGGTTATTAGAAAAGCAAGAGGATTTGTTGTATGAAGAACATGATAAATTTGTCGAGGCACAAAATTCTCATGCTTTAGAAGTTAAAAGGAATGAAATGCTTTCTTGTGAACTATCTACTTGCCATGAGACAATTTCTAGCTTAAGGAGCATAAATGATGATTTGAATGCTAAGTTAGAAATAGCTAGTAAATCAACATCTTGTGCAGAAAATGTTGTAATTTGCAATAGGTGTAAAGATTTTAATATTGATGCTTGTAGCAAACACCTAGCTTCAAGTTCTAGATTAAATGATGAAGTGGCTAGTCTTAATGCCCAACTTAAGACTAGCAAAAGTGAAATTGATAAAATAAAATTTGCAAGGGATGTCTACACGATTGGTAGACACCCCTCAATTAAGGATGGTCTTGGCTTCAAGAGAGAGGTCAAGAACTTAACAAGCCATAAGGTTTCCATCTCCGCCAAGGATAAAGGGAAGGCCCCTATGGCTAGTAGTGCTCATAAGAACCATGCTTTCATGTATCATGATAGGAGACATTCTAGGAATGCTTTTAGGAGTTATGATGCTGTTGATTCTCATGCCATGGTTGCTTCTAGTTCTTCTATTATGCATGATAGAAATGTTGCTAGGAAAAATGCTATGCCTAGAAAAAATGTTGTTCATGTTCCTAGGAAAGTAATGAATGAACCATCTACAATTTATTATGCTTGCAATGTTTCCTTTGCTATTTGTAGAAAGGGTAAGAAGGTAATTGCTAAGAAGTTAGGGGCCAAATGTAAGGGAGACAAAACTTGCATTTGGGTCCCTAAGACTATTGTAACTAACCTTGTAGGACCCAACATGAGTTGGGTACCTAAGACCCAAGCCTAAATTTTCCTTGCAGGTTTATGCATCCGGGGGCTCAAGCTGGATTATCGACAGCGGATGCACAAACCACATGACGGGGGAAAAGAGGATGTTCTCTTCCTACGTCAAGAACAAGGATCCCCAAGATTCAATAATATTCGGTGATGGGAACCAAGGCAAGGTAAAAGGGTTAGGAAAGATTGCTATTTCATCCGAGCACTCTATTTCTAATGTGTTTTTAGTTGAGTCGCTTGGATATAACTTGTTGTCTGTGAGTCAACTTTGCAATATGGGTGTCGGGGACCATAATTAGGGGTACCCTCAAGACGCCTAATTCTCAGCTGGTAACCCCCATCAGCATAAAGCTGCAAAGGCCTGATGGGTTTGATTAAGTCAGGGATCAGTCCATACGAGTGACTTGACCTCGCCACGCCCGAGCCTAGCCTCGGGCGAGGGCAGCCGACCCTAAGATGACTCCGTCTCGCCTGAGGTCTCCTCTTTCACGGCAGACGCATCTCCGGCTCGCCCTAGGCCCCGCCTCCGATAAGGAGAAACCCTGACTAAATCACCGCACCAACCGACCGAGTCACCGGGGCGTTTAACGCAAAAGGTAAGACCGACGGGCGACCAGACTCCGCCAGTGGTGCCATAGGAGACTCCGCCCGACCCAGGGCTCGGACTCGGGCCAAGGCCCCGGAAGACGGCGAACTCCGCTCCGCCCGACCCAGGGCTCGGACTCGGGCTAAGGCCCCGGAAGACGGCGAACTCCGCTCCGCCCGACCCAGGGCTCGGACTCGGGCTAAGGCCCCGGAAGACGGCGACCTCCGCCTCGCCCAACCCAGGGCTCGGACTCCGCTTCGGCCTCTGCCGAATAACCTCCGCCTCGCCCGACCCCGGGCTCGGACTCTGTCTCTGTCTTGCAGGACGGACTCAGCCTCAGCCTCGGAGGAGCCTCCACGACGCCCGACCTAGGACACGAGACCGCCGCGTCAACAGAAAGCGTCATCATCACCCTGCCCTGAGCCGACTTGGGTCGCAGAGAACAAGACCGGCGTCCCATCTGGCCAGCTATGTCAGATAGGCCATGATGGCGCCCCGCTAGATCATGACGACGGCGGCTCCCAGCTCCCTTACGAAAGCAGGAGAACGTCAGCAAGGACCCAGCCACCTCGACAGCTGTCCCCCCGTCCGGCTCTGTTACTCCTCCAACAGCCACGACGCCACACCAACAGGGTGCCACGATCTCTCCGGCTGCCACCTGGGCATGTACATAGGGCGCTAGCTCTCCCTCGCTAGACACGTAGCACCTTGCTACACCCCCATCTTGTACATCTGGACCCTCTCCTTACGACTATAAAAGGAAGGGCCAGGGCCTTCTTAGAGAAGGTTGGCCTCACGGGGACGAAAGGCAGAGGCAGGCGCTCTCTCGGGGCCGCTCTCTCCCTTCACCTCGTGCGGACGCTTGTAACCCCCTACTGCAAGCGCACCCGACCTGGGCGCGGGACGAACACGAAGGCCGCGGGAATTTCTCCGACTCCCTCACGACCCGGCTCCGGCCACCGACTCTCTCTCTCTCTCTCTGTTCCCCCCTTCGCGCTCGCTCCACGCGCTCGACCCATCTGGGCTGGGGCACGCGGCACTCTCACTCGTCGGCTCGGGGACCCCCCGGTCTCGGAACGCCGACAGTTGGCGCGCCAGGTAGGGGACGCTGCGTGTTGACGTTCGACTTCCCGTCAAGCTCCAGATGGGCAGTCTCCAACAACCTCTTCAACCCGGGACGGTGCTCCGTTTCGGGAACCTCGAGTTCATGTCCCTCGATGGCGATTACGACATGATACTCCTTCCACCGCCGCGCGACGGCGACCTCGCTGGCGGACAGTCCGCCCGCCGGCGGAGGAATCGACGACGTCTTTCCCACGATGGGGAAGGACAACGTACGAGCTCGCCCCATCCTCTCCCTCGCCATCGGAGGAGGAGGAGGCGGGGCAACCGGGGCCGAGCGGGAGGCCGCGCTCCGACGGCTGTCGAGCAAATCGACATCCCCGGCGCCCCAGCGGGGGACACGCCAAGCGTCGCCCTCGCGTTCGAGGCAAACGCGAGCGCCATCCCCCCGCAACACGTCGACCCCGAGCAAGTGGACGACGCCAGCGCGCTCACGGAGGGCATGCAGGACGTCGCCCTCGTACCCAAGACGACGGCGCGGTCAGCCCCCGACACGACTTCATCGCTCCTCGTCGGCAAAAAGGTAACGACTGCTCCCCGTCTTTCGTTATTTCGACTCGGCCTCAGCCCGCCTGGCGACTTCGCTTTGGCGGGCGCTCACATTGAGGCGAGTGCAACCTCTCTGGGGTTTCCTGTGCGGTCGCCTTGGGACCGATTGACGGGTGTCTCGACCTACGGACCCTCTGGGTCCGAGGAAGACGACGACCCCAGCATCTGCTGGGATTTCTCCGGATCTGGCAACCCTAGTGCCATGCGGGACTTTATGACCGCATGTGACTACTGCCTCTCCGACTGTTCCGACGGCAGCCGCAGCCTTGGCGACAAGGACTGCGGCCCGAGTCGCGAATGTTTCCACATCGAGCTAGGGGATCCCTCCGGAGGCGGCTGTCTCGGCATGCCGGAGGATGGTGATCCCCCTAGGCCAGCGCCTCGCGCCGACATCCCGCGGGAGCTAGCTGTGGTCCCCGTTCCGGCGGGGGGTCACGACCCACAGCTCGAGCAAGTCCGCGGGGCGCAGGCCGGGTTCGATGAAGGAGCAGGAGCGCTCGAGGCAATCCGCCAGAACATCGGGCAGGTATGGGCGAGCCAACCCCCGGCCGGAGGAATACGTCACCTGCCCCAAGGTCTCCAGCACCGCATCGCCAACGATGCCAGGGACAAACCGCCACCCGCATCTGGCGGGACTGGCCAGGACCTGGTCGCTGCAGCAATGCTCCTCCGCGCGATGCCGGAGTCATCAACCACCGAGGGACGGCGAATCCAGGGAGAACTCAAGCATCTCCTGGAAGGCGCTGCGGCCCGGCGGGCCGAGAGCTCTGCCTCCCGCAGGCAGGGATACCCCTCGGAACCTCGTGCCGCGACTTCCCGACTCACGCGGGAAGCCTCGGCCTTCACCGGGCGCACGCGCAACACCGCGCCTGCGGCCCCGGGCCACCTCGGCATCGAGCACCCTCATCGCGACCGTCGGGCACGCCTCGACGAAAGGGTGCGCCGAGGCTACCACCCCAGGCGTGGGGGACGTTACGACAGCGCGGAGGATCGAAGTCCCTCGCCCGAACCACCCGGTCCGCAGGTCTTTAGCCGAGCCATTCGGCGGGCGCCGTTTCTGCCCCGATTCCGACCCCCGACTACTATCACGAAGTACTCAGGGGAAACGAGACCGGAATTGTGGCTTGCGGACTACCGCCTGGCCTGTCAGCTGGGTGGGACGGACGATGACAACCTCATCATCCGGAACCTCCCCCTGTTTCTCTCCGACACCGCTCGTGCCTGGTTGGAGCACCTGCCCCCAGGGCAGATTTCCAACTGGGAGGATCTGGTCCAGGCTTTCGCCGGGAACTTCCGGGGCACGTACGTGCGCCCCGGGAATTCCTGGGACCCCCGAAGCTGTCGTCAACTGCCGGGAGAGTCCCTTCGGGACTACATCCGGCGGTTCTCGAAGCAGCGCACCGAGCTGCCCAACATCACCGACTCCGATGTCATCGGCGCGTTCCTCGCCGGCACCACCTGCCGCGACCTGGTGAGCAAGCTGGGACGCAAGACCCCCGCCAGGGCAAGCGAGCTGATGGACATCGCCACCAAGTTCGCCTCCGGCCAGGAGGCGGTGGAGGCCATCTTCCGAAAGGACAAGCAGCCCCAGGGCCGCCCGTCGGAAGATGCTCCCGAGGCGTCTACTCCGCGCGGCGCCAAGAAGAGAGGCAGGAGGAAGTCGCAAGCGAAACGCGACGTTCCCGATGCAGACCTTGTCGCCGCCGCCGAGCGCAAGAACCCTCGGAAGCCCCCCGGAGGTGCTAACCTCTTCGACAAGGCACTCAAGGAGACGTGCCCCTACCATCAGGGGCCCGTCAAGCATACCCTCGAAGAGTGCGTCATGCTTCGGCGTCACTTCCATCGGGCCGGGCCACCCGCAGAGGGTGGCAGGGCTCACGACGACGACAAAAGGGAGGATCGCCAAGCAGGAGATTTTCCAGAGGTCCGCGATTGCTTCATGATCTACGGAGGGCATGCGGCAAACGCCTCGGCTCAGCATCGTAAGCAAGAGCGTCGGGAGGTCTGCTCGGCGAAGGTGGCGGCGCCAGTCTACCTAGACTGGTCCGACAAGCCCATCACCTTCGACCGAGACGACCACCCCGACCACGTGCCGAGCCCGGGGAAGTACCCGCTCGTCGTCGATCCCGTCATCGGCGACGTCAGGCTCACCAAGGTCCTGATGGATGGAGGCAGCTGCCTCAACATCATCTACGCCGAGACCCTCAGGCTCCTGCGCGTCGACCTGTCGTCTGTCCGAGCAGGCGCTGCGCCATTCCACGGGATCATTCCCGGGAAGCGCGTCCAGCCCCTCGGACAGCTCGACCTCCCTGTCTGCTTCGGAACACCCTCCAACTTCTGAAGGGAGACTTTGACGTTCGAGGTGGTCGGGTTCCGAGGAACCTACCACGCAGTATTGGGAAGGCCATGCTACGCGAAGTTCATGGCCATCCCCAACTACACCTACCTGAAGCTCAAGATGCCGGGCCCCAACGGGGTCATCACCGTCGGCCCCACGTACAAACACGCCTTCGAATGCGATGTGGAGTGCGTGGAGTACGCCGAGGCCCTCGCCGAGTCCGAGGCCCTCATTGCCGACCTGGAAAGCCTCTCCCGAGAGGTGCCGGACGTGAAGCGGCATGCCGGCAACTTCGAGCCAGCGGAGACGGTTAAGGCCGTCCCTCTCGATCCCAGTGGCGACACCTCCAAGCAGATCCGGATCGGTTCCGGGCTCGACCCCAAATAGGAAGCAGTGCTCGTCGACTTTCTCCGCGCAAACGCCGACGTTTTCGCGTGGAGTCCCTCGGACATGCCCGGCATACCGAGGGAAGTCGCCGAGCACTCGCTGGATATTCGGGCCGGGGCCCGACCGGTCAGACAACCTCTGCGCCGATTCGACGAGGAAAGGCGCAGGGTGATAGGCGAGGAGGTCCACAAGCTGATGGCAGCGGGGTTTATCAAAGAGGTATTCCATCCCGAATGGCTTGCCAACCCTATGCTTGTGAGGAAAAAAGGGGGGAAGTGGCGGATGTGTGTAGACTACACTGGTCTCAACAAAGCATGTCCGAAGGTCCCCTACCCTCTACCTCGCATCGATCAAATCGTGGACTCCACTGCAGGGTGCGAAACCCTGTCTTTCCTTGATGCTTACTGAGGGTATCATCAAATCAAGATGAAAGAGTCCGACCAGCTCGCGACTTCTTTCATCACGCCCTTCGGCATGTATTGTTACATCACAATGCCGTTCGGTTTGAGGAACGCGGGTGCAACGTACCAGCGGTGCATGAACCATGTGTTCGGCGAACACATTGGTCGCACGGTCGAGGCCTACGTCGATGACATCGTAGTCAAGACGAGGAAAGCCTCCGACCTTCTCTCCGACCTCGAACTGACATTCCGGTGTCTCAAGGCGAAGGGCGTCAAGCTCAATCCCGAGAAGTGCGTCTTCGGGGTGCCCCGAGGCATGCTCTTGGGATTCATCGTCTCCGAGCGGGGCATCGAAGCCAACCCGGAGAAGATCGCAGCAATCACAAACATGGGGCCCATCAAAGACTTAAAAGGCGTACAGAGGGTCATGGGATGCCTCGCGGCCTTGAGCCGTTTCATCTCGCGCCTCGGCGAAAGAGGCCTGCCCCTGTACCGCCTCTTAAGGAAGGCCGAGTGCTTCACTTGGACTCCCGAGGCCGAGGAAGCCCTCGGGAGCCTGAAGGCACTCCTCACACAGGCGCCCATCTTGGTACCCCCAACTGATGGAGAAACCCTCCTGGTCTACGTCGCCGCAACCACTCAGGTGGTCAGCGCCGCAATCGTGGTCGAAAGGCAGGAAGAGGGGCATGCTTTGCCCGTTCAGAGGCCAGTTTACTTCGTCAGCGAAGTACTGTCCGAGACCAAGATCCGCTACCCACAAGTCCAGAAGCTGCTATACGCTGTGATCCTGACGAGGCGAAAGCTGCGACATTACTTCGAGTCCCATCTGGTGACTGTGGTGTCATCCTTCCCCCTGGGGGAGATCATCCAGTGCCGAGAAGCCTCGGGACGGATCGCGAAGTGGGCGGTGGAAATCATGGGCGAGGCGATCTCGTTCGCCCCCCGGAAGGCCATCAAGTCCCAGGTACTGGCGGATTTCGTAGCCGAATGGGTCGATACCCAGTTGCCAACGGCTCCGATCCAGCCAGAGCTCTGGACCATGTTTTTCGACGGGTCACTGATGAAGACGGGAGCTGGCGCGGGCCTGCTTTTCGTCTCGCCCCTCGGAAAACACCTGCGCTATGTGCTCCGCCTCCATTTCCCGGCGTCCAACAATGTGGCTGAGTACGAGGCTCTGATCAACGGGTTGCGAATCGCCATCGAACTAGGGGTCCGACGCCTCGACGCGCGCGGCGACTCGCAGCTCGTCATCGACCAAGTCATGAAGAACTCCCACTGCCGCGACCCGAAGATGGAGGCCTACTGTGAAGAGGTTCGACGCCTGGAGGACAAGTTCTACGGGCTCGAACTTAACCACATCGCCCGGCGCTACAACGAGACTGCGGACGAGCTAGCGAAGATAGCCTCGGGGCGGACAACGGTTCCCCCGGACGTCTTCGCCCGGGATCTGCACCAACCCTCCGTCAAGATAGGCGACGCGCCCGAGCCCGAGGCACCCTCGGCCTCGTCCGAGGTAACCTCGGCCCAGCCCGAGCCGTCCTCGGCTCAATCCGAGGAACCTTCGGAGCCCGAGGGCGAAGCGCTGCACGTCGAGGAGGAGCAGAACGGGGTCGTGCCAGATCAAGATTGGAAGACCCCGTACCTGCAATATCTCCGCCGAGGAGAACTGCCCCTCGACCGAGCCGAGGCTCGGCGGGTAGCGCGACGAGCAAAATCGTTCGTCCTGCTGGGCGATGAGAAGGAGCTCTACCACCGCAGCCCCTCGGGCATCCTCCAGCGATGCATCACCATCGCCGAGGGTCAGGACCTCCTGCAGGAAATACACTCGGGGGCTTGCGGTCATCATGCAGCACCTCGAACCCTCGTTGGGAATGCTTTCCGCCAAGGCTTCTACTGGCCAACGGCGGTGGCTGACGCCACTAGAATTGTCCGCGCCTGCGAAGGGTGCCAATTCTATGCGAAGCAGACCCACCTGCCCGCTCAGGCTCTGCAGACGATACCCATCACCTGGCCCTTCGCTGTGTGGGGTCTGGACCTCGTCGGCCCACTGCAGAGGGCGCCCGGGGGCTACACGCACCTGCTGGTCGCCATCGACAAATTCTCCAAGTGGATCGAGGTCCGACCCCTAAACAGCATCAGGTCCGAGCAGGCGGTGGCGTTCTTCACCAGCATCATCCATCGCTTCGGGGTCCCGAACTCCATCATCACCGACAATGGCACCCAGTTCACCGGCAAAAAATTCTTGGATTTTTGCGAAGATCACAACATCCGGGTGGACTGGGCCGCCGTAGCTCACCCCATGTCGAATGGGCAAGTGGAACGTGCCAATGGCATGATTCTACAAGGGCTCAAGCCTCGGATTTACAACAAGTTCGGCAAGCGATGGATGAAGGAACTCCCCTCGGTGGTCTGGAGCCTGAGGACGACTCCAAGCCGAGCCACGGGTTTCACGCCGTTCTTCCTGGTCTACGGGGCCGAGGCAATCCTGCCCACGGACCTGGAATACGGCTCCCCGAGGACGAGGGCTTACAACGAAGAAAGCAACCAAGCCAGCCGAGAAGACTCGCTGGACCAGCTGGACGAGGCTCGGGACAGGGCCTTACTACACTCGGCACGGTATCAGCAGTCCCTGCGACGCTACCACGCCCGAGGGGTCCGACCCCGAGATCTCCAGGTGGGCGATCTGGTGCTTCGGCTGCGGCAAGACGCCCAAGGGAGGCATAAGCTAACGCCCCCCTGGGAGGGGCCGTTCATCATCGCCAAAGTTCTGAAGCCCGGAACGTACAAGCTGGCCAACAGTCAAGGCGAGGTCTACGGCAACGCTTGGAACATCCAACAGCTACGTCGCTTCTATCCTTAACATGTTTCCAAGTTGTTCATATACCCCGTACCCGCGCAAAGTTTAGTCAACAAGGAAGGGTCGGCCTCGCCTCGGCAGAGCCCGACCCTCCCTCGGGGGCTAAAAGGGGGTTAACCCCCTCTGCGTCAAAATTTTCCTCGAACAAAAAACCTCTTTCACCAGAACATCTTTCGTGCTTTTTGACTACTTCGGAAAGTGGGTCCTGGAAACGACGGGGTACACGTAAGCAGTCAAGGCTGACCGAGCCGAGGGACTCCTACGCCTCCGGGATACGGATACCTCACTCATCGCCTTCTGCGATAAGTAACTCGCGCTCGGATAAAGTGACTCCGCGGATCGAATGAGTCTTTACGTACGGAAGCTCTTCTGTTGAAGCAGGTTCTTCGAGCCTTCTCGACCGAGTCGGTGACAGGGCCTCATGGATGGGTAAAAGTACGCGTAAGCGGCGAGGCCGACCGAGCCGAGGGACTCCCACGCCTCCGGGATACGGATACCTCACTCGTCACCTCCCGCGAGAAGCAACTCTTGCTCGCACTAACATCCCTGCTACCGACAAAAAGTCCAGATACTCGAAACAAGAAGAAAAGAGACACAGCTTTATAACGCGACAAGGGTGTGTGTTCTGGCCTCAACGGCCGCACAAGGCCCACGCTACAAGACGATCTGACCCTGCAGGCGCGGATCTTGACACTGGAAGAGGGCGACGACACCCTCGGCATCAGCAGCACCTTCGGCAAGGCCCGACCTAGCCTCGGGCAGCGACGCGGTCCGAGGGCCTCCGCTCCGAAGGACGACGTCGTCACCGCGCTCGAGCAATCTCTGCCAGAGACTTCCCCGAGAACCCGGCCCGAGCAGACGGCTCGGCCGGCCACCTCCGGGGCCTCGGCCGACCACCTTCCAAGGGCGACAGCTCGGTCCGAGGCCTCGGCTAATCAGCTCCGACGTCGATCCTGCCGACAGACAACTCGGCTAGGCTCCGGCCGACCAGGTTCCATTTCCGAGCCAACAACGCCTCTGCTTGTGCTGATATCGCTACCCCTGGCCTCGGCTCGTCGAAGAGCGGCCGAGGGGTCTCTTTAACTAAGCTAGAGGAGCCTCGGACAACAGGTCCGACCGAGCCAAGGGATTCCTACGCCTCCGGGATACGGATACCTCACTCGTCACCTGGACACGGGGCGACTCATGCTTGGTGAAGCGATTCAGACAATCGACAGGCAAGTCTTATTGCTCAGAAATGAGGAAAAAACACGGCCCTGCGCTGGAGCTACATACATGTTCAGGCCCCGAAAGCCGAAAATGAACAAAAAACCCGGCACCCGAAGTGCCACTACGAACGGAACTCCGGTTCCCCCCCCGCAGGTACGAACAACCCCACTCGATAGGGGCGGGCCTGCGGGGCAGCGGAAAGACTCTCACCCCCCGAGGACGAGAGCCAGCCATTCAGGCCGGGAGACGGAGACCCAGGGCTACTGACGGAGTTGGCAATCTCGTCAGTAGAGAAGCCAGTTCCGTCCGCCAACGCCTCGGGACCCCCCACTTCCGGCATGGCTAGAGGAAGTCTCCGTGATGCTGGAGGATGCCGTTCTCACCCCAGGAACACGGGGAAGAAGAGGGCAACCGACCCACACGGAGACAGCTCCCTGGCTCGCCTCGTCCTCCCTCTTGGCCTGGTGATGAAAATCCTTGAGGCCGAAGGAGGGGCAGAGATCGCAGTCCGGCTCGCTTTCCCCCACCATCAAGCCAGAGGTCGCCCTCTCGGGTGATCGCCGGTGGAGGGAAGCCGCTGGGCTGCATGATGAAAATCCTTGAAGCCGAACGATGGCTGAAAGGTACCAACTCCCACAGAGTTGCGTCCCTCCGGCGATGGAGCGGAGAGACGGCGGTTTTCCCCCCATCCGGGGGCTCGGAAGATGGAAGGACACAATGCATAAGGGAGGTAGGAGACATGGTCGCCTCACGAAGAGGGTCGCCCTCCTTTTAAAGGCAGCTCCCCCTGCTTGCGCCCTCAACCGTCACGGGCTGAGTCTTCTCCAACACGCCTCCAAAGTCCTCCCCTGCGACGCGGGGGCTGGGGCCCGCCTGTCATGCAGACCGGCTCCAAGCAGAGAAAGCCGAACCGCCGCGCACGACGCACGCAACCGCCCAACGGTTACAAGTAACCCTCCACTTTTGCCCAGACCAACGGGCAAAAGGGGCGAGCGGCCAGGCAGGCGGCATGCAACCGCGCCAAGTGGACGCGCCTCTCCGACTCCTGACAGGCCAGCGCGACAGCTCAAGCCCACGCGTCGTTCAACTGGCGCGCCGGGCGCTGCATGCGAACCGCTGCGCCTCTCGCTCCACCACCACACCTCCTCGATTGCAGAACCGATACCGCGACTCGAGGCCGCCCAGCCTGCGATCCAGCGGCGCCAGCCTGGCGCAGCGGTCAAACACGGTCAAAAATGGGCCGGCAGTAATGACGGTGGCAGGCGCGCGAGGGCAGCAGTCACGCCATCGGCCAGGCTCACGTCCCATCCGGAGGCAGCAAGAGAACCCCTTCTTACGGCGTGAAGACGACGCGCCCGTGACCCGTACCTCGAACGGCTCGCGCACGCGCAACGGCAACCTCGCCAACTACTCACCCCGGCGCATTAACTCCGCGGCGAAATAGGTGACGTTTCTGGCAGGGGCAGCTGGCGACGCTTCGCCTCCGCCAAAACGGCCACGCCGAAAAAGGTACGCCACGAAGTTCAATTTCGAATCCTTTTTCCCTTTTCCTTCTTTCTCTATCTCTTGCAACAGGGAACGAGAAGGGGGATAACCCCAAGGGGATCCTTCCCCGTGAAGGAACTAGGCTCCGAGCCTCCCTACTGATCAGGGGTTCGAAGGCTGGCCCCCCGAAGGGTTCAACAGCCGCCTCAGATCGCGTGGGCCCGACACCCACTACTGGTCAGGGGTTCGAAGGTCGGCCCCCGAAAGGTTCCACGACCACCTCAGGCTACTCGGGCTCCGTGCCCCCTACTGATCAGGGGTTCGAAGGCTGGCCCGTCGAAGGGTTCACAGTCGCCTCAGACGCCGAGCGAGGGATGACCAGGGGTACGTTCGATACATAACCAAGGCTCGGGCTGCGCTCCCGAGGTACCCTAGGACATTTCCGAGACCAGCGGGAACGACTCTGTAACGGAATCCCATCGGAGGGAGGCAACGAGCCCTCGGACCCCGTCGCTAGGGGACCGGGTCCGGCAGATCACCCGCAGGTACTTTTGGGCGTGCCTCCGGGCCCCTAGCCGACCCCTAACGAACGGGGCACGGACGTCCACTCGGATTACCCGATCGCAGCTCACCGGAGACACCATGTTCGGTGCCCATCGAGGGTAACATGGCGCACTCCCCCCCTCCTCCTTGCGGAAAGGCGACGTAGGGGCGTATATAAAAAGTCGAGTCTGTCCCTGATCGTCCTCTCGCTCCGTGCGAGGGCTCGGGGGCTGCTCTCGCAAACCCGGCTCCGGCCGAACCGTTGACAGCGTCAACATACCAGCCCGAGAACTTGGGCACTGACAGTGCACCTGGGTTACGCCCTGCTCGCATGAGGGAACCGCCAGACCAGCCGAGGCATTGCGCGAGGCATTAAGACCTCGAAGGAGTGAAACCACTCCTCCGAGGCCTCGGGGGCTACACCCGGCGGGTGCGCTCGCGCGCACCCACCGGAACAAAGTACCTCCGAGAAAGGCTGGTCCCCTTGCAAAAAAGTGCGATGCAAGCCTCCAAGCGAGTGTTAACACTCTCTTCGAGGCTCGGGGGCTACTGTCGGGGACCATAATTAGGGGTACCCTCAAGACGCCTAATTCTCAGCTGGTAACCCCCATCAGCATAAAGCTGCAAAGGCCTGATGGGTTTGATTAAGTCAGGGATCAGTCCATACGAGTGACTTGACCTCGCCACGCCCGAGCCTAGCCTCGGGCGAGGGCAGCCGACCCTAAGATGACTCCGTCTCGCCTGAGGTCTCCTCTTTCACGGCAGACGCATCTCCGGCTCGCCCTAGGCCCCGCCTCCGATAAGGAGAAACCCTGACTAAATCACCGCACCAACCGACCGAGTCACCGGGGCGTTTAACGCAAAAGGTAAGACCGACGGGCGACCAGACTCCGCCAGTGGTGCCATAGGAGACTCCGCCCGACCCAGGGCTCGGACTCGGGCCAAGGCCCCGGAAGACGGCGAACTCCGCTCCGCCCGACCCAGGGCTCGGACTCGGGCTAAGGCCCCGGAAGACGGCGAACTCCGCTCCGCCCGACCCAGGGCTCGGACTCGGGCTAAGGCCCCGGAAGACGGCGAACTCCGCTCCGCCCGACCCAGGGCTCGGACTCAGGCTAAGGCCTCGGAAGACGGCGAACTCCGCTCCGCCCGACCCAGGGCTCGGACTCAGGCTAAGGCCTCGGAAGACGGCGAACTCCGCTCCGCCCGACCCAGGGCTCGGACTCGGGCTAAGGCCCCGGAAGACGGCGACCTCCGCCTCGCCCGACCCAGGGCTCGGACTCCGCTTCGGCCTCTGCCGAATAACCTCTGCCTCGCCCGACCCCGGGCTCGGACTCTGTCTCTGTCTTGCAGGACGGACTCAGCCTCAGCCTCGGAGGAGCCTCCACGACGCCCGACCTAGGACACGAGACCGCCGCGTCAACAGAAAGCGTCATCATCACCCTGCCCTGAGCCGACTTGGGTCGCAGAGAACAAGACCGGTGTCCCATCTGGCCAGCTATGTCAGATAGGCCATGATGGCGCCCCGCTAGATCATGACGACGGCGGCTCCCAGCTCCCTTACGAAAGCAGGAGAACGTCAGCAAGGACCCAGCCACCTCGACAGCTGTCCCCCCGTCCGGCTCTGTTACTCCTCCAACAGCCACGACGCCACACCAACAGGGTGCCACGATCTCTCCGGCTGCCACCTGGGCATGTACATAGGGCGCTAGCTCTCCCTCGCTAGACACGTAGCACCTTGCTACACCCCCATCTTGTACATCTGGACCCTCTCCTTACGACTATAAAAGGAAGGGCCAGGGCCTTCTTAGAGAAGGTTGGCCTCACGGGGACGAAAGGCAGAGGCAGGCGCTCTCTCGGGGCCGCTCTCTCCCTTCACCTCGTGCGGACGCTTGTAACCCCCTACTGCAAGCGCACCCGACCTGGGCGCGGGACGAACACGAAGGCCGCGGGAATTTCTCCGACTCCCTCACGACCCGGCTCCGGCCACCGACTCTCTCTCTCTCTCTCTCTGTTCCCCCCTTCGCGCTCGCTCCACGCGCTCGACCCATCTGGGCTGGGGCACGCGGCACTCTCACTCGTCGGCTCGGGGACCCCCCGGTCTCGGAACGCCGACAATGGGATATAATTGTTTATTCACAAATGTAGATGTGTCTGTCTTTAGAAGAAGTGATGGTTCATTAGCTTTTAAGGGTGTACTAGACGGCAAACTTTATTTAGTTGACTTTGCAAAAGAGGAGGCCGGTCTAGATGCATGCCTAATTGCTAAGACTAGCATGGGCTGGCTGTGGCATCGCCGCTTAGCACATGTGGGGATGAAGAACCTTCACAAGCTTCTAAAGGGAGAACATGTGATAGGTCTTACTAATGTGCATTTCGAAAAAGATAGACCTTGTGCAGCTTGTCAAGCAGACAAACAGGTTGGAAGCTCTCATCACACCAAAAATGTGAAGACCACATCAAGACCTTTGGAGATGCTTCATATGGACCTCTTCGGACCCGTCGCCTATCTAAGTATAGGAGGAAGTAAGTATGGTCTTGTTATAGTTGATGATTTTACCCGCTTCACTTGGGTATTCTTTTTGCAGGACAAATCTGAAACCCAAGGGACCCTCAAGCGCTTCCTAAGGAGAGCTCAAAATGAGTTTGAGCTCAAGGTGAAAAAGATAAGGAGCGACAACGGGTCCGAGTTCAAGAACCTTCAAGTGGAGGAGTACCTTGAGGAGGAAGGGATCAAGCACGAATTCTTCGCTCCCTACACACCACAGCAAAATGGTGTGGTAGAGAGGAAGAACAGGACGCTCATCGATATAGTGAGGACGATGCTTGGAGAGTTCAAGACCCCCGAGCGCTTTTGGTCGGAAGCCGTGAACACGGCTTGCCACGCCATCAACCGGGTCTACCTTCACTGCCTCCTCAAGAAGACTTCGTATGAGCTTCTAACCGGTAACGAACCCAATGTGTCTTACTTTCGTGTATTTGGGAGCAAGTGTTATATTCTTGTGAAGAAAGGTAGAACTTCTAAATTTGCTCCCAAAGTTGTAGAAGGGTTTTTATTAGGTTATGACTCAAATACAAAGGCGTATAGGGTCTTCAACAAATCATTGGGTTTGGTTGAAGTCTCTAGCGATGTTGTATTTGATGAGACTAATGGCTCTCCAAGAGAGCAAGTTGTTGATCTTGATGATGTAGATGAAGAAGACGTTCCAACGGTCGCAATGCGCACCATGGCGATTGGCGATGTGCGACCACAGGAACAATTGGAGCAAGATCAACCTTCTTCCTCAACAATGGTGCATCCCCCAACTCAAGACGATGAACAGGTTCATCAGGAGGAGGCATGTGATCAAGGGGGAGCACAAGATGATCATGTGAGGGAGGAAGAAGCACAACCGGCACCTCCAACCCAAGTTCGAGCGACGATTCAAAGGAATCATCCCGTCGACCAAATTTTGGGTGACATTAGCAAGGGAGTAACTACTCGTTCTAGATTAGTTAATTTTTGTGAGCATTACTCCTTTGTCTCTTCTATTGAGCCTTTCAGGGTAGAAGAGGCCTTGCTAGATCCGGACTGGGTGTTGGCCATGCAGGAAGAGCTCAACAACTTCAAGCGTAATGAAGTTTGGACACTGGTGCCTCGTCCCAAGCAAAACGTTGTGGGAACCAAGTGGGTGTTCCGCAACAAACAGGATGAGCACGGGGTGGTGACAAGGAACAAGGCTCGACTTGTGGCAAAAGGTTATGCCCAAGTCGCAGGTTTGGACTTTGAGGAGACTTTTGCTCCTGTGGCTAGGCTAGAGTCCATTCGTATTTTGCTAGCATATGCCGCTCACCATTCTTTTAGGTTGTTCCAAATGGATGTGAAGAGCGCTTTCCTCAATGGGCCAATCAAGGAGGAGGTGTACGTGGAGCAACCCCCTGGCTTCAAGGATGAACGGTACCCCGACCACGTGTGTAAGCTCTCTAAGGCGCTCTATGGACTTAAGCAAGCCCCAAGAGCATGGTATGAATGCCTTAGAGACTTTTTAATTGCTAATGCTTTCAAGGTTGGGAAAGCCGATCCGACTTTATTCACTAAGACTTGTGATGGTGATTTGTTTGTGTGCCAAATTTATGTCGATGACATAATATTTGGTTCTACTAATCAAAAGTCTTGTGAAGAGTTTAGCAGGGTGATGACGCAGAAAATCGAGATGTCGATGATGGGCGAGTTGAACTACTTCCTTGGGTTCCAAGTGAAGCAACTCAAGGACGGCACCTTCATCTCCCAAACGAAGTACACGCAAGACTTGCTAAAGCATTTTGGGATGAAGGACGCCAAACCCGCAAAGACGCTGATGGGAACTGACGGACACACCGACCTCAACAAAGGAGGTAAGTCCATTGATCAAAAGGCATACCGGTCAATGATAGGGTCTTTACTTTATTTACGTGCTAGTAGACCGGATATTATGCTTAGCGTATGCATGTGTGCTAGATTTCAATCCGATCCAAGGGAGTGTCACTTAGTGGCCGTGAAGCGAATTCTTAGATATTTAGTCGCTACGCCTTGCTTCGGGATCTGGTATCCAAAGGGGTCTAACTTTGACTTGATTGGATATTCAGACTCCGACTATGCTGGATGTAAGGTCGATAGGAAGAGTACATCGGGGACGTGCCAATTCTTAGGAAGGTCCCTGGTGTCATGGAATTCTAATAAACAAACTTCCGTTGCCCTATCCACCGCTGAGGCCGAGTATGTTGCCGCAGGACAGTGTTGCGCGCAACTACTTTGGATGAGGCAAACCCTCCGGGACTTTGGCTACAATCTGAGCAAAGTCCCACTCCTATGTGACAATGAGAGTGCTATCCGCATAGCGGAAAATCCTGTTGAGCACAGCCGCACAAAGCACATTGACATCCGGCATCACTTTTTGAGAGACCACCAGCAAAAGGGAGATATCGAAGTGTTTTATGTTAACACTGAGAACCAGCTAGCCGATATCTTTACCAAGCCTTTAGATGAGAAGACCTTTTGCAGGCTGCGTAGTGAGCTAAATGTCTTAGATTCGCGGAACTTGGATTGATTTATAGCATACATGTGTTTATGCCTTTGATCATGTTCCTTATGCATTTTGTTGCTTACTTGTGGTGCTCAAGTTGTACAAACACTCCCCGGACCTCACAAGTCCTTTTGCAAGTGATGCACATATTTAGGGGGAGTTGTGCTACAACTTGACCCTTTGAGACTAACCGTGTGCTTGAGTTTGCTTGATTTAGTCTCAAAGGAGGTTTGAAAGGGAAAAGGTGGACTTGGACCATGAAAAGACTTCCACTGCACTCCGATGAGAGGGTAACTTATTCCAAGTTTATCTCACATACTCCTATTGCCTTTGTATTCTTATTTGAAGATTTTGGTGAGGCAATGGGGTTATAGGGCCAAAATTGATCCCGTTTTGGTGCTTGATGCCAAAGGGGGAGAAAATAAGGCCAAAGCAATAAATGGATCAGCTACCACTTGAGAAATTTTGAAAATAGTAGAATAGAGCTTTTGGTTTGTCAAAACTCTCTTATTGTCTCTCTTGTCAAAAGTTGGCCTCTTGTGGGGAGAAATGTTGATTATGGGAAAAGGGGGAGTTTTTGAAATCTTTGATCAATTTCTCTTGGAATACCTCTCTTTATGTCTCTACAAGTGAATTTGACTTAGAGATAGGAAATTCAGTTTGATTTGCAAAAACAAACCAAGTGGTGGCAAAGAGTGATCCATATATGCCAAATTTGAATCAAAACAACTTTGAGTTCTCATTTGTATTGATGTTGCACTTCTATTAGTTGCTTTTTGTTGTGTTGGCATAAATCACCAAAAAGGGGGAGATTGAAAGGGAAATGTGCCCTTGGGCCATTTCTAAGTATTTTGGTGATTGAGTGCCAACACAAGTGCTTAAGTGAAAATATATGCCAAATGCTGGACAAAGTGCAAATCAAGAGTAAAGGTATGTTTCTAAGACTTAGTACATTGTTTTGAAGACTAATGCTTTGTGTCTAAGTGCTGGAAACAGAAAAAAACGAATTGGAAAAGAGATGGCTTTGTACAGCCAAAGTCTGCTCGGTCTGGGTGCACCGGACTGTCCGGTGGTGCACCGAACAGTGTCCGGTGCGCCAGGCTGGCTCTGGCGAACTTGCTGCTCTCGGGACTTCGACGGCGGTGTATGGCTATAAATCACCGGACTATCCGGTGGTGCACCGGACTGTCCGGTGAGCCATTCACCGGCGAACTCGTCGCTCTCGGGATATGATTAACGGCGTATGGCTATAATTCACCGGACTGTCCGGTGAGGCACCGGACTGTCTGGTGAGCCAACGGTCGGCCGGGCCAACGGTCGGCCGCGCGATCTACGCTGGACACGTGGTCGAGCCAACGGCTAGAAGGGGGCACCGGACTGTCCGGTGTGCACCGGACAGTGTCTGGTGCGCCAATGGCTCTGAATCCTCAACAGTCGGCTTCGCCAAATAAGGAAAGAAATCCGCACCGGACAGTGTTCGGTGGTGCACCGGACTGTCCGGTGTGCCAGGCGACAGAAGGCAAGATCTGCTTTCCTGGAATGCTCTCAACGGCTCCTAGCTGCCTTGGGGCTATAAAAGGGGCCCCTAGGCGTATGGAGGAGTATACCAAGCATCCTTAGAGCATTGTTGATCACTCACACTTCATTCTTGCGCACTTGTTCGACATTCCTAGTGATTTGAGCTCCGTTCTAGTGAGAACCTCGTGATAGTCTTTTGAACTCAAGTCTGGGTCTTGTGTGTGCGTATTTGCTGTGATTTTTGTGTCTTGTGTGAGTTGATCATCCCTCCCTTACTCCGTGCTTCTTTGTGAACATCTTTGTAAGGGCGAGAGACTCCAAGTTGTGGAGATTCCTCGCAAGCGGGATATAGTAAAGCTAAGCAAAACACCGTGGTATTCAAGTGGGTCTTTGGACCGCTTAAGAGGGGTTGATTGCAACCCTCGTCCATTGGGACGCCACAACGTGGAGTAGGCAAGTTTTGTACTTGGCCGAACCACGGGATAAACCACTGTGTCTATCTGTGTTGATCCTCTTGTGGTTGTTGTGTTTTGCTAAGACTCTTCTCTAAGCCACTTGGCATTATTGTGCTAACGCCTAATCAAGTTTTGTGGCATTAAGTCTCAAGTTTTACAGGATCACCTATTCACCCCCCTCTAGGTGCTCTCATATACTTGATCTCAGAAATTTTATTTAAGATGCCAAATGGTGTTGTCAAGCTTGCATTGCATATTTAAATTTCTTGTATTGCATCTAGGGCTTGTCTAACCTAGTTGAGATAACCGCCAACAAAGCGAGTGAAAAAGCTTAACTCGGATCAAACTTGACAAGTCTTAGTTTTAAGCTTTTAGCACTTAAATTCTTACTTACTATGCAATTGTTGGTTCTTGAAATATGCATGAGGTACTGCACTTAGGGGGAGTATTCAAAACTCAAAACACTCATGAAAACCCCTAGTGCAAGGCCAAAATGCAAATTTCACCATTTGCCTATTTTCTCTAAAAATTATCTAGCCTATGGCAAAATATTTTGAAAATTATGAGATAATATACTATACGAGGGTGCCAATACCTGTCCCAACAAGTGTTATTTTGTGTGATTATAAGTTGGGATTTGGTTTGGTTAAAAACTAGATAGAAAATTTGAAAATTCCAAAATTTCCCTCTGTCTAGGCTCACCGGACAGTCCGGTGTGCACCGGACACTGCACTGTGCAATGTCTGGTGCACCGGCAGCCGCGCGCGCAGATCCCATTTTCCTTTGCGCTGTCCGGTGTGCACTGGACAGGCACTGTAGACTGTCCGGTGCGCCCATGATCGGTTTTTTTTAAAAAAAAATCCCACGCCCGAGCCCGAGGCCAGGCACTCTCTCTCAGCCTCCTCTCTGTCTGTCTGCTCTCTGGGATCTCTTCGGCATTCTCCACTCCACTCTCCTCTCCGGTGACCTCCTCTTCGCCGGTGGCCGTGCTCCAGTGGTGGTGCTCCTGCTCGGCCTCCTTTCTCCTCTGGTGAGCAGCTCGAGATCCTTTCCCTCTTCTCTCTTTGTTTCACTGCTCACTGAAGCCTACCCACCCCTTGATTGCCCAATTCAATTTCCAATCAAATTGTGAATCCAAGTGCATCTGTGTATCCCTGTGAATCCTTTGAGTACCCCTGTAGGCTTCTAGCTCCTTAGGGAGGGTTTCACCACCTCAAATAGCCTTTTCACCAAAAACCTATCTCACCGCATACCACGTGTTTGGTGAAATGCCCAAACCAGCCAAAAATGCTCCAATTGAACCCAAATTTTTCAGGCACCTTCACAATACCTTCAGTAACCTGTTCGCCAAATTTCACGTCAATCCGATATACCAGGCTTCAATTTCACACATTTCCCTGTTTTGAGCGATCGTTTCCGAGCCGAGTGCCCAAATTCCATTTTTTTGCCTAAATTCAAACCAAGCACACACTTCACTCATATTTACCCATATAAACCTATTCGTGAAGTATCGGCTCAATTCCACGTCATTTCATGCCTCAATTCGAATTCCAAACCTCCTATGGCACTATTTCTCGTTCAAACGCCGTTTTTGCGTCGTTTGACCTCTAGATGGCCATATCTCTCGTTTTCTGTGCCATAATTCTCTGTGTATGTATTTATTCACATTTCATATACTTATGACTATATGACTAATACGTGCTCACATCTTCTGTCATTTCAGTGACCTTGCCTGCCCGTGAGCCGTCTCCTGTCCTGCCTGGATTTTCACCTCTCGTGTGAGCTTTCCAGGTAGACATCCACTCTTTTGATATTCTATCGGCTGTTATCGACTTGTGCTTAGCTTCTCTCTCTCATTTGCAGTCATCAGGTCAGGATGCCGCGCACGAAGAATGTGTCTGCGCCAGGGGGAGGAGATGACGAGGACCCTCCTCACCCCTTTAGGCAGGTCAAGGGGAAGACTGTGCATTTGGAGCAGCAGGAAGGCCGCAAGAAGCGGCGTCTGGACAGAGCAGCCCGAGCAGCGATGGCAGCAGCACCAGTCGCTGAGCAGGCAGAGAGAGGAGATCAGCTACGGATTTCTTCAGATCAGATTGCATACCGAGTTCGTCGTCACGCCTCTCGTCCTCGCTCCTCCGCTCCTACCACTCCCTCCACTGCTACCACTCCACCACCCACTTCGCCTGCTCCAGTCACTCCTGCGCCATCCACCACCTCAGCCATACCTACCACCTCCACTACTCCAGCTTCCACTGCTCCTTCTGCTCCCCTTTCCGCTCCACCTATCCCACCTGCTCGCTTCCAGGAGCGCGATGAGACTGAGGTGCGACCACTTGCTACGGATCCCAGGCTGTTTGATCTTCAGCATGCTACAGCGGCACGGGTACGTCGGTTCAGATACGTACCCGTGGAGTCTTGGTTACCTGCACAGAGAGACCCTGCAGCGGCAGATCCATTCAGCACCAGGATTCAGGAGTCTTTCTACATAGCACAGTTGTCAGCTCAGATTGCTCTGCGAGCGCACCGGCTATTGGATCTCCCTGCCTTCCTGCTTGCCGCCGGTGCTGACTCTGAGGTACACCTCTCCTATCTGCCTGGACTTCCCACACTTTTGACTACCAGCGGCAGATATATTGAGGAATGGGTCTGAGTTTTCTATGCTACTGTATGGATCGACCCTGATCACCGCTGGATGAGATTCCGATTTGAGCGAGAGGATGTTACCATTCATGCTAGTCAGATTCGTCAGTTGTTTGGATTTCTCGAGTCAGCGACTCGTCTTCATAGCTTGTGCTATGGCACCTCTGATCCTCCTCCTCGCCCTCACGGCGGTGTTGCTCCTGGTACAGCTCGCGTCGTGGCTCTGTTCCAACTGCCCTTCTCAAATGGGTTGCGACGTTCTCTGGCAGACTTCACCATAGCAACCAAGTTTTTATATCAGCTTATGAGACGGACGCTTCTGCCACGGATGGGTTACAGGAAGGCTGCCACTCATATTCAGCTTTGGCTCCTTGGTGCCCTAGTTTCTCACTCAGAGTTTGATGTTGTGAATTTTCTCATTTGTGATATCGAGGACACTGTACTGGATGGTCTACGTGCTCGTCGACAGCTGCCTTATGCTCACTATCTGTGTCACATCTTTGCTCAGCTAATTCGGCCCCCACAGTTCCAGGGTACTCTTGAGGCCTCTCGCCTCCTCTTTGGGTCCTACCGTCCCGCTCTAGAGGATCCTATGCTGACACCTGCTTCAGTGGTTGACACTTAGGCGCCTTTCACCAGTTCAAGACTCAGGGCGCAGCAGACCCTGATGATGATGATGATGACGACTTTGGGGTTCCACCTCCGCCTCCGCCTCCTATGCCTCCACGCACTCATGATCATGAGGCTAGGAGTTCCAGTGGTGCTGCCCCTCCTGCCATTGACCCTGCTCTTGTGGCGATCCTCCAGACTCTTACTCAGCAGCAGGCTCCCTTAGCAGTGGTCCAGCAGTAGATGTCCGAGAGAATGCTCTCGATGTTTTAGACGATTCAGGACAGGCAGGATACTCTATAGCAGCAGCTTCTTCAGGACCGGGCTGAGAACAGGGCATTCATGACTTTCATGCTTCAGCATACTGGTGTACCGATTCCCCCAGTTCAGTCAGCACCGCCTCCACCTCTTCAGGCTCCTGTTGTGCCAGCTATTCAGCCAGGACCCCCTCTTCCTATAGTTGGTCCTTCCTCCTCTCCGCTCCGGCCGGTCACCCTGGTTTTCAGGTCGCCGGTCATTGGCTCCGTCAGCTCTCAGCTGCCAGTGCCACCAGCTCTTGTTGTTACCATTGCCGCTGTGGCAGTGTCTATGACTTCTTCGGCTCCAGTAGCTCCTGCAGCGCAGCCTCCGTCTGAGTTAGTACCAGCTCCAGCTTCTACAGCAGATCTTGGATCCGAGACTGACTCTGACCCCCAGCTGGCGTTTGCTCTGCTGCCTCGACCGCGACCGGATGCGCCCCCGCCACCTCCTCCCTCTTCTGATGTGTAGGTTCAGGTTCCCTTTTGGTGTTTGACGCCAAAGGGGGAGAGTCAAGTTGTGAGAGCTAGGTGGAGTTAGGGAGTTAGTAGAGAGTCATTTTGATGTAATATATGTGCTTGTTACTCTCTGTACTAGCTTCACTTTTGTATGATGCTTTTGGCTCACAAACTCTATTATATACTCTCGATGCTTATGTTGACTGTGTGTGTACTATGTTTTCACCTTATATGTTATCACCAGTCTTCTGGTTCTTGTTCATCGATTTGATTTCACTTTCTATATATGAACAAGAAACTTACGATGTGTATGCGCTCATTCTTATTATTATGTTACACACTTTTTCTGTCAAAGATTACTGAGTACAACTAACCATCTTCTCTATTGACAGAAATTTCAAAACAAACTACTCTCACAAATCTTGTAGGGTTGTCATCAATCACCAAAAAGGGGGAGATTAAAAGCATCTAGGCCCCTGGTTGGTTTTAGTGATTAATGACAACGTAATGTTATATGTGACTAACGTGTGTTTTGCAGAGACAAATGGTAAGTTAGGTCGCATTATAGGTAGAAGCACTACAACGGTGAAAACAATCCCGGAGATAAGAACTCGAAGAGACGGCTAAATCGACGAATCGAAAAGTGAAGGTCTACGTAGTCCAAGTGTCAAGGAGTTGCGGACACTCGTGATTTAGTTAGGTCTTTTATTTTGTTTTAGCCGTACTATAAAGAGGGGTTGTCGATGAGTAGTTTGACCAAGAGAGTTCTAGTGTAGTGTTGGTGCATATGCACACTCACATATAGTAATAGGTGACACTCTAGAACACACTCACAAGTTAGAACAAAAACTGATTTGAAAAACAGCGGAAAACAGAAAATAGGGTTTCTGGCCTTGGGGCACCGGACTGTCCGGTGCGCCCTCTGCCAGGTGGGCCAGGCCGGCCCAGGGGAAGGCTTTCCCCACGCAGAAACTCGAGAGCGCAAGGTTCCCGAGTGGAATTTTAGTGGCGCACCGGACAGCGCACCGGACAGTGCACCGGACTGTCCGGTGTGCCATCAGCCTAACGACTAGCTGTCAGAACTAGCCGTTGGAGTCGACCGTTGGCGCACCGGACTGTCCGATGCGCCTATGCGCAGAACACTACTTGCAACGGCTAGTTGGTGGGTGAGGGCTATTTATACCCCCTCCACCCACCATATTCAATATCTTGCTGCCCACATTAATTCCTGCACATTGGAAGAGAATTGCAAGCACCAAAAGCCTAGTGAAGAGATTAGAGAATCTTAATCCCGCATTTGGACCTCATTAGCGCTAGCGAGAGCCACCTAGAGCACACACCACTTGCATTAGGCTTCTCTTGGTCAAGCGAAAGTCTACGGCTTGTTACTCTTGGTGATCAGCATCACCTAGACGGCTTGGTGGCATTGGGAGCTCGGTGATCATCGTGGAGATCTTGTTGGTGACCCGACTCAAGTTTGTAAGCGGCTGTGAGGGATCCACCGCGCCGGAGTGGCAAAGGATCATCTCGTAGTGAGCACTTGGTTCTTGCGAGGACCAAAGGGGAGCGATACCCTTACGCGGGTGCTCCAACGAGGACTAGTGGAGAGTGCCGACTCTTCGATACCTCGGGAAAAATTGGAGGAGTCTTCTAAACTTTGCTTTACATTCCGCACTTAATTCAAGCATTTTACATTGTGTATTTGTTTAGCAAGTATTTGAAGTATTGCCTTAGCATTGTTGTATTTCTAGTATTATTCTCTTAATGCTAGTTGTTGGGGGTGAAGTTGGGCTCTTGCTTAGGTTTTAACTAGTGTTGATTTTTAGAAAAGCCCAATTCACCCCCCTATTGGGCATCGTGATCCTTTCAGCCACTATTAGAGCATCTCCAACAATGCCTTAAACTAGTGCCTCAAATTGAAACATAGGGCTCTACATAGGAAACTGAGAGCACCTAGAGGGGGGGTGAATAGGTGATCCTGTAACACTTAAAACTTAGGCCACAAAAACTTGGTTAAGTGTTAGCACAATAACCGCCAAGTGGCTAGAGAGGAATCTTCAACAAAACACAATAACCAACAAGATCAATCACAGAGATGGCACGGTGGTTATCCCGTGGTTCGGCCAAGACCAACGCTTGCCTACTCCACGTTGTGGCGTCCCAACGGATGAGGGTTGCAATCAACCCCTCTCAAGCGGTCCAAAGACCCACTTGAATACCATGGTGTTTTGCTTGCTTTTCTCAATCCCGTTTGCGAGGAATCTCCACAACTTGGAGCCTCTCGCCCTTACACTTGAAATTCACAAAGAAGCACAGAGCAAGGGAGGGATTAGCAACACACTCAAGACAAGAAATCACAGTAACACCACGCACACAAGTCGCAACGAGAGCTCACAACACAACTCAATGAGTTCACCACTCAACTAGAGCTCTAATTGCTATCGCAAAGAATCAAAGGCGCGGAATCGATGTCTTAGTGCTTAGGAATGTTGTAGGAATGCTTGGTATGCTCCTCCATGCGCCTAGGGGTCCCTTTTATAGCCCCAAGGCAGCTAGGAGCCGTTGAGAGCAATCTAAGAAGGTTGATCTTGCCTTCTGTCGACTGGAGCACCGGACAGTCCGGTGCACACCGGACAGTGTCCGGTGCCCGATTTCCTTCCAAATATGACGCAGTCGACCGTTGGCAGCCTGAGAGCCGTTGGCGCACCGGACATGTCCGGTGCACACCGGACAGTCCGGTGCCCCCTTCTAGCCGTTGGCTCGGCCACGTGTCCCGCACAGATCGCGCGGCCGACCGTTGGCTCACCGGACAGTCCGGTGCACACCGGACAGTCCGGTGAATTATAGTCGTACGCCGTTGATGAATTCCCGAGAGCGACGAGTTCGCCTGTGAACGGCCCACCGGACAGTCCGGTGCACCACCGGACAGTCCAGTGAATTATAGCCGTACACCGCTGTCGAAGTCCCGAGAGCAGCCACTTTGCTCGAGCCAGCCTGGCGCACCGGACACTGTCCGGTGCACCACCGGACAGTCCGGTGCTCCCAGACTGAGCAGATTCTTGGCTGCTCGAGCCAAGGCATTTTCAATTGGATTTTTCCTGTTTCCAGCACTTAGACACAATACATTAGTCTATAAAACAATGTACTAAGTCTGAGAAACATACCTTTATTCTTGATTTGTACTTTGTCCACCTTTTTACACTTAGGCACTTGTGTTGGACACTAAATCACCAAAATACTTAGAAATGGCCCAAGGGCACATTTCCCTTTCAATCTCCCCCTTTTTAGTGATTTATGCCAACACAACATAAAGCAAGTAGAACAAGTACAAAATCAATTCAAATTAGAACTCAAAATTGTTTTGATTCAATTTGACATATATGGATCACTCTATGTCACCACTTGGTTTGTTTTTGCAAATCAAACTCAAATTTCTATCTCTAAGTCAAACACACATGTTAAGACATAAAGAGAGTCATTCCAAGAGAAATTGATTCAAGATTTCAAAAACTCCCCTTTTCCCATAATCAATACTTCTCCCCACAAGAAGCCAACTTTTGACAAGAGAGACACTAAAAGAGTTTTGACAAACCAAAAGCTCTATTCTACTATTTTCAAAATTTCTTTTTCAAAATTTCTCAAGTGGTAGCTGATCCATTTATCGCTTTGGCCTTTATTTTCTCCCCCTTTGGCATCAAGCACCAAAACGGGATCAATCTTGGCCCTTTAACCCCATTGCCTCACCAAAATCTTCAAATAAGAACACAAAGGCAATAAGAGTACATGAGATAAACTTGGAATAAGTTACCCTCTCATCGGAGTGCAGTGGAAGTCTTTCATGGTCCAAGTCCACCTTTTCCCTTTCAAACCTCCTTTGAGACTAAAACAAGCAAACTCAAGCATATGGTTAGTCTCAAAGGGTCAAGTTGTAGCACAGCTCCCCCTAAATATGTGCATCACTTGCAAAAAGGACTTGTGAGGTCCAGGGAGTGTTTGTACAACTTGAGCACCACAATAAGCAACAAAATGCAGAATGAACATGATCAAGGGCATAAACACATGTATGCTACAATTCAATCCAAGTTCCGCGAATCTAAGACATTTAGCTCACTACGCAGCCTGCAAAAGGTCTTCTCATCTAGAGGCTTGGTAAAGATATCGGCTAGCTGGTTCTCGGTGCTAACATGAAACACTTTGATATCTCCCTTTTGCTGGTGGTCTCTCAAAAAGTGATGCCGGATGTCAATGTGCTTTGTGCGGCCGTGCTCAACAGGATTTTCCGCTATTCGGATAGCACTCTCATTATCACATAGGAGTGGGACTTTGCTCAGATTGTAGCCAAAGTCCCTGAGGGTTTGCCTCATCCAAAGTAGTTGCGCGCAACACTGTCCTGCGGCAACATACTCGGCCTCAGCGGTGGATAGGGCAACGAAAGTTTGTTTCTTAGAATTCCATGACACCAGGGACCTTCCTAAGAATTGGCACGTCCCCGATGTACTCTTCCTATCGACCTTACATCCAGCATAGTCGGAATCTGAGTACCCAATCAAGTCAAAGTTAGACCCCTTTGGATACCAGATCCCGAAGCAAGGCGTAGCGACTAAATATCGAAGAATTCGCTTCACAGCCACTAAGTGACACTCCTTAGGATCGGATTGAAATCTAGCACACATGCATACACTAAGCATAATGTCCGGTCTACTAGCACATAAATAAAGCAAAGAACCTATCATGGACCGGTATGCTTTTTGATCAACGGACTTACCTCCTTTGTTGAGGTCGGTGTGTCCGTCAGTTCCCATCGGCGTCTTTGCGGGCTTGGCGTCCTTCATCCCAAACCGCTTTAGCAAGTCTTGCGTGTACTTCGTTTGGGAGATGAAAGTGTCGTCCTTGAGTTGCTTCACTTGGAACCCAAGGAAGTAGTTCAACTCGCCCATCATCGACATCTCGAATTTCTGCGTCATAACCCTGCTAAACTCTTCACAAGACTTTTGATTAGTAGAACCAAATATTATGTCATCGGCATAAATTTGGCACACAAAAAGATCACCATCGCAAGTCTTGGTAAAAAGAGTTGGATTGGCTTTCCCAACCTTGAAAGCATTAGCAATTAAAAAGTCTCTAAGGCATTCATACCATGCTCTTGGGGCTTGCTTAAGTCCATAGAGCGCCTTAGAGAGCTTACACACGTGGTCGGGATACCGTTCATCCTCGAAGCCAGGGGGTTGCTCCACGTACACCTCCTCCTTGATCGGCCCGTTGAGTAAAGCGCTCTTCACATCCATTTGGTACAACCTGAAAGAATGGTGAGCGGCATATGCTAGCAAGATACGAATTGATTCTAGCCTAGCCACAGGAGCAAAAGTCTCCTCAAAGTCCAAACCTGCGACTTGGACATAACCTTTTGCCACAAGTCGAGCCTTGTTCCTCGTCACCACCCCGTGCTCGTCCTGTTTGTTGCGGAACACCCACTTGGTTCCCACAACATTTTGCTTGGGACGAGGCACCAGTGTCCAAACTTCATTGCGCTTGAAGTTGTTGAGTTCCTCCTGCATGGCCAACACCCAGTCCGGATCTAGCAAGGCCTCTTCTACCCTGAAAGGCTCAATAGAAGAGACAAAGGAGTAATGCTCACAGAAATTAACTAATCTTGAACGAGTAGTTACTCCCTTGCTAATATCACCCAATATTTGGTCGACGGGATGATCCCTTTGGATCGTCGCTCGAACTTGGGTTGGAGGTGGCTGAGGTGCTTCTTCCTCTTCAACTTGATCATCCTGTGCTCCCCCTTGATCATGCGCCTCCACTTGAGGTACCTGTTCGTCATCTTGGGTTGGGGGATGCACCATAGTTGAGGAAGACGGTTGATCTTGCTCCAATTGTTCCTGAGGCCGTACATCTCCAATCGCCATGGTGCTTATCGCGGCCGTTGGAACGTCTTCTTCATCTACATCATCAAGATCAACAACTTGCTCTCTTGGAGAGCCATTAGTCTCATCAAATACAACGTCGCTAGAGACTTCAACCAAACCCGATGATTTGTTGAAGACCCTATACGCCTTTGTATTTGAATCATAACCTAATAAAAAACCTTCTACAGCTTTGGGAGCAAATTTAGAAGTTCTACCTTTCTTCACAAGAATATAACACTTGCTCCCAAATACACGAAAATAAGACACGTTGGGTTTGTTACCAGTTAGCAGCTCATATGAAGTCTTCTTGAGGAGGCGGTGAAGGTAGACCCTGTTGATGGCATGGCAAGCCGTGTTCACGGCTTCCAACCAAAAGCGCTCGGGGGTCTTGAACTCTCCAAGCATAGTCCTCGCCATATCAATGAGTGTCCTGTTCTTCCTCTCTACCACACCATTTTGCTGAGGTGTGTAAGGAGCGGAGAACTCGTGCTTGATCCCTTCCTCCTCAAGGAACTCCTCCACTTGAAGATTCTTGAATTCGGACCCGTTGTCGCTCCTTATCTTCTTCACCTTGAGCTCAAACTCATTTTGAGCTCTCCTGAGGAAGCGCTTGAGGGTCCCTTGGGTTTCAGACTTATCCTGCAAAAAGAACACCCAAGTGAAGCGGGAAAAGTCATCAACAATAACTAGACCATACTTACTTCCTCCTA
Source organism: Zea luxurians (assembly GCA_029449295.1). Classification (NCBI taxonomy): domain Eukaryota; kingdom Viridiplantae; phylum Streptophyta; class Magnoliopsida; order Poales; family Poaceae; genus Zea; species Zea luxurians. Next base: position 51,748,697 of record JAOPSE010000023.1, read on the forward strand.
TGCTCAGATAGGCGACGGGTCCGAAGAGGTCCATATGCAGCAGCTCCAGAGGTCTTGAAGTGGTCATCACATTCTTGCTGTGATGTGCTCCTCCCACTTGTTTACCTGCTTGACAAGCTGCACAAGGTCTATCTTTTTTGAAATGTACATTGGTTAGACCTATCACGTGTTCTCCCTTTAGAAGCTTGTGGAGGTTCTTCATCCCCACATGTGCTAAGCGGCGATGCCACAACCAGCCCATGCAAGTCTTAGCCATTAAGCATGCATCTAGACCGGCCTCCTCTTTTGCAAAATCAACTAAATAAAGTTTGCCGTCTAGTACACCCTTAAAAGCTAGTGAACCATCACATCTTCTAAAGACAGACACATCTACATTTGTAAATAGACAATTATATCCCATATTACATAATTGACTGACAGATAGTAAATTATATCCAAGAGACTCAACTAAAAACACATTAGAGATAGAGTGCTCATTTGATATTGCAATCTTGCCTAAACCTTTCACCTTGCCTTGGTTCCCATCACCGAATATGATTGAATCTTGGGAATCCTTATTCTTGACGTAGGAGGTGAACATCTTCTTCTCCCCCGTCATATGGTTTGTGCATCCGCTGTCGATAATCCAGCTTGAACCCCCGGATGCATAAACCTGCAAGGCAAATTTAGGCTTGGGTCTTAGGTACCCAACTCTTGTTGGGTCCTACAAGGTTAGTCATAATTTCCTTAGGGACCCAAATGCAAGTTTTATCACCCTTGCATTTTGCCCCTAATTTCCTAGCAACTATCTTCCTATCCTTTCTACAAATAACAAAGGAAGCATTTAAAGCATGATAAATTGTAGAGGGACCATTCATAACTTTTCTAGGAATATGAACAATATTCTTTCTAGGCACATGATGAATATTTTTCCTAGGCATATCTCTACCATGCATATAGGAAGAACTGGAAGCATACATAGCATAAGAATCATATGCATGTGAATCAAAAGCATTGCAACTCCTATGAGACTGTCTTCTATCATTGTACATAAAAGCATGGTTCTTTTTAGTACTACTTGCCATAGGGGCTTTCCCTTTCTCCTTGGCGGAGATGGGAGCCTTATGGCTTGTTAAGTTCTTGGCTTCCCTCTTGAAGCCAAGCCCATCCTTAATTGAGGGGTGTCTACCAATCGTGTAGGCATCCCTAGCAAATTTTAGTTTATCAAAATCACTTTTGCTAGCCTTAAGTTGGGCATTAAGACTAGCCATTTCATCATTTAACTTTGCAATAGAAGCTATGTGTTCACTACAAGCATCAATATCAAAATCTTTACATCTATTGCAAATAACAACATTTTCTACACAAGTTATTGATTTACTAGCTATTTCTAACTTAGCATTCAAATCATCATTAATGATCTTTAAGCTAGAAATCGTCTCATGGCAAGAAGATAATTCACAAGAAAGCATTTCATTTCTCTTAACTTCTAAGGCATGAGATTTTTGTGCTTCTACAAATTTGTCATGTTCTTCATACAACAAGTCCTCTTGTTTTTCTAAAAGCCTATTCTTATCATTCAAGGCATCAATCAATTCACTAATTTTATCTACCTTGGTTCTATCTAGGCCCTTAAACAAACATGAATAATCTATTTCATCCTCATCACTAGATTCGTCCTCACTTGAAGAAGCATAAGTAGAGTTTCGAGTACATACCTTCTTCTCCCTTGCCATAAGGCATGTGTGACGCTTGTTGGGGAAGAGGGATGACTTGTTGAAGGCGGTGGCGGCGAGTCCTTCATTGTCGGAGTCGGACGAGGAGCAATCCGAATCCCACTCCTTGCCAAGATGTGCCTCGCCCTTTGCCTTCTTATAGTTCTTCTTCTTCTCCCTCTTGTTCCCTTGATCCTGATCACTATCATTGTCGGGACAATTAGCAATAAAATGACCAAGCTTACCACATTTGAAGCATGAGTGCTTCCCCTTTGTCTTGGTCTTGCTTGGCTGCCCCTTGCGACCCTTTAGCGCCGTCTTGAATCTCTTGATGATGAGGGCCATCTCTTCATCATTAAGTCCGGCCGCCTCAATTTGTGCCACCTTGCTAGGTAGCGCCTCCTTGCTTCTTGTTGCCTTGAGAGCAAGGGGTTGAGGCTCGTTGATTGGACCATTCAATGCGTCGTCCACGTACCTCGCCTCCTTGATCATCATTCGCCCGCTTACGAATTTTCCAAGGACTTCTTCGGGCGACATTTTGGTGTACCTGGGATTCTCACGAATATTATTCACCAAATGAGGATCAAGAACGGTAAAGGACCTTAGCATCAGTCGGACGACGTCGTGGTCCGTCCATCGCGTGCTTCCGTAGCTCCTTATTTTGTTGATAAGGGTCTTGAGCCGGTTGTATGTTTGGGTTGGCTCCTCGCCCCTTATCACTGCGAACCGTCCAAGCTCGCCCTCCACCAACTCCATCTTGGTGAGCAAGGTGACGTCGTTCCCCTCATGAGAAATCTTGAGGGTGTCCCAGATCTGCTTGGCGTTATCCAAGCCGCTCACTTTGTGGTATACATCCCTGCACAATGAAGCTAGAAGAACAGTAGTAGCTTGTGCATTCTTATGAATTTGCTCATTAATGAACATGGGACAATCCGTACTATCAAAGTGCATTCCACTCTCTACAATCTCCCATATACTAGGATGGAGAGAGAATAGGTGACTACGCATTTTGTGGCTCCAAAATCTGTAGTCCTCCCCATCAAAGTGTGGAGGCTTGCCGAGAGGAATGGAGAGCAAATGTGAATTTGAACTTTGCGGAATACGAGAGTAGTCAAAAGAAAAGTTTGAATTAACCGGTTTTCTTCTCTCGTAGTCGTTGTGGTCGTCGTCCTTTTGGGAAGAAGTAGACTCATCGCTGTCGTCATAGTAGACGATCTCCTTGATGCGCCTCGTCTTCTTCTTCTTCCCATCTTTCCGTCTATGGCCCGAGCCCGAGTCGGTAGGCTTGTCATCCTTCGGCTCGTTGACGAAAGATTCCTTCTCTTTATCGTTGATCACGATACTCTTCCCCTTAGGATCCATCTCTTCGGGCGGTTAGTCCCTTTGTGAAGAGAACGGCTCCGATACCAATTGAGAGCACCTAGAGGGGGGTGAATAGGTGATCCTGTAACACTTAAAACTTAGGCCACAAAAACTTGGTTAAGTGTTAGCACAATAACCGCCAAGTGGCTAGAGAGGAATCTTCAACAAAACACAATAACCAACAAGATCAATCACAGAGATGGCACGGTGGTTATCCTGTGGTTCGGCCAAGACCAACGCTTGCCTACTCCATGTTGTGGCGTCCCAACGGACGAGGGTTGCAATCAACCCCTCTCAAGCGGTCCAAAGACCCACTTGAATACCACGGTGTTTTGCTTGCTTTTCTCAATCCCGTTTGCGAGGAATCTCCACAACTTGGAGCCTCTCGCCCTTACACTTGAAATTCACAAAGAAGCACAGAGCAAGGGAGGGATTAGCAACACACTCAAGACAAGAAATCACAGTAACACCACGCACACAAGTCGCAACGAGAGCTCATAACACAACTCAATGAGTTCACCACTCAACTAGAGCTCTAATTGCTATCGCAAAGAATCAAAGGCGCGAAATCGATGTCTTGGTGCTTAGGAATGTTGTAGGAATGCTTGGTATGCTCCTCCATGCGCCTAGGGGTCCCTTTTATAGCCCCAAGGCAGCTAGGAGCCGTTGAGAGCAATCTAGGAAGGCTGATCTTGCCTTCTGTCGACTGGAGCACCGGACAGTCCGGTGCACACCGGACAGTGTCCAGTGCCCGATTTCCTTCCAAATATGGCGCAGTCGACCGTTGGCAGCCTGAGAGCCGTTGGCGCACCGGACAGTCCGGTGCCCCCTTCTAACCGTTGGCTCGGCCACGTGTCCCGCGCAGATCACGCGGCCGACCGTTGGCCCGGCCGACCGTTGGCTCACCGGACAGTCCGGTGCACACCGGACAGTCCGGTGAATTATAGTCGTACGCCGTTGATGAATTCTCGAGAGCGACGAGTTCGCCTGTGAAAGGCCCACCGGACAGTCCAGTGAATTATAGCCGTACACCGCTGTCGAAGTCCCGAGAGCAGCCACTTTGCTCGAGCCAGCCTGGCGCACCGGACACTGTCCGGTGCACCACCGGACAGTCCGGTGCTCCCAGACTGAGCAGATTCTTGGCTGCTCGAGCCAAGGCATTTTCAATTGGATTTTTCCTGTTTCCAGCACTTAGACACAATACATTAGTCCATAAAACAATGTACTAAGTCTGAGAAACATACCTTTATTCTTGATTTGTACTTTGTCCACCTTTTTACACTTAGGCACTTGTGTTGGACACTAAATCACCAAAATACTTAGAAATGGCCCAAGGGCACATTTCCCTTTCAGAAACACTACTCCAACAATGGGCTGCCTTATACCAACTTTTTTGTATTTTAGCCCTTTTAGATTTTTTTTTGCACAACTATGCCCTTTGCAGTTTCATTTCAAAAAATGGACTCCAACCTCGACGCCATCATCATTGGTGCCGAGGTAACGCATAGTGGCGCCGACATAATTGGCACCAACTTTTCCTACGTGGCAGCCGATGTGGCAAGTCCCAGGGGGTCGGCGCCATAGATCTTGGCGCCGACCCCCCTTGACGGCGAGGTCCGGCGCTATCAGGGGGGTCGACGCCAAGATCTATGGCACTGAGCCCCTGAGACTTGCCACATCGGCTGCCACGTAGGAAAAGTTGGCCAATTATGTCGGCGGCATTATGTGTTACCTCGGCGCCAATGATGATGGCGTCGAGGTTGGGGTCCATTTTTTGAAATGAAACTACAAAAGGCATACTTGTGCCAAAAAACCCAAAAGGGCTAAAATACAAAAAAGTTGGCTGCCCTATACTACACCCTAGTGTGCTACCCTATAATCTAGTATTAGGCTTTACTGTTGGAGCAGAATATTTCGTTGGTGCCCTAAATCATATAAAATGTACTTATTTTTAAATTATAGGGTATTCTTATAGGGCACTTTGTTGAAGATGCTCTTAGGATATGTATAACTCAATTAAATGAGGTGTCTCTCGATGGGGTTTTTAGGGGCTAAGTGAAAAAAATTTAAGAGACGGCTCTTTGTGAAGAGTTTATTTCTACATGACTATCTATATATATTGTGTCTTAAGTGTATTTATTATAGAGGTTAAAAGTTGCATCATGTAATTTTTTAGTTATTTTTTTATTCTGAAAACTGTTTTAAAGGTATCCTAAGGCTCAGATTGTATATGACTTTGTCTTGGATCTGGAAAACCGTTTCAAGGACATGCTCAGGTTGTACATGCCTTTGTCGCCGGTAGCTACTGGGGCTCCTTTTCCTATTGCCTTCTTCATCGCTCCTGCCCTCATCTCCCGAGCGGTCGAGCTCCTATGACTTGTCTATGGCTCACTCGGTAAGGCATTTGACCCTATCGTAGCTCCCTCCTCTCGGCAAGGCATTTGTCCTTGTCGTGTGCTCCGTTGCTTCTCAACCTCGCGTCGTCTCGAGTGTCCTCCCCTCCTCTCCTGAGTTGAATGGCGGTTGATATGGCCGAACTGAGCAAGTCTCATATGGCAGGCAGTGTATACTGGAAGTCATAAGTCGATTGGAATGGCGGTGGACATGGTTGAATAATAACTCTACTGGAATAAATCTAAGGTTCCGTTTAGTTAAGCTGTAGATTCACTAAAATATAATTATTCTAGCCGTGTGCGGTAAGAAAGTCGTTGTGAGCTGACAATTATAAAAGAAAAACAAATTTTACTTAAAATAACTATAAATTTTATAAGAGCACGAGAGCTTGTCACATGGATGATAGGAATCTGGAAATCTAGAGTGGATGGTGATTCTGATTTGAACTAGAGAAATATATAGATTTCTCATGAATTTATTCTGTTGTGTTTACTTGGTTGAGATTCTAGATTTTTTTACAGCAAATTTAGTTTAGGAAAAGCGAACCAAACACACTATAAGAGTCTTGACTAAAGGTTTTGTCAACAAACGGAAAGAAAACAAACCCTCAAGAGTAGAGAGAGCTTCAAATCAAATGCGGAGACATGATTTGTGACTCTGTTGCCGAATTTATTTTTTAGGCTGATTTGGTGACCAGAAAATTAGAGGGGTCTCTGAGAAGAAACTCCCTTGCTATTTAAAGAAGGGGATTCCTTCTTATGGATTCTCTCCAATTACATGATCACTAAACCAGTCCTCAAACTACACTCTATAAACAGTGCAATCTACAATGTAAAACGATACAAAATGATGTTTTTAGAGCATACTGGTGCCTTGACTTGAAATATAGGGCTCTCCAACAGTGCCCCGTTTTATAAAATTTGGTCAAAAAATTATAGGGCGCCCTCTCAATTGTCTTAAATATACTACACTGTAATGAGCTGTTCTATAATCTAGATTTGAGGCTTTACTATTAGAGTGTGATGTTTTATTGATGCCCTAAATTCTATAAAATATACTCATTTTGAAACTATAGGACATTTTTAGGTCACGTTGTTGGAGATGCTCTTACTGCCTATTTGGTTGACGTGCGGGAGGCTGCATCTACACCCGTGGAGTCTCAAAGTGCGTATTGTTTGGTTCACTTCTCTCAACGTACAGGTTGAACAGATGCAAAAATGAACCGTGAGCCAGGCTCGCGGGAGATGCTCCCAGCGCGCGTACACCCGCGTGCAGTCCGGTGGCATGCTGTTGCATGTAGTTGCACGCAAAACGAGAAGACATTTATATTCGTTTTTGCATCATATCTTTTAAATAAAAAATTTAATCATCGAATCGATTTTATATTCGTGTTTCTGGATTTTTTTGAATAAAACTAGACCACACATGCTATATAATATTTAAAGATTTATTTATTCACTCTTCTCTAATACACGTTTTGGTGCAGATAACCAAACACAAGCTATATTTGTCCTGAATGTAATAATGCAACCAACTAAACAAAAGCATATGTACAGATCAAGCCTGTGCACAAGGAGCCTGACCTCTCAGATACGAGCCAGCCTACCACTGTACAACAACCAATCAGACGGTTAGTGACCACATAGGTACAATATACAGTAAGCTCATCTATATGGTCACCAAAAACAACTTTTGCACTATTTTTTATTGTAGATTGTATTATTTATAGAGCGTAGTTTGAATATGGGTATAAGTATGCGTAAACTGTTGGAGATGGTCTTAGTGTGAAAAACACATGTTAAGATTAAAGACTGCTATTAGATGGTACCAACGAGGCAATAAGCTGTTTGTTTGTTTCGTCATGAGATCGTAAAAGGTACGTTGCACGATGTAAACCTGAAAAATTACTTTGCGCTCATCAATACAAGCAACCATAAGATTTGCTAAAATACATGTTTGGGCTGAATTATATGCCTCCTAAATTCCGAGAGCCCAAAAACATTAGCCCCAGCAGGAGAACATGGGAGAGAATATACTCCTGCCGCAAGCGAGCCGTCCCGTCTTGCGCACGCGACCCACCACCAGCAGCGACGATGCCACCCATCCAACAACGGCCGCGGCAGCCGCAGAGAGACAAGGTGGACACGACAGGAGTATAGGACACCGCCCCGAAGCGGCACCTGCAAGGCGGCCGAGAAAAGCGCAGCCCTGCGCCCCTGCCACGACTCGGCCACCTCTCCCTCTGGTCTCCTCCTCCACTTGCTCCTGCTCCTCCACTCCACCCCTCCAAAAGGTCTAGTAAAATAGAAGGAAGCCGCCCCCCAATCGTTCCTAGCCCGGCGCACGGCGCACGAAGGGGTTCGATCGGATCGGCGCCGGCGGAGGCGAGATGTGGGAGTCGGTGGCGCTGACGCTGGCGGGCACCGCCGGCAATAACATCGGCAAGGTCCTGCAGAAGAAGGGCACCCTCATCCTCCCTCCACTCTCCCTCAAGCTCAAGGTGAATCCTATGACCCATCCCCTTCCTTCGCCAGGCTCCTTTCGCCCCAGATCGCAGCGGGACCCTTACGACGTTTCCTGTCCGTGCGCGCAGGTGGTCAAGGCGTACGCGTCGAACCAGCTCTGGATCAGCGGTTTCCTTATGGACATGTGCGGTGCCGCGCTCATGCTCACCGCGCTCTCTCAGGCGCCGGTGCGTTGCCTCCTGCCTCTTATTCCTGTGCGTGGTGATTGGGTCGTTTATGGTCCTTTGCTGACGGTGGCGCAGGTCTCCGTCGTTCAGCCCATTGCTGGTTGCGGTCTCGCAATACTCTGCGTTTTCTCCCATTTTTACCTCAAGGAGGTTATGAACGGCCTCGATTGGATTGCCATCACATTAGCTGGTCTCGGCACCATAGGTAACTGACATTCACAAATCTGAACCTTTGTGGTCTGTAGTAGAGATGGAAGTTAGACATGCCTATAGGCCTTTTTTTTGTTTCACGAAGTTTTCATTTGACCTTTTGTATGAGCTTTAAAGCACCATGACGATTTCATTGGCTGGTGCTCATGCATTTTGGTTGATTTTGCCTTTTCCTGCTTCAGGTGTAGGTGTTGGAGGTGAGGAACAGAAAGTTGACCAGATACCTCTTTTAAATATACCCTGGCTAGTGCTCTCCATTGTCATCTTGTTTGTAGGTACCATACTCTGTGCTGCATAAGTTCTAGCATTACATGACATTCACTTAATGACCAAAAGAAGTGTATGCTGTGCTATATATTTAGCTAGGTCTTTCTGCTTAATTTTCATGTCTTTGGAACAAGAGCTATCAGTTAGATGTGCATTCCTAGATTGTGGCATGCCTCCTGTGAGTTTGAGGGAAAAATTGTGCTATGCCGGTGTTTCTTGTAAGTTGCAACCTCTTCTGTAAATAACTTACCATGGTCCATTCCCATATCAGGTACTGCTCAACACTTGGCTTCATATGTATAAAAAGCAAAGGCGTGAGCAAGAGTTGGTGAGTATTTCATAACTTCATAAGCTTGTTTGCATATTGCATGTCTTGACTCAGCGCCATCCCATGCAGACTGGACCTGAAGTGATTGAGGAGATCATATATGGCTTAGAATCAGGCATTTTGTTTGGGTAATTTAGTAATTTGCTACTGTAGATGTCGTTTTATCATTCTATACTATAGCCTTTTGTCGCCTGAATTGAGGGTTTCTCATTTATCACTATGTTACTATCGATTATTAGTAAGGAGATCACATGACTAACATCATCATTACATATATAGGATTTCTTCAGTGATCTCTAAGATGGGATTTGTGATGTCCGAGATGGGTTTTCCAAAGATTGTTGTGCCTGCTGCCATATCCTGTAGTGTTTGCTGCAGTGCAGTGGGATTTGTGTATCAGGTACATCTAGTTTTTTCGAGATTTGCCAACTGGGTTTGTGTCATTCACCGTAGCCTCCACAGGAGGTGTGATATGTTGTTGTTTGTAGAAGGTAGGCCACAATTATATTTTCTCTTGTACCAATTCACGAATTGTGTGCCCACACCTTCATAACCTTAGACTTTGGGGGGGGGGGGGGGGTCTGAAGCGGGGTTGCATAGTGGCTGTAGAGACAAAAGTTGAAAACAAAACATAAAATTCATAAACAGCATGACCGACAGGGTATAGTGTTGTAGCCATCCGTTGAAAATACTATAATCAGTTTTGTAGTCATTTAGTGGGACTGAGTGACTTTATTTTTCACGGCAAAAAGTATGTGCTGCTTTTATGCATAAAATGAAACTCCTAGGACACTTACCCTGAAATTGTAATTTCAAGGACATGGATTATTTGCAAATTTTAATCTCTTGCCTCACTGCAGATATTGTACTGATTGTTATTTCTATTATAAATTGCACTAGTTTATTCGACCTGTTTTTTGAAACATTCGTATGTTTAAGATGAACCATAAGGACTAGCTCAACCGTTTTCTTGCAGTGTCCTTACTTCATCTATATTCTCCTTTTATGGTTCTTTTATCCATGCAGACTCGAGGCCTCAAGCATGGGAGGGCAATTGTTGTATCTACATGTACATCAGTGGCATCTATAGTGTCTGGTGTTGTTGCTGGCATGATTGCACTTGATGAACATCTGCCTAAAGCTCCCACAGCTCGATTTTTCCTCTTACTGGGATGGTAATACTTGCATGCTACACCGTATTCTCCTGTGCTGCACTGCTTGATTTGGTTATGTTCTCACCGGCTTTAATTCTCGTCTACTGCAATCTGTATTATGTTATAGATAGAAACAATGTTATTAAAACTACGTATAAACTACGTTTAAACGTCAAAACTCTAATTAGAGGTTTGAAACCACGTTTTGGCGTTCTAAACTATAAAACGGTGTTTCATGCATTTTAGACCATTAGCTATTTTTGGACCCAGTCTGTTAGTTACTTTTGGTCCAATCCGGCTCATGGGTGAAGTTTTGGTAAGCCACTAACCTCTCTGTTTTGGTATTTAACTTTGTGTTATTGTCTGAAATTATGATATATTGGTATTTTTTTCTATGTTGTTTAAAATTACGTTTAAACGTTTAGAAGTCAAAACTTTACCCATGAGCGTTTCTACGTTTATCGTTTTAATAACATTGGATAGAAATTTTATCTAGTGCTGATGCTATAGGACAGTACTAGGCTATTAGATCCGCTGTGGTGCTATATGATTTCCCAGTTCTTGCTAGGATTCAATTGTTTCATGTGATGACCACGCACCAGATAGGCCCACAACATTGCCAGTTGTTATGTTCGTTATCTTGGAAATGATGAGAAGTTCTTTTAACAGCTGTCCCTGTTACATATATGTTTACTTTAATCATATGATGATATATGTTTACATATATGTTTACTGATAGCCAAAGTAACGTTTCTCTTTTAACAAACAGCTTGAGAATCTAAGAAATTAGCTAAATCTTGCAGGTTCTTTATCATCACAGGAGTAATATTGCTTGTTAGTTCAACCCGATTGATTGCGCGTCTACCTAGGCCTGTTCAGAAGTTTTTGAAGAGCAACATAGAGCGCACCCACAGCATCAGGAGGCCTGGTTCAGCACGAGGGAAGGATCCCATCCCAACAACAACGATCCATACGTCGTCACTGCACTTGCTTGCTTCTCCAACAAAGGAGAAGGCCTAGAAAAATGTTGGCACTAGAGCAACTTCGTTTCGGCGCCTCACATTTGCCATGTCATTGATTGATTGAATGGTTCCGGGAACGTAGTCTAGAGTAGCATCTTAAAAGCTTGGGTTGGTTATTCACCATACTGCCCTTTATAGGTCTAACAGAAACTTGGGGAAAAATTACTGAGTTTTTATCAGGTCTCGTTTTTTTATTTGGTTGCTGAGTGCAAAAATCCTAAGCTGTTACTCTCCGACCCTTCTTAACTCTCGTTATGGAAAGTATGTTGGTCAAACTTAAAGACTAGATTTATAGATAAAAATTATTAATGTTTGTGTTTTTAAATAAGGTTAGTATAAAATTAGATTTAATGACCAATTCAATGATATTAATTATACATCATAAATATTACTATTTTCATGTATAATTTTGGTTAAAGGTGAATATGTTTGACTAATCATAAACGGGAACGGTAATTATGATAATTATTTAGGGACTAAGGGAGTACCGTTCTATGTTATGTCAATCGTCGCCGGTTGGGAAATATTATCCAGTGTCTTTGAGTTGGTTGCATGATTTCTTTGTCAGTCAGTTCCGTGGTTTTGGCTGAAAATAGAGTTGGCAGCAGTAAGCCGTCCTTCATTTTTCAACAGCTCGTACTAGCCTTGTTGAGTAGTTGTGCAGAAAGGGATGTAGGTAAACCACTAGGGATCTCCAGGTTCAAGGATCCCGTCCCTCCCCCGGTCCCACCCCACCCAACCCAACAAAAATATTGCGGTAGGAAGATAGCTTAGGAGAGCTTTTTGAGGCTGGTCAAGTGGGAAGTGGGATAGTGTGTCTGGCCGAAAACAAGAAGCAACAGGCAGGTGAATGGTGCCTTGAACTAGAGGCAACCACCTGGTTGTTGTCCATGTGTGAGCCTGCTTTCTCGAAATGTTGCCTTGACCCTCGAACTAGAGACAACCAGGTTGTATCCATGTGTGCACAAGAACACAATCTGCATGAGCATTTGTTGTTATGTCTAACCAAGTTTAAATTTCACCATATGAGCGAGTCAATGCAAATGTGAGCTTTGAGAGATTTCAAAGATCCCTTAATTTTGGTCATAGAAGCTCTGTTCGACTCCCTTCATCCTTCCTCAATTTAAGTTTTCAGACTTCGACCCGACAACCATCGAGCCAAGTAAAAAAACTCAGCTTGCAGGATAAGGTAGCTCCCGGACATTTAAGAAGATCTTCTCATACAGATCAAGAAAACCGTCAAACCCTCCGCAAGGAATTAAACTCAGGACAACTCAACTAGAGACCCTTTCGCAGCCAAGAAAAAAACGCTCACATGTCCATCCACCATGTTGCAATTCTATTTAAAAAGATAAACGTCTTTAATCTGTACAAGAAAGGGATTCTTCCAAGTCCTAAATCATCGATTAAAAATAGGACAAGTGGACCAGTATAAAATTAACGTTTGGCCTCATTGTGTCTCCATTATCGATGCTGCCAAACAAAGTGGCCAATGGCAAGCGGGTCCACATCAGAATGTAGTACAGGTGTGTGAGGGAATTTCGAATCAGTCCCAAGAACATGCTTCGTAGAGAAAAGGTGACTTACCTTGCAGATGCTTCCTTCTTGTTTCCCTTGTGACATAAGCTACAACCACTATGTGAAACAGCCCAGGCTTATGACGATAAGAATGGCTTTCTGTGTTGGGTTAGGTATATGCCAGTTGACAGATATGGTTTTGTTTGTTTTTTTTTCTTTGTCTATCAAGTTCAGATGGGTCAACAAATGAACGCCTGTTGTTAGTTACGTGGTATAACAAGCTAGCTAGTGTCTGCACACCATACGTACCTGTCCGCTTGGTCAGCAACTAGAACGTTTCAACGATCCAGGGGCTAGGGCTGAAGCTGCGACAAAAGATTTCAGTTTTGGACTTATCTCGTGCAGTGTATCACCCTAAATCTTAATCTTTTTCGATTTCTTAGAATTTATTACAAGTAAATTAGAAATAAGACAAATAGTAATTGGGGGAAATAATATTTTTTATAAACTATTTTTTTTTCATTCATACCGATTGCATCAATTTTAATTGAGTAAAAAATATTTTCCAAAGAGTGAAATACACAGACGGTAGACCGATCATTCATATCCCAAACTCTACTTTTTTTATTTCTGGATCGTAACTTGTTTTGGGTATCACCACGCATTATCCTATATGGCATGCTTATTTATACTTTGACATGGAATCTACCATGTCGGGGCCCACGTGTTAGGTCTTCCTCCTCTCTACTCTCATAAGGGATGTCCACCGGATGTCCACCAGTAGCTTTTTTATTTTGAAAAAGAAATCAATGGAAAACTACCGAGATTTCTAGATAGTTTAGCTCAGGGATTTGGTTCTACAACGAAAAACTTCCTGTTCCTTTGTGAGAGGATGCGCTTTGAAAATAACATATTTTGTAAAATAGTCATGCATCAAAAAAGACATTTTCTGCAAAAAATACTCTGAGCTCCACATACTCCATACATGTATATCTGATTTTCCCATTCTATTCTATGAGTGAAGGTGGGATGCTGGGTACGTAATTACTCACTCTTGCTTATTTGTTGTTTTTTCGGAGATCGCTGATCGGGTAAGAGTTACGCCTGTTTCCCAACTATGCATGTGGTTGTTGGACCACTGGTTAGCTTCACTATGTATGTTGGACTGCTTTAGTCCCACTCTGATGATATGTCCCGAGTTATGGACCGACTATTAAAGTTGATCGCCGCTTGTATAAGTTTGTCTTGTTTAAGCAGATTTAGAATCATCTGATGTATAAATGTGTATACTAGCCTCCTCAAACTAGTATTTGAGTAATATTTGGGTCTCAGAGTATAAGGACGCTTCACCTAAGTAGTGGGTGGGGAGCGGTCAACAGGCTCTTCATCGCCGATTTTCGCCGAGCCGGTAGTCTCGACAATCCTAAATTGAGAATGCAAAATGTGCCTTATGACTTCATTTTCTACAACAGCATATGCTTCCTATAAATCAGAATTCATAAAAAGCTACACAGATTACAAAGACTCTAAATTAAAATACATAGTTATCAAATTACATAACCATAAAGCCACTTGCTTCACTGTTTTGTCCTAGGTCATTTTCCTTGCTTTCATGGCAATAGAAGTGGTTGTACCTATACATCAAAGAATGCATCAGGTTTATGTACCATGCTACCGCAAAGTAAATCAGCAAGACTTGAACTAATGAGCTTTAAGTCATGGCTACTTAGCATTAGCAATAAATCATCAAGACGTGAACTAATCAACTTCAACTAAATTATTGAACAATAAATTTGTGTCCAATGTCCATAGATTTGCGTGAATGGATTGCGATGTCGCTCAGACTTTCAAAAAGAGATATTTTCTAATGATACTATACGGTTGATGGTTGACACTTGTACAATGAGGGGTATATGTTCCATTTTAGGGTTAGTTTGGAAACCACAATTTTTCAAGGAATTTCTATTTTTCCATGGGAAAATGAACTAATTTCCCTTGGGAAAATAGAAATACCTTGAGAAATTAGGGTTTCTAAACTGGCCCTTAAATTCTTTTTTTTTTCTTCTCGTAGAATCTGGTTTCCCTGAGGTGTTCGGCGTAGTGCACGACGTGCTCCACCTGAATGGTGCTAGGTAGTCCTCTGCGCTGACTCTAGCCGCATATGACTCCTCGACTTCTTATGTCACCTCATCTTCATTCCACATACGCACCCGCCCTTTCCCCTACCTTGAATCTGACCGCCTCTTCAGTTTTCCTAATCTCAAATAATGTTTATTTTTCTTTTTTGTGTGTCAATCTGAGAGCACCTAGAGGGGGGGTGAATAGGTGATCCTGTGAAAACTTGAACTTATAGCCACAAAAACTTGTTAAGTGTTAGCGCAGATAATGCCAAGTGGCTAGATAGGAGTCTCCACAAAACACAATAACCACAGAAGATCAATCACAGAGATGACACAGTGGTTTATCCCGTGGTTCGGCCAAGACCAACGCTTGCCTACTCCACGTTGTGGCGTCCCAACGGACGAGGGTTGCAATCAACCCCTCTCAAGCGGTCCAAAGACCAACTTGAATACCACGGTGTTTTGCTTTGCCTTTCAATATCCCGTTTGCAAGGAATCTCCACAAATTGGAGTCTCTTGCCCTTACAAGTATATGATCACAAAGAAGCACAGAGTAAGGGAGGGAAGCAACACACACAAATCCACAGCGAAATGCGCACACACACGGCCAAGAATCGAGCTCGAATGACTATCTCAAAGTTCTCACTAGAACGGAGCTCGAATCACTTAGAATCACAAACGAATGCGCAAAGAATGAGTGTGGATGATCAAGAATGCTCTAAGGTTGCTTGGATGTGTCCTCCATGCGCCTAGGGGCCCCTTTTATAGCCCCAAGGCAGCTAGGAGCCGTTGAGAGCAAATCCGGAAGGCTATCCTTGCCTTCTGCCGTCGGGTGCACCGGACAGTCCGGTGTACACCGGACACTGTCCGGTGCCCGATTTCTTTCCAAAAATGGCGCTGCCGACCGTTGCAGACCGTTGCAGATCTGAGAGCCGTTGGCGCACCGGACATGTCCGGTGCACACCGGACAGTCCGGTGCCGTCTTCTAGCCGTTGGCTCGGCCACGTGTCCCGCGCAGATTGCGCGGCCGACCGTTGGCCCGGCCGACCGTTGGCTCACCGGACAGTCCGGTGCACACCGGACAGTCCGGTGAATTTTAGCCGTACGCCGTCGGCGAATTCCCGAGAGCAGCCAGTTCGCGCCGAGTCAGCCTGGCGCACCGGACACTGTCCGGTGCACACCGGACAGTCCGGTGTGCCAGACCGAACTGAGTCTTGGCTGTACACAGCCAAGTCTTTTTCTCCTCTTTTCTTTTCTTCTTCTTTCTGTTTCTAACACTTAGACAAGTATATTAGTACACAAAACCAATGTACTAAGGCTTAGAAACATACCTTTACTTCATGATTTGCACTTTGTTCATCCATGGACATAAATTCACATTTAAGCACTTATGTTGGCACTCAATCACCAAAATACTTAGAAATGGCCTAAGGGCACATTTCCCTTTCAATCTCCCCCTTTTTGGTGATTTATGCCAACACAACATAAAGCAAGTAGAACAAGTACAAAATCAAATCAAATAAAAACTCAAAATTGTTTTGATTCACTTTTGACATATATGGATCACTCTATGCCACCACTTGGTTTGTTTTTGCAAATAAAACTCAAATCTTTATCTCTAAGTCAAACACACATGTTGAAGCATAAAGAGAGTCATTCCAAAAGAGATTGATCAAAGATTTCAAAGATTTCAAAAACTCCCCCTTTTTCCCATAATTACTACTTCTCCCCGCAAGAAGCCAACTTTTGATAAGAGAGACAACAAAAGAGTTTTGACAAACCAAAAGCTCTATTCTACTATTTTCAAAATCTCTCAAGTGGTAGCTGATCCATTATTGCTTTGGCCTTTATTTTCTCCCCCTTTGGCATCAAGCACCAAAACGAGATCAATCTTGGCCCTATAACCCCATTGCCTCACCAAAATCTCCAATTAAGAGCAAATGGCAATAAGAGTTCATTAGATGAACTTGGAATAGGTTACCCTCTCATCGGAGTGCAGTGGAAGTCTGTCATGGTCCAAGTCCACCTTTTCCTTTCAATTCTCCTTTGAGACTAAAACAAGCAAACTCAAGCATATGGTTAGTCTCAAAGGGTCAAGTTGTAACACATCTCCCCCTAAAACTGTGCATCACTTTGCAACGGACTTGTGAGGTCCAGGGAGTGTTTGTACAACTTGAGCACCATACTTAACAACAAAATGCAAAAAGGAACATGATCAAACGCATAAATACATGTATGCTACATTTCAATCCAAGTTCCGCGAATCTAAGATATTGAGCTCACTACGCAACCTGCAAAAGGTCTTCTCATCTAAAGGCTTGGTAAAGATATCGGCTAGCTGGTTCTCGGTGCTAACATGAAACACTTCGATATCTCCCTTTTGCTGGTGGTCTCTCAAAAAGTGATGACGGATGTCAATGTGCTTTGTGCGGCTGTGCTCAACAGGATTTTCCGCTATTCGGATAGCACTCTCATTATCACATAGGAGTGAGACTTTGCTCAGAGTGTAGCCAAAGTCCCTGAGGGTTTGCCTCATCCAAAGTAGTTGCGCACAACACTGTCCTGCGGCAACGTACTCGGCCTCAGCGGTGGATAGGGCAACGGAGGTTTGTTTCTTAGAGTTCCATGACACCAGGGACCTTCCTATGAATTGGCACGTCCCCGATGTACTCTTCCTATCGACCTTACATCCAGCATAGTCGGAATCTGAGTACCCAATCAAGTCAAAGTTAGACCCCTTTGGATACCAGATCCCGAAGCAAGGCGTAGCGACTAAATATCGAAGAATTCGCTTCACAGCCACTAAGTGACACTCCTTAGGATCGGATTGAAATCTAGCACACATGCATACGCTAAGCATAATATCCGGTCTACTAGCACATAAATAAAGCAAGGAACCTATCATGGACCGGTATGCTTTTTGATCAACGGACTTACCTCCTTTGTTGAGGTCGGTGTGTCCGTCGGTTCCCATCGGAGTCTTTGCGGGCTTGGCGTCCTTCATCCCAAACCGCTTCAGCAAGTCTTGTGTGTACTTTGTTTGGGAGATGAAAGTGCCATCCTTGAGTTGCTTCACTTGGAACCCAAGGAAGTAGTTCAACTCGCCCATCATCGACATCTCGAATTTCTGCGTCATCACCCTGCTAAACTCTTCACAAGACTTTTGATTAGTAGAACCAAATATTATGTCATCGACATAAATTTGGCACACAAACAAATCACCATCACAAGTCTTAGTAAAAAGAGTTGGATCGGCTTTCCCAACCTTGAAAGCATTAGCAATTAAGAAGTTTCTAAGGCATTCATACCATGCTCTTGGGGCTTGCTTAAGTCCATAGAGCGCCTTAGAGAGCTTACACACGTGGTCGGGGTACCGTTCATCCTCGAAGCCAGGGGGTTGCTCTACGTACACCTCCTCCTTGATTGGCCCATTGAGGAAAGCGCTCTTCACATCCATTTGGTACAACCTGAAAGAATGGTGAGCGGCATATGCTAGCAAGATACGAATTGATTCTAGCCTAGCCACAGGAGCAAAAGTCTCCTCAAAGTCCAAACCTGCGACTTGAGCATAACCTTTTGCCACAAGTCGAGCCTTGTTCCTTGTCACCACCCCGTGCTCGTCCTGTTTGTTGCGGAACACCCACTTGGTTCCCACAACATTTTGCTTGGGACGAGGCACCAGTGTCCAAACTTCATTGCGCTTGAAGTTGTTGAGTTCCTCCTGCATGGCCAATACCCAATCCGGATCTAGCAAGGCCTCCTCTACCCTGAAAGGCTCAATAGAAGAGACAAAGGAGTAATGCTCACAAAAATTAACTAATCGAGATCGAGTAGTTACTCCCTTGCTAATGTCACCCAGAATTTGGTCGACGGGATGATCCCTTTGAATCATCGCTCGAACTTGGGTTGGAGGTGCTGGTTGCGCTTCTTCCTCCATCACATGATCATCTTGTGCTCCCCCTTGATCACACGCCTCCTTTTGATGAACCTGTTCATCGTCTTGAGTTGGGGGATGCACCGTTGTTGAGGAAGAAGGTTGATCTCGTTCATCTTGTTCCTGTGGCCGTACTTCTCCAATCGCCATAGTTCGTATAGCGGCCGTCGGAACATCTTCTTCATCTACATCATCACAATCAACAACTTGCTCTCTTGGAGAGCTATTAGTCTCATCAAATACAACGTCGCTAGAGACTTCAACCAAACCCGATGATTTGTTGAAGACCCTATACGCCTTTGTATTTGAATCATAACCTAATAAAAACCCTTCTACAGCTTTGGGAGCAAACTTAGAATTTCTACCCTTCTTCACTAGAATGTAGCATTTGCTCCCAAATACACGAAAGTAAGATACATTGGGTTTGTTACCGGTTAGAAGCTCGTACGAAGTCTTCTTGAGGAGGCGATGAAGGTAGACCCTGTTGATGGCGTGGCAAGCCGTGTTCACAGCTTCCGACCAAAAGCACTCGGGGGTCTTGAACTCTCCAAGCATCGTCCTTGCCATATCGATCAGCGTCCTGTTCTTCCTCTCTACCACACCATTTTGCTGTGGTGTGTAGGGAGCGGAGAACTCGTGCTTGATCCCTTCCTCCTCAAGGAACTCCTCCACTTGAAGGTTCTTGAACTCGGACCCGTTGTCGCTCCTTATCTTCTTCACCTTGAGCTCAAACTCATTTTGAGCTCTCCTGAGGAAGCGCTTGAGGGTCCCTTGGGTTTCAGACTTATCCTGCAAAAAGAACACCCAAGTGAAGCGGGAAAAGTCATCAACAATAACTAGACCATACTTACTTCCTCCTATGCTCAGATAGGCGATGGGTCCAAAGAGGTCCATATGCAGCAGCTCCAGAGGTCTTGACGTGGTCATCACATTCTTGCTATGATGTGCTCCTCCTACTTGTTTACCTGCTTGACAAGCTGCACAAGGTCTATCTTTTTCGAAATAAACATTTGTTAGACCTATCACGTGTTCTCCCTTTAGAAGCTTGTGGAGGTTCTTCATCCCCACATGTGCTAAGCGGCGATGCCACAGCCAGCCCATGCAAGTCTTAGCCATTAAGCATGCATCTAGACCGGTGATAGTCGCCTAGAGGGGGGGTGAATAGGGCGAAACTGAAATTTACAAATATAATCACAACTACAAGCCGAGTTAGCGTTAGAAACAATAACGAGTCCGCGAGAGAGCGAGCAAAACAAATCGCAAGCGAATAACAAGTGAGACACGTGGATTTGTTTTACCGAGGTTCGGTTCTCGCAAACCTACTCCCCGTTGAGGAGGCCACAAAGGCCGGGTCTCTTTCAACCCTTCCCTCTCTCAAACGGTCCCTCCGACCGAGTGAGCTTTCTTTTCTCAATCACTTGGAACACAAAGTTCCTACAAGGATCACCACAAGATTGGTGTCTCTTGCCTCAATTACAAGTGAGTTTGGTTGCAATGAAAGAATCAAGAAAGCACGATTAAAAAGCCAAGCAACAAGAGCGACAAATAGCACACGGATCACTTTCTCTCTCAAGCCACTAATCACTAATGATCTCTTTTCTCAATTGTGAAACTTGGAGAGGTGGAGGCTTTGAATGTGTCTTGGAATGGATTGCTAGCTCTTGTATTGAATGTTGAAGGTTGGAATGCTTGGATGAAGTGAATGGAGGTGGTTGGGGTTGTATTTATAGCCACCAACCACTTCCTAGCCGTTGCACCATTCTGCTGAGCGCGGACGGTCCGCGAGCCAGGTCCGGACGGTCCGCCCCTATAGATCAACGGCTGAAAATGCAACGGTCAGCAGTAACGGCTATATCAACGGCTATATTGCATTTAATGCGACGTCAGATGTCAGACAGAGCCAGTCGCGGACGGTCCGGTCGTGCACCCCGGACGGTCCGCGAGGCCCTCTATAATTCATTTCTCCGAGCCCGTTACCTTCGGGTTTTTCGGTTTCTTACCGACCGGACGGTCCGCGCCTGAGGCCGGACGGTCCGCGAGTGGGCTCGGACGGTCTTTCCTTTTCCTCCGGACAGTCCGTAGTGGAAACTTGTATTTTTGCATTGGTTCTGTCCGAGAGTCATCCTAGTGTCGCGGACGGTCCGCCGCAAGGGCCCGGACGGTCCGCGCTTGGCCTGTTTTTCCAAAAAGCTTCTCCTGTCCGGAATAATCTACGGTATTCCGGACAGTCGATTTAGTATAGTTATAGATGAACCTTTGGCACCTGTAGAACATATAATCTAGAGCAAACTAGTTAGTCCAATTGTTTGTGTTGGGCAATTCAACCACCAAAATTATTTAGGAACTAGGTGTAAGCCTAATTCCCTTTCAATCTCCCCCTTTTTGGTGATTGATGCCAACACAAACCAAAGCAAATATAGAAGTGCATAGTTGAACTAGTTTACATAATGTAAGTGCAAAGGTTGCTTGGAATTGAGCCAATATAAATACTTATGTGATGCGCATGGATGGTTTCTTTGTTTTTGACATATTGGACCACATTTGCACCATAAGTTTTGTTTTTGCAAACTCTTTTGTAAATTCTTTTCAAAGGCATTTTGCAAGATAGTCAAAGGTAAATGAGTAAGATTTGCAAAGCATTTTCAAGTTTTGAAATTTTCTTCCTTTGTTCCAAATGCTTTTCCTTTGACTAAACAAAACTCCCCCTAAATGAGATCCTCCTCTTAGTGTTCAAGAGGGTTTTAAGACATCAATTTTGAAAATACTAGTTGCTCCCCCTTTAGAACACAAAGAGATACCAATTTTGAAATTTACCAATATAAAATCATTAAATTTATAAAATTTGGTGGTGGTGCGGTCCTTTTGCTTTGGGCTCATATTTTCTCCCCCTTTGGCATGAATCGCCAAAAACGGAATCATTAGAGCCCAATGAAGTACTTTCTCCCCCTTTGGTCATGAAATGAATGAGTGAAGATTATACCAAAGTTGGAGAGGTGATGTGGAGCGACGGCGAAGGATGAGTAGTAGAGTGGAGTGGAAGCCTTGTCTTCGCCGAAGACTCCTATTCCCTTTCAATATACCTATGACTTGGTTGAAATACACTTGAAAACACATTAGTCATAGCATATATAAAAGAGACATGATCAAAGGTATATTTATGAGCTATGTGTGCAAGACTAGCAAAAGAAATTCCTAGAATCAAGAATATTAAGCTCATGCCTAAGTCGGGTAAAAGATTGTTCATCAAGTGGTTTGGTAAAGATATCGGCTAATTGATCTTTAGTATTAATATAAGAAATCGCGATATCCCCCTTTTGTTGGTGATCCCGAAGAAAATGATACCGAATGGCTATGTGCTTAGTGCGGCTGTGCTCGACGGGATTGTCGGCCATTTTGATTGCACTCTCATTGTCACATAGCAAGGGGACTTTGGTTAGTTTGTAACCGTAGTCCCGCAGGGTTTGCCTCATCCAAAGCAATTGCGCGCAACAATGGCCTGCGGCAATATACTCGGCTTCGGCGGTGGAAAGAGCGACCGAATTTTGCTTCTTTGAAGCCCAAGACACCAAGGATCTTCCCAAGAACTGGCAAGTCCCCGATGTGCTCTTCCTGTTAATCCGACACCCCGCCCAATCGGCATCCGAATATCCAATCAAATCAAAAGTGGATCCCCGAGGGTACCAAAGCCCAAACTTAGGAGTAAAAGCCAAATATCTCAAGATTCGTTTTACGGCCGTAAGGTGTGATTCCTTAGGGTCGGCTTGGAATCTTGCACACATGCATACGGAAAGCATAATGTCCGGTCGAGATGCACATAAATAAAGCAATGAACCAATCATTGACCGGTATACCTTTTGATCCACGGACTTACCTCCCGTGTCGAGGTCGAGATGCTCATTTGTTCCCATGGGTGTCTTGATGGGCTTGGCATCCTTCATTCCAAACTTGCTTAGAATGTCTTGAGTATACTTCGTTTGGCTAATGAAGGTGCCTTCTTGGAGTTGCTTGACTTGGAATCCTAGAAAATACTTCAACTCCCCCATCATAGACATCTCGAATTTCTGTGTCATGATCCTACTAAATTCTTCACATGTAGATTTGTTAGTAGACCCAAATATGATATCATCAACATAGATTTGGCATACAAACAAATCATTATCAAGAGTCTTAGTGAATAAAGTAGGATCGGCCTTGCCGACTTTGAAGCCATTTGCAATAAGGAAATCTCTAAGGCATTCATACCATGCTCTTGGGGCTTGCTTAAGCCCATAAAGCGCCTTAGAGAGCCTATAGACATGGTTAGGATACTCACTGTCTTCAAAGCCGGGAGGTTGCTCAACATAGACCTCCTCCTTGATTGGTCCATTGAGGAAGGCACTCTTCACGTCCATTTGATAAAGCTTGAAGCCATGGTAAGTAGCATAGGCTAATAATATACGAATTGACTCAAGCCTAGCTACGGGTGCATAGGTTTCACCAAAATCCAAACCTTCGACTTGTGAATACCCCTTGGCCACGAGTCGAGCTTTGTTCCTAGTCACCACACCATGCTCGTCTTGCTTGTTGCGGAAGACCCACTTGGTTCCTACAACATTTTGGTTGGGACGTGGAACTAAGTGCCATACCTCGTTCCTTGTGAAATTGTTGAGCTCCTCTTGCATCGCCATCACCCAATCCGAATCTTGAAGTGCTTCCTCTACCCTGTGTGGCTCAATAGAGGAAACAAAAGAGTAATGCTCACAAAAATGTGCAACACGAGATCGAGTGGTTACCCCCTTGTGAATGTCGCCGAGGATGATGTCGACGGGGTGATCTCGTTGTATTGCTTGGTGGACTCTTGGGTGTGGCGGCCTTGGTTGTTCATCCTCCTTGTTTTCATCATTTGAATCTCCCCCTTGATCGTTGCCGTCATTTTGAGGTGGCTCATCTTGTTGATCTTCTTGTTCAACATCTTGAGCCTCATCCTCAACTTGAGTTGGTGGAGATACTTGCGTGGAGGAGGATGGTTGATCTTGTGCATTTGGAGGCTCTTCGGATTCCTTAGGACACACATCCCCGATGGACATGTTCCTTAGCGCTATGCATGGAGCCTGTTCTTCACCTACATCATCAAGATCAACTTGCTCTACTTGAGAGCCATTAGTCTCATCAAACACAACGTCACAAGAAACTTCAACAAGTCCTGAGGACTTGTTAAAGACTCTATATGCCCTTGTGTTTGAGTCATATCCTAGTAAAAAGCCTTCTACAGTTTTAGGAGCAAATTTAGATTTTCTACCTCTTTTAACAAGTATAAAACATTTGCTACCAAAAACTCTAAAATATGAAATATTGGGCTTTTTACCGGTTAGGAGTTCATAAGATGTCTTCTTGAGGATTCGGTGAAGATATAACCGGTTGATGGCGTAGCAGGCGGTGTTGACCGCCTCGGCCCAAAACCGATCCGGTGTCTTGTACTCATCAAGCATGGTTCTTGCCATGTCCAATAGAGTTCGATTCTTCCTCTCCACTACACCATTTTGTTGTGGAGTGTAGGGAGAAGAGAACTCATGCTTGATGCCCTCCTCCTCAAGGAAACCTTCAATTTGAGCGTTCTTGAACTCCGTTCCATTGTCGCTTCTAATTTTCTTGATCCTTAAGCCGAACTCATTTTGAGCCCGTCTCAAGAATCCCTTTAAGGTCTCTTGGGTTTGTGATTTTTCCTGCAAAAAGAATACCCAAGTGAAGCGAGAATAGTCATCCACAATTACAAGGCAATACTTACTACCGCCGATGCTTATGTAAGCGATCGGGCCGAACAAATCCATGTGAAGGAGCTCCAGTGGCCTGTCGGTAGTCATGATGTTTTTGTGTGGATGATGAATGCCAACTTGCTTCCCGGCTTGGCATGCGCTACAAATCCTGTCTTTCTCAAAGTGAACATCGGTTAGTCCCAAAATGTGTTCTCCCTTTAGAAGCTTGTGGAGATTCTTCATTCCAACATGGGCTAGTCGGCGGTGCCAGAGCCAACCCAAGTTAGTCTTAGCAATCAAGCAAGTGTCGAGTTCAGCTCTATTAAAATCTACTAAGTATAGCTGACCCTCTAACACTCCCTTAAATGCTACTGAATCATCACTTCTTCTAAAGACAGTAACACCAATATCAGTAAAAAGACAGTTGTAGCCCATTTGACATAATTGGGATACGGAAAGCAAATTGTAATCTAAGGAATCTACAAGAAAAACATTAGAAATGGAATGGTCAGGGGATATAGCAATTTTACCCAAACCTTTGACCAAACCTTGATTTCCATCCCCGAATGTGATAGCTCGTTGGGGATCTTGGTTTTTCTCATATGAGGAGAACATCCTTTTCTCCCCGGTCATGTGGTTTGTGCACCCACTGTCGAGTATCCAACTTGTGCCCCCGGATGCATAAACCTACAAAACAAGTTTAGTTCTTGATTTTAGGTACCCAAACGGTTTTGGGTCCTTTGGCATTAGATACAAGAACTTTGGGTACCCAAACACAAGTCTTGGAGCCCTTGTGTTTGCCCCCAACAATCTTGGCAACTACCTTGCCGGATTTGTTAGTTAAAACATAAGATGCATCAAAAGTTTTAAATGACATGGCATGATCATTTGATGCATTAGGGATTTTCTTTCTAGGCAACTTGGCATGGGTTGGTTGCCTAGATCTAGATGTCTCACCCTTATACATAAAAGCATGATTAGGGCCAGAGTGAGACTTCCTAGAGTGAATTTTCCTAATCTTGTTCTCAGGATAGCCGGCAGGGTACAAAATGTAACCCTCGTTATCCTGAGGCATGGGAGCCTTGCCCTTAACAAAGTTAGATAGGTTCTTAGGAGGGGCATTAATTTTGACATTGTCTCCCCTTTGGAAGCCAATGCCATCCTTAATGCCAGGGCGTCTCCCATTATAGAGCATGCTTCTAGCAAGTTTAAATTTTTCATTTTCTAAGTCATGCTCTCTAATTTTAGCATTAAGTTGTGCTATGTGATCATTTTGTTTTTTAATTAAGGCTAGGTGATCATGGATAGCATCAACATTAATATCTCTACATCTAGTACAAATGGAAACATGCTCAACATTAGATGTAGAGGGTTTGCAAGATTTAAGTTCAACGACCTTAGCATGCAACATATCATTTTTAGTTCTAAGGTCGGAAATAGTAGCATTGCAAACATCAAAATTCTTAGCCTTAGCAATTAATTTCTCATTCTCATTTCTAAGGCTAGCAATGGAAACATTCAACTCATCAATCCTAGCAAGCAAATTAACATTATCATTTCTAGGATCAATGCAAACATGAGAATCAACCTTAGCAATTAATTTGACATTTTCATTTCTAAGGTTGGCAATGATGTCATGGCAAGTGCTTAGCTCACTAGATAATTTGTTACATTTTTCTACCTCTAGAGCATAAGCATTTTTAACCTTAACATGTTTCTTGTTTTCCTTGATTAGGAAGTCCTCTTGGGAGTCCAAGAGATCATCCTTTTCATGGATGGCACTAATTAGCTCATTTAATTTTTCTTTTTGTTCCATGTTAAGGTTGGCAAAAAGAATACGCAAATTATCCTCTTCATTTTTATCATTATCCTCATCACTAGATGTTTCATATTTAGTGGAGGACTTTGATTTTACCTTCTTTTTGCCGTCCTTGGCCATGAGGCACTTGTGGCCGACGTTGGGGAAGAGGAGGCCCTTGGTGACGGCGATGTTGGCGGCGTCCTCGTCGTCGGAGGAGTCGCTAGAGCTTTCGTCGGAGTCCCACTCCCGACAAACATGGGCATCGCCGCCCTTCTTCTTGTAGTACTTCTTCTTCTCCTTCCTCTTGCCCTTCTTGTCGTCGCCCCTGTCACTATCACTTGATAATGGACATTTAGCAATAAAGTGACCGGGCTTACCACACTTGTAGCAAACCTTCTTGGAACGGGATTTATAGTCCTTCCCCTTCCTTTGTTTGAGGATTTGCCGGAAGCTTTTGATGATTAGGGCCATCTCCTCGTTGTCGAGCTTGGAGGCGTCAATTGGTTGTCTACTTGGTGTAGACTCCTCCTTCTTCTCCTCCGTTGCCTTGAAGGCCACGGGTTGCGCCTCGGATGTGGAAGGCTCATCAAGCTCGTTGATCTTCTTGGAGCCCTTAATCATGCATTCAAAACTAACAAAATTCCCGATGACTTCCTCGGGGGTCATTTGTGTATATCTAGGATTGCCACGAATTAATTGTACTTGAGTAGGGTTAAGGAAAATAAGGGCTCTTAGAATAACCTTAACCACTTCGTGGTCATCCCATTTTGCGCTCCCGAGGTTGCGCACTTGGTTCACCAAGGTCTTGAGCCGGTTGTACATGTCTTGTGGCTCCTCCCCTTGGCGAAGACGGAAGCGACCGAGCTCCCCCTCGATCGTTTCCCGCTTGGTGATCTTGGTGAGTTCATCACCCTCGTGCGCCGTCTTGAGTAGGTCCCAAATCTCCTTGGCGTTCTTCAACCCTTGTACTTTGTTGTATTCCTCCTTGCTTAGAGAGGCAAGAAGGATGGTTGTGGCTTGGGAGTTGAAGTGCTCGATTTGGGCCACTTCGTCCGTGTCGTAGTCTTCATCCCCTACGGATGGTACCTGTACACCATACTCAACAACATCCCATAATCTTTTGTGGAGAGAGGTTAGATGAAATCGCATCAAATTACTCCACATAGCATAATCTTCACCATTAAAAGTTGGTGGTTTGCCTAATGGGACGGAAAGTAAAGGTGTATGTTTAGGAATGCGAGGGTAGCGTAGGGGGATCTTACTATACTTCTTACGCTCTTGGCGTTTAGAAGTGACGGACGCCGCGTCGGAGCCGGAGGTAGATGTTGATGAAGTGTCGGTCTCGTAGTAGACCACCTTCCTCATCCTTTTGTGCTTGTCCCCACTCCGATGCGGCTTGTGAGAAGAAGATTTTTCCTTCTTCTCTTTGTGATGAGAAGAGGAAGATCTTTTCTCCTTCCGCTTGGAGGATTTCTTCTTCTTCTCTCTTCTCTTGGTGCGGGACTCTTCCGATGAGGATGAAGTGCTCCCTTGACTTGTAGTGGGCTTGTCATCGCCGGTCTCCATCTCCCTCTTGGTGTGATCTCCCGACATCACTTCGAGCGGTTAGGCTCTAATGAAGTACCGTGCTCTGATACCAATTGATAGTCGCCTAGAGGGGGGGTGAATAGGGCGAAACTGAAATTTACAAATATAATCACAACTACAAGCCGAGTTAGCGTTAGAAACAATAACGAGTCCGCGAGAGAGCGAGCAAAACAAATCGCAAGCGAATAACAAGTGAGACACGTGGATTTGTTTTACCGAGGTTCGGTTCTCGCAAACCTACTCCCCGTTGAGGAGGCCACAAAGGCCGGGTCTCTTTCAACCCTTCCCTCTCTCAAACGGTCCCTCCGACCGAGTGAGCTTTCTTTTCTCAATCACTTGGAACACAAAGTTCCTACAAGGATCACCACAAGATTGGTGTCTCTTGCCTCAATTACAAGTGAGTTTGGTTGCAATGAAAGAATCAAGAAAGCACGATTAAAAAGCCAAGCAACAAGAGCGACAAATAGCACACGGATCACTTTCTCTCTCAAGCCACTAATCACTAATGATCTCTTTTCTCAATTGTGAAACTTGGAGAGGTGGAGGCTTTGAATGTGTCTTGGAATGGATTGCTAGCTCTTGTATTGAATGTTGAAGGTTGGAATGCTTGGATGAAGTGAATGGAGGTGGTTGGGGTTGTATTTATAGCCACCAACCACTTCCTAGCCGTTGCACCATTCTGCTGAGCGCGGACGGTCCGCGAGCCAGGTCCGGACGGTCCGCCCCTGTAGATCAACGGCTGAAAATGCAACGGTCAGCAGTAACGGCTATATCAACGGCTATATTGCATTTAATGCGACGTCAGATGTCAGACAGAGCCAGTCGCGGACGGTCCGGTCGTGCACCCCGGACGGTCCGCGAGGCCCTCTATAATTCATTTCTCCGAGCCCGTTACCTTCGGGTTTTTCGGTTTCTTACCGACCGGACGGTCCGCGCCTGAGGCCGGACGGTCCGCGAGTGGGCTCGGACGGTCTTTCCTTTTCCTCCGGACAGTCCGTAGTGGAAACTTGTATTTTTGCATTGGTTCTGTCCGAGAGTCATCCTAGTGTCGCGGACGGTCCGCCGCAAGGGCCCGGACGGTCCGCGCTTGGCCTGTTTTTCCAAAAAGCTTCTCCTGTCCGGAATAATCTACGGTATTCCGGACAGTCGATTTAGTATAGTTATAGATGAACCTTTGGCACCTGTAGAACATATAATCTAGAGCAAACTAGTTAGTCCAATTGTTTGTGTTGGGCAATTCAACCACCAAAATTATTTAGGAACTAGGTGTAAGCCTAATTCCCTTTCAATCTCCCCCTTTTTGGTGATTGATGCCAACACAAACCAAAGCAAATATAGAAGTGCATAGTTGAACTAGTTTACATAATGTAAGTGCAAAGGTTGCTTGGAATTGAGCCAATATAAATACTTATGTGATGCGCATGGATGGTTTCTTTGTTTTTGACATATTGGACCACATTTGCACCATAAGTTTTGTTTTTGCAAACTCTTTTGTAAATTCTTTTCAAAGGCATTTTGCAAGATAGTCAAAGGTAAATGAGTAAGATTTGCAAAGCATTTTCAAGTTTTGAAATTTTCTTCCTTTGTTCCAAATGCTTTTCCTTTGACTAAACAAAACTCCCCCTAAATGAGATCCTCCTCTTAGTGTTCAAGAGGGTTTTAAGACATCAATTTTGAAAATACTAGTTGCTCCCCCTTTAGAACACAAAGAGATACCAATTTTGAAATTTACCAATATAAAATCATTAAATTTATAAAATTTGGTGGTGGTGCGGTCCTTTTGCTTTGGGCTCATATTTTCTCCCCCTTTGGCATGAATCGCCAAAAACGGAATCATTAGAGCCCAATGAAGTACTTTCTCCCCCTTTGGTCATGAAATGAATGAGTGAAGATTATACCAAAGTTGGAGAGGTGATGTGGAGCGACGGCGAAGGATGAGTAGTAGAGTGGAGTGGAAGCCTTGTCTTCGCCGAAGACTCCTATTCCCTTTCAATATACCTATGACTTGGTTGAAATACACTTGAAAACACATTAGTCATAGCATATATAAAAGAGACATGATCAAAGGTATATTTATGAGCTATGTGTGCAAGACTAGCAAAAGAAATTCCTAGAATCAAGAATATTAAGCTCATGCCTAAGTCGGGTAAAAGATTGTTCATCAAGTGGTTTGGTAAAGATATCGGCTAATTGATCTTTAGTATTAATATAAGAAATCGCGATATCCCCCTTTTGTTGGTGATCCCGAAGAAAATGATACCGAATGGCTATGTGCTTAGTGCGGCTGTGCTCGACGGGATTGTCGGCCATTTTGATTGCACTCTCATTGTCACATAGCAAGGGGACTTTGGTTAGTTTGTAACCGTAGTCCCGCAGGGTTTGCCTCATCCAAAGCAATTGCGCGCAACAATGGCCTGCGGCAATATACTCGGCTTCGGCGGTGGAAAGAGCGACCGAATTTTGCTTCTTTGAAGCCCAAGACACCAAGGATCTTCCCAAGAACTGGCAAGTCCCCGATGTGCTCTTCCTGTTAATCCGACACCCCGCCCAATCGGCATCCGAATATCCAATCAAATCAAAAGTGGATCCCCGAGGGTACCAAAGCCCAAACTTAGGAGTAAAAGCCAAATATCTCAAGATTCGTTTTACGGCCGTAAGGTGTGATTCCTTAGGGTCGGCTTGGAATCTTGCACACATGCATACGGAAAGCATAATGTCCGGTCGAGATGCACATAAATAAAGCAATGAACCAATCATTGACCGGTATACCTTTTGATCCACGGACTTACCTCCCGTGTCGAGGTCGAGATGCTCATTTGTTCCCATGGGTGTCTTGATGGGCTTGGCATCCTTCATTCCAAACTTGCTTAGAATGTCTTGAGTATACTTCGTTTGGCTAATGAAGGTGCCTTCTTGGAGTTGCTTGACTTGGAATCCTAGAAAATACTTCAACTCCCCCATCATAGACATCTCGAATTTCTGTGTCATGATCCTACTAAATTCTTCACATGTAGATTTGTTAGTAGACCCAAATATGATATCATCAACATAGATTTGGCATACAAACAAATCATTATCAAGAGTCTTAGTGAATAAAGTAGGATCGGCCTTGCCGACTTTGAAGCCATTTGCAATAAGGAAATCTCTAAGGCATTCATACCATGCTCTTGGGGCTTGCTTAAGCCCATAAAGCGCCTTAGAGAGCCTATAGACATGGTTAGGATACTCACTGTCTTCAAAGCCGGGAGGTTGCTCAACATAGACCTCCTCCTTGATTGGTCCATTGAGGAAGGCACTCTTCACGTCCATTTGATAAAGCTTGAAGCCATGGTAAGTAGCATAGGCTAATAATATACGAATTGACTCAAGCCTAGCTACGGGTGCATAGGTTTCACCAAAATCCAAACCTTCGACTTGTGAATACCCCTTGGCCACGAGTCGAGCTTTGTTCCTAGTCACCACACCATGCTCGTCTTGCTTGTTGCGGAAGACCCACTTGGTTCCTACAACATTTTGGTTGGGACGTGGAACTAAGTGCCATACCTCGTTCCTTGTGAAATTGTTGAGCTCCTCTTGCATCGCCATCACCCAATCCGAATCTTGAAGTGCTTCCTCTACCCTGTGTGGCTCAATAGAGGAAACAAAAGAGTAATGCTCACAAAAATGTGCAACACGAGATCGAGTGGTTACCCCCTTGTGAATGTCGCCGAGGATGATGTCGACGGGGTGATCTCGTTGTATTGCTTGGTGGACTCTTGGGTGTGGCGGCCTTGGTTGTTCATCCTCCTTGTTTTCATCATTTGAATCTCCCCCTTGATCGTTGCCGTCATTTTGAGGTGGCTCATCTTGTTGATCTTCTTGTTCAACATCTTGAGCCTCATCCTCAACTTGAGTTGGTGGAGATACTTGCGTGGAGGAGGATGGTTGATCTTGTGCATTTGGAGGCTCTTCGGATTCCTTAGGACACACATCCCCGATGGACATGTTCCTTAGCGCTATGCATGGAGCCTGTTCTTCACCTACATCATCAAGATCAACTTGCTCTACTTGAGAGCCATTAGTCTCATCAAACACAACGTCACAAGAAACTTCAACAAGTCCTGAGGACTTGTTAAAGACTCTATATGCCCTTGTGTTTGAGTCATATCCTAGTAAAAAGCCTTCTACAGTTTTAGGAGCAAATTTAGATTTTCTACCTCTTTTAACAAGTATAAAACATTTGCTACCAAAAACTCTAAAATATGAAATATTGGGCTTTTTACCGGTTAGGAGTTCATAAGATGTCTTCTTGAGGATTCGGTGAAGATATAACCGGTTGATGGCGTAGCAGGCGGTGTTGACCGCCTCGGCCCAAAACCGATCCGGTGTCTTGTACTCATCAAGCATGGTTCTTGCCATGTCCAATAGAGTTCGATTCTTCCTCTCCACTACACCATTTTGTTGTGGAGTGTAGGGAGAAGAGAACTCATGCTTGATGCCCTCCTCCTCAAGGAAACCTTCAATTTGAGCGTTCTTGAACTCCGTTCCATTGTCGCTTCTAATTTTCTTGATCCTTAAGCCGAACTCATTTTGAGCCCGTCTCAAGAATCCCTTTAAGGTCTCTTGGGTTTGTGATTTTTCCTGCAAAAAGAATACCCAAGTGAAGCGAGAATAGTCATCCACAATTACAAGGCAATACTTACTACCGCCGATGCTTATGTAAGCGATCGGGCCGAACAAATCCATGTGAAGGAGCTCCAGTGGCCTGTCGGTAGTCATGATGTTTTTGTGTGGATGATGAATGCCAACTTGCTTCCCGGCTTGGCATGCGCTACAAATCCTGTCTTTCTCAAAGTGAACATCGGTTAGTCCCAAAATGTGTTCTCCCTTTAGAAGCTTGTGGAGATTCTTCATTCCAACATGGGCTAGTCGGCGGTGCCAGAGCCAACCCAAGTTAGTCTTAGCAATCAAGCAAGTGTCGAGTTCAGCTCTATTAAAATCTACTAAGTATAGCTGACCCTCTAACACTCCCTTAAATGCTACTGAATCATCACTTCTTCTAAAGACAGTAACACCAATATCAGTAAAAAGACAGTTGTAGCCCATTTGACATAATTGGGATACGGAAAGCAAATTGTAATCTAAGGAATCTACAAGAAAAACATTAGAAATGGAATGGTCAGGGGATATAGCAATTTTACCCAAACCTTTGACCAAACCTTGATTTCCATCCCCGAATGTGATAGCTCGTTGGGGATCTTGGTTTTTCTCATATGAGGAGAACATCCTTTTCTCCCCGGTCATGTGGTTTGTGCACCCACTGTCGAGTATCCAACTTGTGCCCCCGGATGCATAAACCTACAAAACAAGTTTAGTTCTTGATTTTAGGTACCCAAACGGTTTTGGGTCCTTTGGCATTAGATACAAGAACTTTGGGTACCCAAACACAAGTCTTGGAGCCCTTGTGTTTGCCCCCAACAATCTTGGCAACTACCTTGCCGGATTTGTTAGTTAAAACATAAGATGCATCAAAAGTTTTAAATGACATGGCATGATCATTTGATGCATTAGGGATTTTCTTTCTAGGCAACTTGGCATGGGTTGGTTGCCTAGATCTAGATGTCTCACCCTTATACATAAAAGCATGATTAGGGCCAGAGTGAGACTTCCTAGAGTGAATTTTCCTAATCTTGTTCTCAGGATAGCCGGCAGGGTACAAAATGTAACCCTCGTTATCCTGAGGCATGGGAGCCTTGCCCTTAACAAAGTTAGATAGGTTCTTAGGAGGGGCATTAATTTTGACATTGTCTCCCCTTTGGAAGCCAATGCCATCCTTAATGCCAGGGCGTCTCCCATTATAGAGCATGCTTCTAGCAAGTTTAAATTTTTCATTTTCTAAGTCATGCTCTCTAATTTTAGCATTAAGTTGTGCTATGTGATCATTTTGTTTTTTAATTAAGGCTAGGTGATCATGGATAGCATCAACATTAATATCTCTACATCTAGTACAAATGGAAACATGCTCAACATTAGATGTAGAGGGTTTGCAAGATTTAAGTTCAACGACCTTAGCATGCAACATATCATTTTTAGTTCTAAGGTCGGAAATAGTAGCATTGCAAACATCAAAATTCTTAGCCTTAGCAATTAATTTCTCATTCTCATTTCTAAGGCTAGCAATGGAAACATTCAACTCATCAATCCTAGCAAGCAAATTAACATTATCATTTCTAGGATCAATGCAAACATGAGAATCAACCTTAGCAATTAATTTGACATTTTCATTTCTAAGGTTGGCAATGATGTCATGGCAAGTGCTTAGCTCACTAGATAATTTGTTACATTTTTCTACCTCTAGAGCATAAGCATTTTTAACCTTAACATGTTTCTTGTTTTCCTTGATTAGGAAGTCCTCTTGGGAGTCCAAGAGATCATCCTTTTCATGGATGGCACTAATTAGCTCATTTAATTTTTCTTTTTGTTCCATGTTAAGGTTGGCAAAAAGAATACGCAAATTATCCTCTTCATTTTTATCATTATCCTCATCACTAGATGTTTCATATTTAGTGGAGGACTTTGATTTTACCTTCTTTTTGCCGTCCTTGGCCATGAGGCACTTGTGGCCGACGTTGGGGAAGAGGAGGCCCTTGGTGACGGCGATGTTGGCGGCGTCCTCGTCGTCGGAGGAGTCGCTAGAGCTTTCGTCGGAGTCCCACTCCCGACAAACATGGGCATCGCCGCCCTTCTTCTTGTAGTACTTCTTCTTCTCCTTCCTCTTGCCCTTCTTGTCGTCGCCCCTGTCACTATCACTTGATAATGGACATTTAGCAATAAAGTGACCGGGCTTACCACACTTGTAGCAAACCTTCTTGGAACGGGATTTATAGTCCTTCCCCTTCCTTTGTTTGAGGATTTGCCGGAAGCTTTTGATGATTAGGGCCATCTCCTCGTTGTCGAGCTTGGAGGCGTCAATTGGTTGTCTACTTGGTGTAGACTCCTCCTTCTTCTCCTCCGTTGCCTTGAAGGCCACGGGTTGCGCCTCGGATGTGGAAGGCTCATCAAGCTCGTTGATCTTCTTGGAGCCCTTAATCATGCATTCAAAACTAACAAAATTCCCGATGACTTCCTCGGGGGTCATTTGTGTATATCTAGGATTGCCACGAATTAATTGTACTTGAGTAGGGTTAAGGAAAATAAGGGCTCTTAGAATAACCTTAACCACTTCGTGGTCATCCCATTTTGCGCTCCCGAGGTTGCGCACTTGGTTCACCAAGGTCTTGAGCCGGTTGTACATGTCTTGTGGCTCCTCCCCTTGGCGAAGACGGAAGCGACCGAGCTCCCCCTCGATCGTTTCCCGCTTGGTGATCTTGGTGAGTTCATCACCCTCGTGCGCCGTCTTGAGTAGGTCCCAAATCTCCTTGGCGTTCTTCAACCCTTGTACTTTGTTGTATTCCTCCTTGCTTAGAGAGGCAAGAAGGATGGTTGTGGCTTGGGAGTTGAAGTGCTCGATTTGGGCCACTTCGTCCGTGTCGTAGTCTTCATCCCCTACGGATGGTACCTGTACACCATACTCAACAACATCCCATAATCTTTTGTGGAGAGAGGTTAGATGAAATCGCATCAAATTACTCCACATAGCATAATCTTCACCATTAAAAGTTGGTGGTTTGCCTAATGGGACGGAAAGTAAAGGTGTATGTTTAGGAATGCGAGGGTAGCGTAGGGGGATCTTACTATACTTCTTACGCTCTTGGCGTTTAGAAGTGACGGACGCCGCGTCGGAGCCGGAGGTAGATGTTGATGAAGTGTCGGTCTCGTAGTAGACCACCTTCCTCATCCTTTTGTGCTTGTCCCCACTCCGATGCGGCTTGTGAGAAGAAGATTTTTCCTTCTTCTCTTTGTGATGAGAAGAGGAAGATCTTTTCTCCTTCCGCTTGGAGGATTTCTTCTTCTTCTCTCTTCTCTTGGTGCGGGACTCTTCCGATGAGGATGAAGTGCTCCCTTGACTTGTAGTGGGCTTGTCATCGCCGGTCTCCATCTCCCTCTTGGTGTGATCTCCCGACATCACTTCGAGCGGTTAGGCTCTAATGAAGTACCGTGCTCTGATACCAATTGATAGTCGCCTAGAGGGGGGGTGAATAGGGCGAAACTGAAATTTACAAATATAATCACAACTACAAGCCGAGTTAGCGTTAGAAACAATAACGAGTCCGCGAGAGAGCGAGCAAAACAAATCGCAAGCGAATAACAAGTGAGACACGTGGATTTGTTTTACCGAGGTTCGGTTCTCGCAAACCTACTCCCCGTTGAGGAGGCCACAAAGGCCGGGTCTCTTTCAACCCTTCCCTCTCTCAAACGGTCCCTCCGACCGAGTGAGCTTTCTTTTCTCAATCACTTGGAACACAAAGTTCCTACAAGGATCACCACAAGATTGGTGTCTCTTGCCTCAATTACAAGTGAGTTTGGTTGCAATGAAAGAATCAAGAAAGCACGATTAAAAAGCCAAGCAACAAGAGCGACAAATAGCACACGGATCACTTTCTCTCTCAAGCCACTAATCACTAATGATCTCTTTTCTCAATTGTGAAACTTGGAGAGGTGGAGGCTTTGAATGTGTCTTGGAATGGATTGCTAGCTCTTGTATTGAATGTTGAAGGTTGGAATGCTTGGATGAAGTGAATGGAGGTGGTTGGGGTTGTATTTATAGCCACCAACCACTTCCTAGCCGTTGCACCATTCTGCTGAGCGCGGACGGTCCGCGAGCCAGGTCCGGACGGTCCGCCCCTGTAGATCAACGGCTGAAAATGCAACGGTCAGCAGTAACGGCTATATCAACGGCTATATTGCATTTAATGCGACGTCAGATGTCAGACAGAGCCAGTCGCGGACGGTCCGGTCGTGCACCCCGGACGGTCCGCGAGGCCCTCTATAATTCATTTCTCCGAGCCCGTTACCTTCGGGTTTTTCGGTTTCTTACCGACCGGACGGTCCGCGCCTGAGGCCGGACGGTCCGCGAGTGGGCTCGGACGGTCTTTCCTTTTCCTCCGGACAGTCCGTAGTGGAAACTTGTATTTTTGCATTGGTTCTGTCCGAGAGTCATCCTAGTGTCGCGGACGGTCCGCCGCAAGGGCCCGGACGGTCCGCGCTTGGCCTGTTTTTCCAAAAAGCTTCTCCTGTCCGGAATAATCTACGGTATTCCGGACAGTCGATTTAGTATAGTTATAGATGAACCTTTGGCACCTGTAGAACATATAATCTAGAGCAAACTAGTTAGTCCAATTGTTTGTGTTGGGCAATTCAACCACCAAAATTATTTAGGAACTAGGTGTAAGCCTAATTCCCTTTCAACCGGCCTCTTCTTTTGCAAAATCAACTAAGTAAAGCTTGCCGTCTAGTACACCCTTAAAAGCTAGTGAACCATCACATCTTCTAAAGACAGACACATCTATATTAGTAAAAAGACAATTATATCCCATATTGCATAGTTGACTAACAGATAGCAAATTGTAACCAAGAGACTCAACTAAAAATACATTTGATATTGAGTGCTCATTAGAAATTGCAATTTTACCTAACCCTTTTACCTTGCCTTGATTCCCATCACCGAATATAATTGAATCTTGGGAATCCTTATTTTTGACGTAGGAGGTGAACATCTTCTTCTCCCCCGTCATATGGTTTGTGCATCCGCTGTCGATAATCCAGCTTGAACCCCCGGATGCATAAACCTGCAAGGCAAATTTAGGCTTGGGTCTTAGGTACCCAACTCATGTTGGGTCCTACAAGGTTAGCACATATATCCTTAGGGACCCAAATGCAAGTTTTATCTCCCTTGCATCTTGCCCCTAACTTCCTAGCAATTACCTTCTTACCCTTTCTACAAATAGCAAAGGGAGCATTGCAAGCATAATAAATGGTAGAAGGTTTGTTCACAACTTTTCTAGGAACATGAACAAAATTTCTCCTAGACATATCTCTATCATGCTTATAGGAAGAACTAGAAGCAAACATGGCATGAGAATCATAAACATGTGAATCAAAATCATTATAAGCATTTCTAGCATGTCTCCTATCATGGTATAAGAAAGCATGGTTCTTTTTAGCACTACCAGCTATAGGGGCCTTCCCTTTCTCCTTGACGAAGATGGGAGCCTTATGGCTTGTTAAGTTCTTGGCCTCTCTCTTGAAACCAAGACCATCCTTAATTGAGGGGTGTCTACCAACCGTGTAGGCATCCCTTGCAAATTTTATTTTATCAACTTCACTCTTGCTAGTCTTAAGTTGAGCATTAAGACTAGCCAATTCATCATTAAGTTTTGAAATTGAAACTAGGTGTTCACTACAAGCATTAACATCAAAATCCTTACACCTAGTGCAAATTGTAACATTTTCAACACAAGAGTTACTTGCTACTTCTAGTTTAGCGGTTAAAACATTAATTTCACCTTTTAAAGAAGAAATGGTTTCATTACAAGTAGAAAGTTCACAAGAAAGAATTCCATTTCTTTTAACTTCTAGAGCAAGTGAATTTTGTGCACTAACAAATTTATCATGCTCTTCATATAAAAGATCTTCTTGTTTTTCTAAGATTCTATCCTTTTCATTCAAGGCATCAATCAATTCATTAATCTTAGCTATCTTAGTTCTATCCAATCCCTTGAATAAACTAGAATAATCTATTTCATCCCCACTAGACTCATCATCACTAGAAGAATCATAAGTATTAGCATTACTAGTGATTACCTTCTTCTCCCTTGCCATGAGGCAAGTGTGATGCTCGTGGGGGAAGAGAGCCGATTTGTTGAAGGCAGTGGCGGCGAGTCCTTCGTCGTCGGAGTCGGACGAAGAGCAATCCGAGTCCCACTCCTTTCCAAGGTGTGCTTCACCTTTGGCCTTCTTGTAAACTTTCTTGTTCTCTCTCTTCCCGTTTTTCCCTTGCTCCTGGTCACTATCATTTTCGGGACAGTTAGCAATAAAATGACCAACCTTACCACATTTGAAGCATGAGCGCTTCCCCTTTGTCTTGGTCTTGCTTGTCTGCCCCTTGCGACCATTTAGCGCCGTCTTGAATCTCTTAATGATGAGAGCCATCTCTTCATCATTGAGCCCGGCCGCCTCAACTTGCGCCACCTTGCTAGGTAGCGACTCCTTGCTCCTTGTTGCCTTGAGAGCAATGGGTTGAGGCTCGTGGATTGGACCGTTCAACGCTTCGTCGACGTATCTTGCTTCCTTGATCATCATCCGCCCGCTTACGAATTTTTCAAGTACTTCCTCGGGCGTCATCATCGTGTACCTGGGATTCTCACGAATATTGTTCACGAGATGAGGATCAAGAACGGTAAAGGACCTTAGCATTAGGCGGACGACGTCGTGGTCCGTCCATCACGTGCTTCCGTAGCTCCTTATTTTGTTGATAAGGGTCTTGAGCCGGTTGTACGTTTGAGTTGGCTCCTCTCCCCTTATCATGGCGAATCGTCCAAGCTCGCCCTCCACCAACTCCATCTTGGTGAGCATGGTGATGTCGTTCCCCTCGTGAGAGATCTTGAGGGTGTCCCATATTTGCTTGGCATTGTCCAAGCCGCTCACCTTGTTGTACTCTTCCCTGCACAAGGATGCTAAGAGAACAGTAGTAGCTTGTGCATTTCTATGGATCTGTTCATTTATAAGCAAAGGGCTATCCGAGCTATCAAATTTCATTCCATTCTCTACAATCTCCCATATGCTTGGATGGAGAGAGAATAAGTGACTACGCATTTTGTGACTCCAAAATCCGTAGTCCTCCCCATCGAAGTGTGGAGGTTTGCCAAGAGGAATGGAAAGCAAATGCGAATTCGAACTATGTTGAATACGAGAATAATCAAATGAAAAGTTCGAATTGACCGTCTTTTTGTAGTCGTTGTCGTCGTCCTTTTGGGAAGAAATAGATTCATCACTATCGTCGTAGTAGATGATCTCCTTGATGCGCCTCGTCTTCTTCTTCTTCCCTTCCTTCCGTCTATGGCCCGAGCCGGAGTCGGTAGGCTTGTCGTCCTTCGGCTCGTTGACGAAGGATTCCTTCTCTTTGTCATTGATCACAATTCCCTTCCCCTTAGGATCCATCTCTTCGGGCGGTTAGTCCCTTTTGAAGAGAACGGCTCCGATACCAATTGAGAGCACCTAGAGGGGGGGGGGTGAATAGGTGATCCTGTGAAAACTTGAACTTATAGCCACAAAAACTTGTTAAGTGTTAGCGCAGATAATGCCAAGTGGCTAGATAGGAGTCTCCACAAAACACAATAACCACAGAAGATCAATCACAGAGATGGCACAGTGGTTTATCCCGTGGTTCGGCCAAGACCAACGCTTGCCTACTCCACGTTGTGGCGTCCCAACGGACGAGGGTTGCAATCAACCCCTCTCAAGCGGTCCAAAGACCAACTTGAATACCACGGTGTTTTGCTTTGCCTTTCAATATCCCGTTTGCAAGGAATCTCCACAAATTGGAGTCTCTTGCCCTTACAAGTATATGATCACAAAGAAGCACAGAGTAAGGGAGGGAAGCAACACACACAAATCCACAGCGAAATGCGCACACACACGGCCAAGAATCGAGCTCGAATGACTATCTCAAAGTTCTCACTAGAACGGAGCTCGAATCACTTAGAATCACAAACGAATGCGCAAAGAATGAGTGTGGATGATCAAGAATGCTCTAAGGTTCCTTGGATGTGTCCTCCATGCGCCTAGGGGCCCCTTTTATAGCCCCAAGGCAGCTAGGAGCCGTTGAGAGCAAATCCGGAAGGCTATCCTTGCCTTCTGCCGTCGGGTGCACCGGACAGTCCGGTGTACACCGGACACTGTCCGGTGCCCGATTTCTTTCCAAAAATGGCGCTGCCGACCGTTGCAGATCTGAGAGCCGTTGGCGCACCGGACATGTCCGGTGCACACCGGACAGTCCGGTGCCGTCTTCTAGCCGTTGGCTCGGCCACGTGTCCCGCGCAGATTGCGCGGCCGACCGTTGGCCCGGCCGACCGTTGGCTCACCGGACAGTCCGGTGCACACCGGACAGTCCGGTGAATTTTAGCCGTACGCCGTCGGCGAATTCCCGAGAGCAGCCAGTTCGCGCCGAGTCAGCCTGGCGCACCGGACACTGTCCGGTGCACACTGGACAGTCCGGTGTGCCAGACCGAACTGAGTCTTGGCTGTACACAGCCAAGTCTTTTTCTCCTCTTTTCTTTTCTTCTTCTTTCTGTTTCTAACACTTAGACAAGTATATTAGTACATAAAACCAATGTACTAAGGCTTAGAAACATACCTTTACTTCATGATTTGCACTTTGTTCATCGATGGACATAAATTCACATTTAAGCACTTATGTTGGCACTCAATCACCAAAATACTTAGAAATGGCCTAAGGGCACATTTCTCTTTCACAATCTCCACATGAGATGTTCACCGACCTACGAGCATCTGCATAGTTCTAGAATGAGGCCTATGGTTGCACATTTTTGTTGAGCTTTCTAAGTACTAGAATTATTCCAGATTCAAGTTAAATTAGGCTCAATTGTTTACGATATCATGACGATTGGAAGCTGCAATTTGTGAATCTATGGTCCATAACTTAACCGGTAGGGTTAGATTGGATAAGTGTGTTAAATACACATAAACTTGTATAATTGTATGACACTAGAGATTACTGTGGGAGATTGTTAAAAGCTATATAGTCTACTGCTATCATTTAAAGGTAGCTGCTGGATTAAGGCACTATTTGGAATAATTCCAGCTCTACGAAATTTGGTAGAGTTGATGGAGCAGGTCATTAGGTGCTCCAGAAAATTGTGAAGTTAGAGCTGTAAGCCTTTAGAAGACATTTAGATAACTTATTTTGTTTATTATTTTGATTAATTTTGAAAAATATTAAATTGATAGTATAAACTATAGCTCCACACTAGAGTTGAAACCTGAAGTCATTTTAAACACCCCCTAATATTATAGGTGGGTTGTGCTGAATTTGCAGTATGGAGCTAAATTTGTGTATTCGATGCCCCAACCTGATCTTTATTAGGCTTGTTATTACGATAACACTTGCATACTCATCATAGAATTTGTGGTGTTCATGTCTGTTTCTTTTCCCTCTTCTTCAGAATGGAATAAAGGGCTCCATTAGCAAGCTTGTCTCTAAATTGAATGCTGCTACCCTCGAAACTGATGTAGGTAAGCCCATCTGTTTCATCTTCACATATCCTAATATTCTTCTTTCTATGGTATTGACACTTGGTGCATGCATCTTGACAGACTTTTTACTGGCATTCTAGAGAAGTTGGTAGGCAGTTATTTAACTTGAGGTGTTTGCTGTCGGGGACTGCAGGCGTGGGCAATATCACTTGTTGTTTGGGCAATCACAGAGGGGAGGGAAGCTGCAGCAACCGTTGACAAATACCCTACGAGAGAAAAAAAATGAATGCTGATGAGGACGTTGCTAGCCCAAGTTGAAGTGAATGCCTAGTTCAATCCGTTGTGGCATAAGCAAAGAAAGCATTTCTGTAATAATAACTCTTTGGTAAGTAGATTGTTTTCCTTTTTCACGCGGAAGAAAAGGAGGACTCTTTTTAGCTCTAAGAGCTAGTTTGGGAACCACATTTTTTAAAGGGATTTTTATTTTTCTAAGAGAAATTAATTTATTTTCCAAGAAAAAAATATAAATCTATTAGAAAAATAATGTTCCAAAACTAGTCCTAAAAGGATTAAGAGCTGGACTCATTTAGCAGAAATAGATATAGCCCGCCTGTTACAGGTAAAGCGGTAGGGAACTTTTTTTGGGTGACACCGTTGTTGTTTTCTTAACGTGAAGAAATACTGGGCTTGTAGGTTTAGGAAAATGTATATCTGATATAGATGGAAAGCTTATTACCAATTGTTTATAAAGAACTATGCTCTATAAAGTTTAGGAGATACAAAACCAAACAGAGCATTTGTAGCTCTCTGCAGAGTGTCTTCTAGAGGTAAAAAGTGCTTCGTCTAACTTGCAGTACCTACGGTCCTGCAGATGTTGAGTTAGCCATAGCCTGCAAAGGTTAGTGACAAATTTAACTGCATCTCTATTTGCAGGTGACAAATAGCCCCAAATTGAACACACGCACAATATATCTAGCTGGTATCATATTTAAAAATGCACGGGTACCTAACTAGTCATCTATATAGATATTTCTTGCAAATGTTGCATACCAACATGATGTGCTTTTATATATATATTTTGACCCCCCTCCTTCCCTCTTCTCATATGATAAATCCATGTTTCCCTCTTCTCTCATGTAGACCCCACCCCCGTCCGACGCCAAGATTAGCTGCAATTGTCATGAGAGAAAAGGGAAGAAGAAGAAATGATTTATTTGTAAGAGAGAGGAGAAAAAAATGAGTGCTTAAACATAGAAAAACATACTATGCTAGTAAGTCACATCATCAAGAAAACATTCACGTGGCTGGCATGGTCTCATACTCTCATGGTGCATCATTTGAAGTTTAGAAATGTGTAAATGTATTTTTAAAATTCGTGGACATAAGCGCACACTCTTACAAAATTGAGAACGGCCAGTGCTTTAACTCTTACAAAACTATAAAGTATTAAAATGATTGGTCAAAGGTAATAATAATTAACCTAGGACAAAACTAATACTACCTCCGTCTCTAATATTTGACGCTAAATAGTACAAAAATGTACTACAAAACATCAAATAAAAATAGAGGGAGTATGATATTTTTAAAATGAGAGAGTAATATGGTTTTATTGTTTATATTTGTAGTTACAAAGTCGTTTTAATTTTTCTAGATTTATAAATTTAATTATGCATTTATATAGACATTCTCTCCACTTCAAACTATAGACCGTTAGATCGTTTAAAAACCTTTAAATTTATATAATTCTGGTTATTAGGCTAGACAACCACAGTATTTAGAATGATAGAGAATTTTATACATGAAATAATTGAGAGGAAAAATATCTGACGCCAAGGTCCATAGCAGCAACAAGAGTGCCACCTCATCAGCCGGTCAAGAACTCAAGATAATACAGTAGGAGTAGGTACGGTACTCCATTGCGTGCACCCGGCAATAATAACGCTGGTGGAAGTGGAACAGTCCACCATGGTCAATACGGACACGGGAACGGAAAACGACTCCATGTCTTTTTTCCTCTCCTCTCCCTTATTTTACTCCTCTTGCCTCTTGGTTCGCCTGGTTGCTTTGCTTCGTCTACTTCTCAACATCCCCACGAAAAGCCGAGGATTGGACTCACTCCACCGGAAGCGTGTGTACGCACGGACCCCCTCGCCCCTGCACGGCCATGGCAGCCGCCGTCTCCCCCTCATCCTCGCCCCTGTCCACAAACCCTATGTAGCACAGGAGTTCCCGCTGTCAGATCCCCGATACCCCGCACAGCCGCGCCGATCTGTACCCCGCGGCTAGATTTCTGGGTGTGAAAGAGCGCTTTTTTTTAGAAGTTCTTAGCTAGAGAGATTTTGGGAAGGGAGAGTGCTGGAATAATGGAGCCGAGGGTCGGGAACAAGTTCCGGCTTGGGCGCAAGATCGGGAGCGGCTCTTTCGGGGAGATCTACCTCGGTGCGTAGTCGCTGCTTGTGCTCTACAGATTTTTTCCCCGCTGCTGCTGATGAGATA
Source organism: Zea luxurians (assembly GCA_029449295.1). Lineage (NCBI taxonomy): Eukaryota > Viridiplantae > Streptophyta > Magnoliopsida > Poales > Poaceae > Zea > Zea luxurians. The sequence goes on from JAOPSE010000023.1 coordinate 51,793,141, forward strand.
GCTCTGTCTCTGTCGCTTGTGGATGCAGGCACCAATATCCAGACGAACGAGGAGGTTGCGATTAAGCTGGTCCGTGCTCTCTCGCTGCTGGATTGGCAGCAAATTTTTGTTACATTCTACTAGTTTTATCTGTGTTAGCTTCCTGCTGTGTAGTACAGCGTGTTTGTGCATCTTATATTGGTGACCACTGTTGGGCACTGCAGCATATATAGTTGTAGTTGCTGATGCTGCGAGGTATTGGTTTGGGACTTCAGGTGTTTTAATTTGTTAATTTGTAGCTATATTCAGTGTTCTTCTAGCTGTCCGTTACCATCTGCAGTTTCATGGGTTTGCTTTGGATTCTGGTTCTGCCTGTGTTAGCCCCAATTGTTCTCAACAGATGAATCAGTCATAGTAGACCACACTTGTGGTTGACTTGGTATAGCTTGAATGATTTATGCATCTATGGTCACTCTATAATATTGGGGGGTGCTAATTGTGACGAGACACACCTCTTGGACTAGTCTTTGATGTGTCTTGATTGACTGGTATTGATAGTTGGCCCTTCAATTTTTGGAGGATGAAAAGTCTAGAAAGAGACTGCATTCCTGATACATGCAATATAGAGTTTTGTAGTAGCTTAGTGCTTTCATGAACTATTTACTGCATAAATGTTTGACCATTCAGCTTGGTTACTGGTATCAGCTTACGAGCTCAGCTTTTGAATTGCCCTTTTTTGTATTCACAGGAAAATGTGAAGACAAAGCATCCTCAGTTGCTCTATGAATCAAAGATTTATAGGATTCTACAAGGAGGAAGTATGGAAGCTTTATACTGTTCTTATGTTGTTTGTGACGTAAGAATACATTTTAGGGCAGGTGGGACTGACAATCTTTGTTCTGACAGCTGGAATACCGAACGTCAGATGGTTTGGTGTAGAAGGAGACTACAATGTCTTGGTTATGGATTTACTTGGACCAAGCCTTGAGGATCTATTTAATTTCTGCAGCAGGAAATTATCTCTGAAGACTGTACTTATGCTCGCTGATCAGATGGTATGCATAGTGCCATAATTGGATCTCGTTTCTTCTCAAAGTTTTACTACATATGTTTTTTCATAGTATGAGTCAACTCTCGATGTGTGTCTGCTTTCATGTCTAAGACCCACACATTGCTACTCATTATCCACATTGGCACTTTGCATTTGCACAGAGGCACACAAATCATCATCAATCATTTTATATAATCTTTCATACTTAGGTTGCGGTTCGCACATTGAACCCTCTCCCTCATGAGAATCTCTGCTTCTCTGGTTGAATTATTCTATTTGTATACAATGCATTGTCCTTTTCCCATCTATGGCAAATGAGCTTTATGTAATCTTCCCTCCCCACTTGTAGATAAATCGAGTGGAATTTGTTCATTCAAAGTCTTTTCTGCATCGAGATATTAAGCCAGATAATTTCCTCATGGGTCTTGGAAGACGAGCTAATCAGGTGGGTGACAATACTATCTTTAGCATGTGCTTGCGATTTCCTTTTGCAGTTTTTATTGGGTTTATTAACCACTTTATGTTTTGTTTTTCATCCAGGTCTATGTTATAGACTTTGGCCTTGCTAAAAAATACAGGGATACCTCAACGCATCAGCACATCCCATACAGGCATAGAATAATCTAACCATTCCTGGCTTTTATATGCTGTGTTCATTTCTGTAGCAAGCATGTTTAGTGTTCTTATAATTAGCTTAATTCCTATTTTTCTCCTGTATCTTTGCTAGGACCAAGCCGGAAATTCTAATCCTGGAACTTTTTGTTAGCACAAGTTCTATCTGGCAACTACTATAATGCTTAGTAATTATAATAGCCACATCTCAGTCCTCACGTGAGTGTGGAGGGAAGAAAAATAGGTTAAATAATTAAAAATATTCCAGTCATGGCAATTTGATAGTTGTATTCTGACAGATATCTTAGTCATCTTCTTTACCCTTTTTCTAGCTATTTATTCGTGCAATTTTAACTAGCTTGTAAATGGTGCAGGGAGAACAAGAACTTGACAGGAACTGCAAGATATGCTAGTGTGAACACCCATCTTGGCATTGGTGAGAATTATATATAGTGTTAGTTGAAGTTCTTTTTTTCCCTTGATATGCATTACACTGTTCTTCAATATGTTGTGAAGTGTGACTTCGTTAATCCTTGTACTGGTGCATTCCATATGGTCTGGCTAATTTTTTTTCTTGTTTCAATGGCCAGAACAAAGCCGAAGAGATGACTTGGAATCTCTTGGATATGTACTCATGTACTTCCTGAGGGGCAGGTGGGTTTGATCGGTCATCTGCTCTGGTATGCCTCTCATTTTAGGTTAACAATTTTTTTTCTTTTGCAGCCTTCCTTGGCAAGGTCTTAAAGCAGGAACAAAGAAACAAAAGTATGAGAAAATTAGCGAGAAGAAAGTTGCAACATCAATTGAGGTATGTACAGTGTATCTTTAGCTGGAATTGGAACTTCTCCCTGGGTAATGTCCTTATGTTGTCGATCTATTTCAGGCTCTATGCCGTGGGTATCCTACTGAGTTTGCATCATATTTCCATTATTGCCGGTCACTGCGATTTGATGACAAGCCTGACTATTCCTACCTCAAGCGATTATTCCGTGACCTTTTTATCCGCGAAGGTCAGTTCCATTGCTTACTTTCACTTCTAAGGATACATCAGTACTCTTTCCGAGGGAAAAATGTGGCCATGTTCATTATTGGAACTCTTTTGCAGGTTTTCAGTTTGACTATGTCTTTGACTGGACAATATTGAAGTACCAACAAGCTCAAATTGCCACTGCTCCACCCCGTGCGGTAGTGAGCCTCTCTAATGTTCCCTTGTTGAGTTACCCACCAAACATGCACATTTGTGTAACCATCTGCAGGGATAACTTTGATGTCCTACCTTTGTTACAGGGCCATGGCGCTGGGCCCTCTGGGTTGGCACCTGCATTACAGAATGATAGGCAACCAGGTAATTTGGTGCACTTCATTTGCCTTGTTTTTATTCCAGCATTTGATCGAGTAACGCTCATTGTTTATCTTTCAGGCCCTGAGGAAGCAAGGACTAGTGGTTGGTCATCAATGGATCGGCGTCGTGCCCCACTACCAATTACAAGTGTGGGGACATTATCTAAGCAGAAAGCACCGGTAGGGAATGATGCTACTGTTTCTAGAGACGCTGTGGTAAGTTGTCATATTGTCCTTTGTTTATAGTTAGGATCGAGCTCTATTACTATTCATTTTTGAACTAAAATTAATTAAGGGCCCTAACTCATTGCGAAGAAACATTTGGATCGTGATCCATTACCACCCCTATTTATAGTGGAAAAGTGTGCAAGATGAGACAACTCTCATGTTGTAGACTTAGTGTAATAAAGCTATTACATTGCACATTGTACATAAAGTGTTCTGGGAATAGCACAACACACACAAACTGTTCTGTGATGCGAGCAATCAAACTTTTTAGTAATGTCTGTGTTCAAATATCTATTTGTGACATAAAATTGATACTGTAGATTTATCAGGGACCACATCTTCATGGTATTATTAGACATGGGTTTTATAAACTTTATTATAATAGAAATTAGTGGTCAAAGTGGCATTGTGGAGACAGTTGACGTCGTGATGATGTTCTTTTGTGAGCACTGAGCAGAGGGCATGTCACGTCAAAAATAGTGTGGACACCACTACAAAGCCTTTATGTGTTGGTAGCTGGGGTCTTTGGGATAATGGGTTGGGGAATTTGGAAGCAACATTCTTATACACATTACTAGATCCTTGTCAGTTGTGGTTCTGAAAGTTTGCCAGAAATTTTGGACAAACTATCTTGAACAAGAATGTGGAGATTAGTCAATACCTTAGAGAGTTCTTTATGCCCTCACTATTGTACAAACTACTCAATTGCTTTCTTGATCAACAAATGCTGGTTTCGATGAATCCTAACTGTTGTGTTTTGACCTGGCAATAGTAGCATACCTCATTGATTTTGTATTTTCTTGGTTATACTGTTTTTCCTTGATTAATTTATTGCCTCCACTCTGAAAATAAACAGCAGAAATGATGCACATTCTTGGGGCTTAATTTAGTTGCTGCGTCTTTTTAGATATCTGGACCAAATTTCTTGGGAAGGTCAAGTGGATCTTCAAGGAGGCCTGTTATCTCGAGTAGCCGTGATGCGGTGGCCACCGATAGTTCCGAGCCCTCACGAGCGCGCGCGACTGATGCAAGCCCTGGGGTGTTCCGCAGAGCCTCAGGTCCTCAGAGAAGCTCACCTGTCCACTCTGCAGATCAGAAGCGCTCATCCTCAGGCCGTCATCCATCTAATGCGAAGAACTACGATTCCGCTCTCAAAGGCATCGAAGGCCTTACTTTTGATGGCGACGAGAGGGTTCAGTACTAGAGCGGCAAGAAGAAATTCTACATCCCCTGTAAAAAAGCATAACCAGGTGGTAAGCACTGTGTTTCCTGTTGAGTTTTGGATCAACAGGAAACAAAATGCTGGAAGGAGGATCTGGTCACGTGTTGTGCGGTTTCGGGTGGCCTTCTGAGCAAGGTAAATAAACGGTCCTGTCCGAGGTGCTTCAAGCCTAGCTCTCGTAATGTTATCGTCATGTATGTAAATGTGTCTTATAGTGAGCCTATTTTGTTGTTCCAATCCTTACGGTGTTCCATTCTGAGGTGCTGAACCTTGGGGCAACAAGGCTGAAGCTGGTAGGGACTTGAGAACTGGGGTTCAAGCATGTAGAATTTTAAAATCGGTTCATTTGTCTGGACATGTTCCTGACTAGTAATGTGATCTCAAGACAAACGATGTTATTTCCCTCTCTGGTTATCGATCTGTCCATCTCTTCACACGCCTGATAGAATATTAATTAACAAAATGATGTTATAAATATGTGTAATTTTCTCAAATCTAGGTTAAATTTTGGATGCTTTGATTTTTTTTTAAAGGATAGCTTATAGTTTGGAATGGAGGGAATAGAAGATTCGGCTTCTAGTCATCTCGCCGTCTGATACTGCTACCTTACTCGCACGTTTGGGGATCCAATCAGTACTCATCAATCTGCTAGGGTTTTAGGGCTAGTTTGCCAACTCTATTTTCCTATACATCTCGTGTTTCCTACTTCCTATTCTTCAGTTAAAAAAAAACTGGGATGCCTTGTATTGCATTCCGAAAGTTCACCTGAACCGCAAGCTACAAGGTGGTTACGAGTTCAGGGATGGCATCAGCCCGAAAAGGGTGATCATGGCATGGATGAGAACAAACATGTGATTGACCCAGTTCCCAAGATAAACCCAATCTAGCTAGCTTGTGCATAGACGAGTTATTTATACGAGTAAAATCGTCGAACAAGCAAAATGCTCATACAAGAGATTACAAATATCGCTAAACATCATCCCACACAAGCCTCTATCCATCGCCATAGTCCCCATAGAGCCAAGTGCTTTGAGAAAACAATAAGCTCCCACCAAGACTCTGTAATACTACATACGTCCCAAATTAGTACTCGCCTTAGCTCTTAGTTTTCATGTCTATATATTCAAATGATTGATGATGAATTTAGACACATATATACAAAATACATGCATCAATTATTGTATGAATCTATTAATAATCTAAAACGAATTTGAATTTGGTCGGAGGGAGTAAATAACATTAAATTTTCTTTTCGTCAATTATTTTTGTCTTGTCTTTTATTATTATTTTTATTAGATCTATTTTGAATTTCGGACTCTGACATTAATTTCGGACTAGAATTTGAATTTTAGGCGCCTGAAATGAGCCCAACACATTTAAACAATAATGTATCGTGGGTCGAGGGCTAAGCGGTCAGTCCAATACGACCTATTACGGGTCATGCTGGCTCGAAATTCAAACGTGTTGGACCTTTTCGAGCTTGGGTTATGCCGAGCTGAACGACCCGAATGTGTAGCTATAGTTGAGGGTACAAGAAGCACCATTATTAGGTTCGGCAAGGGTTTAGGTAATCATCGCCATATCAGGTTATCTATGGAGACTCGGTCTAGGTTAACGAGAGAGGGCACAACATGGGAGTGTGTATGATGCATAAGACACACATGGTTGTTTGGACCACCAGAGCAAACACACTATATCCTCTGAGTTACTTGATTGTATTGCTTGGAAGCGGAAATGAATAATTATGTGTGGGAGGGAAATAACCTTAACCATTTTGTCTAATTGATTTTGTTGCTTGATGAGCATCACAACCTTATGGACTAACTGATTTGTCTAGTCTTTGATTCATAGGTTCATAAGTTCAACAATTCAGACTAAGTCAGAAACAGCTCAAAACCAACCAAAAAGAGACAAAACTTGGATTAAAATAATATTGCCTAGTCCTATACTTTGGATAAGTTGTATACACTCCTGGAAACCTCATTGATTCATCTAAGGAGGTTGGATGGCTCAGATTCAACGATTCACTCTTTTGGAGCTAGTTTGAGCTAAAACAAGAATATGAGTGAGAGAGAATGAAACAACCGAATTCCATGACTTAAACTAGTTGAAAAGTCACTAGTATATGTGTACAATCAGGCCGCCCGGCTTGGCCGGGCCAAGCTCAAAAAAGGCCCAACATGATTGAATTTCGGGCCGGCCCAATCTATAATTATTACGAGCCATGCCGGCCCCGCCCACGGGTTTAGCCCTCGACCCACGACACGACACGTTATTGGTTAAACATGTCAGACTCATTTCGGTAGGCCCAAAATTATAAAAACAAGAAAATTAAATTCTAACCTAAAATTCACATAGAGCCCAAAATTCATAGCAAAGCCCAAAATTGACATTAAAGCCCGAAATTCAAAACACATATATCATTTAGTATTTAGTAGATATTAACATTTCAAGCTTCATAATTCAAAAAAATCAAGTATCACGAAACCAATGGGTGGTTGACACCTTATCTCTATGATTAGACATATGGCTGGTCAAATTGGAGCGGATGATTTTCATGATTAGGAGTATATGGCCAAATGAATATGGGCCTTTTCGTGCCTTTAAATGTGCCTATTCGTACCTAAATAAAAGGTTCGTGCTTGTGCCCGCTCGTGGGTCATGACCTCGGCTCAAACCCGACCTGATGCATAATTTTGGGCCGGCCTGGCCCAAATTTTTTTTGGGTTGTGTTGTGCTTGGATCGTGCTTTTTTTGTGCTTCGTGCCAGCCTACTAGGCCTAGCCTAAATATACAACTTTAGTCACTAGATATTTTTGTCCAAGTCTTAGGAACATCTCTAAGACGAGTCAAAATCATTTGGAGAAGATTTGGACAAGAAAGAAGAATTTGGTCTGTTGTCTGGCGCGTCGGACCGGTACGATGGTGCATTGGACCGTGTGTGCAGAGAGGTCAAGCCTAGGGCTGGGCATTCGGTTTTTTTCTAAACTTCGGTTCGGTTTTTTGATTTTAAAAAACTTCGGTTCTTCAGACATTAGAAACCGATCGGTTTTCTAGAAAATAAAAAACCGAGAAATTAGTTTCGGTTTTTTACTTTGGTTTTTCGGTAAGAACCGAATACCAAACTTATACTCAAGACAATACATACAACAAGTTTACACGATAGATTACACATAATTTTAAAAAGATAAAAATTATATAGGCACAAATATTTAGAGATACATGATACATCACATACAAATAAGTGAATAACAATTTAATTGTATCACACATTTAGTTCACATAATCAAATAGTCAAATTTGAGAATTGAAGTTTGGTATTCGGTTTTTTAGGTATTTCGGTTCGGTATACGGTGAAACCCGATTACGATACCGAAAACCGATCTTTTTAGATATAAAAACCGAAACCGAACCAAACCGAACTACCGAAAAAACTGAAATTTCGGTTCGGTTTATGGTAAAAAAGTGCCCACCCCTGTCAAGCCTCGACTTTTCTCAAGCTGGCGGGATCGGTTCGGTAGCTATCTGGACCGTCTAACTTATTGCATCTCAGTCAGGTCATGCAAATTCTTGAAGCACGAGACTATAGTGCTGTCCATTTAAGTGATTTTCACTTTAATTAAAAAAAATGGCCAGCCAGGCTAGGCCGCTACAAGGCCCAAAGGCCGAGCAGCCCAACCCAGCCGGCTGGAACAAAAGCTAGGGCGTGGAGGACGCACTGGAGGTGGCGAACAGGAAATTAGCTTCCTGGTGGCGGCGGCGCTCAGCAGCCGGTTCGTGCGGTGCTCGTCAAACTCTTCGCCGGCCCCTGCGCAACCTCCTTGAGGACGGCTCCTTAAGTATGGAGACAAGCTCCCTTCTCAGGATCTCACCAAAAAAATCGCCAGCTCTCTGTTCATATCCCTCCTCTCGGTTCCAGTCACGGTTTGGATCGATTCCTTCGATTCTTGGTGTTCTAGTGTTAATCCTGCTGGTGGAAGAAGGTGGAGGTGGCACTGGTTGTGCGCAGTGAGGTTCTCCTGTGCTCCGCTGTTTTACCAGTGCACCTGTGTGGTGCTCTGTCTATTCTAATTGTTGTCCACCGTGGCCTGGTGCTTGGGCTCCCTGCTGCGCGGTGTTCCTCTTCTCGGGCTGATGCCGTGGACGTCTCCATCGGCTCCGGCAGCGACTCTAGTATCCCCGTCAACCTCCCGCCGTGCAGGTCCGGACGTGGGCGGCAGAATTGGTTTTCTGGGACATAACCTTGTGTTCGCTAAGCTGGTCTTCCCACATAGACAATCTACGTGTTGTGAGTTACTCATTGCCTCTCTATATTTATTGAGTAATTTTGTGCAATCTGCTAGTATTATTTACTTGGGTGTGATTGCACAATTTGTGGGCAGAGTTGATTGCTCGATGATGATAGCAGTGTAGTGAGACGACGTGATAGTCTAGGTTTTAGTGTGTTGTTATTTCCAGCATTGATATTATTTGTGCCTAATTATATCTCTATTTGTTGAGGCTATTTACCTGTGCTAAATTATGTTATATTATTTAGTACACAACTCCTTACTATTAGTATTTATACTTGATTATTAGGCTTATTACATCTGATCTAAAACCCTGATTTGGTAAGATAGGACTGTCACATTAGTCGAGGATCTCTGATCACTATTTAGCTTTGGAAGGCTGTTTATTGCAGCAACCCGCTATTTTGAGAGCAATATAAAAAGATAAACAATAATGTTTATGTGTAAATTCCGCCTTCTTCGTCTGCAAGCCATGCTTAATTTTGAAATGGATCTGAGCAGCTATTTTACATGTTTACATGTCCTAGAATTGCTACTATTAATTGCTACTATAATTACATATGACATTTATCTGATTTATATGCCTATTTTATTCAGAATTATAATATATAATATATTTAAATATGATGGAAGCATGTCACTTATTTCTCTAATTTTACAACAATCCAGAAAACCAATCCTATAATGGCTTCCAGTTCTGATGTCATTAAGCCTGAAGCTTTCGACGGCGCAAGCTTTAAGCGCTGGCAGATTAAGACTCGCATGTGGCTCACTGACCTAAAATTATTTTGGGTAGTGACGTCGGCTGTTCCCCAGGTTGCATCATATGATTCTGATGATGCAGCGAAGGCCGCCGCACTAGCGGAGAAGGCCAAGTGGGACAAAGCCAATGAGGCATGCTTGTCTTGTCTGCTGAACGTCTTGTCGAACCGCTTATTTGATGTGTACTCTGGTTTTACCTCCGCTAAGGGTCTATGGACTGAACTTGAGAACGAGTTCTCTGAAGTTGCAATGGCAATGAGTCATTCACAACAGAAAACTACCTCAACTATAAAATGGCTAAGGGAAGGTCTGTTATGGAGCAGCTACAGGAGATTCAACTCCTTGTTAGGGACTTGGTCCAATATGGCTGCGTCCTACCTAACAGTTTTCAGGTGAATGCAATACCGGCAAAGCTCCTGCCTTCTTGGCGAAACTTTGTGACTTCACGCTGCCACATGAAGAAGCAAATGACTCTCACTGAGTTGTCAGCTGCGATAAATGTGGAAGAGCGTGCAAGGTCCAGTAACAAGCCATCCTAGCAACTCCAGGCTCACGTTGTTGAGAAGGGTGGAGATAGAAAATTCTAGAAGAAGAAGAACTCTCCACAGAAGAATCTGAACCAACCTAAGTCCAAAAAGATGAAGAAGAAAAAGGAGGACTTTATCTGCTACGTTTGTGGTGTCTCCGGGCATACAACTCGGAGGTGCAAACTTAGGAAGGGAAAAGGTCCTCCACCTCAGCGCAAAGAAGGGAACGTGGTGGTTAACTCCACCCTAGGGTATGCACCTCAGGCCTTTATGGCAAGTCCATCAGATGACTGGTGGATGGATTCCGGTGCTATTGTTCATATTTGTGCTGATCGATCCATGTTCTCTTCATTCCAGGGATACAACAGCGCACCAGTCTTGATGGGAAATGGTGTTCTGGCAGCAGTTCGAGGTACTAGACAGGTCTACCTGAAGTTAACTTCAGGAAAGACGCTCGTGCTGAAGGACGTACTCTATGTGCCCTCGATGAGCCGGAACCTCATATTAGTGTCGCTGCTATGTCGACAGGGTCTCAAATTAGTGTTTGAGTCTATTAAAGTGGTCATGTCTAAGTTTGGTACTTTTGTTGGAAAGTCATATGAGTCAGGCGGTTTGTTCCATCTTTCTGTTTTGAACAATCATTCTTCTTACCATGTTAATGTGGTCTGTAATAACGATTCCATTAATTATATATGGCATTCCCGTTTGTGTCATGTGAATTTTGAGGCCATTAAGAGATTAAGTGACATGTCTTTAATTCCTGAACATAAACTTGTTAAAGGTGTAAAATGTGGTGCAAGCTAAGCAGCCTAGAAAACCGTTTCATACGGTTGAAGGCAGAAGTACCACTCCTTTAGAACTAATTCACTCAGATATCTATGAGATGAATGGTATAATCACAAAAGGCGGTAAAAGATACTTTCTTACCTTGATAGATGATGCTACTAGATTCTGTTATATTTACTTACTTAGAACTAAAGATGAGGCACTATAACACTTAAAGATCTATAAGACTTAAGTTGAAAACTAGCTAGACAAGAAAATTAAAAGGCCACGGTCTGATAGAGGAGGTGAATACCTTTCCAACCTTTTTGATGAGTACTGCAAAGAGTGTGGAATCATTCATGAAACCACCGCTCCATATTCACCTCAGTCAAATGGGGTAGCTGAAAGGAAGAACCGAACGGTGTGTGACCTAGCTAATGCTTTGTTGCAAAGTTTGGGGATGCCTGACATCTGGTGGGGCGAGGCAGTACTCACGGTATGCTATGTCCTGAATAGGGTACCGCCTCACAACCATGAGGCCACGCCCTATGAAGGATTTAAAGGAAGGAAGCCAGATCTTTCGCATCTTCGGACTTGGGGCTGCCTTGCAAAGGTGAATGACCCGTTGCCGAAGAAGAGAAAGTTAGGCCCTAAGACCGTAGACTGTGTCTTCCTGGGTTATGCACATAACAATGCAGCTTATAGATTTCTAGTGGTCCATTCCAAGACAAGCGAAGTCGCTGTAAATGTCATAATGGAGTCTCGGGATGTGACATTCTTTAAGAGCATCTTCCCTATGCGGGATAAGAAAGTAGTAGCCCTAGATGGTCCATCTCGGACATATTCTCTACCCTCGAGTGTCTATGACCAGACTCCAGATTTGGAGTTAAGGAGGAGTAAGAGACAAAGGACTGAAAAGTTTCTGGGTGATGATTATATTATTTATCTAGTGGATGAAGAACCACGCTCCCTCACAGAGGCATATACATCTCCGGATGCAGAGTACTGGAGGGAGGCTGTCCGTAGCGAGATGGATTTAATCATCTCGAACGAAACCTGGGAGATAACTGATCTCCTAGCTGGTTGCAAGCCTGTGGGCTGTAAATGGATCTTTAGAAGGAAGAGGAGACCCGATGGTACTATTGAAAAGTACAAGGCCCGTCTTGTGGCTAAGGGTTTTACTCAAAAGAAAGAGGAGGATTATTTTGATACTTATTCTCCGGTGGCTGGATTGCCCACAATCCATGTGCTTTTAGCGTTGGCAGCTGCTTATAAACTTCTTGTTCATCAAATGGACGTAAAGACAACATTCCTAAATGGAGAGCTGGAAGAGGGAATTTATATGCAGCAACCAGAAGGATTTGTGGTTAAAGGACAAGAGAGCAAAGTGTGTCGCTTGATTAAATCCTTATATGGTCTTAAGCAAGCTTCCAGACAATGGCATGAGAAGTTTAATAATACTCTGACCACTGTCGGGTTTTGTGTAAACGAAGCCGACAAGTGTGTGTATTATCGCTTCTCTGGGGGCAAAGGTGTCATCATGTGTTTATATGTTGATGACATATTGATATTTGGGACCGATTTGGAGGCTATCATGGAGACAAAAGTATTCCTCTCCAAGAACTTTGATATGAAGGACTTGGGTGAAGCTGATGTAATATTAAACATCAAGCTAATAAAGGGTGAGGATGGGATTACTTTGTCACAATCCCATTATGTGGAAAAGGTCCTGACTCGCTTTGGACATATGGACTGTAAACCAGTCGCCACACCCTATGGTCCATCATACACTCTCTGTAAATATGAATGCGAACCTGTGAACCAGCTACTATATTCACAGATCATCGGATCTCTCATGTACCTGAGCAGTGCAACTAGACCAGATATCTCATATGCAGTATGCAGACTGGCTCGATATTCGGCCAGTCCAGGAGATAGACACGGTGTAGCCTTGTACAGAGTGCTTTGGTATTTGAAGGGAGCGATGAATCTTGGTATTAAATATACCGGATTTCCGTCAGTACTTGAAGGATTCAGTGATGCAAACTGGATCTCTGACTCGGATCAAATGAAGTCTACAAGTGGCTATGTGTTCACTTTAGCTGGTGGGGCCGTGTCGTGGAGATCGTCTAAACAAACAGTATCGACACATTCCACCAAGGAGGCTGAATTAGTTGCACTTGATTCAGCAGCATTGGAGGCTGAATGGTTGAGAGACCTGTTGTCAGACCTTCCAATGCTAGCAAAGCCGATACCGGCTATCCTAGTATACTGTGGCAACACTTATGTGTTGCTGAAAGTGAATAGTAGAAAGGACAACAAAAAAATCCTCGAGGCATATCAGAAGACGACTTGATTCATGTCGACATGCTAGAGAGACGGGTGTAATAACCGTAGATTACATCAAGTCTGAAAGGAACCTTGTTGATCCTTTCACCAAAGGACTGGCTCAAAAACCAATCCAAGCAGCGTGCATGGGAATGGGACTTGTACCCTGTTAGCGGTTTCAACTACGGATAACTGTCCTGTGTGACCGGAGGTTCCGAGATCTAGGCTCCAGGAGATGAAGCACTATGGAACAAAGAGCACAAAAGATAAAGAGTCTCATGAGCTGATGTGCTCTGTCTGTATGGCAGGTTGAGCGATATGCTCTTAATGAAGTCAATGCTATAAGCAGGGAAATTGTCCTACAAAATTTCCTTAATGATTTCACCTATATGAGCTGGATGTGGGGTCGTAGTCCTGGAGAGAATGGGGTTTTCTCTCTAGTGAATTCATGAATAGATATTAAAGGGCATGACCGTAACGCCTTGCCCCATAAGAGAAGCAGATATTCTGCCTAGTACTATGTGCCTTTTGTGCAAAGATTCTCACACTAGGGTTTGTGGATCAAGGCGTAGTCCTCCGCTTACTCGTGCAGGGTTGGAGTACACTGAGATAGGCTTTGGTTCAAACCTAACAAGTATCTCTACCAAAAAGTAGTATATAAACAGTATAGGAGCTCAATGACATTGATCAGTAAATAAGAGTGAAAATGGTGGGGATTGCTATCCATTTAAGTGATTTTCACTTTAATTAAAAAAATGGCCAGCCAGGCTGGGCCGCTACAAGGCCCAAAGGCCGAGCAGCCCAACCCAGCCGGCTGGAACAAAAGCTAGGGCGCGGAGGACGCACTGGAGGTGGCGAACAGGAAATTAGCTTCCTGGCGGCGGCGGTGCTCAGCAGCCGGTTCGTGCGGTGCTCGTCAAACTCTTCGCCGACCCCTGCGCAACCTCCTCGAGGACGGCTCCTTAAGTATGGAGACAAGCTCCCTGCTCAGGATCTCGCCAAAAAAATCGCCAGCTCTCTGTTCCTATCCCTCCTCTCGGTTCCAGTCACGGTTTGGATCGATTCCTTCGATTCTTGGTGTTCTGGTGTTAATCCTGCTGGTGAAAGAAGGTGGAGGTGACACTGGTTGTGCGCAGTGAGGTTCTCCTGTGCTCCATTGTTTTACTAGTGCACCTGTGTGGTGCTCTGTCTGTTCTGATTGTTGTCCACCGTGGCCTGGTGCTTGGGATCCCTGCTGCGCGGTGTTCCTCTTCTCGGGCTGGTGCCGTGACGTCTCCCTCGGTTTTGACTGCGGCTCTAGTATCTCCGTCAACCTCCCGCCGTGCAGGTCCGGATGTGGGCGACGAAATTGGTTTTCTAGGACAGAACCTTGTGTTCGCTGAGCTGGTCTTCCCACGTAGATAATCTACGTGTTATGAGTTACTCGTTGCCTCTCTATATTTATTGAGTAATTTTGTGCAATCTGCTAGTATTATTTACTTGGGTGTGATTGCACAATTTGTGGACAGAGTTGATTGCTCGATGATGATAGCGGTGTAGTGAGACAACGTGACAGTCTGGGTTTTAGTATGTTGTTATTTTCAGTATTGATACTATTTATGCCTAATTATATCTTTATTTATTGAGGCTGTTTACCTGTGTTAAATTCTGTTATATTATTTAGTACATAGCTCCTTACTATTAGTATTTATACTTGATTATTAGGCTTATTACATCTGATCTAAAACCCTGATTTGGTAAGATAGGACTGTCACGTTAGTCGAGGATCTCTGATCACCATTTAGCGTTGGAGGGTTGTTTATTACAGCAACCCGCTATTTTAAGAGCAATATAAAAAGATAAACAATAATGTTTATGTGTAAATTATACATTCTTCATATGCAAGCCATGCTTAATTTTGAAATGGACCTGAGGAGCTATTTTACATGTTTACATGTCTTAGAATTGCTACTGTTCATTGCTGCTATAATTATATATGACATTTATCTGAGTTATATGCCTGTTTTATTCAGAATTATAATATTTAATATATTTAAATATGATAGAAGCGTGTCACTTATTTCTCTAATTTTATAACATATAGTATGTTTAGCCGGATTGTGTTTGACACTGTACTGCTCCCACGGTAATTACCGTATCCTTGTATATCCATAGGTTACTGACACTAAATCATGTTATCAACTGTCATTTACTTCACTTATTAACAGGGGCATACCCTTAGAATACTCTCCTTGCCAGACTTTTTGGATGCATCCATTGGGAATTTTTTATTTCACTTTGTCGTAAAATTTTCTAACCGCTGGGCCTGCTGCTGATATGGCTTCCATAGATTTTTTGTTGTTCATGTAACCTTTTTCGCACTATGTTCTTTTGTGAACTCATTGAACCTGTGAAAATTGAAAGTTTATGTCCTGTTGCTATCATCTGCTCAATATAACACTTAAAAATTGTTCAGTGAACTCTCCCCTCTCTCTCTCTCTCTCCTATAAGAAGAAAGGTACAAATTTCTGGTTTTTCATTGAATACCTGCTTCGTGTAAAAATGACCAGCCTGCAAGGATATTTATCTACTTTTTTCATAGGATCAAACAGGAGCGTTAGACATGATAAGGAATGATCCAGAATTGATGGGATGTTAAACACTTTAAATTAGGTCCTATTTTAATTTTGAAGGCTTAAATATAGAACTTCTTGTTAGAGATGGTCTAACATTTTTTTAGTCTCATAACACGCATTGATCAAGTACAGTATATACCTTAGGAAGAGGCCGTTGACGGCCTCGGCACCGGCGGACGGTAGTCGTCGAGCACCTCGCACCTGACCATACCGATATACTCGTGCGGCGCGTCCGGCCGATGTCCACAACGATATCATCTTCATCTTCCGGTCCAGCGGCAGGTCGAACTCCGACACCATGCACAGCGGGGTGGCGTCGCCGCACGGTTTGCAGTTGTCCAGCTTGCGTTCGATGAGCACTCCGTGAAGTGAATTGGCAGTGCAGGAAGCGGTGGATAGGGTGACGATGGATTGCGTGTAATGACAGCCATCGAATTACTAAATAAAATAACCTTTGCCTATATGGCTTTTCTTCACTGCCGTACGTAAATTTTGTTATTCATCACCATCGTTTAATTGCTCACACATAAGTATTACTTCTGTTTGTGAGTGAAAGTACATGCATCTTTTGCATTGAAATTATTACTTCTGATTGTGAACTGTTTTAATTTCCTTACTTTGAACAGTAGTAGAGAGAATAATTTGATTTTTTTGGACCAGTACCTGCAAGTTTACTGAACTTACCAGATTTCAGGTGAGAAACCTTCTTCCTTTCATCTCTCTTTTGGTAAGCCTGGCTAAAATCTGTCATCAATATTTCTATTTCTACTCTAGAGTTTTTTGTTATCTGTTTATTAAAAACTAGATAATTATTTAAATTAATTATGTACAACTATATATGCATAAAGGATGGTAATCCATTTAATACCAGCGTAGCTCCATCTGCATCACCGCCTTCATCGTCAGTGGGACCAGCACCAAATGTTTGGTTTTGTTTTTGGAGTAGTTCTGTTCATAATTTTAATTCTGCTAGCATTGTTCTGTCGCTCAAAGTATGGAGATAGTCAAGATATTATCACAATGAAATCAGCTGGCAAGGGTGCATCGTAGGGTTGAACCCCAAAGCCATCTCCTGCGCAACAAAATGGCTGTGCGCCCGGATGCAGGTTCGCACGACACTCGCTGGCTAGATACGGCGTTTTCTGGCGTATGTGTGGGTGCAGATAAATGGTTTCAAAATGACTTACTTTGTATCTGGTAATACAGCCCGTGTCTTCTGCGTACAGTTAACTAAACACGAGTTAAGGTAAAGTTAACGCATATAGTGGTGCAATACGAGATAGTATAGATAACCAATCAGATGGAAAGTGAAGATGCTAAATATGGCTTGGATTGCCCCAAATCAAAGGATTTCTAGAAGCCATATTTTGATGGGCCCCTAATTTGATCAGTCTAGACACAGGAGATATATATATGTGGTGTGGTACAGTTACCAGCTCAAGATGGTCTATGTTGGAACTCACTAACACATGGCCGAGTGGGTCCAAGTAGTGGGAAACAGGAATCTTTGATGCTTATCAACACGATTGATTAGACCAACAATGTTTTTCAGTCTGTCCCATTGAGAGCACCTAGAGGGGGGATGGATAGGTGATCCTGTGAAAACTTAAAACTTAAGCCACAAAAACTTGTTAAGTGTTAGCACAATAATTGCCAAGTGGCTAAAGAGAAGTCTCAACAAAACACAATACCACAAGAGATCAAGCACAGAGGTGACACAGTGGTTTATCCCGTGGTTCGGCCAAGACCAACGCTTGCCTACTCCACGTTGTGGCGTCCCAACGGACGAGGGTTGCAATCAACCCCTCTCAAGCGGTCCAAAGACCCACTTGAATACCACGGTGTTTTGTTTTGCCTTTCACTATCCCGTTTGCAAGGAATCTCCACAAATTGGAGTCTCTTGCCCTTACAAGTATATGATCACAAAAAGCACAGAGTAAGGGAGGGAAGCAACACACACAAATCCACAGCGAAACGCGCACACACACGGCCAAGAATCGAGCTCACAAGACTATCTCAAAGTTCTCACTAGAACGAAGCTCGATTCACTTAGAATGACAAACGGATGCGCAAAGACTGAGTGTGGATGATCAAGAATGCTCAAAGGTTGCTTGTATATCTCCTCCATGCGCCTAGGGGCCCCTTTTATAGCCCCAAGGCAGCTAGGAGCCGTTGAGAGCAAATCCGGAAGGCCATCCTTGCCTTCTGTCGTCGGGGGCACCGGACAGTCCGGTGCACACCGGACACTGTCCGGTGCCCGATTTCTTTCCTTAACTGGCTTTGCCGACCGTTGCAGACCGTTGGCAGATCTGGAGCCGTTGGCGCACCGGACATGTCCGGTGCACACCGGACAGTCCGGTGCCGTCTTCCGACCGTTGGCTCGGCCACGTGTCCCGCGCAGATTGCGCGGCCGACCGTTGGCCCGGCCGACCGTTGGCTCACCGGACAGTCCGGTGCACACCGGACAGTCCGGTGAATTTTAGCCGTACGCCGTCGGCAAATTCCCGAGAGCGGCCACTTCGCGCCGAGTCGGCCTGGCGCACCGGACACTGTCCGGTGCACACCGGACAGTCCGGTGCTCCAGACCGAACTGAGTCTTGGCTGCACACAGCCAAGTCTTTGTCTCCTCTTTTCTTTTCTTCTACTTTCTGTTTCTAACACTTAGACAAGTATATTAGTATTCAAAACCAATGTACTAAGGCCTAGAAACATACCTTTATCCTTGATTTGTACTTTGTCCAACATTTTACAATTAGGCACCTGTGTTGGGCACTAAATCACCAAAATACTTAGAAATGGCCCAAGGGCACATTTTCCTTTCAATCTCCCCCTTTTTGGTGATTTATGCCAACACAACATAAAGCAAGTAGAACAAGTACAAAAACACTTCAAATAAGAACTCAAATTTATTTTGATTCAATTTTGTCATATATGGATCACTCTATGCCACCACTTGGTTTGTTTTTGCAAATCAAACTCAAATCTCTATCTCTAAGTCAAGCACACATGTTAAAGCATAAAGAGAGTCATTCCAAAAGAGATTGATCAAAGATTTCAAAAACTCCCCCTTTTTCCCATAATCAACTACTTCTCCCCACTAGAAGCCAAAAGAGACAATAAAAGAGTTTTGACAAACCAAAAGCTCTACTATACTATTTTCAAATTTCTCAAGTGGTAGCTGATCCATTTATTGCTTTGGCCTTTATTTTCTCCCCCTTTGGCATCAAGCACCAAAACGGGATCAATCTTGGCCCCACCAAAATCTTCAATTTAGAGCAAATGGCAATAAGAGTTCATGAGATGGACTTGGAATAAGTTACCTTCTCATCGGAGTATAGTGGAAGTCTTGCATGATCCAAGTCCACCTTTTCCCTTTCAATTCTCCTTTGAGACTAAATCAAACAAACTCAAGCATATAGTTAGTCTCAAGGGATCAAGTTGTAACACATCTCCCCCTAAACATGTGCATCACTTTGCAACGGACTTGTGAGGTCCAGGGAGTGTTTGTACAACTTGAGCACCATAATAAGCAACAAAATGCAGAATGAACATGATCAAAGGCATAAATACATGTATGCTTCATTTCAATCCAAGTTCCGCGAATCTAAGATATTGAGCTCACTACGCAACCTGCAAAAGGTCTTCTCATCTAAAGGCTTGGTAAAGATATCGGCTAGCTGGTTCTCGGTGCTAACATAAAACACTTCGATATCTCCCTTTTGCTGGTGGTCTCTCAAAAAGTGATGCCGTATGTCTATGTGCTTTGTGCGGCTGTGCTCAACAGGATTTTCCGCTATTCGAATAGCACTCTCATTGTCACATAGGAGTGGGACTTTGCTCAGATTGTAGCCAAAGTCCCTGAGGGTTTGCCTCATCCAAAGCAGTTGCGCGCAACACTGTCCTGCGGCAACGTACTCGGCCTCAGCGGTGGATAGGGCAACGGAGGTTTGTTTCTTAGAGTTCCATGACACCAGGGACCTTCCTAAGAATTGGCACGTCCCCGATGTACTCTTCCTATCGACCTTACATCCAGCATAGTCAGAATCTGAGTACCCAATCAAGTCAAAGTTAGACCCCTTTGGATACCAGATCCCGAAGCAAGGCGTAGCGACTAAATATCTAAGAATTCGCTTCACCGCCACCAAGTGACACTCCTTAGGATCGGATTGAAATCTAGCACACATGCATACGCTAAGCATAATATCCGGTCTACTAGCACATAAGTAAAGCAAAGAACCTATCATGGACCGGTATGCTTTTTGATCAACGGACTTACCTCCTTTGTTGAGGTCGGTGTGTCCGTCGGTCCCCATCGGAGTCTTTGCGGGCTTGGCGTCCTTCATCCCAAACCGCTTCAGTAAGTCTTGCGTGTACTTTGTTTGGGAGATGAAGGTGCCGTCCTTGAGTTGCTTCACTTGGAACCCAAGGAAGTAGTTCAACTCGCCCATCATCGACATCTCGAATTTCTGCGTCATCACCCTGCTAAACTCTTCACAAGACTTTTGATTAGTAGAACCAAATATTATGTCATCGACATAAATTTGGCACACAAACAAGTCACCATCACATGTCTTAGTGAAAAGAGTTGGATCGGCTTTCCCAACCTTGAAAGCATTAGCAATTAAGAAATCTCTAAGGCATTCATACCATGCTCTTGGCGCTTGTTTAAGTCCATAGAGCGCCTTAGAGAGCTTACACATGTGGTCGGGATACCGCTCATCCTCGAAGCCAGGGGGTTGCTCCACGTACACCTCCTCCTTTATTGGTCCGTTGAGGAAAGCGCTCTTCACATCCATTTGGTACAACCTGAAAGAATGGTGAGCGGCATATGCTAGCAAGATACGAATTGATTCTAGCCTAGCCACAGGAGCAAAAGTCTCCTCAAAGTCCAAACCTGCGACTTGGGCATAACCTTTTGCCACAAGTCGAGCCTTGTTCCTCGTCACCACCCCATGCTCGTCCTGTTTGTTGCGGAAAACCCACTTGGTTCCCACAACATTTTGCTTGAGACGAGGCACCAGCGTCCAAACTTCATTGCGCTTGAAGTTGTTAAGTTCCTCCTGCATGGCCAACACCCAATCCGGATCTAGCAAGGCCTCCTCTACCCTGAAAGGCTCAATAGAGGAGACAAAAGAGTAATGTTCACAAAAATTAACTAGTCGAGACCGAGTAGTTACTCCCTTGCTAATGTCACCCAGAATTTGGTCGACGGGATGATCCCTTTGAATCATCGCTCGAACTTGGGTTGGAGGTGCCGGTTGTGCCTCTTCCTCCATCACTTGGCCATCTTGTGCTCCCCCTTGATCACACGTCTCCTTTTGATGAACCTGTTCATCGTCTTGGGTTGGGGGATGCACCGTTGTTGAGGAAGAAGGTTGATCTTGTTCATCTTGTTCCTGTGGCCGAACGTCTCCAATCGCCATGGTTCGTATTGCGGCCGTTGGAACATCTTCTTCATCTACATCATCACAATCCACAACTTGCTCTCTTGGAGAGCCATTAGTCTCATCAAATACAACGTCGCTAGAGACTTCAACCAAACCCGATGATTTGTTGAAGACCCTATACGCCTTTGTATTTGAATCATAACCTAATAAAAACCCTTCTACAGCTTTGGGAGCAAACTTAGAATTTCTACCCTTCTTCACTAGAATGTAGCATTTGCTCCCAAATACACGAAAGTAAGATACATTGGGTTTGTTACCGGTTAGAAGCTCGTACGAAGTCTTCTTGAGGAGGCGATGAAGGTAGACCCTGTTGATGGCGTGGCAAGCCGTGTTCACAGCTTCCGACCAAAAGCATTCGGGGGTCTTGAATTCTCCAAGCATCGTCCTTGCCATATCGATCAGCGTCCTGTTCTTCCTCTCTACCACACCATTTTGCTGAGGTGTGTAGGGAGCGGAGAACTCGTGCTTGATCCCTTCCTCCTCAAGGAACTCCTCCACTTGAAGATTCTTGAACTCGGACCCGTTGTCACTCCTTATCTTCTTCACCTTGAGCTCAAACTCATTTTGAGCTCTCCTGAGGAAGCGCTTGAGGGTCCCTTGGGTTTCAGACTTATCCTGCAAAAAGAACACCCAAGTGAAGCGGGAAAAGTCATCAACAATAACTAAACCATACTTACTTCCTCCTATGCTTAGATAGGCGACGAGTCCGAAGAGGTCCATATGCAGCAGCTCCAGAGGTCTTGACGTGGTCATCACATTCTTGCTGTGATGTGCTCCTCCCACTTGTTTACCTGCCTGACAAGCTGCACAAGGTCTATCTTTTTCGAAAAAAATATTGGTTAGACCTATCACGTGTTCTCCCTTTAGAAGCTTGTGGAGATTCTTCATCCCCACATGTGCTAAGCGGCGATGCCACAGCCAGCCCATGCAAGTCTTAGCCATTAAGCATGCATCTAGACCGGCCTCTTCTTTTGCAAAATCTACTAAGTAAAGCTTGCCGTCTAGTACACCCTTAAAAGCTAGTGAACCATCACATCTTCTAAAGACAGACACATCTACATTTGTAAATAAACAGTTGTATCCCATATTGCATAATTGGCTAACAGATAGCAAATTGTAACCAAGAGACTCTACTAAAAACACATTAGAGATTGGGTGCTCATTAGAAATTGCAATTTTACCTAACCCTTTTACCTTGCCTTGATTCCCATCACCGAATATAATTGAATCTTGGGAATCCTTATTTTTGACGTAGGAGGTGAACATCTTCTTCTCCCCCGTCATATGGTTTGTGCATCCGCTATCGATAATCCAGCTTGAACCCCCGGATGCATAAACCTGCAAGGCAAATTTAGGCTTGGGTCTTAGGTACCCAACTCATGTTGGGTCCTGCAAGGTTAGCACAAATATCCTTAGGGACCCAAATGCAAGTCCTGTCTCCCTTGCATTTTGCCCCTAACTTCCTAGCAACTATTTTCTTATCCTTTTTACAAATAGCAAAGGAAGTGTTTAAAGCACAATAAATTATAGAAGGTTCATTCACTACTTTCCTAGGAGCATGAATAACATTCTTTCTAGGCACATGATGGATAGCATTTCTCCTAGACATATTTCTACCATGCATATAGGAAGAGCTAGAAGCAAACATGGCATGAGAATCATAAACATGTGAATCAAAATCATTATAAGCATTTCTAGCATGTCTCCTATCATTATACATAAAAGCATGGTTCTTTTTAGCGCTACTGGCCATAGGGGCCTTCCCTTTCTCCTTGGCGGGAATGGGAGCCTTATGGCTTGTTAAGTTCTTGGCCTCTCTCTTGAAGCCAAGACCATCCTTAATTGAGGGGTGTCTACCAATCGTGTAGGCATCCCTTGCAAATTTTATTTTATCAACTTCACTCTTGCTAGTCTTAAGTTGGGCATTAAGACTAGCCACTTCATCATTTAGTTTTGAAATTGACACTAAGTGTTCACTACAAGCATTAACATCAAAATCCTTACACCTAGTACAAATTTCAACATGTTCAACACAGGAATTTGATTTACTAGCTACTTCTAGTTTAGCACTTAAATCATTATTAACACTTCTTAAGGTAGCAATGGTTTCATGACAGGAAGATAATTCACTAGAAAGCACTTCATTTCTTTTAATTTCTAGAGCAAGAGAATTTTGTGCACTAACAAATTTATCATGCTCCTCATATAAAAGATCCTCTTGTTTTTCTAGTAATCTATTCTTATCATTCAAAGCATCGATCAACTCATTAATTTTATCTATCTTAGATCTATCTAAGCCCTTGAACAAGCATGAATAATATATGTCATCATCATCACTAGTCTCACTATCACTAGAAGAAGCATAAGTGAAGTCTTGAGTACTCACCTTCTTCTCCCTTGCCATAAGGCATGTGAGACGCTCGTTGGGGAAGAGGGAAGACTTGTTGAAGGCGGTGGCAGCGAGTCCTTCATTGTCGGAGTCGGAGGAGGAGCAATCCGAGTCCCACTCCTTTCCTAGATGTGCCTCGCCCTTTGCCTTCTTGTATTGCTTCTTCTTCTCTCTTTTGTTCCCCTTTTCCTGGTCACTTTCATTATCGGGACAATTAGCGATAAAATGACCAAGCTTACCGCATTTGAAGCATGAGCGCTTCCCCTTTGTCTTGGTCTTGCTTGGCTGCCCCTTGCGACCATTTAGCGCCGTCTTGAATCTCTTGATGATGAGAGCCATCTCTTCATCATTGAGTCCGGCCGCCTCAATCTGTGCCACCTTGCTAGGTAGCGCCTCCTTGCTTCGTGTTGCCTTGAGAGCAAGGGGTTGCGGCTCGTTGATCGGACCATTCAAGGCGTCGTCCACATACCTTGCCTCCTTGATCATCATTCGCCCGCTAACGAATTTCCCAAGAACTTCTTCGGGCGACATCTTGGTGTACCTGGGATTTTCACGTATATTGTTCACCAAATGAGGATCAAGAACGGTAAATGACCTGAGCATTAGGCGGACGACGTCGTGATCCGTCCATCGCGTGCTTCCGTAGCTCCTTATCTTGTTGATAAGAGTCTTGAGCCGGTTGTATGTTTGCGTCGGCTCCTCGCCCCTTATCATTGCGAACCGTCCAAGCTCTCCCTCCACCAACTCCATCTTGGTGAGCAAGGTGACGTCGTTTCCCTCATGAGAAATCTTGAGGGTGTCCCAGATCTGCTTGGCGTTATCCAAGCCGCTTACTTTATGGTATTCATCCCTGCACAAAGAAGCTAGAAGAACAGTAGTAGCTTGTGCATTCTTATGAATTTGTTCATTAATGAACATGGGACTATCCGAACTATCAAAGTGCATTCCACTCTCTACAATCTCCCATATACTAGGATGGAGAGAGAATAGATGACTACGCATTTTGTGGCTCCAAAATCCGTAGTCCTCTCCATCAAAGTGTGGGGGCTTGCCGAGTGGAATGGAGAGCAAATGTGAATTTGAACTTTGCGGAATACGAGAGTAGTCAAAAGAAAAGTTCGAATTAACCGGTTTCCTTCTCTCGTAGTCGTTGTGGTCGTCGTCCTTTTGGGAAGAAGTAGACTCATCGCTGTCGTAGTAGACGATCTCCTTGATGCGCCTTGTCTTCTTCTTCCCTTCCTTCCGTCTATGACCCGAGCCGGAGTCGGTAGGCTTGTCGTCCTTCGGCTCGTTGACGAAGGATTCCTTCTCTTTGTCGTTGATCACGATACCCTTCCCCTTAGGATCCATCTCTTCGGGCGGTTAGTCCCTTTGTGAAGAGAACGGCTCTGATACCAATTGAGAGCACCTAGAGGGGGGGTGAATAGGTGATCCTGTGAAAACTTAAAACTTAAGCCACAAAAACTTGTTAAGTGTTAGCACAATAATTGCCAAGTGGCTAAAGAGAAGTCTCAACAAAACACAATACCACAAGAGATCAAGCACAGAGGTGACACAGTGGTTTATCCCGTGGTTCGGCCAAGACCAACGCTTGCCTACTCCACGTTGTGGCGTCCCAACGGACGAGGGTTGCAATCAACCCCTCTCAAGCGGTCCAAAGACCCACTTGAATACCACGGTGTTTTGTTTTGCCTTTCACTATCCCGTTTGCAAGGAATCTCCACAAATTGGAGTCTCTTGCCCTTACAAGTATATGATCACAAAAAGCACAGAGTAAGGGAGGGAAGCAACACACACAAATCCACAGCGAAACGCGCACACACACGGCCAAGAATCGAGCTCACAAGACTATCTCAAAGTTCTCACTAGAACGAAGCTCGATTCACTTAGAATGACAAACGGATGCGCAAAGACTGAGTGTGGATGATCAAGAATGCTCAAAGGTTGCTTGTATATCTCCTCCATGCGCCTAGGGGCCCCTTTTATAGCCCCAAGGCAGCTAGGAGCCGTTGAGAGCAAATCCGGAAGGCCATCCTTGCCTTCTGTCGTCGGGAGCACCGGACAGTCCGGGGCACATCGGACACTGTCCGGTGCCCGATTTCTTTCCTTAACTGGCTTTGCCGACCGTTGCAGACCGTTGGCAGATCTGGAGCCGTTGGCGCACCGGACATGTCCGGTGCACACCGGACAGTCCGGTGCCGTCTTCCGACCGTTGGCTCGGCCACGTGTCCCGCGTAGATTGCGCGGCCGACCGTTGGCCCGGCCGACCGTTGGCTCACCGGACAGTCCGGTGCACACCGGACAGTCCGGTGAATTTTAGCCGTACGCCGTCGGCAAATTCCCGAGAGCGGCCACTTCGCGCCGAGTCGGCCTGGCGCACCGGACACTGTCCGGTGCACACCGGACAGTCCGGTGCTCCAGACCGAACTGAGTCTTGGCTGCACACAGCCAAGTCTTTGTCTCCTCTTTTCTTTTCTTCTACTTTCTGTTTCTAACACTTAGACAAGTATATTAGTATTCAAAACCAATGTACTAAGGCCTAGAAACATACCTTTATCCTTGATTTGTACTTTGTCCAACATTTTACAATTAGGCACCTGTGTTGGGCACTAAATCACCAAAATACTTAGAAATGGCCCAAGGGCACATTTTCCTTTCACCCATCTGGATACAGTGTGGGGGTATTTATAGATAACCAGTGGTAGTCTCACCCTTATAAATACAGTTATGCTCCTGGTTACCTACGTTATCCCCAGAATATTCCCCTCTCAAGGGTTATTTCAAGTCATTACAGTATGGTTAAGTACAACCCAGACTAACACGCCATCAATCCTACCCAGATTGAGGCTTACACATAGGGTCAGCCGATCCAGGATGTCAGCCGCACGGGCCCACTTCAATAACATGTGCGGGTAGTGACTGCAGCCTTCGTATTAGGGCGCTGGACCTTCGGGGGCCGGCAAGGCCTTCGCTTGTCCTGGTCGATCTCTCAGTCCTAAGGCCTTCTCTTGGTTGAAGTAGACTTCGCTCTCTCTCCGTTGTGACTTGTCATGTTCACGTTATAAATGAGCCTAGCGAGGGGGTGGGCGGCCTTCGCTCCAACAGTCCATTAAGTAGTGCTTGTCTTCAAGAAGATCTGTAAGTAACATAATTTTTTTTGCAGATATTTAAATCCACCATTGCACAAAAAACAATATAATTGAGGATTGAAAAGCAGCTAATGCAGGGATGAACTATAATTAGGGCTATCTACTCTGCTATACTCTATTACATTAAAAGTTGCTACTTACTACATATATAAATACAACATTCATGCAATTCAAAAATAACATAAAGTTTTCCGCATTTGCTAAGTTGCAGTATGTAAGGAAAATGGACCCCGGGCCATTTGGCTAATCGAGTTTTGGTGTTTGATGAACAACACAATCCGTGAACTAATAAGTTTTCTAGTGTTTGTGTTTGTAGTTCACAGGATGCAATATTTACTTGGACTAAGGAATTGAGGAAAGCAACACCTCAAATGAAGACATAAAATGATGCACAGAAGTCCAAGACTCAAGAACAAAAGAAGCCCGAAGAAATCAACGAAGAAACCATGAAGAGGGATGTCAGCCAGCGTCTGGTGGCGCACCGGACAGTGAACAATACCTGTCCGGTGCGCACCGGACTGTCCGGTGAGACAACCGGACAGTCTGCGCAGAGAGGCCACAGACAGGCGCTCTCTGGCTGTAGCACCGGTCTGTCTGGTGGAGCACCAGACAGTCGGCACCGGACTGTCCCGTGTGCACCGGACAGACGGCAACGGTCGGATCCAACGGTCGACTACTACAGGCGCTAACGGTCGGCTGACATGGCGTGCACTGGACACTGTACAGTGGTTGTCCGGGGGTGCACCGGACTGTCCGGTGCACCCGACGACAGAAAGCTGCTGCTTTCTGTCCAACGGCTAGTTTGGGGATTGGAGGCTATAAATACCACCCAACCGGCCATTTTCAAGTGTGGGAGTCCAAGCAACATACCAAGGCATATAGTGCACATTTCCAAGAGCTCAAACACCCAAGTGCTTAATAGAATCACTCGGTGATTAGCATAGGTGCTTTGCGAAGTGCTTAGGTTAGTTAGACCGCTTTAGCGCTTGCTCTAGGTGAACCCTAGTTAGTTGAGTGAGTTTTTGTAAAACCACACAACCCCTCGGCTCTTGCGTGAGTCGTTGTAATTGTACCGAGTGGGGCGAGAGTCTTGCGAGACCGTGACAACCGCGTTTGTGTCACGGTCGCCACCGTGTACCGGAGGGAACGAGGCCCGCGGCGTTTCGGCCGGAAGCTCGATAGTGGATACGGCGGGGAGCGTCCGAGAGGAGCTGGAAGCGGAGCACCACTTACGCGTGGAGAAGGCCCGCGGCTCTCTACGGAGTTACTCAACCGTGGTGTTTGGCCCTCGCGTGGGCTTTCCTTTGCGTAGGGGCACCAACGAGGATTAGTCAGAATCTTGCGTGGTTCCGAATACCTCGGTAAAAATGCCGGCGTCATCCACGAGAGTTTGCTTCTCTACTTTGCTCTTTAAGTTTCCGCATTTATATTAAGCATTTAAGTTTCAATCTTGTATTCATACTTATTTAGTGTAGATTGAAACTTAGCTTTTGCGGTAGAGATAGCAACACTTAGACAAAACCTAGTTTGCACTCTCTAGTTTGATTATTTGCATAGGTTTTGCTCTAGGGATTTAATTGTGGCCTAGTTTAGAAAAAAGAGCTTAGAAGTCCTAATTCACCCTCCCCTCTTAGACGTCACCCGTTTCCTACACAGTACATATAAAAATTTGTGGTCAGCTCCTTTGTCAACTTCTGGTCACCAACTACTAAAAATGTTCACATATTTTATCACCACAAATTGCAAGTAATACTATCAGCAAAGTCAATTCCAGAAACAATTCCAACAGTTCAGAGAAAAAGAGATGCTAACAACTTAACACCATTGCAATCGGACTAAAAAACCTATGCCCAATAGGTAAATGCAACAATGTTGAAGCTCACCCAATTTTGTGCCAACCAACACAATGGGTACTCCTAGTGCATAATGCTGAAGCTCTGTCATCCACTGCAGATAAAAGAGCAAAGAATAACATTTTTTTTCAAATCTCTAGGAAATTCCAAATAAATATGAAGAGTAATGTTGGATGCCAAAAAGAGGCCGTGCGGACGGTCCGGCCCTGAGGCCGGACGGTCCACGGTCCGGACTATCCGCGGTGGTGGCGCAGCCGGTCCGCACGTGCGCAGAGTCAGTTAGGGTTCCTAGTTTATCGTGGGATTTGTTACCTAAAACCATGAGATTGACTCGGAAATCAGTTCGAAGCGGATCCAGACCTCCCCTTTATATAGATGAAGGGCTACAGCCGATTAAACCCCCCAACAATCGATCAAATCCAGTTTATTACTCGTTTTTACCTTATGTATTAGGAGTAGTTCTAGTCTAGTTCTAGTTTAGCCCTAGTTTAGTATTCTAATCCCCAAATTCTCCGCTTCTCTTCGACTCTACGTTGATTAGAGGAGTCTAGGTCGGCATACCGAGCCTAGACAACCCCTAGGATCTCTCCTCCCCGACGGGGTCCCTCCCGGGAGCGAGATCCAGGCGCCGCCGGCGACCTTCGCCGCCCCCTGCGCACGCGCGGACCGTCCGGCCGTCAGGCAGGGAACGCCAGCCCCTGTACCAGGTCACTGACCGTCTGGCCCCTGGTCGCGGACCGTCCGCGCCTGTGCAGAGAGCACCGCCGCCGGTTCTTGTTGAGTGTTTGGCGTCCGAAAAAGGTGTCAACATACTTTTTGGCGACTCCGCTAGGGACTAGGTGTCTAGACCTGCTACAAATCGGCCAGTAGATGGCCGGTTCTAAGGATCACACCAAGATCTCCACCACCAACATCATCAAGCCGGCCATGGAGGCGCTCCCGGCTGATGACCAAAGACCCTTTGAAGACCTCGTAATGCGCGATGAGAAGGAGGTGATGCGGCAATGGAACGAACAACGCGACAAGGAAGAGGCGGAACTGCTGCATAAACTCTCCGAACGGCGCAAGGAGGTGGCAGAAAAGTACTTGTCACACTTCACGGTGGATCGCCACCAGAAGATCATCCGTCAAGGGGAGATCGATATGGAATCTCTCCTACCTCCACTTCAGGGTCCCGCTATAAGTACTCCAGATCTATCTCTTGCGACTTTCATGGATCAACGAGGAGATCAGTTAAAGCAATATGTAGATGAATATATTAAAATGCATTTACGTGCATACGAGAAATCAGCTGCTCCTAGCTTTCCATCGCGAGAGTCTAATACAGAGCCACCCGCGTCAAACACATCGGCTATAAATGGGTCACCCTTGACCCAGACATCATATGGTATGCCGATGCACGCTTTCGTGTCACCATCACAGCCGCAACCACTAGGCACGCGGCAGATACTGGACGCGACCGGACCATCCGAGCATCATCTCAGACAGTCCGGTTATACCGCGGACCGTCCGGCGTATTTCGCCGTACCGTCTGACCAGATGCAGGCCTACACACAAAACACTCAGGTCGCACTGTACATGGCTGGACCACCAGGGTACAACCCTGAACAATTCGGCCCCATCACGGACCGTCCGGTGCATCACGCCAGACCGTCCGGATATGTTGCGGACCGTTCGCCATCTTATGTCGGACCGTCCGGATATGGCATGAACCGACCGACATATTACGCTGGACCATCCAACTCTACACGAGTCCACGCGCAGACTGCCCAAGTCGCGCCATATATGACCGATCCGTCTGGGTACAACCCTGGACCATTCGGCCCGATCGCGGACTGTCCAGTTCTTTACGACAGACGATCTGGGTACGAGACTACCCACGTAGCACCATATACGGCTGGACAATCCGGATATACCTTTGGACCATTTGGCCAGGTCGCGGACCATCCGGCCTCTTACGCCGGACCGTCCGGATATGCATACGCAGAGTCGAGAGCTGCGCAATACGCACAGTTCCCACATTCATTGCAACAACATTATGGTGCCCCACCAGCAACACATTATAATCGTACCATACCACCTCATGGACATAGGGATGAATACTGTTCGGCCACAAGAGAGCCTGAGAGGTATAGGGCAGGAGCTGGTGACATTAATAGGACACCTAGCACACACCTCAAACATCCCTGGGAGGAAAGCCGACAGAGGGATGTCAGGCAACCTGAGATTTCTACCCACAAACTCAATGGATGGTCGCCAGATATGGCGGAGAGGATCAGAGACGAGGTAGCCGGGATGTTTAGGGACAAACTCGGTGTTAGTGTGTCAGGTACAGGGCAATCGTATCGGAAGCCTTATAGCCACCGATTCGACACCGTGCCATATCCACAGGGAACTAGAATACCAGACTTCTCTAAGTTTTCTGGTGAAGGTGGGAAAAGCACACACGAACATATTAGCCAATTCATAGCACACTTAGGATAATTGGCTGATGGCAAAGCCTACTGCGTTCGTTTATTCTCGTTGTCCCTTACTGATACTGCATTCGCATGGTACGCAGCCTTGCCACCAAACTCTATTAACTCTTGGGAAGAACTAGAGCGGAAATTTCATGAACACTTCTTCACAGGAGAACATGAATTAGAATTGGCTGACTTAGCCTTAGTCCGACAGGGGCCTAAAGAATCGGTTAATGACTATATCCGGAGGTTCCGGGACACTAGAAACCGATGCTTTCAAATCCATGTCGCAGAAAAACAACTAACAGGGTTGGCTTTCAATGGGTTGCGACCCTACTTAAAAGAAAAATTAGATGGCACCCAATTCTTTTCGCTAGTGCACTTGCACCAGCGGGCTATGACCTGTGAAAGCCGGAGTAAGGAAACATCAAAATCGGCTAGCCATAAGATGCATCTAGTGGGATACGATAATTCGGACGATGAATCCACGGATGTATACACCGCCGAACTGGTTTGGCCAGGACAGGCTAAACCTTCAGCGTGTTCTGCTTTACAGTCAATTCGAAAGAATCGACAAGAAGAAGTTAAGTTTACTTTTAATGTTGCCAAATGCGATAAAATATTTGACGAGTTACTGAAAAATGGCAACATTAAATTAACTCATAATATTCCTCCTCCTGATGAATTAAAGAGGCATGCTTATTGTAAGTGGCATAATTCTTTTTCTCATGCCACCAATGATTGTAATGTTTTTCGTCGATAGATACAATCGGCCATAAATGAGGGTCGATTGGCTTTTCAGGAGATGCAAGTAGACACACAACCTTTTCCTGTTAACACAATAGAACTCACATGCAAAAAGGTCTTGGTTCGGCCCGAAATGGCCGATAAAGGCAAAGGCAAGGGCATCGTCATTGGCGATCCTCGCATGTCAGATATATCGCAAAAGGAGATTGCTCGAAAGGCTTCGGACGAGAAGGCTAAAAAGTCCGAAGACACCGGGGGGCAGGCACAGTTATTGAACCAAACACATCAGCCTAGCCCGAGCATCGTAGATGGTCCGGCACCTACGTGTGGACGATCCGGTGCTCAGACAAACGGCATCAACCTTTACACAAAGCAAGGAAAAAGACGCAAGGTCAAAGCACATATAGTCGGCTGATCAAAGCCGACCCTACTTTTGTTCAGTTGCTCTCCAAAAATGCTAGCAAAAAGACCGTTCCACGTGATCGGTCAACAAAGAAACCCCGGTCACCTGCTAAAACGAAACGGCCGAACAAAACGGCCCAAAAGGCGACGCGACAAGCATCGTTTGTTCATCCTATGAGACCAGGGTACTTTCCACCCGTTTATTCATCATCGGTATATTGTCCTACCCAAATGTGGAATGGCACGACGATGAATCTATGGTACATGTATAGTTCCTTTGTCTATCCAGGCTGGGGGGCACCTCCATTCTATTCATTTTGATCCATTAATCAAATGGTCATGGCCGAGAAAGATACAATCCAAAACGACCTTTATACATTGGTGCTTTATTGAATGATCTCTATTTTGAAAAGCCGATGACTTACATTAGGTTTAGTTCATATGCTTTTGGTTCGTCAAACTTCACCAAAAGGCAGGGGGGCATATGTTGGAAGCCAAAAAGAGGTCGTGCGGACAGTCCGGCCCTGAGGCCGGACGGTCCGTGGTCCGGACTGTCCGCGGTGGTGGCGCGGACGGTCCGCGCGTGCGCAGAGTCAGTTAGGGTTCCTAGTTTCTCGCCGGATTTGTTACCTAAAACCGTGGGATTGACTCAAAAATTAGTTCGAAGCGGATCCAGACCTCCCCCTTCATATAGATGAAGGGCTACGGCCGATTAAACCCCCCGACAGTCGATCAAATCCAGTTTATTACTCGTTTTTACCTTATGCATTAGGAGTAGTTCTACTCTAGTTCTAGTTTAGCCCTAGTTTAGTATTCCAATCCCCAAATTCTTTTCTTCTCTTCGACTCTACATCGATTAGAGGAGTCTAGGTTGGCATACCGAGCCTAGACAACCCCTAGGATCTCTCCTCCCCGACAGGGTCCCTCCCGGGAGCGAGATCCAGGCGCCGCTGGCGACCTTCGCCGCCCCCTGCGCACGCGCGGACCGTCCGGCCGTCAGGCAGGGAACGCCAGCCCCTGTACCAGGTCGTGGACTGTCCGGCCCCTGGCCACGGACCGTCCGTGCCTATGCAGAGAGCACCGCCGCCGATTCTTGTTGAGTGTTTGGCGCCCGAAAAAGGTGTCAACAAGTAAGAACACACGTCTAGAAACCAAGAGCCCAAGATTGTGCATTTCAGCTCCTTCTTCATGATATTTTCATAGCTAGCTCTGCTCACAAGGGAGAAGGCGAGCGCAAAGACGTCAGCGCCATGGTGCCTCAGCCGATTGTAATCTTCCTGCCCTACAAAGGATGTGATTTTGGTTGGATTCAACACAGCTGCAGCCCTTATGCTTCACCTGTCATTCTCACAAGGAAGAAAACTGGGGATTGGAGGTTGTGCATAGATTACAGACGCCTTAACGTTTTCACTATTAAAAACAAGTATCCTTTATCTGTCATTGATGAACTATTGGATGAATTGCATGGGGCTGTTTGGTTCACCCGTTTGGATCTTAGTTCTGGATATCATCAAATATGAATGGATCCACAAGATATTTAGTGTTTCAAACCCATAAATAGACATTTTGAGTATCGAGTGATGCCTTATGGCTTGATTAGAGGACCAGCAACTTTTCAACTCATTATGAATTCAGTCCTCCCCCCTTTTCTTCGCAAGTGTGTTGTTGTATTCATTGATGATATAATGATCTACAGTTCAACCTGGAATGGACATTTGGGTCACTTGAGGGTAGTTTTTGCTCAGTTAGACCAACACCAACTCAAAGCAAAATTGGCTAAATGTTCCTTTGCCTAAGCCACTTTACACTATTTGGGTTATGTTATCAGTAAGGATGGAGTGGCTACTGACCCAACTAAAGTAGTAGTTGTTAAGTCATGGCCTACTCCCTGTTCTGTCAAGGATGCTCGTAGTTTCCTAGGACTAACTAGCGGGGTACTACAAAAAAAATTCCAAAATTTTGGGCTATTGAGTCAACTACTCACCTCTTTGTTAAAGAAAGGCCAAATCTTTATGTGGCAGCAACAACAGGAATCAGCTTTCCAAGCTTTGAAACAAGCTCTTGTCACAGCCCCAGTGTTGGCTCTTCCCAATTTCTCCCAGCCATTTGAAATTGAAACTGACGCTAGCGACAAAGGCATTGGAGCAGTGTTGCACCAAAATGGTCATCCGTTGGCTTTTGTCAGTAAAGCCCTCGAACCTCGGCATCAAGGTTTATCAACATATGAAAAATGCTTAGCCATTCTAATGGCAGTTGAACAATGGCGATCTTATTTGATTAGTGGAGAATTTGTCATTCGAACAGATCAACGTAGCCTTGTTCACTTAGATGATCAAAGACTTAGTACACCTTGGCAACAAAAGGCTATGACTAAGTTACTTGGCCTTCGCTTCAAAATTTGTTACAAGCAAGGTCACACAAACAGTGTAGCGGATTCCTTATCTCGAGTTCCAACGATCAAGTGATGGCTCTTACTGTTATTCAACCAACATGGTTACAAGACATCTCAGATAGTTACTGTCTCCATATAGATACAACGCTTATCCTTCAGGTTTGTCTATTAACCTGACATCGGACAAATACAATATTCATGATGGTATTATTAGATACGAAAATTGAATCCTAGTGCCAGCCATGTCGGAATTTCCATGGAAGATCTTCCATGCTATACACGCTACCCCTTTAGGGCTTGTTCAGTTCTACCCCAATCCATATGGATTGAGGGGGTTTCAATCCCTAGTAAGTCAAAATTTCTCCTAATATGTATCAATCCCCTCCAATCTATATGGATTGGAAATAACCAAACAAGACCTTGGGTGGGAACTGAGGTTTTGCAGTGTCATACCACAAAATCAGGAAATTATTTATTTGGACTGGGATGAAGAAACAGATACAACGCTGGTGCAGCGAGTGCTCTATCTGTCAACGGGCAAAAGCTGAAAGAGTTAAATATTCTTGCCTACTTCAACCTCTACCAATCCCGATGGTGCATGAAAGTTATTACAATGGACTTCATCAAAGGATTACCCAAATCTGATCACTGCAATTGTATTATGGTAATCGTGGATAAATTCTCAAAGTACAGTCACTTTGTTCCTTTGTGACACCAGTTTATAGCTCTTGCGGTAGCCAAACAGTTTATGGAACATGTCTTCAAACTCCACAGTGAAAGCTCTCTTGTGGGTTTTGGTGTTTGGATGACAACCCAATTAAAGGACTAACAAGTGTGCTAAGTGTTGAACAGGTGCTTAATGCAAAGCTAATAGGGTTCAACACAAGTGAACAAGTGTGATGGTCCAAAGACTGAATTATCTATAGATAATGAACACTGCTTAAGTGAGACTCGGTGTGCGTAACTCAGAGACAACCGATCTAGCCAAGGATGGAGGCAAGAAGAGCTTCGAGGTACCGAGTGCACAGGAGAAGGTCAAGGAGACCAGGAACCCAAAGCCATGGGTGAAGAAGAAGACTTGCAAAGTCAAGGTTGATCGAGTTAAGAGTTATGGTGCATCAAGGATCACTACATAAGGACATGACTTACAACCAATGAGGTAACATCTACAGTTATGTGGTGTAAGTCATAAAGCTCAAGATCAAGCTCAAGAACTAAACAAGGTCACTAGAAGGAGGAGCAGTGTCAAAGCCAGAACTGAAAGCAGCCCAAAAGAGCTAAGTTCACCTTGATCTTTAGTTTGGGTTGTTCCTATGTTTGGATATATTCTATGTGACCTTTGCAGGATGTTGGAGCTCAGATATGTCAATCTAGATCAAGTCAAGTTGACTTGATAGTGTAGATGTCCAACAAATGTCATTGTAATATGTGCTAAGTGGTTAAGACATGCAAAGAATCAAGGTATGTCTCTGGCCCTAGTGAATTGTTTTTGGAGCTAACATATTTCTCTAAGTGCCAGGAACCAATTTGAGTCAAATCCAAAAGAGCAAAGGAAGTCTAGCTGAAAAGACAGCAGAGCACTTGCTGTGGATGCACCGGACTGTCCGGTGCGCACCGGATAGTGTCCGGTGCCCTAGATGCTCGGCTGGCAAACTCGCCGCTCTTGGGAATCGATTGGGGGGGGCTGAGGCTAAAATTCACTGGACTGTCCGGTGTGCACCGGACTGTCCGGTGAGCCAACAGCGCCCACGCCAACGGTCGACAGCGCAATCAGCGGACGACACGTGGCCTGAGCCAACTGTCAGTTGGCGCACCGGACTGTCCGGTGTGCACCGGACAGTGTCCGGTGCGCCAAGAGAACCGAGGGCGCAACGATCGGTTTCGCTAGAAAAGGAAGGAGGTCGGGCACCGGATAAGCTACTGTTCATGTCCGGTGGTGCACCGGACTGTCCAGTGCGCCACCAGACAGAAGGCAAGGATAGCCTTCCAAATGGAATTCCAACGGCTCCTTGGCCCCTTGGGACTATAAAAGGGACCCCTAGGTGCCTCCAACAAATACACAAGTGCAGCCAACAAGTGCATACATCATTTGGATCAATTCTCTCTCTCCCTCTGTTGTGTATCTCTCTAGTTTGTGTAGAGGCGAATTTATAAGCCTTTAGAGAGAGGGGAAGTGCTGCTGAGAGCTAGAGCAATATCTTGAGCGCATTGTTACTCTGCCGGAGTGCTGTCGAGAAGATTGTAAGCAGCCACAACATCGTTGTAACTGATATCAACATAGTGGAAGGCTCTATCTGTCACACTGACAGATCTGAGCAAACGGAGGAAGGAGTTGAAATAGACTCCAAGCCAAGGTGTGGCTAACTCCAACGAGGACCAGGCAAGCATTTCAGGCTTGACCGAACCTCGGGATAAATCCCTGTGTCTGTGTGCTCTGCTCTGTGCTGTGTGTTGTTTCTCTGTCTTATTTGCTGTTTATACTTGCACTTCAATATTTATATGTGGTTCAAGCTGTCTTCGAAGTGCAGGGTATTTTAAGACATGAACTTCTATTCCGCTGCAACCTATTCGAAGGGTCTTTCATTCCACTGCGATTCAGCCTTCGAGTAGAGTAAGCATTTCCAGTTTTAAAGTGATAATTATTATTCACCTATTTACCCACCCTCTAGACGACATCCAGATCCTATTCCCGGGCATAGAGAACTTTCACATGGGTTCCCCAAGTGATGATTTCGGATTGTGATAGAATCTTTACAAGTAACTTATGGAAAGAGCTATTCCAATTGGCAGGAGTCAATCTGCACATGTCCACGACATATCACCCAAGTCAGACGGTCAAACTGAACATATAAATCAATGCCTTGAAACATATCTTTGCTATTTTATGCAAGCTTGCCCTACCAAGTGGAGAAGATGGTTAGTGCTGGTGGAATATTGGTATAACATGAGCTACCATTCCTCCTTACAACTCACTCCAATCGAAGTGTTATATGGTCATCAACCTCGTCAAGTGGGTATTGATCTGAGGGATACTAGTGAAGTGCCTGAGTTACAAGAGTGGCTACATGACAGAAAACTCATGGTGCAACTGCTTCAACAACAGTTACTGCGTGCTCAACAACGCCAGAACATCAAGCTGACCGACATCGCACTGAACGCTCGTTTGATGTTGGTGATCTAGTATACCTGAAACTACGACCTTACATCCAGTCATCTTTGGTTAAAGGAGCCAACCACAAGCTTGCTTTTAAATATTTTGGCCCATAGCTAAAATTGGCTCGGTTGTGTATCATCTGCAGCTACCAGAGAACTCTGCTCTTCACCCTGTGTTTCATGTCTCTATGTTGAAGAAGGCGATTGGTCCTTAAGCAAGGTCAGTGCAACTTTATCTTTGTTGTCTAATTCTCTAAAGTGGTCGGAAAAAGTTTTACAACATAGGTTGATCAACACTAGGGGAGCGCCAACCTCACAAGTGCTTGTCAAGTGGTCTGCTTGGCCGGACAAATTAGCCACCTAGGAAGATGAGGCGTCTATCAAACAACAATTGCTAGAAGCCACGACTTGGGGTCAAGCCTTGTCTCAAGAGGAGGAGATTGTTACAAGACTGAAGGAAGAGGATGTAAGTCCTAAAGAGAGGGAGGTTAATAGGAAGAGTTCACGCCAAAGGAGGCACAACACTTTTGTCCATGGGCCAGAATGTACCCAGTGAAGTCTTTAGTTTTCTTTTGTTTTGGAGAACATGCTTAAATATACGGGGAATAGACAAGGGAGAAGGTGAACTTGGAGAGGAAAAGAGACCGGTTGCGTCCGGATGGCGGCGATTTTCGTCGTGTAAACTCTAACTGTGATGAACCCTAGTGCTTCATTGAGAGGAGATTGAGTGCCAGGAGCGGCGTTATACCCCATACACTCCCATACACAACTAGAGCCCTCACAGTTACCGCTAAATAGATTCAATTTTGGCCCCCTTCCCTCGATTTCAAAGCACGCAAGTATTTGTTAGTTGTGAAAAAATGGTAATGGATGTGTTGGCACCTTTTTGGGGCGCCAATCACTCAACAAGAACCAGCGGCGGTGCTCTCTAGTCAGGCGCGGTCGGTTCGCGGCACAAGGCCGGACGGTCCACGACCTAGCACGAGGCTAGGGTTCCCTGCCTGATGGCCGGACGGTTCGTGCCCTAGGGCCGGACGGTTCGCGCGTACGTAGGGGCGGTGGAGGATCGCCGGCGGCGCCTGGATCTCGCTCCCGGGAGGGACCCCGTCGGGGAGTAGAGATCCTAGATGATGTCTAGGCTCGGGTAGACCGACCTAGACTCCTCTAATCGACGTAGAGTCAAAGAGAAGCAGAGGATTTGGGGATTGGAAGACTAAACCTAAACTAGACTAGAACTACTCCTAGGATAAAATGTAAATTGTATTGATTGAAGGTTCGATTGATTCTTCAAACCGGCCATATACCTCTCTATTTATAGAGGAGGGGGGTTGGACCCTTTACAAACTAAATTCCGAGTTAATTCTGCGAATCTAGCTAACAACCGTAGCACAAAACTCGGAACCCTAATCTGTTCTATGCACGCGCGGACCGTCCGGCCCACAGGCGCGGACCGTCCGGACCGCGGACCGTCCGGCCTCAGGGCCGGACCATCCGCAGCTCAAACTGGTGCTCAACATATGCCCCCTGCCTTTTGGTGGAGCTGAGCAAACCAAAAGCAACTAACTCGATGCGATTACATCGGTTTTCTTATGCATCTTGCCACATACTAGGATGGTATTGTTTGAGAAAACGCCCATTCAAAGCCTTGGGTAAATCTTTGCCTTGTAATGTTTGTAATAAATAAGCATTACCAGACATTACCTGTTTTACTTTATAAGGACCCTCCCAGCTTGGCGACCATTTCCCAAACTTTCAGTCTTTGTTCCTTAGTGGCAGGATGGTCTTCCACACCAGATCCCCTACTTAAAATGACTTTGCTTTGACCTTCTTGTTGTAGGCCCTGGCTACCATGATCTTGTCCTTTTCTATTGCTCCCAAAGCTATCACCCTCTTGTCGGTCACCTCATCAATATTATCCATCATTGAATTATAATAATCAATAACAGTTAGATCATTTTGTCTGGCGAACCTGACAGCATTCAAACTTATTTCCACAGGCAACATTGCTTCCTGCCCATAGACAAGCTCAAAAGGAGATACTTTAGTAGCACTATGTTTAGATATTCTGTGAGCCCATAAAGCTTCAGACAAAATCTTATGCCAATGCTTAGGATTATCGGATATCTTCTTTTTTATCAAGTTGATCAATGTCCTATTACTAGACTCGGTCTGTCCATTGGCGTGAGCATAATATGGAGATGAATTGAGCAACTTAATTCTATATAATTCAGCAAATTCACGTACCTCCTTTGACATAAAAGAAGTTCCTTGATCTGTAGTCAAAGTCTGGGGAATGTCGAATCTATGAATAATATGCTCAGTTATGAACTCAATTACCTCCTTGTGTGTCATGTTCTTCAAAGCAATGGCTTCAGTCCATTTGGTAAAGTAGTCAGTGGCAACTAACAAGAACCGATACCATTTTGATGATGAAGGATGAATCTCTCCTATAAAGTCTAATCCCCATCCTCTGAAAGGCCAAGGCTTGATGATAGGATGTAATTCGGCTGTAGGGACCAACTGTAGGTTGCCGAATTTTTGACCCACTTGGCATCCTTTGTAGTACTTGAAACAATCAGCTATCATGTTAGGCCAATAAAAACTAGATCTTCGCAACAACCACTTCATCTTTGGAGCCGATTGATTGTAACACCATAAAAGCCATCAATTAAAAATAATGAATTTAGTTATTATATTAATTAGGGTAATAATTTTTTTAAGTGTTTAATTATTTATATTGCATTTTGATCATTTTCTTTGTATGCGCTTGATTGATTATCGGATGTTTATTATCAATTCTTTCTTAAAAAAACCTAGTAATTAATATAATACTTAAATAATATAATAATTATTAGTCTAAAAACAAGTATTTTATTTATAAATAGTTTTGGTGAAATTTTTATAATTTTTTGAGCTATCTACAAATGCATTTCGGAATTAGAAAAAAAGAAAAAAACAAGAAATCCTAATTCTAAACCGGCCCACTAGGGGCCCAACTATCTAAAAACCCTAGGCGTCCCTGCTACCCAAGCCGCTGCCACGCCTGGCTCTCAGCCAGTAGTCGCCGCCGTCATCTCCTGCTACTTCTCTCTCTCTCCCCTTGTTCTCTCTCCCCTACTCTCTCTCCTCCCTGCCTCTCTGCTTTCCCAACCGCGCACGCAGCCGAGCGAGCCTCGCGCCTCAGACCAGCGCCGCGGCCGAACCAGACAGCCGGCCGAGCCACCCTGCGCGCACTCCCGCGACGCCCGCCCTGCGCAGGCCGGCCGAGCCGACCAAGCCCAGGCCACTACCCCGACCGGCCCTGGCCACGCAGCAACCGCGCCAAGAGCTCCCGCGTCCATCCCCCGCGACCAAGCTCGACCGCGCGCCCGCCCAGGCGCGACACCCTGCACGCCGCGCCCTTCCCCGTGCACGCGCCCAAGCGCCGTGGACGCCCGCGCGACGCCGCACCCGAAACCGAAGCCGAGCCCCAACCCGACGAGGCCCCAACGCATCGAGCCAAAACCCACGCCTGCGACACCGCGCCAGCAAGCCAGGCAGCCGACCGAACCGCGCCAGGGAGCGAGCTCCTGCCCCGTTCGTTCACCCACGACAGTAATGGAGCTTCAATCGCGACCATTATTCTCCCTGAGTTATGGAGTTCAAGGCACTCGTTTCTTTTCTTTGGAAACCGACGCATCTATGGCACTTGAAGACAGTCGGTGCCCCGTTGAAGCTCTCCCTGACAGACTCTTCTTCTTCCCTCCCTCTCTCTATAAAAGGCAGCAGAGCCTCTCTCCCATCCTCCCTACCCGAGCTCTCTCCCATTCCTCGCACTCTCTCGCTTGCCGTTCGTCGCCGGAGTTCGCCGAAGTTCGTCATCACCGGAGCCCGTGGAGTTCGCCGGAGCTACGCCATCCGCCGTCCGTAGTCAAGCCCCTGCTCTTCTCCATCCGGCCGAAACCCGTCGATCCATCCCGTCACACGCACAAACCCAAGGTTGAAGACGAACCAAATTATTTTGTGTATTTTATAAAAGTACTTTTTGATTTGATTCATGAGTTGTATATTTTATTTGTTGTAATATGAACACGTGTGATTCGCAATTTATGTGTATATGCGTTATGGAATTATTTGGTAGATTCATGCGATTATTAGCACCGTGTTATGTCATATTAATCGACGCGTTGATTTTTGCGTTAGAGAAATATGACAAAATTTAGTAGTCACACGTTGGTGATAAAAACAATAGATAGGAATTTTTGTAGGTAGATTTGGTCGCAATAAACTTAGAAACTATTTGGAGAATTATAGGTGCATTTTTAATGGATTTAGAAAAATGTTATAGAACTCATGTCATATGAATAATATAGGATTTCTAGATAATTTATCTAATTATTTTATTAACATTTTCTTTTTTGAAAGAAAAGAGAAAATATCACCAGTAGTATGGAAAGTAGATTTCTACTAGCCAAATAAGCATGTTCACAAATTTAGCACTAAAATTGTTAGAGTGCTAGTTTATGTCAAAATAACCTCGCTTGTGTTGGAAAAAGTTCAATTAGTATTTATAGGAATTTTTAATATTAAATTCATTTTTGACTATACTCAATAATTTGAGAAATAAAAAGGATAAAAACGTATTAATTTATTTATTAGTATTAAAGACGATAATTATCATTTAATTTCATTGATGATGTTAAAATATATTAATATTGGTTAAAATTATATTTATTGCACCCACCCATAAATTCACCATTAGGACTCACATTAATAGCTATAATTGAATTAATAAGTATTTATGCGATTAGGACGAATTTAAGATGTGATTAGTGCGATATGTTAATGTGTGTTTAATGATGTATTGGTGTATGTTTATGAAATGGTGCATGTTTATTTATTGGTGTATGTTTTATTTTTGTATGTGCGCTATGCGACTCTATTAGAAGTCGACTG
The DNA here is from genome assembly GCA_029449295.1 of Zea luxurians. Taxonomy (NCBI): domain Eukaryota; kingdom Viridiplantae; phylum Streptophyta; class Magnoliopsida; order Poales; family Poaceae; genus Zea; species Zea luxurians. The sequence continues at coordinate 51,835,786 of JAOPSE010000023.1, forward strand.
TGCGGTAGACGAACCGAACTCGTTCGAGGACTATCCGCAGGACTCGCTTGAGCAAGGCAAGTGGATTCTCCCTCTGCATATTCTGTTTGTACCTACTCATTGCATATAATAATGTTTACTTTTTGATATATTACATAATTTGATGGTTTTACCTAATTAAGGATTTTCTAGATTTACTACCTGTATTCCTTGTTTAACCTGGGAAAATTACTAAGCTGTGCAAAATTTATGCTACCGCCCAACTTAATGATCTTAATGTCACTCATGAATTGGTATTAATGTTCCAAATTGGCAATTATGATATTAACCCGATGGTTAAAACAATATTACTTCTTATTAATTGGAACATGGAGTGACCACCCAGGATAACAGTGCAACCACGAGTGCTATCATGGCTCTGGCTTTGGTAATTAGCTCTATATGCTTAGAGCCTAGCAACCTTACCTAAAAGATGGGCAAGAGGGGGAGCGGTAGGTGCTGGCAGCCCACGTTAACATGGGGTCGTATTCTTGGCTAAGGTACTTCACCCAGGGGGCCACCACCATCGTCTTTAGAAACCTTAGCGGGTTGCTTCGTATTAAGTGTATTTTGTGAAAGCCTCATAAAGGATCCCTAGCCATTCACCTCGGCAGTGTCTAAGGGTCCGATCAACCTGGGCTAGATGGGATACATGGCTTGTGGGTAAAGTTGTACCACCTCTGCAGAGTGTAAAACTGATATATCAGTCGTGCTCCCGGTTAAGAGCGACCTGGACTCCTCACATGATAATTGAACTTGAAGATGGAATTAAATTGAGATCTGATGACCTGCCAATAATTTGCTTAAGTGGTTTCACTTAAGTGTTTTTGTTATATTCATATTCCTTTGTTTAAATGGGATATTTGGGATACACTCTTATTAGTAAGACAGGTGTTGTTAATAAAATGTTGACCAACTAAAATGCTTACTGCTCAACCTTAGCCTCACCTTGTTATACCTACAATAATTTTCCCCCACTTGCTGAGCCCCAACCATAAGTGAGCTCACCCTTGCTAATATTTTGATCAGAGGGTGATGCTGGAGACTTTGATGGAGATTTTATCGACGAGGAATTCTAAGTCTAACGATGCGCCGGTCATCTTCCTGTGGGAGATCGCCCAGTTGTTTATTTCCGCTTTACTTTGATGTGATACTTGTTAAAGATACAATGTTTCAGATGATGTAATAAAGTATTATACTCTCTTTACGCCTTTATTGCATTGTCTTTTGATATACTACACTTGTGACGTCAACATATGTGTGGAAATGGATCCTGACACACATATGGTATGCGCTCGGTTCTACCCCCTGGAACCGGGTGTGACATTGATGGGTACCACAAATTCCTTCATGTACTTCGGCCCTTAGTGACAAGGTTCCCGAAACGTTGGGAACGAGGAACGCGGTACGTCTGTTAAAGCAACATGGAACGTTGAGGGGTATACAGCTGATCCACGTTCATTCGATGCATGGAACGTGTTCCCAACGATTTAGGAACGCAGTTAGGGAACGATTGTAATGGAACAGGGAACGATGCGTAATTGAAACAAGCAATGACACGTACATAATATATAATATATGTATATATAATTGATAATGATGGGATCCCGATAATGATAAGTCATGGTGTCTTAGCTTATATATATATATATATATATATATATATATATATATATATATATATATATATATATATATATATATATATATATAACGGTAACGATAATCTCTTTCTTGCAAAGCCTAGATAGAAGAGTCTTCTGGATCAATGTCCCATTTAGCATGTGCGCCATGTTTGTAGCCATCTGTTGATCTTGACAAAAGTCGCAAATTGGAGTGGATGAAGACTAATTTATCTGCAGTGGTAGTGTTCATCCTATTGTGCTTGGTGTTATGGATATGGTTGAATGTGCTCCAAATTCTCTCGACCGATGAACTGTTGATGGGTTGAGATAAAACTTTTTTTGCATCCTCAGCTAAATCTAGAGTCTGAGAACCATAACTTACCCACCATTCAATCGGCTCCATGGTAAATGCATCCAATTGAACGGGTGGCAGCGCAAACATTCCCTTCTTCATAATAAAAGCATTAAATTGCTCCCTCAAAACTTGTTGTTCCCTTAGAGAATCTGCAATTTTACTAAAAGCTTCAAGCACATTAGTCATAACCTCCTTATCTGTATTAGGAGCTTGCCTTATGGTGCCACCAGGAGCTGGCGTGTTGAGGTATTGTTGATGATAAAATTTTGGACATAAGGCATATGCTAAGCAATGAAGGGGAAGATTCATCTTCTCCCAACGGCGCATAACGATACTTTCAACCTAAACAAAATCATCTTTATGCGGGTTATCATCTTTTGTCATTATATCTTTTATTTCACCAACCATGCAATCCATTCTCTCGTAGATTTCTCCCATCTTTGGACCTTCTCCATCACTAAACCTTAATACGGAGTGTATTGGCTCTGTGATAGCAATTATATTTTCAGCCTCCATCCAAAAGCTGTCATCATTTATTGTTAGGACAATGACCCTTGCTTGGTGCTTCACATCATTAGTCCAAGTATTTACCCAATCTTTCCACTGCCTTGTGACTACTGTGGTGGCAAGTGCTTCTCTACATGTTATGAGTCTTTGAAGCAAAATGTAATGTGAAGCAAATCGAGTTTTTTTCACCTTAAGTAGGTCCAAACGAGAGTTGGTTCTAAACATTGCCAAACAATGGCAATGATTCTGAAAAAACTTGACAACTGTTTTTCCAGTCTTATATGTGTCAAGCATCCATGGAAATTACTTTTCCTGCCTAATCACTTAACACGCTCCAGACATGGATAATCCCTTCCTCTTCTTACGCGCTCCATGCCTAACCCCTCAGCTTCCTGTGACCTACGCGACTCCTCCACTGCGCGAGCGCGACTGCTCTTCTCCCACCCGTGCGATTCCTCTTCCAGTCTTCCTCTTCCCCACTGCGCGATTCCTCTTCCTCTTCCCCACCACGCGGTGTCGCATTTCAGATCCAACTCCTCTTCTACCCACTGCGCGATTCCTCTTCCTCTTCCGGTCTTCCCCACTGCGCGAACTGTGTCGATTCCTCTTCCCCAGTTGATTCCCAGCGCGGCGGCGAACGAGCTGGGCGGCGACGACAGCGTCCCAGCGCGGCGGCCGGACGACGCCCGCATCCTCCCAGCGCGACACATCGTCCAAGCGCGGCGGCCAGACGATGCATCGTCCCAGCGCGTCCCAGCGTCCAAGCGCGGCGGCCGAACGACGGCAGCGGCGCAGCGCGGCGGCGCGACTTCCTAAGGTAAGTGTTCCTATCTTCGATAAACGACGTTCCGCGAGCGTTTCTTGGAGTGTTCCCGTTCCTCGTTTCGGGATGAAATTCCGGAACACGGAACACGCCATCGTTCCCCGTTCCCTGTCACTAGTTCGGCCATGGCTAATATAGCATCATCTGAGCCCAAGCACTTAAGCAGGACGTCGTTGACTGTTCGGCGGTAGAGTTCATCACTTATCAAAACATACTTGAAAGTTGTACGCCGAATGTTCTTATCTATCCTGATATTGTGATTTCGTAAATAATTAGTTATGGGCGTCCTCCAATCACTTGCATCGGCTTCATTATCAGTCGAATCAATTAGGAGAACTTTCCTGGTAACCCCGGACGGTCCGGCGTCTTCACGCGGACGGTCCACGACCTAGGGAATTGGCCCTGTTGGGGACTTGTTCTCAAGTGCTATGAGTTAAGAACAAGGCAACACAGAAAATGTTAAACGTTAAAGCCCTTCGTCCTTCAAAGCATTATCTCCCTCAGGATATAATGACTTTCGGACGAAGGTAATGAAAGACATACCTTCATCAACATAACATATAGAGATGAAGAAAGAATTATATAAAACATAAAAGATACAATAAACAGTTATATATTATTATTATCTCGTTTTTATTTCATTACCATGAAAGAATAGAAATGATATCAAATTACAAGGGTACCTTCGACTTGAGAGAAGGTAAAAGTACCAGCGTGATGCAATAATCAATGCTCAGTCCGCGTGAACAGTACGGAGTTACTGTTCATCTATTTATAGGCACGGGACGCAGCCCATGTAAAATTACACTCATGCCCTTTACATTTGCTAATAACTCTATAGTAGTCCATCGAGGTCTAAATAGCCTTTTCATCTTTAAGTCGGTTTCCCTTTTCTGCTATCATGCCGAAGCTCTCCTGCGCACAGCTTCGGCTTCGCGCTATCCTTCGTACTCCTTCTCATGCTTCTTCATGCTGTGGTTTCAACTTAAGTCCGAAGATACTTGTTCATGCATTATACTTCCAGAAACATTGTTAAATCATGTTTTTGAGGACCTTTGGAAGCCAAAGGCCCCCAACAGTAGCCCCTCGCAATATTAATTTGTTAGAATGATAAATTTAGATTGTGACAAGGACGAAGGCCCTGAGCCGAAGGTCCGAAAAAACACCTTCCCTTTGCGAGAATAGCAACAGCCACTGACAAGCGGGCCCTCCAGCACGCAACGCAGCAGGCGTATAAATAAGAGCACACCACGAGCTCATTTGGCACGCTTTCTTGCCATCTGCTCTTGCTTACTCAATTTTTAGCTCTTGCGCATCAACACTTGCTTAGCTTTTTTAAATTTTTAAGCTTCAGCTGCGAGAGTACTTTTCTCAGCACTTTCAAAGATGTCTGAGGATAAGAAAGCTATCGCTGAACCGAAGCTGAGCCTTTCTGAGGAGATGAATCTTGGCTTTATTGAATCAATAGCAAGGACAAATGCAGAGAAGATTGCTAGGGAAACTTTGGAGGGTTTGTCTGAAGACACTAGTGATAGTGACAGCTATGATGTGGAGAGCGGCGGGGAAGACTCCGAAGATCGACCCTGGCGACCGAGCCATGCAGTTTTTGGAAAATCGACTATTAAACAAAGCCATCTTGACAACATGATGGGGAGATACTTTTGGGATATGTCTGTTGTGAGGGCTGACGACAGAGAGAAGACTTGTCCTACTCCAGAGGAGAATGAAGTCGTGATCTTCCGAAGCTTTTTGAAGGCTGGGCTTCGGCTTCCTCTGAGCAGCTTCGTAGTCGAGGTTTTGAAGATATTTCAGATCTACCTTCACCAGATTACCCCCGAAGCTATTATAAGAATGGAAATCTTCGTGTGGGCTTTAAGGAGTCAGGGCTTGGAGCCAAATGCAAAAAGTTTCTGCAGTATGCATGAACTGTTATATGAGACGAAGCCCTGGGGTAAAGAACAGTACCATAACAATTTCGGCTGCTATAGCTTCGTTGCTCGTTCTGGCTCAAGCTCCCCAGTACCAACTTTTCGGAAAAGATGGCCCGGAGACTGGACAAAAGAATGGTTTTATGTAAAAAAAATGATTTAAAGGCACGAGAAGACATTAAAGATATAATCATGCACCCTATCTGGCAACACTTCGGGCTCCGGAAACCGAAGGTAGAAATTGACGAAGCGGCCGAAGAATGTCGCAAGGTCTTCGGCTTAGTCTGCTCTTTCATCGGGACAAGGGACTTAGTTCAAGAGCACGTGGCCTACAGGATATGGCCATTGTTAGCCGACTGGGAGATGCCGAAAGAATCCATCAGCAATCCCCACGAAGGTGGTTTGGTTTGACTAAAATATACCTTCAGGTTTAGAGGCCAGTTTATCGAGCCAGACGACTGTAATACTCAAAAATTGTATAAGAGGATTATATAGTGAATTCCTTGTCTTATGTGCCATAGTTGCATCATAAAAAGAGCATACATGAAAGTTGGAGGTGAATTAAAACAAAGGATAAAAAGAATATGCATCATGTTGGAGTTTTATATGTTTGCACATTAAATAAAATAATAAGGATAATAACAAAGAGATAATAATTCTAAAGGTTGGATCAAACCCTAAATGAAAATTAAAGTTTGAAAATAAGAAAAAGAGAAGGGTTATAAAAATACATATATAAATAAAATATATATGAATAAATATATTCAGGATTGATATCCCTAATCTCACAAATATAAGTTGAAGTGGTGAGCCATAGAAATTTGAATTTAAGTTTGAATTCAAATTTAACTTGGAAATGGGAAAAGAAAATAGAAAATAAAATATAAAAAAGACTAAAACCCTAATTGGGCCGTCGGCTAGGAATTTGGCCCACCAGGACTTTCTCACCGTGCGGCCCAGCTTACCAAAACCCGCGCGCCAACAGGTGGGCCATGCTGGTCAGTTGCCGCGCGCGCCGGGTGTCTCTGCGGCTGGGCCCATTGGGCAGCCTCTCGCAGTCTCGCCCGCACGGGTTCCTTCGCATCTCACTGATATGTGGGACCCCTTCGTCATAACCGTCCCCTTCGCTACGAACGCGGGCCTTAACAGACGCGCAACAGAACCCGAGCTCCATGGCATGACCGAAATCCTCGGATCTGCTGACGCGAACCTCGCGGAACCAACCTACCGCACATCGGGGGGATTAAAGGACACCGTCCCCTCACTTCTCCCGTACACCCATCCAGACGTTGCGCGACCAGAGAGAGGCGGAGAAGGAGAGAAGGGTGGCCGCGTGGGGATTTTGGAGTCGTCGGCAGCCGGGCCTTCGATATTGTGCCCGGCGTCTTCTACGAGTTCGAGAGGGTGTGGTGGTACCCTCACCGCGCTGGATTATCAACCGGAGCTCGGGGAATTTCTCGCCGTAGTTGGGCTTCGCCGCGGATCCGCCCTGTGCCGTGGACGGGTGTACTCCCCGACCTAATTTCTGGTATGAAGTCCTCCTCCGAGTTCGCCTTGATTTCCTTTACGCATAGCACCTGTCGGAATAGAGTTTAGGGCGCTGGAGCACTGGATTTGGATCTCACCGGCGATGTTCCGCCGTGTTGGGGCGGCGGCGCGGCTGTGTTTGGTGACGAGGAGAGAAGACGTGTTCGCCGCCGTCAGATTCTCTTTGGACGGCGCAGATTAGAATAATCAGCGTACCGCTTCGGGTGGGATCGTGCGCCGTCCGATCTTGATCGGTCGGTAGCAAATCAATACGGAATATTTAAATCTGAGCCGTAGATCGCGAATCGGACGTCCGTTATAGCGTACCGGTTCATTATATGGACCGATTTAATCTCGGCCGTCCGCGCTTGATCGGATGGCCGTGCTCGGCCGATACCCTTTCGCTGCGTCACATTTGCTAAAGAGTCCCTGTGCTTAATTGAAATCAACCCGCAATCCAGTGAATAGTAGCCTGAGTCTGTAGAAGTCTTACCCGAGACCCCCTGCGTTTTCTGGTATTCGAGGCCCGATCCAAAGAACTTTAAAAATCAGAAATTAATTTTTAGTGCATAAATAAATGTTAAAACTTGTTTAATTCATAGTAAATGCATATGAACTCCAAATTAGACCATTCCAGTTCCTAAATTTTCATAAAATTATTGTCTGTCTATTTGTGCCACTGTTTTGGCATGAAAAGCACATTGGAATTATTTTAGTACTCAATCTTGTATTAAGCACATAAAACCTTAGAAAATCCATAACTTAAAATATATAACTCTAAATTTAATGATTCCAGTTCCTGTGATCTTATTTTAATGTCTAGTTTATTACTGTATATTCCATTTGCATGTTTGATGTGATGTTAATTTATGCTATACTATGTATGTATTGTATTGATGCGAGTAGACGAGCAACCTACAGTGGAACCTGAGCTTCAACAAGTTGAGATAGCTGAGCAGGAGCTCATTGAAGGCAAGTTGTGCCCTTGATCACTTCTTTTACCCATTCATGTTCTTATTATTCATAATGATCTGCATAGGATAATTTTGCTGGGACCCAATAGGATGCCCTAGATTTTGACTATCTTTATACCTTGCTTCACCACTGGTTTTACTACTAAAGTTTTGGGTAGTACATGCTATTGCTTTATGTGGATTTGGGTATAGAGATATTCATCACTCATTGTTATACTATTTATTGTTATCTGTTTTATTCTTCCTTGTTCATGTTAAGATCATTATGTTAATGGGAACATGGAGAACCACCCGGGAAAACAGTGCTACCACAAGGGTTTAATGGGACGCCCTTGGCTGATTAACTAGGAAAGCTAGGGGAGGGCTACCTTACCCGAAAGGGGCAAGGGCAGTAGGGGAGAGGTCAGTGTAGGGAGGTCCCTGGTTGATTTTGCTGCGATGGCGGTCAGCCAGGAACCCTGTACTGGATCTTCCTATAAACTGTAGCGGGTAGTCTGAAGCTAGTGGAACTTTGTAAAGGCCTCGTAGTGGTACCCTGCCTCGCTTCCTAGGTAGAGGTGTATGGAGTCTGATCAACTCCGTGGCAAATGGGTAACACGACTTGTGGGTAAAGATGCGCAACCTCTGCAGAGTGTAAAACTGGTATACTAGCCGTGCTCACGGTCATGAGCGGCTCGGACACTCACATGATTAAATTATGGAACTTAAACTTAACCTGTCATTTCATTGCATTTGGGATTATTTTGTTATTACTTTTACTTATTATTACTATGGTTTGGTATTTACTTACACTTAGTAATTGCTAATAAAATTTTGACCAACTTATAAAAGCAATGCTCAGCTTCAGCCTTTATTTCATTGATCAGCCTTACACTTCATGAACTCCCACCTTTGGTGAGTTTATGCCACATTATTCCCCATGACTTGTTGAGCTATGAACGTATGTGAGCTCACTCTTGCTGTCTCACACCCCCCCCCCACAGGAGAAGAGCAGGTGGTTCAGGAGGAGCCGCCTAACACTGAGGAGTTCGATCTGATCTAGGTGGCGTTTCTCAGTCGACATTGGCGCCAACGATCCTTAGTTCGTTTTTTTTATTTATTATTTATTTTGTAATAAGTCTTCCGCTATGTAATAAATACTCTGATGTTTATGACATTTATCTCTATACACTCTGTTATTATATATGTTGTCTTCTTTGGCGCATGTATGAGATGCACCCGACTTTGTTTCTTTAAAACCGGGTGTTACAGAAGTGGTATCAGAGGAAATGTTGACTGTAGGACGAAACCTAGATAGAAATGGACAAAACCCTTACCTACTTATCTTATTCTGATTCATTCTACACTTACCTCACTCTGATTCTTTCTATACTTATCTTGATCCTGTCTCACCTTCTACTGTTCTACTCTGATCATTCTTATCTTTTCTACTCTGAGACAAGATGGATTTCACACCTTGGAATCCCTATCCCTATGACATTTTAAGAGATAGGAGGCCTAAGACCAAATCAAAACTATTTTCTATTTTAAAAGTGTTGGTTGATTGTTCTGATGATCAATGCCTGATTTGCTTCTTTGATTGATGGAATTATTATAGATGGACATCTTAGCATGTACCAACATAAGGAATTGAATTAGCTTTGGTAGGTAAAACATTAAACTACTTAGCTAATAAATCCCCCAAATTGACATGATTGTAATTACTGCCTTGGCCACTATTTTCTTACCATATGTATCTAACTCAGATGGTCAATACCAGGCGGGGTGGTGGAATTGATTTGCCTCCTAATCGACACACTCGGAGAATATACAGACAACCTCAGCCACAGCCAGCAGCGATGAATCCTCCAAATCCTCCACCAGGCGGAGTTGACCCGCTCGTTGCTGCTCAGATGGCGGTGATGCAGCAAATGGCGGACACAATGGCTGATATGCGTGCCCAGATGCAGCAAGAACGCCAAGAGATGCGTCAGGAAAGAGAAGATATACGCCAGGAGCTGCGCCAGGAGAGAGATGAGATACGCCAAGAAAGGAGGGCGCAACAACAGCAGCTGCAACAACAACTTCAACAACAGCAGCAACAGCAGCAAGTGCCATTGCCTCCACCACCACCACCAGTTCCACCTCGTGATAAGCACCGGGAGTTCATGAGTCATAAGCCACCGACCTTCGCCAGCTCACCAGATCCACTTGACGCAGATGATTGGTTGAAGTCAATTGAGAAGATGCTGAATGTTGCACAATGCACTGACCGGGAGAAGGTTTTATATGCTTCTGGACGTCTGACTGGTCCTGCTGCTGACTGGTGGGATTCTTATACTGCTGCCCATGATGCTGCTGATACTATTACCTGGGCAGAGTTCAGTACGCAGTTCAGGAACTACCATATTCCAGCTGGTATGATCAAGATCAAGAAGAAGGAGTTTCTGTCATTGAAGCAAGGCAACATGTCAGTCAGCGAATACAGGGATAAATTCATTCAGCTGTCGAGATATGCCCCTGAAGAAGTTGCTGAAGACGAGAGGAAGCAGGAGCATTTCATTGAAGGACTTAATGGACCGCTGCAGTATGCTCTAGTGGCACACACTTTTCCATCATTTCAGAGGCTACTTGATAAGGCTCTTGCTATTGAACACAAGCGTGTTCAACTGGGCGATTTGAAGAGGAAGGCTATCTCACAGGGACAGGGTAGCAGCAGTGTTCGTCCTCGATACAGTTCACCACAGGGTACACCGACTCGACCAGGAGGACCACGCCCAGTTCAGCAATCACCACTGAGGACTCCACCTCCTCGACAGGCTACCCCTACTGGCACCCCGACGAAGTTTTCAGGACAGAGTCCAGGCACTACTTGTTTCAAGTGTGGGAAGGCTGGTCACTATGCAAATGTCTGCACACAGAGGATTGCTGCTACTCCAGTTCAGAACAAGCAGCAAACTCCAGGATCTGGCAAGGGATACTCTATTGCCAAAGTTAATCAAGTCAGCATTGATGCTACTCCGGATGGAGGGGACCTCGTAATTGGTATGTTTTATGTTAATGCAATTCCTGCAACCATATTATTTGATTCTGGCGCTACACATTCATTCATGTCTGCTCGATATGCCAACACAAATGAAATACCACTGCTAAATATGAGAAAACCCATGATAGTAATTACACCTAAAGGGCCTGTTGAGGCGAATCAAATGACACGTAGATTGACATTGACCATTATGGGTAGAGAATTTGGAGCTACTGCTATAATATTAGAGTCAAGCAGTATAGATCTGATACTTGGTATGTCATGGCTAAGAAAGGCAAAGGCCGTTATAGCATGTGGTATAGGTACCGTAGAACTCACTACCACTAAAGGAGAGAGATTTCAAGTTAATATTGCAGTAACCTCCTCATCCATGCGTGCAATGTTCTTTATACCTGAGGAGTTTGTTGGTGACAACATCCGGGTGGTTAGAGATTTTCCGGATGTCTTTCCAGAGGAGTTACCAGGGATGCCACCTGATAGAGAAGTTGAGTTTGTGATTGATCTTTTACCTGGAACTGCCCCTATTTCTAAACGGCCATATAGAATGTCCGTAGAGGAGTTGAAGGAACTAAAGAAGCAGTTAACTGAGTTACAAGAGGCTGGGTACATTCGTCCGAGTTCCTCACCGTGGGGAGCACCGGTACTGTTTGTACAGAAGAAGGATGGATCACAAAGAATGTGTGTGGATTATAGATCTCTTAATGATGTTACGGTGAAGAACAAGTATCCATTACCCCGTATTAAGGATTTATTTGATCAGATGAGAGGTGCTAGAGTATTCTCGAAGATTGATCTCCGATCGGGTTACCATCAGATGAGGATTAGACCATCGGATATACCCAAGACGGCTTTCTCGACTCGATATGGATTATATGAGTTTACTGTTATGTCATTTGGACTAACCAATGCACCAGCTTATTTCATGAATTTGATGAATAAGGTGTTTATGGAGTATTTGGACAGGTTCGTCGTGGTGTTCATCGACGATATTCTTATCTATTCTAGGAATGAAAGTGAACATGAACAACATCTAAGGTTGGTGCTACAGAAGTTACGAGATAATCAACTCTATGCTAAGTTCAGCAAGTGCGAGTTTTGGATTGACAAGGTACCATTCCTCGGTCATATTATTTCTAATGGAGGAATAGCAGTGGATCCTGCTAAAGTGAAGGAGATAATGGACTGGAGAGTGCCCACTATAGTTACTGAGATTCGGAGTTTCTTGGGACTCGCAGGATACTATCGGAGATTTATTGAAGGATTCTCTAAGATTGCCAAGCCTATGACATCGCTGTTGGAGAAAGGAAGAGAATTCAAGTGGGATGAGAAATGCCAAGAAAGCTTTGATCAGTTGAAGGAGAGATTGATGTCACCTCCAGTATTGATTATGCCAGATCTGCAGAAGGGATTTGACATTTATTGTGATGCATGTGGCCAAGGACTTGGATGTGTGCTTATGCAAGAAGGACATGTGATTGCCTATGCATCTCGTCAGTTGCGGAAGCATGAATTGAACTACCCCACTCATGACTTAGAGCTGGCTGCCGTTGTGCATGCACTTAAGATTTGGAGACACTACATTATGGGAACTAAGTGCCAAGTATACACGGATCACAAGAGTTTGAAGTATATATTCACTCAGAAGGATCTCAACCTTAGGCAACGCCGTTGGTTGGAGCTTATTAAGGATTATGATTTGGAGATTCACTATCATCCGGGCAAGGCGAATTTGGTTGCAGATGCCTTGAGTCGGAAGGAGCATGTTCACTCCGCTTTCGCTGTCCAGCTACCTGATGAATTAGCAAAAGACTTTGAGAGACTCAATTTGGGAATTGTTACTCACACTGAAGGAGTCACCATTGAATTGGAACCTACCTTGGAGCAAGAGATTCGTAAAGGTCAGATCGGTGATGCTAAGATTCAAGAGATTAAGGATCTTATTACTGAAGGAAGAGTTCCGGAATTCACGGAGGACGAGCAAGGTACCATATGGTTCAAAGATCGGATATGTGTTCCAGAGATCGATAGCCTCCGTGAGGCTATATTGAAAGAAGCTCATGATTCAGATTACTCCATCCACCCTGGAAGCACTAAGATGTATCAAGATTTGAAGCAAAAGTATTGGTGGTATGGACTGAAAAGAGATGTGGCTGCTCATGTGGCTAAGTGTGATGTATGTCAAAGAGTCAAGGCCGAACATCAAAGACCCGCTGGACTATTGCACCCATTGAAGATACCCAAGTGGAAATGGGAAGAAATTGGTATGGATTTTATTGTTGGACTACCCCGCACTCCAGCAGGATATGACTCTATTTGGGTAATTGTGGACAGATTGACAAAGGTGGCTCACTTTATACCTGTAAGGACTAATTACACGGGAGCCAAGCTAGCAGAATTGTATATGACTCGGATAGTTTGTCTACATGGAGTGCCTAAGAAGATCGTGTCTGATCGAGGATCACAGTTTACTTCTCGATTTTGGAAGAAGTTGCATGAGAGCTTGGATACAAAGTTGAATTTTAGTTCAGCCTACCATCCCCAGACTGATGGACAGACAGAGAGGACCAACCAAGTGCTGGAAGATATGTTAAGAGCTTGTGCTCTTAAACATGGTGGCAGCTGGGAGAAGAGCTTACCCTATGCTGAGTTTTCTTATAATAATAGCTACCAGGCCAGTTTGAAGATGTCACCATTTGAAGCTCTATATGGTAGAAAATGCAGGACTCCTCTGTATTGGGATCAAACTGGAGAAAGACAGTTCTTTGGACCTAAACTTATACAAGAGGCAGAAGAACAAGTTCGAATGATAAGGGAAAATTTGAGAATTGCACAGTCCAGGCAAAAGAGTTATGCTGATAATAGGAGAAGACTACTGGAGTTTAAGGAGGGTGATCATGTCTATTTGAAGGTGTCACCACTTCGTGGTATGAGGAGATTTAAAGTAAAAGGGAAGTTGTCCCCTCGCTATATTGGACCCTTCTTGATCTTAAAGCGAGTGGGTGAAGTTGCATATCAACTGGAGTTACCCGATCATCTGTCAGATGTACATGATGTGTTTCACGTGTCTCAGCTAAAGAAGTGCCTCAGGGTACCTGAGGAGCAGCTACCACTGGAGGACCTTAGTGTTCAAGATGATCTGACTTATGCTGAGTACCCCATCAAGATTTTGGACACTTTGACTCGAGTTACAAGAAGTAAGGTGATAAAGATGTGCAAAGTTCAATGGAGTCACCACGGTGAAGATGAAGCAACTTGGGAAAGAGAAGAAGAGCTTCGTATAGATTTTCCCCATCTTTTCCCTAGATCTTCTTAAATCTCGAGGACGAGATTATTTTTAAGGGGGGTAGGATTTGTAATACTCAAAAATTGTATAAGAGGATTATATAGTGAATTCCTTGTCTTATGTGCCATAGTTGCATCATAAAAAGAGCATACATGAAAGTTGGAGGTGAATTAAAACAAAGGATAAAAAGAATATGCATCATGTTGGAGTTTTATATGTTTGCACATTAAATAAAATAATAAGGATAATAACAAAGAGATAATAATTCTAAAGGTTGGATCAAACCCTAAATGAAAATTAAAGTTTGAAAATAAGAAAAAGAGAAGGGTTATAAAAATACATATATAAATAAAATATATATGAATAAATATATTCAGGATTGATATCCCTAATCTCACAAATATAAGTTGAAGTGGTGAGCCATAGAAATTTGAATTTAAGTTTGAATTCAAATTTAACTTGGAAATGGGAAAAGAAAATAGAAAATAAAATAGAAAAAAGACTAAAACCCTAATTGGGCCGTCGGCTAGGAATTTGGCCCACCAGGACTTTCTCACCGCGCGGCCCAGCTTACCAAAACCCGCGCGCCGACAGGTGGGCCATGCTGGTCAGTTGCCGCGCGCGCCGGGTGTCTCTGCGGCTGGGCCCATTGGGCAGCCTCTCGCAGTCTCGCCCGCACGGGTTCCTTCGCATCTCACTGATATGTGGGACCCCTTCGTCATAACCGTCCCCTTCGCTACGAACGCGGGCCTTAACAGACGCGCAACAGAACCCGAGCTCCATGGCATGACCGAAATCCTCGGATCTGCTGACGCGAACCTCGCGGAACCAACCTACCGCACGTCGGGGGGATTAAAGGACACCGTCCCCTCACTTCTCCCGTACACCCATCCAGACGTTGCGCGACCAGAGAGAGGCGGAGAAGGAGAGAAGGGTGGCCGCGTGGGGATTTTGGAGTCGTCGGCAGCCGGGCCTTCGATATTGTGCCCGGCGTCTTCTACGAGTTCGAGCGGGTGTGGTGGTACCCTCACCGCGCTGGATTATCAACCGGAGCTCGGGGAATTTCTCGCCGTAGTTGGGCTTCGCTGCGGATCCGCCCTGTGCCGTGGACGGGTGTACTCCCCGACCTAATTTCTGGTATGAAGTCCTCCTCCGAGTTCGCCTTGATTTCCTTTACGCATAGCACCTGTCGGAATAGAGTTTAGGGCGCTGGAGCACTGGATTTGGATCTCACCGGCGATGTTCCGCCGTGTTGGGGCGGCGGCGCGGCCGTGTTTGGTGACGAGGAGAGAAGACGTGTTCGCCGCCGTCAGATTCTCTTTGGACGGCGCAGATTAGAATAATCAGCGTACCGCTTCGGGTGGGATCGTGCGCCGTCCGATCTTGATCGGTCGGTAGCAAATCAATACGGAATATTTAAATCTGAGCCGTAGATCGCGAATCGGACGTCCGTTATAGCGTACCGGTTCATTATATGGACCGATTTAATCTCGGCCGTCCGCGCTTGATCGGATGGCCGTGCTCGGCCGATACCCTTTCGCTGCGTCACATTTGCTAAAGAGTCCCTGTGCTTAATTGAAATCAACCCGCAATCCAGTGAATAGTAGCCTGAGTCTGTAGAAGTCTTACCCGAGACCCCTGCGTTTTCTGGTATTCGAGGCCCGATCCAAAGAACTTTAAAAATCAGAAATTAATATCAGAAATTAATTTTTAGTGCATAAATAAATGTTAAAACTTGTTTAATTCATAGTAAATGCATATGAACTCCAAATTAGACCATTCCAGTTCCTAAATTTTCATAAAATTATTGTCTGTCTATTTGTGCCACTGTTTTGGCATGAAAAGCACATTGGAATTATTTTAGTACTCAATCTTGTATTAAGCACATAAAACCTTAGAAAATCCATAACTTAAAATATATAACTCTAAATTTAATGATTCCAGTTCCTGTGATCTTATTTTAATGTCTAGTTTATTACTGTATATTCCATTTGCATGTTTGATGTGATGTTAATTTATGCTATACTATGTATGTATTGTATTGATGCGAGTAGACGAGCAACCTACAGTGGAACCTGAGCTTCAACAAGTTGAGATAGCTGAGCAGGAGCTCATTGAAGGCAAGTTGTGCCCTTGATCACTTCTTTTACCCATTCATGTTCTTATTATTCATAATGATCTGCATAGGATAATTTTGCTGGGACCCAATAGGATGCCCTAGATTTTGACTATCTTTATACCTTGCTTCACCACTGGTTTTACTACTAAAGTTTTGGGTAGTACATGCTATTGCTTTATGTGGATTTGGGTATAGAGATATTCATCACTCATTGTTATACTATTTATTGTTATCTGTTTTATTCTTCCTTGTTCATGTTAAGATCATTATGTTAATGGGAACATGGAGAACCACCCGGGAAAACAGTGCTACCACAAGGGTTTAATGGGACGCCCTTGGCTGATTAACTAGGAAAGCTAGGGGAGGGCTACCTTACCCGAAAGGGGCAAGGGCAGTAGGGGAGAGGTCAGTGTAGGGAGGTCCCTGGTTGATTTTGCTGCGATGGCGGTCAGCCAGGAACCCTGTACTGGATCTTCCTATAAACTGTAGCGGGTAGTCTGAAGCTAGTGGAACTTTGTAAAGGCCTCGTAGTGGTACCCTGCCTCGCTTCCTAGGTAGAGGTGTATGGAGTCTGATCAACTCCGTGGCAAATGGGTAACACGACTTGTGGGTAAAGATGCGCAACCTCTGCAGAGTGTAAAACTGGTATACTAGCCGTGCTCACGGTCATGAGCGGCTCGGACACTCACATGATTAAATTATGGAACTTAAACTTAACCTGTCATTTCATTGCATTTGGGATTATTTTGTTATTACTTTTACTTATTATTACTATGGTTTGGTATTTACTTACACTTAGTAATTGCTAATAAAATTTTGACCAACTTATAAAAGCAATGCTCAGCTTCAGCCTTTATTTCATTGATCAGCCTTACACTTCATGAACTCCCACCTTTGGTGAGTTTATGCCACATTATTCCCCATGACTTGTTGAGCTATGAACGTATGTGAGCTCACTCTTGCTGTCTCACACCCCCCCCCACAGGAGAAGAGCAGGTGGTTCAGGAGGAGCCGCCTAACACTGAGGAGTTCGATCTGATCTAGGTGGCGTTTCTCAGTCGACATTGGCGCCAACGATCCTTAGTTCGTTTTTTTATTTATTATTTATTTTGTAATAAGTCTTCCGCTATGTAATAAATACTCTGATGTTTATGACATTTATCTCTATACACTCTGTTATTATATATGTTGTCTTCTTTGGCGCATGTATGAGATGCACCCGGCTTTGTTTCTTTAAAACCGGGTGTTACAATGACGACTGTCTGAAAAGCGTCGAAGCTACATGCGATGATCTGCTTGGGCTGTACTCTAGAGCAGAAGATAACGCATTATCTGTGGCCTTCGGGAACCGGAAAAAGAAGAGACTAAACAGAGTTTTTGATGCCCTTGGGTTCATGTATCCTGACTACCATTACCCGCCCCGGGGGCAAAAAAGAAAAAGTGGAGGTTCCAGGAGAGATGATGCTTCAGCTGCTCCGAGCGAGCCAGCGCCGAAGAGGAAAAGGGTGAAGGTCCTTACTTATCGACCACGCTATATTGAACCGGCCATAGTGCCTAACTTTGGCGGTGAGACCTCTTCGGTGACCGAAGGCAAGAAACCTGCGATTACGCAGAAAATTAAACCGCAGAAAACTGAACCGTCTATATCGCCGAAGGCATCATCAGCCAAATTAGATGAGCCGAAGGCCATTAACATTGAAGAGATGAAGGTTGAGAAAGCAAGAATATTGGAAGTCATAAGTCCTTCGGCAGAGGTGACAATGCCGAAGGCACAAAAGGATCTTTCGACGACCCCCAAGAGGAAGAGAATGGTCAACGTATTAGATGTGCTAGAAACAATAAAAACTTCAAGCTCTACTCCGAAGAAAGCTGTCGAAGCTTCGGATACACACATTAAGGCTGAAGCTGCCAGGGTCCAAGTCGAGACCGAAGCTGGGCCTTCAAAGCCCGCCAAGGAGAAATCCTTGGAAATCGGAGAAAAGACAGAGAAGGAAGCTGCAGAAGCAATTCTGACTGGAAAAACCGCCATTCATATTCCCGAAGCATCATCTGAAGATCCTGATTATATTATACGACATGCTTCGGGAAAGAGATTATCTGAAAAAGAAAGGCAAGAGGCTCAATTCTATGCTCAAAGATTGAAATATCCAAAGGGGGCACTGGTATTCAACGGCAGCGGGGAAGAAGACTTCTTGTATTGTCTCCCAGACAGCAAAGAGATTTCTGTCTGCCGAGAGATGGGCAAGAGCTTCGGTTTCCCTACACTAGAAGACAGGCTCTCAGTGTTATCAAAAGATGAGTTGGCCGACAGCTTAGCATACAATAGTTTAAAAGTGAGAAAATTAGATTTTTGTATTTAAAAACAAAATTTTCCATTTGCTTACACTTAATACCGCATTTTTTTGCAGGGCCTTATTCTTAGCAACGCCCTTAGGGCACAAAAAAGTGCCGAAGATGAAGGGTATACCATATCCTTGAACAGCCTTCGTTCCGAAGTGATTGAACTAAGGAACGAAGGTCTTGAAAAAGATAAAATATTACACTCATTGTTGAACAAAATAAGAGAAGACGAAGTTGCTTCCAAAGCCCAAGCTGAAGCTCAAAAATACGAAATCGAAGATCTTCGGAAACAGCTATTCGAAGCTAAAGAAAAATGCGGTGTTGCAGAGGCTGATCGAGATATTAGTGTATATTGGAGGAACCACTTACAAAAAAATAGTTGATGAACTTCGTGCATCCAAGGAGAGGTGCTATGAAAAGTCTATAGAGTGTGTTAAGAAAATAAAAACTAGTTTCGCCAATGTTGACGTATTTTCTAACAAAGACAACTTCGTAAGGGGTGATACTGAAGGCCCAATTGATTGGATCAATAACGAAGCTGAAGATTTTGAAGAAGTTTTGAATGGTCGCGGGGATATCTGCGCTTTCTCGGGTGCCAGGGGAATCACAGCTATTTTAGAAAAATAAGGCTGCGACCATGTGAAAGCTTTAGCTCAAGCCGAAGCTACTTTATCTGTTGAAGATACACAAGATCCCTCGGCTGAAGCAAGCTTAATTGGCGAAAAATTCTTTACTGACATCTGGGAGAATGGCGGCCGAGGGATGGCGCACGAGATGATAAAAAAGAGTGAAAAAGATTCCCATGATTCAAAAGAAGCGACGAAGGCAGCTGAGAAAGCGGCGGAACTTGAGAGGCAAATAGGTATTACTTAATAACTTTTTAACTTTATTTACTAATTTTGCGACTTCGGACTTATTTACATTTTATATCGCAGCTGAACTATCTCCTCCTCTAGAGCCCCTCGAGTTGACGGCCAACCCAGAAGCAGAAAAAGAAGATGAAGTTACTAAAGTGGCTGAAGCTATTCTGGACGAAGTTGTTAATCGACTGCTGAACGAAGCTGCAGAAGCAGTTTTAAAAGAATAGCTTCTATTGTAAAAACATTTGTAATGTAATATTTGCTGAACAAAGTGCGTAGTATTTTTATAATTTTGAATGCAATATTTAAACTGCTTGTAACTGAATTCTTTACGATGCATGAAACCTTACGTACATACCATTTTTGAGCCTTCGGCGAAAAAAACACCTTCCCTTCTTTTCATGCGTTGTGAAGAACATCCATATTTCGTAAAAACATCTGATCTTCGTAAAATCATTATGCTTCGTGAGCAATAGATCAACTTTTCATTTTAGAGTTTGACGAAGCCATACTTCTTCAATACTTATGCTGTGCCTTGGCACTGCTTTTTCGAATCAATCCCCAAAGATCAACATTGAATCCCCTTCTCGCGCCATTGATGCAAGATGATGTTGATGTTATGCTATGCAAAATGATGTAATGATGTTATGCTATGCAAAATGGTATTTGTGCCGAAGATACACACCCATTCCCTCAATGAAGCACACAATCTTTTTGCCGTTTATTTTTCGGCTTCACCACTTATTTTTCGGTGTATCAGCACTGACTTTTCACTGTAAGTCTCCCTTAGGAGCTTCTTCGTCTTTTACTTCAGCGGAATCAGCGTTTATTTTTCGCTGTAAGCCTCCCTTAGGAGCTTCTTCGCCTTTTACTTCAGCGGAATCAGCGTTTATTTTTCGCTGTAAGCCTCCCTTAGGAGCTTCTTCGCCTTTTACTTCAGCGGTATTCGCGTTGACTTTTCGCGCTTCGTCTTTTACTTCGGCGGAATCAGCATTTATTTTTCGCTGTAAGCTCTGTATTCCCTTTGGAACGACTTTTGAGTAGAAAACTTACACTGTGCTCCCTTAGGAACGACTTTTTGTTGCTTCGGGAGACTTACATTGCGTTCCTTAGAACGACTTTCTATTGCTTCGGCAAAACTTGTAATGTGATTATCAACCCCGCTCCCTCTTGAGAGCAACTTTCGTGCTTCGCCAATTTTTTGGATTTCGTGAGTCTGTAAAAGAGATATATTTCCACTATGACCAAAACGAAGCTATTACAAGGAATTGAAAATGACAGGAAAAAATTTAAGCCTTTAACGATTGTTCTCTATTAAAAAAGAAAAATGATAACGAATGCCAGAACTATTTCAGAAGTAGGATATCTTCTAGTAGATGTGCTTCGATTCTGGCACAGTATTGTTGACTGTGCGAGCTTCAGACTCCTCTCTGAAGTCTCGTTGCTGATGAATGTGCTGGCTCCCTTCTGGCTGCTGGCCTCGTTGCAATGGTGGTGGGGGTGCAGGCTGTTGCCAAGATGCCTGAGGCTGGCTTGTCGAAGCAACAGAGGCTGCAGGATGGTTACCCACGTACTATGGAATGTACGGCGAGTGGTACGAAGCAGTATGCATGACTTGCTTTGGCTGGCTTTGTTGGGCTGCAGCTTCTGCTATCTCTTTCTGTTTCTGGATGGTGACATGGCACATCCTGGTAGTGTGGCCCTTATCCTCACCGCAGAATAGACAATAAATTTTCCTGGGCTGATCCCCAAACCTTCCTCCGAAGCCCCTGGCGCCTCTGCCCCTTGGAGCTAGGGGCTGAGGATAGCTCTGTTGTTGCCCCGAAGCCTGGGAAGAATATTGCGGCCTCTGTTGTTGACTTCCCCTGTCGTCATTCTGAGTGGAATGAATTGATCTGACGTGCCTAGGGTGAATCCTCCCTCTGAAGCCCCTGGCCATTTCGGAGAACCTGTAAGCTTCCTCCCTTCTCTGTCGAAAATCATTGTCAGCACGGATGTATTCATCCATTTTCTGAAGCAGTTTCTCCAGGGTTTGAGGGGGTTTTCTAGCGAAGTACTAGGCTGAAGGTCCTGGCCGAAGCCCCTTAATCATGGCCTCAATGACAATTTCATTGGGCACTGTTGGCGCTTGTGCCCTCAGACGCAAGAACCTTCAGACATACGCCTGGAGGTATTCCTCTTGATCTTGCGTGCACTGGAACAAGGCTTGAGTGGTAACCGGCTTCGTCTGAAACCCTTGAAAACTGGTGATCAGCATGTCCTTCAACTTCTGCCATGATGTGATTGTTCCCAGCCGAAGAGAGGAGTACCAAGTTTGTGCAACATTTTTGACTGCCATGACGAAGGATTTTGCCATGATAGCAGTGTTGCCACCATACGAAGATATAGTTGCTTCGTAGCTCATCAGAAACTGCTTCGGATCTGAGTGTCCGTCATACATGGGGAGCTGGGGTGGCTTGTAAGATGGGGGCCAGGGCGTAGCCTGCAGTTCTGCTGACAGAGGAGAAGCATCATCAAAAGCAAAATTTCCATGATGGAAATCCTCATACCAGTCATCTTCGTTGAAGAAACCCTCTTGGTGCTGGTCTCTGTGGTGGGGCCTTCGGTGTTGCTCATCTTGAGCAAGATGACGCACTTCTTCGGTGGTTTCGTCAATCTGCCTTTGCAGGTCAGCTAACCGAGCCATCTTCTCCTTCTTCCTCTGTACCTGCTGATGAAGCATCTCCATATTCATGATTTCTTGGTCCAACTCATCCTCTTGTGGTGTTGGACTAGTGGCCTTCCTCTTCTGGCTTCGGGCCTTCCGAAGGGGAAGGGTCTCCTGGTTCGGGTCCAGCGGTTGCAGAACGGCAGCCCCTGTTGCCGAAGCTTTCTTTGGCGGCATGATGAAGGTCGATGCTTGCCGAAAGTGGTCGAAAAAGGGTTCACCGAAGGTGGGCGCCAATGTTGGGGACTTGTTCTCAAGTGCTATGAGTTAAGAACAAGGCAACACAGAAAACGTTAAATGTTAAAGCCCTTCGTCCTTCGAAGCATTATCTCCCTCAGGATATAATGACTTTCGGACGAAGGTAATGAAAGACATACCTTCATCAACATAACATATAGAGATGAAGAAAGAATTATATAAAACATAAAAGATACAATAAACAGCTATATATTATTATTATCTCGTTTTTATTTCATTACCATGAAAGAATAGAAATGATATCAAATTACAAGGGTACCTTCGACTTGAGAGAAGGTAAAAGTACCAGCGTGACGCAAGAATCAATGCTCAGTCCGCGTGAACAGTACGGAGTTACTGTTCATCTATTTATAGGCACGGGACGCAACCCATGTAAAATTACACTCATGCCCTTTACATTTGCTAATAACTCTATAGTAGTCCATCGAGGTC
The DNA here is from genome assembly GCA_029449295.1 of Zea luxurians. Classification (NCBI taxonomy): domain Eukaryota; kingdom Viridiplantae; phylum Streptophyta; class Magnoliopsida; order Poales; family Poaceae; genus Zea; species Zea luxurians. The sequence goes on from JAOPSE010000023.1 coordinate 51,858,567, forward strand.
TAAATAGCCTTTTCATCTTTAAGTCGGTTTCCCTTTTCTGCTATCATGCCGAAGCTCTCCTGCGCACAGCTTCGGCTTCACGCTATCCTTCGTACTCTTTCTCGTGCTTCTTCACGCTGTGGTTTCAACTTAAGTCCAAAGATACGTGTTCATGCATTATACTTCCAGAAACATTGTTAAATCATGTTTTTGAGGATCTTCGGAAGCCGAAGGCCCCCAACAGGCCCTGTACCGGTTATCAGATTTTCAGTGTTGTGAAATCTCCCTTGCTTTATCCGATAACCTGATGCATCCTGTGCCAAATTGTTAGATCTATGATTCTCAACTCTAGAGATATGCCGAATACTGAATTAGTCAAAAGAATGGATTATGCTCCAACATTTTTCAAGGTAACTATTTAGAGTACCATCAAAACATTGATATTTTTCTAACACCTGTTGGACGACCATCTAAGAATCACCAAATGCCTTCACATGTTTTACTCCCATATAATTTAAAAGTTCCAAGTCGAACAAAAGGGCCTCATATTCGGCTTGATTGTTAGTGCAATAAGTTTTCAATCGGCTAGAGAAGTCGAAGGAGACATTACTCGGTGAAACAAGTACGATGCCAATTCCTTGCCCTTCATTGCAAACCAATCCATCAAAATATAAAGTCCAAGGAGTAATAGTGAGGTATGACATGTCTAGTTTATGAGTATCATTAATCCGATATTCTACAATAAAATCTGCTACGACCTGGCCTTTCATAGATTTCAATGGTTCATAGGCCAAGTCATACTCTATGAGTGCATAAGCCCACTTACCAATTCTACCACTCATAAGTCATAATTAGGTTATGCAACATGTATTTGATCACATCGGCTTGACCAGAAACAGTGCAATGACTAGACAGTAAATAACATCTACACTTGGTGCATGCATAAAACAAGCATAAGCATAACTTCTAAAAGTGTACCTCGTTTCAGCATCCACCAACTTCCGACTTAGATATGTCACCACATGCTCCTTTCCTTCAGTTTCTTGTGTCAGAACAGCCCCAATGACCTTATCTTTAGCTGCAATATATAATCGGAACGGTACTCCTGCTTGTGGTGCTTTTAATATGGGAGCCGCAGACAAGTATTTTTTAATGAGATCAAATGCTTCCTGCTGCTCTACCCCCCCAAGCGAATTCGGCATCATTCTTAAGCCGAAGGATAGGGGTGAAGGCATCAATCTTTCCGGCTAGGTTAGAAATAAACCTTCGTAAATAATTCACCTTGCCGAGAAACTTCTACAGTTCGACCTTACAAGTCGGAGGTCCCACATTCCAAATAGACTTGATTCGGTCAGAGTCTATCTCTATACCATGTTCATGGATGACAAATCCTAAAAACTTACCAGCCGACACTCCAAAAGCACATTTACGTGGGTTCGTTTTCAAACCATACCGACACATCTTATCAAAGGCTTTGCGCAAATTAGCTAAATGAGAATTAAACTCAGCCGATTTTACTACAATATCATCAATGTAGACTTCCATAGTGTTTCCTAACAGCTCATGAAAGATCAAATTCATAGCCCTCTGATAAGTAGCACCAGCATTTTTCAGACCAAATGTCATGACAACCCACTCAAATAAACCAATGAAGCCTGGACATATAAAGGCCGTTTTAGACGCATCTTTTTTGGCCATGAAAATCTGATTATATCCGGCATTGCCATCAAGAAAGCTAATAATTCTATTTCCTGATGCATTATTGATTAATGTGTCGGCTATGGGAATGGGATACTCATCTTTAGGAGTTGCTCTATTTAAATTGCGAAAATCAATGCATACTCTAAGCTTACCTGACTCCTTCTCCACCGGCACAATATTGGAGACCCACTCTTCGTATCTGCAGGGTCTAATAAAATTAGCTTCTAGTAGCCGGTGGATTTCGTCCTTGATTTGTGGGAGAAGATCGGGACGAAATGTTCTAGACTTTTGCTTGAAAGGTCTGAAACCGGACTTAATGGGCAGTCGATGCTCTACGATCTCTCGGCTTAATCCTGGCATCTCAGTGTAATTCCAAGCAAAGCAATCCGAATATTCCTTCAATAGACCAATCATCTCATTTCTAGGATCGGTCTCCAGGGTCTTATTTACAAAAGTCGGCCTTGGAGTTTTACCATCTCCTATGTAGATCTCCTCCAAAGGATCGGCCGATGTAAACCCCTGTCCTAGTTTATCGAGATCTCTGAATTCCTCTATCATGTCCCCCACAGAGGAATCGGATGATCTTTGTGTGATGGCGGACCCATCGATCTCGGGGGTCGGATCATCCGTAATATTGTCTTTATGCTGTGGTAGATGTTCGGTCTTAAAGACCAAACTATTTTGTGAAAGACCGGACCATTCGGCCTTAGAAGTTGAACTGTCTATGACCGAGGACTCATGAATTTTGTGTGTACTCATCATTTAAACTTTATTTAGGATTTAGCCGATTCTCCATCGGCTCTAGCATTACAGGAATGGAACCCTTCTTATCTATACTTATGAACTGGTAATAAGAAAAATATACTCCTGTAAGACATATAGCAATCTCATAAGTCCATAGTACAGGGGCATCGGCCACAGCGATGCAGGCCGATACATCAGCATGTACTTGTTCTACATCATCACCTACCCATTGTATTAACATTTGATGTAATGTAGAAGGTATACATTGGTTGGCATGAATCCAATCTCTGCCTAGGATTGGACTATAATTTCCTTCTACATCGGCGACGAAGAATGCAGCAGCAAGGGTCTTAGTCCTGATGGTTAATTCAACGGACGTGACTCCCCTGGCTTTGATCGAACTATCGGTTCCAACACCGCTAAGGGTCGTGTTAGTCTTGACAAGTTCCTCATCTTGTTTACCTAATTTTCTGTACAATGAATAGGGCATTAGATTTACAGTCGCCCCTCCATCTACCAACATTTTAGCAATCGGTATGCCATCAATGTGACCGCGCACAAAGAGCGGCTTTAAATGATTTGCCGATTATTTGGTTTAGTAAAGGCGACTTCTTTAGGACCAAAATCAAACTGGGCCACAACAGGTTCATCGTCGCCGACAATAGTACAATCGGTGGAAAATGTAATAACATTTACATCCATACTTGGGCGCTCTGGAGAAGCTTCATAGTCGAGTATTCCGACAATCTTGTTGGGCTTGTGCATGGTGACCGGACTGAGTGGCGCTCAATCGGTCTTATAGTGGTGGTGCCATCCTATCGAATACAGATGTTTGGGGTGCCCCCCCAAGCGGGGTACTGTGGCATCCCAAACGGGTATGGTGGCATGCCCCACATTTGATTTGGGACATATGGTAGAGGTATGCATGCGTATGGATATGGCATAGGTGGATATGGGGGTGGAGGTGTCCTTGTAGGTATGTTAGGTCTTAATTAGACAGTATGACCTTCCATTTTTTCCGATTGGTGAGGTGGTCCAATCGGTCTTACCTGATATTTCTCACGAATGGGTGAGCGGGGTCGCTTTGCTGGCCGGTCATTTGGACAATAATTGATCAAAAGTTGGGCTAGATTTGACCAACCGACCAGCTGCTTTAAATGTATTTGTTTTCCACGTACCTATCTCTGGTCGTCGTGGTTTGAAGGTACGCGGACGTTGCGAGTCTTGAGTATGGCCGGACCATCCACTGGAATTCTCCAGACCGTCCGGCGTGGTCCCGGACCGTCTGCGCCTGTGTGTCGGATCGTCCGAGATGCGCAGCACGGGTTCCTGCTCCTTGGTCCGTGCCTGCCCCCCAGCGCCGGGGGTCATGATGGTCACCTTAAGAGTCTCCCCTCCATCGGGAGTCTTCTCGGCCACCACTTTCCTGTAAGAAATTTTTTGATTCCCATCGGCCTCTCTTGCGTTGCCGATGATTATCTCTTTGTCTTTACCTTTATCGGTTGTGTTTGGCCGAACCAGGACTTTCTTGCCCTCAAAATCGATCATGTTCATCGGAAAGGGCTCCGTGTCCACCTGCATTTCCTGAAATTTCATTCGTCCTTCGTTAATGGCCGATTGAATCTGTCGATGGAATACATTACAATCATTAGTGGCATGAGAAAATGAGTTATGCCACTTGCAGTATGCATGACGTTTCAGCTCGTCGGCGGATGGAACAGTGTGATTTATTTTAATGTTGCCATTTTTGAGTAATTCATCAAATATTTTATCACATTTACCAACATTAAATGTAAACTTAACTTCCTCTTGCCGTTTCTTTTGAACCGGCTGCAAGGAAGAACAAGCCGAAGATTTGGCCTGCTTTGGCCAAATCATTTCAGCAGCATGTACCTCTGTTGATTCGTCGTCCGAGCTACTTTGGTCACATTCTACTATATGGACATTGTGACGAATGGTTTTGGCAGTCTCTTTGCTTCGGCTTTCACAGGCCAAAGCTCACTGGTGTAATTGTGCTAGCATGAAAAATTGGATGCCTTCTAATCTTTTTTTTAAATAGTATCGCAATCCATTAAAGGCTAATCTTGCTAGCTGCTTTTCTGCTAAGTGAATCCGAAAGCATTGGTTTCTTGTATCCCGGAATCTCCGGATGTAATCATTAACCGATTCGTCTTTCGCTTGTCGCAAGACTACTAAATCTACTAAATCTAATTCATAGTCACCGGAGAAAAAGTGATCATGGAATTTTTGTTCTAAATCCCCCTATGACAAAATAGAATTAGGAGGTAATGTAGCGTACCATGCGAACGCGGTTCCTGTTAATGACAATAAAAACAAACGTACGCGAAATGCTTCTGTGTCGGCCAATTCTCCTAATTGTGCTAGGAACTGGCCTATGTGTTCGCGCGTGTTTTTTCCTTGGTCACCCGAAAATTTTGAGAATTCGGGTATTCTGGTTCCCTGTGGGTATGGGTGGTGATCAAATCGGCTGTCATAAGGTTTCCGATATGATTGCCCCCAGGGACAATGCTTACTTCGAGCTTATCTCGGAACGCCCCAGCTATTTCTTCCCTCACTATATCAATGGCAGCCGGTGCGAGACCACCGGCTCTCTGGTCAAACATAGGTGCGGTTGGCTGGATATTGGCATGTTGTCTTCCTCCCCATTGGTTTGAGCTATGTGGTGCATTGTCATTTGCCCTATATGGCTCATAAGACTGATCGTTCCTATCTGACCTTCTAGGCGGGGCCGAAAAGCTTTCTTGGGCTCTGGATTTTGTATTAATGGGTTGATGTATTGCATAGTGTGATGGGAAGTGTTGCTGGGACGGGTGAGGCTTCAGGTAACAATCCTCCTCAAATAAGTCATGCGCGGACTGTCCAGACATTGGCCCGGACCGTCCGTGATTATATGCGGACCGTCCGTCGTTGTATGCGGACGATCCGACTGGGTAGTTTAGATTATGTGCCATATGTTGTGGCTCGGGTGCATGTCTGGGTAACTCATTAAAAATGGGCCCGACCGTGGCTGGCCCGGACGGTCCGCGCTCACGTGCGGACGGTCCGGGCATGTGCAGATCGGCTGATTTACTGCCAATTTGCGGTTGCTCAGGGTATGTGTCCATCGGCATCCCATAAAGGGGTTGTGACTGGTCGTGACAACCTATAGCTGATGTATTACTCGTGTTACCCCCTAATTCAACCTCGTGCGAAGGAAAATTTGCGATATTAGATTTATCAAATGCACGTACTAGTCTTCTATAATCGTTTTGCATACCCCCTATGATATTTTGCATTTGTTCATGATGTTCATCTACATAATTCCTAAGAGATTGTAGCTCATTTGTATTACTTACATTAGGGATATCTGGTGTGGGTCGGAGCGAAGCCGGATCCGTCGCCCGTTGTCGGACGACCTTTTTGTTCCTGTCCACTTTGAAGTTGGCTAAGAACTTTGCTTTTGCCTCCTGGATCATCTGCTCCTTGTGCTCCTCGAACTGAAGCTGTTCGTCGGCCGGCAAGGTTTCCCAAGTCGACTCTATAATATTGTTGGGGGAGACTTCAGAACTATCCCTTGAACCGGCCATTGAGGGCCGGTTTGATGGGTCTAGATGTGTTGTCCCCAGTGGAGTCGCCAAAAAGTATGTTGGCACCTTTTTGGGGGCGCCAATCACTCAACAAGAACCAGCGGCGGTGCTCTCTGGTTAGGCGCGGATGGTCCGCGACCCAAGGCCGGACGGTCCGCGACCTGGCGCGAGGCTAGGGTTCCCTGCCTGACGGCCGAACGGTACGTGCCCTAGGGTCGAATGGTCCGCGTGTACGCAGGGGCGGCGGAGGATCGCCGGCGGCGCCTGGATCTCGCTCCCGAGAGGGACCCCGTTGGTGAGTAGAGATCCTAGATGATGTCTAGGCTCGGGTAGACCGACCTAGACTCCTCTAATCGACGTAGAGTCGAAGAGAAGCGGAGGATTTGGGATTGGAAGACTAAAGCTAAACTAGACTAGAACTACTCCTAGGATAAAATGTAAATTGTATTGATTGAAGGTTCGATTGAGGAGGGGGGCTGGACCCTTTACAAACTAAATTCCGAGTTAATTCCGCGAATCTAGCTAACAACCGTAGCACAAAACTCGGAACCCTAATCTATTCTACGCACGTGCGGACCGTTCGGACCGCGGACCGTCCGGCCTCAGGGCCGGACCGTCCGCAGCTCAAACTGGTGCTCAACAGGATGATAAATAGGTATGAGGAATGATATTTTATGGTTGCAGTGGGTATAGGGAGGAATTTAGGGGAACCTTTGTAGAGAAGGGAGATATAGGGGAAGAGAGATTGGTAATGTGGCGGGATAGTAGGTATAGGGGAGAAATATAGAGGAAGCCATTGAAGATATTCTCAAGAGGCGACAATCGGTGGGGGATGAGCTCGAACAACCATTAAGACAGCGAGCTCGAGCAACCGCAGTCATGATGAGAGGATTAATGTTCCTTTAGAGCTAATTTTAGTTTGGGAACTGAGATCCCCTCCGAGAATTCATGAGATTGACGGGGAAATGAGTTTGTCCTCGGGAAGATAGTCTCGTGACTCGGGTAACACATTTACAAATTGAAAAGACGATGATGCACCTGCATCATGTAATCTCCATGTATAGGAACTGAGGACATACTTTAATTTCATACGAAATTGCACTCTAGCTCGTCACTATAAATAGAGGCACAATGTCATGCATTATGACACGTTGAGTCCTCGAATCATCTGCACAATCACTCAACACCCGGAGCTATTGTTTATCTCTTCTAACCTTCGAACTTTTGCCTCGATACCCGAAGGTATAATTGTAGTTATTTGTAATCGAGATGAGAATAAAAAAGGGATTTCTTATGTTGTGATTTTCTATAATTGTGTTTACCCATTCTCTTCCCTTTAAAATAATGATTTTAATGATCTTCTCTCTATAGTTGTGGTTTTTTATGATTTTAATGATCTTCTCTTTGTGATTTTCTATAATTGTGTTTACCCATTCTCTTCCCTTTAAAACAAATTACAGGGATGAAGACCTATCATCTCTAACTGTGTTGCCCTGTTTTGATCCCCTAAGGAATCGAAGGGGGTGATCAACAGGAGTGCTTCAGATTCTTCAGCAAAACGTAATAATTACCTACACATTATGACATAACAATAGTAAACATAATCCCTTCATCGTACAAACTGTATTATTTGTAACCACGGTGAACAAAAGTACTGTTTGTAATATGCTTTTGCCAGCACCGTTGACGTGGAAGAACATATACAAATTCTTATACTCTTGTTCACCAGATGAAGTAACAATAACAATCGAGCGTACCATGAGTGACAGCTAAAAGGGTAGATCTAAAGAAGATGCTTGAATGCCGATGTCTGCAGTCGAGTAACAACTAGATGCTAGACGAAGAACGTACTCCAGGGACGATTTCATCTTGGTAAGCGTACGCTATGACTCCGACGCTTTTCCATAGCCCAGCTCTGACATCTCCCAGCTCGTCCGTGGGGCGACCTCCTGGTGCGACCGAGTGTAGTGCTGAGCACAACCAAGAAAATTATTGAAGCAGTGATGCAAGTCAATTAGGCAGACTACAAGTCTAAACAAAGAGTGTTTCGCGAACTCTATAATAAGCAGATGAGGACACTTCAGTACTTCACCTCCATTTTCTTGAGTAACTCATGGGCAGTTGGCGCCGAAACAATTATATCTCGGCAATCTAGCTTGATAAAGCCTTCCGTTGCCCCTCTATCAAACAGCATGAGCAGCGGGTCGTAGTAGCCATCAACGTTCAGCAAACCGACCTGCAGTATGCCAAGATTAAGTTACTCGTTCAGAGCACATGAGCTACATACATGTTCACGGCCATATACTAATACTCACTGGTTTGTCATGAATCCCAAGCTGTGACCACGTTATCATCTCTAACAGTTCTTCCATTGTTCCGTACCCTCCTGGTGTCCAGAGAACCGTCATCGCCACATCAAACGAGATACATGTCGCTGCCAGCATGTACTGGAGAAAAAGAAGATGTAGATTGTGTACCAGGAAGAGCTATGAAGGCATCAGCTTGGCGTGCCATCTCAGCTTTCCTCTCGTGCATGTCGGAGACAACCTTAACTTCTCCAACGCTAGCACCAGATATCTAGTTTGAGATGAAAAAAAATTGTTGGTAACCGAGTTGATATAGAACTCTTCATGTCATGGATTTGCTTCCCGTGAGAGTGAATTTCAGGTCGTGGTTAAAAAAATCTCGCATGCCAAAGTTACATACTAGGCTACAATACCGCTATATATGGATGGGACAGTGGTCCAAAGGTTTTTTCGACATGCGCGAGAATGTTTTCTTTTTAATATAATGTTTGGAAGTTGTCTTATCCTACGGTGGAGTTTTTTATTTTTACACACAGTACTAAAAGTAGGTCATAGTTTCAGATCTCTCGCAGCTCCATTCTTCAGATATATGGCTAGCTTTCACGGCAGGACATGTATAAAATTTATCTCTAGGATTCTGGGTTCACTTTGGAGCGACTAGCTAGAAAGAGTAGCATGTTTGTTTTCCTAGCTCTAGTTGTCTTTGCCGCAATCAAAACTCTTCCGGGCTTGTTCGTTTTGGAGTGGATTGAGGGGGATTGGAGGGGATTAAATCCCCTCCTATACAAATTTGTATAGGAGGGGATTTAATCCCCTCCAATCCCCCTCAATCCACTCCAAAACAAACAAGCCCTCAGTTTGGAGTTACATATAGATAAAGGCAATCATCCGTAACCTATCATCTACTGCCTAATGGAATTTTTTTTATTTCTCACACTATTTCCCCCTCAAGTTGAGATGTCCTATTGGCAAGTTGCAGATTCTTATAATTAAACCCACCCAGTGGTAAACATTGAAACTCCAAGTTGTATCGCCCTAAAATCTAAACTGGCAGTCTGCAATTCACCTGCCCGAAGCCCTAGTTCCATTTCCTTAGTGATCACCTACTCACCTATTGCTAAGCCCCAGAAGCAAAGGGGAATCAATCAGCGCCAACAAACCTTACGAATCAAATGGTGACCTGGAGAGCACATAGGACTACGTGAGCTGCTACATACTACAGCAAGATCATGTGAAACCAACATCCAGGGCAGAATTCATGGATAGATTTCAAATGGAACAGCTGTAAGCAGGTGCAAAACCAAACGCGAGCCAGATTCTAGTTTTTAGCTGAGAGTTGTTTCGCAGTTAGCTAGATATTCTAGTTTTTAGCCGCTAGAGCAGAGTAATACTAGTAGAATTACCAATGGAGTGACACACAAAGAAGAGAACAGAAGAAAAGGACAGTTAATAATTTTAATACACACCTCAAGCGGCATGAGTGCTCTCGGAATCACCCTGCAAACGGATCAAACAGAGAGGCCACACGTTAGACAGATTGCAGAGTTCGAACAGAAGCAGAATTCTCCAGGATGCGCATGGTAAGTGGGTACCCGAGGACACTGCAGCCGCCACCAAGGACCGTCTGCGCGATCAGGCCCATGAGCCCGACGCTGCCGCCGCCGTAGACCAAATCGATCCCCTTCGCCACCTGCAGAGGCGAGAACCCGCAGAATCCCGTCCGGCCACGGAGCGTCAGGCGTGAGCGATCGATCGAGCCAAATCAGAAATTTTGGAAGCGGCCGTGGGCGCAGCCTTGCCATGGGCGGCGCATTACCAGCTCCTTGCCGAGGTCGAGCGCGGCGTCCCCGTAGACGGCGCGATTGCCGGGGTTGCTGCCGCAGAAGACGCAGATCCTGCCGAACCTGCTCGGCTCCGGCGCGCCCGCCGCGGAATCGCCCATGACGGGAGTGGCGGCGGGACGGAAGGAGGCTAGGAGAGGTGTTCGAGGAGGGGGGCCGGGCCGGGACTTACTCGGGAGAGCTTCAAACGAAGGCGGCATCTGAGCTTCTGTCCTCACGCGATCGTGCTGTTAAATAATCGCGTAATCAGTTTGCCGGTCAACTCTACTGGCCCCAGATGACATCACGGGAGCCCATATGTCAGGGTGCGTTTCTTGCAGATTGGCCCCGCAATCTGTATCCTCCTCTCGTAATTGAGTCCTTCCAACTTTTGTGTGACGTGATGGTGTGGCATTGGCGACGCGTGAAAACATTCGAAGGGAAATTCTTACGTCCATTTAGCGACTAGTACTGATTCTTTGTAGTTAATCGTTGTGCAGTTGGCTACTGTCATTAAGCAGAAGATTTCATGGTTCCTTTTTGTGGGACGAGAATTAAGGGCGTATTTGGCAGGGCTCCAAATAGCTCCAGATTCAAAAAAACAGCTCCACTTCATTTTTTTTATAGTCAAACACTCCCAACTCCAAAAACTCCAGATCCAAAAAAACTTGAATCTAGCTCCCAACTCCACCAAATCCATGGAGTCCCTCATGGGGTACTCCGCAAACACAGTTTTTGAAAGGACTCGTGAAGTTGTGTGGAAATTACCCACCATTGCCATCGTTTACACAGGATACCGCTTCGTTTTCTTTTTTCTCTCCCGATCGCATCTCCTGCCCGTCGCGCAAACCGATCGTTGCCCTAGTGCGTACCTGATCGCGCAGCCACCGCCGGAGAAGGACAGGATGTCCCGGCCGACGTCAAATCCATCTGCACGCGCAGGCGGCCAGCCAGCTGCCGCGGTCGGCCAGCCAGGCGCTGCCGCGGGCGGCGCACGCGCAGGCGTCCAGCCAGCTGCCGCGGTCGGCCAGCCAGGCGTTGCATGACTTGTTCGTTTCACTATTACAAAAAAAAAACAACGCCATGCACCATCTAGCGTCCAGGCACGGCGCGGCAAAAAGAAAAAAAACAGCGACATGCAAGTCTCCAGGCGTAGAAAAAAAGACCAACGCATTCTGTTCCGGAGGGCAAAAGAGGGCAATCCATTCAAATTCCTTGTTTTTGAAGCTGGAGTTGTTATTCCTGCCAAACACATTTCTCAGCATCAAATTGAGAGTCTAGCTCCATGCGTGGAGCTGCTATGTGGTGGAGCAGCAGCTTCAGAGTTGATTTGGTAGAGCTGGAGCCCTGCCAAACACGCTCTAAGTGCCAACTATGATATGTACTCTCCGTTCTAAATTAGTATTTGTTTTAGCTCTTAATTTTTATTTTTAGATAAAGGAAGCTTGTATTGAAAATACCAAGTCATTACATCAAGAGGATACAAATCCTTGGTACAGAACTTCCGGCCTCTGCCTAAGGCACATAGCCAACTAAAAAAACCAAAAAAGACATTGATCTAATGATAACCGATCCGAAGCCTAGATCGCCACCCGTGCCTCCGGGAGAAAAATGCCGTGGCCACCCTCACCAAGGTTCGTGATCCTGTTACAACCATAGGTCGAACCTCCTTCCTCTATAGAATAGCCCACCGTGAAAGGCATTGTGACGCCGACAAGATAACCTGCAAAGGAGAGCAATAGAGTTTTTCTCAAACACTAAATCGTTTCTACCGGTCCAAAGAGCCCAGCACAAGACCGCCGCTCCAAGTAGAAACACAGATTTCAGTATTTTATTCAGGCCCAAAAGCCATCCCCTAAACATATGTTCTACATTATGCGGTGGATTGAAACCGGTAGCCATTTGTACAATATTCCAAACTGACCGAGCTAAACGGCACTCAAAGAAAAGGTGGTTGATGGTCTCTTCCTTATGGCAGAAAACACAAGTTAAACTTCCATGCTAGTTTCGTTTGGCCAGATTATCTTTTGTGAGAATTACTCCCTTTCGTAAATACCATAAAAAAGTTTAATTTTCAAAGGGGCCTTCATCTTCCACATGTCTCTGTTTACATTAGGGGTAGTACTAAACTTTAAGGCTGTGTAAAACGATTTTACCGAGAACTTCCCATTTGGGGTAAGGTTCCAATAAAATGTATCACGGTCATGGGACAACTCCAAACCCTCTATGCGTGACAACAAGGAAATCCAATCCACCAAGTTGGATCCATAAAGTTGTCGTCGCCAGGAAAAGTTAGCTCTTAATTTTTATGCCTATATTGGATTGAAGGATGAAAAACCTAGACATAGCAAAAACTGATCCGATGCAGTTCTTCATCACCAAAAAACTGTCTGCCTGCAGGCTGCAGCTGCATCGAAGCTACCGCTGACCGCAACGACTCTCTGTTCGTGTGTTTCTCGGCCTCTGCTGGCCCGACACCGGCAGCTTATCCAAATACTGAAACGTGGCCTGCTGCACAAGATCTAGCAAACATTCCATCCAACCACGCCGTCGTACACACTGTGGTTAGTTGATGTTGGCGGGACAGGTCTGGGGCGACGACACCGTACGTGCTGGGCGGTCGCCGGCCGACGCAAACGCCACCGGCATCGGGGAAAGCTCGGCGAACCTTCCAAATCCGAGTACTTTTGCGGGATCTAAGTCCAGGTGGTAGATGCCCTCTGTCTCCAAACTCGATGGACAGGCGCCATTACAGTATTAACCATGGGAGATCCTCGAGGATTCTGCGAGTGGATCTGCAGACATGTGTCGCCGTCTACCGACACCCAGATAATCTGTACGTATAAGGTAACCCGGTGGCGGGGGGGGCGGGGACGAAAGGAGTATCTTATAATTTAGAATAGAGTAAAGAACTAAATTAATCGCTCCCAATTTCTTAACTTTGATCACAATATGGTGGCACAAGTTTTGGACGAGAAATGCATAACGTGCATTTTCCAAAATATACACGTTTTCCCTCAAGAAAGAAACATTGAATTCAATTGCCAGTTTCGTTGTGCTGATCCAGCAGGACCAACAGAGGTACAGTGCATACAAGTTATCACCAGCCCGCGCGACTTCGGTTTGGACCCCTCAAAGTAACAGTTCGGCGTTGGCACAGACAGAATTGTGGACGGTACCAAAATGAGCAACGAGGCATTGAAATCAGAGCATTACATACAAGTCAGCATGAACATGCCTAACGCGCATAGCATCATGAAAATAAACATGCCTAGTAAGTAGGTTTTAAAACAAGGCAACAGGCTGGCCATCGTTCTTCCTGTCCAAACTTCTTCTAGCGCCTCGACCTCTCAGAGTCAGACTGTTCAGCCTCTTAGAAGTAACCGAAACTTCCGATCCAGCGGTGCTTTGAGCATCTGCCGAAGATAGCGCTATCCTGCTGATGCGGTGGTGCAGATCAGAAGATCTCTGCCTTTGGAGCGGTAGCCTATGTGCTGTGCCAGAACCATTCAACCTTGCTTTCGCTGATTTAGTCCAGTTCATGTAGTTCGGCCCGTAATCAGACATTCTGTCTGATGTTAGGAAACTGGTGCCAGAGGCGGCTGGGGTGACGGAGGAAGTCGATGGGGAGCAGCTGGCGTCGCAAACGAAATCTGACGAAGAAGCTGAGATTGTGGAAGGAGGCGGCCTAGCTGCTGCCACCCTTGTCGTCATATTGTTTCTTCTGACTTTGACTGAGCTTGCATCTGAGAGTTTTGAGCTGGCTGCGTTCATCTCCTCGATGCCTTCTGAACACCGTGAATTGTTCGAGTGTTCGGTGTGGGTCTGCTCCATCAGGCGGCTCTCCCATGGTTTCGTCGCCATCGACCCATCCAAATGGCTCCAATCTTTATTGCTTCTGCCAGTTCCATGATTCCTGAGAGATGCAGCAGGGGAGCTGGGTCTTCCACTGTGGCTTGAACTTCGCTGTGAAAACAAAAAATAGCACAAAAAGAAATGAAGAAGAAAAAACAAGTGTTTTTTTTATTCCAGATCATTGCTGCATGATGATTTCATACCTGGTGGGAAAGAGCATAAGCAATTGCTCTTTCTCTCTTTACCGCACCCTCATGCCTCATATGCATCTTTGATCTTAGGTCATCCACAGTACCTTGACTATCACACCATCCTGCCTGCAATTTGAAACATGTCATCCAAACGTCCAGACAGTTTTAAGAATAGATAAAAGAAGTGAGTTTCATGGAGATCAAACTCTTTTGACACGATTAGCAACTCTATGAATCATGAAATCAAATATTTATGAAATCATATAATGAGACTTTATGCTGTATTGAGTGTGTGTTTCATCCATGTTTCATTTCATTCTATATGACACAGGAGTCTTGAAAACAATGCCACTAAACACCCACTAAGACAACTATATGTTTATAACTAAACAACTCTGCAGACCAATTGTCGGACAGAACACTCTGTAGCTAACAAAAAATTTATACCAACAGGCAACAACAAACGTGACATCAAAGACATTGCAAGGATGCATTATTGGTGGCATCATCAGACGCAGGCTTACTTATCAATGACCCTACCAAGATTAATTCAAGCACACATGATCAACATCAAACAATATATAAAATCAACATCGTTAATGTCAAAATCATTCCTACATCATGGAGATGTGATTTTACTGGTGCAAATCTCCATGAAGAGTACATATGAACATGTTGCGTAAATCATAATGCAGGCATAGCGCAGAGCAACTCAATAATCAGTACTACGAAGTAACCACAAGGAAAGAAGGCAACGCAACTGCAATGGGCTATGGCAGAACTCCGCACGAAACAAACGTGCGAAACCCCTTATGCCAGCGAAGCGACCAGCTAAAGCAAGTTTTGAAGAGCTTGTTTCATACCTCTGCTTCCTTGACAGGATCAGCAAGGCCGCTTCGGTCGTCGAGGATGTCCTGCGAGTGGCGGCCGTCCGCGGAGATCCGGAAGCGGCGTTCCCGCGCGCGCTCCTGGACCCTGACGAGCGCGTTCATGCACTTGAGCGTCACGGAGAGCTGCTTGCGCACGCGGCGGCCGCGCACCAATGCCTGCAGCCGCACGATGCCCCGCAGTGCCCTCAACGCCCTCCGAGCCTTCACGCATCCACCGACAGGAAACAGTGAGGGGAGAAAAAAGACCAGCATTTTTACCAGGAAACCGAGCAACGCGAACGGAGGCGGCGGCGGCGGATAAGCCTACCAGGAATGCGCGGAAGGCGGACTGAATGCGGACGGCTGCCCACTCCTGCCTGATGACGCGGAAGTCCCTGGGCTGCGCGCGCACGACGGCCGCGACGACAGAGCTGCTGAGCATGTCGGCAGTGGACGACGCCTCGGACGGCGCCTCCGACGCCGGCGCGCTGCTCCCCCGCTGCGAGGACGAGCTTCGCCACAGCCGGCTCCACTTCCGCCCCTTCCCCGCGGCGCCGGGCCTCTCCCTCTCTGCTGCCGGACGGAGTCCCACCAGCGTCCGGATCCACTTGCCCGACGCCCCCATCCACGCCGCAACGCGAAACCCCCGAAATTTCTCCTGCCTCTCTCCCTCCTGCGAAGAGCGTGCACTGCCCCCACGACGACGAGGCGAAACGGACAAATGGGCAAATGGGGGGAGGTCGTGGGAAGCGTGAGGCTTGGCGCCGTGCCTTGGCCGTTGTGCCTTGTGCGTGCTTCGGTTACGAGTCCCGGGGGAGCCGTTCGGGCGCGGTTCAAATTTTGAAACCCAGACGAGCACGGAGCAGTGGGAGCACCAAGCCGGGGAAAGACACGGCCGAGCGAGTTCCGGGCCCCACCATGTCAGACTTTCTTCGTCAAGGTGCAGGCGCGCGCAGTCGAAAAGGCGAGTTTTGCAGCTCACGCGCTGACCTTTTTTCGCTCGTTGGCTTCGAGAAAGGCGTGCTATTGATTACGGGTCTTTTTATCTGTGGCTTGTTTGAGTACCTCTAAGGGGGTGTTTGGTTGCTCCTGCTAAAGTTTAGCTCGGGTCACATCAAGCGTTTGACTTTTAAATAGGAGTATGAAATATAGACCCAACCAACTGGACTAGATTCGTCTCGTCTTTTAATCTTCGGCTGACAAATTAGTTTTATAATCCGACTACATTTAATACCCGGAACGGAGGTTCAAACATTCGATGGGACAGGGGCTAAATTTTAGCAGGGTGTAACCAAACACCCTCTAAGGCTATCCGCAACAGTTATCCCTAAGGGCATGCACAATGAGTGTCTTAAATTGTGTCTTAGAGTGTGTTTAAGGGTGAATGTAAAAAAACTCAAGACATGTATCTTGACGAAGACACAGTGTATTAGCTCTATGTTTGAGACAAGAGACTAACTGATTGGTCACTTTAATTTATTGAATGCTCTGATTGGTAAATGAATATGGTAAGACACACGTTTTAGACACGACCACTGTATTATATTGTGTTTTAGTTGTGTCTATACTTGGAGTACCGTGCAGCAGTGTCTAGGTTGTACATGTCCTAAATTTTTCCCCCTATATCACTTTCCCCCCCTATTTTTTCATCTCCCACAGCGGTTCCCCCTAAATACTCCCCTATACCCCACTATAACTATAAAATATCATTTTCTATATCAACTATCAATTTTTTATCTATTAACAATTACTCGTGGACCCACAACACAGTGTTTAGAGTGATGAACAGTGACACACTAGATCTGAGGAGAGAGAGAAGGGGGGCCGACGCGTAGGTCACTGTAGGGGGCACCGTTGTGGCCATGGGGTGCCCTCTACAGCCGGCATGCAAGGGGAGGGGGATGGCTAGCGTTTATCGTTGCGCACAGCCTAAAAACAATAAGGCCCACTTTGTAATGCGTTGGATTTCTCATGTTTTTTTTACTTTTTCTAAAAAAATAAACCGATTTCTGTGTAATTCATAAAAAATCTTACGTTCCAACGGAACAGTAAAAATCCTGCAGAAAGTCAAATAATCCTAAAAATTTAACTAGATTATCTAAAATAGTATAGTACTTCTATCTTTAAATAGGTTTGGTTCAAAAAAAAACATGTACGCTTGTCTTTAATCCGTATCGGGTTATACTGCTTCTACAATATTTTGTCTAAATGGATTGTAATTACAGCAGTTTAAACATTTGACTTTAAGACATGTTGGTTCGTGGTTAACTCTGCCACACTTTACCTAAAGTTAGTCGTTTGAATTAAAGAACTAACCTTAAGCAGAAAAATTTAGGCAAAGTATGACAAGTTATGCATCAAACCAAACAGGCACTTAATCCGAAGCAAACAAGCCTTATACTCCCCGTTGAGAAGACCACTGAGGACGGGTCTCTTTCAATCATTTCTCTATGTCAAATGGCCACTTAGACCAGATGAGTGTTCTTCGCTTCTCAACCGGGCACTTACTCCATACAAGGATCACCACACAATTTGGTGTCCCTTAACACTTTTACACAGTGAAAGAATTGACGGTGAGAATAAGAAAAGGCATGATCAAAACACCAAGCAAAAGAGCAATAAGAAAAACACGAGACCAAACTCTCCAAAGTCTCTCGCAAGGCACTAATCACTAATGATCACAATCACAATTATGACACTTATAGGATTTCTATTGCTTTGAATGTGGCTTGGAAACTCTTCCTTTTTCAAAGGAATGGAGTGAATGCTTGGGAAGCTTGGGTGCCATTTAAGGCGTGGTTTGTGTTGTATTTATAGCCACCAACCACCTCCTAGCCATTGTCATCTTTCTGCTACGCGCGGACGGTCCGCGCCTCTGGTCTGGACGGTCTGCCCCTGCAAGAATGTTTGCTGCTTGGAAATTTGGGAAGTAACCCTAGGGGCTATACTATCTTTTATGTAATGAACTATCTGGTCTGTAATAACTGTGAGATGTTTGACTTTGTGTAATGTGTGATGTATGTGATGATGGCCCAAGTTCATGAACATTTTTATGCTATGATGATCATTATTGTAATAGCTAGTTAATAACCTCTTGTATGATCCTCTATGCTATGAGTTATTTTCATCATGTTTCTCCTATGACATGTGATATGCCATGATGAGATTGAGTAAGTTTGTCATATGCATCACGATCTCATATATGACACTATGTTTATTGCACCCCTCGAATGGTTGTGTAATGTGTTGGTTATTCACTATCTCCAAATGTGTTGCGAAATTGACATATCAAGTCAATGTTAAGTTTCAAAACATATGCACACATCTAGGGGAGCCGCACATACGCAAGTATTTAAAATCTTGCTAATTACAATTCTTATATGTACTTACTCTAGTTTGTTTTGGCATCAATCACCAAAAAGAGGGAGATTGTAAGTGCAATCAACCCCAACTGAGGGTTTTGGTGATTAAATGACAAAACAAACAAAGTTTCTAACAAGTTTGCTCCTAGCATGTATTTAGTTGTTTTGAAGACAGGAGGAGCACAGATTCCATATTTATACAAAGGGTAAATCACTGAGGATTAATCATATACATCATATGGCGTGCTTCAAGTGTTTATGAACGACGTCCGTTTAAATTTTTACAATTCTTAAGTCGTAGAATTCACCATTCAATTAAGAGGGATCCGCACAAATGAGTAAGTTGTTGTGATGAACTCAGTCTATTTCCCTTCAAAATCCTCTAAGAAAACCTTGAATTTTGATCGTGGATGCTCTTGGTAAAGCTGGTCGAATTCCCTACTCAGCTAGCCCCAATTTTGGGTTCAGTTTTTTGAAAACCAACTCAACAAGGTTTCTGGACCAGCTCATCCGGTTTTGGCCCTAGTCCACCTTTCTACTCAGCCAGCCACAAGTTTGGGTTCAGTTTTTAGAAAACCAGCTCAACCGGTTTTTGCTTTGGTCCACCTTCCTACTCAACCGGTCACTGGACCGAAATCCAGCCTGCTAAAAACCAGCTCAGCCGGTTTCAAAACCGACTCAGCCGATTTTCGAGAGAAAAGCCCAACGACCACCAGCTTTTGGGGGCTCCTTTATATACCCCTTTGCCCCTCTCTCTTCATTCACTTTTGCCCATCCACGAATTCTTGGCTGACCAACACTCAAACAAGTGCATTTACTTCATCTCCCACATCCCAAATCACATCCCCTTCAATCATTTATAGGTACTATCTTTTTTTACTTGGCACTCAATTGTTCAAGTGTATACTAACAAATGTCAAATAAAAAATTGGAGGGAGTACTTTTCATGGAACCTCAAACCACTGAGAGCTAGATGTTATATTGTTTTTTCTGTATATCAAATAACCTACTCCTACCGTGCTACTTGATTAATTCATCATCTTTAGCCAATTATCTATGAGTTGTCACATGGGTGTCGCTGATGATCATGTTTCTAGAAACATCTACTTATCTCACTTTTTCCTTAAACGGTTTGGACAACTGTATGTTGGATTCTGTATAGAAGATCCTCTACAACAACAATTATGTATTGTTTGTGTTGAAATTCACCCATGCCGTTTTTTCTGATTTATAAATGTTGTGTTTACTATTGTTACCTCTGACATTCTGATGTTCCAATGTTCTAAAAAAGGTTGATTTTTCACTTGCATTAATTGTTCTTTTTGAATTTGGATCTTTGCTAGCAAGATTCTTTTATCATATTGATTTTGTAGCAACGTACGTGCACCTTACTATATATTTAAGGTATATAAACATCCACTTTTAGTGATGCTAACAAAAGTATAGAATAACAATTAGAGTTTTTGCATATCAATGTATTTTATCATATTGATTTCTGAAAGTCGCCTAGAGGGGGGTGAATAGGGCGAATCTGAAATTTATAAACTTAAGCACAACTACAAGCCGGGTTAGCGTTAGAAATATAAACGAGTCCGAGAGAGAGGGTGAAAAACAAATCGCGGGTAAATAAAGAATGAGACACGATGATTTGTTTTACCGAGGTTCGGTTCTTGCAAACCTACTCCCCGTTGAGGTGATCACAAAGACCGGGTCTCTTTCAACCCTTTCCCTCTCTCAAACGGTCACTTAGACCGAGTGAGCTTCTCTTCTCAATCAAACGGAACACAAAGTTCCCGCAAGGACCACCACACAGTTGGTGTCTCTTGCCTCAGTTACAATTGAGTTTGATCACAAGAAAGAATGAGAAAGAAAAGAAGCAATCCAAGCGCAAGAGCTCAAATGAACACAAATGTTGCTCTCTCTAGTCACTATTTGATTTGGAGTGATTCCGGACTTGGGAGAGGATTTGATCTCTTTGGTTGTGTCTAGAATTGAATGCTATAGCTCTTGTAAGGTGTAGGAAGTTGGAAAACTTGGATGCCTTTGAATGTGGGGTGGTTGGGGTATTTATAGCCCCAACCACCAAAAGTGACCGTTGGGAGGCTGTCTGTCGCATGGCGCACCGGACAGTCCGGTGCGCCAGCCACGTCACCCGACCGTTAGGGTTCGTGAAAGGGAATTAAGCTTACACCTTTATCCTAATTAATTTTGGCGGTTGAATTGCCCAACACAAATAATTAGACTAACTAGTTTGCTTTAGTCTATAAGTTTTAAAGGTGCCAAAGGTTCACAATAAGCCAATAAAAAGACCAAGAAAGGGTTCAAACAAAGAGATCAAAAGACATCCCAAAAGGCACCCTGGTCTGGCGCACCGGACTGTCCGGTGTGCCACCGGACAGTGTCCGGTGCACCAGGGCACTCGACGATGAACTCGCTACCTTCGGGAAAATCAGAGGGCGCTCCGCTATAATTCACCGGACAGTGTTCGGTGCCACACCAGACTGTCTGGTGTGCCAGCGGAGCAACGACTACTTCGCGCGCAACGGTCGACTGCAACGCATTAAATGCGCGCCTGCGCGCGTAGAGGATAGAGGACACGCAGTTGGCGCACCGGACAGTCCATAGGACCTATCCGGTGCACCACCGGACAACCTAGAGGCCCCACAAGTCAGAGCTCCAACGGTCGAACCCCAACGGCTGGCTGACGTGGCTGGCGCACCGGACAGTGTCCGGTGGCGCACCGGACTGTCCGGTGCACCATGCGACAGCAGCCTTCCAACGGCCATATTTTGGTGGTTGGGGCTATAAATACCCCAACCACCCCACATTCAATGGTATCCAAGTTTTCCACCTTCAACACATTACAAGAGCTATAGCATTCAATTCTAGACACTCCAAAGAGATCAAATCCTCTCCCAAGTCCGGAATCACTTCAAATCAAATAGTGACTAGAGAGAGCGACATTTGTGTTCATTTGAGCTCTTGCACTTGGATCACTTCTTTTCTTTCTCATTCTTCTTGTGATCAATCTCAATTGTAACCAAGGCAAGAGACACCAATTGTGTGGTGGTCCTTGTGGGAACGTTGTGTTCCGTTTGATTGAGAAGAGAAGCTCACTCAGTCTAGGTGACCGTTTGAGAGAGGGAAAGGGTTGAAAGAGACCCGGTCTTCGTGACCGCCTCAACGGGGAGTAGGTTTGCAAGAACCGAACCTCGGTAAAACAAATCATCGTGTCTCACTCTTTATTTGCCCGCGATTTATTTTGCACCCTCTCTCTCGGACTCGTTTCTATTTCTAACGCTAACCCGGCTTGTAGTTGTGCTTAAGTTTATAAATTTCAGATTCGCCCTATTCACCCCCTCTAGGCGACTTTCAATTGGTATCAGAGCCCGATGCTTCATTAGAGCCTAACTGCTCGAAGTAATGTCAGGAGCATCTGCCAAGAGGGAGACCGGGACCTGCGAGAAGCCCGCTACAAGCCATGGGAAGGCTCCATCCAGGGAGTCCGCCAACAAGGTGAAGGGATCCCCTTCACACAACAAGTCGGGTCGGAGCGGTGACAAGAAGAAGAAGATGAGGAAGGTGGTCTACTACGAGACCGACTCTTCGTCGCCATCCACCTCCGGCTCCGACACACCGTCCGTAACTTCTAAGCGCCATGAGCGCAAGAAGTTTAGTAAGATTCCCCTACGCTACCCTCGCATTTCCAAACGTACTCCTTTGCTTTCCGTCCCATTAGGCAAACCACCTATGTTTGTTGGTGAAGATTATAATATGTGGAGTGATAAAATGAGGCATCATCTAACCTCATTCCACACTAGCATTTGGGATGTTGTTGAGATTGGAGTACAGGTACCATCACCGGGGGATGAAGACTATGATTCGGACGAGGTCGCCCAAATCCGACACTTCAACTCCCAAGCCACCACTATACTCCTCGCCTCTCTAAGTTGAGAGGAGTATAACAAGGTGCAAGGACTAAAGAGCGCCAAGGAGATTTGGGACGTACTCAAGACCGCGCACGAAGGAGATGAGGTGACCAAAATCACCAAGCGGGAAACGATCGAGGGGGAGCTCGGTCGGTTCCGACTCAACCAAGGCGAGGACCCTCAAGCCATGTACAACCGCTTGAAGACCTTGGTGAATCAAGTGCGTAACCTCGGGAGCACAAAATGGGATGACCATGAAATGGTTAAGGTTATTCTTAGATCATTTGTTTTCCTTAACCCTACGCAAGTTCAATTAATTCGTGGCAATCCTAGATATACACTAATGTCTCCCGAGGAAGTGATAGGAAATTTTGTGAGCTTTGAGTTGATGATCAAAGGCTCAAAGAAAATCATCGAGCTAGATGGCCCCTCCACGCCCGAAGCACAACCGGTCGCATTCAAGGCGACGGAGGAGAAGGAGTCTACATCAAGTAGACAACACATCGACGCCTCTAAGCTCGACAATGAGGAGATGGCGCTCATCATCAAGAGCTTCCGCCAAATCCTCAAGCAAAGGAAGGGGAAAGATTACAAGCCCCGTTCCAAGAAGGTGTGCTACAAATGTGGTAAGCCCGGTCATTTCATTTCTAAATGTCCGTTATCTAGTGATAGTGACAGGGGCGACGACAAGAAGGGCAAGAGAAGAGAAAAGAAGAGGTACCACAAGAAGAGGGGCGGCGATGCCCATGTGTGCCGCGAGTGGGACTCCGTGGAAAGCTCCTCCGACTCATCCTCCGACGAGGACACCGCCAACATCGCCGTCACCAAGGGCCTCCTCTTCCCCAACGTCGGCCACAAATGCCTCATGGCAAAGGACGGCAAAAAGAAGAAGGTGAAATCAAAATCCTCCACTAAATATGCATCCTCAAGTGATGAAGATAATGCTAGTGATGAGGAGGATAATTTGCGTACCCTTTTTGCCAACCTAAATATGCAACAAAAAGAAAAACTAAATGAACTAATTAGTGCTATTCATGAAAAGGATGATCTCTTGGACTCTCAAGAGGACTTCCTAATTAAGGAAAATAAGAAGCATGTTAAGGTTAAGAACGCTTATGCTCTACAAGTAGAAAAATGTGAAAAATTATCTAGTGAGCTAAGCACATGCCATGATATTATTACCAACCTTAGAAATGAGAATGCTAGTTTAATTGCTAAGGTTGATTCAAATGTTTGTGATGCTTCAATTCTCAATCTTAGAGATAATAATGTTGAATTACTTGCTAAGATTGAAGAATTAAATGTTTCTCTTGCTAGCCTTAGAAATGAAAATGAAAAATTGATTGCTAAGGCTAAAGATTTAGATGTTTGCAATGCTTCCATTTCCGATCTTAGAGATAAGAATGATATTTTATGTGCTAAGATTGTTGAACTTAATGCTTGCAAACCCTCTACATCTACCATTGAGCATGTCACTATTTGCACTAGATGTAGAGATGTTAACATTGATGCTATTCATGATCATATGGCTTTAATTAAACAACAAACTGATCATATAGCAAAATTAGATGCTAAAATTGCCGAGGATGACTTAGAAAATAAAAAATTTAAATTTTCTAGAAGCATGCTTTATAGTGGGAGACGCCCTGGCATCAAGGATGGCATTGACTTCCAAAAGGGGGACAATGTCAAACTTAATGCCCCTCCTAAGAGATTGTCTAACTTTGTAAAGGGCAAGGCTCTCATGCCTCAGGATAACGAGGGTTACATTTTGTACCCTGCCGGTTATCCCGAGAGCAAAATTAGGAGAATTCATTCTAGGAAGTCTCACTCTGGCCCTAATAATGCTTTTATGTATAAGGATGATACATCTAGCTCTAGGCAATCAACCCGTGATAAATTGCCTAAGAAGAAAACTCCTATTGCATTAAATAATTCTAACATTGCATTTAAGACTTTTGATGCATCCTATGTTTTAACTAACAAATCCGGCAAGGTAGTTGCCAAGTATGTTGAGGGCAAGCACAAGGGGTCAAAGACTTGTGTTTGGGTACCCAAAGTTCTTGTATCTAATGCCAAAGGACCCAAAACCGTTTGGGTACCTAAAATCAAGAACTAAACTTGTTTTGTAGGTTTATGCATCCAGGGGCTCAAGTTGGATCATCGACAGCGGGTGCATAAACCATATGACGGGGGAGAAGCAAATGTTCTCCTCCTACTAGAAAAACCAAGATCCCCAAAGAGCTATCACATTCGGGGATGGAAATCAAGGTTTGGTCAAAGGATTGGGTAAAATTGCTATATCACCTGACCATTCCATTTCCAATGTTTTTCTTATAGATTCTTTAGATTACAACTTGCTTTTAGTTTCGCAATTGTGTAAAATGGGCTACAACTGTCTTTTTACGGATACAGGTGTTACTGTCTTTAGAAGAAGTGATGATTCAATAGCATTTAAGGGAGTGTTAGAGGGTCAACTATACTTAGTAGATTTTGATAGAGCTGAACTCGACACTTGCTTAATTGCTAAGACTAACATGGGCTGGCTCTGGCATCGCCGACTAGCACATGTTGGAATGAAGAATCTTCACAAGCTTCTAAAGGGAGAACACATTTTGGGACTAACAAATGTTCATTTTGAGAAAGACAGGATTTGTAGCGCATGTCAGGCAGGGAAGCAAGTTGGTGTTCATCATCCACACAAGAACATCATGACGACTGACAGGCCACTCGAGCTCCTACACATGGACCTATTCGGCCCGATAGCTTACATAAGCATCAGCGGGAGTAAGTACTGTCTAGTTATTGTGGATGATTATTCTTGCTTCACTTGGGTGTTCTTTTTGCAGGAAAAATCTCATATCCAAGAGACCTTAAAGGGATTCTTGAGACGGGCTCAAAATGAGTTCGGCTTAAGGATCAAGAAGATAAGAAGCGACAACGGGACGGAGTTCAAGAACTCTCAAATTGAAGGCTTCCTTGAGGAGGAGGGCATCAAGCATGAGTTCTCTTCTCCCTACACCCCACAACAAAATGGTGTAGTGGAGAGGAAGAATAGAACTCTATTGGACACGGCAAGAACCATGCTTGATGAGTATAAAACTTCAGATCGGTTTTGGGCCGAGGCGGTCAACACCGCTTGCTACGCCATCAACCGATTGTATCTACACTGAATCCTCAAGAAGACATCATACGAACTCCTAACTGGTAAAAAGCTCAATGTTTCATATTTTAGTCTTTGGTAGCAAATGCTTTATTCTTGTTAAAAGAGGTCGAAAATCCAAATTTGCTCCTAAGGCTGTAGAAGGCTTTTTACTAGGGTATGATTCAAACACAAGGGCATATAGAGTCTTTAACAAATCCTCTGGACTAGTTGAAGTTTCTTGTGACATTGTGTTTGGTGAGACTAACGGCTCTCAAGTGGAGCAAGTTGATCTTGATGAATTAGGTGATGAAGAGGCTCCATGCGTCGAGCTAAGGAACATGTCCATTGGGGATGTGTGTCCTAAGGAATCCGAAGAGCCTCCACAAACACAAGATCAACCATCTTCCTCCACACAAAGCATCTCCACCAACTCAAGATGAGGATGAGGCTCAAAATAATGAAGGAGAAGATCAAGAAGTTGAGCCACCTCATGAGGAGAGCCATGATCAAGGGGGAGATGCCCATGATCAAGAAGAGGAAGATGAACAAGTTCCAAGACCGCCACGCCCAAGAGTCCACCAAGCAATACAACGGGATCACCCCATGAACACCATCCTTGGCGATATTCAAAAGGGGGTAACTACTCGATCTCGTGTTGCTCATTTTTGTGAACATTACTCTTTTGTTTCCTCTATTGAGCCACACAGGGTAGAGGAAGCACTAAAGATTCGGATTGGGTGGTGGCGATGCAAGAGGAGCTCAACAACTTCACTAGGAACGAGGTATGGCATTTAGTTCCACGTCCTAATCAAAATGTTGTAGGAACCAAGTGGGTCTTCCGCAACAAGCAAGATGAGCATGGTGTGGTGACAAGGAACAAAGCCCGACTTGTGGCCAAGGGTTATTCACAAGTCGAAGGTTTGGATTTCGGTGAAACCTATGCACCCGTAGCTAGGCTTGAGTCAATTCGCATTTTACTTGCCTATGCTACTTACCATGGCTTTAAGCTCTATCAAATGGACGTGAAAAGTGCCTTCCTCAATGGACCAATCAAGGAAGAGGTCTATGTTGAGCAACCTCCTGGCTTTGAAGATAGTGAGTACCCTAACCATGTATATAAACTCTCTAAGGCGCTTTATGGGCTGAAGCAAGCCCCGAGAGCATGGTATGAATGCCTAAGAGATTTTCTTATCACTAATGGCTTCAAAGTCGGAAAGGCCGATCCTACTCTATTCACTAAAACTCTTGACAATGATTTGTTTGTATGCCAAATTTATGTTGATGATATTATATTTGGGTCTACTAACGAATCTACATGTGAGGAATTTAGTAGGATCATGACATAGAAATTCGAGATGTCGATGATGGGGGAGTTGAAGTACTTCTTAGGATTTCAAGTGAAGCAACTCCAAGAGGGCACCTTCATTAGCCAAATGAAGTATATTCAAGACATTCTAAACAAGTTTGGGATGAAGGATGCTAAGCCCATCAAGAAACCCATGGGAACTAATGGCCATCTCGACCTCGACACGGGAGGTAAATCCGTCGATCAAAAGGTATACCGGTCGATGATAAGCTCTTTACTCTATTTATGTGCATCTCGACCGGACATAATGCTTTCCATATGCATGTGTGCAAGATTCCAAGCCGACCCTAAGGAAGCTCACCTTACGGCCGTAAAATGAATCTTGAGATATTTAGTTCATACTCCTAAGTTTGGGCTTTGGTACCCTCGGGGATCCACATTTGATTTAATTGGTTATTCAGATGCCGATTGGGCGGGGTGTAAAATTAATAGAAAGAGCACATCGGGGACTTGCCAGTTCTTGGGAAGATCCCTGGTGTCTTGGGCTTCAAAGAAGCAAAATTCCGTAGCTCTTTCTACCGCCGAAGCCGAGTATATTGCCGCAGGCCATTGTTGCGCACAATTGCTTTGGATGAGGCAAACCCTTAGGGACTATGGTTACAAATTAACCAAAGTTCCTCTTCTATGTGATAATGAGAGTGCAATCCGCATGGCGGATAATCCCGTTGAGCATAGCCGCACTAAACACGTAGCCATTCGGTATCATTTTCTAAGGGATCACCAACAAAAAGGGGATATCGAGATTGCTTATATCTACACTAAAGAACAATTAGCCGATATCTTTACCAAGCCATTAGATGAACAAACTTTTAACAAACTTAGGCATGAGCTAAATATTCTTGATTCTCGAAATTTCTTTTGCTAATTTGCACACATAGCTCATAAATATACCTTTGACCATGTCTCTTTTATATGCTATGACTAATGTGTTTTCAAGTATATTTCAAACCAAGTCATAGATTGAAAGGGACTTCGAGTCTTCGGCGAAGACAAAGGCTTCCACTCCACTCCATCGAATTAATCATCCTTCGCCGTCGCTCCGAGCATCTCTCCAACTTTGGTATAATCTTCACTCATATGTTGTTTATCAAAGGGGGAGAAAATAGTTTCAAAGGGCTTATATTTCACTCAAGTATCCTGTCACACCCGGATTTTAGGGGTCCAAAGCCCGGGCGCGAACATAATCACTAGGTGTGCTGGAACCAAGTCTCACACATATGATGAATCATAACACAGGATCGAATGTCACAACTTTACTATATAATAGGAGTTCTATACAAAATAAATAAATAATTACATTATAAGGAGACAACGGTCCAACAACCCAAAGTTGACTGGGAGACGATAGCCTAGACCTCTCACGAACTCGCCACAGCATCCTCCATGCGCCTCATCCTGCGGTACCTGTTCTTGACCTGTGTGTGTGGGGGTGTGAGACAGCAAGAGTGAGCTCACATACGTTCATCGCTCAATAAGTTGTGGGGAATAATGTGCATGAACCCGCCAAAGGTGGGAGCTCACGTGAAGTGTAAGGCTTACCAAAGAGGATGGTTAGAGCTGAGCATTGCTTTTAAAGTTGGTCAAAATTTTATTAGCAATTACTAAGTATAAGTAAATACCAACCCGATTAAGTAGTAGAACAAAAGTAACAACATCACCTGTGATGCAATGCATATGACAAATTGAATTTAAGTTCCATAAATTAATCATCAGAGAGTCCTGAGCTGCTCATGACCGTGAGCTCGGCTAGTATACCAGTTTTACACTCTGCAGAGGTGGTACCCTTTACCCACAAGTCATGTAACCCATCTGCCAAGGGATCGCGACTTCCCATACACCTCTACTGAGGAGGCGAGGCAGGGTAACACTACGAGGCCTTTACAAAGTTCCACTAGCTTCAGAAAACCCGCTACAGTTTATAGGAAGCTCCAATGCAGGGTTCTTGCTTGACCGCCATCGCAGCAAAATCAACCAAGGACCTCCCTACACTGACCACTCCCCTACTGCCCTTGCCCCTTTCGGGTAAGGTAGTCCTCCACTAGCTTTCCTAATTAATCAGCCAAGGGCATCCATAAACCCTTGTGGTGGCACATGTTTCTCAAGTTAAGATCTATGTTCCAATTAACATTAATGATCTTGACATGAACATAAATAGAATAACAAAATAACTGGAACATAGATATGATAAATAATTATCCCAAATCCATGTAAAGCAATAGCAAACTACCCAAGTGATTCAGGGGTAAACAAGGTATGAGATAAACAATCTAGGGTAACCTATTGGGTCCCATCAAAATTAACCTATGCATGAATAAATGATATTAAAGAACATTATTGGGTAAAAAGTGGTCAAGGGCACAACTTGCCTGGGACTTGAGATTCCAGGTACCATCTTGCTCATCAGATGACACGTAACCTCGCGCTAGTCGTAGCAATACAAAAAACATGGTATAGACAAAATTAACATCACACCAAACATAAGAAAAAACTACATAATAATAATCTACGCGAAACTACGAGATCGTAGAAACAATAACCTCTAAATTCGGAGTTACGGTTATTAAGTTATGTATTTCCGAAATTATTTTAGTGCTTAGAATAGATTAATCCAAATGAACAATTTTAATTCAAGATTAATGGATAGACAATGCTACTGGTTGATAGAAAATATTAATACAAAATTATTGCAACTAGAATGGGTCAATTCGGAGCTAAAATGGATTTTCTAGGAATTACACAAGTTAGAATTGTTTTTGTACTAGAAAAGTATTTTCTATTTTGTTTTTCCTATTTTCTTAAGTCCCTGGACTAAGCATACTAATACAGAGAAGACCGAGGTTTAATCTGTAAAATCTACCAGACACAGCCCACTCCCGCGGGGACGGCGGGTTCTATTCTAATAAGGCGAGGGGCTTATCTGCAAAATGCACAGGCCGAAGGGGTGTGGGCCACGATGGCCGCTCGATCTAAAACCGAGAGTCACGATTAGATCACTACCACCGTGAACCAGTATACAATCCCCACCCCACGATCTGAAATGGGCGGTTCTGATTTTATAATGTCTGATCTCGCGCAAGCCACACGACCAAGATCTGAGGGCCATCCTACCATCTAATCTACCTCGTCCAACGGAAAATCAATGGCACACAGTCATCCTCCACCTCTCGACTGCCCAGAGCACGGCGCCGCCGCCCCAATCTCACGGCGGTCGCCATGGTCGACCCCCCTGCTAACGCGCCCTGGTGCTCGATTTTCATGGACTATGGGTGCTACGCACTGTATAGGACAAGGCGATTATTGTGGTAGGTAGCTCACCTCCGATTGGAGTAACAGGGGCCCCGCCCACGCGACACCGCGGTTGCCATGTCGTAATCCAAGTCCGGCGACGAATTCCTCTATGCCCGACCACCATCCACCACGACGCCCACTGCTCCCCACCTCGGTGCCCTCCGGGGAACAACCCTACGTGCACACCGAGGGCCCGACAGTGGCATACGTGCAAGACGTCGGTAGCGGCATCCGGCTCCATCTCCCTCCGCTCTGTACGCACACACGACACGGGGACTACTTGCTTCGACTTGGCGTATCCACAGGGGAGCGATAGGGCTCGAGTTTTATGCGCCCCGCCAGTGAAGTCCGGACCCGTAATTCCTGGCGGCTCCACCGGCTTCCGTTGTCCGGTCTAGGTGCCTGCGCAATTTTATCGAAGGAGAAGACGACTCGAACGCAGAGTGTGACGCGTGGGACCCGGCTGACAGAGACAGCGGCAAGAAGAGATGCGAATGCGTGCACAGGTGGCTGCCACGCGGGCCCCACATGTCGGCCAAGAGGGTCCGCGCGTGCGTGTATGGCTGAGGAGAGCTGGTAGTTGGGCCAGGACGAGGCAAAATTGGCCCATGACGCAGGAAAGACTTTCTTTTTATTTTATTTTATTTTGTTTTCCTTTCTATTCTTTTTCAACTCAAACTCAATTTCAAGTATAAGTTTGGGATTAAATGCACAAACAATAAAACTCCAACATGAGTGCGAAATATGGTTTTGTTTATTATCTTATTCACTTAAGCAAATGCTTTTAAATATGGAGTTCATACATAAAAATACTTGTTTTAGTAAAATAATTTCTAGTGTACAGCCTTTATGAAGAGATGCTTTGAATTAATATTCTGTAGAGTACATATCATTATATAGTTAATTAGGAAATAATGTAGTTCATTAAGGAATCCTTCTTATTTAATCCTTCATTATTAAAAATATTTATTTTGGGAGAAGTGTCTTTAAAAGTGAGAAGATTCTTGTTAAAAGATTGTTTTTGTTCAAACCTTTTGGAGAAACTTTTGTAGATCCTAAAATCGGATTTTGGGTGTTACAAATCCTACCCCCCTTAACAGAAATCTCGTCCTCGAGATTTGTAAGGAAAGAGATGTAAAAAAAGCTTTATTGATAGTTTAGCCTTTAGCCTTCTAATTAGTTCAAGAATAAGAAGTTTCATGTTAATTAGAAAGTGGCTAGGAAAGCATGGGTATCTAGATGTATAGTCATTTTATTATAAAAGATGGGTAGTTTAGGGCAAGAAGAGCATGTGTTAAGAAAGTTTATGGTGATAAAGAACTCCGTGTTGGGTGGTAATGCATCCGAAGGTCGAGTTTGACTTCTCTTCTTCCTTGACGATGTTGATCTTTTCTTTTCCGGTCTTGGTATCAATGATTCAAGGTTAGTGTATACCATCGGAGTGGAGGAATATGGTTAAGATAGGTATGGGTGGGATAGACTACATGATGTAGGTCAAAATCTGGTTTGATGTCAGGTGGTGGTTGACAGATTATGCAATCCATCTAGACTCTATTGGTTGGGTAAGTTATTTAACTTGTTATATAGGTCAAGTTGTTGTGTATGGCCAAGTTGATATAAGTCACCAATTTAGGCTTAAGTGAATTAGGAGTATGGCCTTATCCTTTCTACCGGCATTAAGTAACTCACACTAGATTAGAACATATTAAATTAGATATGATCTAGATTAGACTAGTTTAGGTTAGATAGATTTATTAGGGTAGGATATATCTTGTTAGGATATGTTAGAATCTTTTGAGATAGGATGGGGTATATGGTGTAGGTAGATCATAATCCATGTTAGGTTAAATAGAGAGGTTATGCAACTATCGGATGGTTAAGGTAGTTGCATATGGCTAGGTTATTGTATTTGGTCTAGTCTAAATTGGGATCTGAGTCCAACTTGGATTAAAACATATTTATAAGAGTAGGTGAAAGGGAATTAAGCTTACACCTAGTCCCTAAATGATTTTGGTGGTTGAATTGCCCAACACAAATATTGGACTAACTAGTTTGCTCTAGTGTATAAGTTATACAGGTGCAAAAAGGTTCACACTCAGCCAATAAAAAGATCAAGTTTTGGATTCAACAAAGGAGCAAAGAGGCAACCGAAGGCACCTCTGGTCTGGAGGCACCGGACTGTCCGGTGCACCAGAGGACACCAACTCAAACTCGCCACCTTCGGGAATTTCTCAGGCCGCTCCGCTATAATTCACCGGACTGTCCGGTGTACACCGGACAGTGTCCGGTGCTCCATGGAAGCGCGGCCTCCTCAACTCGCCAGCCTCGGGATCGCGCAGCAGCCGCTCCGCTATAATTCACCGGACATGTCCGGTGTGCACCGGACTGTCCGGTGTAACCACGGAGCAACGGCTATTTCGGCGCCAACGGCTACCTGCGTCGCATTTAATGTGCGCTCTGCGCGCGCAGAAGTCAGGCGCGCCCATACCGGCGCACCGGACATTGAACAGGAGATGTCCGGTGTGCACCGGACATCCAGGCGGGCCCAGAAGTCAGAAGCTCCAACGGTCAGAATCCAACGGCATTGATGACGTGGCGGGGGCACCGGACTGTCCGGTGCGCCATCGGGCAGACAGCCTCCCAACGGCCACTTTTGGTGGTTGGGGCTATAAATACCCCAACCACCCCACCGTTCATTGCATCCAAGTTTTCCAACTTCCAACCACTATACAAGAGCTAGAATTCATTGCAAAGCACACCAAAAGAGATCAAATCCTCTCCCAACTCCACACAAAGCCCTAGTGACTAGAGAGAGTGATTTGTAGTGTTCATTTGAGCTCTTGCGCTTGGATCGCTTCTTTTTCTTTGGCATTCTTTCTTGTGATCAAACACTCACTTGTAATTGAGGCAAGAGACACCAATTGTGTGGTGGTCCTTGCGGGAAGTTTGATTCCCAAGTGATTTGAGAAAGAGAAGCTCACTCGGTCCGAGGGACCGTTTGAGAGAGGGAAGGGTTGAAAAAGACCCGGCCTTTGTGGCCTCCTCAACGGGGAGTAGGTTTGAGAAAACCGAACCTCGGTAAAACAAATCCACGTGCCTCATTTCATTATTCGCTTGCGATTTGTTTTGCGCCCTCTCTCGCGGACTCTATTATATTTCTAACGCTAACCCGGCTTGTAGTTGTGATTATTTTTGTGATTTTCAGTTTCGCCCTATTCACCCCCCCTCTAGGCGACTTTCAATTGGTATCAGAGCCCGGTGCTTCATTAGAGCCTAACCGCTCGAAGTGATGTCGGGAGATCACACCAAGAGGGAGATGGAGACCGGCGACAAGCCCACTACAAGCCAAGGGAGCACTTCATCGGAAGAGTCCCGCACCAAGAGAAGGGAGAAGAAGAAGGACTCCTCCAAGCGAAAGGAGAAAAGATCTTCCTCTTCTCACCACAAGGAGAAGAAGGAAAAATCTTCTTCTCACAAGCCACATCGGAGTGGCGACAAGCATAAGAGGATGAGGAAGGTGGTCTACTACGAGACCGACACTTCATCAACATCCACCTCCGACTCCGATGCACCGTCCGTAACTTCTAAGCGCCAAGAGCGCAAGAAGTTTAGTAAGATCCCCTTACACTATCCCCGTACATCTAGACATACTCCATTACTTTCCGTTTCATTAGGCAAACCGCCAACTTTTGATGGCGAAGATTATGCTAGGTGGAGTGATTTAATGAAATTTCATCTAACCTCACTCCACAAAAGTATATGGAATGTTGTTGAGTTTGGAGCACAGGTACCATCAATAGGGGATGAGGATTATGATACGGACGAAGTGGCCCAAATCGAGCACTTCAACTCCCAAGCCACAACCATTCTCCTCGCCTCTCTAAGCAAGGAGGAATACAACAAAGTGCAAGGGTTGAAGAATGCAAAGGAGATTTGGGATCTACTCAAGACGGCGCACGAGGGTGATGAACTCACCAAAATCACCAAGCGGGAAACGATCGAGGGGGAGCTCGGTCGCTTCCGTCTTCGCCAAGGGGAGGAGCCACAAGATATGTACAACCGGCTCAAGACCTTGGTGAACCAAGTGCGCAACCTCGGGAGCAAAAAGTGGGACGACCACGAGGTGGTTAAGGTTATTTTACGAGCTCTTATTTTCCTTAACCCCACTCAAGTTCAATTAATTCGTGGTAATCCTAGATATCCACTAATGACCCCCGAAGAAGTTATCGGGAATTTTGTGAGCTTTGAATGTATGATTAAGGGATCAAAGAAGATCAACGAGCTTGACGAACCTTCCACATCCGAGGCGCAACCGGTGGCCTTCAAGGCAACGGAGGAGAAGAAGGAGGAGTCTACACCAAGTAGACAACCAATTGATGCCTCCAAGCTCGACAATGAAGAGATGGCCTTAATCATCAAAAGCTTTCGGCAAATCCTCAAGCAACGGAAGGGGAAGGACTACAAATCCCGTTCCAAGAAGGTTTGCTACAAGTGTGGTAAGCCCGGTCACTTTATTGCTAAATGTCCATTATCAAGTGACAGTGACAGGGGCGACGACAAGAAGGGAAAGAGGAGAGAAAAGAAGAAGTACTACAAGAAGAAGGGCGGCGATGCCCATGTTTGCCGGGAGTGGAACTCCGACGAGAGCTCCACCGACTCCTCCTCCGACAACGAGGACGCCGCCAACATCGCCGTCACCAAGGGACTTCTCTTCCCCAACGTCGGCCACAAGTGCCTCATGGCAAAGGACGGCAAAAGGAAGAAGGTTAAATCTAACTCCTCCACTAAATATGAATCCTCTAGTGATGATAATGCTAGTGGTGAGGAAGATAATTTGCGTATCCTTTTTGCCAACCTTAACATGGAACAAAAAGAAAAATTAAATGAGCTAATTAGTGCCATCCATGAAAAGGACGATCTCTTGGACTCCCAAGAGGACTTCCTAATCAAGGAAAATAAGAAACATGTTAAAGTTAAAAATGCTTATGCTCTAGAGGTAGAAAAATGTAACAAATTATCTAGTGAGCTAAGCACTTGCCATGACACTATTACCAACCTTAGAAATGAAAATGCTAATTTAATTGCTAAGGTTGATTCTCATGTTTGTATTGATTCAACTTCCTATCCTAGAAATGATAATGATGATTTGCTTGCTAGGATTGATGAGTTGAATGTTTCTATTGCTAGCCTTAGAGATGAGAATGATAAATTAATTGCTAAGGCTAAAGAATTAGATGTTTGCAATGTTACAATTTCCGACCTTAGAACTAAGAATGATATGTTGCATGCTAAGGTTGTAGAATTAAAATCTTGCAAACCATCTACATCTACCGTTGAGCACACTTCTATTTGCACTAGATGTAGAGATGTTGATATCAATGCTATTCATGATCACATGGCTTTAATTAAACAACAAAATGATCATATAGCATTATTAGATGCAAAAATTGCCGAGCATAACTTAGAAAATGAAAAGTTTAAATTTGCTAGAAGTATGCTCTATAATGGGAGACGCCCTGGCATCAAGGATGGCATTGGCTACCAAAGGGGAGACAATGTCAAACTTAATGCCCCTCATAAGAACTTGTCTAACTTTGTTAAGGGCAAGGCTCCCATGCCTCAAGATAACGAGGGTTACATTTTATACCCTGCCGGTTATCCTGAGAGCAAAATTAGGAAAATTCATTCTAGGAAGTCTCACTCTGGCCCTAATCATGCTTTTATGTATAAGGGTGAGACATCTAGTTCTAGGCAACCAACCCGTGCTAAGTTGCCTAGAAAGAAAATTCCTAATGCATCAAATGATCATGCTGTTTCATTCAAAACTCTTGATGCATCATATGTTTTAACTAACAAATCCGGCAAGGTAGTTGCCAAAATTGTTGGGGGCAAACACAAGGGATCAAAGACTTGTGTTTGGGTACCCAAAGTTCTTGTTTCTAATGCTAAAGGACCCAAAACCGTTTGGGTACCTAAAGTCAAGAACTAAAATTGTTTTGTAGGTTTATGCATCCGGGGGCTCAAGTTGGATACTCGACAGCGGGTGCACAAACCACATGACAGGGGAGAAAAAGATGTTCTCCTCATATGAGAAAAACCAAGATTCCCAACGAGCTATCACATTCGGGGATGGAAATCAAGGTTTGGTCAAAGGGTTGGGTAAAATTGCTATATCACCTGACCACACTATTTCCAATGTTTTTCTCGTGGATTCTTTAGATTACAATTTGCTTTCCGTATCCCAATTATGTCAAATGGGCTACAACTGTCTATTTACTAATATAGGTGTTACTGTCTTTAGAAGAAGTGATGATTCAATAGCATTCAAGGGAGTGTTAGAGGGTCAGATATACTTGGTAGATTTTGATAGAGCTGAACTCGACACTTGCTTGGTTGCTAAGACTAACTTGGGTTGGCTCTGGCACCGTCGACTAGCCCATGTTGGAATGAAGAATCTTCACAAGCTTCTAAAGGGAGAACACATTTTAGGACTAACCAATGTTCATTTTGAGAAAGACAGGATTTGTAGCGCATGCCAAGCCGGGAAGCAAGTTGGCACTCATCATCCACACAAGAACATCATGACGAGTGACAGGCCACTGGAGCTCCTACACATGGATTTATTTGGCCCGATTGCTTACATAAGCATCGGCGGGAGTAAGTACTGTCTAGTTATTGTGGATGATTATTCTCGCTTCACTTGGGTGTTCTTTTTGCAGGACAAATCTTATACCCAAGAGACTTTAAAGGGATTCTTGAGACGGGCTCAAAATGAGTTCGGCTTAAGGATCAAGAAAATTAGAAGCGACAATGGAACGGAGTTCAAGAACTCACAAATAGAAGGCTTCCTTGAGGAGGAGGGCATCAAGCATGAGTTCTCTTCTCCCTACACTCCACAACAAAATGGTGTAGTGGAGAGGAAGAATCGAACTCTATTGGACATGGCAAGAACCATGCTTGATGAGTACAAGACACCGGATCGGTTTTGGGCCGAGGCGGTCAACACCGCTTGCTACGCCATCAACCGGTTATATCTTCACCGAATCCTCAAGAAGACATCCTATGAACTCCTAACCGGTAAAAAGCCAAATATTTCATATTTTAGAGTTTTTGGTAGCAAATGTTTCATTCTTGTCAAAAGAGGTAGAAAATCTAAATTTGCTCCTAAAACTGTAGAAGGCTTTTTACTAGGATATGACTCAAACACAAGGGCATATAGAGTTTTTAACAAGTCCTCAGGACTTGTTGAAGTTTCTTGTGACGTTGTGTTTGATGAGACTAACGGCTCTCAAGTAGAGCAAGTTGATCTTGATGAGATAGGTGAAGAACAGGCTCGATGCATAGCGCTAAGGAACATGTCCATTGGGGATGTGTGTCCTAAGGAATCCGAAGAGCCTCCACATGCACAAGATCAACCATCCTCCTCCATGCAAGCATCTCCATCAAACCAAAATGAGGACGAGGCTCAAGTTGATGAAGGAGAAGATCAAAGAGATGAGCCCCCTCAAGATGACGACAACGATCAAGGGGGAGATGCAAATGATGAAGATAAGGAGGATGAACAACCAAGGCCGCCACACCCAAGAGTCCACCAAGCAATACAACGAGATCACCCCGTCGACACCATCCTCGGCGACATTCATAAGGGGGTAACCACTCGATCTCGTATTGCACATTTTTGTGAGCATTACTCTTTTGTTTCCTCTATTGAGCCACACAGGGTAGAGGAAGCACTACAAGATTCGGATTGGGTGATGGCGATGCAAGAGGAGCTCAACAATTTCACAAGGAATGAGGTATGGCATTTAGTTCCACATCCTAATCAAAATGTTGTAGGAACCAAGTGGGTCTTCTGCAACAAGCAAGACGAGCATGGTGTGGTGACAAGGAACAAAGCTCGACTCGTGGCCAAGGGGTATTCACAAGTCGAAGGTTTGGATTTTGGTGAAACCTATGCACCCGTAGCTAGGCTTGAGTCAATTCGCATATTATTGGCCTATGCTACTTACCATGGCTTCAAGCTTTATCAAATGGACGTGAAGAGTGCCTTCCTCAATGGACCAATCAAGGAGGAGGTCTATGTTGAGCAACCTCCCGGCTTTGAAGACAGTGAGTACCCTAACCATGTTTATAGGCTCTCTAAGGCGCTTTATGGGCTCAAGCAAGCCCCAAGAGCATGGTATGAATGCCTTAGAGATTTCCTTATTGCAAATGGCTTCAAAGTCGGCAAAGCCGATCCTACTTTATTCACCAAAACACTTGATAATGATTTGTTTGTATGCCAAATTTATGTTGATGATATTATATTTGGGTCTACTAACAAATCTACATGTGAAGAATTTAGTAGGATCATGACACAGAAATTCGAGATGTCTATGATGGGGGAGTTGAAGTACTTTCTAGGATTTCAAGTCGAACAACTCCAAGAGGGCACATTCATTTGCCAAACAAAGTATACTCAAGACATTCTAAGCAAGTTTGGAATGAAGGATGCCAAGCCCATCAAGACTCCCATGGGAACAAATGGGCATCTCGACCTCGACACGGGAGGTAAGTCCGTGGATCAAAAGGTATACCGGTCGATGATTGGTTCATTGCTTTATTTATGTGCATCTCGACCGGACATTATGCTTTCCGTTTGCATGTGTGCAAGATTCCAAGCCGACCCTAAGGAATCACACCTTACGGCCGTAAAACGAATCTTGAGATATTTAGCTTATACTCCTAAGTTTGGGCTTTGGTACCCTCGGGGATCCACTTTTGATTTGATTGGTTATTCGGATGCCGATTGGGCGGGGTGTAAGATTAATAGGAAGAGCACATCGGGGACTTGCCAGTTCTTGGGAAGATCCTTGGTGTCTTGGGCTTCAAAGAAGCAAAATTCGGTCGCTCTTTCTACCGCCGAAGCCGAGTATATTGCCGCAGGCCACTGTTGCGCGCAATTGCTTTGGATGAGGCAAACCCTGCGGGACTATGGTTACAAATTAACCAAAGTTCCTCTTCTATGTGATAATGAGAGTGCAATCCGCATGGCGGATAATCCCGTTGAGCATAACCGCACTAAACACATAGCCATTCGGTATCATTTTCTTCGGGATCACCAACAAAAGGGGGATATCGAGATTTCATACATTAACACTAAAGATCAATTAGCCGATATCTTTACCAAGCCACTTGATGAACAATCTTTTACCAGACTTAGGCATGAGCTTAATATTCTTGATTCTAGGAATTTCTTTTGCTAAACTTGCACACATAGCTCATAAGAATACCTTTGATCATGTCTCTTTTATATGCTATGACTAATGTGTTTTCAAGTGTATTTCAAACCAAGTCATAGGTATATTGAAAGGGAATTGGAGTCTTCGGCGAAGACAAAGGCTTCCACTCCACTCTACCACTCATCCTTCGCCGTCGCTCCACATCACTCTCCATCTTTGGTATAATCTTCACTCATTTATTTTATGACCAAAGGAGGAGAAAGTACTTCTAAGGGCCTATATTTCATTCTAAGTATCCGTTTTTGGCGATTCATGCCAAAGGGGGAGAAAGTATTGGCCCAAAGCAAAAGGACCGCACCACCACCCTAATTTTAAAATTGATGATTTTCAATTGGTAAATTTTAAAATTGGTATCTCTTTGTGTTCTAAAGGGGGAGCAAGTAGGATTTCTAAAACTTGATATCTTAAAACCCTCTTGAACACTAAGAGGAGACTTTATTTGAGGGGGAGTTTTGTTTAGTCAAAGGGAAAGCATTTTGAACAAAGGAAGAAAATTTCAAAACTTGAAAATGCCTTGCAAAATCTTATTCATTTACCTTTGACTATCTTGCAAAAGGACTTTGAAAAGAATTTACAAAAGAGTTTGCAAAAACAAAACTTTTGGTGCAAATGTGGTCCAATATGTCAAAAACAAAGAAAACAATCCATGCGCATCATATAAGCATTTATATTGGCTTAATTCCAAGCAACCTTTGCACTTACATTATGCAAACTAGTTCAATTATGCACTTCTACATTTGCTTTGGTTTGTGTTGGCATCAATCACCAAAAAGGGGGAGATTGAAAGGGAATTAGGCTTACACCTAGTCCCTAAATGATTTTGGTGGTTGAATTGTCCAACACAAATATTGGACTAACTAGTTTGCTCTAGTGTATAAGTTATACAGGTGCAAAAAGGTTCACACTCAGCCAATAAAAAGATCAAGTTTTGGATTCAACAAAGGAGCAAAGAGGCAACCGAAGGCACCTCTGGTCTGGAGGCACCGGACTGTCCGGTGTACACCGGACAGTGTCCAGTGCGCCACCGGACAGTGTCCGGTGCACCAGAGGACACCAACTCAAACTCGCCACCTTCGGGAATTTCTCAGGCCGCTCCGCTATAATTCACCGGACTGTCCGGTGTACACCGGACAGTGTCCGGTGCTCCATGGAAGCGCGGCCTCCTCAACTCGCCAGCCTCGGGATCGCGCAGCAGCCGCTTCGCTATAATTCACCGGACATGTCCGGTGTGCACCGGACTGTCCGGTGTAACCACGGAGCAACGGCTATTTCGGCGCCAACAGCTACCTGCGTCGCATTTAATGTGCGCTCTGCGCGCGCAGAAGTCAGGCGCGCCCATACCGGCGCACCGGACATTGAACAGGAGATGTCCGGTGTGCACCGGACATCCAGGCGGGCCCAGAAGTCAGAAGCTCCAACGGTCAGAATCCAACGGCATTGATGACGTGGCGGGGGCACCGGACATGTCCGGTGTGCACCGGACTGTCCGGTGCGCCATCGGGCAGACAGCCTCCCAACGGCCACTTTTGGTGGTTGGGGCTATAAATACCCCAACCACCCCACCATTCATTGCATCCAAGTTTTCCAACTTCCAACCACTATACAAGAGCTAGCATTCATTGCAAAGCACACCAAAAGAGATCAAATCCTCTCCCAACTCCACACAAAGCCCTAGTGACTAGAGAGAGTGATTTGTAGTGTTCATTTGAGCTCTTGCGCTTGGATCGCTTCTTTTTCTTTGGCATTCTTTCTTGTGATCAAACACTCACTTGTAATTGAGGCAAGAGACACCAATTGTGTGGTGGTCCTTGCGGGAAGTTTGATTCCCAAGTGATTTGAGAAAGAGAAGCTCACTCGGTCCGAGGGACCGTTTGAGAGAGGGAAGGGTTGAAAAAGACCCGGCCTTTGTGGCCTCCTCAACGGGGAGTAGGTTTGAGAAAACCGAACCTCGGTAAAACAAATCCACGTGCCTCATTTCATTATTCGCTTGCGATTTGTTTTGCGCCCTCTCTCGCGGACTCTATTATATTTCTAATGCTAACCCGGCTTGTAGTTGTGATTATTTTTGTGATTTTCAGTTTCGCCCTATTCACCCCCCCTCTAGGCGACTTTCAGTAGGATCCAATCTTATTTTACTAGTATTATCTAACATGTTTGTCTATTAGGTTGGATCTGATCAGATTAGATGGGATCAGAATTTAAATTGGTATAACCAGATTACAATAGATAAGATCTACTTAATTTATTTTAGAATAGATCATGTTTGTTACAATGTCATGAGATAAGCCAAGTGGTGAGGACAAGTATGCTTATTAGGGCAAGATGAGTCTCTAAGAATAAGATAGGATCTTATGAGATTAGTTAGATCTATTAGGATAGGATAGAATCCTTTCGAGATGAGATGAGTCTATTAAGGTAAGAGAGTATCTTTTAAGATAAGATGAATCATTTAAGATAAGAGAGAGTCTTTTAAGATAAGAGGGATCTCTATGAAGTAGATACATTTTAATGGAGGATGATCTAAGTTATTTAATTATCTTATGAATTCTATTTATGCATATACGTATATGCAGATGTAATTGTGGACATTACTCCACAACTAATCACACTCAATCAAAGATCCAAATCAGACAGGTATCATAAGAACAAACACTCAAGTATACAAATATTTACAAAAAATAGTTTTGATTTTTTTCCTAAGAGCAGGTTCCTATTCCTAAAGGTCACCTTAGGTACTGGATTTCAAAGTGTGAAATCCACATTTGTCT
This sequence comes from Zea luxurians, assembly GCA_029449295.1. Classification (NCBI taxonomy): domain Eukaryota; kingdom Viridiplantae; phylum Streptophyta; class Magnoliopsida; order Poales; family Poaceae; genus Zea; species Zea luxurians. Next base: position 51,900,758 of record JAOPSE010000023.1, read on the forward strand.
TTAGAAGGAAAAGGTAAGAATAATCAGAGTAAGCAGAAATAAATGAGAAAGATTAAGATAAGTTTAGAAAAGAATAAGAGTAGTAAAGTTAAGTAGATAATGGTTGTCCAGTTCTATCTAGGTTTCGTCCTACAGTCAACATTCCTCTGATACCACTTCTGTCACACCCGGATTTTAGGGGTCCAAAGCCCAGGCGCGAACATAATCACCAGGTGTGCTGGGACCAAGTCTCACACATATGATGAATCATGGCACAGGATCGAATGTCACAATTTTACTATATAATAGGAGTTCTATACAAAATAAATAAATAATTACATTATAAGGAGACAACGGTCCAGCAACCCAAAGTTGACTGGGAGACGACGACCTAGACCTCTCACGAACTCGCCACAGCATCCTCCATGTGCCTCATCCTGCGGTACCTGTTCTTGACCTGTGGGGGGGTGTGAGACATCAGGAGTGAGCTCACATACGTTCATCGCTCAACAAGTTGTGGGGAATAATGTGCATGAACCCGCCAAAGGTGGGAGCTCACGTGAAGTGTAAGGCTTACCAAAGAGGATGGTTAGAGCTGAGCATTGCTTTTAAAGTTGGTCAAAATTTTATTAGCAATTACTAAGTATAAGTAAATACCAACCCGATTAAGTAGTAGAACAAAAGTAACAACATCACCTGTGATGCAATGCATATGACAAATTGAATTTAAGTTCCATAAATTAATCATCAGAGAGTCCTGAGCTGCTCATGACCGTGAGCTCGGCTAGTATACCAGTTTTACACTCTGCAGAGGTGGTACCCTTTACCCACAAGTCATGTTACCCATCTGCCAAGGGATCGCGACTTCCCATACACCTCTACCGAGGAGGCGAGGCAGGGTAACACTACGAGGCCTTTACAAAGTTCCACTAGCTTCAGAAATCCCGCTACAGTTTATAGGAAGCTCCAATGCAGGGTTCTTGCTTGACCGCCATCGCAGCAAAATCAACCAAGGACCTCCCTACACTGACCACTCCCCTACTGCCCTTGCCCCTTCTGGGTAAGGTAGTCCTCCACTAGCTTTCCTAATTAATCAGCCAAGGGCATCCATAAACCCTTATGGTGGCACGTGTTTCTCAAGTTAAGCTCTATGTTCCAATTAACATTAATGATCTTGACATGAACATAAATAGAATAACAAAATAACTGGAACATAGATATGATAAATAATTATCCCAAATCCATGTAAAGCAATAGCAAACTACCCAAGTGATTCAGGGGTAAACAAGGTAATGAGATAAACAATCTAGGGTAACCTATTGGGTCCCATCAAAATTAACCTATGCATGAATAAATAATATTAAAGAACATTATTGGGTAAAAAGTGGTCAAGGGCACAACTTGCCTGGGACTTGAGATTCTAGGTACCATCTTGCTCATCAGATGACACGTAACCTCGCGCTAGTCGTAGCAATACAAAAAACATGGTATAGACAAAATTAACATCACACCAAACATAAGAAAAAACTACATAATAATAATCTACGCGAAACTACGAGATCGTAGAAACAAGAACCTCTAAATTCGGAGTTACGGTTATTAAGTTATGTATTTCCGAAATTATTTTAGTGCTTAGAATAGATTAATCCAAATGAACAATTTTAATTCAAGATTAATGGATAGACAATGCTACTAGTTGATAGAAAATATTAATACAAAATTATTGCAACTAGAATGGGTCAATTCGGAGCTAAAATGGATTTTCTAGGAATTACACAAGTTCTAGAATTGTTTTTGTACTAGAAAAGTATTTTCTATTTTGTTTTTCCTATTTTCTTAAGTCCCTGGACTAAGCATACTAATACAGAGAAGACCGGAGTTTAATCTGTAAAATCTACCAGACACAGCCCACTCCCGCGAGGACGGCGGGTTCTATTCTAATAAGGCGAGGGGCTTATCTGCAAAATGCACAGGCCGAAGGGGTGTGGGCCACGATGGCCGCTCGATCTAAAACCGAGAGTCATGATTAGATCACTACCACCGTGAACCAGTATACAATCCCCACCCCACGATCTGAAATGGGCGGTTCTGATTTTATAATGTCTGATCTCGCGCAAGCCACACGATCAAGATCCGAGGGCCATCCTACCATCTAATCTACCTCGTCCAACGGAAAATCAATGGCACATAGCCATCCTCCACCTCTCGACTGCCCAGAGCACGGCGCCGCCGCCCCAATCTCACGGCGGTCGCCATGGTCGGCCCCCCCTGCTAACGCGCCCTGGTGCTCGATTTTCATGGACTATGGGTGCTACGCACTGTATAGGACAAGGCGATTATTGTGGTAGGTAGCTCACCTCCGATTGGAGTAACAGGGGCCCCGCCCACGCGACACCGCGGTTGCCATGTCGTAATCCAAGTCCGGCGACGAATTCCTCTATGCCCGACCACCATCCACCACGACGCCCACTGCTCCCCACCTCGGTGCCCTCCGGGGAACAACCCTGCGTGCACACCGAGGGCCCGACGGTGGCATACGCGCAAGACGTCGGTAGCGGCATCCGGCTCCATCTCCCTCCGCTCTGTACGCACACACGACACGGGGACTACTTGCTTCGACTTGGCATATCCACAGGGGAGCGATAGGGCTCGAGTTTTATGCGCCCCGCTAGTGAAGTCCGGACCCGCGATTCCTAGTGGCTCCACCGGCTTCCGTTGTCCGGTCTAGGTGCCTGCGCGATTTTATCGGAGGAGAAGACGACTCGAACGCAGAGTGTGACGCGTGGGACCCGGCTGACAGAGACAGCGGCAAGACGAGATGCGAATGCGCGCACAGGTGGCTGCCACGTGGGCCCCGCATGTCGGCCAAGAGGGTCCGCGTGTGCGTGTATGGCTGAGGAGAGCTGGTAGTTGGGCCAGGACGAGGCAAAATTGGCCCATGACGCAGGAAAGACTTTCTTTTTATTTTATTTTATTTTGTTTTCCTTTCTATTCTTTTTCAACTCAAACTCAATTTCAAGTATAAGTTTGGGATTAAATGCACAAACAATAAAACTCCAACATGAGGGCGTAATATGGTTTTGTTTATTATCTTATTCACTTAAGCAAATGCTTTTAATTATGGAGTTCATACATAAAAATACTTGTTTTAGTAAAATAATTTCTAGTGTACAGCCTTTATGAAGAGATGCTTTGAATTAATACTCTGTAGAGTACATATCATTATATAGTTAATTAGGAAATATTGTAGTTCATTAAGGAATCCTTCTTATTTAATCCTTTATTATTAAAAATATTTATTTTGGGAGAAGTGTCTTTAAAAGTGAGAAGATTCTTGTTAAAAGATTGTTTTTGTTCAAACCTTTTGGAGAAACTTTTGTAGATCCTAAAATCGGATTTTGGGTGTTACATATCCGTTTTTGGCGATTCATGCCAAAGGGGGAGAAAGTATTAGCCCAAAGCAAAAGGACCGCACCACCACCAATTTTCAAAATTTGAGTCTTAAAATGATGAATTTTTCAATAGATACCTTATTGTATTCAAAGGGGGAGAAAGTAGTATTTTCAAAATTGGTATCTTAAAACACTCTTGAACACTAAGAGGAGGATTTTATTGAGGGGGAGTTTTGTTTAGTCAAAGGAAAAGCATTTGAAACAGGGGGAGAAAATTTCAAATCTTGAAAATGCTTCTCAAAATCTTATTCATTTACCTTTGACTATTTGCAAAAAGACTTTGAAAAGAATTTACAAAAGGGTTTGCAAAAACAAAACATGTGGTGCAAGCGTCGTCCAAAATGTAAAAAATATATAAAGAAACGATCCATGCATATCTTATGAAAATATTTTTTGATTCAATTCTAAGTAACCTTTGCACTTACATTCTGCAAACTAGCTTAATTATGCACTTCTATATTTGCTTTGGTTTGTGTTGTCATCAATCACCAAAAAGGGGGAGATTGAAAGGGAATTAGGCTTACACCTTTTTCCTAATTAATTTTGGTGGTTGAATTGCCCAACACAAATAATTGGACTAACTAGTTTGCTCTAGTCTATAAGTTTTACAGGTGCCAAAGGTTCACAATAAGCCAATAAAAAGATCAAGAAAGGGTTCAAACAAAGAGAGCAAAAGACATCCCAAAAGGCACCCTGGTCTGGCGCACCGGACAGTGTCCGGTGCACCAGGGCACTCGACGATGTACTCGCTATCTTCGGGAAAATGAGAGGGCGCTCCGCTATAATTCACCGGACTGTCCGGTGATGCACCGGACTGTCCGGTGTGCCAGCGGAGCAATGGCTACTTCGCGCGCAACGGTCGACTGCAACGCATTAAATGCGCGCCTGCGCGCGCAGAGTACAGAGGACGCGCAGTTGGCGCACCAGACAGTCCACAGGACCTATCCGGTGCACCACCGGACAGCCCAAATGCCCCACAAGTCAGAGCTCCAACGGTCGAACCCCAACGGCTGGCTGACGTGGCTGGCGCACCGGACTGTCCGGTGCGCCATGCGACAGCAGCCTTCCAACAGCCATATTTTGGTGGTTGGGGCTATAAATACCCCAACCACCCCACATTCAATGGTATCCAAGTTTTCCACCTTCAACACATTACAAGAGCTATAGCATTCAATTCTAGACACTCCAAAGAGATCAAATTCTCTCATTTTAGCGAAGCGGCCTCCCATTTTCCCGAAGGTGAAGAGTTCAACGTTGAGTTCCCTAGTGCACCGGACACTGTCCGGTGCGCCAGACCAGGGTGCCTTTTGGGATGTCTTTAGCTCTCTTTATTTGGACCCATCTTTGGTCTTTTTATTGGTTTGTTGTGAACCTTTGGCACCTGTAAAACTCATAGACTAGAGCAAACCAGTTAGTCCAATTATTTGTGTTGGGCAATTCAACCACCAAAATTAATTAGGAAAAGGTGTAAGCCTAATTCCCTTTCAATCTCCCCCTTTTTGGTGATTGATGCCAACACAAACCAAAGCAAATATAGAAGTGCATAATTGAACTAGTTTGCATAATTGTAAGTGCAAAGGTTGCTTGGAATGAAACCAATATATTCTCATAAGATATGCATGGATTGCTTCTTTATATTTTTAACATTTTGGACCACGCTTGCACCACATGTTTTGTTTTTGCAAATTCTTTTGTAAAATCTTTTCAAAGTCTTTTTGCAAATAGTCAAAGGTAAATGAGTAAGATTTTGAGAAGCATTTTCAAAATATGAAATTTCTCCCCCTGTTTCAAATGCTTTTCCTTTGACTAAACAAAACTCCCCCTCAATAAAATCCTCCTCTTAGTGTTCAAGAGGGTTTTAGATATTAGTTTTTGAAAAGGGTGATCCAATTTGAAATTCTATCAAAAATAAGTTACCAATTGAAAAGTTCATCATTTCACAATCTTTTATTAACTCAAATTTTGAAAATTGGTGGTGGTGCGGTCCTTTTGCTTTGGGCTAATACTTTCTCCCCCTTTGGCATGAATCACCAAAAACAGATACCTGAGTGAAATATAAGCCCTTATAACTACTTTCTCCCCCTTTGGCGAATAAAATATGAGTGAAGATTATACCCAAGTTGGAGAGATGCTCTGAGCGACGGCTAAGGATGAGTAATTTGATGGAGTGGAGTGGAAGCCTTTGTCTTCGCTGAAGACCCCAATTCCCTTTCAATCTATGACTTGGTTTGAAATACACTTGAAAAGCACATTAGTCATAGAACAAAGAGACATGATCAAAGGTAGATGAATGAGCTATGTATGCAAGACATCAAAAGAAATTCCGAGAATCAAGAATATTTAGCTCATGCCTAAGTTTGTTAAAAATTTGTTCATCTAATGGTTTGGTAAAGATATCGGCTAATTGTTCTTTGGCGTTATTATAAGCAATCTCGATATCCCCCTTTTGTTGGTGATCCATAAGAAAATGATACCGAATGGCTATGTGTTTAGTGCGGCTATGCTCAACGGGATTATCTGCCATGCGGATTGCACTCTCATTATCACATAGAAGAGGAACTTTGGTTAATTTGTAACCATAGTCCCAAAGGGTTTGCCTCATCCAAAGCAATTGCGCGCAACAATGGCATGTGGCAATATACTCGGCTTTGGCGGTAGAAAGAGCTACGAAATTTTGCTTCTTTAAAGCCCAAGACACCAGAGACCTTCCTAAGAACTGGCAAGTCCCCGATGTGCTCTTTCTATTAATTTTACACCCCGCCCAATCGGCATCCGAATAACCAATTAAATCAAATGTGGATCCCCGAGGGTACCAAAGCCCAAACTTAGGAGTATAAACTAAATATCTCAAGATTCGTTTTACGGCCGTAAGGTGAGCTTCCTTAGGGTCGGCTTGGAATCTTGCACACATGCATACGGAAAGCATTATGTCCGGTCGTGAAGAACATAAATAGAGTAAAGAACCTATCATCGACCGGTATACCTTTTGATCGATGGATTTACCTCCCGTGTCGAGGTCGAGATGCCCATTGGTTCCCATGGGTGTCTTGATGGGCTTGGCATCCTTCATCCCAAACTTGTTTAGAATGTCTTGAATATACTTCGTTTGGCTAATGAAGGTGCCCTCTTGAAGTTGCTTCACTTGAAATCCTAAGAAGTAATTCAACTCCCCCATCATTGACATCTCGAATTTCTGTGTCATGATCCTACTAAATTCCTCACATGTAGATTCGTTAGTAGACCCAAATATAATATCAACATAAATTTGGCATACAAACAAATCATTGTTAAGAGTTTTAGTAAATAAAGTAGGATCGGCCTTTCTGACTTTGAAGCCATTAGTGATAAGGAAATCTCTTAGGCATTCATACCATGCTCTTGGGGCTTGCTTGAGCCCATAAAGCGCCTTAGAGAGTTTATAAACGTGATTAGGATACTCATTATCTTCAAAGCTGTGAGGTTTCTCAACATATACCTCTTCCTTGATTGATCCATTGAGGAAGGCACTTTTCACATCCATTTGATAAAGCTTGAAGCCATGGTAAGTAGCATAGGCAAGTAAAATGCGAATTGATTCTAGCCTAGCTACGGGTGCATAGGTTTCACCGAAATCCAAACCTTCGACTTGTGAGTATCCCTTGGCTACAAGTCAAGCTTTGTTCATTGTCACCACACCATGCTCGTCTTGTTTGTTGCGGAAGACCCACTTGGTTCCTACAACATTTTGATTAGGACGTGGAACTAAATGCCATACCTCATTCCTAGTGAAATTGTTGAGCTCCTCTTGCATCGCCACCACCCAATCCGAATCTTGTAGTGCTTCCTCTACCCTGTGTGGCTCAATAGAGGAAACAAAAGAGTAATGTTCACAAAAATGAGCAACCTGAGATCTAGTAGTTACCCCCTTTTGAATGTCGTCGAGGATGGTGTTCACGGGGTGATCTCGTTGGATTGCTTGGTGGACTCTTGGGTGTGGCGGTCTTGGAACTTGTTCGTCTTCCTCATCTTGATCATGAGCATCTCCCCCTTGATTATTGCTCTCCTCTTGAGGTGGCTCAACTTCTTGATCTTCTCCTTCATCATTTTGAGCTTGATTCTCATTTTGAGTTAGTGGAGATGCTTGTGTGGAGGAAGATGGTTGATCTTGTGCTTGTGGAGGCTCTTCGGATTCCTTAGGACACACATCCCCAATGGACATGTTCCTTAGCGCGACGCACGGAGCCTCTTCATCATCTAGTTCATCAAGATCAACTTGCTCTACTTGAGAGCCGTTAGTCTCATCAAACACAATGTCACAAGAAACTTCAACTAGTCCAGAGGACTTGTTAAAGACTCTATATGCCCTTGTGTTTGAATCATATCCTAGTAAAAAGCCTTCTACAGCCTTAGGAGCAAATTTAGATTTTCTACCTCTTTTAACAAGAATAAAGCATTTGCTACCAAAGACTCTAAAATATGAAACATTTGGCTTTTTATCGGTTAGGAGTTCATACGATGTCTTCTTGAGGATTCGGCGTAGATACAACCGGTTGATGGCGTAGCAAGCGGTGTTAACCGCCTCCGCCCAAAACCGATCCGAAGTCTTGTACTCATCAAGCATGGTTCTTGTCATGTCCAATAGAGTTCTATTCTTCCTCTCCACTACACCATTTTGTTGTGGCGTGTAGGGAGAAGAGAACTCATGCTTGATGCCCTCCTCCTCAAGGAAGCCTTCAATTTGTGAGTTCTTGAACTTCGTCCCGTTGTCGCTTCTTATTTTCTTGATCCTTAAGCCGAACTCGTTTTGAGCCCGTCTCAAGAATCCCTTTAAGGTCTCTTGGGTATGAGATTTTTCCTGCAAAAAGAACACCCAAGTGAAGCGAAAATAATCATCCACAATAACTAGACAGTACTTACTCCCGCCGATGCTTATGTAAGCTATCGGGCCGAATAGGTCCATGTGTAGGAGCTCGAGTGGCCTGTCAGTCGTCATGATGTTCTTGAGTGGATGATGGACACCAACTTGCTTCCCTGCCTGACATGCGCTACAAATCCTGTCTTTCTCAAAATGAACATTTGTTAGTCCCAAAATGTGTTCTCCCTTTAGAAGCTTGTGAAGATTCTTCATTCCAACATGTGCTAGTCGGCGATGCCAGAGCCAGCCCATGTTAGTCTTAGCAATTAAGCAAGTGTCGAGTTCAGCTCTATCAAAATCTACTAAGTATAGCTGACCCTCCAACACTCCCTTAAATGCTATTGAATCATCACTTCTTCTAAAGACAGTAACACTTATATCTGTAAAAAGACAGTTGTAGCCCATTTTACATAATTGCAAAACTGAAAGCAAGTTATAATCTAAAGAATCTACAAGAAAAACATTGGAAATAAAGTGGTCAGGAGATATAGCAATTTTACCCAATCCTTTGACCAAACCTTGATTTCCATCCCCGAATGTGATAGCTCGTTGGGGATCTTGGTTTTTCTCGTAGGAGGAGAACATCTTCTTCTCCCCTGTCATATGGTTTGTGCACCCGCTATCGATGATCCAACTTGAGCCCCCGGATGCATAAACCTACAAAACAAGTTTAGTTCTTGATTTTAGGTACCCAAACGGTTTTGGGTCCTTTGGCATTAGATACAAGAACTTTAGGTACCCAAACACAAGTTTTTGACCCCTTGTGCTTGCCCCCAACATACTTGGCAACTACTTTGCCGGATTTGTTAGTTAAAACATAAGATGCATCAAAAGTTTAAAATGAAATGTTAGAATCATTTGATGCAGTAGGAGTTTTCGTTTTAGGCAATCTAGCATGGGTTGATTGCCTAGAACTAGATGTCTCACCCTTATACATAAAAGCATGATTAGGGCCAGAGTGAGACTTCCTAGAATGAATTCTCCTAATTTTGCTCTCGGGATAACCGGCAGGGTACAAAATGTAACCCTCGTTATCCTGAGGCATGGGAGCCTTGATCTTTACAAAGTTAGACAATCTCTTAGGAGGGGCATTAAGTTTGACATTGTCCCCCTTTTGGAAGCCAATGCCATCCTTGATGCCAGGACGTCTCCCACTATAGAGCATGCTTCTAGCAAATTTAAAATTTTCATTTTCTAAGTCATGCTCATTAATTTTGGCATTAAGTTGAGCTATGTGATCATTTTGTTTTTTAATTAAAGCTAGGTGATCATGAATAGCACCAACATTAATATCTCTACATCTAGTGCAAATGGAAACATGCTCAATGGTAGATGTAGAGGGTTTGCAAGAATTAAGTTCAACAATCTTAGCACGTAAATTATCATTCTTATCTCTAAGATCGGAAATGGAATCATTGCAAACATCTAAATCTTTAGCCTTAGCAATTAATTTTTCATTATCACTTCTAAGGCTAGCAAGAGAGATATTCAATTCTTCAATCTTAGCAAGTAAATTAACATTATCATCTCTAAGATTGGGAATTGAAACGTCACTAACATTAGAATCAACCTTAGCAATTAATTTAGCATTTTCATTTCTAAGGTTGGCAATAATATCATTACAAGTGCTTAGCTCAATAGATAATTTTTCATATTTTTCTACTTCTAGAGCATAAGCATTCTTAACCTTAACATGCTTCTTGTTTTCTTTAATAAGGAAGTCCTCTTGAGAGTCCAAGAGTTCATCCTTCTCATGAATAGCACTAATTAATTCATTTAATTTTTCCTTTTGTTGCATGCTGAGGTTGGCAAAAGGGTGCGCAAATTATCCTCCTCATCACAAGAGTTATCCTCATCACTAGAGGTTTCATATTTAGTGGAGGATTTTGATTTTACCTTCTTCCTTTTGCCGTCCTTGGCCATGAGGCACTTGTGGCCGACGTTGGGGAAGAGGAGGCCCTTGGTGACGGCGATGTTGGCGGCGTCCTCATCGGAGGAGGAGTCGGTGGAGCTCTCCTCGGAGTCCCATTCGCGGCACACATGGGCATCGCCGCCCCTCTTCTTGTGGTACCTCTTCTTTTCTCTCCTCTTGCCCTTCTTGTCGTCGCCCTTGTCACTGTCACTAGATAATGGACATTTTGCAATAAAATGACCGGGCTTACCACACTTGTAGCAAACTCTCTTGGAGCGGGGCTTGTAATCCTTTCCCCTCCTTTGCTTGAGGATTTGGCGGAAGCTCTTGATGATGAGCGCCATCTCCTCATTGTCGAGTTTCGAAGCGTCGATGGGTTGTCTACTTGATGTAGACTCCTCCTTTTTCTCCTCCGTTGCCTTGAATGCGACCGGTTGTGCTTCGGGCGTGGAGGGGCCATCTAGCTCGATGATTTTCTTTGAGCCTTTGATCATCAACTCAAAGCTCACAAAATTTCCTATCACTTCTTCGGGAGACATTAGTGTGTATCTAGGATTACCACAAATTAATTGAACTTGCGTAGGGTTAACAAAAACAAGTGATCTAAGAATAACCTTGACCATTTCATGGTCATCCCAATTTGTGCTCCCGAGGTTGCGCACTTGGTTCACCAAGGTCTTGAGTCGGTTGTACATTGCTTGAGGGTCCTCGCCTTGGTTGAGTCGGAACCGACCGAGCTCCCACTTGATTGTCTCCCGCTTGGTGATTTTAGTCACCTCATCTCCTTCATGTGCAGTTTTAAGCAAGTCCCAAATCTCCTTGACGCTCTTTAATCCTTGCACCTTGTTATACTCCTCTCGACTTAGAGAGGCGAGGAGTATAGTGGTGGCTTGAGAGTTGAAGTGTCGGATTTGGGTGACCTCGTCCGAATCATAGTCTTCATCCCCTGGTGATGGTACCTGTACTCCAATCTCAACAACATCCCAAATGCTAGTGTGGAGTGAGGTTAGATGATGTCTCATTTTATCACTCCACATATTATAATCTTCACCATCAAACATAGGTGGTTTGCCTAATGGAACGGAAAGTAATGGAGTACGTTTGGAAATGCGAGGGTAGCGTAGGGGAATCTTACTAAACTTCTTGCGCTCATGGAGCTTAGAAGTTACGGACGGCGTGTCGGAGCCGGAGGTGGATGGCGATGAAGAGTCGGTCTCGTAGTAGACCACCTTTCTCATCTTCTTCTTGTCACTGCTCCGACGCGACTTGTCATGTGAAGGGGATCCCTTCTCCTTGTTGGCGGACTCCCCGGATGGAGCCTTCCCATGGCTTGTGGCGGGCTTCTCGCCGGTCCCGATCTCCCTCTTGGCGGATGCTCCCGATATCACTTCAAGCGGTTAGGCTCTAATGAAGCACCGGGCTCTGATACCAATTGAAAGTCGCCTAGAGGGGGGGTGAATAGGGTGAATTTGAAATTTATAAACTTAAGCACAACTACAAGCCGGGTTAGCGTTAGAAATATAAACGAGTTCGAGAGAGAGGGTGAAAAACAAATCGCGGGTAAATAAAGAGCGCGACACGATGATTTGTTTTACCGAGGTTCGGTTCTTGCAAACCTACTCCCCGTTGAGGTGGTCACAAAGACCGGGTCTCCTTCAACCCTTTCCCTCTCTCAAACGGTCACTTAGACTGAGTGAGCTTCTCTTCTCAATCAAACGGAACACAAAGTTCCCGCAAGGACCACCACACAGTTGGTGTCTCTTGCCTCGGTTACAATTGAGTTTGATCACAAGAAAGAATGAGAAAGAAAAGAAGCAATCCAAGCACAAGAGCTCAAATGAACACAAATGTCGCTCTCTCTAGTCACTATTTGATTTGGAGTGATTCCGGACTTGGGAGAGAATTTGATCTCTTTGGTTGTGTCTAGAATTGAATGCTATAGCTCTTGTAAGGTGTAGGAAGTTGGAAAACTTGGATGCCTTTGAATGTGGGGTGGTTGGGGTATTTATAGCCCCAACCACCAAAAGTGGCCGTTGGGAGGCTGTTTGTCGCATGGCGCACCGGACAGTCCGGTGCGCCACCGAACACTGTCCGGTGCTCCAGCCACGTCACCCGGCCGTTAGGGTTCGACCGTTGGAGCTCTGACTGGTGGGGCCTCTGGGCTGTCCGGTGGTGCACCGGACAGGTCCTGTAGACTGTCCTGTGCGCCTCCTGTGCGTGCTCTGACTCTGGCGCGCACTGTAGCGCATTTAATGCGGTTACAGTCGACCGTTGGCGCGAAGTAGCCGTTGCTCCGCTGGCACACCAGACAGTCTGGTGTGACACCTGACACTGTCTGGTGCTTCACCGGACAGTCCGGTGAATTATAGCGGAGCGGCCTCCCATTTTCCCGAAGGTAAAGAGTTCAGCGTTGAGTTCCCTGGTGCACCGGACAGTCCGGTACGCCAGACCAGGGTGCCTTTTGGGATGTCTTTAGCTCTCTTTATTTGAACCCATCTTTAGTCTTTTTATTAGTTTGTTGTGAACCTTTGGCACCTGTAAAACTCATAGACTAGAGCAAACCAGTTAGTCCAATTATTTGTGTTGGCAATTCAACCACCAAAATTAATTAGGAAAAGGTGTAAGCCTAATTCCCTTTCAATTTCGTAGCAACACACGTGCATATACCTGTCTCTCCCTCCCGTCGTCGCACCGCGAAGCTCCATCGGACACCGACCCCGACGCTGCTCTACCGCACGCTGTGCCGTCCCTCCGCCGGCTCCCACGTACACCTTCTCGACCGCGCGTCGCTACTCCACCACCGTCCCTCGGAGGTTGCCCCCTCCCCGAGACTGCGACCCTCCACCTCGCGTGCCTCGTAGATGGGTGACCTCGTACCGCAGGCTTGGCGCTCGACCCTCCATCCCGAACAGCTCAAAGACGCCATCCTCTATCTCATAACAGTATAATACACATTTGTTCATAAGTTATTGTGATATTATATGTTTCTGTTGCAACGTATGGTCACTGACCTAGTAGAGGTAGAAGTTGTAAATCGAACGTCTCATATTTCTTTTTCCCTCGATCCGACGAGGGACGCTTGCTGGTAAACGTGGCCTGCCTATTTTGCATGAAAACTCGCATGTTTTAGAATATTAAGATTCGCCAGCTAGGCAATTGGGTAAGAGACCATTCACCTTACGCAACCTTCCGCTGACCGCAGATTTACCAGAAAAAAGTCATCATGGTGACGATGGGCGATGGCCACAGTACTACGTTCTGCTATAGAGATTGCAATGGGTATCCATGACCCGATACCGGATGAATATTTACTCTATTAGGATATGTATGTGGGCTAAATATTTTACCCGTGGGTTTGTTATTGGACAAAAATCTTCACCCAATGGATAAACGAGTATTAGAACGTTCCGCCTTCACCCATACATGTTAACCCGTGGGTATAAAATACCCAATATAAACTTAGCCCAAGCGTGAACTTGGACTTTAGTCATCCATCACTTTTACTATTTAACAACATTTTAGGTCATAATGTAATAGAAGGCTTAACGACAATTTAATGATCATGTAATGGAACATATAATATGTTGTGTAGTATTATCCTACTGTCACTACTTTATCCAATTATCTTTGGTGTGTTGAATGGATGGTTAAATGATGCTAGAAATTTTGTAATGGCATTTAGATGGATATACTTGATATTTGTATAATATAACATTTTGATAGATATTTATTTTTTGTGGGTACGGGTGACCCGATAGGTAACCCATACCCATATGGTATGGGTATGGGGGTAAATTCATACCCGCCAATGTATATGGGTGACCCGATATGGTTATTTTTTGTCGTGGGTATGGGTATGAGGTAGTAATTGTCGGGGACCATAATTAGGGGTACCCCAAGACTCCTAATCTCAGCTGGTAACCCCCATCAGCACAAAGCTGCAAAGGCCTGATGGGTGCGATTAAGTCAAGGCTCGGCCCACTCAAGGGGCACGATCTCGCCTCGCCCGAGCCCAGCCTCGGGCAAGGGCAGCCGACCCTGAAGATTCACGTCTCGCCCGAGGCCCCCCTCAAGCAACGGACACACCTTCGGCTCGCCCGAGGCCCAGTCTTCGCCGAGAAGAAACCTTGACCAGATCGCCACGCCAACTGACCGTATCGCAGGAGCATTTAATGCAAAGGTGGCCTGACACCTTATCCTGACGCGTGCCCTTCAGTCGACTGAGCCGAAGTGACCGCAGTCACTTCGCCGCTCCACTGACCAGCCTGACAAGAAGATAGCGCCGCCCGCGTCGCTCCGACTGCTGTGCCACTCGACAGAGTGAGGCTGACAGTGGCCAAGTCCGGCCTCGGGCGCCATAGGAAGCTCCGCCTCGCCCGACCCTAGGGCTCGGACTCGGGCTCAGCCCCAGAAGACGACGAACACCGCCTCGCCCGACCCCAGGGCTCGGACTCGGGCTCGGCCCCGGAAGACGACGAACTCCGCCTCGCCCGACCCGGGGCTCGGACTCAGGCTCGGCCCCAGCAGACGACGAACTCCGCCTCGCCCGACCCCAGGGCTCGGACTCGGCCTCGGCCCTGGAAGACGACGGACTCCGCCTCGCCCGACCCGGGGCTCGGACTCGACCTCGACCACGGAAGACAGACTCGACCTCGACCTCGGAGGAGCCTCCGCCTCGCCCGACCCAGGGCTCGGACCGACCACGTCACAGGGGGAGCCATCATTACCCTACCCCTAGCTAGCTCAGGCTACGGGGAACAAGACCGGCGTCTCATCTGGCTCGCCCTGGTAAACAAGTAATGATGGCGCCTCGCGTGCTCCATGACAACGGCAGCTCTTGGCCCCTTACGGAAGCAAGGAAACGTCAGCAAGGACTCGACAGCCCCGACAGCTGTCCTTCCGTCAGGCTCCAGCGCTCCTCCGACGGCCACGACATCTCATGAACAGGGTGCCAAAACCTCTCCGGCTGCCACGACGGCATGTACTTAGGGCGCTAGCTCCTCTCTGCTAGACACGTTAGCACACTGCTACATCTCCTATTGTACACCTGGGCCCTCTCCTTACGCCTATAAAAGGAAGGCCCAGGGCACTCGTACGAGAGGGTTGGCCGCGCGGGGGAACGGGGCGACGCGCATAAGCCCCTCTCGCTATCTCCCACGCGGACGCTTGTAACCCCCTACTGCAAGCGCACCCGACCTGGGTGCGGGACAAACACGAAGGCCGCGGGTTTCCCCTTTACGCCTGTCTCCCTCTTGTTTCCCCCCTTCGCGCTCCATCTCGCGCCGACCCATCTAGGCTGGGGCACGCGGCGACAATTTACTCGTCGGTCCAGGGACCCCCCGGGGTCGAAACGCCGATAGTTGGCGCGTCAGGTAGGGGCCTGCTGCGTGTTGACGAACAGCTTCCCATCAAGCTCCAGATGGGTAGTCTCCAGCAACCTTTCCAGCCCGGGACGGTGCTCTGTTTCAGGAGTCTTGAGTTCATGTCCCTCGACGGCAGCTACGACATGATACTCCTTCCCCCGCCGCGCGACAGCGACAATGGCGGCCGACAACCCGCCCGCCGGCGGCGGAATCGACGACGTCTTCCCCACGTGGCGGAAGAGCAACATTCGGGTTTGTCCCGTCTGAGAGTACCTAGAGGGGGGTGAATAGGTGATCCTGTAAAACTTTAAACTTAAGCCACAAAAACTTGGTTAGGCGTTAGCACAATAATCGCCAAGTGGCTAGAGAGGAGTCTCAACAAAACACAATAACCACAAAGATATCAATCACAGAGATGGCACAGTGGTTATCCCATGGTTCGGCCAAGACCAACGCTTGCCTACTCCACGTTGTGGCGTCCCAACGGACGAGGGTTGCAATCAACCCCTCTCAAGCGGTCCAAAGACCCACTTGAATACCACGGTGTTTTGCTTTGCTTTTCTTAATCCCGTTCGCGAGGAATCTCCACAACTTGGAGTCTCTCGCCCTTACAAAGATGTTCACAAAGAAGCACAGAGTAAGGGAGGGATTAGCAACTCACACAAGACACAAAGATCACAGCAAATACGCATACACACAAGACCCAGACTTAAGCTCAAAAGACTAGCACACTAGAACGGAGCTCAAATCACTAGAATGTTGAAAAAGTGCGCAAGAATGAAGTGTGAGTGATCAAGAATGCTCAAAGGATGCTTGGTGTGCTCCTTCATGCGCCTAGGGGTCCCTTTTATAGTCCCAAGGCAGCTAGGAGCCGTTGAGAGCAATCTGGGAAGGCAACTCTTGCCTTCTGTCGCCTGGCGCACCGGACAGTCCGGTGCACCACCGGACACTGTCTGGTGCGGATTTCTTTTCTTATTTGGCGAAGCCGACCGTTGGCAGCCTTGGAGCCGTTGGCGCACCGGACACTGTCCGGTGCACACCGGACAGTCCGGTGCCCCCTCCCGACCGTTGGCTCGGCCACATGTCCCGCGCGGATCGCGCAGCCGACCATTGGCCCGGCTGACCGTTGGCTCACCGGACAGTCCGGTGAATTATAGTCGTACGCTGTTAATTCCTTCCCGAGAGCGGCAAGTTCGCCTGAGCCAGCCTGGCACTCCGGACACTGTCCGGTGCACCCAGACCGAACTGACTTTGGCTGAACAGAGCCATCTCATTTCCAATTTAATCTTTCCTGTTTCCAGCACTTAGACACAATACATTAGTCCATAAAACAATGTACTAAGTCTAGACCATACCTTTTGACATGATTTGCACTTTGTCCACCACATTGCATAGATCAACACAAAAGCACTTGCGTTGGCACTCAATCACCAAAATACTTAGAAATGGCCCAAGGGCACATTTCCCTTTCAATCTCCCCCTTTTTGGTGATTTATGCCAACACAACATAAAGCAACTAGAACAAGTGCAATATCAATGAAAACTCAATATAGTTTTGATTCATATTTGGCATATATGGATCACTCTTTGCCACCACTTGGTTTGTTTTTGCAAATCAAACTCAATTTCCTATCTCTAAGTCAAATTCACTTGTAGAGACATAAAGAGAGGTATTCCAAAAGAAATTGATCAAGGATTTCAAAAACTTCCCCTTTTTCCCATATTCAACACTTCTCCCCACAAGAGGCCAACTTTTGACAAAAGAGACAATAGAAGAGTTCTGACAAACCAAAAGCTCTATTCTACTATTTTCAAAATTTCTCAAGTGGTAGCTTTTCTCAAGTGGTAGCTGATCCATTTATTGCTTTGGCCTTTATTTTCTCCCCCTTTGGCATCAAGCACCAAAACGGGAGCAATCTTGGCCCTTTAACCCCATTGCCTCACCAAAATCTGCAAATGAGAGTAAAAAGGCAATAAGAGTACTAAGATGAACTTGGAAAAAGTTACTCGTTCATCGGAGTTCAGTGGAAGTCTTTCATGGTCCAAGTCCACCTTTTCCCTTTCAAACCTCCTTTGAGACTAAATCAGGCAAGCTCAAGCACACAGTTAGTCTCAAAGGGTCAAGTTGTAGCACATCTCCCCCTAAATTTATGCATCACTTGCAAAGGACTTGTGAGGTCCGGGGAGTGCACGTACAACTTGAGCACCATAAATAAATAACACAATGCAAAAGGAACATGATCAAAGGCATAAACACATGTATGCTATAAATCAATCCAAGTTCCGCGAATCTAAGACATTTAGCTCACTACGCAACTTGCAAAAGGTCTGCTCATCTAAAGGCTTGGTAAAGATATCGGCTAGCTGGTTCTCGGAGCTAACATGAAACACTTCGATATCTCCCTTTTGCTGATGGTCTCTCAAAAAGTGATGCCGGATGTCTATGTGCTTTGTGCGGCTGTGTTCAACAGGATTATCCGCCATGCGGATAGCACTCTCATTATCACATAGGAGGGGGACTTTGCTCAGATTGTAGCCGAAGTCCCTGAGGGTTTGCCTCATCCAAAGTAGTTGCACGCAACACTGTCCTGCGGCAACGTACTCGGCCTCAGCGGTGGATAGGGCAACGGAAGTTTGTTTCTTAGAACTCCATGACACCATGGACCTTCCTAAGAATTGGCACATCCCCGATGTACTCTTCCTATCGACCTTACATCCAGCATAGTCAGAATCTGAATATCCAATCAAGTCAAAGGTAGACCCCTTTGGATACCAGATCCTGAAACAAGGCATAGCGACTAAATATCTAAGAATTCGCTTCACTGCCACTAAGTGACACTCCCTTGGATCAGATTGAAATCTAGCACAGATGCATACACTAAGCATGATATCCGGTCTACTAGCACATAAATAAAGTAAGGACCCTATCATAGACCGGTATGCTTTTTGATCAACAGACTTACCTCCTTTGTTGAGGTCGGTGTGTCCGTCGGTTCCCATCGGAGTCTTTGCGGGCTTGGCGTCCTTCATCCCAAACCGCTTGATCAAGTCTTGCGTGTACTTGGTTTGAGAGATGAAGGTTCCATCCTTGAGTTGCCTCACTTGGAACCCAAGGAAGTAGCTTAACTCACCCATCATAGACATCTCAAATTTCTAAGTCATCACCCTGCTAAACTCTTCACAAGACTTTTGGTTAGTAGAACCAAATATTATGTCATCGACATAAATTTGGCAAACAAAAAGATCACCATCACAAGTCTTAGTAAAAAGAGTTGGATCGGCTTTCCCAACCTTGAAAGCATTAGCAATTAAAAAGTATCTAAGGCATTCATACCATGCTCTTGGGGCTTGCTTAAGTCCATAGAGCACCTTAGAGAGCTTACACACGTGGTTGGAGTACCGTTCATCCTCGAAGCCAGGGGGTTGCTCCACGTACACCTCCTCCTTAATTGGCCCGTTGAGGAAAGCGCTCTTCACATCCATTTGGAACAACCTGAAAGAATGGTGAGCGGCATATGCTAGCAAAATACGAATTGACTCTAGCCTAGCCACGGGAGCAAAGGTCTCGTCAAAGTCCAAACCTGTGACTTGGGCATACCCTTTTGCCACAAGTCGAGCCTTGTTCCTCGTCACCACTCTGTGCTCGTCTTGTTTGTTGCGGAACACCCACTTGGTTCCCACAACATTTTGCTTAGGACGACGCACCAGTGTCCAAACTTCATTTCTTTTGAAGTTGTTGAGCTCCTCCTGCATAGCCAACACCCAGTCTGGATCTAGCAAGGCCTCTTCTACCCTGAAAGGCTCAATAGAAGAGACAAAGGAGTAATGCTCACAAAAATTAACTAATCGAGACCGAGTAGTTACTCCCTTGCTAATGTCACCCAAAATCTGATCGATGGGATGATCTCTTTGAATCATCGCTCGAACTTGGGTTGGAGGTGCCGGTTGTGCTTCTTCCTCCATCACATGATTATCTTGTGCTCCCCCTTGATCACACGCCTCCTTTTGATGAACCTGTTCATCGTCTTGAGTTGGGGGTTGTACCATTGGTGAGGAGGAAGGTTGATCTTGCTTATCTTGTTCCTGTGGCCGCACATCTCCAATCGCCATTGTGCGTATTGCGGTCGTTGGAACTTCTTCTTCATCTACATCATCAAAATCAACAACTTGCTCTCTTGGAGAGCCATTAGTCTCATCAAATACAACGTCGCTAGAGACTTCAACCAAACCCGATGATTTGTTGAAGACTCTATACGCCTTTGTATTTGAGTCATAACCTAACAAAAACCCTTCTACGGCTTTGGGAGCAAATTTGGAATTCCTACCCTTCTTCACTAGAATGTAGCATTTACTCCCAAAAACTCGAAAATACGAAACATTGGGTTTGTTACCGGTTAGTAGCTCATATGACGTCTTCTTGAGGAGGCGATGAAGGTAGACCCTGTTGATGGCGTGGCAAGCCGTGTTCACGGCTTCCGACCAAAAGCGCTCGGGGGTCTTGAACTCTCCAAGCATCGTCCTCGCCATGTCTATAAGTGTCCTGTTCTTCCTCTCTACCACACCATTTTGCTATGGTGTGTAGGGAGCGGAGAACTCGTGCTTGATCCCTTCCTCCTCAAGGTACTCCTCCACCTGAAGGTTCTTGAACTCGGACCCATTGTCGCTCCTTATCTTTTTTACCTTGAGCTCAAACTCGTTTTGAGCTCTCCTTAGGAAGCGCTTGAGGGTCCCTTGGGTTTCAGATTTATCCTGCAAAAAGAATACCCAAGTGAAGCGGGAAAAGTCATCAACTATAACAAGACCATACTTACTTCCTCTTATACTTAGATAGGCGACGGGTCCGAAGAGGTCCATGTGAAGCATCTCCAAAGGTCTTGATGTGGTCATCACATTTTTGGTGTGATGAGAGCTTCCCACCTGTTTGCATGCTTGACAAGCTGCACAAGGTCTATCTTTTTCGAATTGCACATTAGTTAAACCTATCACGTGTTCTCCCTTTAGAAGCTTGTGAAGATTCTTCATCCCCACATGTGCTAAGCGGCAATGCCACAGCCAGCCCATGCTAGTCTTAGCAATTAAGCATGCATCTAGACCGGCCTCCTCTTTTGCAAAATCAACTAAGTAAAGTTTGCCGTCTAATACACCCTTAAAAGCTAGTGAACCATCATTTCTTCTAAAGACAGACACATCTACATTTGTGAACAGACAATTATATCCCATATTGCATAATTGACTAACAGATAACAAGTTATATCCTAGAGACTCAACTAAAAACACATTAGATATAGAGTGCTCGGATGAAATAGCAATTTTACCTAACCCTTTTACCTTGTCTTGATTCCCATCACCGAATATTATTGAATCTTGGGAATTCTTGTTTTTGACGTAGGAGGTGAACATCTTCTTCTCCCCCGTCATATGGTTTGTGCATCCGCTGTCGATAATCCAGCTTGAACCCCCGGATGCATAAACCTGCAAGGCAAATTTAGGCTTGGGTCTTAGGTACCCAACTCTTGTTGGGTCCTACAAGGTTAGTCACAATTGTCTTAGGGACCCAAATGCAAGTTTTATCTCCCTTGCATTTTGCCCCTAATTTTCTAGCAACTATCTTCCTGTCCTTTCTACAAATGGCAAAGGAAGCATTTAAAGCATGATATATTGTAGAAGGTTCATTAACTTTCCTAGGAATATTAACAACATTTCTCCTAGACATATCTTTACCATGCATATAGGAAGAACTAGAAGCGAACATGGCATGAGAGTCAAAAGCATCATAAGCATTACAACTCTTATAAGACTGTCTTCTATCATGGTACATAAAAGCATGGTTCTTTTTAGCACTACTAGCTATAGGGGCCTTCCCTTTCTCCTTGGCGGGAATGGGAGCCTTATGGCTTGTTAAGTTCTTGGCTTCCCTCTTGAAACCAAGTCCATCCTTAATTGAGGGGTGTCTACCAATCGTGTAGGCATCCCTTGCAAATTTTAACTTATCAAATTCGCTTTTGCTAGTCTTAAGTTGGGCATTAAGACTAGCTACTTCATCATTCAATTTAGAAATTGAAACTAGGTGTTCACTACAAGCATCAATATTAAAATCTTTACACCTAGTGCAAACCACAACATGTTCTACACAAGATGTTGATTTATTAGCTATTTCTAACTTAGCAGTCAAGTCATCGTTTATGCTTTTTAAACTAGAAATAGAGTCATGGTATGTAGACAATTCACAAGAAAGCATTTCATTCCTCTTTATTTCTAAAGCAAGGGATTTTTGAGCTTCTACAAACTTGTCATGTTCATCATATAAGAGATCCTCTTGCTTTTCTAGCAATCTATTCTTATCATTCAAAGCATCAATCAATTCATTTATTTTATCCACCTTGGTTCTATCTAGACCCTTGAATAAACATGAATAATCTATTTCATCATCATCACTAGACTCATCCTCACTTGAAGAAGCATAAGTACTAGTGTTACGAGTGCTTACCTTCTTTTCCCTTGCCATGAGGCAAGTGTGATGCTCGTTGGGGAAGAGAGATGACTTGTTGAAGGCAGTGGCGGCGAGTCCTTCATTTTTGGAGTCGGATGACGAACAATCCGAGTCCCACTCCTTGCCAAGGTGTGCCTCGCCCTTAGCCTTCTTGTATGCCTTCTTTTTCTCCCTCTTGCTCCCTTGTTCCTGGTCACTTTCATTATTGGGACAGTTAGCAATAAAATGACCAATCTTACCACATTTGAAGCATGAGCGCTTCCCCTTTGTTTTGGTCTTGCTTGGTTGTCCCTTGCGACCCTTTAGCGCCGTCTTGAAGCGTTTGATGATGAGGGCCATCTCTTCATCATTTAGCCCAGCCGCCTCAACTTGCGCCACTTTGCTAGGTAGCGCCTCCTTGCTCCTCGTTACCTTGAGAGCAATGGGTTGAGGCTCATGGATTGGACCGTTCAACGCGTCGTCCACGTACCTCGCCTCCTTGATCATCATTCGCCCGCTTACGAATTTTCCAAGGACTTCTTCGGGCGACATCTTGGTGTACCTAGGATTTTCACGAATATTGTTCACCAAATGTGGATCAAGTACAGTAAAGGACCTTAGCATTAGGCGGACGACGTCGTGGTCCGTCCATCGCGTGCTTCCGTAGCTCCTTATTTTGTTGATAAGAGTCTTGAGCCGGTTGTATGTTTGGGTTGGCTCCTCGCCCCTTATCATCGCGAATCTTCCAAGCTCGCCCTCCACCAACTCCATTTTGGTGAGTAAGGTGACGTCGTTCCCCTCATGTGAGATCCTGAGGGTGTCCCAGATCTGCTTGGCATTGTCAAAGCCGCTCACCTTATGATACTCGTCCCTGCACAAAGAGGCTAACAACACAGTAGTGGCTTGTGCGTTTCTATGAATCTGCTCATTGATAAACATAGGACTATCCGAGCTATCAAATTTCATTCCACTTTCCACAATCTCCCATATGCTCGGATGGAGAGAGAATAGGTGACTACGCATTTTGTGGCTCCAAAATCCGTAGTCCTCTCCATCAAAGTGAGGAGGTTTGCCAAGTGGAATGGAGAGCAAATGAGCATTTGTACTTTGTGGAATACGAGAGTAGTTAAAAGAAAAGTTCGAATTAACCGGTTTCCTTCTCTCGTAGTCGTTGTCGTCGTTGTCCTTTTGGGAAGAAGTGGACTCATCGCTGTCGTCGTAGTAGACGATCTCCTTGATGCGTCTTGTCTTCTTCTTCTTCCCATCTTTGCGTCTGTGGCCCGAGCCCGAGTCGGTAGGCTTGTCATCCTTCGGCTCGTTGACGAAGGACTCCTTCTCCTTGTCGTTGATCATGATTCCCTTCCCCTTAGGATCCATCTCTTCAGGCGATTAGTCCCTTCGTGAAGAGAATGGCTCTGATACCAATTGAGAGCACCTAGAGGGGGGGTGAATAGGTGATCCTGTAAAACTTTAAACTTAAGCCACAAAAACTTGTTTACGCGTTAGCACAATAATCGCCAAGTGGCTAGAGAGGAGTCTCAACAAAACACAATAACCACAAAGATATCAATCACAGAGATGGCACAGTGGTTATCCCGTGGTTCGGCCAAGACCAACGCTTGCCTACTCCATGTTGTGGCGTCCCAACGGACGAGGGTTGCAATCAACCCCTCTCAAGCGGTCCAAAGACCCACTTGAATACCACGGTGTTTTGCTTTGTTTTTCTTAATCCTGTTCGCGAGGAATCTCCACAACTTGGAGTCTCTCGCCCTTACAAAGATGTTTAGAAAGAAGCACAGAGTAAGGGAGGGATTAGCAACTCACACAAGACACAAAGATCACAGCAAATACGCACACACACAAGACCCAGACTTAAGCTCAAAAGACTAGCACACTAGAACGGAGCTCAAATCACTAGAATGTTGAACAAGTGCGCAAGAATGGAGTGTGAGTGATCAAGAATGCTCAAAGGATGCTTGGTGTGCTCCTTCATGCGCCTAGGGGTCCCTTTTATAGTCCCAAGGCAGCTAGGAGCCGTTGAGAGCAATCTGGGAAGGCAATTCTTGCCTTCTATCGCTTGGCGCACCGGACAGTCCGGTGCACCACCGGACACTGTCCGGTGCGGATTTCCTTCCTTTTTTGGCGAAGCCGACCGTTGGCAGCCTTGGAGCCGTTGGCGCACCGGACACTGTCCGGTGCACACCGGACAGTCCGGTGCCCCCTCCCGACCGTTGGCTCGGCCACATGTCTCGCGCGGATCGCGCAGCCGACCGTTGGCCCGGCTGACCGTTGGCTCACCGGACAGTCCAGTGCACACCGGACAGTCCGGTGAATTATAGTCGTACGCCGTTAATTCCTTCCTGAGAGTGGCAAGTTCGCCTGAGCCAGCCTGGCACACCGGACAATGTCCGGTGCACCACCGGACAGTCCGGTGCACCCAGACCGAGCTGACTTTGGCTGAACAGAGCCATCTCATTTCCAATTCAATCTTTCCTGTTTCCAGCACTTAGACACAATACATTAGTCCATAAAACAATGTACTAAGTCTAGAACCATACCTTTTGACATGATTTGCACTTTGTCCACCACATTGCATAGATCAACACAAAAGCACTTGCGTTGGCACTCAATCACCAAAATACTTAGAAATGGCCCAAGGGCACATTTCCCTTTCACCGTCGCCTCCCCCGCCGACGGAGGAGGAGGCGGGGCAACCAAGTCCAAGCAGGAGGCGGCACCTTGTCGGCTGTCAAGCGAGTCGACGGCACCGGCGTCCCAACGGGGGACACGTCGAGCGTCGCCCTCGCGTCTGAGACGAAGACGAGCGTCGTTTCCCCGCAACACGCCAACTCCAAGCGGACGGACGACGCCAGCACGCTCGCTAAGGACTTGCTGGGCATCACCCTCGTACCTGAGACGACGGTGCAGTCTGCCCCTGACGTGACTTCGTCACCGCCCGTCGACCAAGAGGTACCGACCGATTCCCATCTCGTGCCTTTTGGATTCAGCCTCAACCCACTAAGCGACTTCGCTTCGGTGGACGCTTTCATAGAGGTGTGTCCAAACCCTCCGGGGTACGGTATGCAGTCACCCTAAGACCGGCTGATAGCCGTCTCGACCTACGGGCCCTCGGGTTCCGAGGAAGATGACGGGCCCGACTTTTGTTGGGATTTCTCCGGACTTGGCAACCCCGGTGCCATGCGGGACTTCATGACCGCATGTGACTACTGCCTTTCAAACTGTTCCGACGGTAGCCGCAGCCTCGGCGACGAGGACTGCGGCCCAAGTTGTGAATGTTTCCACGTCGATCTAGGGGGTCCCGACGAAGGCAACCATCTTGGTATACCGGAAAACGGCGATCCCCCTAGGCCTGCGCCTCGCGTTGACATCCTTCGGGAGCTAGCTGTGGTCCCAGTCCCTGCGGGGGGTCAGGACACACAGCTCGAGTAAATCCGCGAGATGGAGGCCAGGCTCGACGAGGGAGCAGGAACATTTGAGCCGTATCGTCGGGACATCAGGCAGGAATGGGCAGGCCAAGCTCCAGCCGGAGAAGCGCGTCATCTACCCCAGGGCATCTAGCACCGCATCGCCGACGATGTCAGGGCAAGGCCGCCACCGGCTTCCAGAGGGGTCGGCCAGAACCTGGCTGCAGCGGCAATACTTCTCCGCGTGATGCCGGAGCCATCAACCACCGAAGGGCGACGTATCCAGGGAGAGCTCAAGAATCTCCTGGAGGATGCTGCGGTCCGACGGGCCGAAAGCTCTACCTCCCGAAGGCAGGGATAACCCTCGGAGCATCGCGCTGCGACTCCCCGATTCATGCGGGAAGCCTCGGTCCACACCGGGCGCACGCGCAACACATCGCCTGCGGCCCCGTGTCGCTTCGGCAACGAGCACCCTCACCGCAACCGTCAAACCCACCTCGATGAGAGGGTGCGCCGAGGCTACCACCCCAGGCGTGGGGGACGCTACGACAGCGGGGAGGATCGGAGTCCCTCACCCGAACCACCCGGTCCGCAGGCTTTCAGCCGGGCCATACGACGGGCGCCGTTCCCGACCCAGTTCCGAACCCCGACTACTATCACAAAGTACTCGGGGGAGACGAGGCCGAAACTGTGGCTCGCGGACTACCGGCTGGCCTGCCACCTGGGTGGAACGGATGATGACAACCTCATCATCCGCAACCTCCCCCTGTTCCTCTCCGACACCGCTCGAGTCTGGCTGGAGCATCTGCCTCCGGGGCAGATCTCCAACTGGGACGACCTAGTCCAAGCCTTCGCCGGTAACTTCCAGGGCACGTACGTACGCCCTGGAAACTCCTGGGATCTCCGAAGCTGCCGCCAGCAGCCGGGAGAGTCTCTCCGGGACTACATCCGGCGATTCTCGAAGCAGCGCACCGAGCTGCCCAACGTCACCGACTCGGATGTCATCGGCGCGTTCCTCGCCGGCACCACCTGCCGCGACCTGGTGAGCAAGCTGGGTCACAAGACCCCCGCCAGGGCGAGCGAACTGATGGACATCGCCACCAAGTTCGCCTCTGGCCAGGAGGCGGTTGAGGCCATCTTCCGGAAGGACAAGCAGCCCCAGGGCCGCCAGCCGGAAGATATCCCCGAGGCATCCACTCAGCACGGCACCAAGAAGAAGGACAAGAAGAAGTCGCAAGCGAAACGCGACGCCGACGACGCGGACCTTGTCGCCGCCGCTGAGTACAAGAACCCTCGGAAACCTCCCGGAGGCGCCAATCTCTTCGACAAGATGCTCAAGGAGTCGTGCCCCTATCATCAGGGGCCCGTCAAGCACACCCTTGAGGAGTGCGCCATGCTTCAGCGCCACTTTCACAAGGCCGAGCCACCTGTGGAGGGTGGCAGGTGAAAGGAAAATGTGCCCTTGGGCCATTTCTAAGTGTTTTGGTGATTTAGTGTCCAACACAAGTGCCTAAGTGTAAAGAGGTGGACAAAGTATAAATCAAGGATAAAGGTATGTTTCTCAGACTCAGTACATTGTTTTATGGACTAATGTATTGTGTCTAAGTGCTGGAAACAGGAAAAATCCAATTGGAAATGTCTTGGCTCGAGCAGCCAAGAATCTGCTGAGTCTGGGAGCACCGGACTGTCCGGTGGTGCACCGGACAGTGTCCGGTGCGCCAGGCTGGTTCGAGCGAACTGGCCGCTCTCGGGAATTCACCGGCGACGTACGGCTATAATTCACCGGACTGTCCGGTGTGCACCGGACTGTCCGGTGAGCCAACGGTCGGCCGGGCCAACGGTCGGCCGCGCGATCTGCGCGGGACACGTGGCCGAGCCAACGGCTAGAAGGGGGCACCGGACTGTCCGGTGTGCACCGAACATGTCCGGTGCGCCAACGGCTCTCAGGCTGCCAACGGTCGGCTTCGCTATTTAAGGAAGGAAATCGGGCACCGGACAGTGTCCGGTGTGCACCGGACTGTCCGGTGCGCCAGTCGACAGAAGGCAAGATCAGCCTTCCAAGATTGCTCCCAACGGCTCCTAGCTGCCTTGGGGCTATAAAAGGGACCCCTTAGCGCATGGAGGAGCACACCAAGCATTCCTACAACATTTCTAAGCACCAAGACATAGATTTCGCGCATTCGTTTCATTGTGATAGCATATAGAGCTCTTGTGGAGTTGTGAACTCATTGAGTCGTGTTGCGAGCTCTTGTTGCGATTTGTGTGCGTGTTGACACTCTGATTCTTGTGTCTTGTGTGCGTTGCTAATCCC
This sequence comes from Zea luxurians, assembly GCA_029449295.1. Lineage (NCBI taxonomy): Eukaryota > Viridiplantae > Streptophyta > Magnoliopsida > Poales > Poaceae > Zea > Zea luxurians. The sequence continues at coordinate 51,928,563 of JAOPSE010000023.1, forward strand.
TCCCTTGCTCCGTGTTCTTTGTGAATTTCAAGTGTAAGGGCGAGAGGCTCCAAGTTGTGGAGATTCCTCGCAAACGGGATTGAGAAAAAGCAAACAAAACACCGTGGTATTCAAGTGGGTCTTTGGACCGCTTGAGAGGGGTTGATTGCAACCCTCGTCCGTTGGGACGCCACAACGTGGAGTAGGCAAGCGTTGGTCTTGGCCGAACCACGGGATAACCACCGTGCCATATCTATGATTGATCCTTGTTGGTTATTGTGTTTTGTTGAGGATTCCTCTTTAGCCACTTGGCAATTATTGTGCTAACAATTAACCAAGTTTTTGTGGCTATAAGTTCTTGAAGTTTTACAGGATCACCTATTCACCCCCCCTCTAGGTGCTCTCAATTGGTATCAGAGCCGTTCTCTTCAAGAAAGGGACTAACCGCCCGAAGAGATGGATCCTAAGGGCTAGGGGATGGTGATCAACGACAAGGAGAAGGAGTCCTTCATCAACGAGCCGCAACCCCTTGCTCTCAAGGCAACAAGAAGCAAGGAGGCGCTACCTAGCAAGGTGGCACAGATTGAGGCGGCCGGACTTAATGATGAAGAGATGGCCCTCATCATCAAAAGATTCAAGATGGTGCTTAAGGGTCGCAAGGGACAGCCAAGCAAGACCAAAGCCAAGGGGAAGCGCTCATGCTTCAAATGCGGTAAGCTTGGTCATTTTATTGCTAACTGTCCTGACAATGATAGTGATCAGGAACAAGGGAACAAGAGGGAGAAGAAGAAGAAGTATAAGAAGGCAAAAGGCGAGGCGCATCTAGGCAAGGAGTGGGATTCGGATTGCTCCTCTTCCGACTCTGACAATGAGGGACTCGCCGCCACCGCTTTCAACAAATCGGCCCTCTTTCCAAACGAGAGTCACACATGCCTTATGGCAAGAGAGAAGAAGGTATGTACTCAAAACTCTACTTATGCTTCTTCAAGTGAGGACGAATCTAGTGATGAGGATGAAATAGATTATTCATGTTTGTTTAAGGGCCTAGATAGAACCAAGGTAGACAAAATTAATGAATTAATTGATGCCTTGAATGATAAGAATATGCTTTTAGAAAAGCAAGAGGATTTGTTGTATGAAGAACATGATAAATTTGTAGAAGCACAAAAGTCTCTTGCTCTAGAAATTAAAAGGAATAAAATGCTCTCTAGTGAATTATCTTCTTGTCATGAAACTATTGCTACGTTAAAAAGTTTTAATGATGATTTAAATGCTAAACTAGAAGTAGCTAGTAAATCTAATTCTTGTGTAGAAATTGTTGAAACTTGTAATAGGTGTGAAGATTTTGACATTGATGCTTGTAGTGATCATTTAGTTTCAATTTCCAAATTAAATGAGGAATTAGCTAGTCTTAATGCCCAACTTAAGACTAGCAAGAATGAATTTGACAAGCTAAAATTTGCAAGGGATGCCTACACGATTGGTAGACACCCCTCAATTAAGGATGGACTTGGCTACAAGAGGGAAGCCAGGAACTTGACAAGCCATAAGGCTCCCATCTCCGCCAAGGAGAAAGGGAAGGCCCCTATGGCTAGTAGTGTGAAAACGAACCATGCCTTTATGTACCATGATAGGAGACAATCTAGAAATGCTTATAGGAGTTGTAATGCATATAATGCCTTTGATTCTCATGCCATGTTTGCTTCTAGTTCTTCTTATGTGCATGATAGAAATGTTGGTAGGAGAAATGTTGTTCATAATATGCCTAGGAGAAATGTTGTTAATGTTCCTAGGAAAGTAAATGAACCTTCTACAATATATCATGCTTTAAATGCTTCTTTTGCTATTTGTAGAAAGGATAGGAAGATAGTTGCTAGAAAATTAGGGGCAAGATGCAAGGGAGACAAAACTTGCATTTGGGTCCCTAAGGATATTTGTGCTAACCTTGTAGGACCCAACATGAGTTGGGTACCTAAGACCCAAGCCTAAATTTGCCTTGCAGGTTTATGCATCCGGGGGTTCAAGCTGGATTATTGACAGCGGATGCACAAACCATATGACGGGGGAGAAGAAGATGTTCACCTCCTACGTCAAAAACAAAGATTCCCAAGATTCAATAATATTCGTTGATGGGAATCAAGGCAAGGTAAAAGGGCTAGGTAAAATTGCAATCTCCAATGAGCACTCTATCTCTAATGTGTTTTTAGTAGAGTCTCTTGGATATAATTTACTATCTGTTAGTCAATTATGTAATATGGGATATAATTGTTTATTTACAGATGTAGATGTGTCTGTCTTTAGAAGATGTGATGGTTCACTAGCTTTTAAGGGTGTACTAGACGGCAAACTTTACTTAGTTGATTTTGCAAAAGAAGAGGCTGGTCTAGATGCATGCTTAATGGCTAAGACTTGCATGGGCTGGTTGTGGCATCGCCGCTTAGCACATGTGGGGATGAAGAACCTCCACAAGCTTCTAAAGGGAGAACACGTGATAGGTCTAACCAATGTTCATTTCGAAAAAGATAGACCTTGTGCAGCTTGTCAAGCAGGTAAACAAGTGGGAGGAGCACATCACAGCAAGAATGTGATGACCACGTCAAGACCTCTAGAGCTGCTGCATATGGACCTCTTCGGACCCGTCGCCTATCTGAGCATAGGAGGAAGTAAGTATGGTTTAGTTATTGTTGATGACTTTTCCCGCTTCACTTGGGTGTTCTTTTTGCAGGATAAGTCTGAAACCCGAGGGATCCTCAAGTGCTTCCTCAGGAGAGCTCAAAATGAATTTGAGCTCAAGGTGAAGAAGATAAGGAGCGACAACGGGTCCGAATTCAAGAATCTTCAAGTGGAGGAGTTCCTTGAGGAGGAGGGGATCAAGCACGAGTTCTCCGCTCCCTACACACCTCAGCAAAATGGTGTGGTAGAGAGGAAGAACAGGACGCTCATAGATATGGCGAGGACTATGCTTGGAGAGTTCAAGACCCCCGAGTGCTTTTGGTCGGAAGCCGTGAACACGGCTTGCCACGCCATCAACAGGGTCTACCTTCACCGCCTCCTCAAGAAGACTTCATATGAGCTGCTGACTGGTAACAAACCCAATGTATCGTACTTTCGTGTGTTTGGGAGTAAATGCTACATTCTAGTGAAGAAGGGTAGGAATTCCAAATTTGCTCCCAAAGCCGTGGAAGGGTTTTTATTAGGTTATGATTCAAATACAAAGGCATATAGGGTCTTCAACAAATCATCGGGTTTGGTTGAAGTCTCTAGCGACGTTGTATTTGATGAGACTAATGGCTCTCCAAGAGAGCAAGTTGTTGACCTTGATGATGTAGATGAAGAAGACGTTCCAACGGTCGCGATACGCACCATGGCGATTGGAGATGTACGGCCTCAGGAACATTTGGAGCAAGATCAACCGTCTTCCTCAATTATGGTGCATCCCCCAACCCAGGATGACGAACAGGTACCTCAAGTGGAGGCGCATGATCAAGGGGGAGCACAGGATGTTCAAATTGAAGAGGAAGAAGCACCTCAGGCACCTCCAACCCAAGTTCGAGCGACGATCCAAAGGGATCATCCCATCGACCAAATTTTGGGTGATATTAGCAAGGGAATAACTACTCGTTCAAGATTAGTTAATTTTTGTGAGCATTACTCTTTTGTCTCTTCTATTGAGCCTTTCAGGGTAGAAGAGGCCTTGCTAGATCCGGACTGGGTGTTGGCCATGCAGGAGGAACTCAACAATTTCAAGCGCAATGAAGTTTGGACACTGGTGCCTCGCCCCTAGCAAAATGTTGTGGGAACCAAGTGGGTGTTCCACAACAAACAGGACGAGCACGGGGTGGTGACAAGGAACAAGGCTCGGCTTGTGGCAAAAGGTTATGCCCAAGTCGCAGGTTTGGACTTTGAGGAGACTTTTGCTCCCGTGGCTAGGCTAGAATCAATTCATATCTTGCTAGCATATGCCGCTCACCATTCTTTCAGGTTGTACCAAATGGATGTGAAGAGCGCTTTCCTCAACAGGCCGATCAAAGAGGAGGTGTACGTGGAGCAACCCCCTGGCGTTGAGGATGAACGGTACCCCGACCACGTGTGTAAGCTCTCTAAGGCGCTCTATGGACTTAAGCAAGCCCCAAGAGCATGGTATGAATGCCTTAGAGACTTTTTAATTGCTAATGCTTTCAAGGTTGGGAAAGCCGATCCAACTCTTTTTACTAAGACTTGCGATGGTGATCTTTTTGTATGCCAAATTTTTGTCGATGACATAATATTTGGTTCTATTAATCAAAAGTCTTGTGAAGAGTTTAACAGGGTGATGACGCAGAAATTCGAGATGTCGATGATGGGCGAGTTGAACTACTTCCTTGGGCTTCAAGTGAAGCAACTCAAGGACGGAACTTTCATCTCCCAAATGAAGTACACGCAAGACTTGCTAAAGCGGTTTGGGATGAAGGACGCCAAGCCCGCAAAGACGCCGATGGGAACTGACGGACACACCGACCTCAACAAAGGTGGTAAGTCCGTTGATCAAAAAGCATACCGGTCCATGATAGGTTCTTTGCTTTATTTATGTGCTAGTAGACCGGATATTATGCTTAGCGTATGCATATGTGCTAGATTTCAATCCGATCCTAAGGAGTGTCACTTAGTGGCTGTGAAGCGAATTCTTAAATATTTAGTCGCTACGCCTTGCTTCGGGATCTGGTATCCAAGGGGTCTAACTTTGACTTAATTGGGTACTCGGATTCCGACTATGCTGGATGTAAGGTCGATAGGAAGAGTACATCGGGGACGTGCCAATTCTTAGGAAGGTCCCTGGTGTCATGGAACTCTAAGAAACAAACCTCCGTTGCCCTATCCACCGCTGAGGCCGAGTACGTTGCCGCAGGACAGTGTTGCACGCAACTGCTTTGGATGAGGCAAACCCTCCGGGACTTTGGCTACAATCTGAGCAAAGTCCCACTCCTATGTGACAATGAGAGTGCTATCCGAATAGCGGAAAATCCTGTTGAGCACAGCCGCACAAAGCACATTGACATCTGGCATCACTTTTTGAGAGACCACCAGCAAAAGGGAGATATCGAAGTGTTTCATGTTAGCACCGAAAACCAGCTAGCCGATATCTTTACCAAGCCTCTAGATGAGAAGACCTTTTGCAGGTTGCATAGTGAGCTCAATATCTTAGATTCGCGGAACTTGGATTGAATTGTAGCATATATGTGTTTATGCCTTTGATCATGTTCATTCTGCATTTTGTTGCTTATTGTGGTGCTCAAGTTGTACAAACACTCCCTGGACCTCACAAGTCCTTTTTGCAAGTGATGCACATATTTAGGGGGAGCTGTGCTACAACTTGACCCTTTGAGACTAACCATGTACTTGAGTTTGGTTGTTTTAGTCTCCAAGGAGAATTGAAAGGGAAAAGGTGGACTTGGACCATGCAAGACTTCCACTGCACTCCGATGAGAAAGAGTTACTTTTCCAAGTTCATCTTTATACTCCTATTGCCTTTGTGTTCTTATTTGAAAATTTTGGTGAGGCAATGGGGTTAAAGGGCCAAGATTGATCCCGTTTTGGTGCTTGATGCCAAAGGGGGAGAAAATAAAGGCCAAAGCAATAAATGGATCAGCTACCACTTGAGAAATTTTGAAAATAGTAGATTAGAGCTTTTGGTTTGTCAAAACTCTTTTATTGTCTTTTATGTCAAAAGTTGGCCTCTTGTGGGGAGAAGTGTTGATTATGGGAAAAAGGGGGAGTTTTTGAAATCCTTGATCAAATTTCTTTGGAAAACCTCTCTTTATGTCTCTACAAGTGGTTTTGACTTAGAGATAGGAATTTGAGTTTGATTTGCAAAAACAAACCAAGTGGTGGCATAGAGTGATCCATATATGTCAAATTGAATCAAAACAATTTTGAGTTCTAATTTGAATTGATTTTGTACTTGTTCTACTTGCTTTATGTTGTGTTGGCATAAATCACCAAAAAGGGGGAGATTGAAAGGGAAATGTGCCCTTGGGCCATTTCTAAGTGTTTTGGTGATTTAGTGTCCAACACAAGTGCCTAAGTGTAAAGAGGTGGACAAAGTACAAATCAAGGATAAAGGTATGTTTCTCAGACTTAGTACATTGTTTTATGGACTAATGTATTGTGTCTAAGTGCTGGAAACAGGAAAAATCCAATTGGAAATGTCTTGGCTCGAGCAGCCAAGAATCTGCTGAGTCTGGGAGCACCGGACTGTCCGGTGGTGCACCGGACAGTGTCCGGTGGTGCACCGGATAGTGTCCGGTGCGCTAGGCTGGTTCGAGCGAACTGGCCGCTCTCGGGAATTCACCGGCGACGTACGGCTATAATTCACCGGACTATCCGGTGAGCCAACGGTCGGCCAGGCCAACGGTCGGCCGCGCGATCTGCGCGGGACACGTGGCCGAGCCAACGGCTAGAAGGGGGCATCGGACTGTCCGGTGTGCACCGGACATGTCCGGTGCGCCAATGGCTCTCAGGCTGCCAACGGTCGGCTTCGCTATTTAAGGAAGGAAATCGGGCACCGGACAGTGTCCGGTGTGCACCGGACTGTCCGGTGCGCCAGTCGACAGAAGGCAAGATCAGCCTTCCAAGATTGCTCCCAACGGCTCCTAGCTGCCTTGGGGCTATAAAAGGGACCCCTTGGCGCATGGAGGAGCACACCAAGCATTCCTACAACATTTCTAAGCACCAAGACATAGATTTCGCGCATTCGTTTCATTGTGATAGCATATAGAGCTCTTGTGGAGTTGTGAACTCATTGAGTCGTGTTGCGAGCTCTTGTTGCGATTTGTGTGCGTGTTGACACTCTGATTCTTGTGTCTTGTGTGCGTTGCTAATCCCTCCCTTGCTCCGTGTTCTTTGTGAATTTCAAGTGTAAGGGCGAGAGGCTCCAAGTTGTGGAGATTCCTCGCAAACGGGATTGAGAAAAAGCAAACAAAACACCGTGATATTCAAGTGGGTCTTTGGACCGCTTGAGAGGGGTTGATTGCAACCCTCGTCCGTTGGGACGCCACAACGTGGAGTAGGCAAGCGTTGGTCTTGGCCGAACCACGGGATAACCACCGTGCCATCTCTAGGATTGATCCTTGTTGGTTATTGTGTTTTGTTGAGGATTCCTCTTTAGCCACTTGGCAATTATTGTGCTAACAATTAACCAAGTTTTTGTGGCTATAAGTTCTTGAAGTTTTACAGGATCACCTATTCACCCCCCCTCTAGGTGCTCTCAGCAAGGCCCACGACGACGATAAGAAGGAAGATCACAAGGCAGGAGAGTTCCCCGAGGTCCACGACTGCTTCATGATCTACGGTGGGCAAGTGGCGAACGCCTCGGCTCGGCACCGCAAGCAAGAGCGTCGGGAGGTCTGCTCGGTAAAGGTGGCGGCGCTAGTCTACCTAGACTAGTCCGACAAGCCCATCACCTTCGACCAGGGTGACCATCCCGACCGCGTGCCGACCCCATCATCGGCAACGTCAGGCTCACCAAGGTCCTCATGGACGGAGGCCGCAGCCTCAACATCATCTACGCCGAGACCCTTGGGCTCCTGCGGATCGATCTGTCCTCGGTCCGGGCGGGCGCGGCGCCTTTTCACGGGATAATCCCCGGGAAACGCGTCCAGCCCCTCGGACAACTCGATCTACCTGTCTGCTTTGGGACTCCCTCCAACTTCCGACGGGAGACCCTCACGTTCGAGGTGGTCGGGTTCCGAGGAACCTACCACGCAGTGCTGGGGAGGCCATGCTACGCCAAGTTCATGGCCGTCCCCAACTACACCTACCTCAAGCTCAAGATGTCGGGCCCCAGCGGGGTCATCACCGTCGGCCCCACGTACCAACACGCGTACGAATGCGACGTGGAGTGCGTGGAGTACGCCGAGGCCCTCGCCGAATCCGAGGCCCTCATCGCCGACCTGGAGAACCTCTCCAAGGAGGCGCCAGACGTGAAGCGCCACGCCGGCAACTTCGAGCCAGCAAAGGCGGTTAAGTCCGTCCCTCTTGAACCCAGCAACGACGCCTCCAAGCAGATCTGGATCGGCTCCGAGCTCGACCCCAAATAGGAAGCAGTGCCCGTCGACTTTCTCCGCGCAAACGCCAACGTTTTCGCGTGGAGTCCCTCGGACATGCCCGGCATACCGAGGGAGGCCGCCGAGCACTCGCTGGATATCCGAGCTGGAGCCCGACCCGTGAAGCAGCCTCTGCGCCGATTCGATGAAGAAAAGCGCAGAGCCATAGGCGAGGAGATCCACAAGCTAATGGTAGCAGGGTTCATCAAAGAGGTATTCCATCCCGAATGGCTTGCCAACCCTGTGCTTGTGAGAAAGAAAGGAGGGAAATGGCGGATGTGTGTAGACTACACTGGTCTGAACAAAGCATGTCCGAAGGTTCCCTACCCTCTGCCTCGCATCGATCAAATCGTGGATTCCACTGCTGGGTGCGAAACCCTGTCCTTCCTTGATGCCTACTCAGGGTATCACCAAATCAGGATGAAAGAGTCCGACCAGCTCGCGACTTCTTTCATCACACCTTTCGGCATGTACTGCTATGCTACCATGTCGTTTGGTTTGAGGAATGCGGGTGCGACATACCAAAGGTGCATGAACCACGTGTTCGGCGAACACATTGGTCGAACTGTCGAGGCTTACGTCGATGACATCATAGTCAAGACGAGGAAAGCCTCCGACCTCCTTTCCGACCTTGAAGCGACATTCCGGTGTCTCAAGGCGAAAGGTGTAAAACTCAATCCTGAGAAGTGCGTCTTCGGAGTCCCCCGAGGCATGCTCTTGGGGTTTATCGTCTCCGAGCGGGGCATCGAGGCCAACCCGGAGAAAATCACGGCCATCACCAACATGGGGCCCATCAAGGACTTGAAAGGCGTACAGAGGGTAATGGGATGCCTTGCGGCTCTAAGCCGCTTCATCTCGCGCCTCGGCGAAAGAGGCCTACCTCTGTACCGCCTCTTAAGGAAGGCCGAGTGCTTCACTTGGACCCCTGAGGCCGAAGAAGCCCTCGGGAACCTGAAGGCGCTCCTCACGAACGCGCCCATCTTGGTGCCCCCCGCTGCCGGAGAAGCCCTCTTGATCTACATCGCCGCTGCCACTCAGGTGGTCAGCGCCGTGATCGTGGTTGAGAGACGAGAAGAGGGGCATGCATTGCCCATCCAGAGGCCGGTCTACTTCATCAGTGAGGTACTGTCCGAGACCAAGACCCGCTACCCACAAATTCAAAAGCTGCTGTACGCGGTGATTCTGACGCGGCGGAAGTTGCAACACTACTTCGAGTCTCATCCGGTGACTGTGGTGTCATCCTTCCCCCTTGGGGAGATCATCCAGTGCCGAGAGGCCTCGGGTAGGATTGCAAAGTGGGCGTTGGAAATCATGGGCGAGACAATCTCGTTCGTCCCTCGGAAGGCCATCAAGTCCCAAGTCTTGGCAGACTTTGTGGCTGAATGGGTCGACACCCAGCTCCCAACGGCTCCGATCCAACCGGAACTCTGGACCATGTTTTTCGACGGGTCGCTGATGAAGACAGGGGCAGGCGCGGGCCTGCTCTTCATCTCGCCCCTCGGGAAGCACCTACGCTACGTGCTACGCCTCCACTTCCCGGCGTCCAACAATGTGGCCGAGTATGAGGCTCTGGTCAACGGGTTGCGCATCGCCATCGAGCTAGGGGTCCGATGCCTCGACGCTCGCGGTGACTCGCAGCTCGTCATTGACCAAGTCATGAAGAACTCCCACTGCCGTGACCCGAAGATGGAAGCCTACTGCGACGAGGTTCGGCGCCTGGAAGACAAGTTCTACGGGCTTGAGCTCAACCACGTCGCCCGATGATACAACGAGACTGCGGACGAGCTGGCTAAGATAGCCTCGGGGCGAACAATGGTTCCCCCGGATGTCTTCTCCCGAGACCTACATCAACCCTCAGTCAAGACCGACGACACGCCCGAGCCCGAGAAGGCCTCGGCCCAGCCCGAGGCACCCTCAGCCCCCGAGGGTGAGGCACTGCGCGTCGAGGAAGAGCAGAGCGAGGTCACGCCTAATCGAAACTGGCAGACCCCGTACCTGCAATATCTCCACCGAGGGGAGCTACCCCTCGACCGAGCCGAAGCTCGGCGATTGGCGCGGCGCGCCAAGTCGTTCGTCTTGCTGGGGGACAGGAAGGAGCTCTACCACCGCAGCCCCTCAGGCATCCTCCAGCGATGCATATCCATCGCCGAAGGTCAGGAGCTCTTACAAGAAATACACTCGGGGGCTTGCGGTCACCACGTAGCGCCCCGAGCCCTTGTTGGAAACGCCTTCCGACAAGGTTTCTACTGGCCGACCACGGTGGCCGACGCCAGTAGAATTGTCCGCACCTGCCAAGGGTGTCAATTCTATGCAAGGCAGACCCACTTGCCCGCTCAGGCTCTGCAGACGATACCCATCACCTGGTCGTTTGTTGTGTGGGGTCTGGACCTCGTCGGTGTTGGCACTGTCTCTCGACAGCAAAGAGATCCAACACGAGTGAATGGTGATGGCAACAGGGCACTCGCGCGTGATGGCAAAAGCTCTGTTAATCTAGCCTCTCACGGGCACTGTGCGGGGGTATTTATAGGTATCCGAGTGCACGGCGCCTTGCGTTAAGGACGCATGTGCCCTCAGGTACCTAGTTTATCCCCAGAATATTCCCATAAAGCGGGGTTACAAGCTGTAATTACAAGTACGCCTTTACAAATTAGGCCCGTAACACAAACGCGGCCACGCAGGGCCCGTTACAATGGGCCAGATCTCATGTGGGCCTCGGAGCTGACCGAGGCCGCGCCGCGGGGAGGCGTCGCCGCAGGCCTTCGTCTCGTGCCGAATCGAGCGAAGGGTGTCCCTGCCTGCTTTGTCTGTCAGGGCAGGGGCTAAGCGGTGGAGACTTCGGGCGAAGGGTGGCGTTTCTGCCTTCGCTCCAACATTTGCCCTCCGAGGGACCAGTTCGACAAAGTCACCTGGTGCCGAAGACGTCGCTAGATGGCGGAGACGCTGCCCTCGCTCGAAGTGGTTCCGCGGGGGTTTTTGATGTGACCGTTGATGGACATCGTACTGTTGGACTGCGGGTTTTCCGAAGCGTCGCGCCTTGTGGGATTGCGGGTTTCCCGAGGAGCCGCGCCCTGCCTATAAAAGGGGGCGGGGGACGGCGCTGTTTGCACTTTGCCTTCCGCGCTCCGTGAAAACCCTAGCCGCCCGCCGTCTTTCTGCTCCTCTTCTTCTGCTGCTCCCTTTGCTCGTCGGAGTTCTGGCTCGAGTGAAGTAGACCGCCCGCCGCCGCCGCCGGTACGTAGCAATGCCATCCTCTTCTTCTTCTGCCGACGCCACGCCGCCGGCCGCCGCCTTGTCTGAGGGGACGTTGAGTAGCGTGATGGTGGAGGAGCTGCGCGCCGGCGACTCTGTTGATTTTGGTGTGTCACGGATGACGTCGGCCCGCGTTGAAGATATGCAGCGTTTGGGCTACTTTGGCGGCGGAGTCGCTCGTGCTCCGGGGACGGAGGAAGTCCCCAAGCCGGAGGGTGAGTTGGTTGTTTTCAAGGCGTTCTTCGTCGTCGGTCTCCGCTTGCCTGCGCACCGGTTTGTTGGCGAAGTCCTGCGTAGATTCAACGTTCAAATACATCAGCTGACACCGAACGCCGTGGTGGCACTGGCGAAGTATGTCTGGGCGACGACTTCGTACGGCGGGCAGCCGTCGGTTGAAGTTTTTGCGAAGAATTATTGCTTGCATTGGCAGAAGAGGATGGTTGAGGACGGAGTTGCCCAGTTCGGGTCGTGCACATTCACGCCGAAGACCGGCAAGACCACAATGCCAGTAGTGGAGTTGGTTCCGTGCACCCGCAACAAGTGGGGCAATTGGAATGAATTTTGGTTTTACGTTGCTGAGGCTACTGTCGAAGGCCATGAAGGACTTCCCGTGTCTGAGATGTGCTCTCACTATTACTCTGCGTATCCGCCTTTTGAAGTGGCAGAAGAGGATGCAGACGAAGGGGCCCTTCGGTGCGCCGCCGGCCAGAGCAGTGGTCGTGATTTAGTTGAAGAGTTTGTGGCGTACGGGGTCTGGCCCTTGGCGCACGGCTGGGCGTTGGGCGAAGTGTGCCCTCGCCAGATGCCTTTTCACGGAGGAAGGGTGGTGCAAAGTCCTGCCTTTGCACTGAATTTGCGAAACCGTGACCCGGCCGCCTTTGTGCGTGATGCGGAGGACTTGGCGGTGCGGCTCGTGGGGCGGTACGTGGCGAGGACGGAAGGCCAGCGCAGCTTTGATATTCGCGGGTCAAATGAACGTTTGAACAGGGTCTTCGAATTAAATCAATTGCCGTACGACGGCTACCCTGGTCAAGACGAAGCGGACCGCCGTGGGAAGAAGCCGGCGGCGGAGACTGGAGGCGACCCTGCGCTGACGGCCGCCCCCTCCTCAAAAAAGAGAAAATTAGGTACTGCGATGGGAGGAATCGGGGTGTCTGATAGTTTTGCTAGAGAGTTAATGAGGACGTGTGCGGCCCCGGGGGAGAGGATGTCTTCGCCCGAGCTCCGGGAGTCTTCGGCTCGGATGCTGAGGGGTCGTCGGAGGAGAATTTGGATTATTTTGCGGCCTTGGACGTGGCTGCGGCGGAGGCCTCGCCACACGCCGCGGACGCGTCGGACGTGCCAGGCCCTAGCACCGGGCGCCGTCGACGAAGGGCAGTTGCAAAACGTAGAGTTAGCGCGGAGGAGCGGGCTCTGCTTCGTGTGAGTGGGGCTGGTCGGCAGGAACTGTTGTCCCTGCCGACCGCTGAGGGTGTAGGTGAAGGGGAACTGCGAAGGCTTTTTGCGGGTGAGGAGCTCAGGATAATGTTATTTAATTATAGGGAGATGGGAATTATTCCTAAGGTTGAGCCGATGTAGAGTGTGGTGCCCTCGCTTGTGTACGTCGAGGCTTGTATGGTGGAATTGTGTGCCCTCGCGTGCATGTGTGTGTGCGAAGGCGTTTTGTACTTTTACTGATTTGTTTTGCTGCGCTGTGTTGGCTTGATTATAGTTGGTCTTGGTGTGGATGGTTTGATGTTGTCGTTTCGGCCGTTGTTGTGCTAGTCCAGGTGTACCCTTAAGTGTCTTCTGCACAGATAGTCTTCGGTTTTTTCGCACTTGTTGTGCTGATCCGGCTGCACTTTTAAGCGACTTCTGCACGGATAGCCTTCGCGATAGACTCAGATTTTTTCGGCACTTGTTGTGCTAATCCGGCTGCACCCTTAGGCGACTTTTGCGCGGATAGTCTTCGCGATAGACTCAGATTTTTTCCGCACTTGTTGTGCTAATCCGGCTGCACCCTTAGGCGACTTTTGCGCGGATAGTCTTCGCGATAGACTCAGATTTTTTTTCGCACTTGTTGTGCTAATCCGGCTGCACCCTTAGGCGACTTTTGCGCGGATAGTCTTCGCGATAGACTTAGATTTTTTTTTCGCACTTGTTGTGCTAATCCGGCTGCACCCTTAGGCGACTTTTGCGCGGATAGTCTTCGCGATGGACTTAGATTTTTTTTCGCACTTGTTGTGCTAATCCGGCTGCACCCTTAGGCGACTTTTGCGCGGATAGTCTTCGCGATAGACTTAGATTTTTTTTTCGCACTTGTTGTGCTAATCCGGCTGCACCCTTAGGCGACTTTTGCGCGGATTTGTCGCACGCGAGGGTAGCTAGCGCTTAGCCTCGCGGTGACCTCGTGGTGGTCGAATGTCGAAGACCGTCATCGCGGTCTTTTTCGACGCATGTCTTTTTGCGGGGGATTTTTTACGCATATATTACATGGCTCCGCCTCGTTAAAAACCTCACCCCCCGGGAGGAAAAGAGTGCGGGCCGGTGCAAGATTGTTTTTGCGAATTACAAGGGCGAAGACGGCCCTGAGGAATCAAACAAAAAATTTGCGGAGGTTGTCAATGTTCCAGGAGTGCTCCAGGTCCTCGCCGGTTGGCGTTGTGAGCCTGTAAGCGCTGGGGGAAGCTTTTGTCTTGACGATGAAAGGGCCCTCCCACCTGGGCTCCAGCTTGCCCTTGGACTCCGTTCGAGCTGTCCGAATGAGTACGAGGTCCCCCTCGCTGAACTCCCTCGGGGTGACTGAATGGTCGCGCCATGCTTTGGTCTGGGCTTGATACTTGTTCAGGGCCTGTAGGGCGAAGACACGGTCTCCGTCGATGAGATCCTTTGAAGTTGGCTCGTCCACATCTGGGACGGCCGACGGGACTGTTCGCGGGGACCCGTGCTTTATTTCTTGCGGGGTCATGGCCTCCGATCCGTATAAAAGACGGAAGGGAGTGAATCCGGTCGCCCTGCACTCAGTCGTGTTTAGTGCCCAGACTGCCTCAGGTAAAAAATCGCTCCATCTGCCCTTTTTTCATCGAGGAGCATTTTTTTGATAGCTGTGAAGATTTTTCCGTTGGCGCGCTCCACGACCCCGTTGGACTGCGGATGATAGACTGAGGCGAAGGCAAGCTTGGTGCCAATGGAGAAACAAAAATCCTTGAAGCCTTGGTTATCAAACTGCTTGCCGTTGTCGACTGTTAATTCGGACGGTACTCCGAAGCGGCAAACAATGTTCTGCCAGAAGAATTTTTTGGCAGTCTTTGATGTTATTGTGGAGACAGCCCGTGCCTCGATCCATTTGGTGAAGTACTCGACCACGACGAAGGCGAACTTAAGGTTCCCCTGAGCGGTGGGCAGGGGTCCAACAATGTCGAGACCCCAGCGCTGGAGAGGCCATGTGTGGGCGATCAGCTTTGTATACTGCGAAGGGCCGCCTGACCGAGGAGAGAACTTCTGGCAGGCTTCGCAGGACCGAGTGACCCGATTCGCAGCGCAAATCATTGCGGGCCAGTAAAAACCCTGGCGGATCACCTTAGCAGCTAGGGCCCTCGGCCCCGCGTGCGAGCCGCACGTGCCACTGTGGACTTCACGTAGAATCTGCATGCCTTCAGCCTCGGTGACGCACTTAAGCATTGGTTGACTGACCCCTTTTTTGTAGAGTTGGCCTTCAATCAGAGCGAAGTCTCGGCTTCGATGTCTGAGGCGCTTGGCCTCACTGATGTCGGCTGGGTGATAATACCCCTGCAGGAACAGGGTTATGGGTGCGCGCCAGTCTTCGGTCATGATGAGGTTGACTGTACGGTGGCCCTCGCTGTCATTGGTTATTTGGAGCCCTTCGGGGCTCCGGACTGCTGGTGTGCCGATGACGTGGAAGAACACGTCGGAGGGCAGAGTTTCGCCCCTGGCCACGGCCTTGGCCAATGCGTCGGCCTCCTCGTTCTTGGCCCGGTCCACATGCTGCACGGTGAACCCCTTGAACTGCCTCTCGAAACTTCGGATGGCCGCGAGGTACTGCATGAGTGCGGGGTCCTTGGCTGCATAGTCTTTTTCGACCTGGCCGGCAACTACCTTGGAGTCTGTTTTGATGATGCAAGTGGTGACTCCGAGGGCCCTTAGCTTGCGGAGGCCGAGGATGACTGCTTCGTACTCTGCTATATTATTTGTGCATCTGTCGGAGTCCAGATTGAAGCTGAGTCGTGCTGCATATCTGTGCTTGACCCCGGCTGGTGAGGTTATGATTGCAGCGACGCCTGCCCCCGCATGGCACCATGCGCCGTCGCAATGGATCGTCCAGACCTTCTCTGTGGTCGGGTCCGGCTGTGTTACTGGCCCGGTCCAGTCGACGACGAAGTCTGCCAGGACTTGCGATTTGATGGCTGTCCTGGGCTCAAAGCTGATGTGGTAGCCGGAGAGTTCGGCTGCCCACTTGGCGATCCTCACCGATGCCTCCGGGTTTCTAAACAGTTCGCCGAGCCCCCTGTCTGAGGTGACGCGGACCTTGAATGCTTCAAAATAATGGCACAGCTTGCGCGAGGACATAACGACTGTGTAGGCGATCTTCTCCAGCTCTGTCATGTTGCATTTGGACGGTGTCAGGACCTCGGAGACGTAATAAATAGGGCACTGTCTGACAGCGCCTTGGACTGTCTGCTCCTGCACTAGTGCCGCGCTGACCGCGTGCGGCGAAGCCGCGACATAGAGCAATAAGGGGAGCGAGGAGTCGGGGCTCGTGAGGGTGGCCAGCTCCGTTAGGTACTGTTTTAATGAGGCGAAGGCCGCTGCTTGCTCCGGCCCCCAGGCGAAGTCTTTTGTGCCGCGGAGAGTTTTGAGGAAAGGAAGACTTCGCTCGGCCGACCTGGAGATGAATCTGTTGAGAGCGGCCAATCTGCCTGTCAGACGCTGGATGTCCCTGGTGGACTGCGGAGGCGACATGTCGATGATGGCCTGGATCTTGGTTGGGTTGGCCTCGATGCCGCGGTGTGACACCAGGTAGCCCAATATCTTGCCCTGGCGAACACCGAAAACGCACTTTTCCGGGTTTAGGCGGAGTCGTGCATCTCGCATGTTTGCGAATGTCTCGGCCAGGTCGGCGAGATGGTCCTCCTTATTTTTGCTGGCGACGACGATGTCGTCCACATATGTAAATATATTTCTGCCGACCTGCCCTTCGAGTACTGTTTTGGTGAGTCTGGAGAAGGTGGACCCGGCATTCTTGAGACCCTCCGGCATTCTGACGAAGCAATAAGTGTCGAAGGGTGTTATAAAGCTCGTGCTGGCCTTGTCTTCCTCCTTCATGTATATCTGGTGATAGCCGGAGAAGCAGTCGAGGAGAGACATGACCTCGCAACCGGCCGCGCTATCGACTATTTTGTCGATCCGTGGCAATGGGAAATTGTCTTTTGGGCAGGCCTTATTGAGACTGGTGAAGTCTATGCACATCCGCCATTTCCCGCTTTTTTTCTGCACCATTACAACATTGGAGAGCCATGTGGGGTAAGCCACTGGCTCAATGAATTTAGCCTCTAGGAGGCGGTGCACCTCCGCCTTGGCGGCCTCCGTCTTTTCGTCGGACATTTTGCGGAGCCTTTGCTTTCTTGGTCGCACCGAGGGGTCAATTCCCAAACTGTGCTCGATTATAGATCGGCTGACTCCGACCAGGTCGAGGGCGGACCAGGCGAAGACATCTTTATTCTTGGCCAGGCAGCAGAGGAGCTTCTCTTCCTCATGCGAAGTAAGGTCTTCGCTGATAGTGACTGTCTGCTTGGGCGTGGCCTGATCGAGGGGGACAGTCCTGGTCCCATCCTGACTCTGCAACTGAGCCTTGTCGTGCTGCTTGTCAGTTGGGCTGGCGGGCGCAGGGACCTCGCACTGTGTCGTGAGACAGTGCACGTTCCTCTGACCCGGCACGAAGTCTCGCTCTATGTTGCGCGCTGTCTGCTGGTTACCGAAGACTGTAATTACGCCTAGCGGGCCTGGTATCTTCATGCACAAATACAGTCCGTGGATGGCAGCTTCAAACTTATTGATGGAGCCCCGGCCCATGATGGCGTTGTATGGATACACCATATCCACAATGTCAAAAGTCACCTGCTCACTTCGGGCATTGGGTGCTACACCGAAGGAGAGGGGCAATTCTATTTTGCCGACGGGGAAGGTGCCCTTGCCGCCGAAGCCATACAACGGGTTGTCCGAAGGCTTAAGCAGGCTGTGGCTGATGCCCATGCGATCGAAGGCATGGAGGAAGATGATGTCTGCCTGGCTGCCGTTGTCAACGAGGACCTTATGTAGGTCCCAGCCTGCCACGCTGCAATTGATAACCATGGCATCGCAGTGGGGGGCGCTGCGCAAGTCGACGTCCCGTGCGTCGAAGGTGAGCGGTACGTGGGACCACTTTGTCTGTACAACTGGGCCCGTGACGGCGACATGGTTTATGCTGCGGTAGTGGTCCCGCTTCTGCCGCTTGGTGTCGAAG
Source organism: Zea luxurians (assembly GCA_029449295.1). Classification (NCBI taxonomy): domain Eukaryota; kingdom Viridiplantae; phylum Streptophyta; class Magnoliopsida; order Poales; family Poaceae; genus Zea; species Zea luxurians. The sequence goes on from JAOPSE010000023.1 coordinate 51,946,371, forward strand.
TCGGTGCTGGACCCCCCAGTTATCATATGAATGACTCCGCGATAAGGTTGATCGGTGAAGTCCTCCTGCTTTGGAGCGTGGGGGATGTTTTGTTGTTGCTGGTGTGGTGGTGGAGGCGGAGGATGTACGATTTGTACTTCCTGATGATGTTGGTAAGCGTGGTGCGGTGGGTGCGGGGCGGGAGCGTGGATATATGGTGGAGGGGGTGGCTGGTAGTTATGCGCGACAATTCTGGGGTTGTCGGCTGGCTGCGCCCTCGCCATTCTGTCTCTGGTGGCCTTCACTTTGGGGCAGTCTTTGGTTGGGTGAGCGCAGTCTTCGCCATGGAAAAGGCAGTAAAATCGGCGCGGTGGAGGGGGTGGCTGCGCACGCCCTCGGCCCCTGCCGCGAGTTCCACTTCCGCGGCCCTGGGGGGATATTCCTGGCGGCGAAGGGGGTCAGCGGCCGGCTGCTGGTTGGCAATGGTGTGCACTTGCGGCTGACCGCGGCCATCTCGACCGGAGTCTGGTTGCGGAGTTCTTGTCCACGTGCGGCTGGACTGTGGAGCGTCTTTTGGCTTCCGCTGGGACTCAATCTTGCGCTGGTGGAGCTCCTCGGATCTGGCATACTTTTCAAACAGCTGGTACAACTCTTGGAGGTTCTTCGGCGGATCTCTGATGCAGTGGCTGTAAAGGACGCCAGCGCGAAGACCACTGATAGCATAGTGGATGGCAATCTGGTCATCGACTGAGGGTAGCTGTGACTTGAGTGTCAGGAATTTGCGGTAATATTCCCTCAGGGTCTCCCTCTCTAGCTGCTTGCAGAGCGAGAGCTCGGCCAGGGCGTCGGTGTCCGGGCAGTACCCTTGGAAGTTGAGGAGGAACTTGTCCCGGAGACTTCTCCAGGAATCGATGGACAGCGGAGGCAACCTGGTGAACCAGGTGAGTGCGGGGCCCTCGAGGGCGATGATGAAGGACTTCGCCATTGTGGCGTCGTCCCCCCCGGACGATGCGACGGCGACCTGGTAATTCATTATGTATTGAGCCGGGTCGGTGCTGCCGTTATACTTGGGGTAGGTCCCAGCCCGGAAGTTAGCTGGCCACGGTGTCACTTGCAGGTGAGGCGCCAGGGGACTTCGCTCATCGAGATAATTGACCCCTTGGAATGGCGCGGCGTGCGGGAAAGTGAAGTCGCGCTGGGGTAAACGCGGGTCCTCCGGTTGCGCGCGGTGTTGCAGGGGTGGCTCATACTGCAGGCCGGGGTGGCCTTCGCGCGTGTCTTCGTTTTGTGCGCGCTGCTGGAGGGATGACTCGTGCTGTGGGCCGAGGTGGCCTTCGCGCTGCATCAGCGCGATCTCCCGCTCGAGTTCCTGGGCCTTGTGCTCTTCGTCGCGTATCATCTGCCGCACTTTGGCGAGTGCGGACACACGCTGGCGCTTGGCCTCCAGTATCTCCTTCTGCCTCTGGAGGTTGCGGTTCTTGAGGCGCAGAGCGCGCAGCTGTAGCTGTTCTTCTGCTGAGATGCCGAGGACCTCACCGTCCTCGGCGAGGTCCGCGCCCTCCGGTGGTGCGAAGCCTGAGGGAGGTGCGAAGCCTGAGGGTTGTCCCTCAGGGTCGCAGGTGCGGAGGGTGTCGTCTTCAGTGGCCTCTTGGTGGGTGGATTGGGTGAGGGCGAGGGCCTTGCCCTTTCTTGCGGCGAGCAGTGCTGCCTTCGTAGCCTCGTCAGCCTTCGGGTTAGCTCTCTTGGGTGCCATCGCGGGTGGTTGTCTCGTAGCACGAACGGTGGGCGCCAAATGTCGGCACTGTCTCTCGACAGCAAAGAGATCCAACACGAGTGAATGGTGATGGCAACAGGGCACTCGCGCGTGATGGCAAAAGCTCTGTTAATCTAGCCTCTCACGGGCACTGTGCGGGGGTATTTATAGGTATCCGAGTGCACGGCGCCTTGCGTTAAGGACGCATGTGCCCTCAGGTACCTAGTTTATCCCCAGAATATTCCCATAAAGCGGGGTTACAAGCTGTAATTACAAGTACGCCTTTACAAATTAGGCCCGTAACACAAACGCGGCCACGCAGGGCCCGTTACAATGGGCCAGATCTCATGTGGGCCTCGGAGCTGACCGAGGCCGCGCCGCGGGGAGGCGTCGCCGCAGGCCTTCGTCTGGTGCCGAATCGAGCGAAGGGTGTCCCTGCCTGCTTTGTCTGTCAGGGCAGGGGCTAAGCGGTGGAGACTTCGGGCGAAGGGTGGCGTTTCTGCCTTCGCTCCAACAGTCGGTCCCTTGCAGAAGGCACCCGGGGGCTATACGCACATGCTGGTCGCCGTCGACAAATTCTCCAAGTGGATCGAGGTCTGACCCCTAAACAGCATCAGGTCCGAACAGGCGGTGGCGTTCTTCACCAACATCATCCATCACTTTAGGGTCTCGAACTCCATCATCACCGATAACAGCACCCAGTTCACCGGCAGAAAGTTCCTGGACTTCTGCGAGGATCACCACATCCGGGTGGAGTGGGCCGCCGTGGCCCACCCCATGACGAATGGGCAAGTAGAGCGTGCCAACGGCATGATTCTGCAAGGACTCAAGCCACGGATCTACAACAACCTCAACAAGTTCGACAAGCGATGGATGAAGGAGCTCCCCTCGGTGGTCTGGAGTCTGAGGACAACACCGAGCCGAGCCACGGGCTTCACACCGTTCTTTCTAGTCTATGGGGCCGAGGCCATCTTGCCCACAGACTTAGAATACGGTTCCCCGAGGACGAGGGCCAACGACGACCAAAGCAATCGAGCTGGCCGAGAAGACTCACTGGACCAGCTGGAAGAGTCTCGGGACATGGCCTTACTACACTCGGCACGGTATCAGCAGTCCCTGCGATGCTACCACGCCCGAGGGGTTTGGTCCCGAGACCTCCAGGTGGGCGACTTGGTGCTTCGGCTGCGACAAGACGCCCGAGGGCGGCACAAGCTCACGCCTCCCTGGGAAGGGTCGTTCGTCATCGCCAAGGTTCTGAAGCCCGGGACGTACAAGCTGGCCAACAGTCAAGGCGAGGTCTACAGCAATGCTTGGAACATCCGATAGCTACGTCGCTTCTACCCTTAAGATGCTTTCAAGTCGTTCGTACACCTCGTTCACACACAAAGTCTAACCATCAAGGAAGGGTCAGCCTTGCCTCGGTAAAGCCTGACCCTCCCTCGGGGGCTAGAAGGGGGGAACCCCCTCTGCGTCAAAATTTTCCTCGGAAAAGATCTTTTCTGCCAGAACGTCTTTCGTGCTTTTCGACTACTTCGAAAGTGGGATCCTGAAAACGACGGAGTACATGTAAGCAGCCGACCGAGCCGAGGGACTCCTACACCTCCGGGATACGGATACCTCACTCATCACCTTCTGTGATAAGTAACTCACGCTCGGATAAGCGATTCTGCGGACCGAACAAGTCTTCACGCTCGAAAACTCTTCTGCCGAAACGATTTTTCGGGCCTTCTCGACTATATCGATAGCAGAATACTACGGACGAGTAAGAGTACACGTAAGTGGTAAGGTCGACCGAGCCGAGGGACTCCTACGCCTCTGGGATACGGATACCTCACTCATCACCTTCCGTGAAAAGTAACTCTCGCTCGGACAAACAATTCTGTTACCGATAGATAAGTCTTGATATCCGAAACAAGAGGGAAAGAAACGCAGCTTTACAACACGACGGCAGTATGTTTGAGCCTCGACGGCCGCAGAAAACATACGCACACTACAAGATAAACCGATCCTGCAGGCTCGGACCTTGACGGAGGGGAGCAGCAGCACCCTCGGCGTCAACTACACCTTCGGCGAAGTCCGACCGAGCCTTGGACAGCAACGCGGCCGGAGGATCTCCACTCCGAAGGACGACGTCGGCACCGCGCCCGGGCCATCGCCGCCAGGGTCTTCTCTAGGAATCCGGCCCGAGCAGACGGCTCGGCCGGTCGCCCTGAAGCCTCAGCCAGCTGTCCCCTGAGGACACCAGCCCGGCTCGTGGCCTCGGCAACTCAACTCCGGCGTCGATCCCGCTAGTGGATGGCCCGACCAGGCTCCGGCCGACGAAGTCTTCTTTTCGAGCCAACTCTGCCTCTGTCTATGCTAACACCGCTGCCTCCGGCTTCGGCTCATCGAAGAGTGGCCGAGGGTTCCCTTAACTAAGTAAGAGAGGCCTCGGGCGGCAAGGCCGACCGAGCCGAGGGATTCCTACTGAAAGGGAAATGTGCCCTTGGGCCATTTCTAAGTATTTTGGTGATTGAGTGCCAACACAAGTGCTTAAATGTGAATTTATGTCCATGGATGAACAAAGTGCAAATCATGAAGTAAAGGTATGTTTCTAAGCCTTAGTACATTGGTTTTGTGTACTAATATACTTGTCTAAGTGTTAGAAACAGAAAGAAGAAGAAAAGAAAAGAGGAGAAAAAGACTTGGCTGTGTACAGCCAAGACTCAGCTCGGTCTGGCACACCGGACTGTCCGGTGTGCACCGGACAGTGTCCGGTGCGCCAGGCTGACTCGGCGCGAACTGGCTGCTCTCGGGAATTCGCCGACGGCGTACGGCTAAAATTCACCGGACTGTCCGGTGAGCCAACGGTCGGCCGGGCCAACGGTCGGCCGCGCAATCTGCGCGGGACACGTGGCCGAGCCAACGGTCGGAAGGGGGCACCGGACTGTCCGGTGTGCACCGGACATGTCCGGTGCGCCAACGGCTCCCAGATCTGCAACGGTCGGCAACGGTCGGCAGCGCTGTTTAAGGAAAGAAATCGGGCACCGGACAGTGTCCGGTGTACACCGGACTGTCCGGTGCACCCGACGACAGAAGGCAAGGATAGCCTTCCAGATTTGCTCTCAACGGCTCCTAGCTGCCTTGGGGCTATAAAAGGGGCCCCTAGGCGCATGGAGGAGGCACCCAAGCAACCTTAGAGCATTCTTGATCATCCACACTCATTCTTTGCGCATTCGTTTGTGATTCTAAGTGATTCGAGCTCCGTTCTAGTGAGAACTTTGAGATAGTCATTCGAGCTCGATTCTTGGCCGTGTGTGTGCGCATTTTGCTGTGGATTTGTGTGTGTTGCTTCCCTCCCTTACTCTGTGCTTCTTTGTGATCATATACTTGTAAGGGCAAGAGACTCCAATTTGTGGAGATTCCTTGCAAACGGGATATTGAAAGGCAAAGCAAAACACCGTGGTATTCAAGTTGGTCTTTGGACCGCTTGAGAGGGGTTGATTGCAACCCTCGTCTGTTGGGACGCCACAACGTGGAGTAGGCAAGCGTTGGTCTTGGCCGAACCACGGGATAAACCACTGTGCCATCTCTGTGATTGATCTTCTGTGGTTATTGTGTTTTGTGGAGACTCCTATCTAGCCACTTGACATTATCTGCGCTAACACTTAATAAGTTTTTGTGGCTATAAGTTCAAGTTTTCACAGGATCACCTATTCACCCCCCCTCTAGGTGCTCTCAATTGGTATCAGAGCCGTTCTCTTCACAAAAGGGACTAACCGCCCGAAGAGATGGATCCTAAGGGGAAGGGAATTGTGATCAACGACAAAGAGAAGGAATCCTTCGTCAACGAGCCGAAGGACGACAAGCCTACCGACTTCGGCTCGGGCCATAGACAGAAGGAAGGGAAGAAGAAGAAGACGAGGCGCATCAAGGAGATCATCTACTACGACGATAGTGATGAATCTACTTCTTCCCAAAAGGACGACGACAACGACTACAAAAAGACGGTCAATTCGAACTTTTCATTTGATTATTCTCGTATTCAACATAGTTCGAATTCGCATTTGCTTTCCATTCCTCTTGGCAAACCTCCACACTTCGATGGGGAGGACTACGGATTTTGGAGTCACAAAATGCGTAGTCACTTATTCTCTCTCCATCCAAGCATATGGGAGATTGTAGAGAATGGAATGAAATTTGATAGCTCGGATAGCCCTTTGCTTATAAATGAACAGATCCATAGAAATGCACAAGCTACTACTGTTCTCTTAGCATCCTTGTGCAGGGAAGAGTACAACAAGGTGAGCGGCTTGGACAATGCCAAGCAAATATGGGACACCCTCAAGATCTCTCACGAGGGGAACGATATCACCATGCTCACCAAGATGGAGTTGGTGGAGGGCGAGCTTGGACGATTCGCCATGATAAGGGGAGAGGAGCCAACTCAAACGTACAACCGGCTCAAGACCCTTATCAACAAAATAAGGAGCTACGGAAGCACGCGATGGACGGACCACGACGTCGTCCGCCTAATGCTAAGGTCCTTTACCGTTCTTGATCCTCATCTTGTGAACAATATTCGTGAGAATCCTAGGTACACGATGATGACGCCCGAGGAAGTACTTAGAAAATTCGTAAGCGGGCGGATGATGATCAAGGAGGCAAGATACGTCGATGAAGCGTTGAACGGTCCAATCCACGAGCCTCAACCCATTGCTCTCAAGGCAACAAGGAGCAAGGAGTCGCTACCTAGCAAGGTGTCGCAAGTTGAGGCGGCCGGGCTCAATGATGAAGAGATGGCTCTCATCATCAAGAGATTCAAGACGACGCTAAATGGTCGCAAGGGGCAGACAAGCAAGACCAAGACAAAGGGGAAGCGCTCATGCTTCAAATGTGGTAAGGTTGGTCATTTTATTGCTAACTGTCCCGAAAATGATAGTGACCAGGAGCAAGGGAAAAACGGGAAGAGAGAGAACAAGAAAGTTTACAAGAAGGCCAAAGGTGAAGCACACCTTGGAAAGGAGTGGGACTCGGATTGCTCTTCGTCCGACTCCGACGACGAAGGACTCGCCGCCACTGCCTTCAACAAATCGGCTCTCTTCCCCCACGAGCATCACACTTGCCTCATGGCAAGGGAGAAGAAGGTAATCACTAGTAATGCTAATACTTATGATTCTTCTAGTGATGATGAGTCTAGTGAGGATGAAATAGATTATTCTAGTTTATTCAAGGGATTGGATAGAACTAAGATAGCTAAGATTAATGAATTGATTGATGCCTTGAATGAAAAGGATAGAATCTTAGAAAAACAAGAAGATCTTTTATATGAAGAGCATGATAAATTTGTTAGTGCACAAAATTCACTTGCTCTAGAAGTTAAAAGAAATGGAATTCTTTCTTGTGAACTTTCTACTTGTAATGAAACCATTTCTTCTTTAAAAGGTGAAATTAATGTTTTAACCGCTAAACTAGAAGTAGCAAGTAACTCTTGTGTTGAAAATGTTACAATTTGCACTAGGTGTAAGGATTTTGATGTTAATGCTTGTAGTGAACACCTAGTTTCAATTTCAAAACTTAATGATGAATTGGCTAGTCTTAATGCTCAACTTAAGACTAGCAAGAGTGAAGTTGATAAAATAAAATTTGCAAGGGATGCCTACACGGTTGGTAGACACCCCTCAATTAAGGATGGTCTTGGCTTCAAGAGAGAGGCCAAGAACTTAACAAGCCATAAGGCTTCCATCTTCGTCAAGGAGAAAGGGAAGGCCCCTATGGCTAGTAGTGCTAAAAAGAACCATGCTTTCTTATACCATGATAGGAGACATGCTAGAAATGCTTATAATGATTTTGATTCACATGTTTATGATTCTCATGCCATGTTTGCTTCTAGTTCTTCCTATAATCATGATAGAGATATGTGCAGGAGAAATGTTGTGCATATGCCTAGGAGAAATTTTGCTCATGTTCCTAGAAAAGTTGTGAACAAACCTTCTACCATTTATTATGCTTGCAATGCTCCCTTTGCTATTTGTAGAAAGGGTAAGAAGGTAATTGCTAGGAAGTTAGGGGCAAGATGCAAGGGAGATAAAACTTGCATTTGGGTCCCTAAGGATATATGTGCTAACCTTGTAGGACCCAACATGAGTTGGGTACCTAAGACCCAAGCCTAAATTTGCCTTGCAGGTTTATGCATCCGGGGGTTCAAGCTGGATTATCGACAGCGGATGCACAAACCATATGACGGGGGAGAAGAAGATGTTCACCTCCTACGTCAAAAATAAGGATTCCCAAGATTCAATTATATTCGGTGATGGGAATCAAGGCAAGGTAAAAGGGTTAGGTAAAATTGCAATTTCTAATGAACACTCAATCTCCAATGTGTTTTTAGTTGAGTCTCTTGGTTACAATTTGCTATCTGTTAGTCAACTATGCAATATGGGATATAATTGTCTGTTTACAAATGTAGATGTGTCTGTCTTTAGAAGATGTGATGGTTCACTAGCTTTTAAGGGTGTACTAGACGGCAAGCTTTACTTAGTTGATTTTGCAAAAGAAGAGGCCGGTCTAGATGCATGCTTAATGGCTAAGACTTGCATGGGCTGGCTGTGGCATCGCCGCTTAGCACATGTGGGGATGAAGAACCTCCACAAGCTTCTAAAGGGAGAACACGTGATAGGTCTAACCAATGTTTATTTCGAAAAAGATAAACCTTGTGCAGCTTGTCAAGCAGGGAAACAGGTGGGAGGCTCTCATCACACCAAAAATGTGATGACAACATCAAGACCCCTGGAGCTGCTACATATGGACCTTTTCGGACCCGTCGCCTATCTAAGCATAGGAGGAAGTAAGTATGGTTTAGTTATTGTTGATGACTTTTCCCGCTTCACTTGGGTGTTCTTTTTGCAGGATAAGTCTGAAACCCAAGGGACCCTCAAGCGCTTCCTCAGGAGAGCTCAAAATGAGTTTGAGCTCAAGGTGAAGAAGATAAGGAGCGACAACGGGTCCGAATTCAAGAACCTTCAAGTGGAGGAGTTTCTTGAGGAGGAAGGGATCAAGCACGAGTTCTCCGCTCCCTACACACCTCAGCAAAATGGTGTGGTAGAGAGGAAGAACAGGACACTCATAGATATGGCAAGGACTATGCTTGGAGAATTCAAGACCCCCGAGTGCTTTTGGTCGGAAGCCGTGAACACGGCTTGCCACGCCATCAACAGGGTCTACCTTCACCGCCTCCTCAAGAAGACGTCGTATGAGCTACTAACCGGTAACAAACCCAATGTATCTTACTTTCGTGTATTTGGGAGCAGGTGCTACATTCTAGTGAAGAAGGGTAGAAATTCTAAATTTGCTCCCAAAGCTGTAGAAGGGTTTTTGTTAGGTTATGATTCAAATACAAAGGCGTATAGAGTCTTCAACAAATCATCGGGTTTGGTTGAAGTATCTAGCGACGTTGTATTTGATGAGACTAATGGCTCTCCAAGAGAGCAAGTTGTTGATTGTGATGATGTAGATGAAGAAGATGTTCCGACGGCCGCCATACGAACCATGGCGATTGGAGAAGTGCGGCCACAGGAACAAGATGAACGAGATCAACCTTCTTCCTCAACAACGGTGCAACCCCCAACTCAAGACGATGAACAGGTTCATCAAAAGGAGGCGTGTGATCAAGGGGGAGCACAAGATGATCACGTGATGGAGGAAGAAGCGCAACCGGCACCTCCAACCCAAGTTCGAGCGGTGATTCAAAGGGATCATCCCGTCGACCAAATTTTGGGTGACATTAGCAAGGGAGTAACTACTCGATCTCGATTAGTTAATTTTTGTGAGCATTACTCCTTTGTCTCTTCTATTGAGCCTTTCAGGGTAGAGGAGGCCTTGCTAGATCCGGATTGGGTATTGGCCATGCAGGAGGAACTCAACAACTTCAAGCGCAATGAAGTTTGGACACTGGTGCCTCGTCCCAAGCAAAATGTTGTGGGAACCAAGTGGGTGTTCCGCAACAAACAGGACGAGCACGGGGTGGTGACGAGGAACAAGGCTCGACTTGTGGCAAAAGGTTATGCCCAAGTCGCAGGTTTGGACTTTGAGGATACTTTTGCTCCTGTGGCTAGGCTAGAATCAATTCGTATCTTGCTAGCATATGCCGCTCACCATTCTTTCAGGTTGTACCAAATGGATGTGAAGAGCGCTTTCCTCAACGGGCCGATCAAAGAGGAGGTGTACGTGGAGCAGCCCCCTGGCTTCGAGGATGAACGGTACCCCGACCACGTGTGTAAGCTCTCTAAGGCGCTCTATGGACTTAAGCAAGCCCCAAGAGCATGGTATGAATGCCTTAGAGACTTTTTAATTGCTAATGCTTTCAAGGTTGGGAAAGCCGATCCAACTCTTTTTACTAAGACTTGTGATGGTGATCTTTTTGTGTGCCAAATTTATGTCGACGACATAATATTTGGTTCTACTAACCAAAAGTCTTGTGAAGAGTTTAGCAGGGTAATGACGCAGAAATTCGAGATGTCGATGATGGGCGAGTTGACCTACTTCCTTGGGTTCTAAGTGAAGCAACTCAAGGACGGCACCTTCATCTCCCAAACGAAGTACACATAAGATTTGCTAAAGAGGTTTGGGATGAAGGACGCCAAGCCCGCAAAGACGCCGATGGGAACCGACAGACACACCGACCTCAACAAAGGAGGTAAGTCCGTTGATCAAAAAGCATACCGGTCAATGATAGGGTCTTTACTTTATTTATGTGCTAGTAGACCGGATATTATGCTTAGCTTATGCATGTGTGCCAGATTTCAATCCGATCCTAAGGAGTGTCACTTAGTGGCGGTGAAGCGAATTCTTCGATATTTAGTCGCTACGCCTTGCTTCGGGATCTGGTATCCAAAGGGGTCTAACTTTGACTTGATTGGGTACTCAGATTCCGACTATGCTGGATGTAAGGTCGATAGGAAGAGTACATCGGGGACGTGCCAATTCTTAGGAAGGTCCCTGGTGTCATGGAACTCTAAGAAACAAACCTCCGTTGCCCTATCCACCGCTGAGGCCGAGTATGTTGCCGCAGGACAGTGTTGCGCGCAACTACTTTGGATGAGGCAAACCCTCAGGGACTTTGGCTACAATCTGAGCAAAGTCCCACTCCTATGTGACAATGAGAGTGCTATCCGAATAGCGGAAAATCCTGTTGAACACAGCCGCACAAAGCACATTGACATCCGGCATCACTTTTTGAGAGACCACCAGCAAAAGGGAGATATCGAAGTGTTTCATGTTAGCACCGAGAACCAGCTAGCCGATATCTTTACCAAGCCTTTAGATGAGAAGACCTTTTGCAGGTTGCGTAGTGAGCTCAATATCTTAGATTCGCGGAACTTGGATTGAAATGTAGCATACATGTATTTATGCGTTTGATCATGTTCCTTTTTGCATTTTGTTGTTAAGTATGGTGCTCAAGTTGTACAAACACTCCCTGGACCTCACAAGTCCGTTGCAAAGTGATGCACAGTTTTAGGGGGAGATGTGTTACAACTTGACCCTTTGAGACTAACCATATGCTTGAGTTTGCTTGTTTTAGTCTCAAAGGAGAATTGAAAGGGAAAGGTGGACTTGGACCATGACAGACTTCCACTGCACTCCGATGAGAGGGTAACCTATTCCAAGTTCATCTAATGAACTCTTATTGCCATTTGCTCTTAATTGGAGATTTTGGTGAGGCAATGGGGTTATAGGGCCAAGATTGATCCCGTTTTGGTGCTTGATGCCAAAGGGGGAGAAAATAAAGGCCAAAGCAATAATGGATCAGCTACCACTTGAGAGATTTTGAAAATAGTAGAATAGAGCTTTTGGTTTGTCAAAACTCTTTTTGTCAAAACTCTTTTGTTGTCTCTCTTATCAAAAGTTGGCTTCTTGCGGGGAGAAGTAGTGATTATGGGAAAAAAGGGGGAGTTTTTGAAATCTTTGAAATCTTTGATCAATCTCTTTTGGAATGACTCTCTTTATGCTTCAACATGTGTGTTTGACTTAGAGATAAAGATTTGAGTTTTATTTGCAAAAACAAACCAAGTGGTGGCATAGAGTGATCCATATATGTCAAAAGTGAATCAAAACAATTTTGAGTTCTTATTTGATTTGATTTTGTACTTGTTCTACTTGCTTTATGTTGTGTTGGCATAAATCACCAAAAAGGGGGAGATTGAAAGGGAAATGTGCCCTTGGGCCATTTCTAAGTATTTTGGTGATTGAGTGCCAACACAAGTGCTTAAATGTGAATTTATGTCCATGGATGAACAAAGTGCAAATCATGAAGTAAAGGTATGTTTCTAAGCCTTAGTACATTGGTTTTGTGTACTAATATACTTGTCTAAGTGTTAGAAACAGAAAGAAGAAGAAAAGAAAAGAGGAGAAAAAGACTTGGCTGTGTACAGCCAAGACTCAGCTCGGTCTGGCACACCGGACTGTCCGGTGTGCACCGGACAGTGTCCGGTGCGCCAGGCTGACTCGGCGCGAACTGGCTGCTCTCGGGAATTCGCCGACGGCGTACGGCTAAAATTCACCGGACTGTCCGGTGTGCACCGGACTGTCCGGTGAGCCAACGGTCGGCCGGGCCAACGGTCGGCCGCGCAATCTGCGCGGGACACGTGGCCGAGCCAACGGTCGGAAGGGGGCACCGGACTGTCCGGTGTGCACCGGACATGTCCGGTGCGCCAACGGCTCCCAGATCTGCAACGGTCGGCAACGGTCGGCATCGCTGTTTAAGGAAAGAAATCGGGCACCGGACAGTGTCCGGTGTACACCGGACTATCCGGTGCACCCGACGACAGAAGGCAAGGATAGCCTTCCAGATTTGCTCTCAACGGCTCCTAGCTGCCTTGGGGCTATAAAAGGGGCCCCTAGGCGCATGGAGGAGGCACCCAAGCAACCTTAGAGCATTCTTGATCATCCACACTCATTCTTTGCGCATTCGTTTGTGATTCTAAGTGATTCGAGCTCCGTTCTAGTGAGAACTTTGAGATAGTCATTCGAGCTCGATTCTTGGCCGTGTGTGTGCGCATTTTGCTGTGGATTTGTGTGTGTTGCTTCCCTCCCTTACTCTGTGCTTCTTTGTGATCATATACTTGTAAGGGCAAGAGACTCCAATTTGTGGAGATTCCTTGCAAACGGGATATTGAAAGGCAAAGCAAAACACCGTGGTATTCAAGTTGGTCTTTGGACCGCTTGAGAGGGGTTGATTGCAACCCTCGTCCGTTGGGACGCCACAACGTGGAGTAGGCAAGCGTTGGTCTTGGCCGAACCACGGGATAAACCACTGTGCCATCTCTGTGATTGATCTTCTGTGGTTATTGTGTTTTGTGGAAACTCCTATCTAGCCACTTGACATTATCTGCGCTAACACTTAACAAGTTTTTGTGGCTATAAGTTCAAGTTTTCACAGGATCACCTATTCACCCCCCCCCCCTCTAGGTGCTCTCACCTACATCACTCATTACCTTCGCACGAGGCAACTCACACTTGGTTAAGCGGTTCAGTTAGCCGACAGGCGAGTCCTAGTGCTCGAAATGGGGGAAAACACGGCTCCGTGCCGAAAATACATACATGTTCAGGCCCCGACAGCCACAATGAACAGACACCGGCACTCAAGGTGCCATTACAAACGGAACTCCGGCTCCGCCTCCGCGGGTATGAACAACCCCCCACATTGGAGGGCCCGCGGAGCAGCAGAAGGCCGACGGATGGCTCGCCGCCGCCCGCTCCAGCAGCAGCGACAACGACTTCTGCTCCGAGCGGCCGAACAGCAGCAGCGATGACCTCAGGGCGGATGCTGCTGCCATGAGGCCCTCGCCCACATCCCCACTCGAGGGGCGAGGACGAGCAGAAGGCTGTAGAGTTGGAGGTCAGTCCGCGGGCGGCGCCGACTATCTCGTCGACGGAGAAACCTCTTCCGGCTGTCGCGGCGGAAGGCGGCACCGGAAGCAGCGCTGAAGCCGCTCGGACCGGAGAGCCGGACACGCGGCAGCTGCCAGCGCCACGAACGGCGAACGCCCTTCCCCCCGATCGCTGAGGGAAGGAGCGGGCCGCTGCCCGCGCGGAGACTGACCCCAACTCGGCGCACTCCCCTCCCCAGCAATGATGATGAACATCCTTGAAGCTGAGGGAGGGGCAGAGGCCACAGCCCGACTTGCTTCTCCCCACCCAGGAGCTGGTGGTCACCGTCTTGGGTGACCATCGGCGAGGGGATGCAGCCGGGCTGTCTGATGAAAATCCTTGAAGCCGAACGACGGCTGAAAGGTACCAACTTCCGCGAAGTTGTGTTCCTCCAACAACGACAAGGCGGAAGAACTGCGAGTGTACCCCATCCGGGGCTCGGAAGGTGGAAAGACGCGATGCATGAGGGGAGTGCAAAGACATGGTTGCCTTTCAAGGGGGTCACCCTCCTTTTAAAGGCAACTCGCCCCACTTGCGTTCTCAGCCGTCGTGGGCTGAGTCTTCTCCAACATGCTCCAAGGTCCTCCCCCTACGACACGGGGGCTGGGTCCCACGCGTCATGCAAGCTGGCACAAGGCAGAGGAAGCCAAACCGCCGCGCGCGGTGCGCGCAACTGCCCAGCGATTACGAGCATACCTCCACTTTCGCCCAGACCAGCGGGTGAAAGGGCGGATCGCCATGCAGGCGGCATGCAACCGCACCAAGGGGGCGCACACTTTTGACTTCGACGCGTCCAGCATGGAGACCCAGGCCCACACGTCATGTACCCGGCGCGCCGGTTACTGCGTACAAGAAACTGCACCGCCACTCGCGCCACTACCGTGCCTCCTCGACTGCGGAACCAGTACCGCGACTCGAGGCAACCCTGCGCATGACCCAACAGTGCCAACCAGGCACATCGGTCACGGGTCAGTCAGCCGCGGGAGGAGGCGCGACGGTCGATACGGCCAGAAATGGGCTGGCAGTAATGGCAGTGGCAGGCGGGCGGAAGCAGCGGTCAAGTCGTCAGCCAAGCTCACGTCCCCTCCTGGGACAGCGAGGGAACCCTCTCCCACGGCGTGAAGACGACGCGCCCGTGTTCCGTTCCTAGAACGGCTCGTGCACGCGCAATGGCTGCCCCGCGAACCACTCGTCCCGTCGCATTAACTCCGCGACAGGACAGGCGACACCTTTGGCAGGCGAAGCAGGCGACGCTTCACCTCCGCCATAATGACCGCGTCAAAAAAGGTGTGCCACGTCATTCGATTTCGTATCCTTTTCCTCTTCCTCTTTCTCTCTCTTACAACAGGGACCGGGAAAAGGGATACCCTGAAAGGGATCCTTCTCCACGAAGGAAACGGGCCCCGAGCCCCCCTACTGATCAAAGGTTCGAAGGCTGGCCCCACGGAAGGGTTCAACAGCCGCCTCAGAGCACTCGGGCTCCGCGCCCACTACTGGTCAGAGGTTCGAAGGCCGGCCCCCGGAAGGGTTCAACGGCCGCCTCAGGCCACTCGGGCTCCGCGCCCACTACTGATCAAGGGTTCGTAGGCTGGCCCTCGAAGGGTTCGACAGCCGCCTCAGACGCAGAGCGAGGGATGACCCTGGGTACGTTCGATACATAACCAAGGCTCGGGCTACGCTCCCGAGGTACCCTAGGACATTTCCAAGACCGACGGGAATGATTTTGTAACGGAATCCCAACAGAGGGAGGCATCGAGCCCTCGGACCCCGTCAAAAGGGGACCGGGTCCAGCAAATCACCTGCAGGTACTTTTGGAGCGCGCCTCCGGGCCACTAGCCGACCCCTAACAAATGGGGCACGGGCGTCCACTCGGATTACCCATTAGCAGATCACTGGAGACACCATGTTCGGCGCCCTCCAAGGGCAACATGGCGCTTTCCCCCCTCCTCCTTGTGGAAAGGCGACGCAGGGGCGTATGTAAAAAAGTCGAGTCTGTCCTTGACCGTCCTCTCGCTCTGTGCGGAGGCTCAGGGGCTGCTCTCGCAAACCCGGCTCTGGCCAAACTGTTGACAGCGTCAACATACCAGCCCGAGAACTTGGGACTCGACTGCGCACCCGGGCTACGGCCAGTTCGCATGAGGGAACAACCAGACCAGCCGAAGCATCGCGAAACGCATTAAGACCTCGAAGGAGTCAAACCACTCCTCCGAGGCCTCGGGGGCTACACCCGGCGGGTGCGCTCGCGCGCACCCACCGGAACGAAACGCAACCGAGAAAGGTCGGTCCCGTTGCAAAAAAAAGTGTGACAAAAGCCTCCAAGCGAGTATTAACACTCCCTTTGGGGCTCGGGGGCTACTGTCGGGGACCATAATTAGGGGTACCCCCAAGACTCCTAATCTCAGCTGGTAACCCCCATCAGCACAAAGCTGCAAAGGCCTGATGGGTGCGATTAAGTCAAGGCTCGGCCCACTCAAGGGGCACGATCTCGCCTCGCCCGAGCCCAGCCTTGGGCAAGGGCAGCCGACCCCGGAGGATTCACATCTCGCCCAAGGCCCCCCTCAAGCAACGGACACACCTTCTGCTCGCCCGAGGCCCAGTCTTCGCCGAGAAGCAACCTTGACCAGATCGCCACGCCAACCGACCGTATCGCAGGAGCATTTAATGCAAAGGTGGCCTGACACCTTATCCTGACGCGCGCCCTTCAGTCGACTGAGCCGAAGTGACCGCAGTCACTTCGCCGCTCCACTGACCAGCCTGACAAGAATACAGCGCCGCCCGCGTCGCTCCGACTGCTGTGCCACTCGACAGAGTGAGGCTGACAGCGGCCAAGTCCGGCCTCGGGCGCCATAGGAAGCTCCACCTCGCCCGACCCTAGGGCTCGGACTCGGGCTCAGCCCCAGAAGACGACGAACACCGCCTCGCCCGACCCCAGGGCTCGGACTCGGGCTCGGCCCCGGAAGACGACGAACTCCGCCTCGCCCGACCCGGGGCTCGGACTCAGGCTCGGCCCCGGAAGACGACGAACTCCGCCTCGCCCGACCCCAGGGCTCGGACTCGGCCTCGGTCCCGGAAGACGACGGTCTCCGCCTCGCTCGACCCGGGGCTCAGACTCGACCTCGACCACGGAAGACAGACTCGACCTCGACCTCGGAGGAGCCTCCGCCTCGCCCGACCCAGGGCTCGGACCGACCACGTCACAGGGGGAGCCATCATTACCCTTCCCCTAGCTAGCTCAGGCTACGGGGAACAAGACCGGCGTCTCATCTGGCTCGCCCTGGTAAACAAGTAATGATGGCGTCCCGCGTGCTCCATGACGACGGCGGCTCTTGGCCCCTTACGGAAGCAAGGAAACGTCAGCAAGGACTCGACAGCCCCGACAGTTGTCCTTTCGTCAGGCTCCAGCGCTCCTCCGACGGCCACGACATCTCATGAACAGGGTGCCAAAACCTCTCCGGCTGCCACGACGACATGTACTTAGGGCGCTAGCTCCTCTCTGCTAGACACGTTAGCACACTGCTACATCTCCTATTGTACACCTGGGCCCTCTCCTTACGCCTATAAAAGGAAGGCCCAGGGCACTCGTACGAGAGGGTTGGCCGCGCGGGGGAACGGGGCGGCGCGCATAAGCCTCTCTCGCTCTCTCCCACGCGGACGCTTGTAACCCCTTACTGCAAGCGCACCCGACCTGAGCGCGGGACAAACACGAAGGCCACGGGTTTCCCCTTTACGCCTGTCTCCCTCTGGTTTTCCCCCCTTCGCGCTCTGTCTCGCGCCGACCCATCTGGGCTGGGGCACGCGGCGACAATTTACTCGTCGATTCAGGGACCCCGGGGTCGAAACGCCGACAGTAATACTCGGTGGGTATTTATCCATTGCCATCTCTATTCTGGCATGCATAATGTTGGCTACTGGTACTGGATGTGCCACTGGCCGACTCTGTATCTACCTGGCACTTGGTCGGACGTGCAACAGCTATATATTGCAGATTAGGCGGAGCGGGAACAGCTAACCGAACTGCTGTTGCGCACCATCTCCATGTCAGAGGGCCCAGACAGACGACGAGCCCTCCTGCTGCTTCTGCGAAGACGAGCCACATCGCTTGCTTTCACGGATGATGTACACTCGGTGTCGCCGTGTCGGTGACCATACCTGCGACGATGGTGATGAAACTACGGGCCACATCTCTTCTCCGGTCGCCCGTGCGCCTTCTGGGAGCTTACTGTTTTTGGTGGCCGGGCAGATGGGATCAGAATCACCAAAGCAACGGAACTGTGGTCTGTGGAGTGTGAGAACCTCCAGTCCCGAAGGCAGTACCTCCACTCCGAAAAAGATTTGGAAGAATTCGGAGTGTTATTGCAACCGGACCACACAACGGGGACGTTTTGGCTGCGTGCAAGGAAACGGCGAGGCTCTGGAGCTGCCGTGTCCCAAAGATCGAGATACGCTGATCGAATGTAGGAATGTAACACTAGCTAGCTAATCCCTCCCTCCGCTCTCAGACTCTTGACTTTGTAAGAACTGGTGCCGCTTTATTTATTAGCCCCACTTCAACAATCTGAGTTAGACACTATTTATTTACCCACTAGATTATATAATACAACTTAAATAAGTTGAGAGGTAAATAAACAACATAGGTTATTAGGTGGATTATGTGGTTTAAATACCTAAATTATAATAATCCATAAGCAGATCAAAAGATGCTTATATAATCAACCATAAGCTGGATTATATAATCATAGAATAAAACAATCATGCCCTTACATGGACAGGTTTTTCCGTTATTACGTATCGTGTCTTTCGCGCCAGTGTTACGTTGTAGGTTCTAAGGCTGTCTCCAGCAGCGTCCCCTAAATTCCGTCCCCTAAATGAATATTCTCTGTCCTTTACAGAACACTCTAAAAGATTCTGTCCTCTATATATTCTCTGTCTCCAGCAGCGTCCTCTAAATTCCGTCCCCTAAAGCTACAGTGTTAACAGACTCCCTTTTTCCATTTTTTTCATTTTTCTTTGTTTTCTTCCCATTTCACGCTGCACAAATGATGCGTCAAAAAATGTATTTATTAATTTTTAAATTAATAAAATCGAATTGTCAATATTAATTACATGACTTGTCTCCGAAGCGTACTTCCTCTATAAATACCGAGTCAGCCTAGCATACTTCACTCAACCTTGCCTTTACAAACTCCACAACCATGAATCCCTACTTAGAAAACAATTTTCTTGTGCGGTTGATGAAAGAAATGGAAGAGGAAGAAGAAGAGTTGGAGTTGGCGAGGCACATGATCAATAGGAGGCGACGTGCACGCAACGAGCGTCGTCATGGTGGTTCGATTCCAGGGCGTGTTAGGATTCATCGTGATCACATGAGCGGCGATGCAAGAATCCGAGCGGACTACTTTGGACCGCACCTGGTGTACACGGATGCTCAATTTCGTAGGAGGTATTTAAAATTCCCACCTTCATTTTACCATGTACATAACTTCATGACCCCTATTTATGACACATAAATTGTATGGTAGGTTCCGCATGCGTCGCCATGTGTTTGAGCGCCTTGTTGATGTTGTGCAACAAGTGGATCCATACATTATTCAGCGTCCAAACTGTGCGGGTGAGATTGGTCTTTCTGCTCTACAGAAAGTTGTTGCTGCTGTTCGAATCCTAGCTTACGGTATTCCGGCTGATGCCGTGGACGAATACGTACGCATTGGTGAATCCACGGCTCATGAGGCATTGAAACACTTTTGCACGGCCGTCCAAACCACGTTTGCTCTGTACTATCTCCATGCACCAAATGCAGAAGATATCGCACGCCTTCTCCAAGTTGGCGAGTCACGTGGGTTTCCTGGTATGCTAGGTAGTGTTGATTACATGCATTGGGAGTGGCGTAACTGCCCAAGTTCGTGGAAGGGCATGTTTACAGGGCGTGGTAAACATCCTACCATGATCTTGGAAGTTGTTGCATCGTATGACCTGTGGATATGGCATGCATATTTTGGCCTGCCAGGTAGTTGCAACGACATAAACGTTCTGCAGCGTTCAAACATTTTCGAAAGGCATCTGAGCGGTGACACACCTCCTGTTTCATTCACTGTGAATGGTCACACGTACAATATGGGATATTACCTAGCAGACGGGATTTACCCTGACTGGTCCGCATTTGTGAAGACAATCTGTAATCCCTACGACGTTAGAACCCAACACTTTGCAACAATTCAAGAGTCTGCTCGAAAAGATATTGAACGAGCTTTCGGTGTACTCCAGAAGAGATGGGGTGTGGTCTGTGGCCCTGCTTACGGCTGGAGTCCTGAACACATTGGGGACATCATGAAAACTTGCATAATATTGCACAACATGATAGTAGAAGATGAAGGTCCATTGTATTTGAACACAATATTTGAAAACATCAGAGTGCTGGCAGACACAAGTCAAGGTTCAATGGAAGAGCGCAACGACTTCGTCAATCAAAGGTACAACCAACTCAAAGACCGCAACAAATATACTCAGCTGCAGGTTGATCTGATACACCATCACTAGGCACGACATGGATCCGGAGTTGCATAGGAACCAATGAAACAAGTTGTGTCATGTCTGTTCTTATCTAGTGTCCAACTGTTATTGTCTAGACATGTTTCTTAGTTTACCTTGTTCTACTGTCCAAGTGTTTGTACTGTCTGTCGTAGTGTCTCATGCTACTCTTTGAATTCAATAACAAGAAGTACTCCTGTCATGCAACCACATGTGTGTACAAATGCTAAACAAAAAGTACAGCCAGCTCACAGTTAATCAAACCAAATAGTTCAAACCATGACAAATAGTAAAACATTCAGGTACAAACCATGACAAATAGTTCAAAACTAATACTTCAAAACAAATAGTTCAAACAAGTACTAAAACATTCTGGTACAAACCAGATTTGGGTCTGACGACAGCAAGCTCACACAAACAAGTCTGAGTACGCCTCATTGAGAAATGATAAACAAACAAATTAAGTAAGCAACCATCACAGGCCAGATGAAGTTGACCCAGTAACCCTAGCCAATATCTCCTGTTGCTTGGCTTCATAGTACTTGCGGAGAAGAGGGTTACATTTGCTCAAATCCATGCTTAAGATCATGATCTCCTCTTCCTTGTCCTCCTTTAGTTTCTGCCTTTCAAGCCTTAATTTCTCTAGGTTCAACTTCTTCTTTTCTAGGAGCAATTTCTGTCTCTCATTTTTGTTCATTGAATCCAACTTCTTTTCCTCAGTTGTAACAGCTATTTTGTACACTGACAGGCGCTCCAAAGAAAGATCTCCCATGCGTGTCATGAACTCAGAATCTGATGAAGATGTGTCCACAGATTTAGTCCTCTCTGCATTTTCCTTAGAAGAATCTCGACCCAGTGGCCTCTTGGATGTGAAGCTAGATGGTACTGATTCTTCTGCATCCACATCGACAGTGTTAGAATGGGTGGGATTAGCGTTGCCATGCTGATTTTGTTGGCCCATGTGGTTGTCCATCCATTTTGGTTGGTCCTTAAGTATGGCCCAACAATGTAAAAAGTGGAAAGGCTTCTTCTCAATTGCTGCAAACCTAGAGGCTGCCAGTGATGTCTGCGACATAAAACAACTGGTTACAGCACGAACATACTTGTAAATACCTACAATAGTTATGTGAAAATGTTACATTAAAGATGTACCTTGTCTGCGTCAGTGAGTCCACTAGGATTCTGTCGGAGGACTGCCATCATGTAATCAGCAAAAGTGGAACACTGTGTTTTGATAGTATCCCATCTACTCATCAAAGATTTTGTGGACCTTTCGGGCAATGTTCCTCGTCTTGAGTTGTATGTTTCAGTAATTCTACTCCAAAATCCTTGACGTTTCTGCCCTGTGTTAATAATGGGATCGCAACTAACAGCAAGCCAAGCATGGCATACCCTAGTGTCCTCATCAGCAGTGAAGTTTGCTAGCTTTGTTCTTTGAGTTGGATTTTTATTAGGAACAGCTGGTGTTCTTGAGCCCTCGGCTTGCCCATCCACTAGAAATTCAGAATGTTGAGTTCCGATAGGCTGCTCGTCAATCTGGCTAAGGAAGCTTCCATATTGAGACATCACCTGGTTCCAATCGCTCCCCATTCTATGCAACAGAGGCATATCAAACATGATATAAATGAACAGGACTGAACATGTAACATGATATAAAGTAACGCAAACATAGTCCAACATAACAGAATAATAATTGTAGTAGCTTAAATGGTTTCAGTTTACATAGACCAGAACATTGAAATCCCCCAAAAGCATGATCATACCAACCCTGCCACCGTTCCTAGTTTTCGTCATACAGACGTGGTTACCGTACATGCTACAATACTTCTACTTAAGTTAAACCTAGACACTAGTAGGGATATGTGTCGTCGGTTGAGTAGTCACGACCATCGTCGTAGCCCACAAGGTCTTCATAGTTAATTGGTGACTCTTCGTCTATCAGTAGCTCGTCTTCTGAACCATCTTCTATCAGAAGCTCCTCTACTGCTTCCTCTTGTCGTGGATGTTCGTTTACTTCACAGTTAGACATATTTTCTACCTCCCACTGAGTTTGCACTGCTACGTCTTCAAGATCCTTGGCGAGGTCATCAATCTCAACTAGTGCTCGATTCAATTCATCCACCAAAGGTGAGTTGAAAGGCTGGAAGGCTGATTTGACGACATCAACAATGTCACAACTACGCTTTTGAACAACTCTGAGCAGAGTAGCCAGTGCTTTAAGGAGCTTTTCGTTCTCCGATTCCATGGCTACATCAAACACAGTGTTCTATTAGTTAACACCGACTACAAATTAGCTATCTTATACAAACTAGTGTATATAAGGGATTCGAAACTATGACTACACAGTTCAAATGCACCCTTAAATCATGAATGTACATTCCATCTATGTTATTTTGTGCAAACAATTATCTTAAATGTCAACCTGTTTTCAATTTGCAGATTAGTTACCATGTTCGCATAAAAAAGCCTCATGATATGCGAGACCCGACAAAACTACGAGGGAGAAAACAGGACTTCATTGAAGATTTCATGTTGATTATTTTGAATGCTCCGGATCTGGGAGGAACAACCCCCAAACCCGAAATGGCTAGCCCCAAATCCGGTCTAAATTAATGAATCCGGACAGAACAATAAGACATCCATGGATGAAATTGAAGCGCATTATTTTGAATGCTCCAGATCTGGGAGGAAACATCCCGCAAACCCTAACTTCCTTGCCCCAAATACACAGAATACAATACGGTAATGAATCAGTACTATACGCAATGGATTTGTGTAGATCCTACCTCGGTCTTCGCGGATCTGCCTCGGTGGACCGAATCGAAGAGGAAGACGATGGCGGCGACGAGCTTCTCTTCCTTTTGCCGGCAGCCTTGGACGAAGTCGGTGGACGACGAAGCCGTTTGCCGATGGCGACTCTCCGGCGACGAGCTGGGGGAAACTCTCTTGGATCTTCGGTTGCGGTGGGTCGCGCGTCCTCGGTTCGAAGTGGTGCGAGCTCTAAGCCGCCAGACCTGCCACCGCATGTCCGCTTCTCGCCCACCTGCCTCGATGCCGGCGGCGAAGCACGCCGGATCGAGGGCTCGACCCCGGGAGATGCAGTCGCCAGCGCGGGGTAGGAGGAGGTGGAAGTTTCCTCGCGGCGGCTGGTGGAGGAGTAGCGCGGATAGCGCACTCTCGGAGGCCTCCACATTTAGAGTGTCTGCCACACCCTCTAAAATTTAGAGGACGCTTTAGAGTCCCTTGCTGGAGTCGTAGGGGACCTGACAAACCGCTAAATTTAGCGGACAGGACCCTTTACAAGGTGTTGTTGGAGACAGCCTAATACAACGAGGGTGGTTGGAAAAATTGTCATACGTTACAACGAACCAGGGTCGTAACAAAATATATCCATAAAAGCAAAACGCAAGGGTGTTAGATTTATACGGACTAATTTTTAGTCCTTCCGTTTTATTACATTTTTAGTTATTAAATTGTTAAATACAAAAATTAAAACTTTATTTTAGTTTCTATATTTAACAATTTAGAGACTAGAATAGAATAAAATGGTAGATTAAAAAGTAGTCCCTAGAAACCAGACTAAAATATATAATAATTGATCATATTAATTATACGTTCCCTAACTAAGTTGTATAGTTTAGCGGTAAACAGTAGGGGAGCAGAGCAGGTGACCATCCGCCGCGTGGCGACGCGACGCGAGCGGCTGTATCGGCGAGGGGATTCGGCGCTTGTCCAGTTCCCGGCGCCGACTAACGGCATCGACGACGTTCCTGGCCCCCTGCAAAAGCGACGTGCCGAGCGCTCTCGCATCGCATGGTCAGCCGATCGGGAAAATTGGCGGGCGGAAAACGACTAGTATCTCCAATTGCGCGTTGTTGGGCTTTTGGCCGGCGCGTAACTAATTAATTAAGCAGTGGCATGCATCATGCAATGCACGCTTGGATTTGGATGCGTGGAAGCTGATCGGTGTCAAGCTAAAGCGCTGGGGATTGGGTTGGGTTTGGGTGACATGCCTGCTGGAGGTTGCATCGCATACTTGCATGATGGATTGGGCCGGGGCGGCCCGGCCAGCCATATATATGTGATAAGGCTGTCTCCAGCAGCGTCTCCTAAATTTCGTCCTCTAAAGAAATATTCTCTGTTCTTTACAGAACACTCTAAAAGATTGTGTCCTATATATATTCTCGGTCTCCAGCAGCGTCCTCTAAATTCCGTCCCCTAAAGCTACAGTGTTAACAGATTCACTTTTTCCATTTCTTTTTCATTTTTTTGTTTTCTTCCCATTTCACGCTGCACAAATGATACGTAAAAAATTGTATTTATTAAATTTTAAATTAATAAATTCGAATTGTCAATATTAATTACATTGCTTGTTTTGTTGTTGTGTAATTGTTGTCGATAACGCGCCACATAGTATAATATCGGTACGAAAATATGTTTTCAAATGGACAAGCTTGCACCGTAAGCCAGAACTCTTCTTCGAGAAGCCATAGACTAGCTTCCCTTGCACGGCAACCGCATGGCTTGTCTCCGAAGCGTACTTCCTCTATAAATACCGAGTGAGCCTTGCATACTTCACTCAACCTTGCCTTTACAAACTCCACAACCATGAACCCCTACTTAGAAAACAATTTTCTTGTGCGTTTGATGGAAGAAATGGAAGAGGAAGAAGAGTTGCAGTTGGCGAGGCACATGGTCAATAGGAGGCGTCGTGCACGCAACGAGCGTCGTCATGGTGGTTCGATTCCAGGGCGTGTTAGGATTCATCGTGATCACATGAGCGGCGATGCAAGAATCCGAGCGGACTACTTTGGAGCGCACCTGGTGTACACGGATGCTCAATTTCGTAGGAGGTATTTAAAATTACCACATCCATTTTACCATGTACATAACTTCATGACCCCTATTTTGACACATGAATTCTATGGTAGGTTCCGCATGCGTTGCCATGTGTTTGAGCGCCTTGTTGATGTTGTGCAACAAGTGGATCCATACTTTATTCAGCGTCCAAACTGTGCGGGTGAGATTGGTCTTTCAGCTCTACAGAAAGTTGTTGATGCTGTTCGAATCCTTGCTTACGGTATTCCGGCTGATGTCGTTGATGAATACGTACGCATTGGTGAATTCACTGCTCATGAGGCATTGAAACACTCTTGCACGGCCGTCCAAACCGCGTTTGCTCTGTATTATCTCCGTGCACCAAATGCAGAAGATATCACACGCCTTCTTCAAGTTGGCGAGTCACGTGGGTTTCCTGGTATGCTTGGTAGTGTTGATTGCATGCATTGGGAGTGGCGTAACTGCCCAAGTTCATGGAAGAGCATGTTTACAGGGTGTGGTAAACATCCTACCATGATCTTGGAAGCTGTTGCGTCGTATGACCTGTGGATATGGCATGCATATTTTGGTCTGCCAGGTAATTGCAACGACATAAACGTTCTGCACCGTTCAAACCTTTTCGAAAGGCATCTGA
The DNA here is from genome assembly GCA_029449295.1 of Zea luxurians. Taxonomy (NCBI): domain Eukaryota; kingdom Viridiplantae; phylum Streptophyta; class Magnoliopsida; order Poales; family Poaceae; genus Zea; species Zea luxurians. The sequence continues at coordinate 51,972,008 of JAOPSE010000023.1, forward strand.
GCGGTGACACACCTCCAGTTTCATTTACTGTGAATGGTCACACGTACAATATGGGATATTACCTAGCAGACGGGATTTACCCTGACTGGCCCGCATTTGTGAAGACAATCCGTAATCCCTACGACGGTAGAACCCAACACTTTGCAACAATTCAAGAGTCTTGTTGGGGACTTGTTCTCTAATGCTAAGAGTTAAGAACAAGGCAACATAAAAAGTGTTAAATACTATATTCCTTCGTCCTTCAAGACATTATGTCCCTTCGGATATAATGAATTCCGGACGAAGGTTGTGAAGGAAAAAACCCTCGTAAGCACCATAAATGATAAGAAAGAATTCAGATACAAAATACGAAGAATAATATAAACATTATTATCAACTTATTTTTATTTGTATTACCATATTCAGAATAACAAATTATAAAAATACCTTCGATTCGAAGGAAAGTAAAGATACAAGCGTGATGCACAAAGCGAATGCCAAGTCTGCGTGAACAGTACGGGAATACTGTTCATCTATTTATAGGCAAGGGACACAACCCATGTACAATTACATCCATGCCCTTTACATTTGCTAATAACTCTATAGTAATTCTTCGAGGTCTAATTTGCCTTTTCATCTTTAAGTCGCTTCCCCTTTTCTGCTATCATGCCGAAGCTTTCCTTCGCACAGCTTCGTGATCATCTAGACCTTCGTCATAATCATCTTTCGTCTCGTTCAGGCTTCGTCCTGACTGTGCTCTTGTATACTCATAATCCGATTCCGAATACACCTGCTCACATGCTTCACTTGGAAAACATTGTCAAATCATGTTTTTGAGGACCTTCGGAAGCCGAAGGCCCCCAACAAGTCTGCTCGAAAAGATATTGAACGAGCTTTCGGTGTACTCCAGAAGAGATGGGGTGTGGTTCGTGGCCCTGCTTACGGTTGGAGTTCTGAACACATTGGGGACATCATGAAAACATGCATAATATTGCACAACATGATAGTAGAAGACGAAGGTCCAATGTCTTTGAACACAACCTTTGAAAACATCGGAGTGCTGGCAGACACAAGTCAAGGTTCAATGGAAGAGCGCAACGACTTCGTCAATCAAAGGTACAACCAACTCAAAGACCGCAACAAATATACTCAGCTTCAGGTTGATCTGATACACCATCACTGGGCGCGACATGGATCCGGAGTTGCATAGGAAGCAATGAAACAAGTTGTGTCATGTCTGTTCTTATCTAGTGTCCAACTGTTATTCTCTAGACATGTTTCTTAGTTTACCTTGTTCTAGTGTCGAAGTGTCTGTACTGTCTATCGTAGTGTCTCATGCTGCTCTTTGAATTCAATAAACAAGAAGTAGTACTGTCATGCAACCACATGTGTGTACAAATGCTAAACAAAAAGTACAGCAAGCTCACAGTTAATGAAACCAAATAGTTCAAAAACATATAGTAAAACATTCAGGTACAAACCATGACAAATAGTTCAAAACAAATACTTGAAAACAAATAGTTGAAACAAGTACTAAAACAATCTGGTACAAACCAGATTAGGGTCTGACGACAGCAAGCTCACACAAACAAGTCCGACTACGCCTCATTCATAAATGATAAACAAACATATTAAGTAAGCAACCATCACAGGCCAGATGAAGTTGACCCAGTAACCCTTGCCAGTATCTCTTGTTGCTTGGCTTCATAGTACTTGCGGAGTAGAGGGTTACATTTGCTCAAATCCATGCTTAAGATCATGATCTCCTCTTCCTTGTCCTCCTTTAGTTTCTGCCTTTCAAGCCTTAATTTCTCTAGGTTCAACTTCTTCTTTTCTAGGAGCAATTTTTGCCTCTCACTTTTTTTCATTGAATCCAACTTCTTTTCCTCAGTTGTAACAGCTGTTTTGTACACTGACAGGCGCTCCAAAGAAAGATCTCCCATGCGTGTCATGAACTCAGAATCTGATGAAGATGTGTCCACAGATTTAGTCCTCTTTGCCTTTTCCTTAGAAGAATCTCGACCCAGTGGCCTCTTCGATGTGAAGCTAGATGGTACAGATTCTTCTGCATCGACATCGACAGTGTTAGAATGGGTGGGGTTAGCGTTGCCATGCTGATTTTGTTGACCCATGTGGTTGTCCATCCATTTTGGTTGGTCCTTAAGAATGGCCCAACAATGTAAAAAGTGGAAAGGCTTCTTCTCAATTGCTGCAAACCTAGAGGCTGCCAGTGATGTCTGCGACAAAAAACATCTGGTTACAGCAGGAACATACTTATACCTACAATATTAATGTGAAAATGTAACATTAAATATGTACCTTGTCAGCGTCACTGAGTCCACTAGGAGTCTGTCGGAGGACTGCCATCATGTAACCAGCAAAAGTGGAACACTGTGTTTTGATAGTATCCCATCTACTCATCAAAGATTTTGTGGACCTTTCGGGCAATGTTCCTCGTCTTGAGTTGTATGCTTCAGTAATTCTACTCCAAAATCCTTGACGTTTCTGCCCTGTGTTAATAGATATTTGGTGACTCTTCGTCTATCAGTAGCTCGTCTTCAGAACCATCTTCTATCACAAGCTCCTCTACTGCTTCCTCTTGTCGTGGATGTTCGTTTAATTCACAGTTAGCCATATTTTCTACCTCCCACTGAGTTTGCACAGCTACGTCTTCAAGATCCTTGGCGAGGTCGTCAATCTCAACTAGTGCTCGGTTCAATTCGTCCACCAAAGGAGAGTTGAAAGGCTGGAAGGCTGATTTGACGACATCAACGATGTCACAACTACGCTTTTGAGCAACTCTGAGCAGAGTAGCCAGTGCTTTATGGAGCTTTTCGTTCTCCGATTCCATGGCTACATCAAACACGGTGTTCTATTAGTTAACACCGACTACAAATTAGCTATCTTATACAAACTACTGCATATAAGGGATTCCAAACTATGACTACACAGTTCAAATGAACCCTTAATCAATGTACATTCCATCTATGTTATTTTCTGGAAACAATTATCTTAAATGTCAACCTGTTTTAAATTTGCAGATTAGTTACCATGTTCGCATAAAAAAGGCATCATGAGGTTGAGACCCGACAAAACAACGAGGGACAAAACAGGACTCCATTGAAGATTTCATGTTGATTAATTTGAATCCGGACACAACCTCATGATCTGGGAGGAACAACCCCCCAATCCAGAAATGGCTAGCCCCAAATCCGGTCTAAATTAAAGAATCCGGACACAACAATAAGACATTCATGGATGAAATTGAAGCGCATTATTTTGAATGGTCCAAATCTGGGAGAAAACATCCCACAAACCCTAACTTCCATGCCCCCAAATACAAACAATACAATACGGTAATGAATGAGTACTATACGCAATGGATTTGTGTAGATCCTACCTAGGATGGCAATGGATACGGGTATGGGTAAATAACCGCGGATAATTATCCATTGGATATGGGTATGGTGGAATTTGATATCCGCGGGTACGGTTATGGATATAATAAGGTATCCGCGGATATTTTTTCGCGGGTATGGATATCCAGTATCCATATCTGTTACCCAATGGATATCTAACATGTGGACCATTCGGATTTATATATTATCATAAATACTTATTTTTCAATTTTTATCCATAACATATTGTTTTGTGCTGAAATTCTCATTTAATGCTATTGGAATGATAATTATTTTGAAATGTAATAAATTTGTTGTTTGGTGTTTAATGCTAAAATTGTAGTGGGCGAGCGGGTAACGGGTATCCACTGGATAGCGGATACCCAGCGGGTACGGGTATGGATACAGATCCATACCCACGAACGTTTATGGGTACGGGTACGGGTTAAGTTTTATCTCGTGGTTATGGATTCACGAACTATATATCTGTGTACTACCCGTCCGATTGCCATCCCTAATCCTACCTCGGTCTTCGCGGATCTGCCTCGGTGGACTGAATCGAAGAGGAAGACGACGGCGGCGACGAGCTTCTCTTCCTTTTGCCGGCAGCCTTGGACGAAGTCGGCAGACGACGAAGCCGTTTGCCGATGGCGACTCTACGGCGACAAGCTGGGGGAAACTGGCTTGGATCTTCGGTTGCGGTGGGTCGCGCGTCCTCGGTTCGAAGTGGTGCGAGCTCTACGCCGCCAGACCCGCCCCGCATGCCCGCTTCTCGCCCACCTGCCTCGATGCCGGCGGCGAAGCACGCCGGATCGAGGGCTCGGCCCCGGGAGATGCAGTCGCCAGCGCGGGGTAGGAGGAGGCGGAAGTTTCCTCGCGGCGGCTGGTTGAGGAGTAGCGCGGATAGCGCACTCTCGGAGGCCTCCATATTTAGAGTGCCTGACACATCCTCTAAAATTTAGATGACGCTTTAGAGTCCCTTGCTGGAGCTGTAGGGGACCTGACAATCCTCTAAATTTAGCGGACAGAACCCTTTAGAGGGTGTTGTTGGACACCGTCTAAGCCCAGCCCGCTGCATGTGGCAGCCAGTGCTCGGTTACATGCACGCTTTATTATTATTATTATTTACTAGGTGAGTGCCCGTGCGTTGCAACGGAACCGTATAATAACACGATAACTTATGTACATGTGTGTGTTATATGTATATGCTTGTGCGTTGCTACGGAGTTAATATTATAAAACACAATATTTTTTGTATATTAATGTATTTTATCACAGCAACACACGAGCATATACCTAGTTAGATTCTTATGTGGTGAGGTCACAACTATTTAATTCCATTATGCTCTATAGGTTGCATGTACACGAGATAGTTCACGGGCAACTACTATTGAAGTGGTTCCTAAAGAGCTTCGGGCTATATGACAGTAACATACTGATGAAGTGGTTCCTAATACAAGAGCATACTGATGACAGTAACATACTAATGAAGTGAAAATAGTCTAGAATTCATTCAGTGATCTCAAGCACTGCTTTCTAGTGAAAATACTCCTCTATTTCCCTTGTAATCTATGAACTGCAGTTATTTCAGATTTTGGTAAAATAGTCAGTTAAATCTGCAGTTATTTTGTATTTCTATGAAAATAGTCACTTGAATCTGCAGTTATTTCAGATTTCTATGAAACTGAACAATATTTATTTCTAAGAAACTATACAATAGTTCAAGACAAACTCAACAATAGTTCCTGAGAAACAGAAAAATAGTTCATGAGAGATTGAACAATAGTTCCTAAGAAACTAAAGAATAGGTCGTGAGAAACTATACAATAGTTCATGAGAAAATAGTCTCTAGTTCCTAAGAAACTTAAAAATAGTTCGGTTGAAACTGAACAAAAGTTCCCGAGATACTGAAGAATAGTTTCCGAGAAACTATAAATAGCCTCAGTAGTACTGAGAAAATAGCCTCAGCAGTTATTTCAGATTTCATATAAACACAAGTACACGGACTTAGCCATTTAGAGCCACAATGTACACAGATTGCTAGTACCTCATTCACAGAAAGCAGTTTTTTCTTAAACATATGCTTTTTAGCCACAACAGGCACAAGTACATAGATTTAGCTCGGTAGTACAAGTGCAATGCATTACCTCATCACTACTACACTTAATACAAAAGGAACTACAGTGTGTACGCAGTACCACACAGTTCACTAAATACAAAAGGAACTGCATTACCAAACAGTTCACTGAATACAAAAGTAACTGCATTACCAAACACACAGTACAACACTTAATACAACCAACCAAAAGTAATACAAACAGACAGCATCCACGACGCAACCCGCCTTGTGCGCAGCAACGACGACAAGCTACACAGCCGCGACGACCTTCTTCTCAGCGACCATAGCCGCGTTGCCGGCTTCCTCCGCAGCAAAATTGTTACTAAGATTGTGTTTGCCAAGAGTGAATGCTGTTATTACTCAAGTATTATTGCATTTTACAAAAATGTTACTAAAAACTGTACCTCCAAATTGTCGTACTTTACCTGACGGCCAGGTCCAGGGGTCTTGTCAAGATCACATATACTCTTCATGATTTTGGAAGTAAAAAACTTCCAGCGCGGTGTGCCAACCAGTCGAGTGACAGGGCAATCAACATTGTCCTAATAATAAATCTAAAACAAATAAGAAAGTACTCTGTGTTGCCTTGTTGGGCTAGGACCTGGGGCCTGGTGCGTTGTCGTGCTGGGCTTGGTGGCCGGCTCGACCTCAACTCATTCATATAAACATGACAGGTGTACACGTATGAAATACCCATGGGTAATCGGGTTCGGGTTATTGCTTCCCAAACCCATTTACCCAATGGGTGAAGATTTTGTCCCATATTTGTACCCATGGGGACAGTTTTTGTCCCATACCAGTACCCTAATAGGGGAAATCCCCATGGGTTAGCGGGTATTGGGTCCCCGTTGACATCTCTAAGCACGAGCCAAAATATTAGTACCTTCTGAGCAACCTGTTTGTATCTCTCCAAAGCATCCCCAGTATTCAAAGGTTCAGGTAAAATAGATCCCAGACGATCAGCAGATGTTGATGGAGGGGGCACCATAGCACTTATTTCCTGGCAGAAGGTTAGAAAGGTCTTAGAAGATAATATATGGCAACATAGTCATGAGGTCAACAGGAAAAATACATTGGTTGAGAAAGTCGTTACACCAACAGGAAGGTCATTAGATGCCAATGGAGAAAATGTAGATGCAGCACCAACTGTTCCACTAAATAGGACAGGAGACTCGCTTGGTCCAACTTGGGCAGGATTACTATGGAAGGCGCAAGAATATAATCAGTCCAAAACAAGCAACAGAAAAAAGAATGACACATCTGTAAAAGATAGTCAAAACATTTGTACCTCAAAAACTGTGCGATAACAGTACCCTCAGACCCCAGTTCTGTCGTCGGCTGAGTTATACATGTTAGTCCACCCATATGGACAGTTGACAAATTACTGGAGGATGCTGATGTCGAATTTGGACTGTAAGCTCGAAGTACACCAAGAGTACTCGAGACAGTAGCAACACCAGACAGACCAGAACCTATTGCTCCCACATTTTGATTGTGGGGATGCCACACGTGAACAAAGTCCTGAAAAGAACAGAATTAGATGCAGACAGTCATGTATCCAATGCAGAAACAATATGCAAAATTTTAATTCAGAAGTTTATGTTCTGCTGCTGTACCTCGTACACTCTCTGTTGGGAAGCAGATAAATGCCCAGGCTTAGAACGTAAGCTTCAGGTACACGAGCAAACGGCCCTTGAGCATAAGCAAAAGTTTCATGATATGTAGGACCACCGCCCTCTCTTTGTTTCCTTTGTTGTGAAAATGACTGCGCTATTTCTGCATCAATCAATTCAACAGCCTGACAAGAGCATGTTAGTCATGAGGATCAGGGGAAGAACAAGAGCTTCAGCTGCTTATCCATTACCAAAGGTAGAAGTGGTAGTGAATTTGGATAATCAAAGTCCAAATGGACTCTAGTTGCTTTGAATGCACTTAGATAGGAGCCAATGTTTATAAATTGTATAGTCAAACCTAGTTGCCATGGGACAGACTGGGCAACTATTCATGATTAGTCCTCGACCAGACCGATTACTCAAGCCTAGTCATAGTCGTAACTCGTACATATAGTCATCCTAAATATTTTAGGACAAAAATAATATATACAGCTATTTATACTAAATAGTATACACAATAAAGCAAGCATCAAGACTACAGGTCCATCTGTTGAAAAGGAAAGTAGTGTAATAGTGTTATTAAATAACTGCATAAAAACACACACCAAGGTGTAGAAGAAAGGAAATAGCAGTAAGTTCATGCTGGAAGAGAAGTGTAATTGATTTTTTTTAAATACAGAATGCATACATACCTTGTTGGTTGTAGTGTATCACCAGTTTTTTAGCATCACCAGTTTAGAATCCTTAGGGGTCATCTACAGCTGTAATAATATATTGTATAGAACTCAGACCAAGGAGGTTTGATATAGAAAAGATGGCGTACCTCTTTGTGTTTAGTAGCTGTAAGTTCAGATGAGAAGGCAACAGTGTTCCACTCTGCTAACTGCTTCGATTATTTCTGTAGCCTTATCTGAGTGTGTTTGGAACCTATGGCTAAACTGGTGAACATAAATATAAATCCTTTTGAATAAACAAAAAGAAAGTTGATGTTGAGATTTTCGTTGAATTTGAGCAAGTTTGTAGTTCTTTTTTTATCAGAATGGGAGATGTGAAAAGAGTTTACCATGGAGTAAGCAGAGTATCTGTAGTCTGACGCTCCAAAGTTGATGCCATCAAACACGAAGGCCAGGGAATTGATGGTCTGCGTGCCGGCGACAAACTGAACCAAGATAAAAGTTGTCTAATTCAGTGTCTGAATCTTGCGAAATGCTTGCATATGGAGCGGCGTTGTTTTGATGGCCAGGCCAAGCCACATCCTTACTGGGATGCCTCTGTGAATGACTTGGATCATGGGCACGTCGCTTGTGAAAATGCCAGCCCCAAACCTCATAGCAAGTCCCAGCACGACGGTGAGACCTATGCCCAAGACAATGCTCAGCTGCAAGGCGAACAGGACCATTAGCACGACATGGCACCTGGTTGCTGTTGCAGGAAAAGGGTTGACAAGGATATGATACACACTATTGTCCTATATTGTGAGTTTACCTGTAACACACAAGATGTCACGACAACGACCTTCTTGCTGTCGTTCTTGGCGAACGCGCTTGCAAGCACCGCCTGCAGTCAGTCAACGACACCAGGATTTAGTTCGTGTTATTTTTAGGACCTGCCACAATAGCATCCTAGGCATTAGACAAATCAGCAGTGGTAAAAAATTCCATGGTTAGAAATACAGTTAGACAAAGGTAGCAACAGTAAAAAAATGCTGCTACCTCTAATTTATGTTGTTATAATATAACCTCACCAATCTAACCTTTCTATATCTTTGGATTGAAGGGTGAGAACAATAGTAAAGCTTCCATACCTCATGTAAATGCTCTCTGACTTAAACCGCCCTCTCTCTCGGATAAATAAGTGGTAAACTGTTCCCTTTTTGGTGGAACAGCTACAAGGACGATTTGTAAATTTTGGAGTCCTTTCCTCCTTTAAATGGATCTTGGTAGCAATATGTATACAAAGACGTAAAGATGAATGAACCGCTGCCATGTCAATAAGAGCTTTGAAAGAATCGGATGGACCATCATACTTCCACCTAAGATGCAAACAAAAGAATGAGATGTGTTTACTGTAAGTACAAAACCATGACGGATGCACTTGCTTGATGCTACAATAAGCCTTTGTCAGTACAGCTAGGATCAAACCCACATGTTACTCAGGAAATTTTATTCACCATTAGTTTAGTACAGATATTCAGGATCAAACTTCAGATGTTTTCTACAGAACTATCAATATTCAAAGAAACTGTGAACACAGACCTATATTATTTGGAGTGGTAAACAAAATGACTTCAGAGTAAAACATACATACGTGACAACAAATTTATTGTGCAATGCTATCAAGGTCCATGAACTTTGAAAAGGCATACTGGACCTCGATGACACATTTAACAGGTTCATTTGTTAGCTGGATTTTTGTTTTCCATTATTGATTCTCATTGCATTTTGTACCATCAACTATGAAGTATGGTTGTTGTAGCTTGTTATATAACTAATTCATAAATGGACACAAGAGTGGGGTAAGAGTTTGTTGTATAAGGATTATCCAATAAAATAATTAATCACCAAAACATATAAATGGACACAAGAGTGGGGTAAGCGCTTCCTGAGAGATAAAAAAAGAACAAATAATCGAATCAGAGACTGCATCAATTTAGTGAAAACAAAAACATTTCCTTCTCTCGCAACCAGACAAGCGAGAAGATGTATGTTATCGGAGCCCTTGGACGAGAACAGAAGGTATTCCTTACAGCTGCTACGTGGTATGACCAATTCCAATCAGTATTAAGAAGGGGCCACAGGGTAATATTTACACCAAAAGTCCTCTTCACACTTTAGAACTCTAACGGTTGTCGATCACGTTCTCCAGCTCCTGCACACAATCAGAAATTCAGAATCATCGCCAAAATAGATAAAGACAACTATTATGTACCTAGATGAACAATTAACAAGTAGTTTAGTTCAAATTATATGAAAATTGGATAATGAAACCAAACAAATGGTGAGATTGGCAAACCTACATTTAACACAGAGCAACCAAGGACAATGGAACAAAGTGTCACGACTGTCAAAAGAATCTACTGGGGCAGCATTTGTTGAAGAGAACACTTTGTACAGTTCAACCAGCAGGCGATCACCCCTAGAAAACCAGAAGTTCCTGGCTAGCGAATGTCATTTTCTCTTCTTTATAATGACCTCAAGAACTCCTCTGAGCTCAGGTTACCATCACAGTTAGCATAAAATACATGGAAAATTATGTCCACTACTTAGTCAGTCAAGTCCACTCCACAAACCTATAAAGCAAACAATATGAAATTAATAAGAAAACAGATATAATATTTGTGAATAACTGGAGCATGTAAGCTATAAACAAATCGGCTAGCTAGCAGCCTAGGGCAGAACTGTACATACACCTGAATCCCCAAGTGCCATTATTCTCCACACTCCTGCTATATCTTTTTTGCCGTCATTTGTCGCAAGTCTTCACGCATCAGGATCAGTAGCAGCTCATGACAGCGGATCTGGACTGCCACTGCAGCTCCACCTGCACATGCCTCCCTCCCAAATCCGTAGCAAGTCTGTCGGGAGAAAGGTTGACAACAAACAAACATTAGTCACCTTCAATCAGTATCCACCACCATTTAAATCTCAGAAAAAGGGAAAAAGGTATCAAAAAATCTATTCGCGTGTAGTTTCCCAAGTTCGGTACGACGCTTCATCACTCAATAGCCAATGCGGTGCTCTACATCGCTACTGGGACACAGATTGGTATTTTCGAGTGATTTTAGAAAAAAAGGTATAATTGAAAAGTATCTAAAATCACAAAAGATGATGTATGTATAATTATAGTCATTAGATATGTGTTTATTTTCTGTTCTTTTCTTATGAACCAAGATCAAAATTAACACAGAATGTGTATATATCAGAAACGAAAAATGAATCTAGTTTAGTTTGTGCAAGATGATGGAGCAGTTCGGTATGTTGTATCGGCAGGGGATTGATGATCGACTGACCTGTCGGAAAATCAGGCACGCCTATCTCGGAGCAGCATGACAGGAAGTCTGATGGCGATGCCGAAGAGGCTGCGATAGGTGAGGAGCGCCAAGGTTTGTTGAATGGACTACAATTCCAATTACGGGATAACAGTAAAAAAACATACACACCCGTTGTCGATCACGTTCTACAGATAGATTATGTTTTGAATTTATAGCATAATAAGGCGACCAGATTAAATAGTTTCATTGAGTAAGTGAACGTAGGCACAACTTTCTGTGAAAACAGGACCGTACGGAGCAATCAAATGTTTATTTATAAAAGACAGTCATTTCTATAACTTTACTGCAAATTAACATGTCAATAAAATGATAGCATAATGAGAAATGTGGATTCGCTAACCTTAAAATCACCAAGAATTTTAAGCAGTCTATTTGAATCAGGACAACCATCCAAGAAGAATTCTGTGATGGCCATGTTATGGTGTGCCTAAAATTTCAAAATTATGACATCACATGCAAGGAAATCAATTCTGATATAAGAACTATTTCTTTTCAAAGCAAAAGAAGAAACCGGATTGATTTAAGCTAATGGTTGTCCTGTACAAAGATAATGGAAAACCATGTCGTCCATCATTCCAAAGTAAATGTTTACCTTGTTGTTTTCAGATAGATTATGTTTTGAATTTATAGCATAATAAGGCAACCGGATTAAACATTTTCATTGAACAAGTGACCTTAGGCACAATTTTCTGAGAAAACAGGACCGTATAGACCAACATGGATGTTCAGTAAATCTAGGTGGTGGCATTCGAAAAGGCAGTTTAAGAAACAACTACATGCACATGCACAGAGAACATGACATGGTGAAGGTGAATCCATACAACCACCAACCCAAACTGATAAGAACAACCTAGCATTTTCTATACTACATAATGAGATTTTCATGTGAAGTAAAAACAACACGATACTAAAATAATTTATAGTTGGAAAATCATGACATTTTTTATATCTCTAAGATGACTAAGGTAGTGCCCAACAGAACAAAACATGTATTCAAAAGGAACCACATCATATAGATTTTTAAAAAACATAAACATGTACAATCGAGGCAGGTTTTATTGGGTGATTTAGATGTATCTTGAAAAGGAGATACCATGCAATGAACCAAATTGTGTAACCAGTTTTAGCTGCAATACAATTGAAGAAGCTCATGTGTCAGTAGCAACCTAAAAATCCTGATTTCCTGCACGGCAATCTTGTTTAGAAGCAGAACATATGTGGAGACCAAAGCATTAGTCTAGGAGTTAAAACTCACCAATGTTAACATTAATGATGGTAGGTTTGTCTCCATTCTGCAATAACTTTCTCTGGAAATTATCACAATCTATTTCTCTAGACATAGCACAATCTATTTCTCCAGACATAAGGGTGTCAACTTTGACACAGTCCATTATGTACATTCTTGTTGCTTTGAATACTGAATAATGGGACTCACGAGAAGCAAACAATATTCCATCAGGGAACACCTCCCTCCTGTAAAATAATTTTTAAAGATGATTAATAGCAGAAGTGTCATTTCACATAAGCAGTGAAAGTAGCAAATATTTCTCAAGTATTACCCAACAAGAATCCCATGCAGATTTCCTTTTGTACCACAATTAGTAATATATCCCCAGTACTCATCCTTTTCTAACTCCTGGAGGCGAGCAAACCAATCCAGCACTCCAGCACTGTTGACTCCTGCAAAACTTAGTTCGTATCAAATGAAAGAACGGTGAAACTGTAACAACACGGGATGACTGATTTCAGTTTTTGACTCTGATGGGTGACTGTTGAAGCTCCTCTGATGATGGCGGCACGACCTTAGCTCGTGGGGACACCTTGTCCACGAACGCCTAGACAGGCGAGTGAGCACGTTCGAGGACCCATCGGGCACCACGGCGTCCCGCGCCGCCGCGCTCCATGTTGAAGGTGATTATAATAACACGATAACTTATGCCCGGGAAAAAAAGAGATTGCCAAGAAAAAACAGGTCAGGAAAATGTCACGGACAAGGAGCAGTGTCACATTACCTCTTGCAGGACCACGAGTGCATCGCTGCCATGCCCTTGTCGCGCACCATGTTGAAGGTGATTAATCACATCTGAAGCCCGCCCACCGCCACCCCGAGAAAAAGAGCAGAAAATAAGTCATCGTCGATAGAACACCTCGCCCAGTAACAAGTTAAAAAAGAGGGGGAATTTCATGTAAGAAGAGGGAGAATCTTCATGGACTGGCTTCCACCAATTGGAAGTAACCAGTTAATAACAGTACCACAGTTTTTTTCCTGGAGCTAATTCCCATCAGAGATGGGTTGATTTCTAAATAAAACCAAAATGGTCACAAGCATATGATAACAATAAGAATGAAAAGGGTAAATTTGGTCTATAGGGAGAGATGATCATGAAACGTACTTGTGGGACAGTGGGAGGCAACGTGGAGCTCCTCATTCTTGGACCCTTTGAGGTTCTCGGATTCGAGCTTCACCAGGAAGGAGCGCCAGTGGAGCCTCTCCTCCGCGGGAACCCCATGGAATCTGCGCAAGAGAGACGGTAGATCTCGTCAAGGGGGGCAAATCGAGATCAGATCTCAGCGGAGTGAGTGGAGGGCAAGGGGGAAAAGTACTGCACTCACTCACTCCATCAAGAGCAGTCGTCGCGCACGGCGGCTGCGGTCATCCGGAAGGCGCGGTCTCAGGCGTAGCGGAAGCGCGCGTCGGCGCCGGGCTCGATCCGGCGGCCGCCGGCGACGATGTAGTCGCGGCCGGCGCGGCGGAACAGGCGCGGGTCCACGGGCACCGAGCTGGCGAAGCCCTCGAAGCGGAGGCGCACAGCGCGGACGGCGCAGCGGCCGGCGTTCCGCACCATCACCTCGAACACCAGGTCGTACCCGGCCCTGTCGCCCGTGTTGGACTGCGACACCGTCACGCACTCACGCTCACGCTGGACGCCGCGCACCCGGTGGTGGGGGTCGGGGTCGTCGCGTTCGCCGCCGCTGGCCGAGCCCCTGCACACGCACCACACCGCCGTCGTGCCACGTGGGTCAACAACCGCCACCGCCATGCGGCCGGAAGAATCGAGAGGGGAGGGGAGCAGCCGAGCAGGGACTCATCGTCGGGCGTGAGGGAGAAGGAGGGGAGGGAGGCGGGCGCGGTCCTCCCAGCCATCGCGCTGGGATGGTGGACGGGGAGCGGAGTGGAGTCGGCGTCAGGGTGGGGGTGGGGACGGGAAGGGGCGGCGGGGGAGTCAAGCGCGAGGGAGAAAGAGAGGAGGGGGAGGGGAACGAGCGGGTTGGGGTCAGGGGCGGAGCCCGGTTGGATCGTGCGTGGAAGAATGGCTTAGATTTACCGAAGGCAAAGAACGGCTTAGATTCACCGAAGGCAGAACCAGGGGAGGCAGCCTACCCCTTACAGTCTTAATAGGTAGTATAGATTCTGAGAGAGTCTCTCTCGCGTAGCCGAACGCCCGAACCGGTCAAGGATAAGAGTAGGACGCCTTTTGCAGTTTCGTGGGTAAAAAGTTGACGCGAATGAAGGCTAGCCACGCCCACACCACAGGCGAAATTATGCGGCGCGGTGTCCTTTCGGTATCCACTCCACTCCACTAGCTAGCTGATGCTGACCGCGGCCGGCCCGGCGCCCGGCCGGTCGATCGATTCCATCTTCTTGACCTGTTGTTGCGCGCGTAACATGCATGAGGTTGTGAGTAGTTAGTTGTTGTCCCAGCACCGAACAACTCTTCCATGGTCAGCTAGCTCGTCCCTAACCGCACGTACGGCGCACAGATGATGGTAGATGCCAGCGCCGTACGAGGAACTCGAGGCAGACCGCATGCGTGGATCGCACGCTTCAAGTTGTACCCATCCATATGCATATGCGTGCGTACAATTTATTTTACCAATATTTGATTTTGTGTATTTGGGACACGACGGCGTATATATATAGTAGACATCAGCATTCATTATTCCCCTAGCTTGGCTTACAAGCGCAGCAAGATCGAGCTAGCTCCTCCGGCCGGTCCGCGCCGGTCGTACTTTTTCTCGGCACATGGAGCGGTTTCTACGTACCTGCCGTTTCTGTGGAGCGCGCGCGCTATGGCTATGCTGCATGAGTACGTACCGGATCGGATATGCATGTATACCTAGCTACCCTCGCCTACCTGTGTGGCTCGTATCAAGCTTCACGTCTCGCACACGTACCGTTATCGTCTCTACTACTCGTTGCTTCCAACGCAAGTTTGTCCACAAAACATATACGTCCTGTTATTGTATATATAGACTAAGAGTGTGTTTGGTTTGAGGAATGAAGTGATCTATCTTTTTCTCACTCCTCACTTTTTTATTTGGTTTGTGGAATAGAATGTGTTGATCCAATCACCACCCTGTTCCTCATAAACTAATAATTAGTATATACATAGGAGTGGGTTGATTCCACCAAAATTGATGGAATAAACTTATAATGCATCATCTCATAAAGCATATAGCGACTCCACAAACCAAACACACCATAGTTGTATATATATACTGACCATCGAACAGTTAAGCAGCATGCATGTCCAGTACCCTTCTTGTGTGTGAGTGAGAGAGTAGCAGCCGAGTGTGCAATGTGCATGCATGTATACACGACGCACGGACACTACAGGGCAAGCAAGAGCTGAAGGATCGTCGATGCTGGGACTGGGAGGGAGGCTTGCCCTTGAAACAATCGGTCGGATCGATAGGCAGTTGGGGAATCACATCACATCACCTCGTCTGCTTTGCCCTTTAGTACGCACGTACGGAGCACGTACGTATAGCAGTATTTCCGTAGGACATGGCGGCAACGCGTGCAAGTACATACGGGCGTGTGTGCTAGCTGCAAGGACGGACGTGCGTGTGTGTACGTACGCGGTACACACTACAACAACACAGGAGGAGGATTGTTCTCCAGGTCCCTTTTTGATCGCGGCAGCAGTGGAAGAGAGGAATGAAGGAGAAGGAGCAGGGCCAGCAGGGGGTCGATCGATCGTACGCGTACTTGCTGCCGTGCCATGTCGCGCGGGCCCCCGGCGCATTGATTGCGCGCCAGGGACGTGCACATGAGACCCGACCCGGACGGGAATGGGACGTGTGGTGCACGCCTCGCGGGGCTGATCCGGGCAGATCAGCGTACGGCAATTGCTACGCTCCGCGTTCTGTCGCGTTTCCTATAAAAGAGCACGTAGATCTCTGCGTGGCCCACGTACGCATGCATGCATGCGCGCGCGTGTGTGTGTGTCCGCTGTTGTGCAGGCCCGGTACCGTGTTCTGGCATGTCCGTCCGGTCCGGAAACCACTCGCTTATGTCTGGTTCTTTTGTACCGTAACGATGGGTTGGAACGATTTCTAGCCGGATTGTTTCTTTAATTTATATAAACTTTAATTAGTTAGAACGATTCCGAGTGCAATCCGACGTAAACGAACAAGGCCTTAATGTCATTGGAATATCAGCCAACACGAGACACACGCTTAGAACCAGGCCCCATGCGCAGGGCATGCAAGAGGTTCGGGTGCACAGGGTCTCCAAATTTCAGGGCCCCTACCACCTAAATATTAATACGATATCCGTTATAGTTATATTAGTCAATTTTGTATCTCACACACATTCTTCTTAATTCCATGACATAAAGGGTTCTAGAGTAGACTTTCAAAGAAAGGTCCCATTGAAAAATACTGTAGACGATTTTTTTTTCAATATTGTATAGTAGTACTCCACATTATTATTGTAGTTTTTTTCTTCTTAGTGAGATAGATCTCGTTTCAGCCCCAGAAATTACCGGCACGAACATACTGGATGGACCAAGAACTGTCTCTAAACGTGACATCATTGAGATTACACGCGGCGGCATTCCCGGCCCATATCTTCCATACATAATGTGTGTGTGTATATATAGCTATGCGTTTATCCTTATTTTGTTCTACGAAACTTTGCTGAATACGTAGAGAAGGCTACTTAGCTACTTAGAGGATGTTTAGTTTTAGAAACTAATTTTCAGTCCATCTATTTTATTAAATTTTAGTCTCTAAATTATTAAATACGAAAACTAAAATTTACATATTTAGTAACTAAAATAGAATAAAAATAAAGGGACAAAATTAGTCTCTAAAAATCAAATACCCCACCCCTTACTCGACTTAGTTTCCATACCGTCTTTTTTAAGGAAGCTACCCGATTAGGTCCTCGGATACGTGCGTACGTGCATGCATGTATGACCTTTGCAGTTATCGTTTCTTGTTTTTGTCTCCGGCAAAACTATACCATAGCTAGTACGTCACCGGAAACCGTGGTTTCTTTTGTCAACAAAATGGAACGGGTGTGGGACGTACGTGCTTATGATTTTTCATACGCAACACATAGGGCATCATAAAATCCGCAGGTTGACACGTACTCTCTCCGTTCCTTCACATAAGTTTGTCGTTTTGGTTTTGACTTAAATCAGTCACTATCAATTCTAACCGGTTATATCAAAAGTTCCACAAGATTTTAATAACAATAAAGTTACTAGATTCATCATGCCTTAAACTATCATAAAGTCTAGTTTTTTTAGTTTAAAATAATTTAATCTTATATATATTGTTGGTCAAAGTTTAAATAATTTGGTTTGAAATAAATCTAGAAAGACAAACTCACATGAACACGGAGAGAGTAAGGAACATTTTTTTTCACGGGACATACATGCAGTAGCGGAGGTACAGGTGGTCCCTGTGGGCCATGGATTACCCTAAGGCTTATTCCATCATACAAAGCCCATAAAATTGCAGAATTTTTGGCGTCCATCTGCTCTCGGCCCATAGAAAGTCCTTCCTAGCTCGCCCGCCCGGGTTGTAGATGGTATGGTAAGTGAGAGCAATGAATGTGCTAGAGAGCATCTGGACTGTCTAGGGCTCGAGATGGAATCCAAATACAGAGACGGGATAGATGAATCACATATATAGATGAGATTGCGAACGCATCGGTCGGTCACCATTTGGTCTACGAATTCATACTAGTCTAAATGGTAGCTGCACTGCCACCCATGTACTGGTACTAGTTTGGAGAAAGTTGCATTGCAATTGCAAGCAGCGCGCAGTTAAGTTACGCCGCGGACGTACTGGTAAACAAAGCAGTGAAATTTCTCTCTCTCTCTCACTCGATCACGGCCGGCACAGGAATGCAGGATGGGCCGGTACGTTTCCTAAAACTAACCAGGCATCGGCGGTGAGCCCCGTCCCACAAGTCTTGTCCCAATGAAACGCCGCGGCGCGAGACTAATTACCGGAGTGCCCTCCGGCGCGAACCGGCCTCCTCCTCCTCCTCCTCCCGTCCTCCGTCCAGCTCCCCTCCCTCCCTTAGCCAAGAAGCCCTCGGCGGTCCAGCCACTCACATTTGAGGCAACCTAGAGCGTGTGCAGTAACATGCCTGCTCACACGCCTAGGCTCATAGCTAGCTAAGCTTAGGGTTCCAACTGCATGCACAGGTTTGGGCCGACTTTTCCTGCCCGTGCTTTTACCCTGCCTGCCCAGCCCTGGCCCTGGGTGCGTTGCATTGCAGCCACTGCATGGATGCATTTGGCATGCCGCGGTACTGCTGCTCGCTCGCCCCTTCCGGTCCGGCCCTCGTCGTCTTCTTTATAACCACGCGCCACTGAAAGCTCGAGCGCTTCTGGCACTTGAATCCGTTTGCGTCGTCGTCGTTCCTGTGTGCAGTGCGCGGTGCGCCACTGCCACTGAGAAGAGATATAGCTAGGCTTCAGCGCGACGACGACGAGATGGGGCACCACTCCTGCTGCAACAAGCAGAAGGTCCGGAGGGGCTTGTGGTCGCCGGAGGAGGACGAGAAGCTCGTCAAGTACATCACCGCGCACGGCCATGGCTGCTGGAGCTCAGTCCCGAGGCAAGCAGGTACTACAGACATGTACATTTGTGTGCGAGGTCGTGGTTATTATTTAATTTCATGCACCGAAGCAGCGCGGGAAAAAAAAGAGAGGAGCAGTTCAGTTCAATGCATGATTACGTACCATGTGTGCTTGCTTTCACGCAGGGCTGCAGCGGTGCGGCAAGAGCTGCAGGCTGAGGTGGATCAACTACCTGAGGCCGGACCTAAAGAGGGGAAGCTTCTCGCAGCAGGAGGAGGCCCTCATCGTTGAGCTCCACAGGGTGCTTGGGAACAGGTAATCAATCCTTGGTCGTCCGTCGCGGCGTCGCCGCCGCGCCGCCGGCCGGCCCTACTACAGTGCAGGCCACACGCTAATCAGCTATGCATACATGCATGTCACTCTGCTGCTTAATTTCCCTCTGCATGACGCAGTTGTTCTGTTCCTTTATCTCTACATGCAACTGCCGCCCACATATGTCGCCTTAATAACTTGCTTGGGAGTTTGGGACAAAGGAAAGAGACGCGAATGGAAAATGCAGATAGCTAAAAATGCGTGCCACTGCACACACAGGTGGGCCCAGATCGCCAAGCATCTGCCTGGTAGAACGGACAACGAGGTGAAGAACTTCTGGAACTCCACCATCAAGAAGAAGCTCATCTCCCAGGCCGTGGGCAGCCTCCACCCAGGTAATGACACGTCCCTCCCCCCCCTCCCCAGCAGGACTCTGTATATGTGAACTGTTGGTGTCAGATCTTTTGGCTTCTAATATTACTGTTTCCTCTTTTACGATCTACCTGCATCGGAGATGCATGGGAACAAAGTTAATCAGAGAAACCGACGACACCGATGTTTTTTTTTTCTCTCCTGAAGAAACACAGACTGACGACACAAATTTATCGAGCATGCGACGGAAACACAACTCTAACTCGGCTTCTTCTGCTGCAATGCAATGCTCGCTGCAGACCTGTACTACAACATTCTGGATGGAGGAGCCGCCGGAGCACAGGACCTCGCGGCCGCCGGATGCGCGCCGCTGAACGGGGCGGACAGCGCGTCAGCAGCGGCGGCGCAAGCAGTGGGCGTGACGACGACGCAGCCTTCTCCTTCCATGGCGCACGTCGACCCCGCGGCGGCGTGGGCGGCGGACTTCGGCTCCCAGACGCTCTTCCTCCCCGGCGGCGCGGCCGCTCTCCAGTACGCCGCCGCCGTCGAGGGGGAGTTCGTCAAGCAGTGCCGCACGGCGGCGAACGCCTGCTACCCGCCGGAGCCGGAGGACGACGGCGGCGGCGCGAGGCAGTGCAACAACCAGGCAGCTGCCGATGTCCTGACGGCGGTACAACCGGAAGGAGGCGCCGGCCTCCCGGTGTTCCTTGAACCCAAGTGCGCCGGCGGTTTCATGCCCGAGCCTGCTCTGGCTCCGGTGATGGACTTCATGGAAGCCATCCTGGGGGGGTCGACGGCGACGTCGGCTGCCAGCGCTTCGTCTCTCGACGACGGCTTCTCGGCGAACGCCGGCATGCAGTCCCACTGTTGGATTCCCTGAATTATTCACCTTATTTACTTCGATCGGTAGATGCATATATATATGCATGGATGATTCATCTTCGAGCGCGCGCGGAGTATCAGATATGATTAAGTATAGAGTTTATGAAATAATTAATATAGATATAGTAGGTTTCCCTCACTCTCACCGATCAGGGTAGTAACAACATGGGTTACATGTAAATATGTTTACGTACGTATATATAATGTCTAGTGAAGGTAAGGGCAAGCATATATATATATGAGTGGGTGTCAGTCACGCGCCAGTAAGGAATAGTACTTGAAACTCCTTTACAGCTAAGCTATATGTTTGTAGCGTGCATGTTATTGCATTGGACACGGATGCGCGGCTAGAGATTCTTACATTATTCATGAAAATGTGCCTGCCTCCCTTTTACTCGCATATGCATGGTGCACACTATACACATTCTTTTCAGAGAGCCGCTATATATTTTCAGGCTGGAAACAATCTTATACAGTAAATTCGTACGGTTAAAGGACAAAAAAAAAACACTTTACTGCTAGTGGTAGTGGCATGCTTCGGTGGAAGCCTGAAAAAGTTTCGACGAATCTTGCTTACTGTTACTGAACTGATAGTTTGGATAGCGATGGCCAAAGCAAAATTTACATCAGACACCTGGACAAAATGTTGCCACAAGTTTAATCTCGATGATCCTTGATGTGCGCATGCAGCGCGCATGCATGCAAGAATTAGAAAAGCACACGTACGCCCACAACAGTTAGGACTAAAATTTATCGAAGCTTATCAAGAAACAGACCGGTACGTGTGGGTACATTATTCTACTCTAATAAAGAGATAGAAAACTTAACCCCTTTCTTCCACGCAAGGTTTTTGCCATGCTAGTCATCAGCAAATATCGTCTCAACGATTGTCACCAAACTAGAGGGGCACGAAACTTCTGCGGCTGTAGAAATCTCACCGATGCAGATTGGACTGTCGACATCGATCACGAGATCAGATAATCATCCCTTACACAGGAGCACAAAGGACGACGCCTTCAAATCATGAAGCTTGCGTTGCGTGCAGCAAACATAAGCGTGTCACTGAGTTTGGCCTTGCTGTTTTCGTCACGCA
The DNA here is from genome assembly GCA_029449295.1 of Zea luxurians. Classification (NCBI taxonomy): domain Eukaryota; kingdom Viridiplantae; phylum Streptophyta; class Magnoliopsida; order Poales; family Poaceae; genus Zea; species Zea luxurians. Next base: position 51,993,656 of record JAOPSE010000023.1, read on the forward strand.
CGTCCGGGTCTCTCGCATCATCACCGTCACTGCACGAACGCCGCCTGTTCCGTGCCCCCGTGACGCGCCCTGCGAGTCTGCGACCACACTCGGACAGGCCACTGGCGGACCGCGGACAACACCGGGCAGGCCGGCACCCGCGATGACAATGAGCGATCCACCCGTGCCAGCACTGGCAAAGCCCGCCACGGCCCAGCCGCTGAGACGGCCGCCGCCCGTGGTGGTTCGGCGGCCCCATGGGGACGCCCGCGCGAGAGAGAGGTGCTGGCCTGGCAGCAAGAGGGTGACTCGCTTTGTGGGCCAATTTTTGCTTGGTTTTGATGTTATATATACGGGCCCAAGAATCACATGCTTTGTTTTTTTGAATAGATGCGTACAGCACTATACAAGAATGTCACTCATGCCTACAACGGGTACGTACGTATCGTCTACCCATACTCATACCTGCAAAAATAAAAATCTACCCGACACAATATCCATACCCGGCCACGGTTTCTTGGTGTTTCCGCGGGATCATTGAGAAAAGGGGTCTCAGGGCACGTGCATACCACATGACAAAGACACACACACAGCACGAAATTCACGCACACGACGGGAACACAGATGACGCGGCCGGGCCGACCGGCGAGAAACGCGAACAGTAGGTGTTGGCACCTTTTTGGGGCGTCAATCACTCAACAAGAACCGGCGGCGGTGCTCTCTGGTCAGGCGCGGACGGTCCGCGACACAGGGCCGGACGGTCCGCGACCTGGCGTGAGGCTAGGGTTTCCTGTCTGACGGCCGGACGGTCCGCGCCCTAGAGCCGGACGGTCCGCGACCTGGCGACAGGGTCGTCTTCCTCCTCCTTGCTGGAATCTAGATCCCGTCCCCTAGGGGAAAAAGATCTTAAGGTGCTCTGGGTCAACAGGTCACCCAGGGCGTTCCCAGACGACGTGGAGTCGCCTAGGAATTAAGAGATCAATTCGAGGAAGAGGTCTTGGATGGACAACTAGATCTTGCCCCCCGGGAGGGGTGAGATCCTAGGGTCGTCTTGGGATCGGCAGGCCACCCAAGACAGATCTAGACGACGTAGAGTCGAATAGGGGTGGAGATGGATATGTGGAAGACTACAACTAGAACTATGCTACATCTACTCCTAGGGCAGGAAAAATAAATAAGGTAATTGGTTCGATTGGAATGTGTTCGGGGGTTCTCAATCGGCCGTACCCCTTTATATTTATAGGGGAGGAGGTCTGGACCTTTTCCTAAGAGATAGCCAACAAACTCCCGCGTGATTAGATGCACTACACCAAAATAGTAAACTTCCTAGAGCCTAAACCCTAGGAAGTTAGGCCTAAACTCTAGGAAGTTAGCGAAACTCTCGGAAGTTAAGCCATCCCGTCGGAAGTTTGGCTCTCGAAAATTTTTTGTCGGAAGTTAGCTTAACTTCCTAGAGGGCTCTAGGAAGTTAGTTAACTTCCTACGGCCTGCTAAGTCTCTCGGAAGTTAGTAGATTCTCGGAAGTTAGTAGTTTCACGCCGTCAGCGCCGTCAGCTGGCTAACTTCCTACGGCTTACTGTAGCCTCTAGGAAGTTAGCTGGCTAACTTCCTACGGCTGACTGTAGCCCCTAGGAAGTTAGCTGTCTAACTTCCTACGGCTGACTGTAGCCCCTAGGAAGTTAGCTGTCTAACTTCCTACGGCTGACTGTAGCCTCTAGGAAGTTAGCTGTCTAACTTCCTACGGCTTTCTGTAGCCTCTAGGAAGTTAATTTGGCCAGCATTACAAATGCTGTTTATATTTTACACCACATTGCACAAAATAACAAATATATCAACAGCTACATAACACAACAGATTATCACATAAAACATCTCACACACAATCACATAACAATATTTAAATCCATAGTCTCATCAATTATTACATCACAAAAGTCTCATCCATAGTCTCATCATCACAAAAGTCTCACAAATATCATCATCCAGTACTAATAAAAGACAATATCTCATACATAGTCATAATAAAAGTCTCAAGTATCAGAACACAATAACATGGAAGCTCACGGTCGCCGATCACCATCGATACCTCCACTATTCAAGAGGGTATCGACAAAGTCTAACCCGTCCTCTTGTTCATGCGTCGGCAATGTAGCTGGAGGGGTCTAATATAAATGTACAAATGACATTTGCTCAGTTACATCAAAATATACTAACAACAACTAAATGATGATAAATATGCATACCTGATGTTCGGTAGATGGAGATGTAGGTATAGGTGGAGGTGACGACCAAGGATAATGGACGGGAGGTGGTGGGGGGGGGGGCACCGGGACATGTATCCCTTGGGCCTGTGCTAGTTGCTACAAATTTGTCGAACTCATTCACATCAGCATTTTAAATCAATACATATCTTAAAGTGAAAGCTATTATGTTTTGAACTTACTTGTATGAGTGTTTGCTGTTGCTGAATCTGTGTAGCATAATATTCATGTTGCGCAGCTTGTTGCTTCAAGTAATCCTGATGTCGCCTAAGTTCTTCTCGCAGTTGCTCCACTTCTGCTGGATCTTGAGTGGAGCGACGGGAGCTACGAGCAGCAGACCTCGATGAACCTCCACGCTGAACCCTAACCTGGCTCGAGTCGATGACGTTAGCAAACATTGTGTACCTACAAAACAAGTAACATCACGACAGGATTAAGAATACATGTATTGCACTCAACCAATGAAACAATATAAGATATGTAGAGTCCTCACCTTCCATGAGCTTTTCCACCACTTGCATACACAGCCTGAGGATCAATAGGTGAGGTCCTCCAGTCATAGTCTGGTCCGTGCTGACTAGTCATCGCCTCGCCATATGCAGCCTCATACAAAAGAACAATGCAATCTTACATACAAAAATCCATATAAACAGAACCTACCAAACATTTCCAAACACTCACCACACGATCTGTTGCCTTTTGGCTGCACAACACATCTGGATTTGCAGGATCTGGTCCTCTGTGCCCCCTAAGGTATATTTGAACATCACTGGGCACTGCACCAGTGCTAGCTTCCTGTATGTACATTTGACAAACACTATAACCAGAAATTACAGCAAGTCAACTACAATCAACGAAAATGGCTTAAACTGTACTTACCATTCGTTTTGCCAAACGAAAGTGATCATCACCTCCATACCTATGATACGACTCGGTTCCACGATTGGAACTGTGTCGCACAGACTTTGCCTTGAATTCAGCCGAAGCCCAGTAACGACATAACGCATGCCAAGCAGCATCATTGGCAGCTATCCATGGAATCGAATGCTACATGAACACAATTCATTTATAAGTAACTGTAATATCTAGAAGCAATGGAAATTTTTTCAACACAAGCAAAAACATCCATTACCTCAAGATATTGTTGCTCAGTCATATCGAGTCCATACTGTGTCGCCTCATTCTTACTCTCTGGACGTCGCCCTTCACTACCAAACATGGCTTGACTAATCACCTGGATTCGAGCATAGTACATCATATCCCCAACAACACTTGCCGCATTCCTATGGAACACGGAGTGTGTGTGTTCCGTATGAGTATCTCCTTCAGGCAACTTGTAATGTTTCTAAAAAAAGAAGCATAGTCAAAATCAATAATATGATAGCTTAACAAAAAATTACAACTTGTCGCATTCCTATCGAGATTACAACTTAACAAAAAAATTTAACATACCCAGAAGTCGTGCCAAACTGCAGCTTGTGCATTCCCATGTTGCGCATTTATTGCAAGGGCATATTGATCCCATCTTGTGACAGGGACCTCCTTACCATCCTCTATCACCAATCCAGGCCATTTCATACGACATATGTTGCCCAACACTTTCTTTACTTGCCTTCGACGACCTGTGCCAGTGAAACTACTATCCACCCAAGCCCTAAGAGCACAAGAACAATTATCAAATACAAAATGTAGTCGTGTAATAGTGTAATACATAAGAACAAAGCAAGGATACTCTTACCCATCTCCAGTTGGTATTATCTCAACCCTATCAACTGGTTCTTTAGGAGGGGGGACCCAACTAGTTCTCCGCGGCTTCCGGACCCGTGAAGACCCTCCAACTCCCCCACTTCCAAAACCACAAGCTTCTCCTTCCCTTGACCCACTAGCTCCCCCAACTCCTGACCCTCCATCTCTTGGCCATCCACTTGCATCCTCAGGCCATTCACGCCATCCACTATGGCTATCATGTCCAAAACCACCAGTATCATGGCATCCCCACCCTGTCTCCGCCTCCTCTGTCTCTACCTCATCATCATCTCCCACCTGTCTCCCCTCCTCTGTCTCTACCTCATCATCATCTCCCACCTGTCTCCCCTCCTCTGTCTCTACCTCATCATCAACATTTCCCACCTGTCTCCCCTCCTCTGTCTCTACCCCATCTTCAGACTCATCCTACAAACATTACATTGCATTGCAAAACAAATATTATATTAATAATTTAGTTATAAGAACTCATACAAATATTACATTGCAAAACAAATATTGGTTACCTCATTCCTCTGAACGCCAACTGTCTGACCCTGCAACTCTGGAACATGCTCCAACAAAGCTCTACGCCTACTCGAGCTGGAACTAGTGCCCTTAAACACTAAGTCCTCCTTTCTCATAACATAGGACGCTCTCTTCGCAAGTCCCTTAGTGAACTGCTTCACCTTTTTAGACATCCTGTTATTAGAACAAAATCACATTAGTAAATGAGGATAATGTAAATGAACATAAAGTAAATGAACATAATGTATTGAAAACAATAATAAATACATAATTACTTTTTAGTCGTATTCGAAATCAGGATCAAATTGTTTCCTTCGTTTCGATGTTTTCTTCTTTGACTTTCGTTTCCTTTTGTTAGGACTTACTACATCTTCCGAATCTCCCACTAAGGATTCTGGCAAAACCTCAGTATCTATATTAAAATTGGTTGGGAGTTCATCTTCTTGATAAATTTCTTCAACTTCTGTCTCGAACCATTCACCCTTGTTGTGTAACCGTTCACGAGGATTAACTTTGTACACTACCCACGTGGCTTCCAGCTTTGTACATGGATATGGTATGTAGTACACCTGGTCAACTTGGTGAGCAAGAACAAATTTGCTACATGCATTTGTTTTGAGCTCATGTTTGACTTCTACCATGCCAAATTGGTTTTCTACAGTCCCTTGATTAGGATCAAACCAATCACATTTGAAAAACACCACCTTAAGATTTTTGCTACCAGCAAAGTCGTACTCGAGTATGTCATTAATAACTCCATAATAATTCATCTCTCTTCCACGATCATCGACTGCCCTGCATACAACTCCAGTATTTCTTGTCGCCGCAAATGGACGAGTAGACTCAAATTTGGCCGAACGAAAACGAAACCCCTTAATGTCGTAACGACCGTAACTTCTGACTTTTACGATTGCGTAAGACATCTGAAGCAAGTCCTCGTCTAAATTTGGAATTTTATCACACTGTCAATTAGATAGTGAAATTAGATTTCTTAAACATAATATATAAAGTAGAATAATAGTGTTAATTTATTTACATGAGCTCGAAACCAATTAATGAAATTGGGCTTCCCAAGTCTTCCTCGAAGTGCATTTTCATACTGCCTCGAGGACAATTTCTCATTAAGTCGCGATTGGAATTCTCTGTTACAACAAATAAACAATAGCGTATTAAGTCACGATTACTACATAGATACACAAATGACAAATTTCATCTTACTTGAAATACGGAGTCATCTCATCCATATTTTCATACATATAGAGCAAAGCATCCAACTTTTCTTCGTGCTCGGGATGATATTCGGTGGATGCTCCGACAGTCTTGCCCTCAATCTCAAAAATTTGGAGATTGTTGTGAGTCCCTACTTTGTCATCATGATACCTCAATGTAGGGGCATTGATATTGTGCTCGTCTGCAAAGTATACACTCGTGAACGCTGCTACCTCTTTATATTTGAATTCTTCAGCTATGCACCCTTCAACTCTTCCTTTGTTACCAACCATAGAACTAAGTTTCTTTAATGTCCTTTCAATATGATACATCCACCTGTATTGCACAGGACCTCCAACCTTAGCTTCATATGGAAGGTGGACAAGTAGATGTTGCATTGGATTGAAGAATCCTGGGGGGAATATTTTTTCCAACTTGCATATAAGGACAGGAATTTCTGTCTCTAGCTTCTCCATCACATCTTTCTTTATTTCTTTGGCACAAAGTTGTCTATAAAAGTAGCTTAATTCAGCTAACGCCTTCCAAATACTGACATTGAAGTACCCACGAAACATTATAGGGAGGAGTCTTTCCATCATTATGTGATAATCATGGCTCTTCAATCCAGTTATTTTATTTGTATTCAAGTTCACAGCTCTCCTAAACCCTGCCGCATAACCATCTAGGAATTTCAAATTTTTCAACCATTCCATTACTTCTTTCTTCTGTTTAGGTTTTAGACAAAATTGAGCATGTGGCTTTTTTCCATTTTCGTCGAGTTCCTGGCTTGGTCGATTACAAAGTTTTGCTAAGTCTTTTCTAGCCTTTATATTGTCTTTTGTTTTGTCGCCCAGATTCATGCAAGTACTTAGAATGCTTTCACCAACATTACGTTCCTGATGCATAACGTCAATGTTATGCATCAGAATCAATGTCTTAACATATAGGAGTTCCCATAAACCACATTTATGGGTCCAGTTATGCTCAGTTCCAAACCCGATGTATCCATCACCACTTTCTTTCTCTTTCAAATTATTAAGCATAGCCTCAATCTCAAGTCCGCTCAGACGCCTGGGCGGTCCCTTTGTCACGATAGTGCCCTTCTTAAAGGTGTTAACCTCGAACCTATACGGGTGAGTTTGGGGTAAGAAGCATCTGTGGCAATCAAAGTAACAGATCTTCCCCCCAAACTCAAGGCGAAAACAATCTGTATCCTTGCCACATATTGGACATGTTAGAATTCCATGACAGCTCCATCCAGCAAATAAACTGTATGCCATGAAATCATGAATGGACCACAAATATGCAACTCGGAGTGTGAATCTCTCCTTTTTGTAGCAATCGTATGCTTCAACACCTTCCCATAACTTTTTGAGATCATCGATCAAGGGTTGCATCATCACATTCAGCCCTTTCCCAGGATGGTCTGGTCCAGGAATAATTAGGGAAAGAAACATGTAATCATATTTCATGCACAGATGAGGTGGAAGGTTGTATGGAATAACAAATACAGGCCAACAAGAATATGATTGTAACACCCAAATTTTGGGATTGGAAATTGGTAGAAGAAATTTGAACAAAATATCATAATATCTTGGAAATTTGGGAAATAAGAAAATGATGGGAAAAGAATTTTTCTTTTTCTTTTAAGAGAAACCATTTATACATCTCATGAAATAAATAGAAAGGAGAATAAAAACTTAAGTTAGTAATACTAAAATAAGTATGGTTTATATTCACCTTTGGGTTTCAATTGATACATTTGAAAAATCTGAAAACTAAAATAAAAATATAAATTTGGATTTGAAATAGAAAAGAAAAGGAAAGGCTATATACTTATTAAAAATAAATAAGTGATCCAAACAGTAAAGTCTAAATTTCCTTCAGGATTATATTTGATTTTAGGAACCTGAAATTCAAAGTAAAATGTGAATTGGATTTTGAATAGTTAAAATTAAATTTGAATTTGGAATAGAAAATGAGAGAAAGAGAAGGGATATAAAACAAAAATATAAATAATATATATAAACAAGTATATTCAGAATTAATATCCCTAACTACACAAAAAATAAATTGAAATAATGAGCCATAGAGATTTGAATTTAAGTTTGAAATTCAAATTGGATTTGAAAATGGAGAAAAGAAAATAGAAAAGAAAAAGAAAAAGAATAAAAACCCCTAACTGGGCCGGCTACTGGAAATCGGCCCACTTAAGCTTTTGCACGCGCGCTCGGCCCAAGACTCCAACCAGGCGCCGACATATGGGTCCCACGGGCCAGCCTCTCATCCCTCACGCGCGCTCTCGTTGTCTCGCTGACATGCGGGGCCCCCTGCCCAGCCGCTCCCTCCCTCCGCGCTCGCTCCTCTCTCCCTCTCTCTGGTCCGCGGGGTCCACCTGTCGGGCTCGCCCTCAACAGCTCGCCGCGACGAACGCGTGCGGACTCCGAAGCTCGCCGGTAAAATCGGCGTCCGTGCAACGGCCGCGGGTCGCTCCTGGGGTATAAAGCCGAAGCTCCGCGACCCCCCTTTCCCATCCTCACCTTCGTCCGCAGCCTTTCGCCAGCCACCGTCGCGATTTTCGCGGACCAAGTTCGCCGCCGTGACCGAAACGCGTCGTCGTCGACGTCGGGTCCCCGGTAATCGGCCTTGGAGCGTCTCCAAGTTCATCCGAAGGGTGTCGAGTCGTTCGCGGGCGAAGTGGGCCACTGAGCACGGCGCAATTCCTCGTCGAACTTCGACTCGCCGCCGCGGATCCGCCTCCGTCGTCGTCGGACCCTCTGCGCGCCAAGACCGCCGGTAAGATCTACTCCAGTGAGATCGCCGTCCCCTAAGCACCGTGTAGCAGCTTTTAATTGAGCTCTAGGGCACTGGAACATCGGATTTCGCGAGCTCCGGCGATGGCCCACCGCGGTTGGTGGGCGGCGCCACCATCGCTCGGCGAAGAATTGGGGGAAGTGCTCGCGGCCGTTGGATCAGCCACGAACGGTCGAGATTAGATCGGGGCATACCCCTTCGCTCGGTTTGATCGCAGCCGTCCGATTATGGATGGACGTTCGGGATGGGATCACGTAGTTTTAAAGTCGTGACCGTTAGATCTGGATCCGACGGCTCTGGGCGCGTACCGTTTCGGTGTCGGCTCAATTTAATCTGGGCCATCGGTTTGTGATCGGACGGCCCTGGATTCACGATACCCCTTCGGTGGGTAATCTTCATAAAGAGCCCCTCGGTTTTACTTAAATCAACCCGCCGTCCTATGCGACTGTGCTCTGAGTCTGGGACGACTTACACCGAGCCCCCTGCGCTTTCCTATAATTGAGGCCCAGTCCAGTGCAGTAATAAAATGATTAAAAGAATTAGAAATTAGATTTTTAATACAAAAATAATTGCTAGAACTTAGATAATTCATAGAAAATCCATTTTAGCTCCAAATTGAACCATTCCAATTCCTAAAATTTTGTAATAATATTCCCTATCATTTAGAATCACTGTTTTGACATGAACTCTGTTAGGAAATTTATTTATCATTTAATCATATTATAATCACCTTAAACCTTAGGAAAATCATAACTTGAATTCTACAACTCCAAAATTAATAACTCTTTTTCCTGTGATCTTATTTTAATATGTAGATTATTAATATGTATTCTGCATATATGTTTGGTGCAATGTTAATTTTGCCTATACCATGTATGTTTGTATTGCTACGACTAGCAGTGAGGTCACGAGGATCTGAAGAATCATCCTGGTACCTGGATTCTCAAGGCCCAGGCAAGTTATGCCCTTGATCACTTCTTTTTACCTACTCATGTTCTAATTAATCATAATGATCTGCATAGGTTAATTTTGATGGGACCCAATAGGTTACCCTAGTTTGACTATCTTTATACCTTGTTCACCACTGAATCTTTGGGTAGTACTTGCTAGTGCTATATGTGGCTTTGGGTATAGAGATACACATTACTATTCATGATTATACATTTGTTATCAGTTGTTATTTACTGTTCATGTTGAGATCATTATGTTAATTGGAACATGGAGAACCACCCGGGAAAACAGTGCTACCACAAGGGTAGTATGGGATGCCCTTGGCTGATTAATTAGGAAAGCTAGTGGAAGACTACCTTACCCGAAAGGGGCAAGGGCAGTAGGGGAGAGGTCAGTGCGGGGAGGCCCTCGGGAGGATTTTGCTGCGATGGCGGTCCTGCAAGGGATTCCTGTACTGGATCTTCCTATAAACTGTAGCGGGTTTTCGGAAGCTAGTGGAACTTTGTAAAGGCCTCGTAGTGTTACCCTGCCTCGCTTCCTTGGTAGAGGTGAATGGGATTCATGACCCCTTGGCAGATGGGTAACACGGCTTGTGGGTAAAGATGCGCAACCTCTGCAGAGTGTAAAACTGGTATACTAGCCGTGCTCACGGTCATGAGCAGCTCGGACACTCACATGATTAATTTATGGAACTAAATTCAATTTGTCATATGCATTGCATCGCGGGTGATGTTGTTATTACTTTTGTTCTATTACTTAATTGGGTTTGGTATTTACTTATACTTAGTAACTGCTAATAAAATTTTGACCAACTTTAAAAGCAATGCTCAGCTTCAACCATCTTCTTTGGTAAGCCTTACACTTCACGTGAGCTCCCACCTTTGGCGAGTTCATGCACATTATTCCCCACAACTTGTTGAGCGATGAACGTATGTGAGCTCACTCTTGCTGTCTCACATACACCACAGGTCAAGACCAGGTACCGCAGGATGATGCTCATGGAGGATGCTGCGATGAGTTCGTGAGAGGTCTAGGTCGTCGACTCCCAGTCAACTTTGGGTTGCTGGACCGTTGTCTCCTTATAATGTAACTATTTATTTTGTATAGAACTCCTGTTATATATAAAGTTGTGACATTCGATCCTGTGCCACTATACATCATATGTATGAGACTTGGTCCCAGCATACCTGGTGTTTTTGTTAACCCCGGGTTTTGGACCCCTAAAATCCGGGTGTTACAGAAGTGGTATCAGAGGGATGTTGACTGTAGGACGAAACCTAGATAGAACTGGACAACCAATACTTACTTACCTCTGCTACTCTGATTCTTTTCTAAACTCTTCTTAATCTTTTTCTCATCTAATTCCGCTTCACTCTGATTATTCTTACCTTTCATTTCTAAAGACAAAATTGGATTTCACACTTTGAAATCCTGTGCCTAAAGTGACTTTAGGAATAGGAGACCTAATCTTAGGAACAAAAACAAAACTATTATTTTATTATGTTTGAATGCTTGTATGATTTGGATCTTTGATTGAGTATGATTAGTTGTGGAGTAATGTCCACAATTACATCTGTATATACATATAAAAAAAAATGTTGATAACATAACTAGACAACCTAGAACATATCTAGCTTAAGAGATTTTTCTTATCCTAAAAGATCTCATTCTAACCAATTCATCTTATCTTAAAAGATTCTCCCTTATCTTAATAGATCCATCTTATCTTACAAGATACTCTCTTACCTTAATAAATTCATCTTATCTTGAAAAGATTTTGTTATCCCAATAGGTCTAACTGATCTCAAAAGATTCTATCTTATCTTTATGGATCCATCTTATCCTAATAGGCATACTTATCCACCCTAGTTTATCAACCATGATCTAATGCAAATTAATTAGATCTTATCTAGTCAAACAAGTCACACCAATCTAACCTAGATCTGATCCAATCTAAAGTGACTTACTAAACATGTTAGATAATACTTGTGAAAGAGATTAGACCCCACTAGCCATGTATTAACTTATCTTAGCACATTGGATCAATTCAACCATGAGCTAACCTAACCCATAGAACCATGATGAATGATATGACCTTTCTATTCCCACCTAATAACAAACAAACTTTTAACCTACATCTTGTAGCCTATCTCACCCATGTATATCTCTCATCTTGACAGATTCTATCTTACCCTTGGATATTCACCTTATATGATTGGTTACCCCAATCTGGACATAAATTAAGCCCTACCAAAGAATCTATAGATTATAACCAACTACTAGCTTATCCATTCCGCTTAGTAATTTCCTTTGCAAAACTATTACCACATGCTTCTAACTTTCATGGTCAATACCAGGAAAGGAAAGATTATCACGTAACAACAAACAGAAAATGAATCCTCCAAATCCTCCACCTGTTGACCTCAATCAAGTGGTTGCTACCCAAAGACTGGTAATACAACAGTTAACAGACATGGTGACCGAGATGCAGAATCAGATAAGGCAACAACGCGAGGAAATACGTCAGGCCCGCCAAGAAATAAGACAAGCACGGTTGGAGAGACAACAACAACAACCCCCACCACCACCAGCTTCACCAAGCTACATAGACATAAATTATGATGATTTGTAAGGTCTAGATGTTACTTTAGTTAGTAGTTGATAAGATACTATTTTAGTTGGAATAATAAGGTCCATTTGACCCTGTGTTTTGCTAATAAAATATGCATCATGCCGAGATTTTGGTTTATGCATATGTGTTGAATTAATATGAGCATACATCCCTTTTCTTACTAATCTCGGGGACGAGATTATTTTTAAGGGGGGTAGGATTTGTAACACCCAAATTTTGGGATTGGAAATTGGTAGAAGAAATTTGAACAAAATATCATAATATCTTGGAAATTTGGGAAATAAGAAAATGATGGGAAAAGAATTTTTCTTTTTCTTTTAAGAGAAACCATTTATACATCTCATGAAATAAATAGAAAGGAGAATAAAAACTTAAGTTAGTAATACTAAAATAAGTATGGTTTATATTCACCTTTGGGTTTCAATTGATACATTTGAAAAATCTGAAAACTAAAATAAAAATATAAATTTGGATTTGAAATAGAAAAGAAAAGGAAAGGCTATATACTTATTAAAAATAAATAAGTGATCCAAACAGTAAAGTCTAAATTTCCTTCAGGATTATATTTGATTTTAGGAACCTGAAATTCAAAGTAAAATGTGAATTGGATTTTGAATAGTTAAAATTAAATTTGAATTTGGAATAGAAAATGAGAGAAAGAGAAGGGATATAAAACAAAAATATAAATAATATATATAAACAAGTATATTCAGAATTAATATCCCTAACTACACAAAAAATAAATTGAAATAATGAGCCATAGAGATTTGAATTTAAGTTTGAAATTCAAATTGGATTTGAAAATGGAGAAAAGAAAATAGAAAAGAAAAAGAAAAAGAATAAAAACCCCTAACTGGGCCGGCTACTGGAAATCGGCCCACTTAAGCTTTTGCACGCGCGCTCGGCCCAAGACTCCAACCAGGCGCCGACATATGGGTCCCACGGGCCAGCCTCTCATCCCTCACGCGCGCTCTCGTTGTCTCGCTGACATGCGGGGCCCCCTGCCCAGCCGCTCCCTCCCTCCGCGCTCGCTCCTCTCTCCCTCTCTCTGGTCCGCGGGGTCCACCTGTCGGGCTCGCCCTCAACAGCTCGCCGCGACGAACGCGTGCGGACTCCGAAGCTCGCCGGTAAAATCGGCGTCCGTGCAACGGCCGCGGGTCGCTCCTGGGGTATAAAGCCGAAGCTCCGCGACCCCCCTTTCCCATCCTCACCTTCGTCCGCAGCCTTTCGCCAGCCACCGTCGCGATTTTCGCGGACCAAGTTCGCCGCCGTGACCGAAACGCGTCGTCGTCGACGTCGGGTCCCCGGTAATCGGCCTTGGAGCGTCTCCAAGTTCATCCGAAGGGTGTCGAGTCGTTCGCGGGCGAAGTGGGCCACTGAGCACGGCGCAATTCCTCGTCGAACTTCGACTCGCCGCCGCGGATCCGCCTCCGTCGTCGTCGGACCCTCTGCGCGCCAAGACCGCCGGTAAGATCTACTCCAGTGAGATCGCCGTCCCCTAAGCACCGTGTAGCAGCTTTTAATTGAGCTCTAGGGCACTGGAACATCGGATTTCGCGAGCTCCGGCGATGGCCCACCGCGGTTGGTGGGCGGCGCCACCATCGCTCGGCGAAGAATTGGGGGAAGTGCTCGCGGCCGTTGGATCAGCCACGAACGGTCGAGATTAGATCGGGGCATACCCCTTCGCTCGGTTTGATCGCAGCCGTCCGATTATGGATGGACGTTCGGGATGGGATCACGTAGTTTTAAAGTCGTGACCGTTAGATCTGGATCCGACGGCTCTGGGCGCGTACCGTTTCGGTGTCGGCTCAATTTAATCTGGGCCATCGGTTTGTGATCGGACGGCCCTGGATTCACGATACCCCTTCGGTGGGTAATCTTCATAAAGAGCCCCTCGGTTTTACTTAAATCAACCCGCCGTCCTATGCGACTGTGCTCTGAGTCTGGGACGACTTACACCGAGCCCCCTGCGCTTTCCTATAATTGAGGCCCAGTCCAGTGCAGTAATAAAATGATTAAAAGAATTAGAAATTAGATTTTTAATACAAAAATAATTGCTAGAACTTAGATAATTCATAGAAAATCCATTTTAGCTCCAAATTGAACCATTCCAATTCCTAAAATTTTGTAATAATATTCCCTATCATTTAGAATCACTGTTTTGACATGAACTCTGTTAGGAAATTTATTTATCATTTAATCATATTATAATCACCTTAAACCTTAGGAAAATCATAACTTGAATTCTACAACTCCAAAATTAATAACTCTTTTTCCTGTGATCTTATTTTAATATGTAGATTATTAATATGTATTCTGCATATATGTTTGGTGCAATGTTAATTTTGCCTATACCATGTATGTTTGTATTGCTACGACTAGCAGTGAGGTCACGAGGATCTGAAGAATCATCCTGGTACCTGGATTCTCAAGGCCCAGGCAAGTTGTGCCCTTGATCACTTCTTTTTACCTACTCATGTTCTAATTAATCATAATGATCTGCATAGGTTAATTTTGATGGGACCCAATAGGTTACCCTAGTTTGACTATCTTTATACCTTGTTCACCACTGAATCTTTGGGTAGTACTTGCTAGTGCTATATGTGGCTTTGGGTATAGAGATACACATTACTATTCATGATTATACATTTGTTATCAGTTGTTATTTACTGTTCATGTTGAGATCATTATGTTAATTGGAACATGGAGAACCACCCGGGAAAACAGTGCTACCACAAGGGTAGTATGGGATGCCCTTGGCTGATTAATTAGGAAAGCTAGTGGAAGACTACCTTACCCGAAAGGGGCAAGGGCAGTAGGGGAGAGGTCAGTGCGGGGAGGCCCTCGGGAGGATTTTGCTGCGATGGCGGTCCTGCAAGGGATTCCTGTACTGGATCTTCCTATAAACTGTAGCGGGTTTTCGGAAGCTAGTGGAACTTTGTAAAGGCCTCGTAGTGTTACCCTGCCTCGCTTCCTTGGTAGAGGTGAATGGGATTCATGACCCCTTGGCAGATGGGTAACACGGCTTGTGGGTAAAGATGCGCAACCTCTGCAGAGTGTAAAACTGGTATACTAGCCGTGCTCACGGTCATGAGCAGCTCGGACACTCACATGATTAATTTATGGAACTAAATTCAATTTGTCATATGCATTGCATCGCGGGTGATGTTGTTATTACTTTTGTTCTATTACTTAATTGGGTTTGGTATTTACTTATACTTAGTAACTGCTAATAAAATTTTGACCAACTTTAAAAGCAATGCTCAGCTTCAACCATCTTCTTTGGTAAGCCTTACACTTCACGTGAGCTCCCACCTTTGGCGAGTTCATGCACATTATTCCCCACAACTTGTTGAGCGATGAACGTATGTGAGCTCACTCTTGCTGTCTCACATACACCACAGGTCAAGACCAGGTACCGCAGGATGATGCTCATGGAGGATGCTGCGATGAGTTCGTGAGAGGTCTAGGTCGTCGACTCCCAGTCAACTTTGGGTTGCTGGACCGTTGTCTCCTTATAATGTAACTATTTATTTTGTATAGAACTCCTGTTATATATAAAGTTGTGACATTCGATCCTGTGCCACTATACATCATATGTATGAGACTTGGTCCCAGCATACCTGGTGTTTTTGTTAACCCTGGGTTTTGGACCCCTAAAATCCGGGTGTTACAATGATGCTGCATTTGTATTGAAAGGTGTAAACCCATCTGTTGCCAACCCAATTCGAATATTTCTCGCTTCACTAGCAAATTCTGGATCAAAGTCATCTAGAGCCTTCCACGCATCACTGTCAGATGGGTGTGTCATCACATGAGTGTCCTCTCGTTCATGTTCTTTGTGCCATCTCATGTGCCTAGCTGTGTTTCTCGAAAGAAACAAACGCTTAAGACGAGGCGCAAGAGGCATGTAACGAAGTTGCTTTTGAGCTATCGTTGATGTGACCATTTCACCATCATCGTTTTTTACCTCTACATATCTCGACTTGCCACACTGACACTTCTTATCATTCTGATGATCCTTCCAGAAAAGCATACAATTATCTGGACAAACATCGATTTTTTGATAGTCCATACCTAGACCAGAGAGCAGTTTCCTGCATTGATACACGTCTTTCGGCATCTTGTGATTTGGTGGAAACACTTCGCTGATTAAGATCAAGAGCTCGTTGTAACAATTGTTCAAGAACACGTACTTAGACTTAATAGCCATAAGTCGAGTCACGAAAGCAAGGATGGAAACTTTTGTGTGTTCATGCAATGGTTCTTCTGCAGCCTTAAGGAGGTCAAAGAACTTTTTAACATCTGGAGGTAGCTCCTTACTATGTGGTGGAAACACAAAATCAGGATCCTCCCTTAAATATTGAAGCATCTCTTCCATTCTATCATATTCCACGTCATCATTGTTGTGGGCTTCAAACACATTTTCACGGGGCAACTCCTCGCCCGTGATACACCCAGACTTCATAGTTAGGCATGTAGCCATATTTGCAAAGGTGTCCCGACAGAGTTCTCTTGTCTTGGCATCTACAAACCCGACACATACTACATGGACATCGCACATCCGTGCCTCTTGACAAAGCAAAAGCACGATCAATAAAATTCTCTGTCTTTCTTATCCACTCCATCGAGGGATGATTCATACGCCAACCTTCATACATCCATCGACGGTCCTCACCCACCATATTTGATGCTAAAATAAAATAACACGTGATTTATAAATTTTCACGATAAGCTTAATTAACCTAACTATATGCAGCGGTTAGCCACCATATTATTAATCAAACATAAACTTAATTTCAGCCATAACATACAAGATTAATTTTAGCCATAACATACAAGATTAATTTTCATCGAAGGTCCTCACCCACCATATTATTAATCAAACATAAACTTTATTTTAGCCATAACATACAAGATTAATTTTAGCCATAACATACAAGATTAATTTTCATCGAAGGTCCTCACCCACCATATTATTAATCAAACATAAACTTAATTTTAGCCATAACATAGAAGATTAATTTTAGCCATAACATACAAGATTAATTTTATCCATAACATACAAGATTAATTTTCATCGAAGGTCCTCACCCATCATATTATTAATCAAACATAAACTTAATTTTAGGCATAACATACAAGATTAATTTTAGCCATAACATACAAGATTAATTTTAGTCATAACATACAAGATTAATTTTCATCGAAGGTCCTCACCCACCATATTATTAATCAAACATAAACTTAATTTTAGCCATAACATACAAGAGTTTAGCATAGCTAAACTATATGCAGCGGTTAGCCAATCAAGTTAATTAACCTAACTACCTACGGCATTATTTGAGTAAACTCTCGGAAGTTAGCACATTGAATAAAAAAATAAAAAAAGTATAAACACGGTACCTCGTGGACAGGCGCTGCCGGGGGTGGGAGAGACGGTCGCTGGTGGGAGCTGCTGGGGGCGGGCGCTGCCGGGGCGTGCTCCTCGGGGGCGGACGCAGGCGGGCAGCAAATCCGTAGGAAGTTACAATCCATAGGGCGTGGCTGGCGCAGCAAATCTGTAGGGCGTGCTCCTCGGGGGCGTGCTCCTCGTGGACGGGCGGGCCGGCGGGCGTGCTCCTCGTGGACTCAGGGCCGGGCCGGCGGCTGGCGCGTCGGCGGCGGTGGAGCGTCGGCTGGCGCGTCGGCGGCGGTGGAGCTCCTCGGGCCGGCGGGCGCGGCTGGCGGGGCCTGGACGGCGGGCGCGGCCGGCGGGGCCGGGGCGGGCAGGCGCGGCCGGCGGCGGCCGGGGCGGGCGGCGCGCGGCCGGGAAGAAGGGCTGGGGCGGCGCGGCCGTAAAAAACGCGTGTATGGGTAGATATTTTCTGAAAGGTGAGAGAAGAGGGAGCTAAAAGCTAAAAACGTAACTTCCGAGAGTAAAGCCGTAGGAAGTTACGTAACTTCCTAGAGTTTATGCTTTGCCCCTAGGAAGTTACTTAACTTCCTACAGCCGGCTGTAGGAAGTTAGGTTTTCGTTTGACCGGTCAACAGATGAATCCTAACTTCCTAGAGGAGGCCGTAGGAAGTTATCTGGGCAGCTAACTTCCTAGAGCCAGCCGTAGGAAGTTATGTTTTCGGTTGACTGGTCAACATCTCAAAGCTAACTTCCTAGAGGAGGCCGTAGGAAGTTATCTGGGTAGCTAACTTCCTAGAGCCAGCCGTAGGAAGTTATCTATTCTATTGGCTTGTGAACGGATGAAACCTAACTTCCTAGAGGTGGCCGTAGGAAGTTAGTTAAGTTTCTACGGTTTTGTAACTTCCGACAGCCTTTATAAAAAACTGTAGGAAGTTTTGTTTATTTCCTAGAGGTATCAGTTGCCTCTCGGAAGTTATGTATTTCCTACGGTTTTATATAAAAGCTGTAGGAAGTTACAAAACCGTAGGAAGTGTATGATTTTGGTGTAGTGATGGATAACCACGCACGAGATAAGGATAAACATTCGAGCTTAATCTAATCTCGGGATACGCGGACCGTCCGGGCCCAAGGGCCGGACCGTCCGCTCATTTTGGTGTCCAACATATGCCCCCTGCCTTTTGGTGGAGCTTGGCGAACCAAAAGCATCAGTGGAAACTTCAGAAACAATTGATCTCATAAGCTTTTGTTCCCGAAGTAAGGACTCAGCTCGATGCAAGTCATCAGCTCTTGCGATCAGATAATATAAATAATTGATGGAACTTTAATGCACAGAGGCCGTTTCGGATCGCATCCTCTTCGGCCATGTCTACCTGATCAACCTGTCAATAGGCAAAAACTTGTGGTGCCCCCCAGCCCAAATAAGCAAACGGATTGAGCCAGTAATATGAATTCATCGCTGTACCACCCCACACATGAGCAGGACAACACATCGGCGATGGATAGAACGGGACGCACCATGCTATCCCCGGAGGAGGATAACAAGGCGATCTTGGTTGTGCTACCTTTTGGGTCCGTTTAGTCGGCTTTTGCTTTCGCACAGATCGCCCTTTTGACTTTGTCTGCTTTATTGGCCGGTTGTGTGGAACGGCCTTCTTCGTATATCTGGTAAGCAACTGACCAAAAGTAGGGTCGACTCTACTGAGTCGTCCAGACGTCTTAGTAGTATTTTGTTTCCTAACACTTGTTTTGGAACCTTCTGGTCCGGTGGTCTGAGGTTGCTGCTTCTGACTGTCTGCGGACCGTCCGACCATTATAGCCAGACCATCCGCTCCTATCTCGGACTGTTCAGCCTTAGTACCCGGATCGTCCGGCGTACGTAGGACAGGTGACCGTGATCGGGTGTCCGATCGTGCTTGTCCCCCGGTGCCTCCGGTCTTTCTTTTGTCCGGAGTCTTCCGAGTAACCATTCTGCGTGACATATTTGGTGTGCGGGGATCACCAATGACGATATTTTTATCTTTGCTTTTATCGGCCGCACAGAGCCGAACTATGACTTTTTTGCCTGTCGGCTCTAATGTGGTGGCAGGGACAGGTGGCCTGTCAATCCTTACCTCATTTTGAAACCTCAACCGGCATTCGTTTATAGCCGATTGTATTTGCCGACGAAAGACAGCACAATCATTGGTGTTATGAAGAAAGGAGCCATGCCATTTACAATATATACGCCCTTTTAATTCTTCAACCGGAGGAATTATATGTGATAATTTAATATTACCATGTTTAAGCAACTCATCAAATATTTTATCACACTTAGTAATATTAAATGTGAACTTAACCTTTTCCTTTTGTGTCGAGTGCGGGTGAGAGCGAACAGAAGGTTTGGCCTTAGTGGGCCAAACAAGCTCATGTGACCTTTTTGGTTCTTGGGGCTTGGGTGGCCGGTTATATTTATGTCGGCCTTCCGCACTAGGCGGATCACAGGTGACTTCTAGTGCTCCGGACGGTCCGACCTGCACAGTCGGACGGTCTGCGGGTGGATCGGACGGTCCGGTAATATCCTCGGACTGTCCGGTCACGTCGGGCAACACCTGTGACCCTTGTGGTTGGCTCTGTGTAACTCCGGACTATCCGGCGTAGGGTGCCGGACGGTCTGACGGAGGGCCGGACGGTCCGCGATTGTGTGCGGACGGTCCGGCCGTGCTCAGGGTTGACTCACCATTTAGCGAAGATGGTGATGAAAGTCGTCCTAGATATGAGTCCATCGGCATACCAGAATATGACTGGGGAAACCCATTTGCCGCCGATGTGTTTGGCGCAATTGTTTCATCGCCTAATTTATGTGATAAAAAATTAGGCATGTGAGTTTTTCCTAATGCATGTGCCATCCTCTCTATATCCTCCGTGATACTTTTAATCCGATTATCAAAAGAAATTTTAATAGATGGAATATCATCGGCTGACCTGGCATCACCTATCGTGGGGAGCTGTTGCAGCACGGCTAACATATACTCGGCGTTTATCTCCCTCTCTTGGACGGTCTTCTGCTGGCAGTCTACCTTGAAGTGCGAGAGGTACCACTTATCCGCCACCTTGAGCACCCGATCCTTTTGTCGGTGGGCCTCCTCGTCTATTTTCTTCATGTCATCTTCTAATCTTTTATGCTCAGCGGCCGATAAATTAGTCAGCCTTGTGTTACTGTTTGGAGAAGCACCGTTGAGATCTTTAGAATCGGCCATATAAGCCTGATTTTGTAGATCTGCAACTTCTTCCCCAGCGGAGTCGCCAAAAAGTATGTTGGCACCTTTTTGGGGCGCCAATCACTCAACAAGAACCGGCGACGGTGCTCTCTGGTCAGGCGCGGACGGTCCGCGGTACAGGGCCGGACGGTCCGCGACCTGGCGCGAGGCTAGGGTTCCCTGTCTGACGGCCGGACGGTCCGCGCCCTAGAGCCGGACGGTCCGTGACCTGGCGACAGGGTCGTCTTCCTCCTCCTTGCTGGAATCTAGATCTCGTCCCCTAGGGGGAAAAGATCTTAAGGTGCTCTGGGTCGATAGGTCACCCAGGGCGTTCCCAGACGACGTGGAGTCGCCTAGGAATTAAGAGATCAATTCGAGGAAGAGGTCTTGGATGGACAACTAGATCTTGCCCCCCGGGAGGGGTGAGATCCTAGGGTCGTCTTGGGATCGGCAGGCCACCCAAGACAGATCTAGACGACGTAGAGTCGAATAGGGGTGGAGATGGATATGTGGAAGACTACAACTAGAACTATGCTACATCTACTCCTAGGGCAGGAAAAGTAAATAAGGTAATTGGTTCGATTGGAATGTGTTCGGGGGTTCTCAATCGACCGTACCCCTTTATATTTATAGGGGAGGAGGTCTGGACCTTTTCCTAAGAGATAGCCAACAAACTCCCGCGTGATTAGATGGATAACCATGCACGAGATAAGAATAAACATTCGAGCTTAATCTAATCTCAGGATACGCGGACCGTCCGGGCCCAAGGGCCGGACCGTCCGCTCATTTTGATACAGTAGGCATCGTCGATCACATGGCGCCAGCGACACAAGACGATCGCAGAGCGGGTGGCGCCGTCGGGCCCGTGCGTCGTTCAGTGCAGCATGTGCGCCTCGTCGGGGGTGAGCGCGCGGCTCCACCTCGCACCGCACGGCTTCATGCACTAGCTAGCTCGCAGATGCAGTTCTGCTGCCCGGCCTCCCGCGCGCGGCACCGCGTCCAGCGCCACCATGCACGTACGGTGACCACCACCATCGCCGCCGCCCTAGCCATGTCGGCGCCGCGCGTTCGTTTTTCCTCGAGCAATAACTTCCGACGACGTGCGTACGACACCGGCACCGGCACGCGGCGCTGCCCCCTGCAGCCTGTAGGTCAGATCTCGGCGTTGGCTGCTTTTTCAAGGGTGGATGTGACGTGTGCATGCGCCATGTCTCGGATCCGTAGCCCAGCTAGGTTCCACTGTTTAATTGGGTATAGTTGCACCGGTCGGCCTAGCTAGCTCCAAACAAGGCACCAGTGGCCGTGGTTAACACTTTAACAGCTTTGCGTGTTCTCTGGCCTGTGGAAAAAAAAGATAAACCGATGAAAATTCGTACGTTACGGTACATGCGATAACTGTGCAGAAATCTTCGTAATGCTCCGGGAGTGTTAACTCCCAGCTGTACAACGCGAAGAGTACAGGCTGCAGTACAGACATGATAATGCTGGCCAAGCCTCATTATTGAACGTGCGGCACCAGGCCACCAGCAGCAGCTCGAGGGGGTGACGAAGTAAAAGAGAACACGAGGACAGGAACTGAAAGAAAGAGAGTAAGATGGTCCCATGTTCGTGTTCCCATCCCAGTGGGACGTTTGAAACGGTATAAAGTTTTGTCAAATCTCATCCATTCAGCATGCATGCATGTGCGCGGTAACTGTTATCGGCTCGCTCTTTTTACGCGCGCGTTAACTTGGCACCTTTTGATGCGTGCATGGCACCCGTATCGTAGAAATCAGCAGACCCCGCGTGGCGCGTGGATTAGGCCCGTGACCGCGCGTGCCCCAAAAGCCGCCGACCGTGCATGCCTGGTCCTGCAGGCGGCGGCGGCGGCTCGGGCGGCATTGGAACGAGCCAACGGCGCGCCCGACGCGAACGCGTCAACGCGATCGACCGGCTTCGGTTGTGCCTCTAGCGCCCGCCTTCAATTCCTGGCGGAGACTATCCATCGCGCGCGGCCGGTACTGTATCCAACGTCAGACAGCGGCGACGTGCCGACGTCAGACAGATCGACTCCTACTCAACGGCCCCGGCCGCTAGCTAGCTGTCGCGCGGTGCTGCTGCATGCTGGCTCGCCCAGAAGGGGGCTCATGCTCATCACATGGCGATGCCGTGGCCCGGCGGCCGGCCGGCGCCACCACCGTCGTCGCTGGCCTTCGGATCCCAATTTTATTATGCGATCCGGGCGCAGATACAACCGATCGGTACATACAGTACATGCGTGCGCCCCCACGTACGTACCAGTAGTACTCTCCCATTATTCTGCCATCGGGCGTACCAAACGATGATATAGCATCCTATACTTTAATTACTTTGACGAACGAGTACACGAATGTATATATCTTATTTTCGGATGCTGCGTCAGCGTTGCCGTCTTGCCGACGAACCAAACGTCGTGTCGTTAATGCTGGAACGGGGACATGTTTGTAAATGCTAAGTTGAATTTGGTCTCAGGACTAATGTGCATGCCCACAAACAACCTACATATGTATTTATCTATTTATTTATTTATTTATTTTTGTTTTTTCCAAAGCATTTCGAGCGTGGATTTCACAGCTCGTAAAACGCATTTTATCCCAACTGTGAAGTGCCGCGAGTTCTACTTCTTACTCTGTTTCAAACACTGCAATTCCCCAAATCATAAGATACCTTCGGTGACAGTGGTTTAGGTTTCATCAAGTTCCAAATGAACGACTAATCATCAAATGACGACACAACCGCATATTCCCCAAATCTGTGCAGGCAGAAAATGATACTCACCCTACATACAAGACCGATGTTTTTCACCTCAATTCACATATATTTGGGTGTTATTCACCTCAATTCACATACAATAAGATAGATTGGAATACAAATTTCATTTCATTTTAATCCAACCATAACCAAACGAAGCGGGTCTGGCCTTGAAATCCATAAAAAGAACGCGCGCCCAGCCCATTTGGCTATTTCAGTCCATTCCCACCTTCGTCCAATCGTCCCCGTCAACACCGGCGCTTCCTTCCTTCCTCCGTACATCCCTCTCTCTCTCTCTCTCTCCTGCCCTCTTCGCCTCTTCTGCCCAGCCATCCCTGACGACGCGAGGCGGCAAATAACCTCTCCGGGGACGAGGCCGATGGAGTCGACCTCCGGCGAAGACGCTCCGAAGCGCAACCCGCTCCCGTCCGCGCTCGTCTCCAACCTCGAGTCCGTGCTTGCTGCCCGCCGCCCGGCCGCGGCCGAGGTCAGCACCGCCGCCGCAGCCGGCGAGGCTGAAGCCTCGGCTCCCGAGGATGCCCCCTCTGGAGATGGGGCGCCGGCGAGGCCCATCGTGCTGCTGACCTGTGCCGGGGGGATCCGGTCCGCGGGTCTCGCGGCGCTCGTCGACGCCCTCGTTACCGGCGCCCGCTGCGACGTCCACGTGTGTGCTCCCGAATCGTACGTGCTGCAATCCGAAAATCCAGACGCGTTAATGTCCCCCTTGCATTGCTCTCATGATCGCAGAATGTTGGCCCTGATGGCCTGATCGACTGGGCTAAACGGCCGCCGCCGCTGCAGGCTGTGGCTGTGCTTTCTCTATTTTGTACCGTAGAATCCTGCAGCGCATCCGCTGTAGAGACAGCCGATTGGATTTGTTGGGAGACTAATGGCGTGTTTGGTTTGATGAATTAATCCATTCTAGATGAAGTGGTACATCATAAGTCTATTCCATAAATTTGGTGTTTATTTCTGATATTATTACTAATTATTATCTTATGAGGAATGAAATGGTGATGGATCAACTCATTCCCCTGTACAAAACAGACAAAAAAGAAAAGTGAGGAGTAAGTAGCCCGCGGGTTTGGGTTTGGGACGCCCTGTTTGGTGACATTAGTAATTTTGTTGGCATTTTCCTGTGATTGTGGAACCGAACTGATTTGGAACCCTTTGTTTATTTGAAGGGACAAGCCAGCCTGTGGCCACTCAATTACCATCCGTGAAACCATCACTGCGACATCGGTGGATTTCACAGGTGCTAAAGCTTTTGAGATATCAGGTGAGACCCATTGGTTCATTCAATTCTGCACAATCGGGTCACACGTTCCTGAGCCCGGTGGTCCTAATATTTTATCTTTGCTGACTTTGTTCATTGCAAACTTAGGCACGCCGGTTGACTGTGTCTCGTTGGCCTTATCTGGGAGGTTGTTTCCTTGGTCGTCTCCTGCTTTGGTATCGCGCTTGTTTATTCTTCCGGGATTGGATTCTCAAATGTTACTATCTTGAGTATATTTCGATTTGTGGTTTGGAAAATAATAAATTTATTTTTTGTTTATACAGGTGATCAGCGGTATCAACACAGGACCAAACTGTGGGTATGAGATGTATGCTCTTATTTCAGAAATGACCAATTATTGTCCATTTTCTACTGTGTTATTGATTCATTTCAGAACTCTGTAGGTTTCACTCTTCTGCCATTGCTGCTGCAAGGGAGGCCTTAGTGTATGGGGTGCCTTCAATTGCAATCTCATTGAATTGGTGAGATGCTTCTACCTGTATTGAATTTATATTTCTAATTTTCATACATCATTAATGTGATTGGTCCATGACAACAACAATACGTGATGGGTTTATGTGACTAGGAAGAAGGATGAAACCAAAGACAGCGACTTCAAGGATGCAGCTCAGGCATGCTTACCATTGATAAGTGCTGCCTTGGATGACATTGAGAAAGGAACTTTCCTCAGAGGATGCCTACTGAATATTGGAGTTCCAAGTGCACCATCTGCAATTAAGGTCGTTTTCTCAATGATACTCTGAATCTTGAACTCCATTTTATCCACTTTAGAGGGAATGGTAAACCAAAGCTCTAGGATTACGTGAACTCATTTGGTTATTGTACTTTGGCACTCGGTTAAAATCATATCTTGGCCCCACCATTTTGACCGGCTAGAGCAATAAATTGCAATAATAAGGTCGACTAAGCATCAAGGTTTTCAAGTCAGTAAGTCGAGTCGAGTCGACAAGGTACCGACTTGGTGACTAGTCGATAAGTCAGTCGACTAGTCGTCGACTTGCCAATATAGTGGCTGTTTTGTCTATATAATGGCTTCATATAGACAATATGTCAATTATATATGATGAAAGAGGATGTTTTACCTCTTTTGAAGTATAAATTGAACGGAACTAAAATAAATAGCAAGTCTTACCTCATTTGAAGCCTCAAACTGAACCAAATCAGCCACATAAGTGATAAAATCATAAACTCATAAGTCATAACAGCCATATAGTTCAAATTGGAAAACAAATAGCAGGGGAGACCGGCGGCTCTCTGCCGCAGTGGAGGGGCGGCGGCTCTGCAGCAGAGGAGGGGCGTGGCTGCTGCAGAGGAGAGGCACGCAGAGGGAGGGCGGCGACTGCTGTAGCAGAGGAGGGGCGGCGGCTGCTGCAGAGGAGGGGCGGCGGTTGCTGCAGAGGAGAGGCGGCGGCTGCTAGAGAGGAGGGGCGGCGGCTGCTAGAGAGGAGGAGTGGCGGCTCTGTGCTGCAGAGGGCGACCAGCGGCTTCAGGTAAGTTAGGGTTTAGGTTTAGGTTTAGATTTGTTAATGGGCCTCTGGTTGGGCCATAAAGCGACAAGTCGGCCGACTTCTTAGCCCAAGTCGACGACTAGTCGACTTACTTTTTTCAGTCGTTGGCAAGTCGGGCGACTTACGAGAAAAGTCGAGTCGGACCTCCAAGTCGGTCTTTGAAGACCGCCTGGCCGACTAGTCGCCGACTAGTCGACGACTTGAAAACAGGGCTAAGCATCATATACTGCTTCAGTTTCCTCACTATTACTTAGGACTTACCTCACTTGTCATATCGACTTAATACATCATAATAATCATGTGGATCTATCTGACTTCTTCGCTCTGAACTTCCTTGAGTACCATGTTGCAATGTTATATGCTGTAGCCTAGTGTGGCAATCTCAATCTGTGTCCCAGTGGGTTAATTGCTGTCTTTAACCATTATAAGTCCGCAGCTTGACTTTGATTGCAGAATGCTAAGCCTTGTAGTCGTTACCTTAGTGGTTTATCTACAAGTGCACCAATATTCATCAAGCTTTCGTCATAAGAATATACTAATCTTATGGTTATTCAATTATCTGCAAAACATGTCAACATTTTGCTAAGCAGAAGCTAATTATTATCTGTAGACATAATAATAATAGTGAAACATATCACTTGAATTTGTCTCGAGTTGGTTGCATTCTTTTTTACAACTGTGATAGAAAAAATAACTTGTACCAATGATGGTAGCGTGGTACTCCCTTTAAATCTAACTACTATTAAATTTTATATCTCTTCTGATGCTAGGGTTTCAAGTTGACCAAACAGAGTGGATATAGTCCTGCTCAAAGTTGGCAAGCTGTGTCAGCAAGCAGGCCCTCATCTGCTACTCACTTCATGGGCATGCACCAAAGCCTTGGTATTCAGCTGGCGCAGCTTGGGAAGGATGCATCTGCAGCAGTAAGATGATATATCTTTATGCCATGGAAAATTTTTATGTCCTGGCCAGCACATTATTGAACTGGTTGTTGCCTTCATATTTAGGGAGCTGCACGTAGAGTTAGTGCTCAACGAAAGACGGTCGAGGTTGAGTCTGTTGCAACTGCTGGTAAACAAGAGACTCGAGAAGTAGTGAAGAAGTTATTCCGTGCTGAGGTGATTACACTTTCTAGCCAATTTGAGACAGCAATTAATCACATTGTTGGTTATGCAAACCGCTTCTTTGATTCGAACTGTTTTACTGTTTATATTTATGAATCTAGAAAGAACTCTGAGAACTGTTTTCTTCTCAAAATGCAGTTTGTCGAGAAGCAACATCAAGGTTTAGATGAGGATACCGATTTGAGAGCTTTGGAGAATGGATTTGTGAGCTTTCATCTCTCTCTCTCTCTCTCTCTCTCTCTCGCTCCCTCCTTTCAAATGGCTAAGTATTCACCCCACTTTACAACCTACAGATATCGGTCACCCCTCTGAATGTTCATGGGCAAGTGGAGCCTGAAATCCAAGCCCCAGCTTCAGATTGGCTCTCAGCAGCTGTATCACTAGAGAAAGAAAAGGAAGCTGCTCCAGCTACAGCTGAAGCTCATTCAGCAGCCTAACAAACACGCAGACATGTACACACTCCGTAGGTGCCTTAGTTCCTGTGGTGATGGCGCTCTTTTCTCTCTTCCGTTTATCAGTTCAGTTTGTTTAGTATTTCTCCCTCAATATTTGTTTGGCGCAGTGTCTATTTTTTTGTTCATCTTTTCTGCCGACTATCGGCTTCCTTGGCCGTGCAAATGATTTGATAGGTGGCCCTACATTTTGGATGCAACCATGTAGGGCTGTAGGCTACGGCAACTACCAGATGAATACTGCCCAGCCTCCCACTATTTTTTCAGTGTGGTTTGTTCTAGGAAGGTGTTGTACTCAGCATGGGATATAGTTGATTTTGTCTTGCACCGGTCTGAACCGTGACCACCAAATATGTTTTGGCCGCTTGTAACCAGAAATGCAATCGCAACCATTCAAGGGCCTGTTTGTTTTATCTTAATTCATATGAATTGGAGGGAATTGAAGGGGTTTAAATCCATAGCAAATCAAAATCTCTCGATCTCTTCTAGTCCCCTCCAGTCTATATGGGATAGAAATAATTGAACAAGGTATAATTCTGTAATTTTACTTTTGCATTTAGGTCATGGCTATCAAGTTGGAGGTAGGGATAATTGTGGTTATACTTTTCGTTGGCATTGCAATTGTGATTTTACCCTTATTTTTCAACTTTATGATTTTACCCCTCGTTTTGAAAATGAAGTTACTATTTGCCTGTTTGCCCTGCCCTCTTAACGATGTTAGAGAAATTCAGAACTAGTGATTTAAAAATAAAAAAAATACGAAAAGTAATGAGTGAAAGGTTTGGACTACTCTCCTATTTTGTATGGACGCAAATGTAAAATTATAATTACATAATATAATGAGGGTGTTAGTGTTTCGTATCTCACTGCGATAAATAAATTTATTGTGCGTGTTTCGGTCTCTAGAGGGTGTGCGAGGAGGGCGTAAGATTTATACTGTTTCGAGTAGAATATCCCTACATCCAGTTATCAATAGCTTATGCTACTGGCACCATTAATGATTAAACTCGTAGTAGGGGTTACAAGCCGTCGAGAGAGGGAGGAGAGGCTCTCAAATCTCTTATCGGGGTAGAAGTGGAGTTTAGAAGCTGAGAAGTGGAGTTCTAGCTAAGGGAGTGTTTGTTTCCCTCAGATTATATAAGTTGGATTATGGTGGAAGGATAGAAGGGTAAAATACCACTTTGAGGTTACAAATAAGTTGAAATAAGCTACCCAATACTAGTTTATTTCAGCTTATATGTGTGGTCATAAAGTGATATTTTATCCTTCTACAATTTCACCATAATTCAACTTATATTATCTAGGAGGGGAACAAACATAGCCTAAGTCTTAGCTTGGTGGGGCTCCGGCCTCTTGGTCCTCGTTGGCGCTCCTCCCGTTTGTCCTTGCGGGTTCGTCTCTCTCTGAAGGCGTCCGATCGTCTTCAATTGTCCTTCTGTTCCTTATGTCAATCCCCTTGTCTAGAGGTCAGCCGCTCCCTTTTATAGGTCGGGACAAGGGTTGTCTAGCGGTGGCTTTCGTAGGAAGGAGCTGTAAGGCAAAGGAAAAACCAGCGTTTACCCTTGGTGAGTCCACGCGTACTCTCTGGGCCTAGGGCTGCCTGGCTACCGCGTATTTATCACGGGGTGGTGATGGTCCTAGGTGCCATCATTTCAGCTATGCCGACCCCTGGCTTCCATAGCCTGGGGCTCGGTCCAGTACGTCGTGTAATGCCTTGTAGGAGATCTGCGCACTTGGGCCTAATCTGATAGACCATAAGTGCGCTGCAGCCCGAGAGTGTGCGAGCTATTAATGCACCGAAGTCCGAGGGCTCATAGGTCATGAGTGTTATACGACCCGAGGGGTTCATAGGTAGAGATGGCCAAACGGGCCGCCCGGCCCGGCCCGGGCCCGGTGAAGCCCGGCCAAAAACTGGGCTGGGCCTGCTGAGCCAGCGGGCTTAATTTTCTGTCCAAGCCCGGCCCACAGTGGGCCTAAACGGGCCGGGCCGGCCCGTTTAGCACGAAAAAAACGGACCGAAAAGCGGGCTAAACGGGCCGGTAAGCACGTTTTAGTGTAAAAAAACAGGCTTAACGGGCTTAGAGGTAAACGGGCCGTGCCGGGCTAGCCCGCCGTGCCTAGTTTCCTGTCCAAGCCCACCCGCTTATTCTACCGTGCCGAGCTCGGACCGGGTCCAAAAAGCGGGCTTCGTGTCGGGCTCACGTGCCTCGTGCTTTTTGGCCATCTATATTCATAGGTCATGAGTGAGAAGCAGATCGACGCCCACGCTGTGGCTCAGTGCTAGACGTGGTTAATGCAGCCAGTCATTTATGGCGGTTCAGTCCGAGGTCGGGCGCGAGACCCACTCGAGTGGTTTCCTTCCGACACGCCCATCCTCTCTCGTTAGACTTCGCCACGTCCGGCCCCAGGCTTGGTGCCGTAGTCATGGTTATTAAAGCGGTGAAACTTTAAAACGTTATGAACCCCTTTTTAACATTTAAACATTGAAACCAACATTGAAACATCTTTTTATACTTGACATAAAATGACAGGATAGAATATGTTCATACATAAGTTGAGTACTTGAGTTCACAAAACAAATAGCGTAAAAGGAAGCAAATCAAGTTCAACTACACAAATGGAGCAGGTAGGCGACAACTGGGTGCTTGGGTGTAGTGATGAAAACGGTCGAAAACGATCGAAAAAAACAGCTAAATTGTTTTTGTTTTCATATTTTTTGGTCGGGACGAAAACGAAAACGAAAACCAACGGCCGAAATACGGGATCGGAAGTGTCGGTTACTCGAAAACGATAAACTATAGTCGGAAAGATAACTATTTTGTAGTTTTATCAAAAAACATAATAAAGTGATGTATTGCCTAATTTTTAAGATTTAGAAATACACAAACAACTCTTTTTCATCATTCATATTAGTTAGAGTAATTATAACATTTGTTTTTCGCGTATTCATTCACTTGAACACAACAAAAGTCTATAACTTAAATAAATTATATGCTAGATCTATCTCATATTATATAAAACGGTATTAGCACGACTCGGAAACGAAAAATACGAAAACAATCGAAAAACTAGCTAAATCGTTTTCGTACCGTTTCTAATCGGTTCCTGAACAATTCAAAAATGATCGGGAAAAAACAGTATTCGAAACGGGACGGGAATTTCCCGTCCCATTTTCATCCCTACTTGGGTGGTGCACTGTCTGCTCTGGAAGCCTAAACTGAAACTTGATGACAGAACATTGCAACACTTGCTTCTTGAGGATGGAGGGTGGGCTGGCCTAACGACGCTAGACTTCTTAAGGATGGAGGAGGGGGCAACGAAGAGGATGGAGGCCGTTGGCGCTGGACGCTGGAACGGGTGCAGGGCGGCAGGCGACGGTGGAGATGGATGCGGGTGGGTGGCGACGACGCTAGAGGAGAGCAGTCGAGGCAGCAGTGCTGGAGGAGGGAGTTGGGCAACGGAGCTAGCAGGACCTCTGTCGAACCTAGAGGAGAGGAGGGAGTTGGGCGACGGAGCTAGCAGGACCTCTGTCGAACCTAGAGAAGAGGATGGAGACGGGCGACAGCGCTAGCAAGTGATGGAGAGGAGGGCGGTGGCGCTCGCAGGCGCTAACAGCAGCACAGGGAACTGAGAGGAGTAAGTCGCGCATAGGTATTTTTTGGCCTGGGAAAGGCCCAACAACGTGTAGAAGGTCCTAAACGCGCCCTGAACGTCTGGAAACAAGTAAACAACGTTTAACCGACGTTTAAACGTGATAAATAGATGTTCTACACGATTTCGCTAAAACACACGGACATTCTGCACTCTAATCATGTTTTATGGTTTAAACGACGTTTTAATAACAATGGCCGCAGGGGTCGACGGGGCAGGTCCTTCTAGGGTTGGCGCGCCTGTCTCTTCCTACTGACTAACAGGCCCCAGCGATCAGGAGCTCTTCTATAGCGCAGTCACTGACCGGCGGGTCTCAGGAACTGGGGATCATTTACCCGGCAGAGGGTAAAATCGTAATAAATTGAATGACAAATTTGTCTTTTTGCATTAGATTTAACAATGTTAATTGCACGTAACGGCATAATGTATGATAGCACTTTGTTTTCAAAATGAAGGGTAAAATCAGAAAGTAGAAAAACAAAGGTAAAGGCACAATTACAAGACCAGATAGAGATATAATCATATAAGGGGTATAATCACAAAGGCATCTTATTTTATACTTATATTTGGACATGCCTCAAGTCACAAAATTATTGGGCACAAGTTTATGCGTCCATGTTGTAAGCTCATCTCGTTTGTGACTAGTGTTGGGAATATGGACCAGGTTTTTTGGCCAACATGAGGACGATCCAAAACACAGGAGCTCAGAGCATGACCCAACACGAAATAATATGGGCCAAACTAGCACTGCCTAAAAGCAGGCCTAGATCGTGCCTCAAATTTCGGCACGTCAGGCCTCCGGCATGGCCTGCACACATAGGCCAGGCCTGGGCCAGCACGATCCAATGAAAACCATATTCTTTAATTTTTTTAATTTAGTAGGCTATGTATTTTATGTGGTTGTAATATTTGATGTTTATGTAGTTAAATAATGCTCGCATCATTTAATATCTTTAATTTAGTAAGCTATCAACTTTATTTAGTTGTAGTATTTGGAATTTATATGGTTCAAATATATAGGTCAAACTTGGGTTGACATGATCCAACGAAGGCACGACATGTTTAGGACCGGATTAGACCACTGTTTCTACTCTTTAGACTGACACAACAATGTTTCTACTCTTTGGGCTGGTACGACACGACCCAAAAGTTTTTTGTGTGTCTTTTTAACCTAAGCCTGTTTGACTCGAAGCACAATAGACCCGGCCTAGAGCGGGCTGGTCTGGTCCAGCCCAATGGACAGCACTATTTGTGACATTGTCCTTGCATGTACACCAAAACTATCCAGTTTTGTCACTTTCGTAGTGACCAAAGAACCATCTTTCGTTGTCTGACATTAACAATAGCATCAGTGACATTATATGGGCAACGGGTAAATGAGCAAAGGTTGCGGCCAATCAGGATGTTTTTTTCATTGAACTCAAAATGGTGACTGCGTGCACGAGCGCCCTTTAATTGATTTGCACGTGATGCTACGGCGAAACCTAATACGGTTCGTGGGGAATTACAGCTGAAAAACTCTTGTGTACACCCCTTCTTTCCTAAAAGCATCTATCATCTCTAGAACTGTACAAAAATTCGTGTGAAGTCTTGGTTGAGCTTTCCAAAGAAGGCGACGGGAGCACCCACTGATTTTTACGCCTTTCGCAATTTTCCACATACTATTCACGATGAGTATGAAATCTGGCTTGGAAGAAAATAATCCAATGTGTATTTCTTCCATGCGCACATCATCATGAGCTGCTTGCAGGCTGACTATTCTGAATCAATCCTAAACCTCTGTAGCCCAACGTGTTCACTTGAGCTGCCTGTTGACAGGCCCCTCTCTTTGTTCAGTCCAGTTCTCCCTACTCTTAGAGGACCTGAACTTGAGTATCTTCGGAAAGAACCAGGGGCATCCATAGCATCATAACGCGCTGATGAAGTGAACAGCTCAGCAGATAGCGTTGGGTCAACGTCTACATCCGTACTTGCTCTACTCATAGCCTCGACATCTTGGATATGCAAATCTTGGCTAAAGGTTGTGGACTCATTGAACTCGCCGCCTTCATTGCATACCAGCTTTAGAGCTTGAACTACTTCACCCATGAATGGGCGCTGGTCCACCTCAGACTGAACACACATAGAAGCAATGGCTGCTACTTTTGCGATGCTGTCAAATGGAATGCTGCTCCCAAGTGAATGATCTACGATTGATTCCAGACCATCCCTGATTGTCAGAAGAGAACCAGCCCATGCCACTAAGTTTTCCTGTCCAGGAGGTCTTAACATATCTACCGGTTTCCTCCCTGTAAGAAGCTCAAGAAGAACAACACCGTAGCTGTAAACATCACTCTTTACTAGAAGATGGCCAGTCATTGCATATTCAGGAGCAAGATACCTAAGAGAAATTGACCAGAATTTTGTAATATGAGTTGATGGTATTGAATCAACTATGAAGAAGTAAAGATAGTAAGTTCAGATTCAGCATACCCAAAAGTTCCCATGACACGAGTTGAAATATGCTCGTTTCCCTCACCCAAAGCTGTCCTTGCTAAGCCAAAGTCTGACACCTTTGGGGTGAAGTCATGTTCCAATAAGATGTTACTGGACTTGAAATCCCGGTGTATGACACGTGGACTTGAATCCTCATGCAAATATGCAAGTGCACGTGCTGCACCAAGTGCAATTTTGAGCCTAGCGTCCCAATCAAACTGAGCAGCTCCCTTATCTGATCCTGCTTAGAATCGTAATAATATACGATTTCAGATGTCCAAAAAAAATAGTGTACAACCAAGGTAACTAAAAGTAGATTGAAGATATATACTACACAACCATGAACCATATCAACAATTCTAAATCACTAGCCTGTATTTTGTTGGTATAAAGTATCAACAAATTGAAACAATGCAATTCAAGCTAGCACTGATCGGTATCATGTGAGTAACACTGTCATAACAGCTCTAGTCCACTACAGAATATGTAGTCAGGTTTTCTTGTCAGTTATGTGTTTGGCTTATCTACTGCACCTCTTGCCAATAAAATGACTAAATTAAGAGAAGTTATATGATGAAATGAAGAAAGCCTTAGAAAGTGAAGTTACGGCACAGAGGGAAATTTACCATGCAAGTGAGATTCCACACTGCCATTCGGAACAAGCTCATATACCAAACATCGGCTATGCCCCTCTGTGCATATACCTATCAGCTTAACCAAGTTCCTATGATGCAATCGGCTAAGCATCTCGACCTCAGCCAAAAACTCCCGGGTACCTTGTTGATCGTCCCGCTTTAAAACCTTGATAGCAACCCGTTCTCCATCCTCAAGAATACCTTCATAGACACGCCCAAAACCACCCTCACCAATAATTCTGGACTCATCAAATCCTAGTGTAGCTCTCTCCATCTCAACCAGGTTAAACGTTTTGGCAGATCCTTTATATGCCACCAAACTTGAGCTGAAGGATGGTGATGCCGAAATAGGTCTGCTTTCTAGCCTGTTCCCAACCATTGCAGAAACAGGACCTGCATTTCCAATGCAATCATTGAAGGGGGATGATACAAACAGCATTATGGTTAATGATTGACCAAATTTAAGTCTTAAAATTTCTCAAAGATGGTTTGAGTACTTTATCAATGAAGTATAAAACTAAATGCGTAACCTTACATGCATAGTTTTTGGCTATGAAAACTACATTTTTCGCTTTCTCGAAGCCCTTGCAAGCTTAAAACAGGATAAGCATGTTAATGCACTAATGTTCCACACCTAAGGTAATAAAAGGATTAACATTGAACTCTGATTATTTTATATAATATACTAGCTCTGGTCAACTTGTTATCTACGACATGATTTTATCAACCCTTAACAAACACAGATAACTTTACATTATTTAGTTTGGAATTACGTGTTGGTTTGTGTTCAAAATACTTGCAGAATCTATTATATTTGAAGAATTTTAAAACTATATTCTAGAAGGAATTCGTGGTCAAATATACACATAAAAACTGTGAAAGTCAAATGTGTCAAGTGCTTGTGACCAGAGGGAGTAACTATTAAAGATGTATTACTATCTGCTGCCACATGACATGGTTCATGTGTTCATACTTCATAGGAAAAAAGGGGGTGACAACTTATGTTTTTAGAAGAAAAGAGGCTCCCTAAGCTGCATTTTGCTGCATTTTGAAGATGTCACACAGAAAGGCATGGAATAAAAAGTTAATGATAATCCACTGATAGAATGTCTTGCTACCTGTAGGTTTTGTTGGCACAAGTGACGCTTCAGTTAAATGGATGTGGTTTCGAAGCTTGAAATAAAGCACTAGTGCAGCTCCAGCACATAAAATAAAAGCACAAACACTTGATAGAATAATTATTATAATAACGTGCCTGCCTTTTCTTTCTCTACGATTTCCCACATCAGCAGCAAGCGGATGCAAACTTGGACCATTTACATTGCTAAGACCATTGTTCATGCTTGCTGCCGGTGGTGACGGAGGAAGGCCTGCATGAGTAAATGACACCGTGCATATCACTACCCTGCTTTGTAAGTGATAAAAGATAAACAATAAACTAATGACTTGAATAATACAATATGAATTGTGTTTCAAATCAAATACTGGAATAATCAGCAAGACATGTTGAAGAGGCTAAAATAATTAGAAAAATGATATTAAGTGGAACAACAGGAAGTTGTGGAGAACACTCACCTTGGTAGAGAACATACAACACGTCATACTTTCCAAAATGACTAGGATTTATGATGACCTGCTTATTACAAAACCTTTCAAATACTGAAAATGCTGTCGCATTGTCAAATTTTGGTCCCAGCGGCACAAGATCAATGAAGACTATTGTCTTTTCAGGGTCATCAGGTGCAGCATTTGCCCCCATAACACGAACTTGACTTTGATTCATGAACACTCCCGATGCAATATCTTGTGCAAGTTCGGGGACAAGTGTAAAGAATGTGTACAATGCTATACCAAAGCGAAGCTCAACTTTTATTGGCAACACACAGAGGCATGCCATTCCTGGAGGACTATTGGTCAGAGGATCTGAGCAGGGCGTCGTGCAGTCTAGCAAAGTCAAATCAAAGATGAATGGACAAAAGCTAAGCAATCAGTAGCTGTTTTTTTAAATTATGAACACAAATGGCACAAAATTATACTCATCATACATGAATTTGTTGTTGGAGGTAGCAGCGATTGACTAGGCGCTGGTGCCAAAGTCTTGGGCTTTCTAAATGCAGGAATGTCAGGTGGATGAGCAGGTGGTAGAGCTGATCCTGCATAGGTATAATGGTAACAATGGAAGCCTAAATTACTTCTGGCAAAACAAGATGTAATCCATTTTGATATAGGTTGAAACCTTATTTGAGGCATGCGTGACCAATATTTTTGAACACGTTAAAAGGTGTATAGTAAGGCAAGACAAGAAATCTTGATCGATATTGTGGAATAATTAAAAGTTGAATTCGATCAAGTGCATGACTTCTGTTGCAAATATCTGCCACCTATTCATTTGCATGAGCCATGAGGTGTATTTCATTTTTCAACGCTCAATGCTGGCAATATGCATGTTCAAACATAACCAAACTTTAACAAGTTAGTATGAGCACGAAATGGTGATGCTTATTCAGTGTTGTTCGCTTGTTCTTAGGGGTGGCTGGAACACTTGTTGCAGCTAGAACAAATGGTAATGTAATGAGCAAGAGATAACCTGGAGGATATGACGTTGAATGGTATTGATTGGGATGGTTTGGAGCATGAGCAAAATTTCCTTCTCCCTTTCCTTTTGGCTTTTGGCGGAGGCAAACGTACAGGTGCAGGTGCAGTACTACCAGGATATCCATGGCTTGGTGCAGAAGTACTGTTACTTCTATGTGGAGCAGGACGAGGGGAACCTGCATCAAACATCACTTTACTGAGATGAACATATAATTTTCATTGGTAGTTTCAGTACGTACATACCTTTGCGATGTCTATGATTTGCAGGTGGTAAATAGCTCGAATGTTCCTTTGGCGGTGCAGCAACTGGAATGCCATGTTCTTTCCTGTGGATGATGGGAGACTTTGAGGGAGAAACAGCAGGTCCTGCACGACATTAACTCCATGAATCATCAACAATAGGTTCATAACGGGACTAGGTATGGTTGGTGCCTGGTAGTATACCTTTCACATTCGTAATATTTGCAGGCAAGTGGTGATGCCTTCTCTTTTCTGGTACCACAACTGGAGTTGCATGAGTTTTTCCATGCATAATATTTGCAGGCATGGAATGGTGATGACTAACATTTGAAGGTGATGCGACGGGAGCTCCATGATCCTTATCATGTTTAGCTGGATGAGCAGCTGTTTCTGGAGAAGCTGCTGGACCTTCACAATGGAGCAGAATGAATAGTGTATTGATCATACTCTAGAAGATACAATATACTTGTACAAATACTGCTTGAGACACATGCTTTGCATTCATCGCCCAGTTGCAGGCAATGGCGGTGAAGTCACTGATACTGGGGGAACAGCAGGTAAGGCATCAGCACACTGTTAGAACTGACTCAAAAATGAGCTGAAACAATTCTCAATTCTCATGAACTCTCAAACTGATATGGCACACTTTTGCTATTTGGATTTTTTTTTGGGGGGGGGGGGGGGGCAGCAATCTGAATGTCATGCACCTTATCTTATCTGTGGGTGGAACACTTCCTATGTGATTGGTTGCCTGACCAGCCACGTCCAGGCTTAGCGCCTGCGTTGGCCATACTTGAGCCAGTGATTGGTTACCTGCATGCGCGGACGCAGTCTTGGTGCTTTTTCAACGTTCTGCTTGCATGAGCGGAGACGTGTTTCTACCGGCCCAGGCTGGCACAAACCGGGTGGAGGTGGGGCCGACAACTAATCACGTGTTTTGTGATCATGAAGGAAGCGAGCCTGACTACCATATTGTTAGCAAGTCTTTTGAACTTTAACTAAAGGAGAAGGTGACCTTCTATATGTTCATAATGTGAATAGGATGAAGGGACAGACGATTTCCCTGGAGTGGTGAGGCGCAGCAACATGTGTACCATACTATGGATGGCAGGAGAAGTTATTGGTGATGAAGAGAGCAGATATTTGTACATCATCTGGGATTTACTATTCCATTATCTAAAAAGATATTGTACTCCCTACGTCCTTTTTTATTTGTCGCATTTTAGTTCAAAAATGAACTAGCGGTCGACAAATATTCAAGAACGGAGATATATATCATACAGTCGTAATGTGTAAATGCAGATGAGAAAATCACAGCATGACCTAGTTGAGTCCAATACCAGTTAAATGTGAACTTGAACTCTGTTGTGGGGTGTGCGGGTGGCCATGGAATAGCATTATGTATAGAAGGTGGAGCAACAGGAACCTTGTCTCTGTTCACATCAATTGGTGTAAAGATAGCTGGGTTTGAAGGGAAAGGATGATCAGTCTCTCTTGAGGCTATTCCCAAACAGATACACCTCTTTAAAAAACATAGACTTTTACACACTGCATTAAGTGGACTCCACCTTTTGAAGGTGATATGGTGTGCATTAGTAAAGTTATTTTGAGGTCTGGCAATTGGCAAACCATCCTTATCTTGACTGCAAGGGGACTAATGGATGGAATGATTTCTTCCCTGCTATTGCAATTTTCAACAATTCTGACAAGTATAATCGGTCAGCTCCAGACAGACACCAAGCGATCAATACCTCCTAGTGGTGGCTTTCTTTGATTTGGAAATTCTGCAGTGGTGAAGCAACAGTACTTGAGATGTCTCCTGGTTTGTTGGAGTAGGAGATGGTTGAGGATCTGCTTCCATGCAAATGATAAGTTGTGACAGATTCAGGTTAGTAAGTATGAGAAACTCTGTCATTTCAACAATTTTACAGTGTTCAATAAGGAGTGAAGGAGCTGGTGGTGTGAATTGACTTCTGATAGAAGGAAGATAATGGATAAAGTTGAGATGCTGGTCCCATGTAAAATTTTAAAAATGAAATTAGATAATGTGAAGACTGATGGACTGTGATGAACAGTTACGACATGTGCCAGAACTTATATAGTTCTTACATCATGGCATCTTTTGAGGACCTTCCAGCAACACAAGATTCTTTGGAGATTAGTGCACGAGAATAATTCATCAGCAGATTGTCAAACCAGATCACACGCGTCTTGTCAGTCCCAAAATCTGTCAGACACCAGCCCTCTACCCCCCGGCGGTTCCAAGACGCAGCCGACTAGTGGCGGGGGTTGGGGTTGAATTTAAAATTCAGGATTGGGAAAAAAGGTCCAAGAAACAAGCTATGGTGGTTCTTAATATTATTGAAGACAATGAAGGATTCAGCCGTCAAGCTTTGGACGACTACGCCAAGCTCTTCAAGCATACTCTTTCTCATAGTCATGTGCAGGCTCTTGCTGCTCTTTTTGGGTGGTCTATCCCAGATAATTTGGAATATGATAATGGGACTGGGGATATTACCGCAGCAAGCATATTTTAGCTGAAAGTTTTGTTGTTCTTGTTTGTCGTTTTACCTCCCATTGTTCCTCCATGGATCCGGAAAAAATAATTGTTTGGAATGTAAGAGGTCTCAACTCTTTGGCTCGACAGAATTCTGTCCGTGAGCTCCTCAATTGTTATGGTGCGGATGTAATCTGTCTTCAAGAAACTAAGATGGCGCAACCTTCTCAGCGTACTCTCCTCTCTATGTTGGGACCTGATTTTACCGGCTACCTTCTATTGGTGCGAGGGGTGGAATCCTTATTGCTTGGAGACGACATTTGGGGGGTCACTGGGGCTACCAGGACAAACATTCATAGTGTTTCTGTGCAGTTCTGTTCAGAGGAGGGGCACCATTGGTGGCTTACTTGTGTGTATGGACCTCAATCTAACGAAGCCAAGATTCAGTTTCTGCAAGAGCTGAGACAAATTAGAGCAGCTTGTCAGGGTCCTTGGATGATTTCTGGGGATTTAAATCTCATATTGCAGGTCGAGGATAAAAACAACTCGCATATTAATCGGGCTATAATGGGTCGATTCAGAAAATTGGTAGACGATCTGGCTCTTAAAGAAATTCCACTCCATGGGCGCAAGTTTACATGGTCTAATCAGCAGAATCAGCCTACTCTTGTCAAGCTTGATAGAGTGTTGTGCTCTATTGATTGGGAGGAATTGTTTCTTGCCGCAATGTTACAAAGTGCAGCTTCTGAAGATTCTGATCACTGTCCTTTATTATTGGGTCTCAAAGATAGCAAAGGTGTTAAAAGGCGTTTTCATTTTGAATCCTTCTGGACAAAGATTGAAGGGTTTCATGAAGTGGTGCACAATGCTTGGAGTTCGGTTCCTGTTGGCCAATGTCCATTTTCCACTTTTGATTTAAAACTCAAAGGGGCAGCTAAAGCCCTTCAAGGTTGGAGCAGCAAGAAGGTGGGACACATTGAGACTCAGCTACATCTTGCTAGAGACTTGATCCATTAGCTAGAGATTGCGCAGGATGGTCGTATTTTGTCTGTACCTGAGAGGTGGCTGTTGAGTAAGTTGAAGAAACACTCTCTGGCTTTGGCCTCAACCAAGCGAACCATTGCTCGCCTCAGATCAAGGATTTCATGGCTCAAGGAGGGAGATGCAAATTCTAAGCTGTTTCATTTCTTTGCGTGTTACATAAAGAAGAAGAATCTTATATCCAAACTTACTGTGGGAAATCAAGTCATTACTACTCATAATGACAAAGTTGTAGCAGTGGATCAGTTTTACCTTGAAATTGCCAGCGCTCCATGTCCAAACTTGCTAGAGTTGGACAGCCCCATTACTGAGCAAGAAGTGTGCAATGCTATAAATTGTCTGCCCTCGGATAAATCTCCTGGACCGGATGGGTTTACTGGTAGATTCTATAAGACTTGTTGGTCCATTATTAAAGATGAACTTATGGCTACGGTGATGGCGGTTTGGAACAGAAAATTTGATAATATCCATAAGCTGAATTCTGCTTTTATCACTCTAATCCCAAAGAAAGATGGTGCTGATCAGGTCAAAGATTTTAGACCTATTAGCCTTGTTCACAGCTTTGCAAAACTAATCAACAAGATATTGGCTATTCGCTTGGCTTCAAGACTCAATGATTTGGTCTCTCCAAACCAAAATCCCTTTATTAAGGGTCGCTTTATCCAGGATAATTTCATGTTGGTTCAGCAAACGGCTAAATTTCTTCACCAACAAAGGCATCCTCGTCTGATGATCAAGCTGGATATTACTAAAGCTTTTGATTCGGTCTCCTGGCCCTTCCTTATTGAGGTTTTGCAAAATCTAGGTTTTGGGTAGATCTGGAGAGATATCATCTCTGGGCTACTCCTCACCTCCTCCACTCGGGTGTTATTTAATGGTCACCCGGGAAGCCTCATTTCTCATAAAAGAGGGCTGCGACAGGGGGGTCCTCTTTCTTCGATGTTGTTTGTGCTTGTCATGTGTCAAGGCCCATAAGGCTCATATTATTGTCTGCCTATATATATGCTACAGTACCCGAGGGGGCTATTATCCCGCCTAATCAAGGTTAGTGACATGGTAACAGAACAAGTCATGATTAGGGTTTCTTAGATTTTTTAGCCACCATCGTCTCCTCCCGGCTGCCGTCGCGGCCCTCCCTCCACCTTCCTCCCGCCTGCGGGCTCACCTGCACCGCCCCTGTTCACATCCGCCTTCGCGGATCCTGTCCGCCCCATCCGCCGTCGCGCAGATCCGGCCGCTGCCCGTCCGCCGTCGCGGAATCCGCGGCCGTCCTCGTGGATCTCGGCTGCTGCCCGTTCGCCGTCGCGGATCCAGCCCCTTCCCGCCTCTGCCGCGGGCGGATTTGGGCAGATCCCGCCCCTTCCTGCCTCTGCCGCGGGCGCCTCTGGGCGGACCCGCCCCTTCTTGCCTCTGCCGCGGGCGGATCTGGGCAGACCCGCCCCTTCCTGCCTCTGCCGCGGGCGCCACTGCCGCGGGCGAATCTGAGCAGATCCCGCCCCTTCCCGCCGCTCTCCGCCGTCCACACCTGCCTGCTGCGCCCAGCCACGATTTCTTCCATCCCCGGCAGCCGTCGTTCGCCGTCCGCACCTGCCTGCTGCGCCCGGCTACCGTCCTCAGCCGTCGTCCGCCTGTTGCACGTCACAAACAGTCGCTGCAGAGGAGAAGATTTGTGCAACTGCCATCGACTCGATAATCACGCCGCAAACAGTCTACGGATCCGGATCTGCACTGCCGTCTGCTGCGCCCTGCCTTGTCGCCATCTGCGCCGTGCGCCGGTGGCTGCCATTGCGGGCAGACTGTCCAACTCGTCTTCCGCGACCAGGACCTCCGTCAACTCGTCCAACTCGGGCTGCTGTCAGCTGCGGTTCCTCTGGTTTGTTTGGTTTCCGGTCTCCTGTTCTTCCTGATTTTCATTGAATTCAATATGGCGACAAATGCTATTGTGGTCAATATCACTCTTGATGGCCAAAATTATCCAGAGTGGGCTTTCTCTGTTGAGACTACACTCAGGGGACATGGATTACTCTTTCATTTGACTGATGCAGCACCCGTACTTGCGGATGATCGTCGCAATGCTGCTGATATCAAAACATGGCAGCTTAATGAACAGTGTCAAACCATCTATGATTATGAGTTTGTCTAAATTTAAAACTGCTAAAGCCATCTGGTCTCATTTGAAGGAGCGTTCTGTTCAGGACAGTGGTGCTCTATTACACACTCTCATGCAGCAGATACATGTTATTGAGCAAAATGATATGAGTATTGATGAGTACTACTCAGCCTTTGATCGTCTGATGAGTGCTTTGACATCTATGGTGCCTGCTTGTACTGCTGATCCGTGTCCGGCTCATAAGTTTATTGAGAAGTTCTTCACTTACAGATTTGTTATGGCCGTTCGGGCCGAGTTTGATTCTCTTCGTGCTCGTTTACTTCAGGGTTCTGACACTCTCACAATGGCTAAGGCGTTGTCTGATTTACTTGCTGAAGAGACTCGTCTTAATTCTCTGTCTTCTACTGGTACTAATACTCACGGTGTATTGGCTGCTGCCCAGAAGCCTAAGAATGTTTTTAAGCCTTGTGATCATTGTGGCAAGACCAATCATCGATCTGAGCTTTGCTTTGTCAAGTTCCCTGAGAAGTTGACTGATTTCCATGCACGACGTACTGCTCGTGGTCGTGGTACAGGACCATCTACTAGAGGCTCAGTTGCTGTTGCTGCCACTTCGTCCGCTTGTACTTCAGAGTCGGCCTGGGTACTTGATTCAGGAGCCTCCTTTCATGTCACATCTGATCAGTCAAAGTTGGCTTCTACTACACCTGTCACAGATGGTGCTTCAGTGCAGACAGCTGATGGTACTGTATG
The DNA here is from genome assembly GCA_029449295.1 of Zea luxurians. NCBI lineage: Eukaryota > Viridiplantae > Streptophyta > Magnoliopsida > Poales > Poaceae > Zea > Zea luxurians. Next base: position 52,037,553 of record JAOPSE010000023.1, read on the forward strand.
CCACATTACTCATAAGGGTTCTCTTTATGATCCACACTTTACAGTACCTAATATTTTCTTTGTTCCTGAGCTATCTATGGACCTTCTTTCAGTAGGTCAAATTACAGATCATAATTGCTTTGTCGGATTTGATGACTCATCTTATTTTGTACAGGACCTTCGCACAGGGGAAGTGATTGGAACTGGCCGTCGCCGTAGAGCTGCTCCTCGCCTCTACATCTTTGACTCTTTGCGGCTTCCTTCCTTGGCTACATCTCCAGCTCATGTGCTTTCAGCTACCCTTGCTTCTGTTGCGTCTTTTGCCCAGTGGCATCATCGTCTAGGTCATTTATGTGGATCTAGATTGTCTACTCTAATAAAGTCAGGTTGCTTAGGTCATACTTCGGTTGAGTCTGATTTTCATTGTAAGGGTTGTACGTGGAGCAGCCCCCTGGCTTCGAGGATGAACGGTACCCCGACCACGTGTGTAAGCTCTCTAAGGCGCTCTATGGACTTAAGCAAGCCCCAAGAGCATGGTATGAATGCCTTAGAGACTTTTTAATTGCTAATGCTTTCAAGGTTGGGAAAGCCGATCCAACTCTTTTTACTAAGACTTGCGATGGTGATCTTTTTGTGTGCCAAATTTATGTCGACGACATAATATTTGGTTCTACTAACCAAAAGTCTTGTGAAGAGTTTAGCAGGGTGATGACGCAGAAATTCGAGATGTCAATGATGGGCGAGTTGACCTATTTCCTTGGGTTCCAAGTGAAGCAACTCAAGGACGGCACCTTCATCTCCCAAACGAAGTACACACAAGATTTGCTAAAGAGGTTTGGGATGAAGGACGCCAAGCCCGCAAAGACGCCGATGGGAACCGACGGACACACCGACCTCAACAAAGGAGGTAAGTCCGTTGATCAAAAAGCATACCGGTCCATGATAGGTTCTTTGCTTTATTTATGTGCTAGTAGACCGGATATTATGCTCAGCGTATGCATGTGTGCTAGATTTCAATCCGATCCGAAGGAGTGTCACTTAGTGGCTGTGAAGCGAATTCTTCGATATTTAGTCGCTACGCCTTGCTTCGGGATCTGGTATCCAAAGGGGTCTAACTTTGACTTGATTGGGTACTCAGATTCCGACTATGCTGGATGTAAGGTCGATAGGAAGAGTACATCGGGGACGTGCCAATTCTTAGGAAGGTCCCTGGTGTCATGGAACTCTAAGAAACAAACCTCCGTTGCCCTATCCACCGCTGAGGCCGAGTATGTTGCCGCAGGACAGTGTTGCGCGCAACTACTTTGGATGAGGCAAACCCTCAGGGACTTTGGCTACAATCTGAGCAAAGTCCCACTCCTATGTGATAATGAGAGTGCTATCCGAATAGCGGAAAATCCTGTTGAGCACAGCCGCACAAAGCACATTGACATCCGGCATCACTTTTTGAGAGACCACCAGCAAAAGGGAGATATCGAAGTGTTTCATGTTAGCACCGAGAACCAGCTAGCCGATATCTTTACCAAGCCTCTAGATGAGAAAACCTTTTGCAGGTTGCGTAGTGAGCTCAATATCTTAGATTCGCGGAACTTGGATTGAAATGTAGCATACATGTGTTTATGCCTTTGATCATGTTCACTCTGCATTTTGTTGCTTATTGTGGTGCTCAAGTTGTACAAACACTCCCTGGACCTCACAAGTCCTTTTTGCAAGTGATGCACATATTTAGGTGGAGCTGTGCTACAACTTGACCCTTTGAGACTAACCATGTACTTGAGTTTGGTTGTTTTAGTCTCCAAGGGGAGATTGAAAGGGAAAAGGTGGACTTGGACCATGCAAGACTTCCACTGCACTCCGATGAGAAAGAGTAACTTTTCCAAGTTCATCTTCATACTCTTATTGCCTTTGTGTTCTTATTTGAAGATTTTGGTGAGGCAATGGGGTTAAAGGGCCAAGATTGATCCCGTTTTGGTGCTTGATGCCAAAGGGGGAGAAAATAAAGGCTAAAGCAATAAATGGATCAGCTACCACTTGAGAAATTTTGAAATAGTAGATTAGAGCTTTTGGTTTGTCAAAACTCTTTTATTGTCTCTTATGTCAAAAGTTGGCCTCTTGTGGGGAGAAGTGTTGATTATGGGAAAAAGGGGGAGTTTTTGAAATCTTTGATCAAATTTCTTTGGAAAACCTCTCTTTATGTCTCCACAAGTGGTTTTGACTTAGAGATAGGAATTTGAGTTTGATTTGCAAAAACAAACCAAGTGGTGGCATAGAGTGATCCATATATGTCAAAATTGAATCAAAACAATTTTGATTTCTTATTTGATTTGATTTTGTACTTGTTCTACTTGCTTTATGTTGTGTTGGCATAAATCACCAAAAAGGGGGAGATTGAAAGGGAAATGTGCCCTTGGGCCATTTCTAAGTATTTTGGTGATTTAGTGTCCAACACAAGTGCCTAAGAGTAAAAAGGTGGACAAGGTACAAATCAAGAATTAAGGTATGTTTCTCAGACTTAGTACATTGCTTTATGGACTAATGTATTGTGTCTAAGTGCTGGAAACAGAAAAAATCCAATTGGAAATGTCTTGGCTCGAGCAGCCAAGAATCTGCTGAGTCTGCAAGCACCGGACTGTCCGGTGGTGCACCGGACAGTGTCCGGTGCGTCAGGCTAGCTCGAGCGAAGTGGCTGCTCTCGGGAATTCACCGGCGACGTACGGCTAAAATTCACCGGACTGTCCGGTGTGCACCGGACTGTCCGGTGAGCCAACGGTCAGCCGGGCCAACGGTCGACCGCGCAATCTGCGCGGGACACGTGGCCGAGCCAACGGCTAGAAGACGGCACCGGACTGTCTGGTGTGCACCGGACATGTCCGGTGCGCCAACGGCTCTCAGGCTGCCAACGGTCGGCTTCGCTATTTAAGGAAGGAAATCGGGCACCGGACAGTGTCCGGTGTGCACCGGACTGTCCGGTGCCCCCGATGACAGAAGGCAAGAATGGCTTTCCAAACTTGTGCTCAACGGCTCCTAGCTGCCTTGGGGCTATAAAAGGGACTCCTAGGCGCATGGAGGATAACACCAAGCATCCTTTGAGCATCATTGATCACTCACACTTCATTCTCGCGCACTTGTTCGACATTTCAGTGATTTGAGCTCCGTTCTAGTGTGCTAGTCTCTTGAGCTCAAGTCTGGGTTTTGCGTGTGCGTATTCGCTGTGATCTTTGTGTCGTGTGTGAGTTGCTAATCCCTCCCTTGCTCTGTGATTCTTCGTGAACATCTTGTGTAAGGGCGAGAGGCTCCAAGCTGTGGAGATTCCTCGCAAACGGGATTAAGAGAAGCAAAGCAACACCGTGGTATTCAAGTTGGTCTTTGGACCGCTTGAGAGGGGTTGATTGCAACCCTCGTCCGTTGGGACGCCACAACGTGGAGTAGGCAAGCGTTGGTCTTGGCCGAACCACGGGATAACCACTGTGCCATCTCTGTGATTGATAACTCTTGGTTATTGTGTTGTGTTGAGATCCTTCTCTAGCCACTTGGCATATTACTGTGCTAACAAGTAACCAAGTTTTGTGGCTTAAGTTTTTCAAGTGTTACAGGATCACCTATTCACCCCCCCTCTAGGTGCTCTCAGCTGCCCTTGTCTGAGGCTAGGCTCGGGCGAGGCGTGATCGAGTCCCTCGAATGGACTGATCCCTGACTTGATCGCACCCATCAGGCTTTTGCAGCTTTATGCTGATGGGGGTTACCAGCTGAGAATTAGGAGCCTTGAGGGTACCCCTAATTATGGTCCCCGACAGTAGCCCCCGAGCCTCGAAGGGAGTGTTAGCACTCGCTTGGAGGCTTTCGTCGCACTTTTTTGCAAGGGGACCAGCCTTTCTCGGTTGCGTTTTGTTCCGGTGGGTGCGCGCGAGCGCACCCGCCGGGTGTAGCCCCCGAGGCCTTGGAGGAGTGGTTTGACTCCTCCGAGGTCTTAACGCCTCGCGCAATGCTTCGGCTGGTCTGGTCGTTCCCTCATGCGAGCTGGTCGTAGCCCGGGTGTACGGTCGGGTCCCAAGTTCTCGGGCTGGTATGTTGACGCTGTCAACGGTTTGGCCGGAGCCGGGTTTGCGAGAGCAGCCCCCGAGCCTCTGCACAGGGCGAGAGGGCGATCAGGGACAGACTCGACTTTTTTACATACGCCCCTGCGTCGCCTTTCCGCAAGGAGGAGGGGGGAGAGCGCCATGTTGCCCTCGGTGGGCGCCGAACATGGTGTCTCCGGTGAGCTGCAGGCGGGTGATCCGAGCGGACGTCCGTGCCCCATTCGTTAGGGGTCGGCTAGAGGCCCAGAGGCGCGCCCAAAAGTACCTACGGGTGATCTGCCGGACCCGGTCCCCTGGCGACGGGGTCCGAGGGCTCGATGCCTCCCTCCGATGGGATTCCGTTACAAGATCGTTCCCGCTGGTCTCGGAAATGTCCTAGGGTACCTCGGGAGCGCAGCCCGAGCCTTGGTTATGTATCGAACGTACCCATGGTCATCCCTCGCTCTGTGTCTGAGGCGGCTATGAACCCTTCAGGGGCTAGCCTTCGAACCCCTGATCAGTAGTGGGCGCGGAGCCCGAGTAGCCTGAGGCGACCGTTGAACCCTTCCAAGGGGCCAGCCTTCGAACCTCTGACCAGTAGTGGGTGTGGAGCCCACGTGCTCTGAGGCGGCTGTTGAACCCTTCCGAGGGGCCAGCCTTCGAACCTCTGATCAGTAGGGAGGCTCGGAGCCTGGTTCCTTCACGGGGAAGGGTCCTTTTCAGGGTATCCCCCTTTCCCGGTCCCTGTTGCAAGAGAGAGAAAGAGGAAAAAAGGAAAAGGATATGAAATCGAACGACGCGGCGTACCTTTTTTGACGCGGTCATTATGGCGAAGGCGAAGCGTCGCTCACTTCTCCTGCCAGAGGCACCGCCTGTCCCGCCGCGGAGTTAATGCGACGGGGCGAGTGGTTCGCGGGACAGCCGTTGCGCGTGCGCGAGCCGTTCGAGTAGGGGTGTAATCGGATCGAATACGGACAGATATCAATGAAATCATATTTGTTTTCATATTTTTAGTCGGATTCGAATTTGAATACGGATAGCTTCGAATACGAATACAAATATGGATGTTCTCGAATACAAATACGGATAGTCGTGGATCGAATACGGAGCTAATCGGACACGGATAGCGTCGGTAACGAATATTTTTATCGGATATCGTGGAAGACACCATTCCAGACATATCATAGTTGTAATCATTTAGCCCCTCCTTTAGTCCAAATATTTTTGAGGATTATATGTGCACATATGCTACACCTCCATAAAAATCCATGAATTTCTAAGGCTATTTTGAGTATTATTAATTTCTTTATGTAGAAAATCATTAAAATACAATTAAATTCATAAAATATTGATAACTATGATATGTGGTTTCACGTGTTATTATGATATGTGGTTTCACTTATTATGGTGGTGGTTTCACATGTAATCATTACGGGTTTCACAAATAAGTGGAAATAAAATGAAATAATTGATGACATCTTGTGGTTTTTATGGTTCAAACATTTTTGAGGATGCTATATGGACATATGTTACTCATACGCCAAATTTCGTAAATTTCTGAGACTATTTATATATTATTAATTTCTTTTTGCAGAAAATCATCAAAATGCATTTAAATCCATAAAATATTATAGTATCGACCAAAAACTACAAATAAGTTACCAAGACTAATAAACATTCCATAAGAAGATAACCTCAAGTCCGTACATGAAAATGAGAAAGTGAAGTAAAGGTTATGTTGAAACTTGGATACTTAAGCTGATTTCACGTGTAACTCACACAACAAGTGTAAGAAAATGAAAAGAATCACTGGCATCTTATGGACTTTATGGCCCCAAACATTTTTTAGAATTTTATGTAGACAAATGTTAACCCTCCGTCAAATTTTATGAATTTCTAAGGCTATTTGTGTATTATTAATTTCTTTCTACAAAAAATCATCAAAATGTAATTAAAATCATAAAATAATCTAGTGTCTACCAAAAACTGTAAAAAAGTTACTAGGACCAATAAACATTCTATTAAAGATAATATGAAGTACCTATGTGAAAATGATAAAGTGAAGTATTGATTATGTTAATATTTGGATAGTTAAGGTGATATTACATGTAACTCATGTAACAAGTGAAAGTGATTTGAAAGAAATGTTGGCAATCTTTAGATTTTATGGCCCAAACATTTTTAAGGATGTTATATGGGCATATGTTGCTCCTCCGTCAAATTTCATGATTTTTTGAGACTATTTGTGTATTATTATAATTTTTTCTACAGAAAATTATCAAAATGCATTTAAATTCATAAAATATTCCATTATCGACCGAAAATTGCAAATATGTTACCAGGAACAATAAACATTATATAAGAACATAACCTCAAATCCCCATATGAAAATGATAAAGTGAAGTATTGATTATGTTGAAACTTGGATATTTAGGGCGATTTCACATGTAACTATCCGAATAACTGAAATATGAAATCTGGTAAGATATCTGGGTAGATGTCCGGATATCCGAAATATGAAATCTGGACAGTTATCCGAGAAGATATCCGGATATCCGAAATCCGACGGATATCAGTCATATCATATCTGTATCCGATATTCGAACTGTACTATCCGAATTCGAATCCGAAATCCGAAAATTCTGCGGATATCCGAAAAAACTATCCAACCGAATAATTAGCCTCTTCGGACGGTCGGATGGTCGGATAATATCCGTACCGTTTACACCCCTACGTTCGAGGAACGGAACACGAGCGCGTTGTCTTCATGCCGTGGGAGAGGGTTCTCTCGCTGCCCCCGGATGGGACGTAGGCTTGGCTGACGACGTGACCGCTACTCCTGCCCGCCTGCCACCACCATTACTGTCGGCCCATTTTTGGCCGCATTGACCGTCGCGCCAGGCTGGCACCGCTGGGTCGTACGCTGGGTCGCCTCGAGTCGCGGTATTGGTTCCGCAGTCGAGGAGGCGCGGTGGTGGCGCAAGTGGCGGTGCAGTTGCATGCACGAAGCATTCGGCGCGCCGGTTGCATGACGCGTGGGCCTGGGCCTCCATGCTGGGCGTGTTGGGAGTCGGAGAAGTGCGCCCACTTGGCGCGGTTGCATGCCGCCTGCATGGCTGCCCGCCCTTTCGCCCGCTGGTCTGGGCAAAAGTGGAGAGTCGCTTGTAACCACTAGGCGGTTGCACGCACCGCGCACGGCGGTTTGGCTTCTTCTACTCTGGGCCGGCTTGCATGACGTGTGGGACCCAGCCCCCGCGCCGTAGGGGAGGACCTTGGAGCATGTTGGAGAAGACTCGGCCCACGACGGCTGGGGACGCAAGTAGGGAGAGTCGCCTTTAAAAGGAGGGTGACCCTCTCGGAAGGCGACCGTGTCTTTGCGCTCCCTTATGCATCGTGTCTTTCCACCTTCCAAGCCCCCAGATGGGGGATATCCGCCGTCTTTCCGCTTCGTCGTTGGAGGAACGCAACTCCGCGGGAGTTGGTACCTTTCAGCCATCGTTCGGCTTCAAGGATTTTCATCATGCAGCCCGACTGCACCCCTCCGCCGGCGGTCACCCAAGACGGTGACCTCCAATTCGATGGTGGGGGAAAGCGAGTCGGGCTGCGACCTCTGCCCCTCCCTCAGCCTCAAGGATTTTCATCACCGGCGCTGGGGAGGGGAGTGTGCCGAGTTGGGGTCGGTCCCTGCGTGGGCGGCGGCCCGCTCCTTCCCTCAGTGATCGGGGGGAAGGGCGTCCGCCGTTCACGGCATGGGCAGCTGCAGCATGCCTGGCTCTCTGAGCCGAGCGGCTTCTGAGCCGCTCCCGGTGCCGCCTTCCGCCACGGCAGCTGGAAGAGGTTCCGCCGCCGACGAGCTTGCCGGCGCCACCCGCAGACCGACCTCCAACTCTACGGCCTTCTGCCCGTCCTTGCCTCACGAGTTTGGGCACGGGCGGGGGCCTCCTGGCAGCAGCATCCGCCCTGAGGTCATCGCTGCTGCTGTTCGGCCCCTCGGAGCAGAAGTCTTCATCGTCGCCGCTGCTGGGGCGGGCGACGGCGAGCCGTTCGTCGGTCTTCTGTTGCTCCGCAGGCCCCCCAATCGCGTGGGGTTGCTCGTACCTGCGGAGGTGGAACCGGAGTTCCGTTTGTAATGGCACCTCGAGTGCTGGTGTTTCGTTTAATGCGGCTGTCGAGGCCTGAACGTATATGTAATTTCGGCACGGAGCCGTGTTTTTTCCTCATTTTCGAGCACTAAGACTCGCCTGTTGGTTGTCTGAACCGCTTCACCAAGCGTGAGTCGCCCCGTGTTAAGGTGACGAGTGAGGTATCCATATCCCGGAGGTGTAGGAGTCCCTCGGCTCGGTCAGCCTTGTTGTCCGAGGCTTCCCTTGCTTGGTTAGAGTAAAACCCTCGGCCGCTCTTCGATGAGCCGAGGCCAGGGGTAGCGGTGCCAGCGCGAACAGAGGCAGAGTTGGCTCAAAAAGAAGGCCTGGTCGGCCGGAGCCTGGCCGGGTCGTCCGTTAGCGGGGCCGACGCCGGAATTGATCTGCTGAGGCCTCGGGCCGGGCTGATGTCCTTGGGGGACAGCTGGCCGAGGCCCCGGGGTGACCGGCCGAGCCGCCTGCTCGGGCCGGATTCTCGGGGAAGACCCTGGCGGCGATGGCCCGAGCTTGGTGATGACATTGTCCTTCAGGGCGGAGACCCTTGGACCGCGTCGCCGTCCGAGGCTAGGTCGGACGTCGCCGAAGGTGTTGTCGACGCCGAGGGCGCTACTGCTCCCTTTAGCCGTCAAGATTCGAGCCTGCAAGATCGGATCATCTTATAGCGTGTGTTTTCTGCGACCGTCGAGGCCAAAAACACACCCTTGCCGTATTGTAAAGCCGCGTCTCCTTTCCTCTTGTTTCGAGTATCTAGACTTTTTTGTCGGTAACAGAACTGTTTGTGCGAGCGAGAGTTGCTTCTCACGGAAGGTGATGTGTGAGGTATCCGTATCCCGGAGGCGTAGGAGTCCCTCGGCTCGGTCGACCTTGCCGCTTACGCGCACTCTTACCCGTCCATGGGGTTCTGTCACCGACGCAGTTGAGAAGGCTCGAAGAATCGCTCCGGTAGAAGAGCTTCCGAACGTGAAGACTTGTTTGGTCCGCGAAATCACTTATCCGAACGTGAGTTACTTATGGCAGAAGGTGATGAGTGAGGTATCCGTATCCTGGAGGCGTAGGAGTCCCTCGGCTCAGTCAGCCTTGGCTGCTTACGTGTACTCCGTCGTTTTCAGGATCCACTTTCGAAGTAGTCGAAAAGCACGAAAGTCATTCTGGCAGAAAAGATCTTTTTTCGAGGAAAATTTCGACGCAGAGGGGGTTCCCCCCTTTTAGCCCCCGAGGGAGGGTCGGGCTTTGCCGAGGCAAGGCTGACCCTTCCTTGATGACTAAACTTTGCGTGGGAGCGAGGTATATGAACAACTTGAAAACATCTTAAGGGTAGAAGCGACGTAGCTGTTGGATGTTCCAAGCGTTGCTGTAGATCTCGCCTTGACTGTTGGCCAGCTTGTACGTTCCGGGCTTCAGAACTTTGGCGATGACGAACGGCCCCTCCCAGAGGGGCGTGAGCTTGTGTCGACCTCGGGCGTCTTGTTGCAGCCGAAGCACCAGGTCGCCCACCTGGAGGTCTCGGGACCGGACCCCTCGAGCGTGGTAGCGTCGCATGGACTGCTGGTACCGCGCCGAGTGTAGTAAGGCCTTGTCCCGAGCCTCTTCCAGCTGGTCCAGCGAGTCTTCTCGACTAGCTTGGTTGCTTTGGTCGGCATAGGCCCTCGTCCTCGGGGAACCGTATTCTAGGTCTGTGGGCAAGATGACCTCGACCCCATAGACTAGAAAGAACGGCGTGAAGCCCGTGGCTCGGCTCGGTGTCGTCCTCAGGCTCCAGACCACCAAGGGGAGTTCCTTCATCCATCGCTTGCCGAACTTGTTGAGGTCGTTGTAAATCCGAGGCTTGAGTCCTTGTAGAATCATGCCGTTGGCACGCTCTACTTGCCCATTCGTCATGGGATGAGCCACGGCGGCCCAGTCCACCCGGATGTGGTGATCCTCGCAGAAGTCCAGGAACTTTCTGCCGGTGAATTGGGTGCCGTTGTCGGTGATGATGGAGTTTGGGACCCCGAAACGATGGATGATGTTGGTGAAGAACGCCACCGCCTGCTCGGACCTGATGCTGTTTAGGGGTCGGACCTCGATCCACTTGGAGAATTTGTCGATGGCGACCAACAGGTGCGTGTAGCCCCCGGGTGCCTTCTTGTAACACCCTGAATTTGGGGGTATAAAATTTCTTTGCTCATATTCACAAATTCAGGTGTTACTTCCTTTTCTCATCCTTCCTCATTCTTTTTTTCTCTCATTTCTATAGGAGCTAAGTGCTTATTTTGCTTGTAATTATAGTTTATTATGTTAAACCCTAAGGGAGTATGAATTGTTGCATCATGTTGAACCCTAGATTTCACTTTTGTTTGGTGCATAATTCTCAAAAGGTCTAATTTGAATTTGTGGCACATTTGAATTTGAATCAAATGGAGAAAATAAAAAGAAAAGGGAAAGGAAATTGCAAAATAAAAAGAAAAGAGGAAAGCAGCCCAACCCAGCCGCCCCCCGGCCTTTCGGCCCAGCCGGCCCATCTCTCCCGCGCGCGCGCCTCCCTCCCCTCCTCTCTCTGCGCAGCGGGCCCCACCTGTCGGCGCTCCCGCCCTCCGCGCACCCTCCCCCTCTCTCTCTGCGCAGCCGGTCCCACCTGTCGGCGCCCGCTTTCCCCGTGCGCGCTCGCTCCCTCGCTCTCTCTCTGCTCGCGGGCCCGGGGTGTCAGCCCCGTCTTCCTCGCGTAACCGCCGCCCGAGCTGCTCGCGCCCGCGATCTCCGCGCCCACGTCGCGCGTGGGACTCGCCCCACCTCGCCCCTGGCCACTTGAGCCCCGAACCCCACTCGCCCTCACCCCCTCCCCCCATTTGCGCCCAGTAGACCCTCTCTCCCCCTCGCTGCGCGCACGCAGAGCACCGCCGCCATAACCCCCCGCCGTCCCGAGCTCGGTTCCTCGTCGCCGGTGGAGCTCCGCCGCGCCCGTAGCCCCGGTGAGCTCCGCTCTGGCGTCCGCAACCCGGAACGCGCCCCAATTCCCTCTCCCCCTCCCTATTTCTCTCTGCCCGCGCTCACCCGTCGTCCGCCGTGCAGCCGCCACCGTCGGCCCGAGTCTCCGTCGCGTCCCCGTCGCCGCCGAGGAGTCCCCGGAGCCCGCCTTGAGGTAACGGACCTCTCCCGCCCCTATTGCCCTTTGTCTTGCTCTCTGTTGCATGTGATTGCTCGCCGGAGTAGAGAAACCCCGCCGCCGAGCCGCCCCGCCGTGAATCGCCCCCCTCCGGTGCCTCTGCCCCGACCCAGACCCCACCAATGGGGTCCCCGTGCCCTTCCCGACCTCCCTGACCGCTCGGATTGCCCCAAAGCCCCGCCAGTCGCCCGCGCCCCTCGTCTCCGGCGAGCCCTCCGCCGCGGGGACGGGCGCCGCCGCCCCAGCTAGCCGTAGGGGAAGCCCAGGCCGGCCACCCGATCCCCACCGTCCATCCCAGATCGGGCGGCCTCGTTTTAATCAGGCCAAACCCAATCCTGGCCGTCCGCCGGAGATCCAGCGGCCCAGGCCCACTGCCCCCTCACCCCGTCTCTCTGCCCGCTAGGCCCCACTTGTCAGCTCGCCCGCTCGCCCGCGCTGTCAGCCCGGCCCCGCTCGTCAGTCCGCCCGCGCGCTCTGCCCGCCCGGTCCCGCTTGCCAGTCGCCCGCGCCCGCGCTGTTCGCCCGGCCCCGCCTGTCAGCCGCTCCCGCCGCCGCGCGCCCGCGCGCCCGCCCGCAGGATCTAATCCTAGCCGTCGATCTGAGATCCAACGGCTGTAAGCGCCCGATACCCCTTCGCCCGCGCTTTTTCTTAAAGAACCCCCCGGTTTTCTGGAAATTGCGCCCGCCGTCCCTGGTTTCTCGCAGTTAAGTCCTCAGCCCTTTTATTTAATTCAAAATAGGTCCCTAGGGCATATTTTTAACCCCTAAACTTGTAAAATTCATAACTTTGTCATATGAACTCCAAATTAGGTGCTTCAAATTGCAAAATGCTCATAATATTATTATCTATCTGTCTATGCAATGTTTCTCTGCTGTTTCCATGTATTAATTAATAGCTAATCACTAGGATAGGACTAAGACTATTGAAACCTCATTTAGGATAATTGGAAATAAGTAGACTTTAATAAAAGTTGGATTACTTAAGTTTGTGGACTTAAACACTTAAGTTTAGAAACTCAAACCAGATAATTATTTAATCCCACCACCAATTTAGACCTGATTAGTAGATAGTTAATCACTTAGTGTAACCCTCTACCCCCAGACCTAGGGAACTTTAGAGTGCCTATCCCTTTTCTGTTATGAACTTGTGACCCCTCTCTGCTGCATATGTTTGGTATATTGTTTGTGTCTGTTATTTTCCCAAGTGCATAGTGTGAATGATTGCTTTGCGTAGACAACGAGCAGTCTGTGTTTCCCGAGGAAGTTGCAGAGGAAGTCCCTGAGCAACAGTTTGGTGAAGGCAAGTGTCCTCTGACCCATTATGTCCTATTCATTTATAACTTACTACCCCGCATTACTTACTTGAAACCTAAGGATTGACTAGCTTTACACTTTACTTTATCCTTGATGACCTTATGGGCTATTATGGTTAGCATTTTGCTACTGCTTTAACTTAATCAATGAACATGATGTGAATATTTATGATACTGTTATCCTGATGATGTTGATGATCTTGTGATACTCCAGGGGGCTCAGGCTGTTTCCTGAGTACCTCTCCGTAAGGACCTGTTCGTTGAGAGACCACCCGGGATAACAGTGCAACCATGAGGGTGAAATGGGGCGCCCTTAGCTAAATAATTAGAGGAACTAGAGGTGTAGTTGCTTCGCCGTCGTGCCGTCAATGGGGTCCAGGCACAGTGCTTGCTCTGCCGAGGCTGAGTGCCGGGGTTCTTTCGTTTTGCTTTTGTTAGTCACTCTCCTGCGGGGAGGAGTACTGTGTTTATCAAACTGGAGAAACCTAACGGGCAGCTATGATCTCTAGGGAATCTTTGTAACAGCTACGTAGTGATACCCTGCCGGACCACCTAGGTAGTGGTCAATGGGGATTAGCTCTCCCCGGGCAGAAAGGGAATCATGACTCATGGGTAAAGTGTGCGACCTCTGCAGAGGGTAGTGAAACTGATATATCAGCCGTGCTCACGGTTAAGAGCAACCTTGGGATCCTCTTTGATTAGAGATACAGATGGTTCGAGATACAAGGATTATGTTATGGTTTTGGTTCGAATATGATGATGTTGTTCCTCGATGAGGAAAGGGTTCATGGGCTGGTTAATGATAAAATCTGGCTTCTACTAATGATAAATACCTGACCAACTAAAAGCAACTGCTTGAGCCTAACCCCATATAAAGCTAGTCCACTTCAGCCAAACGGGACATTTGCTGAGTACGTTGATGTGTACTCATCCTTGCTTTACCACAAAACACCAGGTTGTCCGCATTGTAACCACTGCTCAGGAGAAGGTGAAGCCGTGGAAGGAGACTTCCAGGAGTTTCAAGACTACGATGAATTCTAGGTGTGGGTTGGCGGCAACCCCCAGTCAGCTGCCTGTGAAGGCCTTATCTTTACTGCGTTTCGCTAGCACTTTGATTTATCTGTCAAGTTGATGACTATGTGGATGTCTATGACTCTGTGATGTAATAAGTTTTTACTCTTTTATGTTATTATTCGAGCATTGTGCGATGATGTTCATTTATGTAATCGCTGTGTACGTGAGTTCTGATCCTGGCACGTACATAGTTCGCATTCGGTTTGCCTTCCAAAACCGGGTGTGACATAAGTGGTATCAAAGCCCTTGCTGACTGTAGGACCGCTGACCTAGAGTAGCACTGGTCGTATTAAGGACTATTGACCTTCCCTCTCACCTTGACCTCTGATGTTACTTCAAAAGTCGGTCACCTCGACCAACCCTATGTTTTACTACATATATATGTACTATATTATACCTTGTTAAAATTTTTTTTTATCTTGTTCTGTCTATGGTTTACTCACTTGTCATATTAGTTCTGCTCTTACTCTTATGCTTACGGTGTCTTTTGTAGATGGCTCGTCTTAGACACACTGCACGTAAGTCGGTGATTCCTTTCCTGCCGTCTCGACTTGCGGAGCGTCCTCTGCACCGCACTGTGACCGGTCAGTCGAGTCACCTGGAGAGGCTGCACCACCGCCTGCGTGAGGAGCAGGAACGCCGACGCCAGCACGGAGAGCAGCAGGGCTCTTCCTCCTCATCCCAGCATGAGGTGGAGTCCGTGAGGCCCCGTTCCTCTGTTGCCCAGCTGGAGGCGCCCCTTGCACCACCGCGGGACGCCCCGGCTGTTGGAGGAGGTTCTGGAGGAGACCCCGACGACGACGACTCAGACCACAGCACGGAGTCCTCTGAGCCGCAGGAGGCGGAAGGATGGGTCGCCCGACCCATCACCCGTGACGCCGCTCGCGGTTGTCACTTCCACGACGCACTCGACACCTTGCTGCGCCAGGCTTTTGACCGGCACACCTGGTCGATCGAGTATCGTTGTGTGGTCTACCAGCACAGTCGCGGGAGGTACCCGGACCGCTGGGAGGCCACCTGCCTAGTTCGCCGTCCGGAGGATGACCTCCGGGGTGCGGAGGCCGTTTCGGAGCACTATTCCATCTCCGAGAGGGACACTGCAGAGGCGGCTATGCAGGATGCAGCACGGCGTGCACTCTCTCAGTACTGTTCTTTGTTCGGTGGGGTGGCCGACGGTCTTAACCTTCGGTACTACCCCCGCCGCCCTACTGGCAGCACAGAGAGTGTGGTTGTCTCACCTGTTGGTGAGGCTAACCCTAGGTTGAGCAGCACAGTCAACCTAGTCGCAGTGCTTAACACTGAGCTGGATCACTCTCTGGACGAGCTGAGCAGGGCTCGAACGGAGATTGCGGAGTTGCGTGCTGAGCTGGCAGAGCGCCATCACCAGGAGGGTGGTTCTCCCGCTCCTGTTGGGACTCAGCACCCATACCGCTCGCCGCCGCGTGGTCACCACACTTATGGTTCCCCTGTCTGTAAGACCAGGATAGATCTGGATCCTTAGATCGTTAGCGTCGGAGTTTGTAATAATTCTTAAGTCAGATGTCTCAGTCTTAGGTAGTCAGTTTAGTTTGCTTATCAGTTGCTTCCATTTAGTTTAGTTTGCTTATCAGTCGCTTGCATGCTTGTTATGATGAACTCGTACTGGATTTGGATCTTTGTAATGACTGTTGCCAACCTGTGGGTTTCTCCTGCAGTTTGGCCTAGCTATAATATTAATGAAGTCAGTTGTTTAGTTGGGAAGCCATTTACTCTTACTTTCCTTTCTTATCTGGGACGCTGTGTTGAATCATTATGAGGATCAGTGAAGCTCTTTGTTCACTCAGTGTCATGAAGAATTCTGTATTCTCTTTTCTTATGCTGGAGGATTGTAAGATCAACGCTGATGTATGAATGTCTTCCACAGATGTCGGACAACAGGCGCCGATGCAACAGGCGTGCTCAGCAAGAGCAGCATGACCAGCAGGAGGAGCAACCGAGGCAGCCTCCCCCGCCGCCCCCGATGACAGTGGAACAGATGTTCTTGATGCAGACTCAGGCAGTGCAGGCCATTGGGCAGACTCTGGCGGCCATGCAGCAGGCTCAACAGCAACCTCAACCCCAATTGCAAGTGCAGATGCCCCAGATGCCACGAGATAAGCGTGGTGAGTTCATGAGAGGGCACCCTCCTACCTTCGCCCATTCTGCTGACCCCATGGATGCAGAAGACTGGCTGCGCGCAGTGGAGAGAGAACTGCGCACCGCTCAATGTGACGAC
Source organism: Zea luxurians (assembly GCA_029449295.1). Classification (NCBI taxonomy): domain Eukaryota; kingdom Viridiplantae; phylum Streptophyta; class Magnoliopsida; order Poales; family Poaceae; genus Zea; species Zea luxurians. Next base: position 52,053,512 of record JAOPSE010000023.1, read on the forward strand.
AGGGAGAAGGTTCTGTATGGTCCCCGTCAGCTAAGGGGAGCAGCCCAGTCCTGGTGGGAGTCCTACCTCGCCACCCATGCTGACCCCGAGGCCATCACCTGGGAGGAATTCAGTGAGAGTTTCCGCAGATACCATGTGCCGGAGGGACTGATGATCGTGAAGAAGGAGGAGTTTCTGGCTCTGAAGCAGGGACCCCTGTCTGTTAGTGAATACAGAGACAAGTTTCTGCAGCTATCTCGTTATGCACCTGAGGATGTCAACACTGATGCTAAAAGGCAGTACAGGTTCATGAGAGGTTTGGTGGATCCCCTGCATTACCAGCTGATGAATCACACCTTCCCCACCTTCCAGCACCTGATCGATAGGGCAGTTATGACTGAGAAGAAGCGTAAGGATATGGAAGATCGGAAGCGCAAGATGAGTGGACCCCAGACCGGAGGCATCAGCCGTCCACGTTTCTCAGGCAGTTCATCTCAGCAAGGCAGGCCCGGTCACCCACAAGGATATCAGAATCAGAACCAGCGTCCGCATCAGCAGCAGTTTCAGAGGCAGTATCAGCAGCAGCAGCAGCAGTATCGTCAGAACAGCCAGCAGGGAGGTAATCAGTATCAGAAGCAGAACAACCAGGCACCTCGCCTTCCTGTCTCAGCAGCAAACCAGAGCAACCAGGCAGCCCCAGCACAAGGAGGAGGCAGAGGATGTTTCCACTGCGGAGAGCAAGGCCACTGGGCGATGCAGTGCCCGAAGAAGGCGGCGCAGCAGCAAACCAACCCCAATGCTCCAACAAGGCAAGGTGTGCTGCAGCCGGTAGCAGGCAATCGTAACCAAGCGTACAACCGTGGAAAGGTGAACCACTTGGAGGCCGAAGCGATCCAGGATGCACCAGATGTGGCAGTAGGTATGTTTTCAGTCGAATCTCATCCCACAAAAGTGCTATTTGATACTGGTGCAACTCATTCATTTGTCACTGCAACCTGGGTAGAATTGCATAACATCTCAGTAGAGGCAATGATGCCGCCCATGAGGATTAATTCAGTTGGTGGCAAGGTGCAAACAGATAAAATATGCTCAAATATAAGGGTGGAAATAAGGGGGATAGGGTTCCCCAGTGACTTAATAGTAATAGACACCCCTGGGATAGATGTCATTTTAGGGATGAATTGGTTAATGAGGTATGAAGCGAATATTAGCTGTGACAAGAGGACCGTAACATTAAAGTCCCCGTCAGGAGAAGAGGTAGTGGCCGAGCTAAGGATGCCCGAATCAGCGGAGGGTGTCTGTCACCAGATTTCAGTTGATAGTAAGGAACCCAACCCGCTCGAGACTATCAAGGTAGTGTCGGACTTTCCGGACGTATTTCCCGAGGAGCTAACGGGTATGCCACCCGAGAGAAAGGTCGAGTTTGCCATAGAGCTTATCCCTGGTACCGCCCCCATTTCCAAAAGGGCCTACCGAGTGTCTGGACCAGAATTGGTGGAACTCAAGAAGCAGATAGATGAGATGTTAGAGAAGGGTTACATCAGACCAAGTACCTCGCCTTGGGCCGCTCCGGTGTTGTTTGTAGAGAAGAAAGATGGTACCAAAAGGATGTGCATAGACTACAGAGCCTTGAATGAAGTCACTGTCAAGAACAAGTACCCCCTGCCAAGGATAGAAGATTTGTTCGACCAGCTCAGAGGTGCCAGCGTATTCTCGAAGATAGATCTGAGGTCAGGCTACCATCAACTCAGAATCCGACCCTCGGATATACCGAAGACAGCATTCATCACCAAGTACGGGTTATATGAATTCACAGTTATGTCCTTCGGTTTGACCAATGCGCCAGCTTTCTTTATGTACCTGATGAACAGTGTGTTCATGGATTATCTGGACAAGTTTGTGGTAGTATTCATCGATGACATTCTCATATATTCCAAAAGTGAGGAAGAGCATGTGGAGCATTTGAAGATGGTATTGCAAAGGCTACGAGAGCAACAGCTGTATGCCAAGCTCAGCAAATGCGAGTTCTGGATTCATGAAGTCTTGTTTCTGGGTCACATCATAAATCAAGAAGGGTTGGCAGTGGATCCAAAGAAAGTAGCAGATATCCTGAACTGGAAAGCACCAAAGGATGTTCGTGGGATCAAGAGTTTCATTGGAATGGCTGGGTATTACCGGCGTTTCATCGAAGGCTTCTCAAAGATTGCAAGACCAATGACAGCGTTACTAGCGAAGAAAGTTGAGTTCAAGTGGACCCAAAAGTGTCAGGAAGCATTTGAAGAACTGAAAAATAGATTGACTACAGCTCCGGTGTTAGTCCTGCCTGATGTTCACAAGCCATTCTCAGTGTATTGCGATGCTTCTTACACCGGATTGGGATGTGTGCTAATGCAAGAAGGAAGAGTTGTAGCATACTCATCTCGACAGCTGAAGGTCCATGAGAAAAATTATCCCACACATGATCTGGAGTTGGCAGCAGTAGTTCATGCTTTAAAGACCTGGAGACATTACCTGTATGGGCAGAAGTGCGACATCTACACAGATCATAAAAGTCTGAAGTACATATTTACCCAGTCAGAGTTAAACATGAGGCAGCGAAGATGGTTGGAATTGATCAAAGACTATGAGTTGGAGATACATTACCATCCAGGCAAGGCCAATGTGGTTGCAGATGCTCTGAGCAGGAAGAGTCAAGTCAATATGTTGGCCACGTACCCGATGCCATATGAGTTAGCCAAGGAGTTCGACAGACTGAGTCTCGGTTTCCTGAACAGTACGCAAGGAGTAACAGTGGAATTAGAGCCCACCCTAGAGCGGGAGATCAAAGAAGGGCAGAAGGATGATGAAAGCATCAACAAGATCCGGCAGCTAATCTTAGAAGGAAGAGGCAAAGACTTTCGAGAGGACGAAGAGGGAGTAATATGGTTCAAGGACCGATTGTGTGTCCCCGACCTCAAACCTATTCGGGAGCTGATCCTAAAGGAAGCTCATGAGACAGCCTACTCCATACACCCGGGAAGTGAGAAGATGTATCAGGATTTAAAAAGGAGGTTTTGGTGGTATGGCATGAAAAGAGAGATCGCAGAGTATGTCGCCATCTGTGATAGCTGTCAAAGAACCAAAGCAGAGCATCAAAGGCCCGCCGGATTGTTGCAGCCATTGCGGATTCCTCAGTGGAAGTGGGATGAGATCGGGATGGATTTTATAGTTGGCCTACCTCGTACCCGGGCCGGTTATGATTCCATCTGGGTGGTTGTGGACCGCTTAACAAAGGTGGCCCATTTCATACCTGTGAAGACCACATATACCGGAGCAACGTTAGCTGAGTTATACATGTCACGGATAGTTTGCTTTCATGGTGTGCCGAAGAAGATAGTGTCAGATCGAGGAACGCAGTTCACCTCTCATTTTTGGCAGCAGCTACAAGAAGCCTTGGGCACCCATTTGAACTTCAGCTCGGCTTATCATCCACAGACAGATGGTCAGACTGAAAGAACTAATCAGATCCTAGAGGATATGCTGAGAGCCTGTGCGTTGCAAGACAAGTCAGGATGGGACAAAAGGTTACCTTATGCAGAATTCTCCTACAACAATAGTTACCAAGCCAGCTTGAAGATGTCGCCGTTTCAGGCACTCTATGGACGGAGTTGTAGGACTCCACTGCATTGGGACCAGCCTGGTGAGAGACAGGTGTTTGGCCCCGACATTTTGCGTGAAGCCGAAGAGAATATCAAAATGGTTCGGGAGAATCTGAAGATAGCACAATCAAGGCAGCGAAGCTATGCGGACCGAAGGAGAAGAGAACTGAGTTTCGAAGTGGGAGATTACGTCTATCTGAAGGTGTCACCTATCAGGGGAGTCAGAAGGTTCGGAGTTAAAGGCAAGTTAGCACCCCGGTACGTTGGACCATATCAGATTCAAGCAAAGCGTGGAGAAGTGGCTTATCAACTCGACCTACTAGAAAGTTTGTCGGCAGTACACAATGTGTTCCACGTGTCGCAACTGAAGAAGTGTCTACGAGTACCAGAAGAACAGTTGCCAGTGGAGGGTTTGGAAGTCCAGGAGGATCTGACATACATAGAGAAGCCGACGCAGATTCTGGAGTTTGCAGACAGAGTCACCCGGAGGAATACCATCAGAATGTGCAAAGTCAGATGGGGTCACCATTCGGAGGAAGAAGCAACCTGGGAACGAGAAGATGACCTGAAGGCCAAATACCCTGAACTCTTTGCTGACCAACCTTGAATCTCGGGGGCGAGATTCTTTTAAGGGGGATAGGTTTGTAACACCCTGAATTTGGGGGTATAAAATTTCTTTGCTCATATTCACAAATTCAGGTGTTACTTCCTTTTCTCATCCTTCCTCATTCTTTTTTTCTCTCATTTCTATAGGAGCTAAGTGCTTATTTTGCTTGTAATTATAGTTTATTATGTTAAACCCTAAGGGAGTATGAATTGTTGCATCATGTTGAACCCTAGATTTCACTTTTGTTTGGTGCATAATTCTCAAAAGGTCTAATTTGAATTTGTGGCACATTTGAATTTGAATCAAATGGAGAAAATAAAAAGAAAAGGGAAAGGAAATTGCAAAATAAAAAGAAAAGAGGAAAGCAGCCCAACCCAGCCGCCCCCCGGCCTTTCGGCCCAGCCGGCCCATCTCTCCCGCGCGCGCGCCTCCCTCCCCTCCTCTCTCTGCGCAGCGGGCCCCACCTGTCGGCGCTCCCGCCCTCCGCGCACCCTCCCCCTCTCTCTCTGCGCAGCCGGTCCCACCTGTCGGCGCCCGCTTTCCCCGTGCGCGCTCGCTCCCTCGCTCTCTCTCTGCTCGCGGGCCCGGGGTGTCAGCCCCGTCTTCCTCGCGTAACCGCCGCCCGAGCTGCTCGCGCCCGCGATCTCCGCGCCCACGTCGCGCGTGGGACTCGCCCCACCTCGCCCCTGGCCACTTGAGCCCCGAACCCCACTCGCCCTCACCCCCTCCCCCCATTTGCGCCCAGTAGACCCTCTCTCCCCCTCGCTGCGCGCACGCAGAGCACCGCCGCCATAACCCCCGCCGTCCCGAGCTCGGTTCCTCGTCGCCGGTGGAGCTCCGCCGCGCCCGTAGCCCCGGTGAGCTCCGCTCTGGCGTCCGCAACCCGGAACGCGCCCCAATTCCCTCTCCCCCTCCCTATTTCTCTCTGCCCGCGCTCACCCGTCGTCCGCCGTGCAGCCGCCACCGTCGGCCCGAGTCTCCGTCGCGTCCCCGTCGCCGCCGAGGAGTCCCCGGAGCCCGCCTTGAGGTAACGGACCTCTCCCGCCCCTATTGCCCTTTGTCTTGCTCTCTGTTGCATGTGATTGCTCGCCGGAGTAGAGAAACCCCGCCGCCGAGCCGCCCCGCCGTGAATCGCCCCCCTCCGGTGCCTCTGCCCCGACCCAGACCCCACCAATGGGGTCCCCGTGCCCTTCCCGACCTCCCTGACCGCTCGGATTGCCCCAAAGCCCCGCCAGTCGCCCGCGCCCCTCGTCTCCGGCGAGCCCTCCGCCGCGGGGACGGGCGCCGCCGCCCCAGCTAGCCGTAGGGGAAGCCCAGGCCGGCCACCCGATCCCCACCGTCCATCCCAGATCGGGCGGCCTCGTTTTAATCAGGCCAAACCCAATCCTGGCCGTCCGCCGGAGATCCAGCGGCCCAGGCCCACTGCCCCCTCACCCCGTCTCTCTGCCCGCTAGGCCCCACTTGTCAGCTCGCCCGCTCGCCCGCGCTGTCAGCCCGGCCCCGCCCGTCAGTCCGCCCGCGCGCTCTGCCCGCCCGGTCCCGCTTGCCAGTCGCCCGCGCCCGCGCTGTTCGCCCGGCCCCGCCTGTCAGCCGCTCCCGCCGCCGCGCGCCCGCGCGCCCGCCCGCAGGATCTAATCCTAGCCGTCGATCTGAGATCCAACGGCTGTAAGCGCCCGATACCCCTTCGCCCGCGCTTTTTCTTAAAGAACCCCCCGGTTTTCTGGAAATTGCGCCCGCCGTCCCTGGTTTCTCGCAGTTAAGTCCTCAGCCCTTTTATTTAATTCAAAATAGGTCCCTAGGGCATATTTTTAACCCCTAAACTTGTAAAATTCATAACTTTGTCATATGAACTCCAAATTAGGTGCTTCAAATTGCAAAATGCTCATAATATTATTATCTATCTGTCTATGCAATGTTTCTCTGCTGTTTCCATGTATTAATTAATAGCTAATCACTAGGATAGGACTAAGACTATTGAAACCTCATTTAGGATAATTGGAAATAAGTAGACTTTAATAAAAGTTGGATTACTTAAGTTTGTGGACTTAAACACTTAAGTTTAGAAACTCAAACCAGATAATTATTTAATCCCACCACCAATTTAGACCTGATTAGTAGATAGTTAATCACTTAGTGTAACCCTCTACCCCCAGACCTAGGGAACTTTAGAGTGCCTATCCCTTTTCTGTTATGAACTTGTGACCCCTCTCTGCTGCATATGTTTGGTATATTGTTTGTGTCTGTTATTTTCCCAAGTGCATAGTGTGAATGATTGCTTTGCGTAGACAACGAGCAGTCTGTGTTTCCCGAGGAAGTTGCAGAGGAAGTCCCTGAGCAACAGTTTGGTGAAGGCAAGTGTCCTCTGACCCATTATGTCCTATTCATTTATAACTTACTACCCCGCATTACTTACTTGAAACCTAAGGATTGACTAGCTTTACACTTTACTTTATCCTTGATGACCTTATGGGCTATTATGGTTAGCATTTTGCTACTGCTTTAACTTAATCAATGAACATGATGTGAATATTTATGATACTGTTATCCTGATGATGTTGATGATCTTGTGATACTCCAGGGGGCTCAGGCTGTTTCCTGAGTACCTCTCCGTAAGGACCTGTTCGTTGAGAGACCACCCGGGATAACAGTGCAACCATGAGGGTGAAATGGGGCGCCCTTAGCTAAATAATTAGAGGAACTAGAGGTGTAGTTGCTTCGCCGTCGTGCCGTCAATGGGGTCCAGGCACAGTGCTTGCTCTGCCGAGGCTGAGTGCCGGGGTTCTTTCGTTTTGCTTTTGTTAGTCACTCTCCTGCGGGGAGGAGTACTGTGTTTATCAAACTGGAGAAACCTAACGGGCAGCTATGATCTCTAGGGAATCTTTGTAACAGCTACGTAGTGATACCCTGCCGGACCACCTAGGTAGTGGTCAATGGGGATTAGCTCTCCCCGGGCAGAAAGGGAATCATGACTCATGGGTAAAGTGTGCGACCTCTGCAGAGGGTAGTGAAACTGATATATCAGCCGTGCTCACGGTTAAGAGCAACCTTGGGATCCTCTTTGATTAGAGATACAGATGGTTCGAGATACAAGGATTATGTTATGGTTTTGGTTCGAATATGATGATGTTGTTCCTCGATGAGGAAAGGGTTCATGGGCTGGTTAATGATAAAATCTGGCTTCTACTAATGATAAATACCTGACCAACTAAAAGCAACTGCTTGAGCCTAACCCCATATAAAGCTAGTCCACTTCAGCCAAACGGGACATTTGCTGAGTACGTTGATGTGTACTCATCCTTGCTTTACCACAAAACACCAGGTTGTCCGCATTGTAACCACTGCTCAGGAGAAGGTGAAGCCGTGGAAGGAGACTTCCAGGAGTTTCAAGACTACGATGAATTCTAGGTGTGGGTTGGCGGCAACCCCCAGTCAGCTGCCTGTGAAGGCCTTATCTTTACTGCGTTTCGCTAGCACTTTGATTTATCTGTCAAGTTGATGACTATGTGGATGTCTATGACTCTGTGATGTAATAAGTTTTTACTCTTTTATGTTATTATTCGAGCATTGTGCGATGATGTTCATTTATGTAATCGCTGTGTACGTGAGTTCTGATCCTGGCACGTACATAGTTCGCATTCGGTTTGCCTTCCAAAACCGGGTGTGACACTTCTGCAAGGGGCCGACGAGGTCTAGACCCCACACAGCAAAAGGCCAGGTGATGGGTATCGTCTGCAGAGCCTGAGCGGGCAGGTGGGTCTACCTTGCGTAGAACTAACACCCTTCGCAGGCGCGGACAATTCTAGTGGCGTCGGCCACCGCCGTTGGCCAGTAGAAACCTTGTCGGAAAGCATTTCCGACAAGGGCTCGAGGTGCTGCGTGGTGGCCGCAAGCCCCCGAGTGTATTTCTCGGAGGAGTTCCTGACCTTCGGTGGTGGAGATGCATCGCTGGAGGATGCCTGAAGGGCTGCGGTGGTAGAGCTCCTTCCCTTCTCCTAGCAAGACGAACGACTTGGCGCGCCACGCCAACCGCCGAGCTTCGGCTCGGTCGAGGGGTAGCTCTCCTCGGTGGAGATATTGCAGGTATGGGGTCTACCAGTTTTGATCAGGCGTGACCCCGCTTTGCTCCCCCTCGACGTGCAGCGTCTCGCCCTCGGGGGCCGAGGGTACCTCGGGCCGAACCGAGGGTGCCTCGGGCCGAGCCGAGGGTGCCTCGGACTGTGCCGAGGGTACCTCTGGGTGGGCCGAGGGTGCCTCAGGCTCGGGCGTGTCGTCGATCTTGACGGAGAGTTGATGCAGATCTCGGGAGAAGACGTCCGGGGGAACCGTTGTTCGCCCCGAGGCTATTTTAGCCAGCTCGTCCGCAGTCTCGTTGTAGCACCGAGCGATGTGGTTGAGCTCGAGCCCGTAGAACTTGTCTTCCAGGCGCCGAACCTCATCGCAGTAGGCCTCCATCTTCGGGTCGCGGCAGTGGGAGTTCTTCATGACTTGGTCGATGACGAGCTGCGAGTCACCACGAGCGTCGAGGCGTCGGACCCCTAGCTCGACGACAATCCGCAATCCGTTGACCAGAGCCTCGTACTCAGCTACATTGTTGGACGCCGGGAAGTGGAGGCGTAGCACATAGCGTAGGTGCTTCCTGAGGGGCGAGATGAAGAGTAAGCCTGCGCCGGCTCCTGTCTTCATCAGCGACCCGTCGAAGAACATGGTCCAGAGCTCCGATTGGATCGGAGCTGTTGGTAGCTGGGTGTCGACCCATTCAGCCACGAAGTCCGCCAAGACTTGGGATTTGATGGCCTTCCGAGGGGCGAACGAGATTGTTTCGCCCATGATTTCCACCGCCCACTTTGCAATCCTACCCGAGGCCTCTTGGCAATGGATGATCTCCCCCAGGGGGAAGGATGACACCACAGTTACCAGATGAGACTCGAAGTAGTGTCGCAACTTCCGCCGTGTCAGGATTACCGCGTACAGCAGCTTCTGAACTTGTGGGTAGCGGATCTTGGTTTCGGACAGTACCTCGCTGACGAAGTAGACTGGCCTCTGAACGGGCAATGCATGCCCCTCTTCTTGCCTCTCGACCACAATCGCGGCGCTAACCACCTGAGTGGTCGCGGCGACGTAGACCAAGAGGGCTTCTCCGGCAGCTGGGGGCACCAAGATAGGCGCCTTCGTGAGGAGCGCCTTCAGGTTCCCGAGGGCCTCCTCGGCCTCAGGGGTCCAAGTGAAGCACTCGGCCTTCCTTAAGAGGCGGTACAGAGGTAGACCTCTTTCGCCGAGGCGTGAGATGAAGCGGCTCAGAGCCGCGAGACATCCCATGACCCTCTGTACGCCTTTCAAGTCCTTGATGGGCCCCATGCTGGTGATGGCTGCGATCTTCTCCGGGTTGGCTTCGATGCCCCGCTCGGAGACAATGAACCCCAAGAGCATGCCTCGGGGCACCCCGAAGACACACTTTTCGGGATTGAGCTTGACGCCTTTCGCCTTGAGACATCGGAATGTCACTTCAAGGTCGGAAAGGAGGTCGGAGGCTTTCCTCGTCTTGACTACGATGTCATCGACGTAGGCCTCGACCGTGCGGCCAATGTGTTCGCCGAACACATGGTTCATGCACCGCTGGTACGTCGCGCCCGCATTCCTCAAGCCGAACGGCATGGTGACATAGCAGTACATGCCGAAGGGTGTGATGAAAGAAGTCACGAGCTGGTCGGACTCTTTCATCCTGATTTGGTGATACCCTGAGTAGGCATCAAGGAAAGATAGGGTTTCGCACCCAGCAGTGGAATCCACGATTTGATCGATGCGAGGCAGAGGGTAGGGAACCTTCGGACATGCTTTGTTCAGACCAGTGTAGTCTACACACATCCGCCATTTCCCCCCTTTCTTTCTCACAAGCACAGGGTTGGCAAGCCATTCGGGATGGAATACCTCTTTGATGAACCCTGCCGCCATTAACTTGTGGATCTCCTCACCTATGGCTCTGCGCTTCTCCTCGTCGAATCGGCGCAGAGGCTGCTTGACGGGTCGGGCTCCGGCTCGGATGTCCAGCGAGTGCTCGGCGACATCCCTCGGTATGTCGGGCATGTTCGAGGGACTCCACGCGAAGACGTCGGCGTTCGCACGGAGAAAGTCGACGAGCACTGGTTCCTATTTGGGATCGAGCCCGGAGCCGATCTGGACTTGCTTGGAGGCGTCGCTGCTGGGGTCGAGGGGGACAGACTTAACCGTCTCCGCTGGCTCAAAGTTGCCGGCATGACGCTTCACGTCTGGCACCTCCTTAGAGAGGCTCTCCAGGTCGGCGATGAGGGCCTCGGACTCGACGAGGGCCTCGGCGTACTCCACGCACTCCATGTCGCATTCGAACGCGTGTTTGTACGTGGGGCCGACGGTGATGACCCCGTTGGGGCTCGGCATCTTGAGCTTGAGGTAGGTGTAGTTGGGGACGGCCATGAACTTCGCGTAGCAGGGCCTCCCTAATACCGCGTGGTAGGTTCCTCGGAACCCGACCACCTCGAACGTCTGGGTCTCCCTTCGGAAGTTGGAGGGTGTTCCGAAGCAGACGGGAAGATCGAGTTGTCCGAGGGGCTGGATGCGCTTCCCGGGAATGATCCCATGGAAAGGCGCAGCGCCCGCCCGGACCAAGGATAGATCGACACGCAGAAGCCCGAGGGTCTCGGCGTAGATGATGTTGAGGCTGCTGCCTCCGTCCATGAGGACCTTGGTGAGCCCAACATCGCCGATGACGGGGTCGACGACGAGCGGGTATTTCCCCGGGCTCGGCACATGGTCGGGGTGGTCGGCTTGGTCAAAGGTGATGGACTTGTCGGACCAGTCTAGGTAGATTGGCGCCGCCACCTTCACCGAACAGACCTCCCGACGCTCTTGCTTGCGGTGCCGAGCCGAGGCGTTCGCCGCTTGCCCGCCGTAGATCATGAAGCAGTCGCGGACCTCGGGGAACTCTCCTGCCTGGTGATCTTCCTTCTTGTCGTCGTCGCGGGCCCTGCCACCCTCCGCGGGCGGCCCGGCCCTGTGGAAGTGGCTCCAAAGCATGACACACTCCTCAAGGGTGTGCTTGACGGGCCCCTGGTGGTAGGGGCATGGCTCCTTGAGCATCTTGTCGAAGAGGTTGGCACCTCCGGGGGGTTTCCGAGGGTTCTTGTACTCGGCGGCGGCGACAAGGTCCGCGTCGGCGGCGTCGCGTTTCGCTTGTGACTTCTTCTTGCCCTTCTTCCTGGCGCCACGCTGAGTTGACGCCTCGGGGGCACCTTCCGATGGGCGGCCCTGGGGCTGCTTGTCCTTCCGGAAGATAGCCTCGACCGCCTCCTGGCCGGAGGCGAACTTGGTGGCGATGTCCATCAGCTCGCTCGCCCTGGTGGGGGTCTTGCGACCCAGCTTGCTCACCAGGTCGCGGCAGGTGGTGCCGGCGAGGAACGCGCCGATGACATCTGAGTCGGTGATGTTGGGCAGCTCGGTGCGCTGCTTCGAGAATCGCCGGATGTAGTCTCGGAGAGACTCTCCCGGCTGCTGTCGGCAGCTTCGGAGGTCCCAGGAATTCCCGGGGCGCACGTACGTGCCCTAGAAATTGCCGGCGAAAGCTTGGACTAGGTCGTCCCAGTTGGAGATCTACCCCGGAGGCAGGTGCTCCAACCAGGCGCGAGCGGTGTCGTAGAGGAACAGGGGGAGGTTGCGGATGATGAGGTTGTCATCGTCCATTCCACCCAGTTGGCAGGCCAGACGGTAGTCCGCGAGCCAAAGTTCCAGTCTCGTCTCCCCCGAGTACTTCGTGATAGTAGTCGGGGGTCGGAACCGGGTCGGGAACGGCGCCCGTTGTATGGCCCGGCTGAAGGCCTGCGGACCGGGTGGTTCGGGCGAGGGACTCCGATCCTCCCCGCTGTTGTAGCGTCCCCCACGCCTGGGGTGGTAGCCTCGGCGCACCCTCTCGTCGAGGTGGGCCCGACGGTCGCGGTGATGGTGCTCGTTGCCGAGGCGACCCGGGGACGCAGGCGCTGTGTTGCGCGTGCGCCCGGTGTAGACCGAGGCTTCCCGCATGAATCGGGAAGTCGCGGCATGATGTTCCGAGGGGTACCCCTGCCTTCGGGAGGCGGAGCTCTCGGCCCGCCGGACCGCGGCGCCTTCCAGGAGATCCTTGAGCTCTCCCTGGATTCGCCGCCCCTCGGTGGTTGATGGCTCCGGCATCGCACGGAGGAGCATTGCTGCTGCAGCCAGGTTCTGGCCGACCCCACTGGATGCGGGTGGCGGCCTGACCCTGACATCGTCGGCGATGCGGTGCTGGTAGCCCTGGGGTAGATGACGCATTTCTCCGGCCAGAGGTTGGCCCGCCCATGCCTGCCCGACGTCCCGACAGATTGGCTCAAGCGCTCCTGCTCCCTCGTCGAGCCTAGCCTGCACCCCGTAGATTTGCTCGAGTTGTGGGTCGTGACCCCCCGCTGGAACGGGGACCACAGCTAGCTCCCGCGGGATGTCAACGCGAGGCACCGGCCTAGGGAGATCACCGTCCTCTGGCATGCCGAGATGGTTGCCTTCGGAGGGACCCCCTAGATCGACGTGGAAACATTCGCGGCTCGGGCCGCAGTCCTCGTCGTCGAGGCTACGACTACCGTCGGAACAGTCGGAAAGGCAGTAGTCGCATGCGGTCATGAAGTCCCGCATGGCACTGGGGTTGCCAAGTCCGGAGAAATCCCAACAGAAGCTGGGCTCGTCGTCTTCCTCGGACCCAGAGGGCCCGTAGGTCGAGACGTCCGTCAGCCGGTCCCAAGGTGACCGCATACGAAACCCCAGAGGGTTCGGATTCGCCTCTACGAGAGCGTCCGCCAAAGTGGAGCCGCTAGGCGGGTCGAGGCTGAATCCGAAAGGCATGGGATGGGAATCGGTCGGTACCTCTTGGTCGACGGGCGGTGATGAAGTCACGTCGGGGACTGACTGCACCGTCGTCTCAGGTACGAGGGTGACACCCAGCAAGCCTTTCGCGAGCGTGCTGGCGTCGTCCGTTTGCTCGGGATTGGCGTGTCGTGGGGAGACAACGCTCGTCTTCGTCTTAGGCACGAGGTCGATGCCCGGCGCGCCCCCCGTTGGAGTGCTGGCGTTGTCGACTCGCTCGACGGCCGACGAGGCGCTGCCTCCTGCTTGGCCTTGGTTGCCCCGCCTCCTCCTCCGTCGATGGGGAAGAGGACGGGGCAAGCTCGAAGGTTGTTCTTCCACCATGCGGGGAAGACGTCGTCGATCCTGCCGCCGGCGAGCGGACTGTCGGCCGCCATTGTCGCTGTCGCCCGGAGGTGGAAAGAGTATCATGTTGTAGCTGCCGTCGAGGGACATGAACTCAAGGCTCCCGAAACGGAGCACCGTCTCGGGCCGGAGAGGTTGCTGGAGACTACCCATCTGGAGCTTGACGAGAAGCTGTTCGTCAACACGCAGCAGGCCCCTACCTGGCGCGCCAACTGTCGGCGTTTCGAGACCGGGGGGTCCCTGAGCCGACGAGTGAAGTGTCGCCGCGTGCCCAGCCCAGATGGGTCGGCGCGAGGCCGAGCGCGAAGGGGGGAAGTGAGGTGGCCGGAGATGGGCGTGAGAGAGGTGGAAATCCCGCGGCCTTCGTGTTCGTCCCGCGCCCAGGTCGGGTGCGCTTGCAGTAGGGGGTTACAAGCGTCCACACGGGGGAGGGAGCGAGCGGCCTCACGCGAGCGCCTGTCTCGTCCTCGTCCCCGCGCGGCCAACCCTCTCTAAGAGGGCCCTGGTCCTTCCTTTTATAGGCGTAAGGAGAGGATCCAGGTGTACAATGGGGGGTGTAGCAGAGTGCTACGTGTCTAGCGGAGGAGAGCTAGCACCCTAAGTACACGCCATCGTGGCGGCCAGAGAGATTTTGGCGCCCGGTTTGTGTGATGTCGTGGCCGTCGGAGGAGTGCTGGAGCCTGGCGGAGGGACAGCTGTCGGGGCCGTCGAGTCCTTGCTGACGTCCTCTTGCTTCCGTAAGGGGGCCGAGAGCCGCCATCGTCAGGGAGCGTGCGGGGCGCCATCATCGCCTATCTGGCGGAGCAAGCCAGATGGGACGCCGGTCTTGTTCCCCGTAGCCTGAGTCAGCTTGGAGTAGGGTAATGATGGCGCCTCCTGTTGACGTGGCCGGTCCGCGCCCTAGGTTGGGCGATGTGGAGGCTCCTCCGAGGTCGAGGTCGAGTCCGTCTTCCGTGGCCGAGGCCGAGTCCGAGCCCCTAGGTCGGGCGAGGCGGAGGCCGTTGGCTGAGGCCAGGGCGGAATTTGAGTCTTGGGGTCGGGCGAAGCGGAGTTCGTCGTCTTCTGGGGCTGAGCCCAAGTCCGAGCCCTGGGTCAGGCGGAGCGGAGTTCGCCGTCTTCCGGGGCTTAGCTCGAGTCCGAGCCCTGGGTCGGGTGGAGCGGAGTTCGCCGTCTTCCGGGGCTTAGCCCGAGTCCGAGCCCTGGGTCGGGCGGAGCGGAGTTCGCCGTCTTCCGGGGCTTAGCCCGAGTCCGAGCCCTGGGTCGGGCAGAGCGGAGCTTCCTATGGTGCGTGCGGCCGGGCCTGACTGCCTGTCAGCCTCACTCTGTCAAGTGGCACCGCAGTCGGAGCGGCGCAGGCGGCGCTGTCTTTCTGTCAGACCGGTCAGTGGAGCGGCGAAGTGACGGCGGTCACTTCGGCTCTGTCGGCTGAGGGGCACGCGTCAGGATAAAGGTGTCAGGCCACCTTTGCATTAAATGCTCCTGCGATTTGGTCGGTCGGTGCGGCGATTTGGTCAGGGTTGCTTCTTGGCGAAGACAGGGCCTCGGGCGAGCCGGAAATATGTTCGCCGCTGGAGGGGGGCCTCGGGCGAGGCGGAGATCCTCCGGGGTCGGCTGCCCTTGTCCGAGGCTAGGCTCGGGCGAGGCGTGATCGAGTCACTCGAATGGACTGATCCCTGACTTGATCGCACCCATCAGGCCTTTGCAGCTTTATGCTGATGTGGGTTACCAGCTGAGAATTAGGAGCCTTGAGGGTACCCCTAATTATGGTCCCCGACACATGGGGTAACAGATAATAATACTTTTGTTTGGTTGAACACTTTCTAGTAATACTAAGTATTACTATCCAATCCAATTATAACTAGTCACCATTACCGTCGGTAAGAGATCCCATTACCATTCTCTTAACAATGTCTAAACCAAACAGCACCTAAATTCTCTCTTTATACATATTATAACCATAAAATATCATTTTTATATACATTTCGCATCCTTTATCTATATTTCCTCAACTAACTAATACAGTGTACATGAAAATCGACGCAGTAGGTCCGGTTGTTGCTCCCGTGTCTTCACTGTTCGCTCTCTCAGGACTGATTTGGTGATTAGGGATCCCGAGGAGATCCATAGGGGATGAATCCCCTTGTTATTCAAAATTGAATTACAAGATGATTTCTCTCCCATGGATCCCCTCCGGATCCTTGATCACCAAATCAAACCTTAGGATTGTAGCATTTAGAGAAGCGCACACATAGTACATGGTGTTGCTGCTTTTAGTGTTGTCCAGTTGGGAGAGGGCACGAGAAGCGACCTTATGCTACCTCTAACCATTCGCCCTCCCAAATCCTCTCATTAATACTTCATATTCATATTTAAATACCTCACTCTTAACTATTATTTCTTCTATTTCATCTCCTCTTCAAACATTTCTCCTATTCAGCTCTCATATACACTATAACTAAGTTATTTGATTTTTATATTTTAATTTTTAAAGTTTTAAAAAATACTAACATATTTATAGTACTATAGTACATATTGTTATAAGATAATTATACTAAAATATGATTATTTTTGCAGTTAAATCACTGATTAACGAAACAGGAAGATTACAACTCTCCTTGTCGACGAGGTGCTCTTCTTCTCTCATCCCGCTTAGGGCTTGTTCGGTTATTTTCAATCCATATGGATTGGAGGAGATTGATACGGATTTAGAGGGATTTTGACTTAATAAGGATTGAAACTCACTCAATCCATATGAATTGGGATAGAACCGAACAAGCCCTTAGGATGGTGTTGAGCAGGTGCCGTTGGGTGGCTGCGGAGAGCTCGCCACCCGAATTCCGTCAAGAGGAGCAGGCGAGTGTGCTCCCTTCGAGCTAGTTTTAGAGCATCTCTATTAATTCCCAATAAAAATCACTAAATATCACATTTAGAAACTCCCTAAATCAATATTAAGGGTAATAAAATCTTTACTCTCCAATGATTCTCTACTTTCATGTTGCTGAACATTTTTAAATTATACCAGCTCATCTTTTTAATAGGCTCTACTTCCATGTTGCTGAACATTTTTAAATTATGTCAGCTCAACTTTTTAATAGGCTCGTATTTTGTAATGGGTCGTACACTTCTGAATATGGTACCAAAATGTAGAATACATTTTTAAGAAATTAGTAATTTTAGTTTTCGTATTTGATAATTTAGAGACTAAAATAAAATAAAATAGAGGGACTAAAAATTAGTCCCTATAAACTAAACACTCTTAGAGCATCTCCTAAAAATGCCCTATGATTTAAAAATAAGTATATTTTATAGAATTTAGGGCACCAACAAAACACCCCGCTCCAATAGTAAAGCCCCAAATCTAGATTATAGGGCAGTCCACTACGATGTAGTATATTTGAAGCATTTGAGAGGGTGCCCTATAGTTTTTTGACAAAATTTTATGAAATAACGTACCGTTGGAGTAGTTTTTCCTGTGTAGAGCCCCATATTTCAATTTGAGGCACTAGTTTGAGGTATTGTTGGAGATGCTCTTAGAGCATCTCCAACAACGTGACCTATAAAAATGCCTTATAATTTAAAAATAAGTAAATTTTATAGAATTTAGGGCACCAACAAAACACCCCGCTCCAACAGTAAAGCCCCAAATGTAGATTATAGGGCAACCCACTACGGTGTAGTATATTTGAGGCACTTGAGAGGGTGCCCTATAGTTTTTTGACAAAATTTGTTGAATTGAGGCACTGTTGGAGTAGTTTTTTCTGTGTAGAGCCCTATATTTCGATTTGAGGCATTAGTTTGAGACATTGTTGGAGATGCTCTTAGTACGGTGTAGTAAAGTGGCGGGGAGACAGACGAACAGTAGGAGCGACTGATCCACGCTGGTGGACGCGTTGGAAATTTTTGTATCCGTACATTTACTCCCTCGATCTCAATTTATAATTGGGTTGACTTTTTACCAAAATCTTTACAAAAATATAAATAAATAATCAAAGTCATACCTAAATATATGTTAATCAATATCATAGTAAAAATCAATGTTACATCCGTCTATAAGTAGTATTCTTTTTAGCTATATTTAAATGGATGATAATAAATTTAAACACATATCATCAACTATTGTATAAATTCATTATAAGTTTAACATGAATTTTAATTTGGAACATGGAAAGTATTACCTCTGATCTTAACTATTTATCGTCTGCTAATTTATTTTGAACTAAAACACGACAAATAAAATAGAATGGATAGAGTAATGATTATGATTTTTTTAATAAGATGAGTTGGCCAGATAAAAAATCAAACGAATTATAAAATAGAACGTAGAAGTATTTAACTTATGAGAAGTGCTTTACTGTAACGCCCTGAATTTGGGAGTAGAATTTTTTCTTCTTTTCTCTCACCAAATTCGGGCGTTACTCTCTTTTCTCTTCCCGTTTCGCCTCCTTTTTCCCAATTTCAAACCAGTATAGTGACAGGTGTCCGTGTCATGTATAAACAAAACCTAAGTGTCATGGGTGTTGCATCATGCCGAAGCGCATTTCTTTGTCTGATGTCGCGTGTTCGTCTCGTTCCGTTTTGGATTTCGGTTCACGATTTAATTCCGTTTAATGGTCGTGCGTGTCGTGGGTTTCGATCCGCGATATGACCCAGCCCAGCCCGGCTCAGCCCGACCCGGTCCGGCCCGCGCGCCCCTGGCGCCCCTGCGCCCCCCTTCCCCAGATCCGTTTGGCTCATTTGATTTCTTCCGCGCAGTAACCTCCCTCCCCTTCTTCCACCTCTCCCTCTCTCTCCCTCGTGGTGCCCTAGGGTTTGGAGTCGAGATCACCGGAATTGGATCCCTGGAGGTGAGTTTTCCCCTCCCCTTCCCTCTCCCTCTCTCTCTCCTTCCCCTCCCCTTCTTCTTCCCTGCGTCCCCTCCCCTGTCCCCGTCGTGCGCGGCCCTGGCGGGCCCCGCCCCGGCCGCGCCCTCCCCTCCCCCGCGCCGCGCCTTGGCCCCCGCGCGCGCCCCTCCCCGGCGGCGCCCGACCCCGCGCCCTCCCTCCCCGTGCGCGCTCGTGCCCCGGCGAGCCCGGCCGCACCCCGCCCCTGCCCGACCCCGGCGAGCCCCGCCCGCGCCCCGGCCCCGTTGCGGCCGCGCCCTGCCCCCTCCCCGGCCCCGCGCCCGGTGAGCCCTAGCGGCCGCGCCGTGACTCGCCGACCCCGCGCCCTCCCCGTCCCGCGCCCGGCGAGCCCTAGCGGCCGCGTCCCGCCCTCCCCGCGCCCGCGCCCCGGCGAGCCGCCCCTCCCCCCGGCGGCCTCCCCGCGCCCGGCGAGCCGCTCCCCTTCCCGGCCGTGCCCCGGCGGCTGCGCCCTCGCCGCGTGCCCCGGTGGCCGTGCCCGGCCCCGCGCCCCTGCCCGCACCCGTGCCCCAGTGACTCGCGTCCCGCGTGCCTCACGGTTCGCGTGCCTTCGGCGCGCGTAACGTGCTCTCGCGCGTGCGACCCTAGTCGCACTGCGCTTAATCTCGTTTTAATCTATTTTAAATTGTTTAGTTGACGTGCTGCGTCGCGCGCTTCGTCGCGCGACGATTCTTTTAATTTATAAATATTAGTGTGCTGCATCGCGCGCTTCGTCGCGCGACGATCTATTTTAATTTTAGGTTGTTTAAGGTGCGACGTCGCGCGTCCAGACGCGCGACGTTCCACTTTAAACTCAGGCCTGTTGACGTATGTCGTCGTGCGCTTCGTCGCGCGATGCTTAACGTCTCTTTATAATTAACGCAAGTGTCTCGTTGTGCGCTCTGTCGCGCGACAAGTCGTTGATTTCTTAATTCAATCTAAATGTTATGTCGTACGTCTCGCCGTGCGACCACTCCCTTTCATTCATCTTCAATTGTTTATAATGATTAAATGTGGAACTTGACTTTACTTTATGCTAAAACGTAGTGTCCAAATTAATTCCCTTCTATTAAGTGAGTGGTTTAATTTATAATAATGTAATGTGATCATTTCTCGACTGTCTTTTTTTCTCTTTCTCTCTTAACCTTAATTGCGAGCCCGCGTGGAACGTCTGTTTATTTACTGCATTCTATTGTATGGTGTACTGTTCTTTTGTATTAAATGTGTGGATGTATATATGTTTGCGTCTGCATAGAGAACGATCCGGTTGAAGAGCCCGAAGAACTCGCAGGTGAAGCCCCTGAGCAGCAGTCGGTTGGTGGAGGCAAGTGTCCCTTGACCTATCTCTGTCCTATACATTCTTTAATTCACCTCCTGCATTTCACAGTTATACCTAAGGATCGACTAGCTTTTGTTATCCATGTTCTTGTTTACCTATTTGGGTTGGATTATTATTGCTTAGTCTTATGCTATTGCTCAACTCTAATCAATGAACATGATGAGAATTATCAATGATACGCTGTTTTCCCCCTCTTTTATTATGATGTTATACTTGTGACCTTCAAGGGGGCTCGAGCGGTTTCTCGAGTGCCTCTCCGTAAGGACTTGTTCGTTGGATGACCGCCCGGGAAAACAGTGCAACCATGAGGGTGGAGTGGGATGCCCTTAGCTAAATAATTAGAGGAACCGGGGTGTAGTTCGCTTAGCTGTCGTGCCGTCAATGGGGCTCGGTGTATGCAACTCGCTTTGCCAAGGTTGATTTGTCCCTTGGGGAGGAGTGTGGTACATTTAGGAAACCTAACGGGCGGCTACAGTCACGGGGAATCTTTGTAAGGGCTACGTAGTGATGCCCTGCTGGACCACCTAGGTAGTGGTTAATGGGGAGTAGCTCTCTCCGGGCAGAAAGGGAATCACGGCTTGTGGGTAAAGTGCACAACCTCTACAGAGTGTTTGAAAACTGATATATCAGCCGTGCTCACGGTTATGAGCGGCCAAGGGAGCTCCAGTGATTAGTGGTACTTGATCAGAGATGTTCGGATTTGTAGGTGGCAATGGGATTGATGGTTCTTGGTACTGACTCTAGCAATGGTAAGTGGTACTCTTTCCGTTTGGAAAGGAGTACGTTTGGGTTAATAACGTGGGTTAACTCTAAAACTTGGCTTTCTCTACTAGTAATAATAAATCTGACCAACTAAAAGCAACTGCTTGACTTACCCCCACATAAAGCTAGTCCACTACAGCCAAACAGGATACTTGCTAAGTATGTTGATGTGTACTCACCCTTGCTCTACACACCAACCCCCCCCAGGTTGTCCGCATTGCAACCACTGCTCAGGAGAAGATGAAGCCGTGGAAGGAGACTTCCAGGAGTTCCAAGACTACGATGAGTTCTAGGTGTGGGTTAGCGGCAACCCCAAGTCGGCTGCCTGTGAAGGCCGCGTTTATCTACGTTTCGTTTTTGCACTTTGATTTATTGTAAAGACTATGTGGATGTCTCAGACATATGATGTAATCGACTATTATTTCCCTTTTAATACTATTTGAGCACTGTGTGATGATGTCCATGTTATGTAACTGCTGTGTACGTGAATTGCTGATCCTAGCACGTACATGGTTCGCATTCGGTTTGCCTTCTAAAATCGGGTGTGACATTTACGTAGGATAGAAATACGATTAACGTACCACTGTTGTTAACTTTTATTATGAACTAATAGATCATAGGTCATGATGATCCTAGACTTATATGAACCTGTCGGCGTTTCGACCCCGGGGGGTCCCTGGACCGACGAGTAAATTGTCGCTGCGTGTCCCAGCCTAGATGGGTCGGTGCCTGACGGGACACAAAGGGGGGAGAACAGTAAGGGGAAACCGTGGCCTTCGTGTTGTCCTGCGTCCAGAGCGGATGGATGCGCTTGCAGTAGGGAGTTACAAGCGTTCGCGTGGGAGAGAGAGAGCGAGAGCCTTATGCGTCGGCCCGTTCTCCCGCGCGGCCAACCTCCTTGTACGAGAGCCCTGGACCTTCCTTTTATAGGCGTAAGGAGAGGGTCCAGGTGTACAATGGGGGGTGTAGCAGTTTGCTAACATGTCTAGCAGAGAGGAGCTAGAGCCCTAAGTACATGCCGTTATGGCAGTCGGAGAGGTTTTGGCACCCTGTTCATGTGATGTCGTGGCCGTCGGAGGAGCGCTGGAGCCCTACGGAAATACAGCTGTCGGGGCTGTCGGATCCTTGCTGACGTCTCCTTGCTGACGTAAGGGGCTGGGAGCTGCCGTCGTCATGGAGCGTGCAGGGTGTCATCATTACTTGTTTACTAGGGCGAGCCAGATGGGACATCGGTCTTGTTCCCCGTAGCCTGAGCTAGCTAGGGGCAGGGTAATGATGGACCCCCTGGCGACGTGGCCGGTTCGGACCCGAGTTTGGGCGAGGTGGCGATTCCTCTGAGGTCGAGGTTGAGTCCGAGCCCTGGGGTCGGGCAAGGCGGAGTCCATCGTCTTCCAGAGCCAAGGCTGAGTCTGAGCCCTGGGGTCGGGCGAGGCAGAGTTCATCGTCTTCTGGAGCCGAGGCTGAGTCCGAGCCCTGGGGTCGGGCGAGGCGGAGTTCGTCGTCTTCCGGAGCCGAGGCTGAGTCCGAGCCCTGGGGTCGGGCGAGGCGGAGTTCGTCGTCTTCTAAGTCGTGGTTGAGTCTGAGCCCTGGGGTCGAGCGAGGCGAAGTCCATCTTCCGAGGCCGAGACGGGGGCCGAACCCTGGGGTCGGGCGAGGCGGAGTTCGTCGTCTAAGTCGTGGTTGAGTCCGAGCCCTAGGGTCGGGCGAGGCGAAGTCCATCTTCCGAGACCGAGACGGGGCTGAACGCTGGGGTCGGGCGAGGCGGAGCTTCCTATGTCGCCCGAGGCTGGACTTAGCCGCTGTCGACCTCACTCTGGCGAGTGGCACAGCAGTCGGAGCAGGGCAGGCGGCGCTGTTTTCTTGTCAGGTCGGTCAGTGGAGCGGCGAAGTGACTACGGTCACTTCGGCTCTGTCGACTGAAGAGCGCGCGTCAGGATAAGGTGTCAGGCGATCCTTGCATTAAATGCTCCTGCGATACGGTCGGTTGGCGTGGCGATCTGGCCAAGGTTGCTTCTCTGCGAAGACTGGGCCTCGTGCGAGCCGAAGGTGTGTCCGTTGCTTGAGGGGGCCCTTGGGCGAGACGTGAATCCTCCGGGGTCGGCTGCCTTTGCCCGAGGCTGGGCTCGGGCGAGGCAAGATCGTGTCCCTTGAGTGGACTGAGCCTTGACCTTAATCGCGCCCATCAGGCCTTTGCAGCTTTGTGCTGATGGGGGTTACCAGCTGAGATTAGGAGTCTTGGGGGTACCCCTAATTATGGTCCCCGACAGTAGCCTCCGAGCCTCGAAGGGAGTGTTGACACTCGCTTGGAGGCTTTTGTCGCACTTTTTTGCAAGGGGACCGGCCTTTCTCGGTTGCGTTTCGTTCCGGTGGGTGCGCGCGAGCGTACCCGCCGGGTGTAGCCCCCGAGGCCTCGGAGGAGTGGTCTGACTCCTTCGAGGTCTTAGCGCGTTTCGTGATGCTTCGGCCGGTCTGGTTGTTCCCTCATGCGAACTGGCCGTAGCCCGGGTGCATAGTCGAGTCCCAAGTTCTCGGGCTGGTATGTTGACGTTGTCAGCGGTTTGGCCGGAGCCAGGTTTGCGAGAGCAGCCCCCGAGCCTCCGCATAGAGCGAGAGGACGGTCAAGGACAGACTCAGCTTTTTTTCATACGCCCCTGCGTCGCCTTTCCGCAAGGAAGAGGGGGGGGGAAGCGCCATGTTGCCCTTGGAGGGCGCCGAACATGGTGTCTCCAGTGAGTTGCTAGCGGGTGATCCGAGTGGACGCCCGTGCCCCGTTCGATAAGGGTCGGCTAGTGGCCCAGAGGCGCGCTCCAAAAGTACCTGCAGGTGATTTGCCAGACCCAGTCCCATTTGATAGGGTCCGAGGGCTCGATGCCTCCCTCTGATGGGATTCCGTTACGAAATCGCTCCTGCTGGTCTCGGAAATGTCCTAGGGTACCTCGGGAGCATAGCTCGAGCCTTGGTTGTGTATCGAACGTACCCAGAGTCATCCCTCGCTCTGCATGCTCTGAGGCGGCTGTCGAACCCTTCGGGGGCCAGCCTACGAACCCCTGATCAGTAGTGGGCATGGAGCCCGAGTGGCCTGAGGCGGCCGTTGAACCCTTCCGAGGGGCCAGCCTTCGAACCTCTGACCAGTAGTGGGCGCGGAGCCCGAGTGCTCTGAGGCGGCTGTTGAACCCTTCCGAGGGGCCAGCCTTCGAACCTCTGATCAGTAGGGGGGCTCGGGGCCCGCTTCCTTCACGGAGAAGGATCCCTTTCAGAGTATCCCCTTTCCCGGTCCCTGTAGCAAGAGAGAGAAAGGGGAAGAGGAAAAGGATACGAAATTGAGCAACGTGGCGCACCTTTTTTGACGCGGTCATTATAGCGGAGGTGAAGCGTCGCCCGCTTCGCCTGCCAAAGGTGCCGCCTGCCCTGCCGCTGAGTTAATGCGACGTGACAAGTGGTTGGCGGGCAGCCGTTGTGCGTGCGCGGGCCGTTCGAGGAACGGAACACGGGCGCGTCGTCTTCACGCCGTGGGAGAGGGCTCTCTCGCTGTCCCAGGAGGGGACATGAGCCTGCAGGCGATTTGACTGCTGCTTCCGCCCGCCTGCCGCCACCATTACTGCCGGCCCACTTTTGGCCATATCGATCGTCACGCCTTCTCCCGCGGCTGACGGACCCATGACCGATGTGCTCGGTTGGCACTGTTGGGCCATGCGCAGGGTCGCCTCGAGTCGCGGCACCGGTTTCGCAGTCGAGAAGGCGCGGTACTGGCGTGAGTGGCGGTGCAGTTTCTCGCACGTAGTAACCGGCGCGCCGGTTACATGACGTGTGGGCCTGGGCCTCCATGCTGGACGCGTCGAAGTCGAAAGGGTGCGCCCCCTTGGTGTAGTTGCATGCCGCCTGCATGGCGGTCCGTCCTTTCACCCGCTGGTCTGGGCGAAAGTGGAGGAGCGCTTGTAACCGCTGGGCAGTTACGCGTACCGCGCACGACGGTTTGGCCTCTTCCGTCCTGGGCCAGCTTGCATGACGCGTGGGACCCTGCCCCTGTGTCGTGGGGGGAGGACTTTGGAGCATGTTGGTGAAGACTCAGCCCGCGATGGCTGAGGACGCAAGTGGGGAGAGTTGCCTTTAAAAGGAGGGCGACCCCCTTGGACGGCAACCATGTCTTCGCACTCTCCTCATGCATCGCGCCCTTCCACCTTCCGAGCCCCTAGATGTGGAGCGCTCACGTTGCTTTCGTCTCGTCGTCGTCGGAGGAACGCAACTTCGCGGAAGTTGGTACCTTTCAGCCATCGTTCGGCTTCAAGGATTTTCATCAGGCAGCCCGACCGCCTTCCCCCACCAATGGGAAATTTTGTGGAGAGAAGCGAGCCGGGCTGCGGCCTTCGCCCCGCCCTCAGCTTCAAGGATTTTCGTCATCCGGGCCGAGGCGGAGGAGCGCACCGAGTGGGGGGTTGGCTCCGCGTGGGTCGGTAACCCTTTTCTTCCCCCGACGTTTGGGGGAGAAAGGCATCCTCCAGCCCCGCGGAGGCTTCCTTCAGCCATGCCGGGGAAGGCGAACTGCTGCTGCCCAGCCAGGGTGCAGCATTCTGTCCTCTGTCTGGGCGATGGTCGCGCCGCGTATGGGCCGGCCACGTCCAGGTCTTCCTCGCGCCAACAACCGCGCCAGAGGGTTGCCAGCACGTCGTGTGCCGCGAGGGCGGTGCTCATGTTCTGGGGCGGCCTCGGCGAGAGCGGGAGCGAGGACCTGCCAGTGCGCTTTGGGGCGGCCGGCGCCCGCTGGTGCGGTGTTGAGGTGGCAGCAGCCGGAGAAGGCTTCTCTGCCGACGAGATCGGCAACTCTGCCTGCACCCCTAGACCTCCGTCCCCCTGGCTTGAATGGCTGGTTCTCGTCCTTCGTGGGCGAAAGCCTTTCCGCCGCAGCGTCTGCCCAGAAGCCGTTGCTGTAGCTGTCTTGCCGCCCGGGATGGAGGTCGTTGCCGCTGCTGTCAGAGCGGGCGGCGGTGAGTCGCTTAGAGTTCGTCGCCCCGCGGGCCTCCTGGTATGGAGTTTGTTCGCACCCGCGGGAACGGAACCGGAGTTCCGTTTGTAATGGCACCTTGAGTGCTGGCGTATGTTCATTGTGGCTGTCGGGGCCTGAACATTTGTGTATTTGGGCGTAAAGCCGTGTTTCTTCTCCATTTTGCGCACCAGAACTCGCCTGTCGGCTAGCTGGACCGCTTAACCAAGCGTGAGTTGCCCTATGCGGAAGGTGACGAGTGAGGTATCCGTATCCCGGAGGCGTAGGAGTCCCTCGGCTCGGTCGACCTTGCCTGCTTACGTGTACTCCGTCGTTTTCAGGACTCCACTATCGAAGTAGTCGAAAAGCACGAAAGATGTTCTGGCAGAAAAGACTTTTTCCGAGGAAAATTTTGACGCAGAGGGGGTTCCCCCCTTCTAGCCCCCGAGGGAGGGTCGGGCTTTGCCGAGGCAAGGCTGACCCTTCCTTGAAGGTTAGACTTTATTGGCATATGTAAACGAGGTGTATGAACGACTTGAAAACATCTTAAGGGTAGAAGCGACGTAGCTGTCGGATGTTCCAAGCGTTGTTGTAGACCTCACCTTTACTGTTGGCCAGCTTGTATGTTCCGGGCTTCAAAATCTTGGCGATGATGAATGGCCCTTCCTAGGGAGGCGTGAGCTTGTGGCGCCCTCGGGCGTCTTGTCGCAGCCGAAGCACCAAGTCGCCCACCTGGAGGTCTCGGGACCGAACCCCTTGGGCGTGGTAGCGTCGCAGGGACTGCTGATACCGCATCGAGTGTAGTAAGGTCATGTCCCGAGCCTCTTCCAGCTGGTCCAGTGAGTCTTCTCGGTTGGTCTGGTTGCGTCGGTCGTCGTACGCACTCGTCCTCGGGGAACCGTATTCTAAGTCTGTGGGCAAGATGGCCTTGGCCCCATAGACTAGAAAGAACGGTGTGAAGCCCGTGGCTCGGCTCGGTGTTGTCCTCAGGCTCCAGACCACCAAGGGGAGTTCCTTCATCCATCGCCTGCCGAACTTGTGGAGGTCGTTGTAGATCCTCGGCTTGAGACCTTGCAGAATCATGCCATTGGCACGTTCTACCTGCCCATTCGTCATGGGGTGTGCCACGGCGGCCCAGTCCACCCGGATGTGGTGATCCTCGCAGAAGTCCAGGAACTTTCTACCGGTGAATTGGGTGCTGTTGTCGGTGATGATGGAGTTCGGGACCCCGAAGCGATGGATGATGTTGGTGAAGAATGCCACCGCCTGTTCAGACCTGATGCTGTTTAGGGGTCGGACCTCGATCCAGTTGGAGAATTTGTCGATGGCAACCAGTAAGTGCGTGTAGCCCTCGGGTGCCTTCTGCAAGGGACCGACGAGGTCTAGACCCCACACAGCAAACGACCAGGTGATGGGTATTGTTTGCAGAGCCTAAGCGGGTAGGTGCGTCTGCCTTGCGTAGAATTGACACCCTTGGCAGGTGCGGACAATTCTAGTGGCGTCGGCCACCGTGGTCAGCCAGTAGAAACCTTATCGGAAAGCGTTTCCAACAAGGGCTCGAGGCGCTGCGTGATGACCGCAAGCCCCCGAGTGTATTTCTTGTAAGAGCTCCTGGCCTTCAGCGATGGATATGCATCGCTGGAGGATGCCGGATGGGCTGTGGTGGTAGAGCTCCTTCCTGTCACCCAGCAAGACGAATGACTTGGCGCGCCGCGCCAGTCGCCGAGCTTCGGCTCGGTCGAGGGGCAGCTCTCCTCGGTGGAGATATTGCAGGTACGTGGTCTGCCAGTCTCGATCAGGCGAGACCCCATTCCGTTCTCCCTCGACGCGCAGTGCCTCATCCTCGGGGGCCGAGGGTGCCTCGAGCTGAGCCGAGGGCGCCTCGGGCTGAGCCGAGGGCGCCTCGGGCTGAGCCGAGGGCGCCTCGGGCTGAGCCGAGGGCGCCTCGGGTAGGGCCGAGACCTTCTTGGGTGTGTCGTCGGTCTTGACAGAGGGTTGATGTAGGTCCCGGGAGAAGACGTTCGGGGGAACCGTTGTTCGCGTCGAAGCTATCTTCGCCAGCTCGTCCGCAGTCTCATTGTACCACCGGGTGACGTGGTTGACTTCGAGCTCGTAGAACTTGTCCTCTGTAACACCCGGTTTTAGCGGACAAAGCCCGGTGCATCTCATACATGCGCCAAAGAAGACAACATATATAATCACAGAGTGTATAGAGATAAATGTCACAATAATCCGAGCACTTATTACATAGCGGAAGACTTACAAAATAAAAGATAAATATAACAGGATCTAAAAACTATCCTTAGCGCCAGAAACTATCCTTGGATGACACGTGACCTCACCGCTAGACGTAGTAATACAGACAAATAGTGTATAGGCAAAATTAACATTACACCAAACATATATGCAAAATTCCTATTAATAATCTACATGTTGAAATATGATCACAGGAATAGGAATTATTAATTTTGGAGTTATAGATTTTAAGTTATGGATTTCCAAAGATTATATGTGCTTAGTACAAGATTAATTAAGATAACAATTTTAATGTGACTTTATGTCAAAACAATGGCACTAAATGATAAACAATGATTTTATAAAATTATAGGAATTGGAATGAATTAATTTGGACTAAATATGCATTTTCTATGAATTAAACAAATTCTAGCATTTATTTTTGCATAAAAATCATTTTCTAATTCCTTTTTCTAGATTTTATAATTCTCTGGACTGGGCCTCAATTACAGGAAAGTCCAGGGGTTAATGCGCGAAAAGTCCCAAGGCACAGATCTACCCCGCGGTGGATGGCGGGTTGATTTCTAAATAAGCCAAGGGCTCTTTAGCACTTTTCACACGACCGAATGGGTACGCTGAGATCCTAACCGTCCGATCAGCATCAGACCGCCCAGACTAGATCATCATAATACCCGAAGCGGTATCCAATGCCAGCGGTCGGATCCCGATCCAACGGTCCACTTTTAATGAGTCGCGCGATGCCCGCCGACCGCCCGATGGGAGATCAACGTCCCAAATCGCGATCGGGCAAAGCGGTGTCCTCCAACTAATCTTAGCCACACGTGCACGATCGAACGGTGCACCAACATCTCCCCCACACGACTGGCCAGGACGGCGGCGCCGCCACGCCCGCCCGACGGAGCATCACCGGCGAGCATGGCCGATCGGTACCCAAGCACCCAAATCACCCACAAAAACAGCTACACGATGCGGACGCCCTAAT
This sequence comes from Zea luxurians, assembly GCA_029449295.1. NCBI lineage: Eukaryota > Viridiplantae > Streptophyta > Magnoliopsida > Poales > Poaceae > Zea > Zea luxurians. The sequence goes on from JAOPSE010000023.1 coordinate 52,082,170, forward strand.
GAACAGCACAAGCGCTCCATACCGGGATTTGAGGCTCGAACGAAGTCTGCCCACGGCATGCGATGGTCCGGTGGCGGAGCAATAACTTCGGTGAGGAATTGAGGTGGCGCCGCGGGTGTTTCTCGCATGCTGACGTTATGGCGAGAGTCCCCATGCGAAGGAGACTCCCCGAGGCCGCAACCCAGGTGCATTGCGAGCCCGCAGATACAGATCGACGGTGGTGGCAACTCTTCCTCTTGATTTGCGACGGCGGATGATTTCTGCTTGATGGCTCATTTGGTTCAGCTCGATCTCTAGACGAGAGGATGCGGCCGAGTTTTATATTCACAGGAAAAGTCCGAGAGGGGAACGATTGATGCACAGCTGGAACTGAATCTCGAGATCTCCGGCGACGGCTTGCAACAGAGCGAGCACGCTTCGGTTTCGGTTGAAGACAACCCTGACCACGAGGGCCCACACGACAGCGAGAGCTTGTTGGACGTGGGTGGGATTGGAGTGAAGCTGGCAGTAGCGGCCCACCGGTCAGTGAGTGGCACGGAGGTGGGAACTCAGTTGGGCCGGCCAAGGAGGAATTCAGCCCAAACAGCCGCGCCGGGGAAAGATGAGTGGGCCAGAAGCAGGGAGTCGAGCCCAAGCGAGTTTTCCTTCTTTTTCTTTTTATTTTCCTTTTCCATTTCCATTTCTATTTCCTATTTTCTATTTATTCAAATTTAAATTGGGTTTTGAATTCCACACTCAAGTTCAAATGCGTAAACAAAATAAATTTCAGCATAAAATGTGAAATTGTATTTTATTTATAATATTTGGTTATCTATATGCCTCAAAATATAAAGCACATACATATATATATATTTATAAGAGACTCATTTGGAAAGTATACTTTAATTTTCATTACTTATTTTCTTTTAAAACCATAAATAAACAAATATATATTATATGTGTCATGAACTATTTTCATTCAAATGCATCTATTTATTTGTGAAGGGTGTTTAAGGGAATAATTAGGTAGATTAAAGGTCCTTCCTCTATTTGTTGTTTCTATTTTCAATTCAAACTTTTTAAATTCAACTTTGGGTCTAAGTTTGAATTACCAAACCTTTAATGTTACTTGTTGTTTGTTTCAAGGAAACATATTTTTATAAAGAGGGAATTCATTATTTAGGAGTCATTTTATCTTAAGTATTTTGGAAGATCTCTCAAAATTACCACCATACGATTTTGGATGTTACAAATTCTACCCCCCTTAACAGAAATCTCGTCCTCGAGATTTGTAAGGACAGGGATGTAAAAAGCTTTTATTTATAGTTTAACCTTTAACTTCTAATTAGTTTAAGAATAATAAGTTTCATGTTATTTAGAAAGTGGTTATGAAAGCATGGGTATATATATGTATAGTCACCTTGTTGTGTAGTGTAAAAGATAGGTTAGGGCAAGAATAGCCTTGGGTTAGAAAGTTTATAGTGGGAAAGAATTCTGTGTTGAGTGGTAAAGCATCTGAAGATTGAGTTTGACTTCTCTATCCTTCCTTGATTTGATGAGGTCGATCATCTTCGATCTTCGTTCTTGAGGTCTTTATCCGAATTAGGAACATGTAGTTAGGATAACTTGTAGGTAAGGACAGATGGTTAACAGGTTGGTGGCTTAAGATAAGTGTATTATGGTAAATCTAGGATGGGATGGATGGTCACCTTGAATATGCTGGTAGGTTATTTGTTCATGGGTGGTTTGGTCTGATGTACTAATTTAAGTTAAAACATGGCCAAAGGGTCTAATCTATTTCACTAGTATTAACTATTCCTGTTAAGTGGCTTACCTGAGATTAGCTCAACTTAAGGTTAGACTTCGTTAGGTTAGATTAACCTATTAGATTGGATCGGATCTAGAATAAATTGATATGACTATTTTAGACTAGACAGGATCTAGATAAATTTTGGATTAGCTCATAGTTGTTATTCTAGAGTGGCATAAATATGCTAATTAGGGCAAGATGAATTCATAAGGATAAGGTAGAATCTTTTGAGGTAAGTTAGATCTATTAAGGTGAGATAAAGTCTTTCCAAGATAAGATGAGTCTACTAAAGTAATAGAGTTTCTTTTAAGATAGGGTAGATCTATTAAGCTTAACATATTTTAGTGGGGGATAATCCAAGTTGGCTAGTTATTTTATCAACATTTTCTTCACTATATGTATATACAGATGTAATTATGGACATTACTCCACAACTCATTGCACTCAATCAAAGATCCAAATCAAACAATTATCATAAGAACAATCACTCAAGCGTATAGATACATATCAAAATAGTTTTTTTTGTTCCTAAGAATAGGTCTCCTACTCCTAAAAGTCACTTTAGATACAGGACTTCAAAGTGTGAAATCCACATTTGTCTTTAGAATGAAAAGGTAAGAATAATCAGAGTAAAGCGGAAATAGATGAGAAAAGATTAAGAAAAGTTTAGAAAGAATTATAGTAGCAAGGTAAGTAGATAATGGTTGTCCAGTTCTATCTAGGTTTCGTCCTACAGTCAACATTCCTCTGATACCACTTCTGTAACACCCGGTTTTAGCGGACAAAGCCGGGTGCATCTCATACATGCGCCAAAGAAGACAACATATATAATCACAGAGTGTATAGATATAAATGTCACAATAATCCGAGTACTTATTACATAGCGGAAGACTTACAAAATAAAAGATAAATATAACAGGATCTAAAAACTTTCCTTGGCGCCAGAAAGTCAACTGGGAGACGCCACCTAGATCGAATCGAACTCCTCGTTATGGCTCCTCTTGAACCACCTGTTCTTCTCCTGTGGGGGGTGTGAGACAGCAAGGGTGAGCTCACACATGTTCATCGCTCAACAAGTTGTGGGAAATAATGTGGCATGAACTCACCAAAGGTGGGAGTTCATGTGATGTGTAAGGCTTACCAAAGAGAATGGTTAAAGCTGAGCATTGCTTTTAAAGTTGGTCAAAATTTTATTAGAAATTACTAAATGTAAGTGAATACCAAACCATAATAAATAATAGAACAAAATTAATAAATAATCCCATGCAAATGCATATGACAAATTGAGTTTAGGTTCCATAAATTAATCATGTGAGGGTCCGAGCCGCTCATGACCGTGAGCACGGCTAGTATACTAGTTTTACACTCTGCAGAGGTTGCACATCTTTACCCACAAGCCGTGTTACCCATCTGCCAAGGGGTCATGAATCCCATACACCTCTACCAAGGAAGCGAGGCAGGGTAACACTACGAGGCCTTTACAAAGTTCCACTAGCTTCAGAAATCCCGCTACAGTTTATAGGAAGCTCCAGTGCAGGGTTCTTGCCTGACCGCCATCGCAGCAAAATCAACCAAGGACCTCCCTACACTGACCACTCCCCTACTGCCCTTGCCCATTTCGGGTAAGGAAGACCTCCACTAGCTTTCCTAGTTAATCAGCCAAGGGCGTCCCATTAAACCCTTGTGGTAGCACTGTTTTCCCGGGTGGTCGCTCCATGTTCCAATTAACATAATGATCTTATCTGAACATAAATAACATAACAGAAAAATTGGAACATGGATGCAATGAAATATTAATCCCAAAACCATATAGAGCAATAGCATAACTACCCAAGTGATTCAGGGATAACCAAGGTAAAAGGATAAACGGTCTAGGATGACCTATTGGGTCCCATCAAAATTAAACCTATGCATTAATAAATGATAATAAAGAACATTATTGGGTAACAAAAGTGAATCAAGGGCACAACTTGCCTGGCACTTGAGGTTTTAGGTACCAACTTGCTCTTTGGATGACACGTGACCTCACCGCTAGACGTAGTAATACAGACAAACAGTGTATAGGAAAAATTAACATTATACCAAACATATATGCAAAATTCCTATTAATAATCTACATGTTGAAATATGATCACAGGAACAGGAATTATTAATTTTGGAGTTATAGATTTTTAGTTATGGATTTCCAAAGATTCTATGTGCTTAGTATAAGATTAATTAAGATAACAATTTTAATGTGACTTTTATGTCAAAACAATGGCACTAAATGATAAACAATGATTTTATAAAATTATAGGAATTAGAATGAATTAATTTGGACTAAATATGCATTTTCTATGAATTAAACAAATTCTAGCATTTATTTTTGCATAAAAATCATTTTCTAATTCCTTTTTCTAGATTTTATAATTCTCTGGACTGGGCCTCAATTACAGGAAAGTCCAGGGGTTAATGCGCGAAAAGTCCCAAGACACAGATCTACCCCGCGGTGGATGGCGGGTTGATTTCTAAATAAGCCGAGGGCTCTTTAGCACTTTTCACACGACCGAATGGGTACGCTGAGATCCTAACCGTTCGATCAGCATCAGACCGTCCAGATTAGATCATCATAATACCCGAAGCGGTATCCAATGCCAGCGGTCGGATCCCGATCCAACGGTCCACTTTTAATGAGTCGCGCGATGCCCGCCGACCGCCCGATGGGAGATCAACGTCCCAGATCGCGATCGGGCAAAGCGGTGTCCTCCAACTAATCTTAGCCACACGTGCATGATCGAACGGTGCACCAACATCTCCCCCACACGACTGGCCAGGACGGCGGCGCCGCCACGCCCGCCCGACGAAGCATCACCGGCGAGCATGGCCGATCGGTACCCAAGCACCCAAATCACCCACAAAAACAGCTACACGATGCGGACGCCCTAATGAACAGCACAAGCGCTCCATACCGGGATTTGAGGCTCGAACGAAGTCTGCCCACGGCATGCGATGGTCCGGCGGCGGAGCAATAACTTCGGTGAGGAATTGAGGTGGCGCCGCGGGTGTTTCTCGCATGCTGACGTTATGGCGAGAGTCCCCATGCGAAGGAGACTCCCCGAGGCCGCAACCCAGGTGCACTGCGAGCCCACAGATACGGATCGATGGTGGCGGCAACTCTTCCTCTCGATTTGCGACGGCGGATGATTTCTGCTTGATGGCTCATTTGGTTCAGCTCGATCTCTAGACGAGAGGATGCGGCCGAGTTTTATATTCACAGGAAAAGACCGAGAGGGGAACGATTGATGCACAGCTGGAACTGAATCTCGAGATCTCCGGCGACGGCTTGCAACAGAGCGAGCACGCTTCGGTTTCGGTTGAAGACAACCCTGACCACGAGGGCCCACACGACAGCGAGAGCTTGTTGGACGTGGGTGGGATTGGAGTGAGGCTGGCAAGTAGCGGCCCACCGGTCAGTGAGTGGCGCGGAGGTGGGAACTCAGTTGGGCCGGCCAAGGAGGAATTCAGCCCAAACAGCCGCGCCGGGGAAAGATGAGTGGGCCAGAACCAGGGAGTCGAGCCCAAGCGAGTTTTCCTTCTTTTTCTTTTTATTTTCCTTTTCCATTTCCATTTCTATTTCCTATTTTCTATTTATTCAAATTTAAATTGGGTTTTGAATTCCACACTCAAGTTCAAATGCGTAAACAAAATAAATTTCAGCATAAAATGCGAAATTGTATTTTATTTATAATATTTGGTTATCTATATGCCTCAAAATATAAAGCACATACATATATATATATATATTTATAAGAGACTCATTTGGAAAGTATACTTTAATTTTCATTACTTATTTTCTTTTAAAACCATAAATAAACAAATATATATTATATGTGTCATGGACTATTTTCATTCAAATGCATCTATTTATTTGTGAAGGGTGTTTAAGGGAATAATTAGGAGATTAAAGGTCCTTCCTCTATTTGTTGTTTCTATTTTCAATTCAAACTTTTTAAATTCAACTTTGGGTCTAAGTTTGAATTACCAAACCTTTAATGTTACTTGTTGTTTGTTTCAAGGAAACATATTTTTATAAAGAGGGAATTCATTATTTAGGAGTCATTTTATCTTAAGTATTTTGGAAGATCTCTCAAAATTACCACCATACGATTTTGGATGTTACATCCTCCAGGCGCCAAACCTCGTCGCAGTAGGCTTCCATCTTTAGGTCGCGGCAATGGGAGTTCTTCATGACTTGGTCGATGACAAGCTGCGAGTCGCCGCGAGCGTCGAGGTGTCGGACCCCTAGCTCGATGGCGATGCGCAACCCGTTAACCAGAGCCTCATACTCGGCCACATTGTTGGACGACGGGAAATGGAGGCGCAACACGTAGCGGAGGTGCTTCCCGAGGGGTGAGATGAAGAGCAGGCCCGCACCCGCCCCTGTTTTCATCAGCGACCCGTCGAAAAACATGGTCCAGAGTTCTGGTTGGATCGGAGCTGCCGGGAGCTGGGTGTCGACCCATTCAGCCACAAAGTCCGCCAAGACTTGGGACTTGATGGCCTTCCGAGGGGCGAACGAGATTGTCTCGCCCATGATTTCCACCGCCCACTTTGCAATCCTACCCGAGGCCTCTCGGCACTGGATGATCTCCCCCAGGGGAAAGGATGACACCACAGTCACCGGATGAGACTCGAAGTAGTGTCGCAACTTCCGCCGCGTCAGAATCACCGCGTACAGCAGCTTCTGAATTTGTGGGTAGCGGATCTTGGTCTCGGACAGTACCTCACTGATGAAGTAGACCGGCCTCTGGACGGGCAATGCATGCCCTTCTTCTCGTCTTTTGACCACGATCGCGGCGCTAACCACCTGAGTGGTAGCGGCGACGTAGATTAAGAGGGCTTCTCCGGCAGCGGGAGGCACCAGGATGGGTGCGTTCGTAAGGAGCGCCTTCAGGTTCCCGAGGGCTTCCTCGGCCTCGGGGGTCCAAGTGAAGCACTCGGTCTTTTCTTAAGAGGCTGTATAGAGGTAGGCCTCTTTCGCCGAGGCGCAAGATGAAGCGGCTCAGAGCCGCAAGGCATCCCATGACCCTCTGTACGCCTTTCAAGTCCTTGATGGGCCCCATGTTGGTGACGGCCGCGATTTTCTCCGGGTTGGCCTCGATGCCCCGCTCGGAGACGATGAACCCCAAGAGCATGCCTCGGGGGACTCTGAAGACGCACTTCTCGGGATTGAGTTTTACACCTTTCGCCTTGAGACACTTGAATGTCGTTTCAAGGTCGGAGAGGTGGTCGGAGGCTTTCCTCGTCTTGACTACGATGTCATCGACGTATGCCTCGACGGTCCGACCAATGTGCTCTCCGAACACGTGGTTCATGCACCTTTGGTACGTCGCACCCGCATTCCTCAAACCAAATGGCATAGTAACGTGGCAGTACATGCCAAAAGGTGTGATGAAAGAAGTCACGAGCTGGTCGGACTCTTTCATCCTGATTTGGTGATACCCTGAGTAGGCATCGAGGAAAGACAGGGTTTCGCACCCAGCAGTGGAATCCACGATTTGATCGATGCGAGGCAGAGGGTAGGGAACCTTCGGACATGCTTTGTTTAGACCAGTGTAGTCTACACACATCCGCCATTTTCCTCCTTTGTTTCTCACAAGCACAGGGTTGGCAAGCCATTCGGGATGGAATACCTCTTTGATGAACCCTGCGACCATCAGCTTGTGGATCTCCACGCCTATGGCTCTGCGCTTTTCTTCGTCGAATTGGCGCAGAGGCTGCTTCACGGGTTAGGCTCCAGCTCGGATATCCAGCGAGTGCTCGGTGACATCCCTCGGTATGCCAGGCATGTCCGAGGGACTCCACGCAAAGACTTCGGCGTTTGTGCGGAGAAAGTCGACGAGCATTGCTTCCTATTTGGGGTCGAGCTCGGAGCCGATCCGTATCTGCTTGGAGGCGTCGTTGCTGGGGTCGAGAGGGACGGACTTAACCGTCTCTGCTGGCTCGAAGTTGCCGGCGTGGCGCTTCGCATCTGGCGCCTCCTTGGAGAGGCTCTCCAGGTCGGTGATGAGGGCCTCAGATTTGGCGAGGGTCTCGGCGTACTCCACGCACTCCACGTCGCATTCATACGCGTGTCGGTACGTGGGGCCGACGGTGATGACCCCGTTGGGGCCCGACATTTTGAGCTTGAGGTAGGTGTAGTTGGGGACGGCCATGAACTTGGCGTAGCATGGCCTTCCTAGTACTGCGTGGTAGGTTCCTCGGAACCCGACCACCTCGAACGTGAGGGTTTCCCTTCGGAAGTTGGAGGGAGTCCCGAAGCAGACGGGCAGATCGAGTTGTCCGAGGGGTTGGATGCGTTTCCCAGGGATGATCCCGTGAAAAGGCCCCGCGCCTGTCCGGATCGAGGACAGATCGATCTGCAGGAGCCCGAGGGTCTCGGCGTAGATGATGTTGAGGCTGCTGCCTCCGTCCATGAGGACCTTGGTGAGCCTGACGTTGCCGATGACGGGGTCGACAACGAGCGGATATTTCCCCGAGCTCGGCACGCGGTCGGGGTGGTCGCCCTGGTCGAAGGTGATGGGCTTGTCGGACCAGTCTAGGTAGACTAGCACCGCCACCTTAATCGAGCAGACCTTCCGACGCTCTTGCTTGCGGTGCCGAGCCGAGGCGTTCGCCACTTGCCCACCCTAGATCATGAAGCAGTCGTGGACCTCGGGAAACTCCTCTGCCTTATGATCCTCCTTCTTGTCGTTGTTGTGGGCCCTGCCACCTTCCGTAGGTGGCCCGGCCTTGTGAAAGTGGCGTCGAAGCATGACGCACTCCTCAAGGGTGTGCTTGACGAGCCCCTGATGATAGGGGCACGACTCCTTGAGCATCTTATCGAAGAGATTGGCACCTCCAGGTGGTTTCCGAGGGTTCTTGTACTCAGCGGCGGCGACAAGGTCCGCGTCAGTGGCGTCGCGTTTCGCTTGCGACTTCTTCTTGTTCTTCTTCTTGGTGCCGCGCTGAGCGGACGCCTCGAGGACGTCTTCTGGCTGGCGGCCCTGGGGCTGCTTGTCCTTTCGGAAGATGGCCTCAACCGCCTCCTGGCCAGAGGCGAACTTGGTGGCGATGTCCATCAGCTCGCTCGCCCTGGTGGGGGTCTTGCGACCCAGCTTGCTCACCAGGTCGCGGCAGGTGGTGCCGGCGAGGAACGCGCCGATGACGTCCGAGTCGGTGACGTTGGGCAGCTCGGTGCGCTGCTTCGAGAATCGCCGGATGTAGTCCCGGAGAGACTCTCCCGGCTGCTGGTGGCAGCTTCGGAGATCCCAGGAGTTCCCAGGGCGCACGTACGTGCCCTGGAAGTTGCCGGCGAAGGCTTGGACCAGGTCATCCCAGTTGGAGATCTGCCCCGGAGGCAGATGCTCCAGCCAGGCTCGAGCGGTGTCAGAGAGGAATAGGAGGAGGTTGCGGATGATGAGGTTGTCATCGTCCATTCCACCCAGCTGGCAGGCCAGTCGGTAGTCCGCGAGCCACAGTTCCGGCCTCGTCTCCCCCGAGTACCTTGTGATGGTAGTCGGGGTTCGGAACCGGGTCGGGAACGGCGCCCGTCGTATGGCCCGGCTAAAAGCCTGCGGACCGGGTGGTTCAGGCGAGGGGCTCCGATCCTCCCCGCTGTCGTAGCGTCCCCCACGCCTAGGGTGGTAGCCTCGGCGCACCCTCTCGTCGAGGTGGGCTCGACGGTTGCGGTGGTGGTGCTCGTTGCCGAGGTGACCCGGGGCCGCAGGCACCGTGTTGCGCGTGCGCCTGGTGTGGACCGAGGCTTTCCGCACGAATCGGAGAGTCGCGACGTGATGCTCCGAGGGGTACCCCTGCCTTTAGGAGGCAGAGCTTTCGGCCCGTCGGACCGCGGCATCCTCCAGGAGATTCTTGAGCTCTCCCTGGATACGCCGCCCTTCGGTGGTCGATGGTTCCGGCATCGCGCGGAGTAGTATTGCTGCTGCAGCCAGGTTCTAGCCGACCCCACTGGAAGCCGGTGGCGGCCTTGCCCTGACGTCGTCGGCAATGCGGTGCTGGATGCCCTGGGGTAGATGACGCGCTTCTCCGGCCGGAGCTTGGTCTGCCCATTCCTGCCCGGTGTTCCGCCGAAACTGCTCAAGTGTTCCTGCTCCCTCGTCGAGCCTGGCCTGCATCTCGCGGATTTGCTCGAGCTATGCGTCTTGACCCCCCGCAGGGACTGGGACCACAACTAGCTCCTGAAGGATGTCAACGCGAGGCGTAGGCCTAGGGGGATCGCTGTTTTCCGGCATACCAAGATGGTTGCCTTCGCCGGGACCCCCTAGATCGACGTGGAAACATTCACGACTTGGGCCGCAGTCCTCGTCGCCGAAGCTGCGGCTACCATCGGAACAATCGGAGAGGCAGTAGTCGCATGCGGTCATGAAGTCCCGCATGGCACTGGGGTTACCGAGCCCGAAGAAATCCCAACAAAAGTCGGGCTCGTCATCTTCTTCGGAACCCGAGGGTCGTAGGTCGAGACGGGCGTCAGTCTGTTCCAAGGCGACCGCATATGGTACCTTGGAGGGTTGGTACATGCCTCTATGAAGGCTTCCACCGAAGCGAGGTCGCTTGGTGGGTCGAAGCTGAATCCAAAAGACACGAGATGGGAATCGGTCGATACCTCTTGGTCGATGGGCGGTGACAAAGTCGCGTCAGGGGCGGACTGCACCGTTGTCTCAGGTACGAGGGCAACGCCCAGCAAGTCCTTCGCGAGCGTGCTGGCGTCGTTCGTCTGCTTGGGGTTGGCGTGTTGCGGGGAAACGACGCTCGTCTTCATCTCAGACGCAAGGTCGAAGCCCGACGTGTCCCCCGCTGGGGCGCTAGCGTCGTCGACTTGCTCGATAGCCGACGAGGTGCTGCCTGCTGCTTGGCCATGGTTGCCCTGCCTCCTCCTCCGTCGGTGGGGGAGGTGACGGGACAAATTTGAATGTTGTTCTTCCGCCATGTGGGGAAGACGTCGTTGATTCCGCCGCCGGCGGGCGGGCTGACGGCCGCCATTGTCGCTGTCGCGCGACGGAGGAAGGAGTATCATGTCGTAGCTGCCGTCGAGGGACATGAACTCAAGACTCCCGAAACGGAGCATCGTCCCGGGTTGGAAAGGTTGCTGGAGACTACCCATCTGGAGCTTGACGGGAAGTTGTTCGTCAACACGCAGCAGGCCCCTACCTGGCGCGCCAACTATCGGCGTTTCGACCCCGGGGGTCCCTGGACCGACGAGTAAATTGTCGCTGCGTGTCCCAGCCCAGATGGGTCGGCGCCTGGCAGGACACAAAGGGGGGAGAACAGTAAGGGGAAACCGCGGCCTTCGTGTTGTCCTGCGCCTAGGGCGGATGGATGCGCTTGCAGTAGGGGGTTACAAGCGTTCGCGTGGGAGAGAGAGAGAGAGAGCGAGAGCCTTATGCGTCGGCCCATTCTCCCGTGCGGCCAACCTCCTCATACGAGAGCCCTGGACCTTCCTTTTATAGGCATAAGGAGAGGGTCCAGGTGTACAATGGGGGTGTAGCAGTGTGCTAACGTGTCTAGCAGAGAGGAGCTAGAGCCCTAAGTACATGCCGTCGTGGCAGTCGGAGAGGTTTTGGCACCCTGTTCATGTGATGTCGTGGCCGTCGGAGGAGCGCTGGAGCCCTGCGGAAATACAGCTGTCGGGGCTGTCGGATCCTTGTCGACGTCTCCTTGCTGACGTAAGGGGCTGATAGCTGCCGTCGTCATGGAGCGTGCGGGGTGTCATCATTACTTGTTTACTGGGGCGAGCCATATGGGACGCCGGTCTTGTTCCCCGTAGCCTGAGCTAGCTAGGGGCAGGGTAATGATGGCCCCCCTGGCGACGTGGCTGGTCCGGACCCGAGTTTGGGTGAGGTGGCGATTCCTCCGAGGTTGAGGTTGAGTCCGAGCCCTGGGGTCGGGCGAGGCAGAGTCCATTGTCTTCCGGAACCGAGGCTGAGTCCGAGCCCTGGGGTCGGGCGAGGCGGAGTTCGTCGTCTTCCAGAGCCGAGGCTGAGTCCGAGCCCTGGGGTCGGGCGAGGCGGAGTTCGTCGTCTTCCAGAGCCGAGGCTGAGTCCGAGCCCTGGGGTCGGGCGAGGCGGAGTTCGTCGTCTTCTAAGTCGTGGTTGAGTCCGAGCCCTAGGGTCGGGCGAGGCGAAGTCCATCTTCCGAGGCCGAGACGGGGGCCGAACCCTGGGGTCGGGTGAGGTGGAGTTTGTCGTCTTCTAAGTCATGGTTGAGTCCGAGCCCTGGGGTCAGGCGAGGCGAAGTCCATCTTCCGAGGCCGAGACGGGGGCCGAACCCTGGGGTCGGGCGAGGCGGAGCTTCCTATGTCGCCCGAGGCTGGACTTAGCCGCTGTCGACCTCACTCTGGCGAGTGGCACGGCAGTCGGAGCGGGGCAGACGACGCTGTTTTCTTGTCAGGTCGGTCAGTGGAGCGGCGAAGTGACTGCGGTCACTTCGGCTCTGTCGACTGAAGAGCGCGCGTGAGGATAAGGTGTTAGGCGATCCTTGCATTAAATGCTCCTACGATACGGTCGGTTGGCGTGGCGATCTGGCCAAGGTTGCTTCTCTACGAAGACTGGGCCTCGGGCGAGCCGAAGGTGTGTCCGTTGCTTGAGGGGGCCCTTGGGCGAGACGTGAATCCTCCGGGGTCGGCTGCCTTTGCCCGAGGCTAGGCTCGGGCGAGGCGAGATCGTGTCCCTTGAGTGGACTGAGCCTTGACCTTAATCGCGCCCATAAGGCCTTTGCAGCTTTGTGCTGATGGGGGTTACCAGCTAAGATTAGGAGTCTTGGGGGTACCCCTAATTATGGTCCCCGACAGAACCTGTCACTGAAGTCATACGGGTAGCGTAGACGTGAAACCGCGCTCTTAACTTATGTTATCTTAATACACTGTATCATCTATAAATTAAAATCTCTACTACACCTTAAGGCTATAGCGAGGGCGTCCACAGCGTCACCGTGCCCCCGCCCCCCCCGCGCATCTTCCTCCCCGCATGCCGCACGCGCCAGCCATCGCCCCCTAATCCCGCCCGCGAGCCCGCGCCTCCACCAACCCCGCCCCGCGCCCGCCGCCGTCGCTAATGTCTGTCTCCGGCCTCAGCGCCGCTATCTCCCGCTCCCGCTCACCACGCAAATCTGCGTGCCTCCCCTCCCCCGCTCCGATGCCCTCCCCCTCCCCCGTTCTCCCACTCCCAATGTGGGAGTTCTTGGTGTCATCGAGATCTGCGCGTGTGGTGGCCTCCGAGTACGCCCTCGTCGCCATCTCCGACCCGAAGACTGAAGCCAAGTCGTGCCCCCGCCTCTCCCCCGGAGACAACGCCCCATCTCCCCAATCCATCTCTCCATCCAAAGCCTGTGCGCTGTTGCCATCGCTAGATGTCTCTCCTTCCCTGCCCGCTACCCCCGCATATGGGCACGGTCGCTGCCTCCTCCACACGCTGGGAGAAGCCGCGGTGCCCCGCTGCCCCTCACCATGTTCGGCGTCAACGACCAGGAGGTGGAGCCATGAATGATCTATCGTAGGTACACCTCCAGCTTCCCTTACCATCTCCTCGGCCTCTTCCCTCCCCTTGGCCTTCTCCTTCTGATGAATCATTTTTCCTAGGTTTGTCGCTGCTTGCTAATCGTTGCTCCAACCGTTGAGTTTGCGTGGTGGATTTCTTTCCCTAGCATCACCACATGTAAAACCGGGGAGATTTAAGATCCAACACATCAGTGAAGTGGCGCCCTTGCTGGTGAATTTTGGGCACCCCTGTTCTGCTCGCCTATTCTATTGTGTATGTATGCCAGCAAACTGATTGTTTTATTTTCTAGACACAAGAATACGTCTAGGTCTCATAGAACACCTAACGCTGGTAAGTACTCTAATATGCTGATGTCGAACCCGACCAGCGCCGCCATTCCGTGTGCCACCGCTTTCACCGGCCATTTTGTGCCGCTGCGCCCGAACAAGAACACCATCAAGAGCTTGGTCGAGTCCGTGGCGCAGCCCCGTGCTGCGCTCGAGCGGGCACGGAGGTCGGCGGCGAGGGTGTCGTGTGGGGAGCGAAGGATGAGGGAGATGACGCGGGGCAACCACGACAATGCAGAGGCGTGAGTCTCGGGTCCACGAGGTCCAAGTACAGCTCGATACACTCGCTCCCTACCTTGGTTTCGCTCTGCTATGCTCTCTCTATGGTTCCGCTCTGCTCTCGCCTCGCCAGTCGGCCGGGGTGTTAGGTCTGTTGTTGTGGTGCTAGCGCAGGGATTCGTCGCGAAGCCAGAGTCGCTGCCCGACGGGACGACGAACCTGCTGACCTAGTAATGCACCATCCCGACACTACTTGTACAAAATCGTATGCACGTAGCACAGGTGACTGTCTATTCAGTTCTCTACAATTCCAAATCCCATCTTCAATTCACTCGGCCCCCGAGCTGCTGCTGGATCCTTCGCGCAGACGATGGCGGGGCTGCCGTAGGCGCCGGTGGATTCCTCGTGCAGACTACTCTCTGTTATCATACTACGGATGCTATCACAGGTAGTCAATTGAGCTTGCAGCTTCACCCTGGAACACAGTCTTTTGGCCATAGTGCATTCCTTTCTCAATATGAACCTTAAGATCCGTCCTCTCCTGAACGCACGGGCACCTGACTGATTAAATTAATAGTAATTAATGTAGCATACTAATCACGTCTGCAGATGTCCCTCGTTACCTTGTGTTGTCTGTTTGGATTTCAGAGAATTTGGGTCATACGGTTTTGGTGATCAAGGATGCTGATGTATTGATTTCCCGTTTGATGGATGTGCTGGTATTGGATTGGGCAGTTGTAACGCCCCGAATTTTGGAGTTGAATTTTTTTTCCTTTCTTTGTTCGCCAATTTCGGGCGTTACCCTTTCCTTTTTCCTTTCCCCTCGCTAAGCCTTGACCTTTTCCAAAGTTTTAGCGTGACTCGGCTTGAGATCTCGTGTAAAGCAAAACCCTAGAAATATTTTTTTTGGTTGCTGCACCATGCCGGACCTTGCATTTATTTTGATTGATCAAAAATATGAAAGCATTCATCTAGAAAATAGATATTAGAAAAAAAAGAAAAATCTTTTTCTTTTCTCTCCCCTCCCTCTCCTCCCCTTTTGGCCCAGCCGCCCCCCTTGGCGCGCGGCCCAGCTGGCCAGCCGGCCCAAGCCGGCCTTGTCCCCTTCTCCCCTTCCTGCCATGGGCCCCGCGCCGGCCCAGCCGACCTCCCGGCCCAGCCGGCTTGCGGCCCAGCCGCCCCCGCTCTTCCGCGCGTGGAGCGCGCAGCGGTTGGAGAAGCCGCCGCCGCCTCCCTCTGCGGGCCCCATCCGTCAGCCGCGCCCTCCCCAAAACCGCCTCCCCCTTTCTCTCTCCTCCTCTCTACCCCTAGCGCACGATTCTTTCTTCCTCTCCACCTCGTCGCCGGTTGGACCCGCCCCGCCGCCTCCCGCCCGCGCCGTCACCGCCCTTCCATGGTGAGCCCCGGCTTCCCTTCTTCCTTCCCACGCCCCTTCTCCCCTCTCCCCTGCTCGCGCGACCTCGGCGGCCCGCGTCGCGGCCATGGCGCGGCCCGGCACGGAGCGGCTTGGCACGCCGGCGTGTGGCCATGGCGCCCGCCACGCGCGGTTCGCGGTGGCCCCAACTCGCCCTCGGCGCGCGCCTGCCCCGGCTCGGCGTCCCGTCCCTGACTCGCCCGCGGCGTGGCTCGGTCTGGCCTCTGGCGCTCGGCCATGGCGCGCGGCGCGACATCCGGCCTCGGCGCGGGGCGCGCCTGCCCCGACCCCCTCCTCCCTCGCGCCCGTCCGGCTGGCGCGGCCCGGCACGGCATGCCCGCCAGCGGCCCCAGCTCGCCCGGCGGCCCGGCGCGGCGTGCCCGCCCGCGGCCCCAGCGCGGCTCGGCGCAGCCAGAGCTTGGCCTCGGCGGCCGGAGCTCGGCCATGGCACCCGGCGCAGTGCGCAGCCCTGCCCGGCGCGGCCTGCCCGCGCGACTCGCCCACGGCATGCTCGCTGCTCGCGACAGCGCCCGGCACGACGTGCTGGCTCGGTCCAGTGCGCGGCTTCCTCGTGCCCGCGGCACGGTGCGGCCCCTAGCGTGGCGCGGCGCGGCCCCCGGTGTGGCGCGTTCGCGGTCCCTGCCCGGCGTAGCGTGCAGCTAGCGACTCACTAGTTCGTTCGCTCGTCCGTGCAACATTTAGACGTCACGCTTAGTCATTTATCTTTTAGGTGCGAATTGTCGCGCGACGATGCTCTTCACCAATTAAAAGTGCTAGTACTAATGGGACTGTATCAAGAAGCGGCAATAACTAGGCGTGGATTAATTATGCTTAGATAATAACTATCTTTACACCTATATTAAATATTGGTTAATATAACTACATGATATAGAGCAGTTAAGTCCATTCTTCCACTTAGCACGAGTATAATGACTGTCAATCGTAATAGCGGTTATGTTAATTAATTCATGTAGTTAATCATCTACCTTATTTGGTGTTGATCAACTGAAAGCAGGGATGATTCTATTAGTGCATATGACTAATCCTTGTTATTGGAACTAAGTGGAACTGGAGCACATAACAGCTAGTTATGCATCTACCCGTAATACGCTTCGACTATAGATTTAACCACTGCGAGACCTTCGTTCTCTTTCTAGCCATGGCAAATGCAATATTGTATGTTATACTCTATGCATATTTAATCTATTTGTTCTCTTGTAATGATGTACTGTTTGTTTCCTAATTCGAATGGATGGATCTATGTATGCTTGCGCTCGCATAGAGAACGATCCGGTTGAGGAGCCCGAAGAACTCGCAGGAGAAGCCCCTGAGCAGCAGTCGGTTGGTGGAGGCAAGTGTCCCTTGACCTATCTCTGTCCTATACATACTTTAATTCACCTCCCGCATTACACATTTATACCTAAGGATTGACTAGCTTTTGTTATTCATGTCCTTGTTTACCTATTTGGGTTGGATTATTATTGCTTAGTCTTACGCTATTGCTCAACTCTAATCAATGAACATGATGAGAATTATCAATGATACGCTGTTTTCCCTTTGTTTATTATGATGTTATACCTGTGGTCTTAAAGGGGGCTCGAGCGGTTTCTCGAGTGCCTCTCCGTAAGGACCTGTTCATTGGATGACCGCCCGGGAAAACAATGCAACCATGAGGGTGGAATGGGGTGCCCTTAGCTGAATAATTAGAGGATCCGAGGTGTAGTTCGCTTAGTCGTCGTGTCGTCAATGGGGCTTGGTGTATGTGGCTCGCTCTGCCAAGTTTGGTTCGCCCCTTGGGGAGGAGTGCGGTACATTTAGGAAACCTAACGGGCGGCTACAGCCCCGGGGAATCTTTGTAAAGGCTACGTAGTGAGACCCTGCCTACTCACCTTGGGAGTGTTCAAGGGTCCATACAACCCGAGGCAAAAAGGGAATCACGGCTCATGGGTAAAGTGTACAACATCTGCATATTATTATGAAAACTGATATATCAGCTGTGCTCGTGGTTATGAGCGGCCAAGGGAGCTCCAGTGATTAGTGGTACTCGTTCAGAGATGTTCGGATTACAGGTGGCAACGAGGCCGATGGTTCTCAGTAATGACTCTGGTAATGGTAAGTGGTACTCTTTCCGTCTGGAAAGGAGTATGTTTGGGTTAATAACGTGGGCTAAATCTAAAACTTGGCGTTCTCTACTAGTAATAATAATCTGACCAACTAAAAGCGACTGCTTGACTTACCCCCCCACATAAAGCTAGTCCACTACAGCCAAACATGATACTTGCTAAGTATGTTGATGTGTACTCACCCTTGCTCTACACACCAAACCCCCCCTTCCCCAGGTTGTCCGCATTGCAACCACTGCTCAGGCGAGGATGAAGCCATGGAAGGAGACTTCCAGGAGTTCCAAGACTACGACGAGTTCTAGGCGTTGGTTAGCGGCAAATCCCCAGTCGGCTGCCTGTGAAGGCCACGTGTATCTACCTTTCGTTTTCGCACTTTGATTTATTGTAAAGACTATGTGGATGTCCCAGACATATGATGTAATCGACTATTATTTCCCTTTTTAATACTATTTGAGCACTGTGTGATGATGTCCATGTTATGTAACTGCTGTGTACGTGAATTGCTGATCCTGGCACGTACATGGTTCGCATTCGGTTTGCCTTCTAAAACCGGGTGTGACATAGGTGGTATCAAAGCCGTGCTAACTGTAGGACAGCTAACCTAGAGTAGATTGGCTGTTCTAAGGATTATAGACCCCTGACCCTGCCTTGACTTTGATATCCCTTCAAAAGTTGGTCATATCGACCAAACTATGTTCTACTATATATTATACCTTGCTGAAAATTGTGTTTTATTCTAATCCTTCATTTATTTATGGTTCATTACTTGCTGGTCATACTAGTTCTGTTCTCACTCTTTTGCTTGCGGTGTCTTTTGTAGATGGCTCGTTTTAGACACACCGCACGGAAGTCTGTCATCCCCTTCTTACCCTCCCGTCTCGCGGAGCGTCCGCTTCGCCGTCCCGTGGCCGGTCAGTACAGTCACTTGGAGAGGCTGCACCACCGCCTGCATGAGGAGCAGGAACGTCGACGACAGGAGCAGCAGGGCTCTTCTTTCTCGCTCCAGCAGGAGATAGAGTCTGTGAGGAGCTGCTTCCCTGTGCTTCCCCTGGAGGCGCCCCCTGCACCACCACTGGGCGCCCCAGCCCCTGGAGTAGCAGCTGGAGGAGACCCAGACGACGGAGGTGGCGACGACAGCTCGAGCCACGACACCGACTTTTCTGCTGACCAGGAGCCGGAAGGATGGGTTGCTCGACCCATCACTCGCGACGCCGCTCGCGGGTTTCACTTCCACGATGCGCTCGACACTCTGCTACGTCGGGCACTTGACCGACGTACTTGGTCTATCGAGTATCGCTGTGTGGTCTTCCAGCACAGTCGCGGGGTCTACCCGGACCGCTGGGAGGCGACCTGCTTGGTGCGCCATCCGGAGAACAGTCTCCAGGGTGCAGAGGTCTGCTCAGAGCACTATTCCATCTTTGAGCGGGACTCAGCTGAGGCGGCCATGCAAGATGCCACACGGCGTGCACTTTCGCACTACTGCTCGGTGCTCGGTGGGGTAGCTGACGGTCTCAACCTGAAGTATTACCCTCACCGTCCATCTGGCAGCACAGGAGGCGTGATTGTCTCACCTGTCGGTGAGGACAATCCTAGGTTGAGCAGCACAGTCAACCTAGCCGCCGTGCTAAACACGGAGCTGGACCATGCACTAGACGAGCTGAGTAGGGCTCGTGCTGAGATCGCCCAGCTGCGGGCTGAGCGCGCGGAACATCGTCACCTGGATGATGGTTCCCCCGCTCCCGTAGGGACTCAGCACCCGTACCGCTCACCTCGGCGTGGACACCAGCCTTATGGCAATCCCGACTGCAAGACCAAGATAGACTTAGAACCATAGATCGTCAATGTTGAGTCTTGTAATAAATGCTTAATATAGAAGTTTTAGTCTTAGTCTTAGTCTTAGCGTTAGTCTCGCTCTTAGTTAGTCTTAGTTAGACAGGGTAGTTTGCTATATTCTGTGCATCCATGTTTGTCATGATGAACTATGTTTGATTTGGATCTTTGTAATGACTGTCACCAGAGTGTGGGTATCCCCTGCATTTTGGTTTATCTGTTATATGTTAATGAAGTTGGATATCTAGTTGGGAAGCCTTTTATTCCACTTTCCTCTTTATCTGAGAAGTTGTGTTGGTCTGTGTTGGAGATCAGTGAAGATGTTCATCTGTTCAGTGTTGTGGAGAATTCTATACTCTTTTCTTATGCTGCAAGATTTGCAAGGTCAGTTCTGATGTGTGGTTGTATTATGCAAATGTCAGAAAACAGGCGCAGAGGAGGAAGGCGTGCTCAGCAGGAGCAAGCAGCTCAGCAGGATGAGGTACCCCAGCAACAGCAACTACCGCCCCTGCCCCCGATGTTGATTGAGCAGATGTTCCTGATGCAGACTCAGGCAGTTCAAGCCATTGGTCAGACTCTGGCCGCCATTCAGCAGCAGCAGCAGCAACAGCCACCACCTCAGCCTCAGATGCCTCAGATGCCCAGGGACAAGCGTGCTGAATTCATGAGAGGTCATTGTAACACCCCTGGTGTTACTGCAACTAAAACTTGAGCATGGCATCATAAACATTGGCATTGCATATGTTTGACACACCTAGAGTGCATTCACTAGGTAAAAACTTCAAAACAAGTTGTATGGTTATAGCATTTTGCAAATAGAACCCTGGATAGGGAACTTAACCCTAAGTAGGGATTAAAGGGGGTAAAACCTAACCCAAATTGAGAAAACCTAAAAGCTTTAGGGGAATAGTCATAAAATGTTCCCAAGAATGAACTTGAATCACATTTATACCCCTGGGATACCAAAAACCCCCATTTGAACCCTGGAAAACCCTAAGTCCAAACCCTAGGGGCCTATGTGCAAAAATTGTGCACATTTGGACTAAAGTGTAAAAACTACAATGTTAAAGCATATTAAGTCCTTTGGTTCACAAATATGTGAATTTGCAAGTTTAACCCTAAGTTTTGGGTTTATTTGCAAAAATCACTTCTTTAGCACTATATGGCCTAAGTCTGAATTTCAGGGTTTTGGGCTCAACTTTGGAGCCTTGCAACTTTCAAATTATAGGGTTTTTGTCCTAGAACATCACATCAAAGTTGTAGAGCAAACAAAGGAGAACAATTTTGCTTAAGGATGTGAGCTCAGTTGTTAAGAATAATTTAGAGATAATTAAGCCCAAAGTTGGGCTGTCAGACTACTTAAAGTCTGAAATCAGACTGACAGTGGACTAATATGAACTTCAAGCCCAATTTCAAGTATGACCCAGTGGATTTTTGTGGCAGCACAATATAGCAATGTTGTAGATGGTATATTGCTCTACAATTTTGCTGCAGAGTGTTGATCATGTTGCCATATGAATCTAGGAGAAAATGGAGCTCCATGATGCTATGTCAGGTCGACTGAATGGCGATCGCCATGGTACAGTACCTGGCTGGGATCAGACCGTCAGCACCCAAAAGATCTCACCGCCGATGAGTCTCGTCGTGATTCATGTCACCGGCGCCAGGATTCACACTCGGGGTGGATGGATAACGTCGCGGAGTAAAGGATCCTCGCCGTCGGTGAGCTAGAGGTCACTCCGGTGACTCACCGCCGCACCCTTCTGCTTTGCGGCTGGAGCAGATTGGCTCACCGATTAACCGCCGCCTCTCGGCCTTGTGCTGCATTGCTTTGCCTTTCCACCGCGTCGCCGTGACTCGCTATGGCCGCCCATCGTCGCCGGTGAGGTCGCCACGACGGTGGACACGAATTCATGCGCGCCAGTAACTCCCTGCCTTTCCGACCGCCGTGCATTCCCCATTGAAATTCCCGGCCACCGCTTGCGAGCACTATAAATTGAGCCCGCAGCTAACTTTGCAACATCATCACCCACCCAGCCACCGAGAATCGCTAGCAATCGTGCACCAGTGAGCTTGAATTTCGGTTTTTCCCCAAATCAAGTTTCCGCCACCCCGAAACCAACCTCACCGCGGCCAGCCCCATTCCGGTCAGTTCATCCTCCTCTCTCCCTCGTTTGAGCCTTCTCATAACTCTGTGATGCTTGCCAAACCACCAATTTGCACGGAGTAGCCTTAGATCACCGGGAACACCTTCTTCCGTCCGCAACACTCTCGGTCATCGTGGCCAGGGCTAATTAGTTGGTCATTAGTGAAATTAGGTTGGGGGAAAGGTTTGGGATGGGTCCAATTCCGTGTCCATCGCTCGGGAGCCCTAGTCGTTGCCCCATTCAGCCGGTCCAAGAGCTCGCCGGAGCTCGGCTGCGCGCGACGCCGTCGTGGACCCAGCGCTGCAAAGAAATAGAAACCGGAGGGCTCTTCTGCAAACCGTCAGCGACTCAGTGTAATAGTGATAGAACCCAGTTATGGTTAGCCAAGAACCCGAGGCCCTTTTCGCAAAACAGCCAGCGCGGGCGCATTTCCCCTGGACCTGGGCCACTGAAAACAGATTGAGCCCAGCACTGTTTAACATTTTTCCTTTTCTTTTTCAATAGAACTTTAGAAATCTATAGAAAATTATAGAAAAATCCTAAAATTGTCAAACCAATTTTCCTAGGCTTCTTATTTTCCATAGTATTTAATAAAAATAATTTCATGATTTTTGTATTAAATAAGGAATTTTGGGGTATTTAAAATAGCCTAAAGCATTGATTCTGGATTTTTAGAAAATAGATAATAAGGCCAAAATGATCAAACTTTTTATATAAGCTCTACACATTATTTAGAAGCCTTGGGTAGAGTTTGATTTGATTTGGACCTTGTTTGATAACTAGAACCCAAAACCCCCACCCCTGCCCTTTGAACTCCTTTACTGACTCCGGAAACCCTAAGTTCTTAGAGTTCCGTGAAGGAAAATTGTATTCAAGACTTTAGATAATAAATTCTTATTATCTTTGCACTCTCATGAGCAGTACATGGCATTCATTCTAATATACACATATGTATAGAAAACGAAGAAGAGGTCGAAGTGACTGAAGAGAAGACACCACCACCATTGGAATCTCAGGCAGGGACTTGTCTCTACTTTGACATCTGAGGGCCCGAGCCTGACTCACCTACTAACGAAGGCAAGCCCCAGTGCATATACCACCTTCCTTGATGTTTTTAAAATCTTTCTCACTTGATTGATGCATTAGGTGATAAGGAGTTGAATGCTTAAACAATTCCTGCATTACCTTCCTTGATCTTTGATTACCTACCTTGATACCCTGTTTTACAAAAGGTTTTTACCATGCTTAGTATTGCTCTAGCAAAACAAAAGGTTTTGTTTTACAAAAGATGATTGGCAAAGTGGGTGGGATGTTTTTGAAAATAAAACTTGATGGTGGATCCATCATGGCAGTGATGGGTTCAACATCGGAAAAGATGTACCTCTACCAGGTACCAAGTTTTTGGGTTTAAATGATTAAGCTGAGATCGGACGGGTGACTTGCACGAGAAGAGAGTCTGGGTGTAGTGTCTCCGTCTGAGTCGATTAAGGACCGTCTCGATGTAGGCTTGATGACCGAGGACCCTTTAACTGGTCACATGCCTCGTCATGGGTAAGCCTTGCCTCGGGCAGACTAAGGCCAGAATAAGATAACAAGAAATGGGCGTGGAGCGGTGGCGAGAGTAGCGTGTACCCTCCGTAGCAAGAGGCTGGACGGTGGTGTATCTGTGCTCTCGGTTCGCGTGAACCTGATCTGGTCTTAAGAACCCCGGTGGTGGGTTGACATATGCAAGGGTTAAGTGCTACATATGTCGTGTGATTGGAGATCCTCAGCTGAGTATAATCGATTCGGATCGCCGTACCTTCGCGGTTATGAAGACTTGGTCACTGACCTATATGTAGAATTCCACTAAAGATGAAGGGATTGATGAGAAACTGGCTAGTGCAGGACAAGTGTTTGAACTAGAGTAGAAAGAACTCTAGATGCAGGTAATTTTACTAACTTGACAATAAAACTGGATTTGTAAGGATCCACTTTAGTAAGCATTTATGCAAAATAGAGTCTTTGATCATTGAGGAACCTTACCTTGACTCCCTGATAACCAACATACCCTTGAGAGTCTTTTCTTTAGTCGGGTAAGACTTGCTGAGTAATTCCATACTCAGGGTTTTATTCCCTATTGTTTTTAGGTGAGGAAGCAACAAATTTTTGTTGCTTTTGTACCAAGGTGGTTCCACATGAAGAAAAACAAGAGTGAAGCTGCGGGAGGACATGGTCCTCCATAAAAACTTTTATGTAAGAACTTATCGGGAGGAGTTTCTGCCTCCCTTGGTATTGTAATAATACTACTCAGCACTCGTTTTATAACTCTGGTCTGTAATAAGTAACTTGATCTTACTTTCTAAATAAATGTAAGTTAATGTAATCGCTTCCGCATTTCTATATCTCCGATGTTCTGTAATGTCTGCAAGACGGGTGAAACGTTCCTGGAATGGTAAGAAAGAAGATACCAAACTTGTCAAGTGATTCAGGAACATCTACAGGGTTGTCTGATGTCTGTTGGACAAGGACAACTGTAGGTGGGCCTAATGACTTGGGAGGTTCTGTCACAGCTGGTATCGGAGCGAAGCCCTTCTCTGCAGATATTATGAGGCATCTTCAAAAGGATTTTCTAAAAAAACTTACCTAGAAAGATTTCTTCCATTGTTATCCCTTATATCTGAAGAATCTATATGAAAGACCAGATAGGAGGAGTGCAATGTATAGAAGGTATGAATCAACTAAGGTTGGTTCTGTAATTATACATGCATCATGCTAAGAACCATACTAATAAAATTTCCCCCTTAGAGAAATGCCGCCGCACACGAGGAAAACCGCGCGCAAGTCAACTGGCCCAATTGGTGTACCTCGTCACCAACTTGCTCCATGGCACGAGGATAGTAGTAGCGGAAGCAACGATCCGATTGGGGATCTTGAAGCCCGAGTAAATCAGCTTCAAGCGGAGCTTCAACGCAGGACGAACATATGGGTCGCGGATGGCGACAGAATAAATGAATTAAGAAGTCACATCCGCCGTCTGCAGGATCAGCTTGCTGATCAAGATTTAGCGCTCGATTGGGCAGCTGTGACGGAACCTCCCAAGTCATTAGGCCCACCTACAGTTGTCCTTATCCAACAGACATCGGACAACCCTGTAGATGTTCCTGAATCACTTGACAAGTTCGGTATCTTTTCTTACCTTTCCAGGAACGTTTCACCCGTCTTGCAGACATTACAGAACATCGGAGATATCGAAAAGCGGAAGTGATTACATAAACTTATAGTTATTAAAAAAGTAAGGTCAAGTTGCTTATTATAGACCAGAGATATAAACGAGTGCTGAGTAGTGTTATTACATAACCAAGGGAGGCAAAACTCCTCCCGAAAAGTCTTTACATAAAAGTCTCTTATGGAGGACCCTGTCCTCCCGCATCTTCACTCTTATTTTTCCTCATGTGGAACCACCTTGGTACAGAAGCAACAGAAATTTGCTGCTTCCTCACCTAAAAACAACGAGGGAATAAACCCTGAGTATGGAATTACTCAGCAAGTCTTACCCGACTAAAGAAAAGACTCTCAAGGGTATGCTGGTTATACGGGGGTCAAGGTAAGGTATCTCAAGATCAAAGACTCTATTGTTGCAAAAATGCTTACTAAAAGTGGATCCTTAAAAATCCAGTTTTATTGTCAAGTTAGGTAAACTTACCTACATCTAGAGTTCTTTCTAACCTAGTTCAAACACTTATCCTGAACTAGCCAAGTTCTTAATTCTTCCTTCATCTTCACTGGATTGCTACGTGTAAGTCAGTGACCAAGTCTTCATAACCGCGAAGGTACGGCGATCTGAATCGATTATACTCAGCTGAGGATCTCCAATCACACGACATATGTAGCACTTAACCCTTGCATATGTCAACCCGCCACCGGGGTTCTTAAGACCAGATCAGGTTCACGCAAACCGAGAGCACAGATACACCACCGTCCAGCCTCTTGCTACGGAGGGTACACGCTACTCTCGCCACCGCTCCACGCCCATTTCGTGTTATCTTATTCTGGCCTTAGTCTGCCCGAGGCAAGGCTTACCCATGATGAGGCATGTGACCAGTTAAAGGGTCCTCGGTCATCAAGCCTACATCGCGACGGTCCTTAATCGACTCAGGCGGAGACACTACCCCGAGACTCTCTTCTCATGCAAGTCACCCGCCCGGTCTCAGCTTAATCATTTAAACCCAAAAACTTGGTACCTGTCAGAGGTACATCTTTTCTGATGTTGAATCCATCACGGCCGTGATGGATTCACCATCAAGTTTTATTTGCAAAAATATCCCTCCCACTTTGCCAATCATCTTTTGTAAAACAAAACCTTTTGTTTTTGCTAAAGCAATACTAAGCATAGTAAAACCTTTTGTAAAAACAGGGTTTCAAGGGAGGTAATCAAAAATCAAGGAAGGTAATGCAGGGATTGTTTAAGCATTCAACTCTTATCACCTAATGCATCAATCAAGTGAGAAATATTTTAAAAACATCAAGGAAAGTGGCAAATGCACCGGGGCTTGCCTTCGTTAGTAGGTGAGTCAGGCTCAGGCCCACAGATGTCAAAGTAGAGACAAGACCCTGCCTGAGAGTCCGAAGGTGGTGGTGCCTTCTCTTCAGTCACTTCAATTTCTTCTTCGTTTTCTAAACATAACCACATATATGTATTTAAGAATGAATGCCATGTAATGCTCATGAGAGTGCAAAGATAATAAGAACTTATTATCTAAGGTATTGAATACAATTTTCCTTCACGGAACTCCGATAACTTAGGGTTTCCGGAGTCAGTAAAGGAGTTCATAGAGCAGGGGTGGGGGATTTGGGTTCTAGTTATTAAACAAGGTCCAAATCAACCCAAACTCTACCCAAGGCTTCTAAATGATGTGTAGGGCTTATATAAAAAAGTTTGGACATTTTTGGAATTATCATATGTTTTCTAAAAATCCAGAACTAATACTTTAAACTACTTTAAATGCCTTAGAATTCCTTATTTAACCTAAAAATCATGAAACTATTTTTATTAAATACTATGGAAAATAAGAAGTCTAGGAAAATTTGTTTGACATTTTTAGGATTTTTCTCCAATTTTCTACAAGTTATTTGGTTCTGGAGTAAAAAAAAAGAAAAGGTAGCAACAGTAGTGGGCTGATTTCAGCCCAGCCGGCCCAGATCCAGACAGAAGCGCGCCCGCGCACTCGCCCGCTCTGGCGGCTTTGCGAAAAGGACCTTGGGGTTTTGATTAACTGGAAACCAGTTTCCTTACTGTTCTTCTGTGTCACTGACAGTTTGCAGTATAGTCCTTGGATTTCTATTTCTCTACACCGACTGGCCCACGACGGCGCTCAGCACGGAGAGCTCAACTTCGACGAGCTAGACCGGCCGGAGGGGGCCAAGACCGGCGCCCCGCTTCGGACTAAACCAAATCCAGGACCTAGAGAGTATTTCCCCCAACCTAATTGCACAAATGGTGACCTATTCAAGCCTGCCCACGAGAACCGCGAAGGCCATGAGCATTTGATCGCGTTCCCGTTGATTGATGGTCTCTCCGCTCGAATTGGTGACTCGGTAAGCATCACAGAGCTATGCAAGTGCTCAAACGAGGGAGAGAGAGAGAGATGAACTGACCGGAAATGGGGCTGGCCACGAGGAGGTTTGTTTCACGGTGTTCTTCGACTGATTTGGGGGAAATCCCAAATTCGAGCTCTCGGTTGCAAGACTGGAGGCAATACTGGTTGATGTAGTGCGTGATGATATTGCGAAGCTAACAGTGGGCTTAATTTATAGGTTCAGCGAGCGGTGACCGTGAATTTGGGCGCTGACGCGCGACGGCCGGAGGTGAAGACGAACGCGGGTGCGGTGAATACGTGTGCAGTGTCGTGGCAGTAATTCCGATGGTCGAGAGGAAGCTAGAGGGAGTCACGACGGTGCGATGGCAAGGTTGGGACACGCGGCGCAAGGCCGGAGAACGGCGGTTCACCGGCGAGCTTATCGGCTCAAGCCGCAGGGTAGAGGGGAAGTAAGGGGGGATCACCAGAGTGGAGTCGAGCTCATCGGCGGCGAAGATTCCCACCCCCGCGATGTTATCCGTTAGTCTCCAGCGCGAATCCGGGCGGCGGCAGCACGAATCCTTGCGCAGGGAGGTCACCGGCGACGAGCGAGCAGTGCTGGCAGTCTGATCTTTATCAGGCTACTGTACCATTGAAGTGGGATTCAGTTGGCCTGACAGTCAAACTTGGAGCCAATTTTGCTCTCGATTTCCAATGACCACTCATGCCAAGCTCTGCAACAAAGTTGTAGAGCAATATGCTATCTACAACATTGCCATATGGTGTTGCCACAAAAAGCCATTAGATCATACTCGAAATTGGGCTTGAAGTTGATGTCAGTTCACTGTTAGCCTGATTTCAGATTTTTAGCAGTCTGACAGCCCACTTTGGAGCATGATTATCTTCAATTTATTCTTAACAACTGAGCTTATATGCTTAAGCAAAGTTGTTCACCTTTGTTTAGTCTACAAGTTTGATGTGGTGACCTAGGGCAAAAACCCTATGATTAAAAAGTTATAAGGCTCCAAAGTTGAGCCGACTACACTGAAATTCAGACTTAGACTATTTGGGACTTTAGAGTGATTTTTGCAAATAGACCCAAAACTTAGGGTTTAACTTGCAAATTCACATATGAGTGACCCAAAATGTCTCAAGATACTTATTTAACTTGGTTTTTGCACTTTAGTCCAAAAGTGGACTAATTTTGCACATAAGCCCCTAGGGTTTGGTTTTAGGGTTTTCCAAGGTTCCAATTAGGGTTTTTGGTATCCCAGGGGTATAAATGTGTTTCAACTTTATTCTTGGGATCATTTTATGACCTTTTTCTTAAGGCTTTTAGGTTTTATCAACTTGGGCTAGGTTTTACCCCTTTAATCCCCCTTTAGGGTTAAGTACCCTATTCAGGGTCTTATTTGCAAAACACTAGGACAATACAACTTATTTGAAATTTTTACCTAGTGAATGCAGTCTAGGTGTGTCAAACATATGCAATGCCAATGTTTATGATGTTATGCTCAAGTTTTTAGTTATAGTAACACCAGGGGTGTTACATCCTTCCCCCCATAAAAGAATCTCGTCCCGAGATTAAAAGTCCTAGGGTGAGTAATGGAAAAGGAAATGTGTCACATTTTTATTTCCTTATTTTTGGTACAAGGCAGGGGGTGCTGTGGGGTTCACTCTTTATTACAACAACTATACATACTTTACAAATTACATGAGGCTAAAAAGCCTGGGAAATTCTTATCTAAAAAGTCTTGAGTTTCCCATGTAGCCTCATCTTCAGAATGTTGGTTCCACTGTATCTTATAAAACTTGAGAGTTTTTCTCCGGGTAACCCTGTCCTTTTGATCCAGGACTCGAATAGGGTGCTCAGAATATGTCAAGTCCGGTTCAAGGACAACATCTGTTATTTCAACGGTTCGATCTGGTACCCGAAGACATTTCTTCAATTGTGACACATGGAACACATTGTGTACAACAGACAAAGTTTCAGGGAGTTGAAGTCGATACGCCACTGGCCCATATCTTTCAAGTATCAGGAATGGACCAATGTACCTGGGTGCAAGCTTCCCTTTAACCCTAAAACGCGATACCCCCTTCATCGGTGAAACCTTCAAGTAAACATAGTCCCCTTTAAGAAAATACAAGGGCATTCATCGTTTGTCTGCATAACTCTTCTGACAAGTTTGGGCTTTCTTCATATTATGAATTATTTTTAGAACTTTTTCCTCGGTTTCTTTCACCATATCAGGTCTAAAGAAATATCTTTCTCCAGGTTCAGACCAATTTAGCGGAGTACGATATCGTCGTCCATATAAAGCTTCGAAGGGTGCCATCTTGATACTTTCTTGATAGCTATTATTATATGAAAACTCCGCTAAAGGCAAGCATTCATCCCATTTCTATGAGAAGTCTAGAACACATGCTCGCAGCATATCCTCGAGTATTTGATTAACCCTCTCAGTCTGTCCACTTGTTTGAGGATGATAGGCCGAACTGTGGAGCAACTTTGTACCCAGGGATTTATGAAGTTCTTCCCAAAATTTGGATACAAATTGTGGTCCACGATCCGACACTATAGTCTTTGGAACACCATGCAAACTGAGAATGCGAGCAATGTATAATTCCGCATAGGTAAGAACCGGGTAATATGTCTTGACTGGCAGAAAGTGAGCAATCTTCGTAAGCCGATCAACAATAACCCAGATAGAGTCATACCCTTTTGCAGTCCTGGGCAATCCCACAATGAAGTCCATACTTATGTCTTCCCATTTCCATGTCGGTATTGGTAGAGACTGTAATGGACCGGCAGCTTTCAAGTGTATGGCCTTGACACGTCTGCAGGTGTCACATCTAGCCACATAGCATGCAATCTCGATCTTCATTTTCATCCACCAATAATGTTGTTTCAAGTTTTGGTACATCTTAGTGCTTCTGGGATGAATAGAATAGCGACTAAGATGTGCTTCATCAAGAATTTGCTGGCGGATCTCTTCATTCTTCGGCACCACTATGCGGTTATTAAACCATACAATGCCTTGATTATCTTCCTTGAAACATTTGGCTTTTTCAGCCCTTATCTTCTCATGAATGTGTTTCATACCCTCATTATTTCTTTGAGCATCTATTGTCCTGTGTAAGAGGACTGACTCAAGCTTTAGCTGACTCAGGGTTCCTTGTTGGACCATTCCTAGGTTTAGCTTTTCCATCTCCTGACATAAGGTATTGTCAGAGGTCTTCACCGTAAGATAGTGACAGGAAACCTTACGGCTCAATGCATCTGCCACAACATTGGCTTTGCCTGGGTGATAATGAATTTCCAGTTCATAGTCCTTAATAAGCTCAAGCCATCGCCTTTGCCTCATATTCAATTCTGACTAGGTGAAGATATACTTCAAGCTTTTTTGATCTGTATAAACGTGACAGATATTTCCCAGCAGATAGTGACGCCAAATTTTCAGGGCATGAACCACAGCAGCTAGCTCCAGATCATGAGTTGGGTAATGCTCCTCATGCCGGCGCAACTGCCTTGAAGCATATACAATTACTCGGCCTTCTTGCATTAATACACAGCCGAGCCCACTGCCTGATGCATCACAATATACATCAAAGGGTTTGGTAATATCCGGTTGAGCCAATACCGGAGCAGTGGTCAATAATATCTTCAATTGTTCAAAAGCTTCTTTACACTTGGAAGACCAATTGAACTTAATATCATTCTTCAATAAACTTGTGATTGGCTTCACAAGCTTAGAAAAATCTGGTATGAATCTGCGTAATATCCCGCCAGTCCAAGGAAACTTCGAACTTGATGAACAGTGGTTGGGGGTTTCCACTCTAAAATGTCCTTGACTTTACTGGGATCTACCGCAATCCCCCTGGCAGATAGAACATGTCCCAAAAATTGAATTTCCTCCAGCCAAAACGCGCATTTGCTGAACTTGGCATACAACTGATGTTCCCTCAGGCGCGTTAACACGATCCATAAATGTTGAGCATGCTCCTCTTCATTCTTGGAATATATTAGAATATCGTCAATGAAGAC
Organism: Zea luxurians; assembly: GCA_029449295.1. Classification (NCBI taxonomy): domain Eukaryota; kingdom Viridiplantae; phylum Streptophyta; class Magnoliopsida; order Poales; family Poaceae; genus Zea; species Zea luxurians. Next base: position 52,113,152 of record JAOPSE010000023.1, read on the forward strand.
CACCACAAACTTTTCTAGCTCGGGCATGAACACCGAGTTCATTAAATATGTGAAGTGGGCCGGAGCACTTGTTAACCCGAATGACATTACCAGGTATTCAAATAACCCATACCGCGTAGTGAACGAGGTCTTTGGTATATCCTCGGCCCGAATACGGATCTGATGATAGCCCGATCGGAGATCAATTTTGGAGAATACCCTCGCCCCGGTCAGTTGATCAAATAAAATGTCAATCCTCGAAAGAGGGTACTTGTTCTTGATAGTGACCTCATACAGGGGTCGATAATCCACACACATCCGTAAAGTTTGATCCTTCTTCTTAACGAATATGGCTGGACAACCCCATGGTGACGAGCTTGGCCGGATGAATCCTTTCTCTAAGAGATCTTGTAATTGAATCTTCAGTTCTGCCAACTCATTTGGAGGCATACGGTACGATCTTCGAGAAATGGGAGCCGTACCGGGCTTCAACTCAATTACAAACTCTACATCCCTTTCAGGTGGCAATCTAGGCAAATCCTCTGGAAAGACATCGGGAAACTCGCATACTACCGGAATATCCTTGATTTCCGGTATAATAGCTTCATAAACTCTGCCAGTAGTTTTGGTTGAAATGGGAATAGGCAAAAGAATTTCTTCTTGATTATGACTCAACCTGATAGTTCTTTGATCAGTGTTGAGGGTTGCTTTATGTTTGGCCAACCAATTCATACCCAAAATAACATCTATGTCTTGGCCTTTCAGAACGATCATATTGGTAGGAAAGTCCCGTCCGGCCAATGTTACGGGCACTTGATAGGCCACTTCTCTAGTAAAGATTTGTCCCCCAGGTGAGTGAATTTTAAATCCCTCCTTTGATTCATGGCATGGAATGTGATGTTGCTCCACAAATTTCTTGCTAATGAATGTATGCGAAGCACCAGAATCAAAGAGAACGACTGCAGGATGATTGGCCACGAGGAACATACCCATCATTACCGGCTCCCCGTCCGGTGTAGTGGCCACTTGTGTATAATAGATGCGTCCCGTCTTCTTGGTATTTTTGCCCGAAGTTTTTCCCTTAACTTGAGATGAATTCCTAGATCCTTGTTGATTATTTGATTGGTTCTGCTTTGGATAAGGGCAATCCTTGATGAAATGTCCAGATTTGCCACAATTGAAACATCCAGTCGACGAGCTGGGCAGAGCAGGGAATCGAGTGCCTGGGGCACCCGGCTGACTTGGGGCAGTGGGGGCATTATTGGGACGAATAAATATTGGTTGCTTAAAAGGGAAGGAGGGTACACGAGAACGATTCTGGCTGGAAGGCTAGAGAACAAACCGTTGCCTTTTCACCGGGCCCTGACTAGGCCTGTCTCCTCCAAATCCCTTAGATTTTCCAACACCTGCATACTTTGCTTCTACTGCCAATGCTGTACTGACAACTCTTCCATAAGTAAGATCTATGCAGGTTGCCATTTTTCTTTGCAGTTGATCATTTAGACCTCTCATAAAACAATTCTTCTTTTTCAGATCAGTGTTCACCTGATCGATTGCATACTGCGACAGATGATTGTACTTATTGAGATACTGATTAACAGTATCCCCTCCTTGTTTTAGCTTCATAAATTCTTCTTGCTTCATGTGAAGAACACCTTCAGGTATATAATGCTCGCGGAAGGCTACTTTGAATTCTTCCCAGGTTATTTGATGATTGGCCGGTTGAACGGCCACGAAATTTCCCCACCAGGTGCTGGCAGGGTCGCGTAGTTGCTGGGCTGCAAATAAAGGCTTCTGGGTCTCTGAACAACGCAGAAGTCCAAATTTTTGCTCAATAACCCGAATCCATTCATCGGCTTCTAACGGGTCTTCAGCTTTAATAAACAAGGGTGGACGTGTCTCTGAGAAGTCCAAATAAGAAGTTTCGCGGGGGCCCTGTTGATAACCCCGCCCACCTTGCTGCTGGAACTGTTGACCCGCCATCTCTCTCAGAAAACGGGTATTATCAGCGGTCGCATTCACTAAGGCGGCAATCGCCTCGACCAGTGTGGGAGGAACAGGAGGTGGATTTGGGGTAGACTCCCTCCCACTGGAGGTTCCAGCTGCGTCCTGGGATCAGGTCTTGGACGACATCTGTGGCAACAAACATTTGAAAACAAATATAATATGCCAAAGACAAAACCATCCAATTTACATTACCAAAAAGAGCAAAGTACAGACTCGATTTTTTTACAACAGGATACATTACCCAGTATACAATAGCACCACCTTTTATACAATAGTACAACCTACAATACACTACTTCTATTATTACAACACTATTCCTGCTTTTGGTTGCTACTGGTAGCCTCGTCGTCGGGTGTGGGAGACCATTCATCGACCAGCCTCATAGAAGGAGGGGGCTTAAAAAGGTCTAGCTCACCACCAAGTGCTTCTCCCGCAACGTGCGAGGGTCCGGCTTCCGACCCGACAGGATCCATAGGGGCACTGGGATGTAGTTGCGAATACAGTACATGGACTTCCTCATGTAGGGTATTGCAATATGCCTGCAGATTGTCAATGGCAGTGCTAAGTTCGTCGACTCGAGCTCGAGCCTTTGATGCCTTAGCCCAAGCCACTGAACGAGACTGTACCGCCCAGTCGAGCGCTAAATCCCGATCAGCAAGCTGATCCTGTAGACGGCAGATGTGACTCCTCAACTCGTTTATCCTGTCGCCATCCGCGACCCACATGCTGGTCCTGCGTTGCAGTTCTGTTTGAAGCTGTTTCACGCGGGCTTCGAGATCCCTAATTGGATCGTTTCTTCCGCTACTACTATCCTCATCCCGTGGGGCAAGTTGGTGACGAGGTACTCCAATTGGGCCTGTTGACTTACGTGCGGTCTTCCTCGTGCGCGGCGACATTTCTCTAGGGGGAAATTTTATTAGTATAATTCTTAGCATGATGCATGTGTAATTACAGAATCAACTTTAGTTGATTCATACCTTTATACATTGCACTCCTCCTATCTGGTCTTTCATATAGATTCTTCAGATATGGGGGATAAGAATAGAAGAAATCTTTCTAGGTGAGTTTTTAGAAAATCCTTTTGAAGATGCCTCATAATATCTGCAAAGAAGGGCTTCGCTCCGATACCAGCTGTGACGGAACCTCCCAAGTCATTAGGCCCACCTACAGTTGTCCTTGTCCAACAGACATCGGACAACCCTGTAGATGTTCCTGAATCGCTTGACAAGTTCGGTATCTTTTCTTACCTTTCTAGGAACGTTTCACCCATCTTGCAGACATTACAGAACATCAGAGATATCGAAAAGCGGAAGTGATTACATAAACTTACATTTATTTAAAAAGTAAGATCAAGTTGCTTATTACAGACCAAAGTTATAAACGAGTGCTGAGTAGTGTTATTACATAACCAAGGGAGGCAAAACTCCTCCCGAAAAGTTTTTACATAAAAGTTTCTTATGGAGGACCCTGTCCTCCCGCATCTTCACTCTTGTTTTTCCTCATGTGGAACCACCTTGGTACAGAAGCAACAGAAATCTGCTGCTTCCTCACCTAAAAACAACAAGGGAATAAACCCTGAGTATGGAATTACTCAGCAAGTCTTACCCGACTAAAGAAAAGACTCTCAAGGGTATGCTGGTTATACGGGGGTCAAGGTAAGGTATCTCAAGATCAAAGACTCTGTTGTTGCAAAAATGCTTACTAAAAGTGGATCCTTAAAAATCCAATTTTATTGTCAAGTTAGGTAAACTTACCTACATCTAGAGTTCTTTCTAACCTAGTTCAAACACTTATCCTGAACTAGCCAAGTTCTTAATTCTTCCTTCATCTTCACTGGATTGCTACGTGTAAGTCAGTGACCAAGTCTTCATAACCGCGAAGGTACGGTGATCCGAATCGATTATACTCAGCTGAGGATTTCCAATCACACGACATATGTAGCACTTAACCCTTGCATATGTCAACCCGCCACCGGGGTTCTTAAGATCAGATCAGGTTCACGCAAACCGAGAGCATAGATACACCACCGTCCAGCCTCTTGCTACGGAGGGTACACGCTACTCTCGCCACCGCTCCACGCCCATTTCGTGTTATCTTATTCTGGCCTTAGTCTGCCCGAGGCAAGGCTTACCCATGATGAGGCATGTGACCAGTTAAAGGGTCCTCGGTCATCAAGCCTACATCGAGATGGTCCTTAATCGACTCAGGCGGAGACACTACCCCGAGACTCTCTTCTCGTGCAAGTCACCCGCCCGGTCTCAGCTTAATCATTTAAACCCAAAAACTTGGTACCTGTCAGAGGTACATCTTTTCTAATGTTGAATCCATCACGACCGTGATGGATTCACCATCAAGTTTTATTTGCAAAAACATCCCTCCCACTTTGCCAATCATCTTTTGTAAAAAAAACCTTTTATTTTTGCTAAAGCAATACTAAGCATAGTAAAACCTTTTGTAAAAACAGGGTTTCAAGGGAGGTAATCAAAAATCAAGGAAGGTAATGCAGGGATTGTTTAAGCATTCAACTCTTATCACCTAATGCATCAATCAAGTGAGAAATATTTTAAAAACATCAAGGAAAGTGGCAAATGCACCGGGGCTTGCCTTCGTTAGTAGGTGAGTCAGGCTCAGGCCCACAGATGTCAAAGTAGAGACAAGACCCTGCCTGAGAGTCTAAAGGTGGTGGTGCCTTCTCTTCAGTCACTTCAATTTCTTCTTCGTTTTCTAAACATAACCACATATATGTATATAAGAATGAATGCCATGTAATGCTCATGAGAGTGCAAAGGTAATAAGAACTTATTATCTAAGGTCTTGAATACAATTTTCCTTCACGGAACTCCGAGAACTTAGGGTTTCCGGAGTCAGTAAAGGAGTTCATAGAGCAGGGGTGGGGGTTTTGGGTTCTAGTTATCAAACAAGGTCCAAATCAACCCAAACTCTACCCAAGGCTTCTAAATGATGTGTAGGGCTTATATAAAAAAGTTTGGACATTTTTGGAATTATCATATGTTTTCTAAAAATCCAGAACTAATACTTTAAACTACTTTAAATGCCTTAGAATTCCTTATTTAACCTAAAAATCATGAAACTATTTTTATTAAATAATATGGAAAATAAGAAGTCTAGGAAAATTTGTTTGACATTTTTAGGATTTTTCTCCAATTTTCTACAAGTTATTTGGTTCTGGAGTAAAAAAAAGAAAAGGTAGCAACAGTAGTGGGCTGATTTCAGCCCAGCCGGCCCAGATCCAGACAGAAGCGCGCCCGCGCCCGCGCCCGCTCTGGCGGCTTTGCGAAAAGGACCTTGGGGTTTTGATTAATTGGAAACTAGTTTCCTTACTGTTCTTCTGTGTCACTGACAGTTTGCAGTATAGTCCCTGGATTTCTATTTCTCTACACCGACTGGCCCACGACGGCGCTCAGCACGGAGAGCTCAACTCCGACGAGCTAGACCGGCCGGAGGGGGCCAAGACTGGCGCCCCGCTTCGGACTAAACCAAATCCAGGACCTAGAGAGTATTTCCCCCAACCTAATTGCACAAATGGTGACCTATTCAAGCCTGCCCACGAGAACCGCGAAGGCCATGAGCATTTGATCGCGTTCCCGTTGATTGATGGTCTCTTCGCTCGAATTGGTGACTCAGTAAGCATCACAGAGCTATGCAAGTGCTCAAACGAGGGAGAGAGAGAGATGAACTGACCGGAAAGGGGGCTGGCCACGGGGAGGTTTGTTTCGCGGTGTTCTTCGACTGATTTGGGGGAAATCTCAAATTCGAGCTCTCGGTTGCAAGACTGGAGGCAATACTGGTTGATGTAGTGCGTGATGATATTGCGAAGCTAACAGTGGGCTTAATTTATAGGTTCAGCGAGTGGTGACCATGAATTTGGGCGCTGACGCGCGGCGGCCGGAGGTGAAGACGAACGCGGGTGCGGTGAATACGTGTGTAGTGTCGTGGCAGTAAGTCCGATGGTCGACGGGAAGCTAGAGGGAGTCACGGCGGTGCGATGGCAAGGTTGGGACACGCGGCGCAAGGCCGGAGAACGGCGGTTCACCGGCGAGCTTATCGGCTCAAGCCGCAGGGTAGAGGGGAAGTAAGGGGGGGGATCACCAGAGTGGAGTCCAGCTCACCGGCGGCGAAGATTCCCACCCCCGCGATGTTATCCGTTAGTCTCCAGCGCGAATCCGGGCGGCGGCAGCACGAATCCTTGCGCAGGGAGGTCACCGGCGATGAGCGAGCAGCGCTGGCAGTCTGATCTTTATCAGGCTACTGTACCATTGAAGTGGGATTCAGTTGGCCTGACAGTCAAACTTGGAGCCAATTTTGCTCTCGATTTCCAATGACCACTCATGCCAAGCTCTGCAGCAAAGTTGTAGAGCAATATGCTATCTACAACATTGCCATATGGTGTTGCCACAAAAAGCCATTAGATCATACTCGAAATTGGGCTTGAAGTTGATGTCAGTTCAGTGTTAGCCTGATTTCAGACTTTTAGCAGTCTGACAGCCCACTTTGGAGCATGATTATCTTCAATTTATTCTTAACAACTGAGCTTATATCCTTAAGCAAAGTTGTTCACCTTTGTTTAGTCTACAAGTTTGATGTGGTGACCTAGGGCAAAAACCCTATGATTAAAAAGTTATAAGGCTCCAAAGTTGAGCTGACTACACTGAAATTCAGACTTAGACTATTTGGGACTTAAGAGTGATTTTTGCAAATAGACCCAAAACTTAGGGTTTAACTTGCAAATTCACATATGAGTGACCCAAATGCACTCTAGGTGTGTCAAACATATGCAATGCCAATGTTTATGATGTCATGCTCAAGTTTTTAGTTATAGTAACACCAGGGGTGTTACAGTTCAGTCTCGTTCAGTGGCTTGGGCTAAGGAAGCAAAGGCTCGAGCCCGAGTCGAAGAACTTAGCGCTGCCATTGACAACCTACAGGCGTATTGCAATACCCTACATGAGGAAGTCCATGTACTGTATTTGCAACTACACCCCAGTGCACCTACGGATCCTGTCGGGTCGGAAGCCGGACCCTCGCATGTTGCGGGAGAAGCGCATGGTGGTGAGTTGGACCTTTTTAGGCCCCTCCTTCTATGAGGCTGGTCGATGAATGGTCTCCCACACCTGACGACGAGGCTGCCAGAAGCAACCGAAAGCAGGAATAGTGGTGTAGTAGTAGTAGAAATAGAAATAGTGCATTGTATAATAGGTTGTACTATTGTATAATGGGTAATGTACTCCTGTTGTATAAAATCGAGTCTGTATCATTACTCTTGTCAGTAATGTAAATCGGATGGTTTTTCTTTGGCATATTATATTTGTTTCCAAATGTTTGTTGCCACAGATGCCGTCCAAGACCCGATCATAGGATGCAGCTGGAACCTCCAGTGGGAGGGAGTCTACCCCAAATCCACCTTCTGTCCCTCCCACACTTGCCGAGGCAATTGCTACCTTGGTAAATGCAACCGCGGATAATACCTGTTTTCTGAGAGAAATGGCGGGTCAACAGTTTCAACAACAAGGCGGGCGGGGTTATCAACAGGGCCCCCGTGAAACCTCTTACTTGGACTTCTTAGAGACACGTCCACCCCTGTTTGTCAAAGCCGAAGACCCATTAGAGGCAGACGAATGGATTCGTGTCATCGAGCAAAAGTTCGGACTTCTGCGATGTTCGGAAACTCAGAAGCCCTTATTCGCAGCCCAGCAACTGCGCGGCCCTGCCAGCACCTGGTGGGGAAATTTCGTGGCCGTTCAACCGGCCAATCATCAGATAACGTGGGAAGAATTTAAGGTGGCCTTCCGCGAACACTATATCCCAGAAGGTGTCCTTCACATGAAGCAAGAAGAATTTATGAAGCTGAAGCAAGGAGGGGATACTGTTAATCAGTATCTCAATAAGTTCAATCATTTGTCGCAGTATGCAATCGATTAAGTGAACACCGACCTGAAGAAGAAGAATTGTTTTATGAGAGGATTAAATGATCGACTGCAAAGAAAGATGGCAACCTGCATAGGTCTTACTTATGGAAGAGCTGTCAGTACAACATTGGCAGTAGAAGCGAAGTATGCAGGCGTCGGAAAATCTAAGGGATTTGGAGGTGACAGGCCTAGTCAGGGCCCGGTGAAAAGGCAACGGTTTGTTATCCGGCCTTCCAACCAGAATCGCTCTTTCTCTCGTCCACCCTCCTTCCCTTTTAAGCAACCAATATTTATTCGTCCCAATAATGCCCCCACTGCACCAAGTCAGCCGGGTGCCCCAGGCACTCGATTCCCTGCTCTTCCCAGTTCATCGACTGGATGTTTCAATTGTGGAAAATCTGGGCATTTCATCAAAGATTGCCCTTATCCAAAGCAGAACCAGTCAAATAATCAGCAAGGATCTGGGAATTCATCTCAAGTCAAGGGAAATACTTCGGGCAAAAATACAAAGAAGACATGACGCATATATTATACGCAAGTGGCCACTACGCCGGATGGTGATCCGGTCATGATGGGTACGTTCCTTGTGGCCAATCATCCTGCAGTCATTCTCTTTGATTCTGAAGCTTCGCATACATTCATTAGCAAGAAATTTGTGGAGCAACATTGCATTTCATGCTATGAATCAAAAGAAGGGTTTAAAATTCACTCACCTGGGGGACAAATCTTTACTAGAGAAGTGGCCTATCAAGTGCCTGTATCATTGGCCGGACGGGACTTTCCTACTAATATGATCGTTCTGAAAGGCCAAGACATAGATGTCATTTTGGGCATGAATTGGTTGGCCAAACATAAAGCAACCCTCAACACTGATCAAAGAACTATCAGGTTGAGTCATAATCAAGAGGAAATTCTATTACCTATCCCCATTCCAACCAAAGCTACTGGCAGAGTTTATGAAGCCATTATACCGGAAATCAAGGATATTCCGGTAGTATGCGAGTTTCCCGATGTCTTTCCAGAGGATTTGCCTGGATTGCCACCTAAAAGGGATGTAGAGTTTGTAATTGAGTTGAAGCCCGGTACGGCTCCCATTTCTCGAAGATCGTACCGTATGCCTCCAAATGAGCTAGCGGAACTAAAGATTCAGTTACAAGATCTACTATCAAAAGGATTCATCCGGCCAAGCTCGTCACCATAGGGTTGCCCAGCCATATTCGTTAAAAAGAAGGATCAAACTTTACGGATGTGTGTGGATTATCGACCCCTAAATGAGGTCACTATCAAGAACAAGTACCCTCTTCCGAGGATTGACATTTTATTTGATCAACTAACCGGGGCGAGGGTGTTCTCCAAGATTGATCTTAGATCGGGCTATCATCAGATTCGTATTCGGCCCGAGGATATACCAAAGACCGCATTCACTATGCGGTATGGGTTATTCGAGTACCTGGTAATGTCTTTCGGACTGACAAATGCTCCTGCCCACTTCACTTATTTGATGAACTCAGTTTTCATGCCCGAGCTAGACAAGTTTGTGGTGGTCTTCATTGACGATATTCTAATTTATTCCAAGAATGAAGAGGAGCATGCTCAACACTTACGGGTCATTTTGACGCGCCTAAGAGAACATCAACTATATGCCAAATTCAGCAAATGCGCGTTTTGGTTGGAAGAAATTCAATTTCTGGGACATGTGTTATCTGCCAGGGGGATTGCGGTAGATCCCAGCAAAGTCAAGGACATTTTGGAGTAGAAACCCCCAACCACTGTTCATCAAGTCCGAAGTTTCCTTGGACTGGCTGGCTATTACCGCCGATTTATACCAGATTTTTCTAAACTTGTGAAGCCAATCACAAGTCTATTGAAGAATGATACTAAATTCAATTGGTCTTCCGACTGTAATGAAGCTTTTGAGAAATTGAAGATATTATTAACCACTGCTCAGGTATTGGCTCAACCAGATATTAACAAGCCATTTGATGTGTATTGTGACGCATCAGGCAGTGGTCTCGGCTGTGTGTTAATGCAAGAAGGCCGAGTAATCGCGTATGCTTCAAGGCAGTTGCTCCGGCATGAGGAGCATTATCTAACTCATGATCTGGAGCTAGCTGTAGTGGTTCATGCTCTAATGATTTGGCGTCATTATTTGCTGGGTAATATCTGTCACATTTATACAGATCATAAAAGCTTGAAGTATATCTTCACCCAGTCAGAGTTGAACATGAGACAAAGGCGATGGCTTGAGCTTATCAAGGATTATGAACTGGAAATTCATTATCACCCAGGCAAGGCCAATGTAGTGGCAGATGCACTTAGCCATAAGGTTTCCTGTCACTGTCTTACGGTAAAGGCCTCTGACAATACACTATGCCAGGAAATGGAAAATCTAAACCTGGGTATGATTCAGCATGGAACTTCAAATCACTTGAAGCTTGAGTCAATCCTTCTACAACGGATAATTGATGCTCAAAGGGATAATGAGGGTATGAAACACATTCATGAGAAGATAAGGGCTGGAAAAGCCAAATGTTTCAAAGAAGACGATCAAGGCACTGTATGGTTCAATAACCGCGTAGTTGTGCCGAAGAATGAAGAGCTCCGCCAGCAAATTCTGGATGAGGCACATCTTAGTCGCTATTCTATTCATCCCGGAAGCACTAAGATGTACCAAGATCTGAAACATCATTATTGGTGGACAAAGATGAAGATCGAGATTGCACGTTATGTGGCTAGATGTGACACCTCTAGACGTGTCAAGGCCATACATCTAAAGGCTGCTGGTCCATTACAGTCTCTACCAATACCAACATGGAAATGGAAAGACATAAGTATGGACTTTATTGTGGGATTGCCCAGGACCGCAAAGGGGTACGACTCTATCTGGGTTATTATTGATCGGCTCACGAAAATTGCTCACTTTCTGCCAGTCAAGACATATTACCCGGTTCTTACCTATGCGGAATTATACATTGCTCGCATTCTCAGTTTGCACGGTGTTCCAAAAACTATAGTGTCGGATCGTGGACCTCAATTCGTATCCAAATTTTGGGAAGAACTTCATAAATCCCTGGGTACTAAATTGCTCCACAGTTCGGCCTATCATCCTCAAACAAGTGGGCAGACTGAGAGGGTCAATCAAATACTTGAAGACATGTTGCGGGCATGTGTTCTGGACTTCTCACAAAAATGGGATGAATGTTTGCCCTTAGCGGAGTTTTCATATAATAATAGCTATCAAGAAAGTATCAAGATGGAACCCTTTGAAGCCTTATATGGACGACGATGTCGCACTCCGCTAAATTGGTCTAAACCTGGTGAAAGGTACTTCTTCAGGCCAGATATGGTGAAAGAGACCGAAGAAAAGGTTCAGAAAATAATTCATAATATGAAGAAAGCCCAAGCTCGTCAAAAGAGTTATGCAGACAAACGGCGAATGCCCTTGTATTTTCTTGAAGGGGACTATGTCTACCTGAAGGTTTCACCAATGAAGGGTGTATCGCGTTTCGGGGTTAAAGGGAAGCTTACACCTAGGTACATTGGTCGATTCCCTATACTTGAAAGATATGGGCCAGTGGCGTATCGACTTCAACTACCCGAAACCTTGTCTGCTGTACATAATGTGTTCCATGTGTCACATTTGAAGAAATGTCTTCGGGTACCAGATCGAACCATTGAAGTGACAGATGTTGTCCTCGAACCGGACTTGACATATTCTGAGCACCCTATTCGAGTCTTGGATCAAAAGGACAGGGTTACCCGGAGAAAAACTCTCAAGTTTTACAAGATACAATGGAACCAACATTCTGAAGACGAGGCTACTTGGGAAACTCGAGACTTCTTAGACAAGAATTTCCCAGGCTTTTTAGCCTCATGTAATTTGTAAAGTGTGTATAGTTGTTGTAATAAAAGAGTAAGCCCCACACCACCCCTGCCTTGTACTAGAAATAAGGAAATAAGAATGTGACACATTTCCTTTTCCATTACTTACCCTAGGACTTTTAATCTCGGGATGAGATTCTTTTATGGGGGGAAGGAAGTAACACCCCTGGTGTTACTGCAACTAAAACTTGAGCATGGCATCATAAACATTGGCATTGCATATGTTTGACACACCTAGAGTGCATTCACTAGGTAAAAACTTCAAAACAAGTTGTATGGTTATAGCATTTTGCAAATAGAACCCTGGATAGGGAACTTAACCCTAAGTAGGGATTAAAGGGGGTAAAACCTAACCCAAATTGAGAAAACCTAAAAGCTTTAGGGGAATAGTCATAAAATGTTCCCAAGAATGAACTTGAATCACATTTATACCCCTGGGATACCAAAAACCCCCATTTGAACCCTGGAAAACCCTAAGTCCAAACCCTAGGGGCCTATGTGCAAAAATTGTGCACATTTGGACTAAAGTGTAAAAACTACAATGTTAAAGCATATTAAGTCCTTTGGTTCACAAATATGTGAATTTGCAAGTTAAACCCTAAGTTTTGGGTTTATTTGCAAAAATCATTTCTTTAGCACTATATGGCCTAAGTCTGAATTTCACGGTTTTGGGCTCAACTTTGGAGCCTTGCAACTTTCAAATTATAGGGTTTTTGCCCTAGGGCACCACATCAAAGTTGTAGAGCAAACAAAGGAGAACAATTTTGCTTAGGATGTGAGCTCAGTTGTTAAGAATAATTTAGAGATAATTAAGCCCAAAGTTGGGCTGTCAGACTACTTAAAGTCTGAAATCAGACTGATAGTGGACTGATATGAACTTCAAGCCCAATTTCAAGTATGATCCAGTGGCTTTTTGTGGCAGCACAATATAGCAATGTTGTAGATGGTATATTGCTCTACAATTTTGCTGCAGAGTGTTGATCATGTTGCCATATGAATCTGGGAGAAAATGGAGCTCCATGATGCTCTGTCAGGTCGACTGAATGGCGATCGCCATGGTACAGTACCTGGCTGGGATCAGACCGTCAGCACCCAAAAGATCTCACCGCCAATGAGTCTCGCCGTGATTCGTGTCACCGGTGCCAGGATTCACACTCGGGGTGGATGGATAACGTCGCGGGGTAAAGGATCCTCGCCGTCGGTGAGCTAGAGGTCACTCCGGTGACTCACCGCCGCACCCTTCTGCTTTGCGGCTGGAGCAGATTGGCTCGCCGATGAACCGCCGCCTCTCGGCCTTGTGCCACATGGCTTTGCCTTTCCACCGCGTCGCCGTGACTCGCTATGGCCGTCCCATCGTCGCCGGTGAGGTCGCCACGACGGTGGACACGAATTCATGCACGCCAGTAACTCCCTGCCTTTCCGACCGTCGCGCATTCCCCATTGAAATTCCAGGCCACCGCTTGCGAGCACTATAAATTGAGCCCGCGGCTAACTTCGCAACATCATCACCCACCCAGCCACCGAGAATCGCTAGCAATCGTGCACCAATGAGCTTGAATTTCGGGTTTTCCCCAAATCAAGTTTCCGCCACCCCAAAACCAACCTCACCGCGGCCAGCCCCATTCCGGTCAGTTCATCCTCCTCTCTCCCTCGTTTGAGCCTTCTCATAACTCTGTGATGCTTGTCGAACCACCAATTTGCACGGAGTAGCCTTAGATCACCGGGAACACCTTCTTCCGTCCGCAACACTCTCGATCACCGTGGCTAAGGCTAATTAGTTGGTCATTAGTGAAATTAGGTTGGGGGAAAGGTTTGGGATGGGTCCAATTCCGTGTCCATCGCTCAGGAGCCCTAGTCGTTGCCCCATTCGGCCGGTCCAGGAGCTCGCCGGAGCTCGGCTGCGTGCGACGCCGTCGTGGACCCAGCGCTGCGAAGAAATAGAAACCGGAGGGCTCTTCTGCAAACCGTCAGCGACTCAGTGTAATAGTGATAGAACCCAGTTATGGTTAGCCAAGAACCCGAGGCCCTTTTTGCAAAACAGCCAGCACGCGCGCGGGCGCGGGCGCATTTCCCCTGGACCTGGGCCATTGAAAATAGATTGAGCCCAGCACTGTTTAACCTTTTTCCTTTTCTTTTTCAGTAGAACTTTAGAAATCTATAGAAAATTATAGAAAAATCCTAAAATTGTCAAACCAATATTCCTAGGCTTCTTATTTTACATAGTATTTAATAAAAATAATTTCATGATTTTTATATTAAATAAGGAATTTTGGGGTATTTAAAATAGCCTAAAGCATTGATTCTGGACTTTTAGAAAATAGATAATAAGGCCAAAAATGATCAAACTTTTTATATAAGCTCTACACATTATTTAGAAGCCTTGTGTAGAGTTTGATTTGATTTGAACCTTGTTTGATAACTAGAACCCAAAACCCCCACCCCTGCCCTTTGAACTCCTTTACTGACTCCGGAAACCCTAAGTTCTCAGAGTTCCGTGAAGGAAAATTGTATTCAAGACTTTAAATAATAAATTCTTATTATCTTTGCACTCTCATGAGCATTACATGGCATTCATTCTTATATACACATGCGTATAGAAAACGAAGAAGAGGTCGAAGTGACTGAAGAGAAGACACCACCACCTTTGGAATCTCAGGCAGGGACTTATCTCTACTTTGACATCTGCGGGCCCAAGCCTGACTCACCTACTAACGAAGGCAAGCCCCGGTGCATATACCACCTTCCTTGATGTTTTTAAAATCTTTCTCACTTGATTGATGCATTAGGTGATAAGGAGTTGAATGCTTAAACAATTCCTGCATTACCTTCCTTGATCTTTGATTACCTACCTTGATACCCTGTTTTACAAAAGGTTTTTTACCATGCTTAGTATTGCTCTAGCAAAACAAAAGGTTTTGTTTTACAAAAGATGATTGGCAAAGTGGGTGGGATGTTTTTGAAAATAAAACTTGATGGTGGATCCATCATGGCCGTGATGGGTTCAACATCGGAAAAGATGTACCTCTGCCAGGTACCAAGTTTTTGGGTTTAAATGATTAAGCTGAGACCAGACGGGTGACTTGCACGAGAAGAGAGTCTCGGTGTAGTGTCTCCGTCTGAGTTGATTAAGTACCGTCTCGATGTAGGCTTGATGACCGAGGACCCTTTAACTGGTCACATGCCTCGTCATGGGTAAGCCTTGCCTCGGGCAGACTAAGGCCAGAATAAGATAACACGAAATGGGCGTGGAGCAGTGGCGAGAGTAGCGTGTACCCTCCGTAGCAAGAGGCTGGACGGTGGTGTATCTGTGCTCTCGGTTCGCGTGAACCTGATCTGGTCTTAAGAACCCCGGTGGTGGGTTGACATATGCAAGGGTTAAGTGCTACATATGTCGTGTGATTGGAGATCCTCAGCTGAGTATAATCGATTCGGATCGCCGTACCTTCGCGGTTATGAAGACTTGGTCACTGACCTATACGTAGAATTCCACTAAAGATGAAGGGATTGATGAGAAACTGGCTAGTGCAGGACAAGTGTCTGAACTAGAGTAGAAAGAACTCTAGATGCAGGTAATTTTACTAACTTGACAATAAAACTGGATTTTTAAGGATCCACTTTAGTAAGCATTTATGCAAAACAGAGTCTTTGATCATTGAGGAACCTTACCTTGACTCCCTGATAACCAGCATACCCTTGAGAGTCTTTTCTTTAGTCGGGTAAGACTTGCTGAGTAATTCCATACTCAGGGTTTTATTCCCTATTGTTTTTAGGTGAGGAAGCAGCAAATTTTTGTTGCTTTTGTACCAAGGTGGTTCCACATGAAGAAAAACAAGAGTGAAGCTGCGGGAGGACATGGTCCTCCATAAAAACTTTTATGTAAGAACTTACTTGGAGGAGTTTCTGCCCCCCTTGGTATTGTAATAATACTACTCAGCACTCGTTTTATAACTCTGGTCTGTAATAAGTAACTTGATCTTACTTTCTAAATAAATGTAAGTTTATGTAATCGCTTCTGCATTTCTATATCTCCGATGTTCTGTAATGTCTGCAAGACGGGTGAAACGTTCCTGGAAAGGTAAGAAAGAAGATACCGAACTTGTCAAGTGATTCAGGAACATCTACAGGGTTGTCTGATGTCTGTTGGACAAGGACAACTGTAGGTGGGCCTAATGACTTGGGAGGTTCCATCACAGTCATCCCCCAACGTTTGCTCACTCTTCTGACCCTATGGATGCTGAAGACTGGCTGCGCACTGTGGAGCGGGAGTTGCATACCGCTCAATGTGATGACAGGGAGAAAGTTCTGTATGGTCCCCGTCTGTTGAGAGGAACGACCCAGTATTGGTGGGAATCCTATCTCGCCACTCATGCTAACCCCGACACCATCACCTGGGAAGAGTTCAGAGATAGCTTTCGTCAGTACCATGTTCCTGCAGGTCTGATGACAGTGAAGAAGGAGGAGTTCCTGGCCCTCAAGCAAGGGTCATCGTCTGTCAGTGAGTACGGGGACAAGTTTCTGTAGTTGTCTTGCTATGCTCCTGAGGATGTCAACACAGATGCCAAGAGACAGTATCGCTTCTTAAGAGGCTTAGTTGACCCTTTGCAGTACCAGCTGATGAATCATACCTTCCCGATATTCCAGCACCTGATTGACAGAGCAATCATGATAGAGAGGAAGTGCAAGGAGATGGAGGATCGCAAGCGCAAGATCAGTGGACCTCAGCCTAGAAGCAGCAATCGTCCTCGTTTCTCAAGCAATCAACCTCAATAGTTCAGGCAGAACCAGCGTCCACCTCAGCAGCAGGAGTTTCAAAGGCAGTTTCCTCAGCATCAGCATCAGAATTGCCAGAACAATCAGTCAGGAGGAGGTCAGTTCCAGAGGAAGAATCAGCAGGCACCTCGTCTTCCTGCCCCAGCAAACCAGCAGAACAGTCAGGCAGCGCCAGCTCAGGTTGGAAACAGAGCATGTTTCCACTGTGGAGAGCAAGGCCATTGGGTGATGCAATGTCCGAAGAAGGCAGCTCAGCAGCAGTCAGGCCCCAATGCCCCAGCAAAGCAGAATGTGTCTCAGCCTGGAGCAGGCAACCGCTCTCAGCCACGCTATAATCATGGGAGACTGAACCACTTGGAGGCTGAAACAGTTCAGGAGACCCCCGGCATGATAGTAGGTATATTTCCAGTCGACTCCCATATTGCAGAAGTGTTATTTGATACTGGAGCAACACATTCTTTCATTACTGCATCATGGGTAAAATCACATAATCTTCCAATAACTACCATGTCAACCCCCATTCAAATTGACTCAGCCGGTGGTAGAATTCGAACCGATAGCATTTGTTTGAATGTAAGTGTGGAAATAAGGGGGATATCGTTTCCCGCTAACCTTATAGTAATGGGTACTCAGGGAATAGATGTCATCCTGGGGATGAATTGGCTAGATAAGTATTAAGCAGTTATCAGTTGTGATAAGAGGACGATCAAGTTGGTGTCCCCACTAGGAGAGGAAGTGGTGACCGAATTAGTCTTGCCTGAGCCGAAGAAAGGAAGTTGTTATCAGATGGCTGTCGATAGCAGTGAAGCAGACCCAATTGAGAGTATCAAGGTTGCGTCTGAGTTCCCAGATGTGTTTCCAAAGGACTTACCAGGTATGCCACCAGAGCGGAAAGTTGAGTTTGCTATAGAGCTTCTTCCTGGAACTGCCCCCATCTTTAAGAGAGCTTACAGGATATCCGGACCGGAGTTGGTTGAACTTAAGAAGCAGATTGATGAGCTGTCAGAGAAAGGTTACATCCGGCCAAGCACCTTGCCTTGGACCGCCCCTGTCTTATTCGTGGAAAAGAAAGATGGCACCAAAAGGATGTGTATCGATTATCGGGCTCTGAATGAGGTCACCATCAAGAACAAGTACCCTTTGCCCAGAATAGAAGATCTATTCGACCAGTTGAGAGGAGCCAGCGTGTTCTCCAAGATAGATCTGAGGTCAGGTTATCATCAACTCAGAATTCGACCTTCAGACATTCCGAAGACGGCATTCATTACCAAGTATGGGTTGTATGAGTTCACTGTGTGTCTTTTGGTCTAACCAATGCACCGGCCTTCTTCATGAACTTGATGAACAGTGTATTCATGGACTATCTTGATAAGTTTGTGGTGGTATTTATTGATGATATTCTGATTTATTCTCAAAGCGAAGAAGATCATGCAAGTCATTTGAGGATGGTATTGCAGAGATTGCGAGAGCACCAGTTGTATGCAAAGTTAAGCAAGTGCGAGTTTTGGATCAGTGAAGTTCTGTTCTTGGGTCACATAATCAACAAAGAAGGATTGGTTGTGGATCCAAAGAAAGTGGCAGACATTCTGAACTAGAAAGCGCCAAAAGATGCTCGAGGAATCAAGAGCTTCATTGGAATGACCGGATATTATCGGCGATTCATCGAAGGGTTTTCGAAGATTGCGAAACCAATGACAGCTTTGCTAGGCAACAAGGTTGAGTTCAAGTGGACCCAAAAATGCCAAGAGGCCTTCGAAGCGCTGAAAGAGAAGTTGACTACAGCGCCTGTCTTAGTCTTGCCTGATGTGCACAAGCCCTTCTCGGTGTATTGCGATGCTTGTTACACCAGTTTGGGATGTGTGTTGATGCAAGAGGGAAGAGTTGTGGATTACTCATCTCGATAGCTGAAGGTTCATGAGAAGAATAACCCAATCCATGACCTAGAGTTGGCAGCAGTGGTTCACGCGCTGAAGACATGGAGGCACTATCTGTATGGGCAGAAATGTGATGTTTACACAGACCACAAGAGTCTGAAGTACATATTCACTCAGTCAGAGCTGAATATGAGGCAACGAAGATGGTTAGAGCTGATCAAAGACTATGAATTGGAGATTCATTAGCATCCAGGCAAAGCGAACGTAGTGGCAGATGCTTTGAGCAGGAAGAGTCAAGTCAATCTGATGGTCGCTCGTCCGATGCCTTATGAGTTGGCCAAAGAGTTTGACAGGTTGAGTCTCAGATTTCTGAACAACACGCGAGGAGTCACAATTGAGTTGGAACCTACCCTGGAGCGGGAAATCAAAGAAGCACAGAAGAATGATGAGAAGATCAGTGAGATCCGGTGACTGATTCTAGACTACAAAGGCAAAGATATTCGGGAAGATGCAGAAGGTGTGATATGGTTCAAGGATCGCTTGTGTGTTCCCAATGTCCAGTCCATTCGGGAGTTGATTCTCAAGGAAGCTCATGAGACAGCTTATTCGATTCACCCTGGTAGTGAGAAGATGTATCAGGATCTGAAGAAGAAATTCTGGTGGTACGGAATGAAGAGGGAAATCGCATAGCATGTGGCTATGTGTGATAGTTGTCGGTGGATCAAGGCAGAGCACCAGAGACCCGCTGGATTGTTGCAACCGTTGCAAATTCCTTAGTGGAAATGGGATGAAATCGGTATGGACTTCATAGTCGGATTGCCTCGCACTCAAGCCGGCTACGATTCCATTTGGGTAGTAGTGGACCGCTTAACCAAGTCAGCCCACTTCATACCTGTCAAGACCAACTACAGCAGTGCAGTATTGGCAGAGTTGTACATGTCTCGGATCGTTTGTCTTCATGGTGTGCCAAAGAAGATAGTGTCAGACCGAGGAACGCAGTTCACCTCTCATTTCTGGCAGCAGTTGCATGAAGCTTTGGGCACACATCTGAATTTCAGTTCAGCTTATCATCCGCAGACAGATGGTCAGACCGAAAGAACCAATCAAATTCTTGAAGACATGTTGAGAGCCTGTGCGTTGCAAGATCAGTCCGGATGGGACAAGAGATTACCTTATGCAAAATTCTCCTATAACAATAGTTACCAGGCCAACTTGAAGATGTCACCATTTCAGGCGCTTTACGGAAGGAGCTGTAGAACTCCATTGCAATGGGATCAGCCTGGAGAAAAGCAAGTGTTCGGGCCAGACATTTTGCTTGAAGCTGAAGAGAACATCAAGATGGTTCGAGAGAATCTGAAAATAGCGCAGTCAAGGCAGCGAAGCTATGCAGACACAAGAAGAAGAGATCTGAGTTTCGAGGTTGGAGATTTTGTCTATCTGAAAGTGTCACCAATCAGAGGAGTCAGAAGGTTCGGAGTTAAAGGCAAGCTAGCACCCCGCTACATTGGTTCGTATCAAATTCTCGCAAGGCGTGGAGAAGTGGCTTATCAGCTCAATTTGCCAGAAAATTTGTCTGCTGTGCATAATGTCTTTCATGTGTCTCAGTTGAAGAAGTGTCTGCGTGTGCCAGAAGAGTAGTTGCCAGTTCAAGGTCTTGAAGTCCAGGAGGACTTGACCTATGTTGAGAAGCCAACGCAAATCCTTGAGACCACAGACAGAGTCACCCGAAGGAAGACCATCAGAATGTGCAAAGTCAGATGGAATCATCACTCTGAGGAAGAAGCAACCTAGGAGCATGAGGATGATCTGATGGCCAAATACCCTGAGCTCTTTGCTAACCAACCCTGAATCTCGAGGGCGAGATTCTTTTAAGGGGGATAGGTTTGTAACGCCCCGAATTTTGGAGTTGAATTTTTTTTCCTTTCTTTGTTCGCCAAATTCGGGTGTTACCCTTTCCTTTTTCCTTTCCCCTCGCTAAGCCTTGACCTTTTCCAAAGTTTTAGCGAGACTCGGCTTGAGATCTCGTGTAAAGCAAAACCCTAGAAATATTTTTTTGGTTGCTGCACCATGCCGGACCTTGCATTTATTTTGATTGATCAAAAATATGAAAGCATTCATCTAGAAAATAGATATTAGAAAAAAAAGAAAATCTTTTTCTTTTCTCTCCCCTCCCTCTCCTCCCCTTTTGGCCCAGCCACCCCCCCTTGGCGTGCGGCCCAGCTGGCCAGCCGGCCCAAGCTGGCCTTGTCCCCCTCTCCCCTTCCCGCAATGGGCCTCGCGCTGGCCCAGCCGACCTCCCGGCCCAGCCGGCTTGCGGCCCAGCCACCCCCGCTAGCCCCCCGCTCTTCCACGCGTGGAGCGCTCAGCGATTGGAGAAGCCGCCGCCACCTCCCTCTGCGGGCCCCATCCGTCAGCCGTGCCCTCCCCAAAACCGCATCCCCCTTTCTCTCTCCTCCTCTCTACCCCCTAGTGCATGATTCTTTCTTCCTCTCCGCCTCGTCGCCGGTTGGACCCGCCCCGACGCCACCCGCCCGCGCCGTCACCACCCTTCCGTGGTGAGCCCCGGCTTCCCTTCTTCCTTCCCACGCCCCTTCTCCCCTCTCCCCTGCTCGCGCGACCTCGGCGGCCCGCGTCGCGGCCATGGCGCGGCTCGGCACACCGGCGTGTGGCCATGGCGCCCGTCACGCGCGGTTCGCGGCGGCCCCGACTCACCCTCGGCGCGCGCCCGCCTCGGCTCGGCGTCCTGTCCCGTCCCCAACTCGCCCGCGGCGTGGCTCGGTCCGGCCTCTGGTGCTCGACCATGGCGCGCGGCGCGGCATCCCGGCCTTGGCGCGGGGCGGCCCGCCCCGACCCCCCCTCCTCCCTCGCACCCGTCCGGCTGGCGCGGCCCGGCGTGCCCGCCAGCGGCCCCGGCTCGCCCGGCGCGGCGTGCCCGCCCACGGCCCCAGCGCGGCTCGGCGCGGCCAGAGCTTGGCCACGGTGGCCGGAGCTCGGCCATGGCGCCCGGCGCGGCCTGCCCGCGCGACTCGCCCTCGGCGTGCTCGCTGCTCGCGGCAGCACCCGACGCGGCATGCTGGCTCGGTCCAGCGCGCGGCTTCCTCGCGCCCGCGGCGCGGTGCGGCCCCTAGCGTGGCGCGCTCGCTGCTCGCGTCCGCGGCGCGGCGCGGCCCCCGGTGTGGCGCGTTCGCGGTCCCTGCCCGGCGTAGCGTGCGGCTAGCGACTCACTAGTTCGTTCGCTTGTCTGTGCAACGTTAGACGTCACGCTTAGTCATTTATCCTTTAGGTGCGAATTGTCGCGCGACGATGCTCTTCACCAATTAAAAGTGCTAGTACTAATGGGACTGTATCAAGAAGCGGCAATAACTAGGCGTGGATTAATTATGCTTAGATAATAACTATCTTTACACCTATATTAAATATCGGTTAATATAACTACATGATATAGAGCAGTTAAGTCCATTCTTCCACTTAGCACGAGTATAATGACTGTCAATCGTAATAGTGGTTATGTTAATTAATTGATGTAGTTAATCTTCTACCTTATTTGATGTTGATCAACTGAAAGCAGGGATGATTCTATTAGTGCATGTGACTAATCCTTGTTATTGGAACTAAGTGGAACTGGAGCACGTAACGGCTAGTTATGCATCTACCCGTAATACGCTTCGACTATAGATTTAACCACTGCGAGACCTTCCTTCTTCTCTTTCTAGCCATGGCAAATGCAATATCGTATGTTATACTCTACGCATATCTATTTGTTCTCTTATAATGATGTACTGTTTGTTTCCTAATTTGAATGGATGGATGTATGTATGCTTGCGCTCGAATAGAGAACGATCCAGTTGAGGAGCCCGAAGAACTCGCAGGAGAAGCCCCTGAGCAGCAGTCGGTTGGTGGAGGCAAGTGTCCCTTGACCTATCTCTGTCCTATACATACTTTAATTCACCTCCCGCATTACACATTTATACCCAAGGATTGACTAGCTTTTGTTATTCATGTCCTTGTTTACCTATTTGGGTTGGATTATTATTGCTTAGTCTTATGCTATTGCTCAACTCTAATCAATGAACATGATGAGAATTATCAATGATACGCTATTTTCCCTTCGTTTATTATGACGTTATACCTGTGGTCTTAAAGGGGGCTCGAGCGGTTTCTCGAGTGCCTCTCCGTAAGGACCTGTTCGTTGGATGACCGCCCGGGAAAACAGTGCAACCATGAGGGTGGAATGGGGTGCCCTTAGCTGAATAATTAGAGGATCCGGGGTGTAGTTCGCTTAGTCGTCGTGCCGTCAATGGGGCTCGATGTATGCGGCTCGCTCTGCCAAGTTTGGTTCGCCCCTTGGGGAGGAGTGCGGTACATTTAGGAAACCTAACGGGCGGCTACAGCCCCGGGGAATCTTTGTAAAGGCTACATAGTGAGACCCTGCCTACTCACCTTGGGAGTGTTCAAGGGTCCGTACAACCCGAGGCAAAAAGGGAATCACGGCTCATGGGTAAAGTGTACAACCTCTACAGAGTGTTATGAAAACTGATATATCAGCCGTGCTCGCGGTTATGAGCGGCCAAGGGAGCTCCAGTGATTAGTGGTACTCGTTCAGAGATGTTCAGATTATAGGTGGCAACGAGGCTGATGGTTCTCAGTAATGACTCTGGTAATGGTAAGTGGTACTCTTTCCGTCTGGAAAGAAGTACGTTTGGGTTAATAACGTGGGCCAAATCTAAAACTTGGCGTTCTCTACTAGTAATAATAATCTGACCAACTAAAAGCGACTGCTTGACTTACCCCCCCACATAAAGCTAGTCCACTACAGCCAAACAGGATACTTGCTGAGTATGTTGATGTGTACTCACCCTTGCTCTACACACCAAACCCCCCTTCCCAGGTTGTCCGCATTGCAACCACTGCTCAGGTGAGGATGAAGCCGTGGAAGGAGACTTCCAGGAGTTCCAAGACTACGACGAGTTCTAGGCGTGGGTTAGCGGCAAATCCCCAGTCGGCTGCCTGTGAAGGCCGCGTGTATCTACCTTTCGTTTTCGTACTTTGATTTATTGTAAAGACTATGTGGATGTCACAGACATATGATGTAATCGACAATTATTTCCCTTTTTAATACTATTTGAGCACTGTGTGATGATGTCCATGTTATGTAACTGTTGTGTACGTGAATTGCTGATCCTGGCACGTACATGGTTCGCATTCGGTTTGCCTTCTAAAACCGGGTGTGACAACAGTTTAGGGGGCAGTCATTATGCGTCTGTAGTGTCAGTGATCAGCTTGGCCTCCATTTTTTGTGTCGTGCTGTCGGCAATTGTTCTAAATGGTTTATGAATTATGAATTGGATTATATTGGATGTGTCTCTTCATCTAGAATTGCTGGTTGCTGAGAATTTGAAGGCGGCAAACTTAAATGGGATATCTGATCCGTATGCATTGATCACTTGTGGTGCAGAGGAGAGTTTTAGGTGATCACATTGATTCAATACTTTAAACCTGTTATTTGGACGATTTCAGTTGTTTTATTAACTATATATAGCTTTCGAAATAGTTTCATTTCTAGCTTATTTATCAATCTGAGAATTATTGGACATTGTAATTGGTTTCAGTTCTGGGCAACTTAGTTGGATCTGCTTGTTTGATGTGTCAGATTGATATTTGAATACACTACTAGAAAACCCCCTTGTATGTACGTTTTAGTTGTAGCGCACACAAAAGCGTCTCTACGGCGGTACATAAAGACGTTATTTGAAACAATTTTAAGAACGCATCAAAATGTTACGGTATTTGACACGCTTTCAGCGTGAAGAGATACCTAAACACAATTTCTAACACGCTATTAAAATCGTATTAGAATGACACGAAATTAGACACGCTTTCAATCGTCAGTAACCTATAGACACGTTGCAAAACACGTATTAAAATCGTCTATAGGAACCTTAAGACGCTTTTTGATATGCAATTAAAAACGTATAAAAATGACATAGTTAGACATGCTTTCAATACGTGACTAACATGAAGATACGTCATAAAGCGCATCGAATAACCGTTATTAGCCACATAGAGATGTTTTTATGTGATAACGAAATATCTCTAGTTGATATGAAATTAGATACGCTTTTAACCGTTACTACTTGAAGACACGTTTTAATGTGTATTAGCAATTTATCCTTAACCATGTAGAGATGTTTTTGGTGTAAAATTTAAAACATGTAACCTACGACCGAGGTATATTAGTCACCATAGTTGTTGTGTGGTATATCTTCCACTAGAGCTAACATGACATATATTATAGGAGGCTAAAACAATATAATGTTAACATTAATTGTGTTTAGCTAGTGTATGTTGTATAGGTCTAATAAAGGCATAATAATAATAATAATAATAATAATAATAATAATAATAATAATAATAATAATAATAATAAATTAGAAAAAAATATGGTCATGCCCACTTGAAATGGGAAAAAGTATGGTCACTCACTCGATAATAATAAATAGAAAAAGCGCCTGATTTGGGCACACTCATAACCAGAAAACATCAAAGCTAAGAATAATTAAATAAGCCATGTTACAAGTCTCATGGATTGTAGTATTTAATCAAATAGAAAAATTTGTACACTAAACAACATTAACCCAACAAGTTGGCACCTCCTATCTAAAGTAACACATATTAGTTCATTCTGATTCACAGTGCAAGTAAAAAACCCACAATATTCTTTTATAGCATTAGATGACCAGAAAACCTAAGCCTTGTCTAACTTTCTTCATCGAGTTATACACCCATGTCAAAATTATCTCTTGGGCTAACTCTCACCACAGTGTTCCATGGTTCAGCTTTTGGGTTTTGGACATAAAAGACTTGCTGAATTTGTGATGAAAATACAAAAGGATCATCATCTAGTTTATCACCAGTGTGTATTTTCCGAGAAAAATTCACATGACTGTATCCGAACTCATCTTGTCGCAACCCAGCTTTATGATGAACATCATACCATTCACACTTGAAAAGCACTACCTTGTAGTTTGCATATGACAATTCAACTATATCTAATAATCTGCCAAAATAATTAACCCCATCATCAGCAATGTTGACCACACCACTGTTTTGTGTCAACCGTGCAGCCTCACGACTCAAAGTGTGGAACCTCAAACCATTAATAATGTAACCATTGTATGTCACTCCATATCTGTTTGGTTTTGCAGCCAAAGCTCGGACCTTTGTCGTGATCCCT